>OW121856.1:53528421-54818866 GCA_933228895.1 Platycnemis pennipes
CAGAGGTGTTTCTGAGATCACCTTTGGGATCCTGTTGGAACAGCAGCCCGCAGTGCGATCTCCCTGACGATTAGGCAATTAAGAATTTTACTGCTCCTTTTATTATCCTGCATCGTCATAGATGAACCTACCAATTTTTCTGACTCAATCCTCAGCCAAAATTCTTCCTTCATGCCCTCTTGCCATCTTAAATGCACATTCATTCCCATCCTTTCTCCAAACTGCTGTTTTATCAGAGAATCTGTTGACGAGATTTAGTATCCTTCATAAAATAAAAATTTCTTCTACTGAAATAGCAATTTAGTGGTTCCGAAGATCAAACGAAGGGAATTTTTGGCCATGTTTCTTGCTTTCCTGGGGGGCTGTGTTTGAAACCGTCGGGATTACCTCGAATAGGTAACCAAGGATTCACGTGTACAAACACGAGTGGTTGGCAAATTTAGTTTGCCTGAATCACTCGCTACAATATCATTCTTTTCACTTGTTTTTCTCATCTGTCTCGACTAGAGTGCCCCCAGATGAGATAAAACACAAGTGTAAGCAAAGAATTAGGTTTCAATCAGCGATTTCAGTGCGCCAAGTTTGCGAATCATTCTTGTTTATACCACGTGACTCCTTGTTTACCCGTTCGAGATAATCCCGACGACTTCAACACAACCACACAGGTCATGCTTTTGCCAGAAAATGTCTCCGCTATTCCTCAAATCTCATAGATGACTACTTACCTAACAGTATTTACTGACTTACTAGTGTTCATCCAGCTCATATCATAGTAATTAATACAGTAAATGGCCAAAAACGAAGGTACACGTTTCGCGGAGCGAGTATCCAAACCGTTTACATGATTTAATTTCCGTATAGATGTGATTTTTGATGGTATTCCAAAGTTTGCTCGATGTATCCAATCTCTCTTCCCTACACGGAAGATGGAATAACTTAATCAGCCATATCTTAAGGCACGATGGCCTGATGAAGACAATCGTGGAGGGAAATGTGAACGGGAAGAACGGCAAAGGAAGGCCTCGTGTCAGATATATGGAACAGGTCGTGAAGGATGTGATATAGAGGAATTACGGTGATATGAAGAGGTTGATCGATAGAAGAATCGAGTGGAGGGCTGCGTCAAACCAACTCTAGGATTGTTGACCGAAGATAATGATTGAATATTGAAGTCCGGTTGTTGTGTTACCGAGTCTTTCTAGTCGATAACCGTAACCACTCTTTCTGCTTACCCTTTAAAAAAAAAGAACTCTAATATCGTCGTGGCCGGGATTTCTCCTTCCCTCACCGGATATCATATCGACCACCGCCTTCCTTCTCCATCCATCTCCTTCTCTCTCTCGCACACTCTCTCTATGTGTCTATCTTTCTCTCTCCCTCTACTTCTATCCATCTCTCCTCATCCAACCGCCTTCGTCCCTCTACTCCCCCGCTCCAGAGTCCCTCACCATTCAACTCCGCTCCATTCAACCCTCTCCCAAAAGAAGTGCACCCCCCCTCCCCCCCTTCTCCTACCTCCCTTCTACCCCGGATGACGCCTCCTTGCCTACCCCCTCCAAATATCTCTCTGGCACCCCCTACCCCTCTTTCTCCTAGCCTATCCGGGGACTGGGGATGAAGGAGTAGAGATGGGGATCTCTTGATGGGCACGTACGGTCCATTTTCCTTCCTTTACTTAGGTATGTATAGTACAATGTAAATTTATCACAGGCGTGATGACACAAGGATCAGAAAACACGGAAAAGACTCCTTCTGTCCTCTAGAGAAGGCGGTTGCGCCGCTTAAAATTAAGAACATTCTATGATTCATTTTAGTGCTTTCTATTCCTTCCGTCATCACGCGTGTGATTAATTCACATTGTATGTTATATCATTCATTCACCTGGGTGATTTTCGAAGGATCCAGGAAAACCTGAACGGAGTTACCCAATAATATTTACAATAGCAGAATTTCCTCAAGGAAAAAATCCTCTCCCAGTGCCAATCACAGCCCCTTGGTAGCTTTATTCACACCAAATAAGAATTCGACATATCAAAAAGGTTATTTGCACTTTTCTACAAATTTCATTAGTTGCGTACGACGAGTTTCGACTGTTATACCACCCTAGGGTACATAGGATGGCTTAATAGCTGAAATGCGTCGTACCAATCCAATAAAATTTGAGAAAGAGTGCAAATAACGTTTTTAATATGTCAGTGTCTACCTTCCACTACACCGCACCAAAGGCAGTTTCTCAGATAAGGATTCCTTGGTATCTTAATTGGTTAAAGTGCCTTGCAGGAAAAATCAAATGGTTTCGGGGTTCGAGTTCCGGTCAAGATGAATGGATTTTTCGCTGTAGTAATTCTGCTATTAAGTACAAGCGGGTTCAGTTCCTTCACTCTCCGTGGATTCTGTGCCCTGAAACCTTGCAATGTAACTCCTCAACGTTGAAATTGGCTGTGTCATTAAAATGGCAACGAGTGGGACATTAAAAATATCAACTTGAATACATTTGGAGTTAAAGGCACAAAAAAACCACTGCGTTTTAACTTGAATTACTACAGCATTTCTTTCTATGATGACAAGGCAGCTTTTCGCATGTGTGACGCGTGGAATCTCTCATTTTTACATTATCCGGTGTATTACTCGCTGCGTAATTTTGAAGAACATGTGACGTAGTTGAAATTCCATCTAAGTTTTTTATACTTTTTTCATTAATTGATAGCCACAATGGCTTATGCGTTAGACCTTAGTGGATTACCACGCCTTTTCTTTGACTTACAAACAAATTCGACTCGCGAATAAGTCCTCGGAATCCAAAGGTGACCATTTATGGGGAAGTGACCATCAACTTTTTATAGGTCACTGACGCAGGAACGTTTACTTTGCGTCCAAGGGAGATGTGCTTGAAACCGTCGGGATTATCTCGAATGGGTAACCAAGGAATCACGTGATGCAAACAAGAATGTTCGGCAAAAGTTGGTGTGCTTTAATCGTTCTTAACAATCTCACTCATGTTTTTCATTTTAGTAATTGCCATCTATCGTGAGCATACTCTATGCTCAGGATAGATGGCAATAACTAAAATGAAAAACATGAGTTAACATATACCCCGGATGAGAAAAACTCGAGTGAAAACAATGAGTTAGATTGTAGTGAAGGATTCAAACGCACTTACGATTGACGAACTTTTTAGTTTGTTCCACCCAGCTGTATGCTCACCTATTAGAGTAGAGTTACTAACGACGTTGTCATGGGTGTTTTCAAGTCTGTTTCCGCACTAATAGGCGCTTCAGACCGGGAGGAAAGGTATGAGGATAGGAATGGAAGGAATAGGAACAGGGATCAACTAACGACGTCATGGGTGTTTTCAAGTCTGTTTCCGCACTAATAGGCGCTTCAGACCGGGAGGAAAGGTATAAGGATAGGAATGGAAGGGATGGGGATAGGATAAGGTCCGAAACGACGGTTTCAAACACAGCCCCCTTTATCTCCTTATCTGGTAGAAAAACACAGCGAAGATTCTCACAAACACTGTCTGCTTGTAGGAAATTTCTCGTACCCCTTAGAGTACTTGGTAACGCTACCTATTTCGTGCATATTGTATCTACATTTCCTATTGCTCTTCTTCATCCGTTTTATTCTGCCTTTCCTACTTCACACCCCTAATCACATCGCAAAACATTCCACAATCACTCCCCCACCTAGTGAGCGGCTATCGAATAAAACGTGCCACTCTTGATTCTTACCCGCCAGTTGGCGCCACCGATCAGCGTTCCGCGAGGAATAATTAATCCTCTCCCACTCATTTTCTTCTCCTCCTCTCCATCTCTGTCTTCTTCTCCCTCGTTCACTCCTTTCTTTCGCGTCCCCATCGATCAGGACGTGAAAAGGGAGGGGAGGAATACCAGACCCGTATTTTTTTCCTGTTGTTTGTTTGTTTGCTTCAGACAGTGCTTTTAGGGAGGGAGAGGGCTGTGTGGGGTAAGAGTTTGAAAGAGGGAAGTAGGGAGGGAGGAAATAGAATGGATCGAACCTCTCTTCTTCTTTTTTTATTTGCACAGATCCTGAGTCCAACGCAGAAGCTGTCAGTTTTTCCATGTGTGGATCGAAGATCCGCCATTTATTATTTTTATTCAGCATTTCATTGTGGGTGCACGTATTCATTCTGGACGGAAAAAAAGCAAGGTGACTGACTCTCCCTCACCCTCTTTTCCCGGTGATAATGGCACGGGGGGTATGTTTCATTAACTGGTTCCTCGGGATCCAAAAACCTCGTTTGGAAGCACTTTTGTGGTGTAGGTATGTGAAACTGAAAGAGTCGCGATCGATTTTCAACCCTGTCCCGAGCTGATTGAATGGGCGCTTACGCATAGGTAGGTGCCCAGAAAGAGCCGAAGTACCAAAAAAGAGTAGGGTAGCGTACCACATTGTCCAACAACCCCTTAAAAGGAATTGTTTGGGCCTGGTTAAACATTGTACGGTTGTAAGTAAGTTGAATGTTCTAAATACACGGCTTGCCAGTGAGTTGCATTCCGAAATCTTGCTCGTTAGTCGGATTTGTTCATGAGTCGAATTCGTTCGTAAGTCGAATTATTTCCTTAGTCATATTTGTTCATGAGAAAAATACGTTCGTGAATCAATTCGTTCTTGAGTGGAATTTGTTCGTAGTTCGACAAATGTTAGTCCCTAAATCCGTCTTTGTAGCAGAATCCAAGTTGGTGTTCATTTTAATTAGTGTTCCTCTATTGCTCGTCAGTAGTTTCTTCGTTGCGCGATCTACTAACTACCATTTTCAAACGCGAGTCACCGTAGGATAATATGGTTGTCATTCACCACGCTGTAAAGGAGGAGAGGAGTTTGACTTTTGCTTGGAGTGTGCTCTTGTACGTAAGTGAGAATTGGATACTTTTAGCTGATGAGAAAAGGAGGTTGAAAGCGTTCGAGCTTTGGTGATATAGAAGGATGCTGCGCATCTCCTGGGTAGATCGGGTGACAAGTGAGGAGGTCCTACTTGGGATTGGTAGAGGTCCCTGTCTGATGAGCGTGTTGAGTAAGAGAAGGAACACCTGGATCGAGCGTAATCAGAGCGTAGGGCCTTGCTATCTCCATTCTAGTTGAAGGACGAAACGCATGGGGCAGGCCCAGGCTGAACTACATTGGTCAGCATCTAGAAGAGCTTGTATCTCCATCCTACGTGCGCATGAGTCGTTAGTTGTCCCTAATTTCAACACGGAAGCCCTTCGTCGCTCATTTGACGTTAGTGTACCCTATTTATGGAATGAACTACCCCCTGATATTCGTGGAGCCCCATCCATTACAACATTCAAGCATCTACTTTTCAGTTATTTATTTGAGAGAGATCGCAGTAATTAATTTCTTATGTTAAGCAATGTTTTACGTTGTATTGCATGTAATATCTTTTGACAACGTGTCTTGGAATTCTGAAGGGAATTGGATTGTCATACAATGACCGAAGAATTATACACAGTATTAACAAAAACCAAGTAGCTGTGATTAAATCTAGACCCAGTTGTGAAGAGGAAAGAATAAGGAAATGAGTGAGACAAGGCTGTGCACTGTCTCCAGTAATATTTAATGTTCACATCGAGAGAGCCATCAATGAAATCAAAGAGAAGTCTTCTGGAGTGACAATCCACGGAGAAAAAATATGCATGCTGCGATTCGCTGATGACATAGCTCTCATAGCAGAGACAGAGAAGGAGCTGAACAAGATTATAGTAACCATGGAAAGGACAATGACCAGATATCGGCTGAAGATAAATAAGAAGAAGACTAAGGTATTGGTGTGCAGCAAGAAAGAAGCGGCCAAAACCAATGTCAAACTAGATAAACAAAAACTTGAAGAGGTGAAAGAGTTCTGTTACCTAGGATGCCGAGTAACCAACGATGGACGAAGCAAGAAAGAAATAGTTAGTAGAATAGCCCAGCCAAAGAGGACGTTCTATCAAAAGAAGAATCTACTTGCAGCTGGAAATACAAGCATAGAAGTAAGGAAACAGTTTATCAGAACATACATCTGGAGCATGTTTCTTTACGGCAGTGAGACATGGACGATGAGAGAAGCGGGGAAGAAAAGGGTGGAAGCATTCGAAATATGGTGCGACAGAAGAATGCTGAAGATTAAATGAATCGACCGAGTAAGTAACGAGGAAGTCCTAAGAAGAGTAGGAGAAAAGGGAAGTCTGCTGACAACTCTAAAAAGAAGAAGGGACAACTTAATCGGCCATATCTTGAGACACGATGGCCTGATGAAGACTATCGCCGAGGGAAAAGTGAACGGGAAGATTGGAAAAGGCAGGCCTCGTATGAGATACTTGGTGCAGGTTGTGAAGGATGTAAAAGAGAAGAATTACGTCACAATGAAAAGGTTAGCCGATAGAAGAATTGAGTGGAAACCTATCGTTAAACAAATCCTAGTATTGTTGACCAGTGATGATGATGATGATGTATGTGGTATAAATGCACAACATAATGTACATGAATAGACATATATCTATCTATCTATATCGCACTAAACAACATAATGTACATGAATAAACATATATCTTTCTATCTATATCGCACTAAACAACATAATGTACATGAATAAACATATATCTATCTATCTATATCGCACTAAACAACATAATGTACATGAATAAACATATATCTATCTATCTATATCGCACTAAACAACATAATGTACATGAATAAACATATATCTATCTATCTATATCGCACTAAACAACATAATGTACATGAATAAACATATATCTATCTATCCTATGTCGCTGTAAAGAGGCTAGCCCAGGACCGAAATAGATGGACTACCGCCGCAAACCAGTCATAGGGTTGTAACCAGAGAAGAAGAAAAATCCGCACCATAATTTCGATTCGTTTGCTGCACGCGCGTCACTCTGATGAGCCAACACTTAATGCTCTCTGCCCGTCACTGTGACGGTTTTGATTCGTGATTTGTCGATGCGAGTTCATTCAGTCAACGGAACGGCGGGGAAGCCATTCGGCCATTCGGTTGGAAACGAATCCGGGTCACGATGCCTTCGGAAAAAGAAAAGAATTTCCCCACGAGCACGTTTGTTTCCCGATCACCTCCTTCGGGAATCGCTTCATCTTGAGACACGGACGCAACTGCCCACTCGTCCTGGAACTTTATTCTGGCGTATTCGGTCTCCGCGTGAATATCGCATCCGGGTCCCACGCGAAATGCATACAAGCCAATCTGTCTCCGCCAGCTCACTTCTGCTCTTCATCCATATTTTAAATCCTTTCGCCTCGCCATCGTCCACGAATTTCCGACTTGGTCCCATCCTCTTCCTGTCCCCATAATGTTTCATCTACGTGGTGAGATGAAAAAAATAACGGGAAGTTTCCTTTTTTCTTAAAGAATATTTATTTGACAATGAAACAAGATGGAACTTTTTCCACACGGTTTTTATGTCGGTAAGACACGTTTCAACCGTTAGGTCATCATCAGGTACATACATCTGTGAAAGGTTTTGTGAGCCGTATACATAGCACTCATAAAGACTGGGGATGGGAAAGGAAGAATTTGGATGGGGGAGGGGTGAAGTGGTTATTGAAAGGACGCTCGGGAAATGGAATGGCGAGGGGTGGGCAGTGACACGGAAACGTTTGCTCATTCAACTGGGTTCTGCTTCCTCCCGGCACAATTTCTATCTAATATTTATTTATTAATCAACATCAATTTTGTCCTCTAAAAATTATTCCCCCTTTAGATATAATACTCTTGTGCCAGCGTTTTTTCTTGGAAGAACTTCTGTAACTCACTTACCGTATGATGGAGCTCAGATCCTTCAGCGATTCTGTTTTTATCTCATCAGTGGTAGCAAAACGTCGTCCTTTCATGGTTCTCTTTACCCACTGGAATAGAAAGAAGTCACAGGGGAGCATGTCCGGCGAATAAGGTGGCTGAGACGAAATAACGGTTTGTTTTCTCCACCAAAAAATCACGTATAACCAGTGAGGTGTGAGAGGGAGTGTTTTCGTGGTGCAATATCCATGAGTTGTTTTGACACAAATATGGGCGTTTTCGTCGGAATGCTTCACGCAAACGACGCATAACTTCCAGGCAGTATTCCTCATTGACCGTATGACCATATGGCAGGAACTCTTGATGCACTAATCGAAGTTGAAATCGAAGAAAACAGTGATCAGTTATTCCCATTATTTTTTTTTATCACACCACGTAAATCTTCGTAATACCTACCCTCTCCAGCCACCGCGAGGGGGTGCGCTACTGCTATTCTTCTCGTCCTGCCTCACCCCACTGCTCCTTCCGTTCGTCTCCCCTCCTTCTTCACCTATATATACGTAATATCCTGCGAGCCATCACGAGGGTGCGTGGCAGGGGCTGAAGATCACCATACATGCACTACTGACATGGAAATTAAGAGCTATAATGATACTACTACATAAAAACAAGTTTGGCATAGAAGTCACTGGAAACTAGATGATAAGTGTCTACAAAGTTACGAAGTGATTACTGGTTAGAAAGATTTTCACTAAATGTATTCGTCTGTATTTCCCTGGCATGGATAGTTTAGTAATATTAAAACATGCTACATGCTCTGCAGGCTGCACGGCGTGAACAGTCTATTAAATGAATTAAAATGGGAATCATTGTCAGATCGCAGGTTGATATTCAGACTTAATCCCTTAAATAAATTCCGAGGTAATATTTTCACTGATTACCTTAAAAATGTTTTGCGAACTCCAAAATGCTGCTGTAGACTGGACCATAATCATAAAATTAGAAAAATTTATTTCCAAACTGACAGATTAAAAATTTCCTTTTTACCTAATACAATCAGGGATATGAATAGCGATAAATATATTCAGTGGCAATTAATACGAGTGAACCAATGGATAGCATAGGTAGTTGCATGTTGGCATATGAACTTTAAGCTAACCCAACTAACAGCATGATATTGCGTGCCTGCTTTGTTATTTTTCTCATTTTTGAAAAATTGAAGTTTTGACTAGAATATTATTACGTACTAATCTTTTTATGCCTCATATTTAATGTAGTGTGAATTCGCCCCCTGCCACACACATTTATGGTGGCTTGCAGGGTATTACGTAGATGTAGATAATGCTACACCAATCATTTACCTACCTAGCCCTTTTGCTATGCTGCCTCTTATGGTGAGCGGGAAAAATGACATATTAAATTTATCTTCCTCCCCCCTTCTCCAAGCCACTTCTGAGCACGGCTCTGCACTCCCCCCCCCCCCCCCATTTCCACCCCATTCCTCCCCCTTTACCAGCCCCCCTTATCTCCTTCACCCTCCCTCCTACCTCTCCCTTCCCCCCTCCTCACCACGCCCCTCACCCAAGGACCGACTCCATTCATGGCCTTGTTTCCAAAACGTCCCTCCCCTATTCATCCCCCTCGGCCACTTTCTAATCGATCAACTCCCCCGTGTTGGTTTAACTCTTCTTCTCATCCCCTCTCTCCCTCGCTTTCTCGCACTCCTCCCTCTTATCTCCCTTCCTCAAAGCCTGATAGTCGGTTAAGTGCAAGGAGAGGAGGTCGGTCGGCACAAAGAGTTTGGAATATACTGGAGGAGATATTGGCATTCTCGCCTATGGGTGACAATGAAGCCAGAACAGCGGCGATCGGGAAGGATTAGGCCCCACTTAGGACCATATTCATAATATCAACTACTCTCTCGCTTGTACTGCTTACGTCCTAGAATCCCTGCAACGCGTCGGATTGGTTATACAGATACTGCCTTCAAATATGGTTTTACTTCACAGAGTCACGCTGAAAATTGAGTTCAGATTCTGAATATGGTTAGACCATTGATTATTTTTCTTTTTTTCGAAATCGAAGGTGTTCCGTATGTGGATAGTGCTCGTTGGCATGTGTAAAACTCAAGATTTTTTTTCGTGGTTCTTGATTGAAGTGTGAGGGGTGCCCCAAGGGGCCTTAATGCTAAAATTTTCAAAAGAAATTTTCTTGAAAAGCAAATTGCGGCCCTTAAGTAAACACATCATTTTTTTGGTCACAGGGCGAAAATTTCGTCCGTTTTCAGGTATCTTGCCGCGTTTAGCGGCCCGCGAAGACCAGGGGACCCTGGCTCTCGCGCGACCCACGCCGCCCGCACCCACCCCTACCCGTTCGGCTTTCCCAATCTCGTACCCCTGAGTTTCAATAGGAAATATATTGGCAAAAACTATTAGCCTCATTTTTACTCGTAGTCCTGCAGAAAAGTACATTTAAAGCCAGATTTTTGGTCAATATAAAATATACCTAATAGAAATGATAATCCCGGAGGTCTGACCTTTTTTTGAGGAGAGAGCCCACTAATTCCAGCGGCGCATAAAATTCATAGGGCAAGGGGGTTGGTTGGTTGCTATTCCTGACCCACCTTGTAACTCTCTCACCCTACTCTCTTTTTCTTCCGCCGGTTATCTCAACTCTCCTTATCTCACACACAAACTTACAATACATGCACATAAAATACAGGCAACAAGATTTTCAATTGATTAAAGAATACCACTCATATTACTCATGCACTCAATTGATACATTTAAGTCCTTTGAAATCAAGAATTGGGCCCAATTTACATATTTGATACAAAACACATTTATATTAACCAATTAGCAATTTCTCAACAATCTTATGACATGGGTGTAAGCTCTTTGAATGAAATGTTAATTGTTCCGATCCCTTTTGAACTTATCGTGATTGGTGAGTCTGGACCTCCCTCTGTGAGATCGGGCCGGAGTGCCGTGTCAAACTCCCGCCGACACCTTCCCCGTGATACTGCGCCTGCACCTCTCCGTCGATCACCTTTCCTCGCCTCTGCTCCTTAATCTTCCCGATGTGTCCTACTCTCGAGCGTCCCGTCTTATTAGTCCCGATCTTATACGCCGACGAGTCCTTCTTTCTCGTGGGTTCTCGGGCCTACCTCTCTCCGACGCGTCTGTCTCTCTCGCGTGCTTGCTCTCAACTCCCTTGTTTATTTACAGCATTGTTAATCCGCCGACGCGAGCTCACATGGGAGCCTAATTGTTACGTTACAACCTGTAACTTCTCTGGAAAATTATTTGGAAAAATAAAAACGTCTAATAAAACTTCTTATGCGTGCACTTCAATGTGAGGAAAACTGTACTCTTAAGCTTGGTAACCTCGGTGCGCCGTGGTTAGTTCGCAAAGTTCGCAAAATAGTAAAATTTAGAATGCCTCAAAGTTTTCATTCCAGTTAACTTGCGTCTATACTTCTCCCTCTGGTGCTGCTCCTGCATTCTCCAGGGCAGGAATATTAAATGGAGGAGGACGCAATGCTTCGACCGGTCGCCCCATACTATTCGAAACACCATTCACTCGAGAGCCTTCACTTCCCGGAACTTGAATAGATAAACTAGGCCCAAGCTACACGAGACCGGAGATTTTAGACCCTGTTTTACTTGGAGACAGAAAAGAAAAAGAGCTTAGAAGGAAGTGAGTTCCATGTTTTTGATTCTAAAGAACCGCTGCTTCCACCCGGGTTAGAATTCCACTGTCACCTGTCTCTGCTCGATATCGCTGGTCGAACAATGGTTTCGTTTATAAGGCGGCTCCTTACTTCCTTGAAGGTGAAGGGGTTCCTGCATATGGGATGAAGATATGTTTCCTGAATATTATTTCCTCCCATACCTCACCTTGCTATCCGCCGAGGTATTGTGATATTAGGGTTGATATTTTTCACAGCACTTGCGTTACGTAGGTACGTTACAAGCAGATAGAGGGTTAGGAAAAAATTAATGAAAATTGATTTTTCCGTTTAAAAAGCACTGAGAAGATTTTACACCGTATTTAGGTCTCCTTTGAGTACTCCATTGTCCAAACTCTACTTACACGAACTATAGGCGCGAGATGGTTTTTTTACCGTGATTGTTTACCTGTCTCCTAGTAATTGTCACCTCCCCTTAGGGCCGTCTATGGAGGGTAGGATCTTGTCGCATCCCTGTCGTATCCTGCACTCTGTATCGTCTGCAAAAATTCGAAACTTACCCTTTACCACGCTGCATAAATAGTTTATGCATAAAGGAAATAGAATGGGACATATTACACTTCCCTGGGATCCCTTCCCGTTGTGGCTGTGATTGTGTAGGATGTGATAGGTATGTACCATCATAACAACCCTTTGCTCTCGCCATCTATAGAATTACTTAATCCAACATATAGCATCCATCTTTTGGACAGAGAGTCAGTGACAGGAGTAAAATAATTGCCAGGCATGCAGTAGACCCTGCAACAAAATTTTGGCAGCCTACGAATTCCATTCACTAGTGGCGCACTTCATATTAAGCCTTACCAAGGAGAAGTAACGCCGCGCCGTTGCCTAGCCTTGCAATAGCATTTACCTTGAACTCTTGTATAAAAATTCCTTGCCTTCATTTTTGCTGTTTTCTTATATTGTGTGAGCGCAAGCAATATATCAAACTTTAGTTTAAAATGATCGCTCGTTATGAATGCCGAATCTCGTAAATGGCATTTAAATTCTTCGAAATATTAATAAGCTATAATTTTACATCGATATTTCTTGATTTGTCATAGCGTCTCTCTCACGAAACTACGATCATATTGAGTGAAACAGTTATGCCCAATCGATTACATCAACATCAAATCACAATCGCCAAAATGTATTTTGAAGATATTTCCACACTAAACGTTGCAGTACTGGAAACTGCAGCTGGAATGAGGCTTTATCAGAAAATGTTTGAAATTATAAAGTATAATTGTCCGTTAAACATGATGATAGTTAAAATTAATCGGGAATAAAGATAAAATCACCAATATCATGTCTGCGATAGGGATAATATGTGAGCATCCTCTCTCAAAGCATTAATTCCTTGTCCTTTAGAATAAGCCGAAAAGGACCTAATGATGATATCACAAGTTAAGAATAAATCCCCAACCATTGACGCCTTTATTTTTAAGTGCAGAACATGGAAAATATATTTCTCAGTAATTTGGGGTAAACTAATACCGCGTTAGGCATAAACTCACGCTTATGTCCCGTTGCAAGCTCAAAACTAGGTACAGTATATACTCATATGCCCAGTGGTTGTTGGAGGAAAAAATGATCCCCTGTCCGGGACAACAGCTAGGTTCAGGGCGATATCTACCAAAAGGTCTCTCCGAAGGAACCTGATCCTTAAAGGTGCCTAAATGCTGGTTCGTGTCTCGGAGACCCGCTTTCCCGAGCTGACCGTATCCCTACTAGCCTTCCTCCACCCTTCCCTCATCTTCCCCTCCAGCCTCCCTCGCTCTCCGTATGCCTCTCTGCTCCATATTCCGAACCCTCCCCTGCCTCCGTTGCAGGCCTGGGGTTCCCAGTCACCCCTCTCCCTCCCACCACCGCACGGCAGGCTACTTTCTCTCCCCCCCCCCCCCCCCTCCCCACCAAGACTCAACTCTCTCGCCTCTCCCCCACCGACTCCATCCCCCTCCCTCCCCCCCTCCTCGGCCCTTCGCTTCACACCGACTTCGATCGGTGCCGACCAGTACCAACTCTCCCCCCTCCCCCTTCCCCCGTTACCTTGCTGCGTCTCCCCACCCTTGGCTCGTAACCTCCATCAGTGGTGACGCAAATGCTGACATCACAACCGCGCCCCCTGACGTCACAAGCTTACCCTTCCCTCGTCCTGGCGAAGAGGGTAAACTTTCCCCCGCCATCTCGCCTCCCTCCTCTTCACCTCCCCCCTTCATCCCTCTCTCTCTCTCGAGTGCATCGAAATACTTGGTGCGGCAGCGGGAAGGGGGATGAGGGGAGATTTCCTTCTCTTTTTGTTCATCGCGGCGCCGAGGGCGGAGGAGGTATATGGGGTAGGGGAAGTTTTTTTTCCTTCATCTAAGGGTAAGACCGGGGAAGGGTTGAGTGAGGGGACTACACAGTTCGGGAGGATATATAAAAGGGTCCTATAGCCTGGTGGAAGGAAGGAAAGGGTATTCTCCATCTTACGCTCTCTTTCCCCTCTCCAACCGCCGCCATTGGCCTTTTGTTTTTCGGCCAATTTCTCAATTGCCCTTGTCGCACGGATTATACAGGGGTTTGGAGGGGGGCGGGAAGGGAGGGTACGCAAGGGTGAGGAGGGGAGGGGGATCTGAAGGAAGCTAGGGGGAGGAAGAAAGGATCTCTGTGGGAAGGGTTCGACATTTTTGCAGCGGGAGGGGGGGGGTAGGAGGAAGCGGGAGTCGTATCCAGAAATAGCGGAATCGCTCTGATTGGATTCCTTCCTCTCTTCGGCCGGTGCTCCACTTTCCCGAAGGCTGTTTACGGGGCGGTCCTCAAAAGGATGCAGAGTATGACCTCCCGCATGCATTCCCCTTCCATCAGTAGGCGGGCGGGACAGGCGTACAGTGATACGTACCCCTTTGCAACACTCTTACCTCGTGGGTGGTTTGGAATCTTAAATGATTCCGGTTTGCTGCAGTGCGGCGTATCGTGCAGCGGATGACCGTTGTTCAAGTTGATCAAAAAGTGGTCCAATCGGTCCTCAAGGAATTTAGCCTGACAATTACGTTGACCATAGACACATTCGACTCAACCCATGTATACAAATTGTTGAATCAATGGCGGTCAGAATATTCTGGACGAGGCATCGCAGCTGATTTTAGAAACCAGCGGCCATCATGGTAGGCACGGACGTCGGGGCACGCGCATCCCCCTTAACACGTTCAACCGGACGGACGCGCATTCGCATCTGTTAATGACCTCTTTGATGACCTCACTGAAGACCTCTATAAAGACCACTCCCGAGGACTCGAACTCGCGTCTTTAATAAATAATCGAGTTTTGTTATTCAAAAAAATTTTTAACTAATTTTAAATTTCACTTAAGTGACTGGCCAAATTAATGTGGCAGAAAAAGCTTTCCGTTTTTCATGATTGCACACTAGAAATTATCCGGGTTGAATGTGTTAACACAGATGAAGTTGTTTCTGCACGCTGTAAAACTAAGATTCATCATCATCATCATCATCATTAGTTAGATAGATTGTCGTACTGATAGTTTCAAAATGTCATTTTGCCCCCGTGCTATAAGAGAACGGAATAGGCAGCATAGCAAAGGGTTAGGTAGGGGAAATATTTTAGACTAGTCTGCAGTGCATGATACAAGTATTAACAGCCACTCCCTTAATTACTATGTAGATACAAACAATTTTATTTGCCTGAGACCCTATGGTAGCATGTTTAACTCTCTATAGTGATGTTTGGTGATTTACACCCCTTGCCACACATCCTCACGGTGGCTTGCAGGGTATCGCGTAGATTTAGATTTAGTCATCAATCCTCAGATTGGTTTGACGTAGCTCTCCAAGGAGTTCTTCTATCGTATCGGCTAATCTCTTCATATTTACGTATTTTTTCTCTTTCACATCCTTCATCACTTGTTCTATATCATTCTACTCATACGTTAATATTTTTTATTTTAAATATTTTAAAGGTTTTTAAAGTTACAATCATTAATTGTTTGTTTCATGCTCGGAGAATTACTTATCCGAATTATCCGAAAAGAGGCAATTTTTAGGAGTCAGAGGTCCGTGGGTCTATTCCCGGTTTTAAATTTCAACGCGCCTGCTAGCCGTTCCTAGCGGCTAAGTAGAAACTTACAGTGGTTTCGGATTGAAAGTGTTAGGGATGTTAATTTTGTCCTAGTTAATGAGATGAGTTGAGAAGGCGGATGTACATACATATATGGCAGAGCGTATCTGTGGGGGTTGTGTTTGAAACCGTCGGGATTATTTCGAATAGGTAACCAAGGAGTCTCGTAGTATAAACACGAATGGTTCGCCAATTTGGTGAGTCGAAACCTCTGGCTACAACCTCATTCATTGTTTACACATGTATTTTATCTCATCTGGTGGTTCTATATTCGAGAAATATGAGAAAAACTCAGCTGAAAACAATTGTTGTAACGAGCGATTCAGGCAGAGTAAATTTGCGAAACAAATGCGTTTGTACCACGTGACTCCTTGGTTACTTATTCGAGATAATCACGACGGTTTCAAACACTCACCCCTATGATAGAAATGAAGATAGTGAGAGGAGTGGGTGATCCGAGAAATAACGTGTAGAAATGGTGGAAAACACGAGCAAAAGAACGACTGTTTGGGATCATAGGAACAATTCAACTGTTGTCAAAACAAGTGTATCAATGGATGGCATAGGTAGTCGCATGTTGGTATAAATACTTCAAACCCAACTACCAGCATGTTTTTGCATGATATATAATGCATATTTAGTGTGAGTGCACTCCCTGCCACACACCTTTATGGTGGCTTGCAGGGTATTATGTAGATGTAAATGCTAATTAAACGAAAACGATCTCTTAAATGAAGGGGTGGTTGAACGTTATATTTACATTTACTATACAATGTAATTATGGTTACAAAAATCTCAAAATATGACAAATATTTTCATTTTACCTGTTTTCTTGTGAACTTCTATCTCGAAGTGGACTGTATAATTTGCATTTACGAAATTATTAGCAACAAAAGGTTGAGCCACGACAATCTGCCACTCACCGATCGCGTGCCCGACCGACCGATGGCTCTTCGGCAAGCAGCTGGACTCCACAGGGTTGCTTCTTTCACTTGATCCTCACTGCTCAGCGTTCACAGGTAGACTCACTTACACACTCATTCAACATCCACTCACTAGGCACACAAACAAATGATAAACGAAAACCGAAGTCCAGTGGCACCGCCGAGTGGTGGCGCGGCTCAACCTTGACATACCATTTGAAAACACAACTGAACATTCCCCCGCCCTTGGAACAACGTTCCAAAAACAACAAACCAACTAGACAATAATTATATTAATTGAGAAATAGAAAATCAAACAATTAGGGTACTTCTCGCTTCGATGTGATCATATGATCCAAACTAACTAAATCACACAATGGGAAAGGGAAAAACATGGAAAACAAAAACCAAAAAACAAAAAGGGGAAAGGATTTATCTTCACTCCAAGGGGGCTATCAAGGAGATTTATTAGGAAGGGGAAGCCCACGGAAAGGTTCACAAATACTAATAACCAACAGTCAACTAAATAAACAAACCCAACTTTACTACACTACCGAATCCTACTCACTAACATTAATTATCTTTTATTGGTAATGGACATAAGTCCTTCACTGACCGTCTATACACCCCCTGCTTGGTTTTAACCTCAGCGACTCTAACTAGGCCATCCGTTCCTGGGAAACAATTGCTAATTCGACCAAGTCGCCACCTACAAGGGCTACATTTCGGGTCCTTCAATATTACTAGGTCGCCCTCCTTAATATTACTACTTTTGGTAGTCCATTTCTCTCGCCTCTGGAGAGTAATTAGATAATCGTCCTGCCATCGCCTCCAGAATGTCGCCACTACTTGTTGCAGTAAACTCCATCGCCTTCTATATCCCCCTGGACCATGCTCCGGTTCTTCAGGAAGTGTGTAAATTGGCTCTTGCAGGAGAAAGTGACCGGGAGTAAGAGCCTCGACATCGGTAGGATCCGTACTAACTGGAGTAATAGGTCTCGAGTTCAATACAGCTTCTATCTGAACGAGTACTGTGTAGAATTCTTCGTACGTTAGTACTTGATCGCCAAGTGATGCTGCCAGATGTCTTTTCACCGACTTGACACCGGCTTCCCATAGTCCTCCCATATGGGGGCTGCCAGGAGGTATGAATCTCCATGCGATTCCTCTATCACCCAGATACCGTTCGGCTCTAATATTGAAGTCAGCTGATGACGTTACTTTCCTCCAAGTCGCCATCTTTCTCTGCGCCCCTACAAAATTCGTTCCATTGTCGCTATGAATTTCGGTCACGGCGCCTCTTCGCGAAATAAACCGCCTTAATGCGGCTAAGAAACAATCGGAACTTAAATCCGAGACAAGTTCCAAATGTATTGCCCTTGTTGCGAAACAAACAAACAAGCAAATGTATCCATTTAATATCTTTGCTTTGCGTATTTTTCCCATTTTTAGGGCATACGGCCCACCAATGTCCACGCCTGTTATGCCAAATGCATTAATTTTCTCCAATCGAGAGGGAGGTAGATTACCCATAAACTGCTCTTTCGGTTTGGGGTTTGCACGAAAGCATTTCATGCAGTGCAATATTCTCCGACGAATAACCTCTCTAGCATTTATGATCCAAAATTTCGCCTGGATAAGGCAGTGCAAATGAAGTGACCCAGGGTGTAGGTGAACCTCATGATAATAATCAATAATCAAAGTCGTTAAATGATGAGACTTCGGAAGCAGCATTGGGTGTTTCTGGTTGAATGCAATCTTGGCATGCTTCAATCGGCCTCCAACCCTTAGGACTCCTTCCTTATCTAAGAATGGGTTCAAATTTCTCAACCGACTGGGCACTACTTCTTTTCTTAATAAATCTAATTCCTTTTGAAATTCAATTCGTTGCACTAAAATTACCAAACGCACCTCTGCCTGTGCTAATTCTTCCGTAGTGAGATAACCACTATGTTTCTCCTTGGGCTGCTTACAATTATGAATGAACCGCAGGCAATATGCAGTAACTCTCTTCAAGCGTGAAAATGAGGAAAACTTCAACAACCAAGCTAGTGTATCCTGTTCTAGTACCGTATGGAGATTAATTGTTCGAGCTTCCACTTCAAGGGCATCACACTCCGTGTGGTTAGCTAGTTTTGGAGCCCTCGGCCACCCCTCCAATGGTTGACTCAGCCATAACGGGCCCGTCACCCAACTCGCGTCCTCGATAAATTGACGAGGAAGGGCTCCTCTCGATGCTATGTCACTAGGGTTAGAGTCTGATGGCACATACCGAAATTTGTTTGGAGATAATTTCTCTTGAATCAGCGTCACTCTATTTGCAATAAAGGATTTCCAGCGGTGAGGGGACGACTTTACCCACTGAAGAGCAACCATAGAATCACTCCATACGACAACATCCGAAATTATGCAGTGATGGTGCAATATATCTCTGGCATACTCAATAAGGTTAGTAGCTAAAACCAGGCCTAACAATTCTAATCGAGGCAGTGATATCCGCTTGATCGGTGCTACCTTTGACTTAGCTATCAGTAATGAGGTAGCAACAGTCTGATCGGCCTTCACACCTCGTAAATAAACCACCGCAGCATAGCCCCTCTCAGAACTATCCGCAAAAGCATGTAACTGCAGGTCGATTGCCGAGTCTAAATTCAAGCAACGGCGTAATTCAAATTTCGAAATGAGTGGTAACTCACTGCGGAATTGCCTCCATTTGGCAACTACTTCCTCTGGAAGAGGGTCATCCCAATCAAGTCCGCTATGCCAAAGATACTGAATAAGCCATTTTCCATAAAATGTGACAGGACTAATAAAACCAAGCGGATCGAACAAGCGGGCAACCTCCGACAATATGGTTCTTTTCGTAATATCACCAAACCCAGCAACAAACTTATACGAAAAATTATCCTTTCTAGGATTCCAAGTCAAACCCAAAATTTCCGCGGCAGGTTGGTTTTCATATTGAAAAGTAAATACCTCCGGTTTCAGAATACAAAACTCTGAGGGTACATTCTTTAGCAGTTCGACCTTGTTGCTCAACCATTTGCGCAACTCAAAGCCCCCACGATCCAAAAGCTTCTTTAATTGACACTGCAATTTTAACCCTTCGTCGATGGTACGAACTGAGGAAACTATGTCGTCCATATACGTATTTTCTCTAATAATTCGAGATGCAACTGGATATTCTACACCTTCATCGCATACCAATTGATGAAGTGTACGAATTGCCAAAAACGGGGCCGATTTCAGTCCATAAGTTACGGTGGTCAAGCAGTACTCTCGCAAATCCTCCTCGGGACTAAATCTCCAAAATATCCGTTGCATATCATAATTGTCCGGATGCAGTTTAATGTTTCTATACATTTGGCGGATATCTGCGATCACCACAACCTCATGCAATCTAAATCGTGTTAATATATCGATTAGATCCACTTGCAATTTGGGACCCTTATATAACACATCGTTCAATGATATGCCATTAGTGGTTTTCATTGAACAATCGAAAACCACCCTAAATCGAGCGAATTCCTCCGTCGAGCGATAAATACAATGGTGCGGAATGTAGTAAGACAGTACCGATGGGGGACCAGATGCCTCAATCATATGGCCTTGCGTAATGTAATCTTTCATAAATTCATTATACTTGGCTCGTAAAGCGGCGTTTCTCTTCAATCTATTTTCTAGCATATAAAATCTTTGCAGAGCTAAACCATAACTTTGTCCCAATTCTGGTATATCTGTAATAAAAGGTAGCCGAACAACATATTGTTTACATTCACGAGCTACATTTCTCTGATAGTGTTGTTCACAAGCATCATCTTCCGGACTGCACTGGTATCTCCTCGGAGGTTCCTCATATTCCCAGAACTTTCGCACTAAACTTTCAATGCTCTCACCTAGCGTTGAGCAAAACACCTGGATTTTATTATCGATATTTTCGATTTTCCCTATCAGGCAATGACCAAAAACTGTAGGTAAAATGTCAGGTGTCCCTGCCGGCCCAATTATTGGCGCGTCAACTACCACGCGCGCAAACCATTCGGCGCCTAATAGTACATCTATCGTTTCCTCATCGTAATACCTCGGGTCCGCAAGTTTCAATCCCACAATATGCGGCCATGTTCTATTAACGACCGATATTTTCGGACACTGAGCAATATGAGGGACCACCATAGCGTTGATATCATATTTCAACGTGCTTTGGGAGGAAGGCTTTATTTTCAAACTGACCATTCCAGAGGATACTACGGCGTTATTATTTCCAAACCCGAAGATGGGCGTTCTAATTTTATTGGAATTTAGCCCTAACCGCCGAACGCAGGATTCAGTGATAAATGTTCCCTGACTTGCGGTGTCAAGCAAGAGTTTAATGGCACGACCTTTGCCATTAGTATCCAATACGATTGCCCTAGCAGTTGCAAGCATCACTACGGACCCCGACCGATGAGTGCAAGTTTGAAGTGTGGAAACCTCGTTAACCGGATTTTTTTTCGTCTCGCCTGAGTCCGCGCTCGCTAATGGAGGGTTATGCTGTCGATACTCTGCCGTAGCATTACCTTTAGCCTCAAATTTCGAACTTGAGTTCCCACGATTGGCAAAGCAAAGCAATTCATTATGTCGCATTTTACAGTTGGGGCATGGCTGTTGGACTTCACAATCTTTTAAAAAGTGTTCTTGGCTAAAACAAACTAGACAACAACCCTTTGCTTTTACTACCCTCAGCCGAGAACCCACAGGTAATTTCAAAAACTTCCTGCATTTCTCCAATGAGTGCGACAATGAACAATTTGGGCACGATTTCTGGCTGTCCGTGTTAACAACCATACTCGTAGATTTTCTAAACGATTGTGCTGGCTTATGGGGCCTTTTATGCAATCCAGTTTCCACCGGTAACGATGAAGATGCCTCCAAAACTTTGGCTTCCTCATTCAAAAAATCAAAAAAGGTTTGTAAAGACGGCTCTACAACGTTCAATGCTATCTTTTCCCATCGCTCTCGCAACACGGAATTGAGTTTTCGACGCAACAGAAAATTCATTAATACAGACCAACTTTCGACATTGTGCCCCACAGCGCTTAACGCACCAACATACTCAGTGATTAACGTGCAAAATTTACGAATAGCTTGAGCTTCCCTGCTGATTGGGGTCATATCAAACAGAGCCTCCAGATAGGCATTTGTCAGCCTATTAGGATCCATATAGCGTGATTTCAAACTGCCCCACGCGACCGAATAATTTCCCGAGGACACAGGTAGGGATGAAACACACGACAATGCTTCCCCTTTGAGAACAGATTTGAGGTACAAAAATTTCTGCACGTCACTCAAGGAAGGATTATCATGAACCGCGGATAGGTATAAATCATAAAATGCCTGCCATTGCATTAAATTACCGTTAAACTCTATCAAATCGAGTTTAGGGAGCGCTACTGCATGACTAACATTACTCTCCAAGGCAGCATGATGCCCCGTTGACCTTAAGCGAGGCTCCACATCGGGGAAGTGAGTGAGGAGAATTGCCTTCGTATTGTAAAACATCACCTCGAACTCCTCAGTCCTCTTACGCAATTCTTTGTCCCTTTCAATCGGAGGGGACTGTTTCGCGTACAACGCAGCTAATTTTGGAATGCCCTCATTAAAATCGTCTGCAATTTTATCAACCTGGTCTGTCATAGCTCGTAATAAATTCCTCTGTTTTACATCACTCGCATTCTTTTCGAACTCTTTGGCGACATTATCGATACGAACCATCTTCGCAAGGAGAGATGCAATACGAAACTCTAAGTCGTCGATCGCCGGCATTTTCAGCTACCTGTTAAACCAAGCAAGGGTGAACAACCGACCAAATCCTATCGATATCTACACTGATATTTAACGATATCCGGCCCGAAGGACCATATGATCACTTCCGAAGGTGAACTTCTATCTCGAAGTGGACTGTATAATTTGCATTTACGAAATTATTAGCAACAAAAGGTTGAGCCACGACAATCTGCCACTCACCGATCGCGTGCCCGACCGACCGATGGCTCTTCGGCAAGCAGCTGGACTCCACAGGGTTGCTTCTTTCACTTGATCCTCACTGCTCAGCGTTCACAGGTAGACTCACTTACACACTCATTCAACATCCACTCACTAGGCACACAAACAAATGATAAACGAAAACCGAAGTCCAGTGGCACCGCCGAGTGGTGGCGCGGCTCAACCTTGACATACCATTTGAAAACACAACTGAACAGTGGACCTAAAAGATAGCAGTAAACCTTCTTTGGATTTATTCCATAATTTCACTTCCCTTTTACACTCACTACTTGTTCCCTGCATATATAACGAGGTAAGTTACTCTAGTAAGAATCCTTCCTTTTCCAATTCACTTTTCTCATGACGATTACCTTCATCAGGAGGTGATCATATCTCAAGGTATCACCAATTAAGTTGAATCAATTGTTTGTCAGTTATTGTCAGTGTTATTGTCAGTTTTCAGCACTTTTCATCTTTTCTCCCACTTTTCTTAGGGCTTCCTTGTCTGTCCCTCGGTCAATACATTTTATCTTCATTCTTCTGCATTACCACTTGTCGATTTCCAGCTTTTACTTCCCTGCTGCTGTTATCGCCCATGCCTGACTGTCATTAAGATGCTATGTATCATTACTGTCTCTTCATTCGCATACCATTTGCTGATGCATTTAAAATCTCTGTGCTATCAAAGTAAAAAAGCTGTAAAAAGCACTGACATCGACTGCAAGTAACGAACTTTTGTTATTTGTGTGACTTTTTTCAGTGGTTTAGCATGCTTAAGGAATCATTAACGCCGCTACCATACCGACCTGACAAGGGCCACTTCATTTGAACTTCGAGTGACGCTTATAAGTGCCTCCTTCCCTAGCTCTATTCCCATCATTGATAATTCATCGTCCCTTGCTTGTGGCTGTAGAAAAAATGTCTCCCTACTCATGGTTTTCTGCCGCATTCAAAGAGGGACTGTGGTTTTGAGTAGAGATTTCGTGGAAAATAATATTCTATTAGTACCTTGTGCTTGAGAGAGAGAGAAGGCAGTTTGGACCGGGTTTGAGTGGGGACTTCATGGCCGCGATGCTTTTATGCCAAGGGGGTAATATTTCTCAAATTTCCGGCTGCAGCAGGAGAGGCTGGAGGATGGGAGTATGGGGTGGACCGTTGTCTTGGTGATGAAAGAGTAGGAGCCTTCTGCCATAATATTTGCGCCCTCCTCTAGAAGTCCCCTCCCACCCAACGCCCCCCCATCCCCTAAGCTTCTTTTCTCATCCTGTGCATAATGCCACCCATATGCTCTTTCTTTCCCAAACAAAGCAAGACCAATTAATATTCCAGAGAGAAAAACTATCATTCGCCTTGACCGGGATTCGAACCTGGATCCCCTGATTCACCTAACCAGAAATCAGGGTATCTGGTTTCGAGTCCCGGTCAAGGGGAATGATATTTTTTCTCCATGGAATATCTGCTATTGCGCAATTTCAGCAGGTAACGCTGTTAAGGTTCTCGTTGCAGGTCCGCGTTCCTTCAAATGGAAGACCAATTGCGTTCTAATAGTTTAGTCGTTTAGTACAAACAATGCAATACACACCCGGAGACTAGACTTGAAAAAAAAAGAAAATTAGAAATTACAAGAAACCTATTTTGATTTCATCTTTTCATCTCAAAATGAAAAATTTTATTTGAACATGATTTAAAACGACTGATAAGGAGTTATCTACATCTATACGATGCCCTACAAGCCACCGCGAGGGTGTGTGGCAGGGGGTTATAGTCAACCGAGTGGAAGAATCGTTAGACTGCTGTGTCTGGTGGGATCAAATATGCGTTTCGATGTTTCGATTGATGAACGCAATGTTTGCTTAAAGTTATTTTAGCTAGAACCCACTGTGCAACCATTGGTTGAAGGGATTATTTAACTGCACCCCTTGCTCTGTTAGGGGAAAAGGTACCTCTACCTCAGTCACCAGTTGTTTTCCAGTATGATCTCAAGAATTTTTTGCTTGCTGTTTGAAACCGTCGAAATTATCTCGAATAGATAACCAAATAATCACATGGTGCAAACACGAATGGTTCGTAAATTTAATATTTGAATCGCTCGTTACAATAATATCAATTGTTGTCACTGAAGTGTTTTACATCTGTCTCAACTACGGAGCTCCCAGTTGAGATAAAACTCAAGTGTAACCAATGAATCAGGTTGTAATCAGCGGTTTTAACGAACCAATTTGGCGACCCATTCGTGTTTATACCACGTGACTCCTTGGTTACCTATTTGAGATAATCCCGAAGTTTTCAAACCCAACCCCCAGGAGAATAAATTGCAATAATGCCTTCGTTTAATACCTAGCCTTAAGAAGATTAACTGACGCCTCTGCGATAAAATTTGAGCACGATTCCATTTTTATTTATGTTTTAACAAAAAAAATCCTTTCTCCGTAAGAGGCCGTATGAAACACAATTTTTTTGCGGAGTAGTTTTCGCTTTCGCGTCTACTCAGAACCGAAATCGCTATTTCGTACACGAAATTCTGAGATGGAAACGAAAAATAAATTTTAGCGAAAAAATTTAATTTTCTAACCTTCTAACCATTCACTCATAAATCAAAAAGTAAAATTCGCAAAAGGTGACGCCAACCGAACGAGCTGCGTTAATGATTACTACGTCCGATAGATTCAAAATGTCATTTTTCCCCCGTACTATAAGATAACAGAATAGGCAGCATAGGAAAGGGATAGGTAGGGGAAATATTTTAGAGTATTCTGTAGTGCATGATGCATGTATTAACCCCTCATATACTATAGATACTAACAATCTAGTTGCTTGAGACACTTTAGTTGCTTGTTTGCATGTTCGTAGTGCATGCTTGGTGATCTTCACCCCCTGCCACACACCCTCGCGGTGGCTTGCAGGGTATCGTGTAGATGTAGATGTAGATGTCATCCACCTCCCGTCCTTGACTATTGACAGTGTTGAGGAAGAACAGGTAGGAACGCGGAGTTGGGGAAGGGAGGTCTGCTCTCACAGATTCTGTCGCAACCTCTTCCGTGGGCAGAGTCAGCTTGTGTCCCCCATTGTGATAAGGCGGTCTCACTTTTGATTGGGCAAAGTGGATGACGTACGAGTCCTTTGCACGCCCACCTTTCCGATAGGGTTAAAAAATTTCAGTTTTCTCCGCTCATAATTCGAGAACTAATTGACGGATCGAAGAACGGAAAATCCGGGTATTTTCATTTTACGAACTCTATCGGATTCGGCAATAAAAAATATGGTAAACGACCCCACTGTCTCCCGCAGGCTAGCATGCCAGTGCCTTCTCCAGTGCATTCTGACCTCCTGATATGGGACTCACAGGTCGGCTGGACTCTTCCCAGTGACCCGGGTATCCGCCGCGGCGTCGACCCCGCCCCCTTTTAACCCTCTGTCGCTGCCTTGGGTCGGAGGGGGGGATCGTCGCGGGGCGGAGGGCGGAAAGTGGTGGCGAGGAAGGGGAGAGAGAAGGAGAGAGAGAAATAAGGAGAGCGAAGGGGGACAAATCCGTGTCATAATATTGGATCCCGAGCATTGGCCTTCCCGCGCGGGAGCTCAAAATAGAATGGCGTCCTGCGATAGGGGAGGGGTAGCGTGGGGGGGGAGGAGAAGGAGGGAGGGAAGGGGAGGGGCGGGTTACCGTCTTCAGGGCGTGAAAGCGACGGGTTAAAGGAGGCAGCGGACGAGGGTACTTGCGATGTGTTAACGGGCAGGTCAAGAGCGATGCAGTTTGACGAACCGAATTAGTTCAACCCATTTCTTTGTATGACACATATACATCTACATCTGCACGATACCCTGCAAGCCACCGCGAGGGTGTGTGGCAGGGGGTGAAGATCACCAAGCATGCACTACCGTCATGCAAACAAACAACTATAGGGAATCATGCAACTAGATTGTTGGTATCTATAGTATTTAAGGGATTAATACATGCATCATGCACCACAGAATACTCTAAAATATTTCCCCTACCTATCCCTTTGCTATGCTGCCTATTCTGTTCTCTTATAGTACGGGGGAAAAATGCCATTTTGAATCTATCAGTAAGACAATCGATCTCTCTAATCTTATTTGTCTGGTCGAATCTAGCATAATACGCTGGTGTTTTTAATATGTTCCTAACATCTTCAGTAAAGTTATCCGATTTAAATTTCTCTAATAGATTTAATCTGTACTTTAACCTACGCTCTGATAATTATTCCCATCCTAATTATTTTATTAATTCTGAAACGCTACTCAACCTATCGTAACACCTTTTAACGAACCAGACTCTTTTCACTTTGCATGTATACCTGTACGAAAGTTAGCGGTGGACCATATTTTTCTTCAAATCCTTCGAAATTTCCGACCAAAAAATAACATGAAAATAATTCAATTGCCATAAATAATTATAATCCGTTTCCAACGCAACTGCACTAGAGAAAAAATCTAAGAAATTACCCTCGCATTTTGTGAGCTGTTATGAAGAATGATTTCTTGTAAACAGCGTTTAGAATTTAAACTCGTTAAAACGAACATTACAGCTTGAAATGTATTTAGAAATATATTTTTTTCGTTTGTTTGAAGCAATGTCACCATTCGATTCGGTTCCTGTTTTTCCCATTGGAAACATATTTTTTGCACTTCTTAGCCTCTTGTTGATTTTTCTGCTGCTTTCCGAAATCCCTCACCATGATCGATGACGGCATTTACATGGGAAATGAAACTCCATAATAGTTCATGCTGTCAATTGAATATGAAACGTCCTAATGTTGTAATTATTCGTGTGAGACAACTGACGGATACAGAGGATAGGAGGATAGATGGATAGAGGTAGGAATTTTCAGGGAACGGAGTAAGGGCGGAGAGAAACCCTAGTGTCCGAATTAGGCTACTCTTTAACGAATAGCGCTGATATCTCCACTGATAACCAGTTAATGTTGAAGTAAGATACTTAGGTCGTTCCATTCTTCACTTGCTAAGTGCGGTAATTAGGGTAAGGGTGCTAAGGACGATATTATTTTATATGTGAAAAGTAAACGACATGCTTTGTCCTGAGTCCTATAAAATCACATGACATGCGTTGTGAATGCAATGCAACTCGATTTAAATTAGGTGAATAATTGAAGTTCAGTTTTTGAAGGAATTTTCAGGAAACGGAGGAAGGGTGGAGAGAAACCCGGCGTCGGCATTAGCCTACTCTTAACGAAAGGCGCCAAGGGAACCACGGCTTAACGTCCCATCCGACGGACGGAGTACTGAACTTGAAATACCCTCCACTAGGCATTCAAGTGGGGACCGGTTTTCCACTGAAAAATCCGCCACTGCCGGGAATCGAACCCGGGCCCTCGGGATGGGAGGCCGGTACTCTGGCCACCACACCAACCCGATCCCCCAGTGTCTCAAATTTCATCGAAAGGAAATTTGACTATTCTAGACATTGAGTTGCATACGTTACTTTGGTATGGTTTCTCCTCAATTTTCGCCATAACTTTACGCAACCTGATGATTACCTGATAGGTTGAAACAGGTTGGGTCGAGTTATCATAAAAATTGTGGAAAACCAAGTGCTTGCAGATTTATAATAAATCGTTTTCACCAAGTGACAGCCGATACCATTGAAAGATGGTGGTTAAGTAAAATCTTATCCGGATCTCCATCAATTCAACACGTTCATATTTGCCGACGTTCAATGTTTTATTTTGTCTTCTGCAGTGGCGTTGGTTTTGATTAAAATGCCGCACCAACTTTGCGCAATGGGTGGAGCTCCTGTTTAACCTTGTGCGTGAAGTTTAAAATAACTCAGGGATGCTCAAGAAATTGCATTAGTAGTTGAAAATAACCATTGTTAAAAGAAATTTGTAGCGAAACTTTGTCCCTTACAGCATGACGCGAGATATTTCGTTTCAAGTGACTTTCTGAAAAATAAAATGTTGCAAATCTAGGTTACAAAAATTCTTAGCTCAGTTGTTTTGCTGTCTTTAGTTACGCTGTCTTCTTTGTTTTTCCTCATTCACAAACTTTGAAGGACTTTTATTTTATGCAAAATGACCATAGTTGTCATCGCACTCTGTAAATCCAAATATACCTACTTTTATTTTATAAGTGATATTCCATGAAATTTATGTATTCTTGTCATAAATTTCGGTAACTATGAAATAACGCACATTTAAACCGTAATTACCTCTAGCTTTCTTTGCTTTATGTTTCAGGTAGTGATACTTTCTACAATCTCAAAACCTTACATCAAAAGTCAAGTGCGTCTTTCATTCTCGCTGGCTTTCCTATCGTTCTTTTCATCACGGCATTTAACATACTACTGTGTCCTGTAGTATCCCTAGTATTTGGTGTCTACGAATATTTCGCCGATATTTTGCTACATCTTCTACTTTTTTTCATTTCTGCCCTTTCGATCTCACTTTCACTGGATTTATTTAGATGTGTATCTAAAGGGATCTATTTCTTATGCGTGGTAATATTTCCTGCTATATTTACATTTGACATAGTCTTTGTTAAAAATTCCTACGTACGCCACCAGCCGCTCGTATTCCAAATTTCCTTGTGGTCTCTTTAACCCGCTCTTCCGTCACTCCTATCTCTATTTATTCCTCTTGATAGACACTTCCCTTACGGTGTTGCATTACTTTCATGTTTTACTTAGTAATTCCTTGATACGTGCGTGAATGAAGACGTGGTTCTTTGCAATCAGAGGATAATATTTTTGAATGCAATTCAAAATTCAACGAGTCGTTATCATGATGTAACAGTAGTTCAAACAGCAAGCGTTTTAGCGATTTGTGGCCAGGACAGTAAATATAAATTCGTTATTTATCAAAAATATTCTCATCTGTCATCAATTTTAAGATAAGTTTGATGCTGTTTTTCTCACGGTTGCCTTGCCCCTTCATGTTAAACCAAATATCCCTTTTTCTTTAATTGCATCACTGTGTTTACCCCTTCAAGGATCACCTTCAGTAGACCATTATATCTCGAGTGCCCTTTAAGCAGTCTTTTAACGGTGAAAAAAAATCGTTTCCTCCTGAAAGCTCGAAAATTTTTATCTTTCGCCACTTGCTCTTCTTTTGTCACGCCATCCAAAACCTTGACGCTGTTACATCACGCCTTTGAACCATGCGTTGCATCTCGCCTGAGCAATTCTCTCTAGGTGTGTGACGCACGAGCTGGCTTGGTTCTCGCAGGAAGATTTTAAAATTAGCGCTTCGCGATTTCACCAACTTCGGGTTTCCTCCATGACTGGACGGAACAGACCTCACTCGTGTGAATCAGACCACGGGAGGCGTTCATAACATTACATTACGTCACCTGCAATTTATTCGCACTTGATGTTCCCCAACTCGGTGCGCGCTCACAGATTTTTTGAATTCTACAATCACGATTCGCGTAAGTTTTGGTTAAAATCTCGCTCCAGATTTGAATATAAGGTCGAGCTCCCATTTAAACATCCGCAAGAAAGAAATAGTTAGTAGAATAGCACAGGCAAAGAGGGCATTCTATCAAAAGAAGAATCTCCTTACAGCTGGAAATACAAGCGTAGAAGTAAGGAAACAATTTATCAGAACATACATCTGGGGCATGTTTCTTTACGGCGGTGAGGCATGGACGATGACAGCAGGGGAGAAGAAAAGGGTAGAAGCATTCGAAATGTAGTGCTGCAGAAGAATGATGAAGATTAAATGGATCGACTGAGTAAGCAACGAGTAAGTCCTAAGAAGAGTGGGAGGAAAGAGAAGTCTGCTGACAACACTAAAAAGAAGGGACAACTTAATCGGCCATATGTATCTTGAGACACGATGGCCTGATGAAGACTATCGTCGAGGGAAAAGTGAACGGGAAGATTGGAAAAGGCAGGTCTCGTATGAGATACATGGAACAGGTTATGAAGGATGTAAAAGATAAGAATTACGTCACAATGAAAAGGTTGCCCGACAGAAGAAACGAGTGGAAGCTGCGTCAAACCAATCCTAGGATTGTTGACCAATGATGATGATGGAGACTGTGTTGGCTGAAGAGCAGTAGTAGTTATTTGGAGGATGCCACCAACAACTGAGGCCACTCGCACCGTATAGATAAATTTTGTAACACGGTATAAGTAGAAGTTTTCCAGGAAACGGAGGAAGGGTAGAGAGAGAAACTCGGAGGTGGAATTAGCCTACTCTTAACGAAAGGCGCCAAGGGAACCACGGCTTAACGACCCATCCGACGGGCGTAGTAATGAACGCCAGACTCTCTACAATGTACTCAAGTTGGTTTACCAACTAAAATTATGTTCCTCCACTGTTGGGATTCGAAACCGGGTCCCATGGGTGAGAAATCAGTACTCTCATCACTACACCAACCCGACCCCATGTTGTATTTAGTGCCTATGTAAGCCTAAAATAATACAACGTCTATAGCAGTGGTGAATATCTTTTCCTTACATTGATACTTATGTCAAGGTAAGAGTTTTTAGGGAACGGAGGAAGGGTGGATAGAAACCTGGCGTTGAAGTTAATCTGTTCTCAACGAAAGGCACCAAGGGGACCACGGCTTGACGTCCCATCCGACGGACGGTGTACTAAACTCGAGGTGATCTCCGCAAGGCTCTCAAGTGGTCACCCGATTCTAACCCGGGCCCTCGGGATGGGAAGTACTCTTGCCACCACACCACCTAACTGAAGAGTCCTCTAGAATAGGATCAATGGTTAAATGTAGCCCCCATCCTGATAAAAACCAAGATCTTCGTCGAATCTATCTCTCTAATCTTATTTATCTGGTCAAATCTAGCATAATATGTAGGGGTTTTAATATATATTGAACATCTTCAGTCAACATATCCGTGATGAATTTCTGCAAGGATTTAATCGGTATTTTAAATTACGATCGGATTATGAATCTAACATAATTCTTCAATTAATTTTGATGCACTACAAAACCTCTCGTAACCTAGCTGGTATTACTCTGTACACTGTCTAATTCTCTGATCACGCCTAATGCATTCGGATCCAATACACTTGCTGCATATTCTACGAGGGGCCTAACTAGTGGAAAGCAACATCGCTCCTTTGTCTTCTCGTCACATTTCCCTAGTACGCTTTTGATAATCCTAGCTTTATCTTTGCTTTGCCACATATTTTCCGGTTGCCTGTTCCCCACGATAAATCTACAAGTAATTGTGACACCTAAGTACCTTGTGGATTCTACTCTTTCGATTTTCGTTTTATTAATACTATAGCATCGCTCTGGCGAATTATTCCTCTTCCAAAAATTAGAAGATGCACTCCTTTTAAGGTTTAGCTCTAACCGTCGCATTTGCCGCACAAATTTCCGTCCTTTCCGCGATATGTCCGCGGAAGGGGAGAGGAACGAGAGTTACCCTCCAGCTCAGGGATGGCTGCTGCAGTCTCACCCCTGCTGGAACTCCTGGAGCCTCTTCGCCCCTCTCACCCTCTCTCCCGCCCTCCCCTCCGTCCACCTCCCCTTCTCCTCCTCCTGCGCCCCCATCCACGGCCTCCGCCGTCCCCGGAAGGTTCCCCGGGTACGCTCCTCAAACCCCTTATTCAGCCCCTGCCGATATAGACCCCCAGGGGTTGCTCTCGTTCTCCCTTCTCGCCCCCCCCCCCCCTCTTCCGCCTGCCCGTTTTCTCTCTCGCGGCAAAGCGTCAATTAATCCGTAAAATCGGCCTAAGGTGCGCAAAATATTAAGATGTCGATGTATCCCGTTATCATTATGGATTAGTAATCCTACATTTCGTTTCATCTACATTTATGCAATACACTGCGAGCCACCACGAGAATGTGTGGCATGGGGTGAAAATCAACAAACATGCACTATTGACATGCAAATAATTGTAAGATACTATATGGAAACATGCTATATAATAGGGTCACATGCAGCTAGATGGTTAGTATCTACATAGTAATAAAGGGATTGGTTGTTAATACATGCATCATCTACATCTACATCTACATAATACCCTGCAAGCCACCACAAGGGTGTGTGGCAGGGGGTGATTGCTCACCAAACATGCACTACATATCATGCATAAAAAAGGAATAGTATTAATATAGTAGTCAGAACTACACTATTTAAAAAAGATAGAAATTGCAAAGAAAACATGCAAAAACATTCTGTTAGTAGGGTTAGCTTTAAGTACTCATACCAACATGCAGCTACCAATGCTATTCATTGCTACTCTCCGATAGGACATATTTACCGTTATTCGTATCTCTTATTGTGCGAGGGAAAAAGGACATTTTGAATCGGTCAGTTCGGCAATCAATTTCTCTAACTTTATGATTATGGTCCAGTCTGCCATAGTAAGTTGGGGTTCGTAAAATATTTTTAACATCATCACTGAAAATGTTGCCTTGGAATTTGTGGAAGAGATTAAGTCTAAATTTCCACCTGCGATCTGACAATGATTCCCATTTCAATTCATTTAATAGACTGGTTACGCTAATATAATTATCGTATCGTCCCTTTACAAATCTTGCCGATCTTCGCTGCACACGTTCAAGTTCATTACTTAGACCGATTTCGTAGGGATCCCATACACTGGCAGCATATTCCAAATGAGGTCTAACAAGGGAAAAGTAGCTGATTTCTCGTACATGATCGTCACATTTACCCAATACTCTTTTAATGAAACCCAGTTTGCGATTCGCTTGACCAATTATTTCACGAATGTGTTTACCCCAGGAAAGATCATTTGTCAGTCTTATTCCAAGATATTTAATGGATTCCACGTTTGTTAATTCATTATTACTTATTTTGTAAGTGGTAGGAGGAGAGCTATTCTTTTTCCAAAAATTCATTACAAGACATTTCTTAAAGTTTAATTCTAACTGCCATAAAAAATTGGACTCGAAGAGTCTCGAACTTGGAACGTCGACATTGTGATGCGAGTACTTTACCCCGAACCCAAACTGCACTAAAAATTAAGTGCATGCGGGGAGAATCGAACCCGGGCCGTTACCCGCTTCATTCTAGAGAGGAGTACTTTACCCCTGCAAAAATCATGCACTACATACTACAATATCTCGCCTCCAGGTTTTTATCCATTCCAGTATCTCGTTAGGATCAATTTATTTTCACATTCCTAGGATCAGGGCGAAAAGAGCCGCTTAGGCTTGCAGAGTCTCTTACTGCCTCGCTTCTAAACTCTCCTTATCTATTACAACTTTACAGTACACTAGGTTGATGTCTAGGGGTACATTTTAGTTATCCCCACCAGTACCAATTTGAGAATATTTATTCACGTAAATCTTTTGCATCTTTTATACCTAGACATATTATATATTTAAATGTATGTTCTATTATGTAGGATATCTTTGGATTTCCTTCTCAGTCATGCTGCCTTTCTAAAATGTGAGAGGCGTACTGCTACAAAGAAAGATGTGGTTCTTTCCTGTCGTATCTGTTGAGTGGATTCCTCTCGGGTCTTACCCTGGGTTGGAGTCTCCATTGCTGCCGACGTTTCGAGAACCGACTCGGTCATCACCTTGAGGGTTTCTGAATGAAACTCTGTAGAAGTTGACCCAGTCGGTTATCGGAACCCCGGTATGAGACCCGAAGGGAATTCATTCAACATTGCCGTGGCATAGACAATGCTCATCGAGCATAGCCGTAGGGTTTTCCTTTTAATATCATCCAAATGAAACGCATTTGTGTGAAGCACATCGTTATTTTTGCCGCCACAACGTCACATCTCAAACGGACACCCTCGGTGTCCTTCCTTTCGAACCCCTTCTTCCCCCAGGCGTATTCCGGTCACACCCCCGTCCTTCGCCTCCCCCTCCCCTTACCCTCATCGACCCCAAAGCGCGCTAGCACGGTCGCTTTCATTCAGCACCGAGCTCACTCTCTTACCTTCCCCTCCAAGGCAAGAATTCACCCCTCCCTCTCTCTCTCTCTCCCTCCCCCTCGCGGTACCTCTCGTGCTTTGCAGATGCGAAGGGGGTGGTCGTCTTTCTGCGGAGTAATCTCTCCTCCATCTCCCTCCTCTTCGTCCGATTCATGCATATCAGTTCCAGAATGGAATCATTGATGTCGAGACAGAGACGCAAGGACGTTTTCTAAGCTCACCAGAAAATTGGCATGTAATGTTTAGGTCAGCGTTCTCCCCATTCTAATGATATTCCAAGTCCTCAATTACTTTTCATTGAACTTTGATGAATTCTTTTTAATCCCAGTTTTTCACGTCTAAAATTGACTCCTTTTTTATCGTAGTTAAATCCTAACCCTTTTAAAACATTCAACCTGAATCGAGGCAGTTAGAAATGTACAAGGCACGGATTAAGAATTGTTGCATATCGTGAATTTTCTTCCTCCAAGACATAATTTAAATCACTGAATTTTTCGTGAATCATATTGCTGGGGGGAAATAATTTTCTTTTATCTCTGCTTACGTTATCGCATTTACCTTGTCCTTATTAATGACAGGGAATGAAGTGCTTCCTGTGGCACCAATCTTGTGCTTTATTTGCTTTTTGCATAGATCATTTAAATCGTAAAGGCTCCTCAGTTTTAAACATGTTCTAATATTGAACAGAAATCTCTAATCACTATTAAATTTTAACTTTGGTATAATTGGTCATTAACATAAAGAGTCCAGGAAGAAATAGAAGAGAGAATCAGAGGATGCCCATGTAGAGATTGGCTGAGTGTAGTAAGCCTGAGTTTTAGTCTACAGTGGTAACAGGTGAATGGTTTTGCAGGAAAATTCTTGGTGCTTTTGAAATGGATCCAAACAAGACCCGCCTATGATCGGCAGACCACAATGAGAAACACCAATCCCATGTTTGCATTAACAATTCATCTACATCTACACGATATCCTGCAAGCCACCGCTAGGGTGTGTGGCAATTCACGTCAAGAATGAACGGATTAAAAAATATTTTAAGATTCGACGGAAGATGATAGGTAAAGTGACATGGTGATTTTACTAATTTGTGTCTAGGTTAATTTTCACCCAGTGGAAATTCACATCGATATATGTCTTTATTGACTCACATTCGCAGTTTATCGGTTCAAATTTTATTGCTCCATTTTATTTACGTGAATCAAAATCATTATCGAAAGTTAACTCTAGAGTGGTGACAGACCGTAGGTATAATCTTATTCATCTACATCTACACAATACCCTGCAAGCCACCATAAAGGTGTGTGGCAGGGGATGTATTCTCACCAAAAATACACTACATATCATGCATAAAAAGGATTAGTACTAATAGACTAGTCTAAACTTCACTATTTTAAAAAAGTAAGCATGCCTAAACATTCTGTTAGTTGGGTTAAAGTATTCTTATTCTTATCTTATTGGTGACGCACGCGAAATATATAATACTCCAGTTCATGCTTTTCACTAGTTTCCTATTTTACGCTGCTCTTCCGATATATGCACCAGAATATGAATCAATAGAAACTCGTCATTTAAAGATAATGCAAGGAAATACTCGTTTAGCCTTACAAAAAACCTCAGAGTCCATATCGGTCCAGCAGACCGACGTCACCACTCAGGTCCCAAAAAGTCACTTCACCACTGTAGGGTCAATCTTGGATAGGACATATTTAAGCGCTCATTCTCCACTCATTGACCATCCTTGAGGGGAATTGGAGCGCGAACGGTATTGATTGAGAAACAATATTGCATCGGAATACACGTTCATTCCCGAGTGCTCGTGCACCTCAACGTTTTTACATAATTTATTTCACATCCCCCTCCCCCGTAATTTCTCTCCCCCTCATACATCTCGATTAACATTACTGATCATCCTGTCACTCAGGCCCCTATTCTGTGGGGGCCGGGGGGGGAAAGGAAAAGTGGAAGGGTGGGTTAATTTTTGGATGTAGTTGTATCGATCCACCTCGTCCGTATCAAACAGATCTACACACACACAGGCGGTTGGCACACTTTCGGTTTGGTCCAGGTCGACTCTCCTCCCTCCCTCTCTTCTCCTCACCCCACCCCTCCCCTCTCCCTCCACCTTCCCCCCCAGAGCGTCGTTGCGAGCGTCGCAAAGTTGGCACGCCCGCTTGACCCAGAAAATCAGTTCGTTTTGCGCAAGGAATCCCATTCAAGGTAACATTCATTCATACATCCATTCATGGCGGCGTCCGGAACCTTTTCCTGCGTGCCGTTCTTCCTCGCACGCTTCCCGGTGACGTTCCCGCATGTCCCGTGCCTGTCGCGTCTCCAGAGATGCTGTCACTTTTACTATCAACTTTCAATCTCTTCCTCTCTTTGTCTCTGTAGGGGGGTCGTGACCCGTTCCTCGGCCCCGCGATAAGACCCACACTGCGCCAAATGAACCCTAATAGACCCTTCTTGCTAGGTGACCCGAATAATCACTAGAGCAGGGGCTTAAAAAAAAATCTCTGTTCAATTCATCATCATAATCGGTCAACAATCCTAGGATTGGTTTGACGCAGCCCTCCACTCGATTCTTCTATCGGCCAACCTCTTCATATTGACGTAACTCCTCTCTTCCCCATCCTTCACAACCTGCTCCATATATCTCATACGAGGTCTATTCAATCATCAGAATATTATTATAAAAACGTAATTGTATTGCGCTCTAAAAAGTGTTGATTGGGTAACGTGAGTACGGAGCTGTTCATCTTCCTCCATATCCACATTTTACCCAACGAAGGTTAGTGACAGGGCTAATTTCATACCATGCATGCATATTCTTCACGTTCGCTCTCGTTTTAGCTGCGTAGTTACCACGCCAGTTTTACTCTTCCTTAGTAAATTAGCTAAGAAACAAAGCAGTTTCACATAATTTGCAGTCTATAGTGCAAAACTGACACAATATGGGAGACATACATTATGAAATAATATGAGAAATAAATGATGTTCGTATGCATCCATAAATTAATTATTTGGAAATTTGGAACTGTTTTGATTTTCTAAAAACGTAACTTGCAGTGGAAATAACGCGAAGATCATTGAAATCACCAAAACTCTGTCCGGGACGCAATGTTACGTCCTCTCGTTTCAATGGTCTCAATGACCTACTTCTTCTGAATTCCCCCTGCTAGTGGAAGTATGCAATCGGTAGCTTAAGAAAAGGAAAAGGGTGTGTGGCAGGGGGTGAAGATCACTGAACATGCACTAATGACATGCAACTAGAGTACTACATGGAAACATGATACATAATAGGGCCACATGCAGCTAGATGGTTAGTGTCCACATAGTAATAAAATATTGGTTGTAAATACATGCATCAAGCACTACAGACTACTCTACAACATTTCACCAACCTATCCCTTTGCTATGCTGGCTAATGTGTTCTCTTATAGTACGGCGGAAAATGGCATTTGACTATATCAGTATGACAATCTCTCTAATCTTATTTATCTGGTCGAGTCTATCATAATAGGCTGGTGTTTTTAATATGTATCTAGCATCTTCAATAAAGCTATGCGTTTTAAATTTTGTAATAGATTTAATCTATATTTTAACCAACGATCTGATAAGGATTCCCAACCTAATTTTTCTACTAATTCTAATACACTACTAAACCCATCTTAACACCGGTGAATTCTTCACGGGTTCTCCACCGGGTCAGGGAAACGGCTAAGGCCGACGTTTCGACGGCTAACACTGCCATCGCCCTCAGGGCGTTGAGTGTCAGGACTCTCACTCAACCTGACACTCAACGCCCTGAGGACGATGGCAGTGTTAGCCGTCGAAACGTCGGCCTTAGCCGTTTCCCTGACCCGGTGGAGAACCCGTGAAGACTTCACCAGCATTATACGCCGGGAAAAAACAAGATCCTACATCATCTTAACACCTTTTAACAAACATAGCTTCTCTATACAGTGCAGGTCTCTGATCAAACCTAATTCATTCGCATCCCTTACACTGGCTACATATTCAAGGTGGGGGTTCGAAGATTTCGTCCTTCCCGGCCGACATCGTGCACGGCTGGGAATGAAATGGGAGCATCGTGAACCATAAAACGGAGCAAGTGAAAAGGAGCGCGGTTGTTTAGTCTGACGCATGGAAGGTGCAGGGACACTCGGTGCACATCGATTGAACTGGTAGGAGAGAGGGAGGGAGAGGTCGGCCGGTCGGTGGGTCGCTTCCGAGTTGCTTCGCTCACCCCGGCGCCCGATTTTCAACCCCTCTCAAAGCCCCTCCCTTCCCTCATCCCTTTCTCCCTCTACGGCACGCTGCGCCAACAAGGGGTGGGAATTGATGGTCGATATTTATCAACATCATAATTCAGTGAGCTCTTCCCCATTGAAGATAGGTCTGGATAGACTTTCCCTTAGTTAGGCTCCACCTAGAATACCCAGGCGGTGAATGGGATCCGGATGAATTAGATTTTATCAGAGAACTATACAGTGTGCAGCCTAGAAGAGTTAGGTTTGTTAATAGGTGTTACGATAGGTTTAGTAGTGTATCAGAATTGTTAGAAGAATTAGGTTGGGAATTATTATCAGATCGTAGGTTAAAATACAGCTTAAATCTCCTGCATAAATTTACAACAGATAAGTTTACTGAAGATTTTAGGTATATATTAAAAACTCTTGCGTATTATGTTAGATTTGACCAGAAAAATAAGATTAGAGAGATTGGTTGTCCTACTGATGAATTTAAAATGTAATTTTTCCCCCGTACTATAAGAGAATGTAATATACTGCATAGCAAAGGGATCTACATCTACATCTACATCTACACGATACCCTGCAAGCCACCGCGAGGGTGTGTGGCAGGGGGTGAAGGTCACCAAGCATTCACTACTAGCATGCAAGCAAGCAACTAAAGGGTCTCATGCAACTAGATTGTTAGTATCTATAGTATTTGAGGGGTTAATACATGCATCATGCACTACAGAATACTCTAAAATATTTCCCCTACCTATCCCTTTCCTATGCTGCCTATTCTGTTCTCTTATAGTACGGGGGAAAAATGCCATTTTGAATCTATCTGTACGACAATCTATCTCTCTAATCTTATTTATCTGGTCGAATCTAGCATAATACGCTGGTGTTTTCAATATGTGCCTAACATCTTCAGTAAAGCTATCCGATTGAAATTTCTGCAATAGATTAAATCTGAACTTTAATCTACGCTCTGATAATGATTCCCACCCTAATTCTTGTATTAATTCTGATACACTACTCAACCTATCGTAACACCTTTTGACGAACCTAGCTGCTCTACGCTGCACACTGTCTAGTTCTCTCATCAAACCTAATTCATTAGGATCCCATACACTGGCTGCATACTCAAGGTGGGGCCTAACTAGTGAAAAGTAACATCGCTCTTTTGTCTTCTCATCACATTTCCCAAGTACTCTTTTTATAAATCCTAGCTTTCTCTTCGCTCGGCCGCATATTTCCCTTATGTGTCTTCCCCACGATAAATCTTTAGTGATTGTTACACCTAAATATCTTACGGTTTCAACGTTTTCGATCTTCGTGTTATTAATTCTATAGGATCGCTCTATCGAATTATTCCTCCTCCAAAAATTGATAGCTACACACTTTTTAAGGTTGAGTTCTAACTGCCATTTGTCGCACCACTCTTCAATTGCATCTAAATCCTTGCTAAGTGATTTCATGTCCTCTTCGTTTGATATACCCCTGTACACCACCGCATCGTCTGCAAAAAGTCTAAGGTTACTACTAACTACGGTACCCAAATCGTTTATGTATAAAAGAAATAGAAGCGGACCTACTACGCTACCCTGGGGAACTCCCGATGTGACTTCGATTGTGTCCGACATGATACCATCTATGACAACCCTCTGCTCTCGCCCACTTAAGAATTCTTTTACCCAACATACAACGTCTTTATTTATACCAAAACTCTCTAACTTCAAGATTAATTTGTCATGAGGAACTTTATCGAAAGCCTTTTTAAAATCTAAAAATATCGCATCAACTTCAGTACTGCTTTCGCCGTGGACTAAAATATCGTGTACGAATAAAGCTAATTGTGTCTCGCAAGATCTACCTTTCCGGAACCCATGCTGGCTGTTTATGAGTAATCCCTGACTATCCAAATGCCCCATGATCGAACTGACTACTATGTGCTCAAATATCTTACAAGAGATTGACGTGAGTGAAATGGGTCTGTAGTTACTAGGTTCTTCCCTATCACCGCTTTTAAATATAGGTGTAATGTTAGCTACTTTCCAATCCTTGGGTACTGTGTGGTTCTTTAGTGTTTTATTGAATATTATTTCTAGATAGGGGGCTATTTCAGAAGCTAATGTTTTATAAACTCTGGAAGGAATTTGATCGGGACCTGGTGCTTTGTTTTTACTTATGCTTTTTAACTGCTGCTCTATTCCGCGACATGAAATGTTTATTTCGGGCATTTGCTCACTGAAAGTGTTCGGCGGTGGTTCCACTGCGTTTTGTGACGATGAGTTGAATACACTTTGGAAGAAGGTGTTTAAAGTGTTGGCTTTTTCTACACTGCTGGTGACTCTGATTCCTTTATCATTTTTAAGTGTGTGCACTGTGGACTTATTTCCCTGAAGCTCTCTCACATATGACCAAAACGCTTTAGGATTGCTATCTAAATATTCTCCTAACATCTTGCTCTTGAAATGTGATAACGCTTGCCGACATGATTTCCTTGCTAATGCTCTCGATTTTTTATAGTTTTGAACTAGCTCATTTTTTTCCTCTACCGATAGACCCCGTCTGGCATTTTTCATCTTAGCGTGGCATACCCTTTGTCGCTTTAGTGATTTCCTAACCTCCGCGTTATACCACCTTGGCTCTGTATTATCACTAATATATTTACTTGGTATGTATTTATGAACTGCGTTACGGGTGACCTCAAGAAATTCTCTCCACGAATCCTCTGTATTTAATCCTTTGCTTTGTTCGCTGAATACATTAAACGCTTCCCTTAATTCCTCTTTCATACCGTCGTAATTTGCCTTGCCAAATAAGTACACCCTCCTTCTTGGTTTATAATGTCTTTCAACGCCTACAATAAATTTCGCATGCACTATTTTATGGTCACTAATTCCTGTGTCTGTAACTGTATTTAGAACTCTCTCGGGTATATTTGTTGCTAATAAGTCTAGAATGTTGTTACCCCTGGTCGGCTCTGTTACTAGCTGTTGTAGAGAATGTGTCGTAAAGGTGTTCAACAGTGATTCGCAATGTTCCTTATCCTTACCTCCTGCAATGAAACTACACGTATTCCAGTCTATCGAGGGTAGATTGAAATCTCCGCCTACTATTATTCCTCTATCATTCTTCCCAGAAAGTAATGTGCGTATCTCTGACTCTAGCTCTATTATAGAATTGACGTCTGCGTCCGGTGGCCTGTAATATGCACCTACATATATCTTTTTTGCGTTACTACTTTTACTTTTAACGGAACACCAAATACTTTCTACATTTCGCTCTGAAATAAGTTCTCTTCTACTGACATACGGGTCCTTCACAGCTATGAAAACTCCTCCTCCGTTTCTGCTTACTCTATCCTTTCTGTATACTGTAAAACACTTCGGAAATACTTCATGATCTGATATGTCCTTCGAAAGCCAGCTTTCTGTACCTACGATTATATCTGCATTAGTACTCTTAATGAGGTGGTGAAATTCTGCTACTTTATTTCTTATACTACGACAATTCACTACTATCACTGAAATTTTTTCTTCCAATCTGTTTCTCTCTTGGTGCTCCTTTCCAACTAAAATTTTCCTCGATAATTTTTTGACGGACAAACTATTTGGTCTACCTCTTACCTTTGATGAATTATCATGTTCGTTCTCTCCATGTGTTTTTCTCTGACCTTCTAAAACTACTCTGCATGTTCTGTCAAATTCTTGCACGATTTTCCCCCGCGGATTGACCTGCACTCTGGGCTACCACCTGAGCTAAACCCTACGTGTATGCTCCAGTATCCTACTCGCTACCTTAGACGATGCCTCGTCCGTGTAGTGGACACCCGAGCGATTCAGGGGCACCCGACACGTTTCCAGCTCCGGCCCGAGGTCCAAAAACTCAGCTCCCTCGCTCCCACAGACTTCACGGAGTCTCCGGTTTATGCCTAAAACTCGGCTCCAAACCATCGACCCCCGATCCGTCCTAGGTACCAAGCTACATATAGTCAGCCTCATATCGATACCCAGACCTCCACGAACACGGTGGAACTCGGTGCATAGATCCCTTACGGAATCCATTACATCCTCGGACCCCCGTTTCGCGGCGTCGTTAGTGCCGACATGGGCGACTACGTGCAGCTTGGAGCAGTTAGTGGCACTGACCGTTGCTTTCAACGCCTTCGTCACCTGGGGCACCGTACCTCCTGGTATACACCAGGAACGTACCCGTTCTTCGTCACCTTTCCCTCGGGATTCACCACCTCCTTCCCGACGGGCCCTGGCACGCATCGAGTCCGCTACTCGGCGGACATTGGAGCTACCTATCACTAATACTCCCTCCCTTCCCTCCCGACTCCCAGTCGGCGAAGTCTCCGGAGGCGGAGCGTTCGATGCGCCGACCTCCGCCAGCCCATCGAACCTATTACTAACGGGGAAAGGCTCAGCCTCTGCCTCTGCATTTCCCCGTTTGTGTAGTGTGACCCCACGACTCCTCCTACGGACCACTTCCCACTCTCCCCCGGATTCGGAGGTAGGCTCCGCTAGAGGCTCGGGTGTGCGGGGAACGTCCTCAACCCTCCAACCCACGCCAGTGTAAGGGCTCGCCCCCGCACCAACGCGTGCGGAAGGCCTTGGCCGACCCCCACTCCCCCTCGACCGTTCCAACGTAGTCACCAGCCGTTTCACGAGAGAGCGAAGACTATCCACCGTCTTCTCGAGCTCATCGACTCGAGCCCGCAAGGGCTCGCTATCGGGTGAGTCACGGAAGAGGTTGACAATTGACCTAATGGGAGTCATCCTAATCTAACTCTAACTATCTCTCTCCCTTAGACTCGCAGCGGAGCTATCTGGTAAAAGAATCTACTATTTACTACACACTAATAAATAACTAACAAGGCTCTTGAAGAAACGAGCAAGCAAGCAAATACAGACCACAGATTATCACCAGAAAACAATTAACCCAAAGGGGACAGGGACTAGGAGTAAACTACACAGGTAGAAAAACTACACGGGTGAGTGGTTGCAAGGGTAGCGCTCGGTAGGGAGTCGCGATGGGACCTTGGTTAGGCTGAGGTTTGGGAAGGGAACCACGGGGGGGGGGGGGGAGCTCTGGAATGTATACGAGAGGAATGTAGGCTGTAGGATGCGCAAGACCAGCGATTACGAAGAGATGAAGCAAAAAGTGTCAACAGTAAAGCTAAAGTAAATGTATTAAAAATCTACTACTAAAAGAAGCAACGAAAAAGACGAGCTAAATTAAGCACTAATCTAGGAAATATAAATATATCTATTAAAAAAAACACTATTACCGAATTATTTCAATGACAATAAGCGATTAAAAAAAACTGTATAATCTACTAGGTTAAAAAAATAAGTTACGCAAACTGCAGAGATAGTATAAACTATAAATGTATAAATAAAACTTTATGTGTATAAAGCTAAAGTAAATGTATTAAATATCTACTACTAAAGGAGCAACGAAAAAGACGAACTAGATTAAGCACTAGTCAAGGAAATATAAATATATCTAAAAAAAACTATCACCAACTAACTTCAATAACAATAAGCGATAAAAAAATCAACTATATGAATCTACTAGGTTAAAATAAGTTACGCAAACTACAGAGTTAGTATAAACTATATATGTATAAATAAAATTTATGTGTATAAAGCTAAAGTAAATGTATTAAATATCTACTACTAAAGGAGCAACGAAAAAGACGAACTAGATTAAGCACTAGTCAAGGAAATATAAATATATCTAAAAAAAAACTATCACCAACTAACTTCAATAACAATAAGCGATAAAAAAATCAACTATATGAATCTACTAGGTTAAAATAAGTTACGCAAACTACAGAGTTAGTATAAACTATATATGTATAAATAAAATTTATGTGTATAAAGCTAAAGTAAATGTATTAAATATCTACTACTAAAAATCAACGAAAGACGAACTAGATTAAGCACTAGTCAAGGAAATATAAATATGTCTAAAAAAAACTATTATCAACTAAGTTCAATAACAATAAGCGATAAAAAAGATCAACTATATGAATCTACTAGGTTAAAATAAGTTACGCAAACTACAGAGTTATTATAAACTGTATATGAATAATAACACAAGTGCAAATTACACCTTACACGTTAGGATGGATTATACGGTTCTACACAGGACTATGAATAAATAACAATAAGATAATATTAATTTAGAAATTTAGATTAGGGATAGGTAGGTGAAATATTGTTAGAGTATACTGTAGGGGTAACTATTAGTTTCATGGTTAGCATTGCATGGAAAGTCTTAGTAGCTCTTAGTCAAGTCTTGGTAGCTCTTGGTTTGTTAATGGTGCAGGTTTGGTGATCGTCACCCCTTGCCACACACTCTCGGGGTGGCTTGTTCTGTCTATTATGTTCTATAATGATGCGAGGGAAAAATGAAATTTTAGATGTATAGGTATGTCAATATATCTCTCTATTCTTATTTATCTCGTCAAATCAATCATAGTAGGTGGTTCTTAAAATTATATCTAATATCTTCAGTCAACCTAACCGTTTTTTATCTCTGCAGGAGATTTAATTGGTACCTACTTTAACCTACGATCTGAATTAATGAATCAATCGGATCCTGTATAGAATAATAACGGCGCACCAAAAGGCAGGAATCGAAATACGGATCACTTTTTGCATCATAGCTCCAGAAATCCTAAACACCATAGACGTGGTGATTTGGATAAATGTGAGGCGATATGGAGGAATAAAACACACAACCAGGGTTTCCCGCGAACTGATGGACCTATGTGCAGAATCCCATTTGGAAACCCAGAGACTTATAGAGATTAGCGCTGATTTTTTTCCACCGTGCTGCTTTATCGCCGGTAGGAATATGACCTCATTATCCGTTGGAGAGCCGCGTTGGTCGATTGATGGGACACGGAATGAATGGACGATGTGGTGAATGAATGAAGGAGCATGGCAGATCTTCCGTCCCGGGCATTCACCCCTCGCATGCCCTAGGGAAGCCTCGACCCCTGCTTCACCCCCACCCCCCTTTCCCCACCCCCGGAAAAATAAAAAATAAATGAACCAACTCCTGGAGCCCCATGAAAATCCCCTCCCCATGCGCAGTCGCCCTCATAACAATCCACCCCATCCCGTATCCCATGCAACCCCGGAGAGAGAGAGAGAGAGAGAGAAACGTGCCAGGAATCGATTATTCCATCCTCCGGTTGTCGACGAACGGCCTTCCCCGAGTTTCGCTTTCGGTAGGGGAGGGAGGGAGGGAGGCCACCCCATCATCCCGCACCCCCTTCTCGCCCTTCCTTCAGCCTCTGCTCTTCTCTGGGGCACTAACCCTCGCACCCTCTGCCCCACACCACGGGATTCCGGATGCCACGTGGAGCCGACCCAAATGTAGGCCAAGCACGCGCCTCAAGACCACCGCGGTGACGTCACCGGTGCCACGTTGACGTCACCGAACCGGGGGTCCCAAACACCCCACACCTTTCCCTGGTCCGTACCCCATAGCAAACCCCAACCCCTTTGAAATGTTAAAAAAAAAGGGTATGCCGAGCTACTTCGTCCCACTTCCCCCCTCCCTCTCCAACAATTCCCTTCGCACGAGGCGTTAACATCATTCTCCACCCCTCCCCAAATACCCCATATCCCTTCCCCTTTTAAGTCCTCCAAGCATAAAAAAAGGCCCTTCACCCCTCCCCCTGCAAAAGTCTCCCATTCACCCCTATCTCTCTCTCTCCTCCTCTTCCCCTGGACCCCATGGTGTTGAATGTGAACTGAGAGGTGTGGGGGGACCAAGAGATTCCTCCCGGACTTCCCAGGGCATTCACTCCCCCCTTACACGCAACCCCTGCCACACACCTTCCGTTCACAGAGTTCGCACGGGGAAAGCTGAACGAATGCCCCCTTCACTCCACTCCCCCACCAGTGTTTTCCCTTTCCCGTTTCCCTTACCCCTGGAGGAGTCCTTTTGACCTCCATTCCATACTCACTTTTGCCAACGTTGTCGCTGCCATGTTTTGCCGCAGTATCATAATGGTAAAATTATCCAATCCCGTGTGGGTAAAACAGTTCCTGAGCATCTAAGATTTTTCCAGAAAAGTATTTAGTTGTAGTCTTTTAATCTCAGCTGATAATATGCGGGGTCCTGCTGGAAAAATAGGCAGCTATTGGTGCTGCCTTAGAGTAATTTGTAATCTGATCATCGTAGCTAGTTATGATTTAGCTACATACATAGTTTCCAGCGTAGGGAAAAAAAATTTAATCAAAAAAGTATGCTTTCCATTTATGTTTCAAATGCTGGCCTTCACGGATTTGGTGTGATCTACGATTTCATTGCCTCAATACGGTGTTTCTAAATAACATACACCTAGGCTAGCGTATTTTTTTCTCCGGTACCAAATCCAACAGAGATGTTTAAATGATGCTTAAGACGGTACCCCTCTTGGATACCGTGTGAAGAGCACTTACCGGAGTCCAGTACTCCATCCCCTAGACGCCTTTAGATCAGATGTGGCTGATTCCGGCGTCGAGTTTTTCTCCACCCTTCCTCTGACCCCTGAAATACTTTTACCTCTACCATGGGATAGGGTTAGGAATTACCATCCATAACGCCTTCGACCTTAAACGGCGCAGTAACCTTAGCTGTCGGTCACCCCCTCCCATTAATAACACTTTCCGTTACCATTATAATTAGTTTATATTGTCTTATTTAAGTGTTTAATTTCTGAAATAATAATATATGCCTCCTTCCAGCATATGGGCTTTTTTACAAAACGATCATAAGCTGAAGGCTCAACGGAGCAATTCAAATTCGCATGAATCGACGCAAAAAAAAAAGATTTAAATACAGAAAACGTACAAAATGGTCACTCCCACGCATAAATAAACTGTTTCGACAAGATCTACTATCGTCGTCAGCAAGAGTATTGGTTTGTCAGTGTGGGGGGTCTTTTTTGTATAAGTTTAATTTTTAAACTTTTTTGTGGGTTTTTCTTATACAATATAATAAACATAATTGTGGTTTGGGCAGATAACCGATTGATTAATTATTTGATTCCCACATCCCTTACTTGCTGTATCGTTCGTGAATCGGGAGGCGTTTTCGCGGGACGCGGTCGGTAACCTTTCCGAGACGAAGATCGTGGGAACATCACCGCATGGAGTGGAGATACTTCCATCCTCTTGTCCCAACCTTCCATCCTCCCCAACCAGGGATTTCATCTCGCGCAAGTTGGCGGCCCTGCCCAAGCCGCCACGTTCTCCACAACCCCTATCTCCTCAATGTGCAGCAGGGGTGTAGAGAGAGAGATATATATATAGACGGGAGGGTAGCGGGGGGGAGGGGAGGGTAGGGAGAAGGTGCACATCATCCCAGAGCAGTCGAAAGTTCTTTCGAGTTTTCGGTACATCCCCGGGAATGAGAATGGATGGGTCAGGGGGATTCTGGGAGATTTCTTCTGCTGAGGGATGAAGGGGAGGTGGGGATAGCGTCAAAGGGGGGGGAGGGAGGTAGGGGAAGGAGTTTCACCGCTGAAGCGCTCTGTTTGTTTGTATCCCTACAGTAGGTCACCGGGCGCCCCTCCCCTCCGCCTTTCCCTCCCCTCAAAATCCATGCGATGGGAAACTTATCGGCGGCTCTGCCCGAATGGTCATCACCTTCGCAGCTACGAGTTATCGCCGTGACTATAGACGGGACTGGGGCGAAAGTTGGCACAGGTATACGTCGCGATCTTCGAATAGCATCCACGGTCCCATTACTTTGAGGGGATGTTCGATCGATAATTCATTGGAGCCTGGCGCGGAGAGGTGAAGGACGAATTGCGAACCCCCCCTCGTAATTGCATTCGTGTGTTTATATGCATGAGCACATATATAGGATAATAACAGCAAAGCAAGCATGCAAAAACATGCTGTTAGTAAGCTTAACTTTCTTATACTAACTTGCAAATATGCTAATAAATGATACACTCGTATTTATACTATTGGATATATTTACAGCTATTTATTTCCCTAAATGTACGAGGAAAAAAGGGAAAAGTCTGTTTGGCAATCAATTTCTCTAATTTTAATATTCTCATCTACATCTACATAATACCCTGCAAGATACCACAAGGGTGTGTGGCAGGGGGTGATTGCTCACCAAACATGTACTACATATCATGCATAAAAAAGGAATAGTATTAATATAGTAGTCAGAACTACACTATTTAAAAAAGATAGAAATTGCAAAGAAAACATGCAAAAACATTCTGTGAGTAGGGTTAGCTTTAAGTACTCATACCAACATGCAGCTACCAATGCTATTCATTGCTACTCTCCGATAGGACATATTTATCGTTATTCGCATCTCTAATTGTGCGAGGGAAAAAGGACATTTTGTATCGGTCAGTTCGGCAATCAATTTCTCTAACTTTATGATTATGGTCCAGTCTGCCATAGTAAGTTGAGGTTCGTAAAATATTTTCAACATCATCACTGAAAATATTGCCTTGGAATTTGTGGAAGAGATTAAGTCTAAATTTCAACCTGCGATCTGACAATGATTCCCACTTCAATTCATTTAATAAACTGGTTACGCTAATATAATTATCGTATCGTCCCTTTACAAATCTTGCCGATCTTCGCTGCACACGTTCAAGTTCATTACTTAGACCGATTTCGTAGGGATCCCATACACTGGCAGCATATTCCCAATGAGGTCTAACAAGGGAAAAGTAGCTGATTTCTCGTACATGATCGTCACATTTACCCAATACTCTTTTAATGAAACCCAGTTTGCGATTCGCTTGACCCATTATTTCACGAATGTGTTTACCCTAGGAAAGATCATTTGTCAGTCTTATTCCAAGATATTTAATGGATTCCACGTTTGTTAATTCATTATTACTTATTTTGTAAGTGGTAGGAGGAGAGCTATTCTTTTTCCAAAAATTCATTACAAGACATTTCTTAAAGTTTAATTCTAACTGCCATGTATCACACCAAGTTTCAATTGCTTGTAGGTCAATATTTAAATATTCTTTATCGTTTGGGCATAGAATTTCCCTGTACACTACTAAGGTTGACCTAATATTGTGGTCCAGTCTACCATAGTGAGTTGGAGTTCGTAAAATATTGTTCACGTCATCACTGAAAATATTTTTGTGGAATTTAGTTAAGAGATTAAGCCTAAATTTCAACCTACTGTCTGATAATGATACCTATTTTAGTTCATCTAATACACTGGTCATGCTAATATCCTTGTCATACCGTCCCTTTACAAATCTTATCGATCTTCGCTGAACACGCTTGAGCCCATTTCGAATGGATCCCATATACTGGCTGTAAATGAGGTCTAACAAGGGAAAATTAGCTAGTTTCTCGTACGCGATCGTCACATTTTCCCAGTACTCTTTTGATGAATCCCAGTTTACGATTAGCTTGACCCATTATTTCGCGGATGTGTTTTCACCAAAAAAATCTTGTGCCAGCCTTATTTCAAGATATTTAATGGATTCTTCGTTTTTTAATTTATATTTCCTTGTGCTAGGAAAACTATTCTTTTTCAAATGTTTCATAACTGCACATGTTTTCAAAGTTAATTCCAACTGCCATGAACCACACCAGTTTTTAATTGCTTCTAGGTTATCATTGAAAGATTATTCATCGCTTGGGCTTACAAATTCCCAGTAAACTAAATTTACCTATGACCTACACCTCTGTTTTTGTATCTCACATCTATGGGTTCTCCTCCATTAATGACTATTTTAGCTGGCTTCAATATTAGATATCAGGCGAATGGAATCGCAATATTTTTCCATGAACTAGCTTATGCCCTTTGTAAGGTTTCTCATGCCCAGGGTAGGACGATGTTTCACTCTTGGACCAAACTATCCTGCATTCATTAAGGAGTTTTCAGCATGAAACGGTTAGCAAAGGAATAAAAAAACACGACAAATGGGCTTAAACTTAGTGTTATTGCTACTCGATCTCCAATCGATCAGTGATGCAGCATTTGCGAACTATATTAATCAGTTTTCACTTTTCTGCTCGTGAAAAAACATCTCCAAGTGGGGAAATCCATTATTCCCAGTTGCTTGAAAACTATTCCTCATCTGAGTTGAAAATCGCCACAGAAAGAACATCCTGGGATGAAACCACGGGCATGTGGTCTTCTGTGATGGCAAATTAGAGCTAGATTTTTATAGATACTTTTGAAAATTTCCTTTTTGAAACCAGGAATCCTAGATAGCGTTGCGTCAAGCGTCATCTAACGACAGCTTAGGTCATTTGCGCCAATTAGGATAGGTGGTTAATTGGGAAACGGTAGAAGTTTTCAGGGAACGGAGGAAGGGTGGAGAGAAACCCGGCGTCGGCATTAGCCTACTATTAACGACAGGCGCCAAGGGGACCACGGCTTAACGTCCCGTCTGACGGACGGAGTACTGAGCTCGAAATACCCTCCACCAGGCACTCAAGTAGGGACCAGTTAGCCACTGAAAAATCCGCCAATGCCGGGAATCGAACCCGGACCCTCGGGATGGGATGCCAGTACTCTAGCCACCACACCAACCCGATCCTCAATAGCTACTAATCCTTTTAAACATGACAGATAAGCATGTTTGGTGTAAACCACCCCCTGCCACTCCCCCTTTATGGTGGCTTGCAGGGTATTATGTACGTCTGTGTAGGTAATACCCTTTGAGCCCCCGCGAGGGAGTATGGCAGGAGTTGAAGAACATCAAACATGCATTGCTTACATTCAACTATGGTATGCTGTGCTGCTACTTGTTCTACATCTATATAATACCCTGCAAGCCACCATAAAGGTGTGTGGCAGGGGGTGAATTCTCACCATACGTGCACTACATATCATGCATAAAAAAGGATTAGTATTTATATACTGTTCTAAACTTCACTATTTAAAAAAGATAAAAATAGCAAAGCAATCATGCAAAAACATGCTGTTAGTTGGGTTTACTTCAAGTCCTTATACCAACATGCAGCTACCAATGTTATCCATTGCTACACTCGTATTGGATATATTTACCGTTATTCATATCCCTTATTGTACGAGGAAAAAAGGACATCTTGAATCTATCAGTTCGGCAATCATTTTCTCTAATTTTGTGATTATGGTCCAGTCTACTATGGTAATTTGGGGTTCGCAAAATATTTTTAACATCATCACTGAAAATATGGTCTTGGAATTTGTTTGAGAGATTAAGTCTAAATTTCAATCTGCGATCTGACAATGATTCCCAATTTAATTCATTTAATACAATGGTTAAGCTAATAAGGTTATCGTACCGTCCCTTTCAAATCTTGCCGATCTTCGCTGCACACGTTCAAGTTCGTTATTAAGACCGATTTCGTAGGGATCCCATACACTGGCAGCATATTCCAAATGAGGTCTAACAAGGGAAAAGTAGCTGATTTCTCGTACATGATCGCCACATTTACCCAGTACTCTTTTGATGTTCCCAGTCTACGATTAGCTTGACCCATTATTTCACGTATGTGTTTACCCCAGGAAACATCATTTGCCAGTCTTATTCCAAGATATTTAATGGATTCCACGTTTGTTAATTCATTGTTACTTATTTTGTAAGTTCTAGGTGTGCTAGGCTTTATATCATTTATACTACTGTGTAGATGAATCTATTTAGGGTATCGTCCTCAAGTTAACCCGCACTTGTCTCGCCGTTAATTGTGCACGGTTGGGAGCTTTCCCCGCCTCACCGCTCACTTTTTTCTTGCTTCCCCAGGATCCCGACGTAATGAGCGCCCCGCTGCCCGTCTTCACGAGGCCTCCCTCCGCCGAGCGCGACGCCACCATCATGCGGCCCTCGGCTCTCGACTCCTCCACCCTCCTCCGCGTCCACCGACCGGAGAACCCGCCCCACCTGCCCTCGGCCACCTCCGAGGGCGACCTCCTGCCCCCGCCCCCCACGCCCCCGCCGCCCCTCAACGACGACTACCTCGTCCCGTCCCCTCGCCCCACCACGCCCTCCTCCTGGGGCGAGACCAGCTTCGTGGACCCTGGCATCGTGCCCCCTCCGATGGTGGACGCGATCCCCTCCTCGACCCGTCACAACGGAAACCACCACCACCACCACAAGCACCACCGGCACCACAACCACCACCGGCAGCACGACTCCAATTCCTCCCCGGGGGGCCTGCCCGAGTCCCGGAGCACCCAGCCTCTCCTGGACGACAATTCCCCCGGGGAGTCCCCTCGGCGCCTCCCGAGGGAACTCAACAACTCCGTCAACTCCGTCACGCACAAGTGTGGGGTCGCTCCGTCTCCCGCATCGGACACTCCCACCAGGACGAGCGACATCAGCTGTAGCGGTGGCGAGGGAGGCGCCGACAGTCGGAGCAGCAGCCAGTGCGACAGGAGGCAGGCCGTGGGGAGCCTCATTAGCCTGGAGGAAGGGGTGGAGGCTTCGGTCCCGCCGCCCCAAGCTTCCCTCCTGCCCCCGGTCAAGGTCTCGCCCGCACTGAGACAGAAGAACGCCCTCAGGGCCACCCTTTCCCTGGACCCGTCCGCGCTCGACAGGCACGGGAACCTCATGGACACCGTGGACAACGTGATCAAGCCACCGGCTCAGTACGCCAACGTCACCCCGACCAGGACGCCGACCTCCAAGCGTGAAGTGGTCGGGGTAGGCGGTGGGGAAATGAACCACAGTCCAAGAAACGGTTCGCCCTCCAGGTCATCTCCAGCGTTCACGGTCCAGACGACGGCTTCGACCAGACACCTCCTCTCGGACACGGAGATCAGTTGTTGAGGTGCTCCAGCGGACGGGATATCGAGAAGGAAGGAATTAAAAAAATTGGATCCTGGGCTGTCGAAAACGCCTCTGCACCTGACAGTCTTGTTCTCCACTGGACCTAATGGTAGGCAGCGTTTTAGAAGGGATGCGGGCGTTTGAATCCAATCTTGCGCCAGTTCGGGCCTTGCTCCAAATCTTTGGACTGACGGGCCCAGAATTTACGCTAACGCGTCGGCGCGAGTGGATAGTTCCGTGCAAGAAAGTGGCGCTTTGGAAAAAAAAGAGAGGCGTTCTCTGATTGCGGGTGGGGAGTATTATTTTGTTATTCTTTCAAGGGACTCGTTTATGAGCCGGCATCACCCCTCTCCTTATAACCGAGGAAAAGAGGCTCACGGCTCTTACTCGAGCATGATTGTATCGTATCATCTCGGTATAGATGTTGGTGACCGGGTGATATGCATTTTGCTCGGGAAGAGCTGATTTGCTTTCGGTTCAGTTTTCCGCCGGAGTCGCCGTCGAAAACTTTGGGACCGAATTCATGATCAGGACTGGCTATCTGCCTTAAATCAAGGGGGAAGCCTTCGAATTGACCTATTTTGTACAAACCTGTGTCGCTGGAAGAAGGAGAAGGATAGTTCTAAAGAGAAAACTGAAAGAGGAAAAGGAAAATAGAGGGATAATAATATTTTTTTGCTGTCCGTTCCAACACGTCTCGATTGATGTAGACAGGTAAGGAAGAGACATCGGTGCGCATTAAGCGATGCCGGGCTGTACAGAATTACTTCCTCATGGAGACATTCTCTCGCGAGAGATCGAATTTACCGAAGAAAGCAGTGCGACGCATGCGTGTTACTTTCGGCTCTGTTACTCATGTCAGTCTGCAGTTCGCATTTTTTTCAACTTGCGTTTCCTCCCGAGGAAATTATATGTCGTTTTAGCCATTCGGAGACGATGATCTCGTCTTGCGGACTACAGCCGAGGTATATGCTCGCCATACTGTCGTGCAAAGTTGTTTTTTTTTTAATCTTATGAGTGCTTTGCTCGTGGTGAAAGTTTCATTGTTGTTGTTGTCGTTGGTTTCGTCGGTGGTTTTTCATACGGAGACTCTGGTGTGCCAGAGGGTTCCTCCGTGATACTAAGCGCAAGGCCTAAATAATTTCCAAGGACTTCTTTTCGTCGACTTCTCGACACGTATTTTCTTTAGATTCGTGAAACTGGCCCGCTCTTTTTCGATGGTTGTCACTTCGTTTTTTGAAGACTTCGTTTACTCCCTACGCTTCCATTCTGGTCGTCTGAAATATGAACTTAGATTATGTCCGAATTTAGTCAAGCTTGTGTATCGCGTCGGTGGGAACAAAAAACTTGGGCCGCTTGAAAAGCCTAGAAATTTTATGTGTCTTCGTTTTTAAACGCTTTATAAAAAGTATTCAATAAACGCGAGCGCAATGATCGCCGTGCAAGAAAACCAGAAAGAATTTATTGTATTCCCTTTCTTTTTTAATCCAGAGATTCATGTTGTATTAGGAGATGATGTGTCAAAGGAGTTTTTATGAATTGGGTGATCGAAGAAAACTTTTCGTTTCGTTTTGTGTGTAGCATTTGTTTTTGTAATAGTGCTTCCGTGGATGAGACGCAAGCTAAAAAGTAAATGCTAAATAAATAATGAGTATTATGTGGATATGTGTCTGTGAGTTAACATTCCTTCTTATGTAGCTGGCATAAAACGTGTCGGACGATATATTTTCAATGAAGATAGCTGGATAGGAAAGGAATTGAATCGGCCCGTGTTACTTCACGATCTGTCATCGAATGAGGAAGCGTCATCGTCGTCATGGTGATTGTTTGCGTTTGCAAACACATTTGTTTTTTTTTATTATGCGGATGGAATACAACCTCTGGTATAAATGTCGATTCCCCATCCAGTCTCACTTACGGACATACTACACCGGGCCTCGATTTCTTCTCATCGATTCCCTGTCCTCGGAGGTGAAGAGCTGGCGGAGAGACCACGACAGCACTACGCCAAATGCTGACGGCTCATCGACGCCATCTTAGTGAAGAAAAGAGGCTTGCTTGAGGTGGTGACACAGAGGTTTGTGTTTTTCTGTGCGGTTTGGAGAGGAGAAACGATCGAAGGAGATTGAAGGCACGTCGCCACTGTAAATCTTAGGAGGAATGTGAAGCGTCGTCCAATTCCAATTTTGTTTCTTGGTTCCTAACAGGGTATTAAGCTAAGAGTGGTGTGGCATTATAATCGCTCGCGGGAAGTGGATGCGGTAAATATGGAGAAAGGACTCTTTATCCCGCGCGATTTTCTTGGGCACTGTGGAGCCGGTGTCTCTCATTATTCCATGGAGCATTGTGGGTAAAAGTTGTGAACGTTCATTGCGACGGCTTTGTTGTAAGGATGACAGTCTTAAACGTTCTCCATCCTTGATTTTCAGTGTCGTATGCATCTCCTTTCTGGTCCCCCACCTGTTTAACCCCACCCTGTTTGACATTCCCCCATGGAAAGGTCAGAAGAAAGGGTGCGAAAGACATTTCAATTCTTCCTCATCTTGTTTGACTGGCATTTTCCTTCTAAGTTCCTTCATTCCCTCTCTCCTCACACTAATCTTCTTCTAGGTAAATCATTGAAGAAATTATAAGGTAAAAAAAAAGGTTTTATGGCCTTGTATTCGAAATCTTCCCTGCTTAGAATCCTATGAAAATGGTCTACCAAAATGACTAGTCGCCACCATTGTTTTACTTTCTAAGAGGTATTCAGTGGAAAAGTGTTTTTTTTTTAAGTTTTCATTTTAAAAACTTAGATTTCTATTCTACGCTCCGGGATTGTCTCGGACACGTGTGACAACAAAAAAATGATGTGTGTTCACTGTCATGAAATGTGGTCGGAAATATTGGTTTCATATATTTCCTTTGCTCAAAAAAGAATTAGATGTAGTGGACATGGGAAAGGGATAAAATGTGTGCCAAGGTGATTTTTTTGTTTATTTGATAAACACAAAGGTAAGATATATGTTTTGTCTGTCACAAGCATAATTATCTCTATGCAGTAATGAAAAAACACTGTAATTGACGCTTGAACTACTAAGGCAGATCACTAAATAAAGCCAAATTGTGTAATTTCATGTATCATTGGTGTTTTTTTATTAACCTTGAAAAAACTCTTGTCCAACATGAGCTTGTTTTTACTGTGACACTAACCTATTATGTTTATCTCTATGAACAATAACTGTCATCGTAATGCTTTTTTCTTTCTCTTGTCCTAGGCTTCAAATTTATGAAAAAAAATCTTTGTAACTCTGCATATAAGATTTTAAAATTCCCGCGGGAAAGATATGTGCATACCAAAGTGTGTTGGGAAGTGATGAATCATTATGGAAAGGAGCGGATATATAGAGGCTTTAAATGCAATGGACAATGCAAGAAAGATGATGAGTGTATCTCTTCGTGGAATTTCAATTGGCTGTTGGCTTTTAAGAGAGAAGTACTTAATTAATTTCTTCATTTTATATCATTGGCAACTGAAACATTCATTTAAGTATTTTTATTTTCAAACTTATGCATATCATGCCTTGGTGAACTTGCTCATATATGTCTATTGTGAGGGGAAGACGATGTTTCGTGCACCACTCTCCCAAATTGTTTCATTAGCTTTTATTCCCTTACAGAGATATTTTTCTTTACTTGGGAAAATACCTACTGTTCATTCGTGAATACAATGTATTCCTCTCTTTCAAAAATTGAAGCTTATCGGTATCAACGTAAATAGCTGTAGTCAATCTACGATTTGGAAGTAAGAGAATATGTGATTGAATTACTCAAAGTGAGGTCTTGTCGCTCGTGGATGCAGTAATGAGTTATCTCAGTAGCTCTCATAGAAATAACTCGAAGTTTGCTTTCCGCAGTCCGCAAACAGACCTCCCTCGAAGGTTTTACAAGTCTTTTTTAGTCGGACATTTTGCGATGATATTCCTTGAGGGAAATGACTCCTTAAGTAAGGCTAAGTGTTTCGGATTCCTGCTCTTGAGACTTTTTGAAGGAAAGAATCGTCGTCAGAGCGAAGGATGGCCCGGATATACATAATACTAGGGATGGGTCGGTTCGGTTCTCGGTTCCACCGGTTCTTGAGCTTAGAGGCTAAAAATACTCGGTACCGAAATAATTGGCGCGAAAACCAGTTTGAAACCTATTCACACTCCGAAAGTGGAGGCTTCACATTAAAACCTGGTGAAATAGTGTACTTAGATGCTTCAAAGTCGCGAATTATTCTAATTTAGTCGTTAAAATGACTATACACAAAAATATAATGAAGTATTCTTTTTCAAGCAGTATGTCTCTGAAAATGATTGTTGATTACCTTATCTTACCATTGATCAATGCACAGTAAGTGGTAAATTAAGAACCGTAACCGAGAATTGGAACCGAGAACCGAAGTTAAGAACCGAATCGGAACCGAAAAAAAGTGGAACCGACCTATCCCTACATAATACAATGTAAACTCTTATTTTAGATGGGTATTGGCGACAGAAATGCAGATATACGTGTTCCTTGAGAGCTTATGCGTAACATATCTCTCTCTCCCCTCCATGGCTACTCTATTGGCAATCTACTCCCAGCGTCATTTATGAAATGACGACCAATTGATGCACTGACAGGCAGAACATGTGAATTCTTCCTTTAAGGTTTCCATGGTATATCAGGATAATCATATCAGATCAATTTGATAGCAATACGTGTTGCATTATCTAGTAGAGTGGGAATTGGGTCGGAATGGTGGAAACCATGCCGTTTCTGTATTTGGGGAGCTTTTTCTGTATTCGGAGAGCTTTTTCAACGGAATGTTAATGACTACTTGAGTACCGCAAGGAAAGCACTACAAGTGTAGTACCTACTCCTTACATAATGCGGGAATTTAAAATGGGGACAATTTGGCGGTATTCATTTCAAAGGTAAGTAAGAATGCCAGGTTTCACTCCACTCTGCAATCAACCCCTGAAAGAAGTCTGTTTATCTTCTTACTACCCTGAAAGCCACCAGGAGGGTGTATAGCAGTGGCCACCCCCATCTCTATCCAAACCCCCACCAATCCTACGTTTAATAAATAACCTTGATTACTCTCAGTAACAAAGAGTTAGTATTTGAAGAAAACTGCCTTACACCTCCTCAACGTTCTCATACTTCGACTGAATATTGGCCGTATGTATAAATATCCAATTGTAGAAAAATTTCTTCAACGCGTTTCTGTGCTGGGCTCTTGTTGCTACATTTGATGCAATGCAATTTTCTGGATCACTTTTCATTTTCAGTGGTATTTTCCTCGATTACTGCCCACATGTTATTAACCGGAACTTTATTAATGAGCCTACTTCATAAAATATCACCAGTTATACTTGGTGACGTCCAACTGTTCTCAAACAGATTAAAATTTACGGTTGCAATACCTCCAGTATAGTGTATTTGTTTAATTTTTATGCTATGATGATCCTTGGAATTAAGATATTTCTACAGGTTCAAATAGTAGTAGGTATCGATCAGCACTCTAAAGCTCTTTATGGATACTTAGACACGTTGTACCATATAATTTTCGGGATTTCAGTTCTATTTATTTGTTTCAGGCAAACGATGTTGAATATAAAAATCAAGCTAATGCCATCCTTGAAATATGGAAGATTAACATGTGAATCAATGTTTCTATTTGCCTGATTGAATAATACCAGCAAAGATTGTAATCACTCTACTCGAGCTGAATTGGAAGAGGATTGCAGGGCAGATGCGAGATAAAGGAGGATGCTGTTTCAAGGTAAGATTAGGTAATCTAATAGTGTAATGCAATAAGTAATAAATATAATCTAATAAGTTTAATGGAATATTAGGTCATGATTTTAACTTGGAGAATTTAATTGTTCTTTTTTACCGATATCCATTTGGTATTCCGGGTAGCTTGGAAAATTAAAATTACAATAAAAATTAATTTCGTGCGTTTCAACCTTATTTCCTTGATAAGTGGCATAGGCACTGTGTGTTTCTATACGCTCAATTTTAGCTCCTGCTAAGCTGCCAGGGGTAATTATTGTTCCCCTACAGTAATTAAATACGGTGTTTAATTCATGCATACATAATTTAAAAGCAAATTCGATGTCAATAGTTGCAAAGGAAAGGTGTCCTCTGGTAACGGGTTTAATTTTATGAATAAGAAAACCAAGATTCCAAACTTAATATTGGCAGTAAATCTAACGAAAAACTTAAATGGGTACTATTGATACTAAAAGTACTAATAGATGAAGGTCTTACCTTAGAAAATAACACGAGAGAAGGTGCAATTACCGTAATTACGAATACGAAGGCCGAAAATATACAAAATTCTCATAAATCATTAATTCGAAAAACTCCAATCGAAATTTAAATTTCATTAATGAATATTAAAATTATTTTTAAAAATATAAAAGGAAAGTAGATTAGCCACGTTCTCATTGCGCAAACTTCTTACAAATATCCGAATTTTAATCCATCCTTGATGCAATGCAGTGGCCCTTCAACTGGCCACTTATCCTCCTAAACGGTTCCCTTGGTGTCAGGAAGCCATTTTGAAGTATTTCCACATTTTCCATTTATCAAAATGGCCGCCGAAGCTGGGAGCCTAATATTTCTACCGAATAAAGAGGAGCAGTTATATCCTTAATATGCTTGTGCGGGTGTGTATATACTGTTCTTCACAAGAAAACACATCCGTAATTGCATGAGAGTAACAATTAGCGTATTGCACAAAATATGATGACGATAAGTAAATTTGCCTAACGTTTTTGCTACAGCATTCCTAGCTGTGATGAGGTTGCTTTCATCATCATCAGTATTGCAATCCTAGGATTGGTTTACTGCAGCCGACCATTCTGCCCTATTCAGTGTTCCCTCACGCCCTGGTATGTTTTTTCTTCCACGTCCTCTTTTTATTTTCCCTATATACCTACTTGTCCATTTGTCTTCCTCGCGGGACCTTCCCTTATTATGTTATATTTCGTACTAATTCATTGTGCCTCAAGTTATGTCCAATCCAACTGGTTATTCTTTGCCGTAGGGTTTTCCATATTGTTCTATCTTCATTTGCTCTTCTGTGCACCTCTTCGTTCCTCACTTTATCTGTCCATTTAATCTTCAACATTCTCCTCCAGCACCATGTTTTGAAGGCTTCAATCTTCGTTGGTCTGGTTTCCCGATGTTCCATGTCTTTGATCCATAGAGTGCCACGCTCCATACGAATGTTTTGATGAACTGCTTCCTTATTTGCAGCCGTAGGTTCTTTGAGCATAGTAGTTGTCTCTTCTACGCCAAGAAGAAAAAGTGGTTTCCAACAAATTATATATTTTTCTCCGTCCGTACGAATATCGCGAGTAGAAAGCTCAGATGTCGTGCTTACTAAGATGGCCGCTGGCTTCTCAAATCAGTGACGATGTCTCCTTTGGCACCTTCTAACCTCCTAGGTCTACCCTAATGCCAACAGCACTAATAAAGCGGGAATAAATATCGATACACTCCCTCTACAGCGAGACGAGTGAAATCAATCATTCGAAGATGCGTCGGAAATATATTTTTTTACACGAATGCCCGACACACAACGTCGCAATCCTCCGTCGGTGCACCTGAGCCCAAACCAATTCTCTCCATAGTGAGGGAGATAGAGAGTCCTCGTCTCTGTGAGGGCTCCGTCTTTTCTACATCTACATGCAAGCAATACCCAGCAAGTCAATGCGAGGGTGTGTGGCAGGGGGTGAAGGTCACCAAACATGCACTGTTGATATGCAACTAGGTTTCTACATGGAAAAATGTTAGATAATAGCATCACATACAACTAGATGGTTAGTATCTACGTAGTAGGAAAGGAATATTTTGTTATTAATACATGCATCATGCACTATAGACTACTCCACTATTCCACCTACCTATCCCTTTGCTATGCTGCCTATTGTGTTCTCTTATATAGTACGGGGGGAATAATCTTTCTAGTGCACAAACTATACAATATGCACGTGGTGTAGGCATTACATTGATTAATAACTGTTGTTAGTGTAAAAAATGCTATGGGACAGTTTATAAGAGAATAATTGTTAAACTTTATTAAAAATTAGTTAATTTTTCACTGTCTATAAATATCTGTTTGGTGTCCCGTTCACTGAATGTGCAGTTCGTTAACCTTACTTTTTATATTAGTTTTGTGAAAGTTACCTCGGTGAATTTAATGGGTAAATAATATTCAATAGTGTTAATGCTTACGTAGCCATTTCTTGTTTTACCCTGTAATTTCGGAAGTTAGGCAAAATTTTGGCTAGCTTGACATAGGTTTGTTGGATGGATGATTTGCTTTGGCAGCGCTGACCGCGGAGTTTCTGAATGAGAGAGAGAGAGAGACGGAATCAACATCTACATCTACATAATAACCTGCAAGCCACCATAAAGATGTGTGGCAGTGGGTGAATTCTCACCAAACAGCACTACATATCATAAAAATTAGTAATAACATACTAGTTTAAACTGATATTTTTAAAGATAAAAATAGCAAAGCAAGCATGCAAAAACATGTTAGTTGGGTTAGCTTAAAGTCCTTATGCCAACATGCAACTACTTATGCTATCCATTGATCCACTCGTATTGCATATATTTACCGCTATTCATATCCCTGATTGTGCAAGAAAAAAAGGACATTTTGAATCGGTCAGTGAGGCAATCAATTTATCTAATTTTGTCATTATCGTCCAGTCTACCATGGTAAGTGGCGGTTCGAAAAATATTTTTGACGTCATCACTGAAAATCTTATCTTGGAATTTATTTAAGAGATTAAGTCTAAATTTAAATCTGATGTCTGATACGGTTTCACATTCAAATTCATTTAATAGACTGGTTACGCTAATAAAATGCAGCGATGCATGTAGGGTGGAGGGAGAATTTTGATGCGACAGATGGAAGAGGTGCAAGGAGAGAGGGGTGAGAAGAGGAAGGGCGGGGTGGGACGAGAAAGGGAGAGGGGTGGTTATTTTTGAAGGGCGCGAGGAGACTTGAATGGCAGGAAGGAGTCGGAAGGAAAACCGGGTCGCCTGGGATGATGTATGCATGGAGGGGCGAGGGTGTGCTAGTAGTTGAGGGAGGGAATTCAGGCTTGCCGCGGAAGGGGGTGTAAGGAGGGATAGGATGAGCGTCGTGTGACCCCTCTCCTATACTCATAGCATCGACCCAGCCCCTCCACAACCCCTCAGACACACTTCCAAACCCTCCCCCCAACTTCAGTGCGCACTCGTCCTCCCCCTCTATCCATTTCTCATCTCCTCCCACCCCCCCCACTACTCCACTGAATTACCCCCTTTTTACTCTCGCTCACCCCTTCACCACCTCTTAGGGCCCTCACCCCCCACCCCCCTTACCATTCTCCCGCGAAATCGCCGCGCCGCGTCGCGCCGCATCATCAAAATTCATAGGAGATCAGCTAGATTTGTGAACAATCATCATGATAAGGGGGTTAATGTAACTTCAATGCTTAAGACATTGGTATGGGAGAACCTTCAGAAACGAAGACAGCAAGCCAGAGTACGGCTTTTACAGAAGTACCTACAAGGCTGTTGAGTTCTCCTCCGACACCGAGTTAATTATAAAAGCACCGCGATGCATTGGTATACAGGACCACAGAGGCAAGAGGAAAACACTGCACCACAGAAATATTCAAATATTCTTTCTTTCCCCAAACAATTCGTGACTATAACAACTTCAGGACTTTCCACAAAATCAAGTCCTCATAAAATAAATTTACCTTAGCATGAAAATGAAATTGCACACATTACATTAATACGAACTAATTAAACAAACATACATGATATTAAGATATTGTTTTTTTTACCTTTTAGAATTTAGACATGAATGCATGAAATACTACTGTGTGTTACTCTTGTCTGTAGTATATCTTAAATGTTTCTTTACATTTTGGATGAAAATTAGGAGCTAATAAGGTATGTCCCGCGTGATATTATTAGAAATCTCTGCTTAGTTACGTAGTATAAGTAAAATATAGTTCATGCTCGTAGTTTATGCTATGTGATAACTCACACCCTGCCACACACCCTCGCGGTGGCTTGCAGGGCAGTGTAACGTCGTGTCACACCCTAAATAGGAGGTGATTGCATTAGTCTGGTCAATGTTCTAGGCTTTGTTTTCTTGGGGTTGTTTTCTGTTGAGTTGATGGTATTTTTTCGTTTCTTTCGGTGTGAATTATGATTTTTTTAATTAAATTTTTTTATCGATTGCCGAATGTTTATTTTTTGAAAAGGTTGCTAAGCGGTTGTTGATAGAGGAGTAAGGGGATTTCCGTGTGAGAGATACTACAGGGAGAGGAGCAGGGATATACAATCCCTAATAAAGAGTGTCTAAAATTGTAGAAAATAAATAATTTATTGGAAATAAAAGGTCACGACATCTCAGTGGTCAGTAGATATATAGAAAGATATAAATATCAAAATACCTCCGCTTCTTCGAACCCTTGGTGTTTCTTCATTAATTTGCCTCTCCTCGGCTCTTCTCCTGAAGTTTGTTTGTTTGTCAGATTTTTCAGACTTCTGAAGTGTCAATTTATCCAACTCCCCTCCTACATTGCGTGCATGTGAGTGTAGATGGGAAGAATCAGAAACTACGCGAATCGATGCAGATGCAGGAGGCTCGCAAATGCGAGGGGATTCGCTCTGAATAAATAATTCAGCTTGACCAGTTTCCCTTTGATCATCGCGTGTGATGAATGCAGTCAGCATAAGAAACGGTTTAAAAACTCCGTTTCCTTAAAGCTCTACCCATGTAAATACCAGTCTGATATTTCTTGTAATACTTCTGCCACCTGCGCTTGATGGAAGAAGAAACTTTTAGATCCTCACTCGAATAAAAACTTCTACCTAACTATCTATACTGAGCCATATTGGAAATATTTGGCCTCTACAGTTATGTATGAGACATAAATCCTAAAACCAAATGAAATCCATGAAATTTGAGATTTGTACAAAACAGGCTTTATGGGAGACTAAATTTGCTTATGGGTATTTTTGCTGTGCCCGGATTCACAAAGTAAATGTAATAACCCTTTGCCCGCGACTCGATTCATTTTCTGAGCTTTGCATCTGCGATTTCGTAGCCCTTACTTCACCAGAGCCAGGGTGAGCTATATGTATATTTGTAAGGGCATGAGTATATCCTATACAATATATTCTTTTAATTTTAATTATATATAAAAATGAACTTCATAATTTAATAAACTTAGAATGATTCAATTACTTTGGGTCATTCTGCTGTTCATATTCCAGCGCTGGGGTATTAATTTGGAATGAGTTGCCAATTCGCTACCTGCTATTTTTCAACCGCTATTATACATTAGCAGACAGCAAATGATTACGTTAGGTAGAAAAACTGCTACGTCTTCTATTGCCAGCACACCATAGTTGGGATTAACGGTTAAAATTAATCGTTAAATATGTGGTTAACTATTTAATTTAATCGTTACTTTTTAGAAGAATTAATTTTTAACTTTTAACCGTTAAAATTATGCATTAACTGATACGAAACTAACTTCAGTTAATTTTTGGCGAATGTCGACCTGTCCGAATTTGGGCGCAAAGGTTGCCCAACAGACAAATGGGAAAATAAAACAGTATCTAAACCTTAATGTAGTAAAAAAACCTTAATGAAGTTACCCGCCAAAATAGAACACCAGAATTTCCACAGAGAAGCTCACTCACCTTGTCCTTTGCAATGGCTAATCGTTTGTTTGCCCCTTCTTAGTGCATGGATAGTTAAAACTTTGTCTAATTCAGAGGCATTTATCTAATAGTTCATGCTCGTAATGAACGTTTGATGATTATTCATCCAATATTTAACACCCTTGAGGTGGCTTTCAGGGTACATAGCAGATGTTAGATGAGTTTGGTGCCAATAATGTAGCTCCTGGCCACTACTGAGGTTTTTAGTAAAAACCTTAACGGTGTTACTAACTGATTGGCACAAGAGTAGAATTTCTATAAAGAAGAAAATCATTCATCTTGTCCTCCGATCAATAATCGTTTAGTTGCTCGTTCATGGTGTATCAAAACTTTTTCAGTTCAGCAGCGTCTATCTAATACTGAATGAAATGAATGTTTGGCGATTATTCACTCTTTGCCTCACACCCTTCAGGTGGCTTGCAGAATGATCAGTGCATCTACATCTATATAATACCCTGCAAGCCACCATAAAGGTGTGTGGTAGTGGGTGAATTCTCACCAAACATGCACTACACATCATGCGTATCATCGCATCATAAAAAAGGATTAGTAATAATGTACTAGTCTGAAATTCAGTTTTTTAAAAAAGGTAAAAATAGCAAAGCAAGCATGCAAAAACATGCTGTTATTTGGGTTAGCTTCAAGTCCTTATACCAACATGCAGCTACCTATTCTATACATTGATTCACTCGTATTGGACATATTTATTGCTATTCATATCCCTAATTGTACGAGGAAAAAAAGGTATCTTGAATCTGTCCGTTCGGCAATCAATTTCTGTAATTTTGTGATGATGGTCCAGTAAGTTTTAGGTGGTGTTTCATCCATTAAATTTTAGCTACTACTAGTAGTTTGACGCATCACTTTTGTTTCGTGTAGTTGATCGCGCGAGAATTTGGGGAGAACTACTGTTATTCCACTATTCCAACACAGGCAAAAATTGGGTATACCCGTGCAAGAACGACAAGTGTTTAAGGATACGTCGGGCGAGTGAGAACCGCTCCGAGTCGGGGTCGCGCGCAGAGAAGGAGAGAAAGAGAGAGAGAGGGAATATTATCATTCACCCTCTCCGGATTGGGCGAGAGAGAGTTATTTTTAGCCAGCGGGTGCAGTGGCTTGCAGCAGAGGGTGAAGGAGGGGAGGGAAGGGGGGAGGCAGGCGCCGCGGCAGCAGCGGTGAGAACGGACCGGAAGAGGAGAGGAAGGCTGGGGGAGGAAGGAGGAGGAGGGGGGAAGAGGGTGCGCGAGTCGAAACCGCCCCGGCACCCCCAAAAAACCCTTCACAAAAAAAACCTCTCCCTCCCCTCGTTCCCTCCTTCCCCTCCCGCCCCTCCCCTTCGTCACTCTCTCTCCCTTCGGATGCCTGGTTAGAGAAGGGAGCAAGGATGCTCGAAATCGAACACAACAAACCATCAATCGATTATCCCATCAAAATTAATCGATTTTTGTAGCCCCGATCGCAATCGTTCATCGTTTATTTGAAGTGGGCTGTTTTTCGCTTTCATCCATCCCTTAAATCATCACAAGCATGTGATATAACGATCTAATTGGCTAAGATACGTAATGTTTGCGGTAAATAACTTATCAGCTTTGAAGTTAATCGATATTTGAATAATTAGATACCAGGCAAGTAGCGGTAGAATTTGTTTGCATTGGAGATTATGTAGTGCTGTTGTTTTTTTACATTTAATCTGTGTAAAATTGCATTGCCAAGGGATTTTACATGATCGATGTAGGATTTTAGTTTATACTATCAGGGCCAAATCTGAAGAGAGATACAGAGTAGGGAAGGATCCATTAGGTAAAGGCATTGCGTAGAAGAGGAGATACATTACATTCCTACCTAAATCATTCCCTAACGTTCCCTAAAGGGCGTTCCTACCCTAGCAGGCAGAAAATACCATTGATCGGATTTAGTGTGTTAGGATAATATAAACAATAGATAGGATAGTATAAACAATTTCAGACTGAAACTTCAATACAGTTAACTTAACGTAATAATTGTGACGAACCCATGCGTTTGTAGGAACGTATGTAGTACAACGTAATATTACAATAGTATAACGAAATAGTACAACGAAACTCCTTTAGTACTGGGCAAGATCCAATAAAAAAAGAGTGACAACCAGTCAACGGAGTATTTTATGTAATGCATAGATAAGCAAAGGTCTTGAGTCACTGCAATTGTTCAGTGTATCCCTAGTAACCGTAAAATAATGCAGAAGTTGAATCAAGTGTGTTTTGAGCGGTAGAAAAAGGGGAGAGTTTTAAATATATCAATGGTTATGTAGTACTTAAACGTTAATGAGTGAATACCTAGAGCATAATTGGTGATTGTATGAAAGACACTGAGATGCCAATGGCTATGTGACATATTTATTTCCTCAACCAACACTTATGGACTAATCTTGGTCTGACAGTGGCAATTTAACCTATATATTTTTTCCCTCCAACTGAGAAACTGTAAAGATCTCCCACAATTTCTTTTTCTGACTTCGTAATCACTGAAACCATCTACAAGTGCATATATAGATGAAAGTAATGGCCTTCGTTTATATATACGCATCAAAGTTGAATTTAATTGCTTGAGGAGTCAAAAGTTGGAAGTGAAATTTTGTTTTCGCCACTAGCGTACGCTATTTGGCAAAATAAAATCCCCTCCCTCTGAAAAATGAGATTTGGAAATGCTTGCAACGGGAACTACTTCCAAGTTCTTGGGTAATCAGATGCAATCGGATCAGAATCAGCTATGAAATGTTATAGTTGGTTTTTGATGACAAAGACCAGAATGCTGAATCAATCATGGAGCCTTCGATTACGTACCTATTATGGTTAGAGTAATACCAATAATACGAAAGTATTACCTTTCTATTCGTTTAACATAAATTCAGCACGTCGTCTCTATAACGTTGGCATTTGAAATCGCAGCTGAAAGTGAAAAGCCATAAGAAGTTATTAAGTCGTGAAATTATGAACTATGGAAGAAATAATGCAGGATTTATCTCTCCTATATTAATAAAAATCATCATCCATTTCTGGACTTGTGACCTTTGGGTTGCCAATCAATCGCTTTATCGTCCTTTTGTCAGAATGGTGTTGTTAAAAAATTATGGGCACACATGGATTCCGTGGTTGAAATAATGAGTAATGGTTTCCTCGCCACAACCAATTATAAATTGTTCTTTCAGTCTTTCATTCTGTATCCCAGACAGTTTAAGTCGTGTCTTTACCTTATAGTCCTGTCACACTGTTCTGCTGCTCAATAAGGTAATGCCACTAACGCTCGGTCCACGACTCAAATCCAGCAAATATGTCGACAATGTCATCATCATTAGTCATCAATCCTCAGATTGGTTTGACACAGCTCTCCACTGAGGTATTCTATCACTTAATCTCTTCATATTTACGTATTTCTTCTCTTTCACATTCTTCATCACTTGTTCCATATATCTCACTCGAGGCCTTCCTTTCCCATTCTACGCATCCCCTTGTCCTTCAACGATTGTCTTCATATCCACAGTATAATTTATGCAACTTTAACACAATTACCCGAAAACTTGCTGAGAGCTCTTTTCCCGTAACAAATTATTTTTTATCTGAACTAGGGTCAGAGTAATTTTCTGAGATGCGGGAAATCTCGAAGGTAAGATATCACGAGATAGTTAACTGTCATTTTGGATGTGCACACAAATGCACGTATCATGTTTACTTGCCTCCTAAGAGGGGCTTTGGGCTTAACAGTATTCTCCGGTTGCCTCCTAAAATGGGAACTTGCGACCGCATACTACAGGATGCATAATTTTCTCCATGAATTTTTTTTTTTAACTTGCAGAGAGACGTCTTTTCATTACCATTCTTTCCTTTTCCACCTTATTCTACAAGTAATTTACGTCTATCAAAATTGACCCTGAAACATATAGCATAAGTATGATATACATTAAAAATTTACATCGTTGTCATCTACTCTTGCTTCCCTTAACTGTTTGATTACAGCTTGTATCACAGACTTTGCGTATTTAAAGGCAAATATTTTTCAATCATTAAAAGGCAGGATAAATATATGTACTCATCACCAAGGGGCAAGAATCATAGAATTAGTTTGAGTAGTAGCTCTCCACTACAGTTTCCTATCGGCTAAACTCTTCATATTTGCATAGTACTTCACTTACACATCCTTCAGTACTTGCTCCGTATATCACATGCGTGCATGTCTTAGAATATCAATTGTGGAATGAATAAGAATTGGAAATAGGGATAAATTTATTGAAAAAAGTTTTCAATGTATATTAAAAGATGACATGGAAGACTCAGAAGAATGTCATTTATTTGCGGATCATAAGAGAACACAAAAGGCAGCATAGCAAAAGGGTTGGTAGATGAAATACTATTAAATTAGTCTGTAGTGCATAATACATGATTAACAATACTAACCCATGTATCTTATAACAATAGAGATAAATATATTTAGATAAATGCCTTTTAAACTAGTTATCACTTCATCACTGAGTAAATAGTCACCATCTATTTCCATTTCACTTATATCTAACATATTTTTAAAAGTAACTCTTGGTTGCATGTAAGAAGTGTATGTCCGGTGATATTCACCCCCTGCCAAACACCCTTGTGGAGGCACACAGGGTACCATAATGAAACTCTATATATTTAACATGCATATGGATGATGTTCAGTTAAAAAGGCGACCATTATGTCGGAAATTAATTAGTAAATTGGCATTTATTCAAATATACGAGAAACCCAGGTCTAGTTTATTCATTCACTTAAATCACAACTTTTTTCCAAATAATAAGTCATTCCTACGGCTGAAATAATCACCAGGTGTGATCGAAACCTGATTGATGATATAATGTTTTAAAAGGTTATTGTTACATACATTTCTTCGATTATTCTGGTTGCAGACCCATTGATCTGGGTCGCAGGGTATTACAGAGATGAAGAGGAATATGACAGTTCGAACAAGGACGTGGAATAATAGGCCTGTGCTTAGGTCGGAAAAGTTAGAAAATATTTAACTGGGAGTGATAGGAAAAAATTTTAAGTTCTGAAAGCATGTACATGGTGAAGTCGACTATTTGGATAGTATCTACATAGTAATGAAGTGATAACTAGTTGAAAAGGCATTTTTCCAAATATATGCATCTCTATTTTCATAGCATGAATGTTTAGTATATTTAAACATGCATTATGCACTACAGACTTTACTTTAAGAGTATTTCACCTACCCACCTACATAGATGACTGTAACGAGGGGTATTTGATTAGATTCGATTATTCGTGTTCTACCAGCCACAGTAGGTTTCCAAGGAAGAGAATCATCTCGCCCTGAAGATGACCCTCGAATCGAGGATCGAAACGTCGGCCGATATGGACGCCCTTACCCGGTGGACAAAGCGAGAAAACTTCTTGAAGCAGATACGCCGGGAAAGCACCAATTCCTATTCCAAGGAAGACTTCTACTCTCTTATAACACTTTTGCAAGTGTCATTCCTTACGCTATTCTCCCATAACATTCACCACGCTACATTATGCAACCTTACTTAATTTCGTCCAAAACGCTTATCATTTCCTTTCACTTTAATTCGTCATCTTTCTTTGCCTTTCATTGCGATATTCAGTAAACAAACGCATTTATTGAGATTGTGCATGAAATGGGAAAAATAAATTTTGAATCTATCAGTACGACAATTTATCTCTCTAATCTTATTTATCGGACAAATCTAGCATAATAGACTGGTGTTTTTAATATATGCCTAATATCTTCAGTAAAGCTATCCAATTCAAATTTCTGTAAGAGATTTAATCTGTATTTTAACCTACGCTCTGATAATGATTCCCACCCTAATTCTTGTATTAATTTTGATACACTACTAAACCTATCGTAACAACGAATCTAGAACGTAGCTGCTCTACGCTGAACACTATCTAGTTCTCTGATCAAACCTAATTCATTCGGATCCTATACATTGGATACACACTCAATGTGGGGCCTTTAATTCTTAAATCAATATAAAATAAGTACTGCTCATGAAATCAACTTCTACTAAACAACGCCCAGGTTGAAAATTAACGAACAATTAAAGTTATCACGAAGGCATTTTTGTGACTAATATCTGCCAGTAGTTGACGGAAAAGAGTCACGTGAAGGGTTATGAAAAAAAGGCGAGAAAGAGTGACACCCAAGATTATCCCCGACCAAGAAGCTTTGCTGGATACGCGACTGACATAAAATATTTTCAGGAAGTTAGAACCTTTTCAGCAATTTCAAGGAATGATATCTCGTTGAGAAAATGTCCTTATCTACAGATTCGGTGAAAGGGACCAAAAGACAATGTTCTTGTTGATGGGGTGTTAACCGAAATTATATGGTTTCACATTGCGTAGATATGCTAATTATTAGGCACAAAAATATTAAATATTATTAAATACAGAAATTAGTACCTATAGGTATGCTTTCAATGCTACTTCACGTGGCAGTAGAATACCGGGTAGGGACAGTCCATAGAGACTAATATTAGTACAACACCAATGATGATGATTGTGATGACCGGATATACCAATGATGATTGTGATGATGGGTATAAAATCACGGGAAAATTCTGGGTAATGATTGAATTTAAGCTGAAAACCTCAAATTCAATCTCATCTAAGAAGCTTTTACCTCTTTAATTTCATTCATCAGAATAGCAGCACGTATTTATCACTCTTTTCTAATTTCTAAATAGAAACTTAGCATTAAAATTTCCGTATAATCCTGAACCCTATGAGAACGGAATAAGATCTACTCGATTTTAATAATGTAAAAAGCAATTTTGGGATAAACATCCCCTCCTGAAATGCATGTAGCACAAATAAAACCTGGTTTCCTGGTTAGTTCCTGGTTATTTTACATAAAGTGACTGCTACTCTTACATGTAGTCTAGTTTGTTGCATTGTTGAAATCGGTCGAGGAGGATAGTGAAGTTCACAAAAAGTTTAGAGTTTACTCTCGTTATTTTTAAATAATCAATAGCATATATACAAGTGTATCAATGGATAGAATAGTTAGTTACATGTTGGTATGACTTTAAGCTAACCCAACTAACATCAAGTTTGTACATGCTTGCTTTGCTGTTTCTATTTTTTTAAATTGTGAAGTTTAGACTGGAATAGTATTGCTAATCCTTTATATGTAAGATATGTATGGCATGTTTGGTGTGAATTCACCCCTGCCACAGACCTTTATGGTGGCTTTCAGGGTATTGCGTAGATATAGAAGTACAAATATGAACGTCATATAGTACCAGTTGGAGTGAAAAAAATAAAACTTCAGTCTTCCCTTGTTCTACGTTGTATCATTTTGCGTAGCTTGACTTTGTACTGCTCTCTGCTAGCACGGCCAGATGAAATTCAACACTCTTTTATGGTGGTATTTATATTGAAGTATGAAGATAGCTCTATAAGTTTTTACTCAGGACTTTTTCACTCATGGTATTTATTGCATATCTTCAACTTGACAGTGTGCAGTTATCTATGTAAAACTAGTTAATATCATTTATAACAAAATAAAAATTGTTAATATTATTACAACATTCACTCAAATGTAAGACAAACATTTAGACGGCTGAGATAATTTCCCATATCTTGTATCAAAATCCAGCAGCAGTTCAGCAGGCAGCAAGTTTCAGCTTTCAACATCAAAGAATTAGAGTTCCCTTCTATGAATAGGAACACGAGATTACGTAGGCGGCTGTGGTCTCATCAAAAATTCAACTCTCTTATCTTGTATTTTTGCTCTACTCATTTTTCAACTTAATGTCAGTGGCATAACTTACCCTTGTTATTCGTTACCACTGCAATCAATACGCCTAAAGTTGGACATGAAGGTGAGGATGGAGGTCATCTCAACGATGTCACGAAATGAGGTTAGCAGAAAGAGCCTTCCCTTTTCCTGCGACGCCTGTTGCTTCCCAGGAGATATGTCAAAAGGGAAATCACGATGGTTCTTCTTGGATTTGTTTTTAACCTTTGAAGTGCGTATTTTTCTCTCAACTCAGGAAAATTAATGACTTGCACTTCGGAATTTATGGAGGAGCATTTAAAGATAATATTTCACCCTAGTTTCAAAGTTTCAGGTCAATGTATGCAAAAAAAATTATACCTTAAAACATATTTCCACTACCAAGCTTCTTATAATATTGGTGAATTATCTTTATCAAAACTTTATGTGCACAAGTCAAAGAATTATATGTTAGAGGCTCCTGTAAGTGTCATGAAGTTCTGTCTGACAATGCTATTATGCAGAGACTAATATAAATATGAGTTCAGATATCAGGGTAAAATTTAGTTCCTCAGAAAATATTGAGATTCAAGGCTTGTCCCAAAGTAAATCTAATATAAAATAATAGGCATAGGATTGAGTTTTAAGTTCTCCCACTGCTAAGGCTACATCAATTCGTCTAGCAATGTACGTACTTATAAAGCAGCATAATGTCTATGCCCGATACTGTAAACGTAACTAGATACCTTTGGACTCCAGTCCAGCACGATACTGGCACCCAGATTTTGTGGAGGAATGGAAGTATTCACGGAACTAATAGTGACGCTCACATAGCCAAATGAATCTTCCCTAGGGGATTCGGCTCCAACATAAACATAGTTTTGGTAGACACAAGAATCAATTTTGGGACAATTAATAAAGGAAGATCTGCATAATATTTCAATTTAAGTCATTTATTTTCGATGAAATTCATACATACAATAAGATTTACATGATAATTAATATGGCACTTACAAGAAGTGGTATGGAAGGCATGCCTACGTGATGTCTTAAAGATTCATCTCCGCATCCAATTGCATATATTCTATAGTCAGTTGTCGAAAATATTTTTAGTCCTTTGGCTGGCGATTCAGGAACTGTAAGAAAAAAATCGACCAGCTTTTCTCATATTTTTCAATGTATTTTACAATAATTCCCATATATTCATTGCTCACTTCCGCCTCGTTATTTATCTCTCTCTAGAGGTATCTAATGGCTTTGTTTGATCATGAGAGGAGATTCTGGTGAATGTTCCAGATTATTAGGGATTCTTTTGCATGTAAAACAAAGAGTAAATTGACTGAAAAATTATAATACAATATAAATAGAAAATGAACGCCTTAAAAGGGAAAGGAATGTTGAAAAGGATGAAGGAGGGAGCGTTGTCAGAAAAGCGAGAGACAGGGAGAGTACGAACTACAATTAATAGCATCAGGCTTCACTTGTGAAAATATTTATATCCATTATCAGGAATGAACGAAGACCGAATGCTAAATTAGAATAGATAGAGATTTATTCATTCCCAAATTGAGTAAGAAGAATAAATGAGTTCAACTTGGAACATTAAGTATACTTTAAGTAAAACAACCTTTTTTGAAGCTACCGTAAAATATATTTTCTTGCATTGGTTCTAATCACAAATCAAATCAACAAATTAATGTTATAACTTAGCGAAATAAGTCAACCATACCTTCATAAGCAAATATCCAATCTTATACACCTTTATAAAATAAAGTTATCCGCATCATGTAGATATTTCTGCCGATACTCAAAAAGGCATTCAACCTTTTAAATACTAATTTCACACTACATTTAAAAACCGACCATAGTTTTGACAACCCTGTGACAATGACGCTTAGTTGCCCAAATATTGGTTGGTTTTTAAATGTAGTTTGAAAATATTACCTAAATGATATTTGTCTCTTCCTCATCTGGAACATAACTAACTTTTGCAAGATTGTTTTTCCTTTTTCTTAATGTAATACAACTGAGAACACGAGGCTATACGTGCACTAAAAGTAGGGGATAAAGAGATTAAGGTAACTAAGCGATAGGGGGATAATAATGCGCGGTAGAAGGAATTGGTCAGAAGGTGTTGGGGCATGAGTCATATAGGTTTTGATTTGATTTGATTTATTTCATGCTCTGTTTCCCCATAAGAGCAATACAAAAAAAACATTGATACAAGTTTTGCAACAAAACAGGTACAAAAGAGCAGCTGGCAAACAAGTCATCAATTATTTGGCAAAACTATAAACAATGACAATATTAGCAGAAAAATGAACTATAATAATGCTATAAATTTCGCACAATTGATATAATAGTTATATAACATTTATGAGTCCTCGTTGAAATAATAATTAAATAGTTTTCCCTTAATTATTGGTACAGAGGCAGAGCTTTTCATGGACAAAGGCAACGAATTCCAAAGGTTTGAGCCAGAAATGAGGAATGATTTAACATATGCGTCAGTGCGAGGTATTGGGCGCATCAGGTAGGAGGGTTCAGTCCTGGAGGTTCTAAAAACAGAGACTGACCTAGGTTTAAACATAGAATCTAAGTAGTCCGGGTTTTTAATGTGAAAAAGAGCATAAATAAAAGAGCCAAGTAAATATTCCCCCCTAGAAGATATCTTAAGCCATGACAGGTTGAGAAGGTGGTGAGAGATATGTTCATCTTTGCGAAGGTCGAGAATAAATCTCACACAGGAATTTAATAGCCAATAGTAATTTAATAGACTTAACACTAGAAGTGAGAGTATGCGTCAGCATCAGGAGACTGAGAACAATTTACGTCATAGTATCACATCAGGCAGCTACTCATGTTAGATGAAAGATCAAGAATGCTAGTATTCACTCAGGCCTTGACAATGAAACTTAGTTGTCGAAGCCATGGTCTGTTTTTTAATGTGGTGTGAAAATAGTGTCTGGTGCTTGTTCATTTCTCAACGTAAATAGAACAAGAATTAATATTCTGGATGGGACTGAGGGAGAAGAAATGAATATTTAAAGGGTAATTTAGTTCAGAAATTTTGGATTGCTAATGAAGGATATTAGAGAGGTTATAGCAGACAGCGTCTATTCATTAACCTACTAGTGTCGTTAGAATTCGAAAAGTGTTGATGCGGGGTGAAATAACGCGCTGTAATATCACATCCAGCTTCTCCTCCCTCTTTCCCATATCTATTATTCGCCACAGATACAGTGAAGAAAGTATATTTTTCTTCAAAATCAATGTCTGTCTAGAGCAAACACATCCTGAATATAGTAGAGCAACGTACATCCCTACTGCATAATCACAACCTTAACCTACTTTAACAATACCTACAGGTAACTATAACCAAAGGAAAGCTCCTTAGCTAAGCGTAATTTATATATTGATGAAACTCTACATATGTAACATGCATATGGTTAATGTCCAGTTAAAAAGATGACCATATTGTTTAAAATCAATAGGCATTTACTAGTAAATTGGCATTTTATCAAGTAAACGATATTCTCAAGTTCAATTAATTCATTGCCCTATATCACAGCCCTCTTTACCAAATAAAAAATTCGAGTTTTCAAAGTCGTACCCACAGTCGAAATAATCACTAGGTATTATCAGAACCTTTTTGCTGCTTTAGTATTTTGAAATATTATTGTTATTACATTTTTTTTAAAAAACCATGCAGCAAAATCATCAGTTAATTGAAAAAATTATATCCCCAAGGGCGTAAATAGTTGGCACTCCAAAACATAATATGATAAAATATGTCCGTAGGAAATAAAAAATGTCGGTGTTTCAATGCCTTTCTTAAAAGCCCTGCTAACATTTTTAACAAGGAATTTTAGGTACATCTTTTTGCTGCTTTCAAGCTGAAAAAATTTTATAATTAATGTCTGTGATGCGTTTTAATTACAAACTTGCAACTGGGTCATTTTTTGTTATCATTGCATTGATTGTGATAGACTTAAATTGTAATAATAACACTCACTAGACGTCGCAACACTTGTAATTCCTGCTTGTTTAGTAAAAGGTGACGGCTGATTAGAGTAGATATTATAATTATGACCTAAGTTTGATTTTCTTGTTCAAAGAGGAAGATATATTAGGGTATATAAAGTATATATATCATAATTACCCGGTAAAAATGGACTATTTCACCATTGAGCCTTTTCCGATTAATATTAAAAATAATTAAACAAAATGATTATATTTTGCAGTATTTTTTGGATTAGTCAAACCTATATTTAAGGAAAAATTGTCGAAGAAAGGACAGAATTTTGAGTAAAATGGGAATTGGTGGATGATTTCAATTTAGATCTGTGAAATTGAGTATTTAATACCATGAAGCAATTAGTGTTGTAGAGAACACAATGTGTGAAGAAATTCAATTATCAATCATGAAAAAAGGACATAGCTCTTAGAAGATGACAATTGAGGGTAGAAATGAAGAACAGACTTCAAAATTAGCCTCAAGTAATTATAGAATACATTAAATTCAATGAGTAAATAATTTAGACTGAATTACAGGATTAGAAAAATTATTAGCAGAACAAATTAATGATATTTCACCCTCTTTTTCAGTCTTCTGTAAATATATAATAAAAAAGTGCTGCCATTGTAGTATGTGAAATTAAAATGATAGTCGTTTAGCCTTTGAAAATTCATGCCTTTATCTTCTTTTGGATTGGGAACTATCTCTGGAAAAAATTCTCGGACCAGATTTTTCTCTTTACGTAATTGTGTTACCTCTAAAAATAACTACTTCCTTTTTTTCCACTTCCTTTTTTTCCACTTCCTTTTTTCCTTCATTGTTCTCCTGATCGGCTGGAATATTACTTGTTTTCCAAGTTTTTTGAATCATCTACGACCCTAAAAACAGTCTGTAATCAATTATCTTAATGCAGACACTGGCAAACAAATATCCCTGATGTCAGTAATGCCCAAGTATACCATTACAGTTCGTTTTATTATTTTTTCAGAGTAACTTTTCACCATGTTTTCACCATCTGGCCTGAATCACATTTGCTTTAATAAATATTGCTCCTCACTTGTTGCTAGATTGATTGAATCGTTTTCTCGCATTAGGTACAGGGTAACCATTACAATTACGCAAAGAAAGTATATTCTTTTCTATTTCTCAGCTACAGTTCAATTTCTTTTCCCGGCCATTTTCAACATGCTGCCTTAGCACTTCTAATTTCCTCCTATCTCACCCAGAATTAACATTCTTTCTCAATCTTCTCTCATTTAACTTCCTATTCATATCTTCAGTTGTAGGAGTCTTCTTGATCATTCCCTTTTATTATTCTTCCTTCGTCTTTTTCTGGTGTGTTTCATACATGTTTTTTATCATCTCCCCATTTCTTCACGACACACCTTTTTACACTTGCATAGAATCCTATTCTTGTTCGTTATTTCAACTTTTTACACAAGTTAGGATTTTCAAAGTTCGTAAACTTCTTTGCGTAGGGCAAAAATATGGAGAAATTAAAATGTTTACCATAAAGATTCATTTTACCTTGAATGCATAAAATTATGCATATGATTTTTACCAACCTTCTGATCACTTGACACGACCTATGAAAATCAATCATCATGTGGATGATTCAATCATTTTCTCCAATTACGAGGAAAAGTATCAAATTTCTGGTCGAAATTGACATTAAATCAAATACCATATATATTAACGTAAAACACTCAATAAAAAATCTCCTCTATAACGTATTGTTATATATTCTGATTCTTTTCCTGATTATTAACTGGGTACTTAATTTTTTTCTCAGAAAGTAGTTTGTCATAAAGAATTCATTAAAAGAAAGAAAAAGGCTTAAAAATGTAGCATGGGCTATTTTTAGCACTAAACGATGGCTGAAACAAACTGACAGATGTATGGCAAGGTTCTGCGTGTAGTCTTAAGATTTCGAGGAGAGTGAAAGCGTTAGATACTTGTATAGGAGAATATATAGATGGGGAAGTGGGATAAATGATTAGAAAGGTTAGAAATTATGCTCAATCTACACTCAATTCCTCTCGACCCCTTCTTCAGCAACATCCTCTCAGCAGCATTCTCATTCCGTAACACGAATAGCGTGTTCGTCGCATGGCAACAATTCTTCCTCAGCGCGATGCATTATTTGTCCACCCACCATAGCAAGTTTCTTCGCAAGGGAGGGTTATACCACATGTAAGGTTCTTTAAAAACCTCAAAAATACTCCTACATCCCTACAATCTTTACTAATACCAACCTCAAAGTCTTCTACGCAACAACAGACAGAAATTTCTCTTTCGTTTCTGATTCCCGTCTATTTACCTTTAGTGCAACTACCAAAAAAAGTAACTTTTATTTGAGAGAAAATCGAATTTACCCGTAACGTTATCCTAGACAAACAACTTTGTGCATTCAGCCCAATAGTTTTCTTTTAAGATTGACCTAGGTTTTGCTGCCTTTTTTCATCAACATGTCCTTCGGTAAAACAAATAATCTTTTGAGTGAGATTTACGAAGTTGCTTGTTTTTTCCTTCCGTTTACTTGAAATATATATTTTTAAATATACTTTATTAGTTTAAATTTTATTTGTCACTGTCAATGGTTTTATCAACCATCAATGAACTATCAACTAAAATGAACAGGTGGCCAAAAGAATTTAAAGACTCGATATTTTTGTACTCGTACTTATTTTCACGGCCAATACCCTGATGAAGCGTTTTCCAAGCTTTGAAAATAAAAATGATGGCTGCTGTCTTTATTCACCAAAAAAGGATTTTAGAAAAATCCAAGAAATTAATCAGTGCATTATAGTGTATGGTAATTATAGTACATTAGAATATTTTAATTCGAATTGTGATGATCATATTAAAATAAAATTGAAGTTATTGATTGCCTTTACACACTTATTTCAACTTAAACCTCAATGGTACCAATTGCCATACAGTATAATGATTCGTTTAGCTATTGCTGTGAACAGTGTCGAACCAGTAACCTAGTTATGGTTGAGTAGAATGAATTGTTACTTCACTCGCTAAAATATAATTTTTATAATAGCCACCCGTGGACTATACAGGGCATAGATACCTACAATTGATCTACATTTGTTTGCTTATTTATTGTAAATTTTCTCAGACAAAAGAGCTCATAAAAAAACTATTCCTCAAAATTAGAAATGGCCCAGAAACCTTTAAGCTGAAAGACTATCAGGTTTGCACCTAAAGAGTTCCAATAAATTTTCCAAAAAAGCATTCGTAACGCATTGTGTGATTTATTTCCCTTGTCTGCTGGGCAAGCCAACTGTGTACTTAGTGCATGGAGTATAAATAGTAAACTTTCCAATGATCATCATCATTCAGCAATCCTAAGAGAAAAGTTTGACGCAGCCCTCCACTCGATTCTTCTATCGGCCAATCTTTTCATTTTACTTTAATTCTCCTTTATTTGTCGCTATCAATGATTTTATCACTATCAATTAACTAGCAACTATAAATAAACACCTGGCTGAAATAAATTAAACATTTTTGTGCCCCTGCGTTATTCTTTTTAATGATATAAAAACAAAAAAAATACTTGCCTCCGTTCCATTACCCTTATTCAGATTTACAAATACAGCAGAGAAATTTCATATACTACCATTAGATTAAGCTACTTCTTTCGTATCGCACTCACCTATGTATATAGCAGAAGTTTTGCACTGTTTTTATGACATCTCTTCCAAAATAAAACACCTGTAACAAGATCAAAACTATAACAAAGATTCTGTTCCAACATATGGGGTCGGGCTCAATGCTATTTCAAAAAACCTCAAACCAACCGCAGGACATATTATATTTTTTTCAATTTCTCCCTTCAGCTCCTCATACTTCTTCTAAATCCTCCCACATCTTTGCTTCCCTAGTGTCTTCCCTCCTACCGCGGCCTTCATTACTATACGTACTCACTCAGTGATTCAACCCGAAGGTTGGTTTTGATAGATGAGGGTAGAGCTCACCCCGGACTAAGCCACAGGCATGTGAATTTCACACAATCAGGGTAGGGGGGCCAGTTCCTTTCCCTGGGCCACCTCTTACTCAGAGGATTTTTCGTTCGGGGGCGTCCAAAGGCTTCACCCGGATATGAATCCGGGACCCTTCGATCAGTAGCCAAGCGCTCCACCCACTAGGCTACCACGCTCCTTCTACTATACGTAATACACCGAATAATTGCCCATAATAAGAACTCTCACTCTTTATTTCCTTCATTAGTTTTTTTTCATTCTCGTGCCTTCAAGAATTTCTCGTTGACTTTATTTCTATCCATTGAACTTCCTTCATCACATTAAACCAAGATCACGAATACAACCATAACTTTATATTTCCTCTTCCAGATGTTAATTTCAGTCCGTAATAAAACTCGACACTTCACATCAACATATTCATTCACCTTTTCTTTTATCTTCACAAATGCACACTGTCGTCATCTCTCTCCTGCTTCCAGAAGAAACTCTTCCATAATCGGTAGCACAACGACCTTTTATGTGTAGAATTTGATTTAATCAAATGAATTTTCTGAACCTTACTACGAAAACAATTTCCTAAATATCCATATTACTTATATGACACCTTCTCGAATAAAAAATTATAAACAATAAAATACTTTTAGAAATTATAATAATAAAATTGGAGTATGAAACGTCTAATTCAAAGTGAGAATTCAACAGATTCAGGCGAGATATCGTGGAAGTTTTTCATAATGTAAGAGAAACAATTGCACTTTTCCACAAATTGTTTTATTGCGTACAACGCGTTTCGGCTCACAGAGCCATCATCAGGTACATAGGCTTTGTCTTGTACCTGATGATGGCTCTGTGAGCCGAAACGCGTTGTACGCAATAAAACAATTTGTGGAAAAGTGCAATTGTTTCTCTTACATTACAAAGTGAGAATATTTGACATAGATCCTGGGTTCTAGAATATATGAAAAGCTTTATAAACCAATGGATAAATGGAATATAATTAAATTGATCAAAAAACTAAATGTTGTTAAGTAGAAAAGGAATTGATCGGAGGAGTATTTCTTTCTGTGAGTACTGAGAAGAAAAAAGCAGTGATATGGACAGGTAGAATTAATTGGACAAACTAATATTAGGTATTTTGTAAAAGCAGGTCACGGGAACAACGGGATGCTGAAGGTCAAGGATGATGCAAGAAAAATTGAGCAATCGCTTAGGATAGAACAAGCAATGAATACTATATTTTGTAATGAAGGGAATAAGAATGTGTAAGGGAACGTGTAAAGTTCAAATCAGGTGCAGAAACACTCAATCAGAACCTACCTTTCATCAGTGGAATGCAAAGGGCTAAAATCTATAAGTTCCGCTTTCATTATTTTACTGCCCAAGATGCTAGTTCAGATTTCGGAGTAGCTTAAAGATGCTATTCTCCTCGCGTACCCCGCCAGACTTCGTTACCTTCTAGGAACGTCTAGGGTCCCAATTTCACCCCCACACGCTTTCCCTCCTCGAGCAAACCACGCACACAGAGTCACGGCAAGAAATGGGGCAAATGCACTCGCCTGGCTACGCTTTCCCCTTTCCTCCCCCGCTCCACCCCCTCTCCGAATCACCCCTTACAACTATGTAACAGAGGAAGACTCACCCTCCCCACTCGCCCCTTCCCTCTCGAAACCAGCACCTTCCCCACCCACACCTCGGAGAAAACCATCCCCTTTTCTCCTCCCCCTCCCCCGCGACACACACACCCCCTACCACCCCTCTCATCCTCACCCTCCTCCCCCAGCTCGATGCCCCTTCCCCCAGCGCGCGCCGAGAGGTGGTGACCGCCGCACAGCCAGCAGTTTCCCTCAATGCAACGAGCGTTGTTGGGCGGACAAGTCCTGCCGCCCGCGCAAGAGGTTCCTCTCAGGGTTCGACTGGCGTGACACCCCCCCTTTTAAGGGGTGGGGGAGAGGAAGAGGGAGAGAGGACTGGCGGTGTGGGGAAGGAGAAATAAAAACCACAGTCCGGACGATGGCATCACCTCCCGGAGATAACCCCCGAGTGGGGTTCGGTCCGTCCTGAGCGTGGGGAAGGAGCGGGTGGTCTGCGGCAACCAGGAGGTGTCGGAGGTGGCGCGGCTGCCTTGGGGGGGTGCTGGGGACCGCTGGAAGGAGCGGGACTGCCGTCGCCGCCGCTCCGGAGGAGGTCCTCGTCGCCAGCGACCAGCGTCTCCTCACTCGGCCGCTGTCCTCTCGATCAAGTCAACCGTCCCCGCCGCTTCTCGCTTGTGGACGACACCCCGTCCGCAGAATCTTCGCCGAGCACTGTGATGCGGATTTTGACGATGCAAGATGAGGAGAAGGAGTAAGTAAGACGCCGCGAAAGCCTTAATTGGCGGCGGAAGAGAGAAAGGGACGTGGGGTTAGAGAGGGAGATGGGGATGGGGGGGGGGGGCAAATTCTCGCTTTTGTTTACCACGTTTGTCAGGGTAACGCTTTACCTCGTCCCACTACTTCTCTGCTTGGAGCTGAGAAGAAGAAACGTTCTCTAACCCTAAATCTTCTCTCTTAATTTGCGTTAACTGAAGATACCAGTCTAGGTTTGCTTACGGAATGATTGGCGAGCATGAATTCTCCCCTCCCAAAATGCATCTAATATATTAATCTTATTCATTACGCATCATACCTCAAATTAGTTTATTCGCAGTGAGAATATATTTTTTGTGTTTCTAAGGTCAAGGATGGCATCAGATTCACTACAGCGTTAAATGACATCCTGGAACTTTCCAAGCAAGTTTATAAAATATCTACCGTTTCTAATCTCTTCAAATCATTCCGGACACAAGGAAAATATTTGTTTTTAGTCCACCCCTATTTCTATTCAAACATTTATAGCCTCTTCATCCTGTCCAAATACTACCTGTTTGTTCAATATAGGAGTTTGGGATATCAAAAAGGTTTTTTTTAACCGTCTCGTCGACTGCCTGTTAGATTTTCTCGTCACTCAAAGTAAAAACAGTGCATTCATGGCTAAATTTATGGCGTTGTGGTGAACTATTACACTATTACTTCATTGGTTTTAAATTCTTATCGTAATGAGGAAAATCTTCACATAGAATTCTAAAATTTCTATCAGAAATTGATCATGGTTCTTTTCAAAACTCTTCTAATTTTCACTCCAATACACAAAAGCCACTCTTTACCTCGGAAAATATTCTTTAATTGATTTTTTTCTGTTTGATGAAGTAGTCAGGCATATTGTAAGGGTACTAAAATTAATTATTAAATAAAATAATTAAATTAGTTGTTAAACTGAAATTAATATAGGTTTTTGCAACTAAGCCATTTTTTAAGGTTATCCCTGCACATTATGTTGAACTTGCTTTACCTGTACTCTCATCTAAAAGTGTTTACGATGGAATAACATCTAAGTAGAAAATCAATTTCGCAATATCTAGATGATAAACAAGTTATGAGACCGCGATAAGATATTAAAAATTAATAGGAGGGAAATCTTGTTTTATTAGACCTTCGTGACTGAACTCGGTACATTATTTACCTTTGACGTACTCAAATAGAGGCTTTAAATTGCTTTTGAAAGTGAATAACTTCTCTCCTAAACCTCAATTCAATTGACCAACGATACACAAACATTAGAGCCACTACTTCTCAGCAATATGAATTTTCCAACCCTATAAAGTCCTATTGAATGTCAAATTTAATCAATTATCTGACTTCTAATCCTTCTGTATAAATATCTTTACTTGTGGAATTAGGATCGTTAATAAATAATTTGAAAGTTCCCCACCTAGCTAACATAGAATTATATTAGTAATTAAAATATAGCCAAACCTGAAATTAGATTGTACTTATTGCTATTGTTTAGCAGGCTCCGACGACACCCAGATCAACTCAGTTTCAATACAAATAGCAAAACTTAAATTGCATGACCGATGATATTTCAAGATTATCATAGTGCGTCGTTTTACATTGAAAATTATTTCGATTCAAAATCGGTCAAGCGGTAGTAAGTATGCACACACACACATGAACAAAAATATTAACTGTATCGAAGCACTATTATTTAAATAACCTGCCGATGAAACCTATAATATTTCTCACAAATTTCACCATCCAATCCTTCACAAGAGGTGAAAAATTATCAAATCCTTATTCGAAGTGAGATGAACTGAGGCTCCTTTATCGATGAGATATCGTGCTACATTCAAACGCCTATTTCCTATAATTTCCCGGCGTAGATAATTTATAAATATGTGTAGGCAGAGCCATCCGTGAGATGCACTCTCCTCAGATATAACTCCACACCCGGGGGAAATGATCTCACCACACTCTTCGCCGCTCTCCCGAATCGTCCTCGACCGTGTTTTACACTCCAAGGCCACTTTCGACGATAAAACACTGCAACGAGAGAACACCTCCGCAAACACAAGCAGACCTCTCTCCGCGATTCTCCGGAATATCCAAAGGAATCACTCGGAAGCACCTCGAAAGAAACAGCTCAACGCTAAAGATATAAAGAGAGAAAGAGAGCACTCAAGGTTTGCCAAGACGTCCACTTCGCCGGCCTTCTCCGCAACCCACAATCCCTCTCGGCGCTTCGGGTGGCGGAAAGTGCCGAGGCGAGTCGAAGATCCATTCACGGAATCCCTTACCCTTCCCCTCAATGAAACCCCTGTCCTCGCCGCTCTCTCCCTATCTCTCCCTTGGAACCCAAGGGTAAACGGCGAATTTCGGACGCGCCAGTCGCCCTAAAATTTCGATGACCTCCCAGGTAGGACGGCGAAACAGTACACTTCCTTCCGGCATCCGACACGATCACATACCGGATCCGGGAAACCGGGAAATCTTCCGTCGATTCTTGTCAAGTCGAGCCTCGCCGGCAAGCCAGCCATCACGCGGCGCTCGGGTGAGCCATTTTAGTGAATGGCGTCTCCGCAGGTGGCTCCACTGTGCCACGATCGATATGGAAGGCGCCATTGAGAGAAGCAAAGAGGGCCTTCCATTCATTGATTGGAGCCAAGGGCGCATTCATGGGCGTGAAAGATCGAATGATTTTAAAATATTCCCCGAATTTTATTTTAAAGTGCCAAGAAATTAAACGGCTTCGGCGGATTTTAATACAAAATGTACTTCTCGATGATTAGGTGGTATAAGGTCGACCCACGCGAATAGGCAGCGTTGTATATCACGGCGGAACTCTAAAACGCACACAACAATTGCGCAGCGGCTCCGGAGGTCGTTTTGAATAATTTTCTACCTCTATTACATTTTAATCCAAAGGAAATAAATTCCAAAATGTTACAGGCAATTTTTTTTATTTTAATAATTTTTTACACACGCATTTCCACCATCAAACGTGAAATAAACCTTTATTTTACTCAGTTGCATGAAAGATCATGTGATCGTCAACTTTTATTACTTAACCTTCGGATTAAGACCAAATTAAGAGATAATAATGATTGTTTAAAACTTACACAAGAAATAAAATGGGAAATTTTCATCCCTTTTTTTAGAATCACATGCATTCATGTTTATTTATTAAAAGAAGTCTTTGAATAAATGTTAGCACACTATTTTACAAGGTTTGTTAGTTTATAATTATCTTTTCTTTTGCCAAAATTTTACTTATATTAATGCCAATTTGACACAGAAGCTCCTACGATACATTTTAAAACATGAAAATTTGATATTTATGATTAATTTTTATCATTCAAACATGGTGGGTTTCTAAACAACAAAAGGCACTATCGCATTTTGAAACATCATTTCTTCAACGATTTGCAAGTAAATTATGTATTTTTAGTTGCCTTTACATGACACTCATGTTTTTGTTTGAACCACGTACTAAAGACCACAAAATTCTCAAGGTTCTTTAGCTATTAATGCTGCTTCAATATAATGCATTATTATGCAAAGGGTTTATGCCATGTATAAAAAATCCATTTGAGAAATGAAAGCCAAATATGGTTCACTAATAGTTGACACTTTGGATCATGTTTGACTGATGCTTTTTTGTTCATCTTGCTGCATGTTATGATATCCCTACGCTTGTTGTTCATCTGAATTTAAACACACAATGATATGTAGCTGTTCCATCAGAGCAAAAGCCTTTTTTTCACATCAAATTACATTTAAAAATGAATAATTCATGTTCAGACTCACTCCAATACCTATAACACATTTAAAATGCATACCCCTTGATAATGATTGGTCTTTTCATAATTTACCTTTTAGTTCATTCTTAATTTACCATTTGGTTGTATTTGATTTCAATATCATTTATCTTATCGTTTTTTTCTATTGAAGATGAATAATGTTAAAAAAACAGTGTCATAGCATTTGCTTCAATCCGAGATCAATGATTTTCCTTACTTCTATTTGTAATTTTACTGTAATTTTGTGTCATTTTCACTTTAATGGTTCTCATGTTTCACACAAAACACATAAATAACAGGTGATACTGATATATACGCATATATGTATAAGAAAAGCCTAAATGAGTCCTTTTTGAATGTGAATTAATCACCATTAATGTGAATAAAATCAGGAAATGAGTCCCAGCCAATAAATAATGCGTCAAATACCTGAAAAATAGTTATCAGAAAAACTTAACTGACAGTACCTACGTCATAAAAGTGGAAAATAACATTTTCCTAAACTGTCGCTATGAATGAATACACAAAACTATGTTGCTTGGATTTATTATTTCCACTCAAGTGTAGCGAAATACTCAATTTAATCCAATTCCATAATTAACTATTCTGATACGAAAGTAAAGGTTCTCTTTAATAGCATCTTTCACGGACAGTAGCGGATGAAAGTGCGGTACCTATATTGGATTAGCAGCATTTCGACTGTATCAAGTCACTAAATATTGAAAATGATTGATTATAGAACTATATGCTAAGCCCACTACACAAGTGTATTTTGAGTACAGTCACCAGATGCCCAGCACGTAAAATTTGATGCCTTAAGACACCGAGTAATTGAAGCAAAAGTCTTGGATCTATTTCACCCACCTATTCGTACCTGCTTCCAAATAGTATTTTTTTAGTGCGGAGATTAATTATTTCAGTCAACTTGATTTGATATAGTTTTCGTGAGTTCGAAGAGTAGTAGAAAGCAATGCTCAATTTTCAGTAAAGGGTAAAATATTTTTTTGTGGAAATCACAATTAAAAGATTGCTACAATTTCACGATTCTCAGTTGGTTTATGGAGAAATGTAACCTATAGATATTGATTTTGTCAGTGGCTCTGATTTTTGTTAAATAAAGCGACTTTTTTAACCATTATCCATTTATTAATATGGTTTATACATAAAAATAATTTCTTTTTCATTCTCATGTTTTAAACAGATGTCCTGATAACAAGTTAAACCGTTTCTGTACACGGTTGAACCTACGTGGAAAAATATATGCAGTGTTCTAGAACAATGAATATGGTATTGTGAAGTGGCAATACACCCTGAGGTAAGCGACTGGTCTTGAGTTATTCTCAATACAAAAAATGGCTGCACTAACCAACAGTAATTTACATCACATATAAATTCATATGATATTTTTGATTACTGCTGGGTAGGAGAGCTATTTAACAGTGCATCATTTGGGGAACCGATTTCTCAGATTTTTAGAAAAGGATATATTAGAAAGTGATATATCCAATTTGGCTCGTTGATTTAGATATGCTAAAAGTAATCATTCGCCTGATGTCAAAGTGCTGCAATGGCAATAACTTACTTTACCCTTAATAACACCCATAAGCATTCTGAAACATAGCATCCATTAGCAAACGAAAACCAACATTTGTTCAGCACAATGCTGTGGGACATTAACAGTGTACAGTTCATTGCAGAATAAACCCCACAAGGCTTGTATTACGGACGATTCAATATAAAACAAACGTAAAGCCTGAGCTCTATACTTGCTTAAACACGGAGATAAGTAAATGTCTCATTATATTCGATGAATATTTCAGAATTCACAATGGTTAGCTTACTGTAAAACATGTGCTACCCTTATGTATTACCGTTTCATTGCTCATTGAATTTCAAGTATTAACTCTTATGTTTAAGGAGAAAGAAAAGAGACACCTCAGTTTAATACAATTTGTGGATTACATTGGGGCTCTGGGCATGTCAACCAACCAATAAACCCGTAGCACGAGGACGCCGTGCAGGGTAATCGATGGAGGAAGCAAATTGGGAAATTTCATTCGTTCACAAGATCATTTAAAAGATGTATACTATTTACTTTTAAGAGTTACCAAAGAACCAATTACCAAAGAACCTTTGATAAGGAAAATATATAACGAATATTCTTTGCCGATATAATACATTCCAATTTTTGCACTCCAAAATATTACATCGACATACTTCGGAAATGAGAATTGAAACTTATTCAATTAGAGTTAGTACATTATTTTAATGCATACTTTATAGTGAGCGAGGCATATTGGGGGCGGGGAGGAATGATCTCTAACATGTTCATTAACTCTTTTTACATATTACCTACCTGTCGTTGAAGTTTAAAGCTTCGATAGAATAAAATACACTAAGATAAAAATGCTACCAGGCATGAAAGGCAAAATGTATTGATTTTTTGCACTAAAAAATATTTCCTCAAAATACTTTGGAAATTGAGAATTAAATCTAATTTAATTTGAGTAGGTGCTCTATTTTAATGCACTCTTAATAGTGATCGGGACATAATCGGGGAGATGAAGGAGGGATATTCTGTATTTATCATCTCTTTCTCCATATTTCCGGTCGTTGAAGTTTGTAACGTCGATACAATCAAATTAACTAAAGTAAAATTTCTGACTAGGTAACCTCATGAGAGGCAAAATGTAGGAAAAAGTTTTATTTTTATCTGCAAAGAATTATAGAAGGCGGAAGCACATTCATCATAAGGATAAAATGCAGAACCTGGAAAGCTTACAGTTTTAGAACTGTGAAAGCTACATTGATAATGAAATTTTAATATGCATATGAGAACTGTGAAAGCTACATTGATAATGAAATGTTAATATGCATATTATAACTGTGAAAGCCACATTGATAATGAAATTTTAATGTGCATTAATATGCATATTAACATAGAGTAGGTATAATTGTAATTACTTTTATACTTACTCTATGATATTACGTAGATGGAACATACACAATAACGAGTGTAGGATTTTCCTTGAGTGAGAAACTTGCAGGTGTTCCCATTGTTTCAAGAATGTCATCTCATTATCTTCCACATTATCTAGCTTATATTTTCCTCATGACTCCTCAAACCCCCATGCCCTCCAAAACCTCTTGAATCATCCATCTCTTGCTTTTCATAAGGTCAGTAACTTGGTGGTAAATAATTTCACACATGCACTGCCTTCATAATTTCATGAAGGAGCCACCCCACGTTTTTGTTGTAATATTATTTTTTTTTCCCGCACTAAACACTGTAGGAGTCTTTTTACCTTGCTGGAATCTCCATGTGATCAGCCAGTCTGAAAAACTGACATGAATCTGATTAAAGAAAACTAGCAGCCATACATATCCCAGGCAGCAATTCCTGCGGGTATTTTGTGATTGAAATTTGTAGTTGTATTTTGCGGATATGCATATAACTTGTATTTAAATGAATAATATAACCACCGAGATGGTTTACTCCAATATTTCTTAAATCAGCAGCAATCAAGTACTCATGACCCATGTCTGGGAAAAATATTGCTTTAAAGTAAGATAAAGATTTTAAAAATTTAATTTTTCTCACAAGGTGCAAGTTTAAATTTAATCTTTACATCCCAGGACCATGATAGAAAACATTAGAAAAATCAATCTTTCATCTTTCTGTTCAGACGGTGACCACAAGGTTTTTAAAGCTACCTTCGAATTCACTCATGGTATTTTCTGATGAGTAGCTTGCGGTCTTGCGTTAGAGAATACAAATAAGTATCAAGATGCTAATTATTTTAAATATTATTGACTAGTGTCACCTATGTTTAATTTAAAAGGCTGGAAATTTAATATAATCGAAAGTTGTAGCTTACAACCTACCTTTTGCAAGAAGGTCTAACATTCAGTTGAAAAGACGCGATTCCTTTTTTAAGTATAAGAAAAATATAAGATAAAAATAACTTTCTTCTTCTAATGCGTAAAGATGTTAAATGAAATTCCGATGAATCTGTTGTCTTTTCAATAAAAATAATGCGGCATAACCCAGTATGTTGCAAAATATAGCTAGCACATCACCACTGCCTTTGATGTGCCTGCTTATAGCACATACCAATGCCTACATTATGATGAAACCAGTCTTTAGCTCAGTATTATGTTTAAAAGTGTGGGGACAATTTGAATGAAATCTCTAGCCCTTAAAAACTAGTTATTAAATCCCCGCTCGTAGTTTTGCAGGCCGGAATTATTTCGGCATTTAATTCCGATCAGGCAAACATATTGATAACAAGAGTTTCCTCCAGGCAGCTGATCGATTTTTTGGAGAAAACTGAAGTGCCCTTCGTCTGATTAAGGCTCCTGTTTTCGGATTAATTGGGTAGCGCGTGTGATTAGTAATTAGTAGTAGTAGAAAATTCAAGGCTACCGTTTTCATACGTGTATTTTAATTCCGTGACATTGTAACAGAAAACGGATCCCTTTAAATATATTTCCTACACTGAAGTGAGTTATATTTATAAAAGGTTGCTGTTAGACATTTGAGGAGAAAATAAATTATGAATAGAGGAGATAATATAATTCATTCAAATTTTAAATGGTAGAAGCTGACGTAAGTATATGGAAAGAGTGCAAATTGAGAGTTAGAATTGAATAGTAAACGTGAAAAGGGGGTAGAGAGTGTACTCATCTGGCGATTGATTTTGTTCAGGGCCCTTAGTAATTAAGGCTTTTGGGAGTGATTTGTAGCAGGTAGATTTTATGAAATATTCTTAAATCAGTTTGATCACGCTGTAACTATCGGCGGGGATCTCGAACAGACTTCATGAATCCCTCAATTCTAAGCTTACAAGTTGAAAGATGTAATGTGCAATGAAGACTGTATAAGGGCAGAATATTAGGTAAGCGCAGAAGAGAGAGAAAAATAAAAAAATTTGGATTAAATGAAGAAATTCCAAAGATATGCACATTTAATAAAGTTTTTAACGCAAGAAATGCGAAGAAGAGTATTAGGCTGGGAGTATCCACAAACAGAGCGACATTGGTTGACCAACGCGTAGTTATGTTGGTGAACCAGAGTTCTCAAACGCCACAGGATTTCAGCTGGGTTTTGAAATATCGCCATCTACACGAGTTTTCAAAAAATCCAGTGACTCTTAGAAGCCACATAGCAGTACCGATTATAAAAATATATATAACTCTTTCACATGCCTTTGAGGGAAAGCTACTGATTTCTTCCGTCTCTCTTACCATGAGAAGTATCCCCGTTTTTGGTTTTACTTCGGAAATGATGAATAATGATGAATAACTTCGGAAAGTTTAAAATTAAACATTTTTTAATATAAAGTGAATTAAGTAGTAACTCAATATTATTATTAAACTATGGTTTCAGCTGCGAACGCTTATTGCCAAAGAGTAATTCATTCGTATTCCGAAGATATTTCATAATGCCCTTCAACTATGCTAAAATCCACAATATTTTCCTAAGCCATCTATGATTACAAAAATATTCTTTTTTCTGTCTCTAATTCCAATATCAAATTGTCTGCGGCATCCTCCAGGAATTTCTCTTGTTCTTGCACCAAGCCTAGTTGTCCTCTTCATTCAGTCTTAATTACTCTCATCCTACCTTTCTACCCTTATATGTGTATCATTATCTGAAAATCTCCCTGTTGACTCAGTCCTGAGAATGATCTGCAACGCGTGCATAGAAACGTCGGCAGACTTCGAGGGCCTAACGCTTTGAGAAGTCCAAACGATCGCCACCAATTCCTCAATTGTATTTCGGTTCCCTTCTCGAGATTTTGAGGCAAAAATTCTACTTTTCGTGCATAATATATCTTTGCTGATGTTACCTTTATTTCTTTAATTTCGGTTCCTGTCCTAATTTTCCCCCTATCAACTATCTTTTATTTTGCCAAAATTTTTGTCCTCATATTTCTCATCACTGTGCTCTCAAGGGAGTTATGGTGACATTTGTAAATAACGCTTTTCTTGATTCGCTAGTTTCTGCAACTACCACGGGGTTAAACCAATCCCAATTACGGAATGAGAGCAGACTCCTTCCTCTCTTAGAGCCGCCCGATGCGATTACGCCGTCCGACCCGACTTCTCCCACTCCTACTCCCGCCCGTCATGCCGCGCGCGCCCGGCGAGGGGAAAATCGGGAAAGTAAATCATTATTGCCGTCGCGGAGATCGAACCTTGAACTCCCGACTCGAAGGTCAGGCCTCTCCTGAGAGCGCTGAAGGTCAAGCTTAGCGTCCCGGCTAAGTTTAAGTGCTCGGTGACGCGCTCGTGAGGGAACGGTTTTGTCGTCGTGACCTCAAGACATGCACTGCAATGGTAATGAAGGCGGAGGTTCTCTTAAGACCGTTTCGCTTCTCAACGTGTGAAGTCTTATTTATTGAAAGGTACACAGTGAAATACGCATCGTCTAAATCGAAAAATTCAATGTATACCTACCCCAAGTATTAGGAAGGATATGCGGAATCATCCTATGCTCTATTTCCATGCATTAATCCATGCAATTTGCACTATATAACGCCGCTTCAAGTAGTCCAATTATTTCTTTTTCTTAGCGGCCTTATGAGAAACAAGCAGAGTAATCAATTGATTTTTTCGGTGAGAATTCAAGGTACATCAGTTAAAAAAAAACTCTTATAGAAGCGTTAAGAGTGCACGAATACGCTCTACAGCTGGAGGGTATAGTAGGACCCGTTCATTTTTAATATTACCCGATTACACGGAATATAACCGTGTATTCATTTGAGTACTACATTGTGCAATACACCGTTCTGAATAGATTGGAATTCATTGATATTTCTTATCTGTTTGCTTTTTTATAGGGAATCCATCATCCGAAAGTCACTCCTAGAAAAGACCAACTACAGCCATACCTTCTTCTACGTTGGTGCTGTTTCTCTAACTTCTTTAATTTTTTTTCCATTTGCATACCTTTCATTTTTTCTACTTACTTCTTAATTAGTTCAAAGCTAACCATGAACCACGTGTTGAATCTAAAGCCATATTAGATAGATTATGACAGATAAAATGAAAATGAAATTCTCCACCAAATGAATGATTTAAGAACAACAAAGGTAGTCATTATAATCTATATTTAGTGGAAAATGCATTGCCATTTGATCCGTCTCGATGACCGATTCCATCACATCTCGCAGGATATATAACGTAACTCATATATCTAAATAATTTAATACATAGCTCATACAAATCGGTACATATGTTTAAGATATAAGAGTGAGTGTATAGAATAGAACGTTGCAGATAATTGGTCAGTGACGGAAAATAGTTTAGAAGCGATTACAAAAGTACGCGATAGGTTCTTGAAAAGTAATCTTAACTTTGGTAGAATGCTGGTAGTATTGGTTGGTGGCCCAAGAATTCCTTTGTTCTGCTACAGATTGATGAATCTTTTTGCACTGCCCATAGACATGCTCATTGAAATTAAACAGACAAAAAATTCAATTGTAGAATTAGTAATTAACATTTGTAGTAATTAGCAACAAGAAAACAATTGCGAAATAACAATAATATCATTCTCTGTGCAATCAACGCCATCAGCCTTGGAGACTAACGAAGACTCTCTACGTAAATGCAATGCTGCATTTAGCTTGAGCCGTCTATGATATCTGTCAGACACACTTCTTTCCTCCGGTTCTCAGTTACTAGGAAATGTGATTGCAATTGGGTTTTCACATTCACAATTAGGAATTTGACACCTTTAAATCGTTCTTTTTTCTTCAAGCGCTTTCAGTATTCACCCAGTACATTGACCACCCCATCATGCATGCTTGATGTGGAATATAATATTTTGCATTGTCTGAGTCATAAAAATCATTGAACGAGCAATTAATATTTCAATCAACACTGATGAAAACAATCACTATTGCTTAAGTAACAATTCATCGTAATTTCAATCGGTTACCTCATACTATAGAATTTACAATCCTAGAAAAACTTCAGAAACCGGTAAAACTGTCAATCAATGCAATGGAAATGACGATTGTAATGAATATGTATTCAGGGTGTAAATATCTAGAATGATTTTTTTGAGTAGGGAAAAACACTGTAATTCCACTTGCACCGTTTCCATGCAAATTCATTCATGCAAACATGAAAAAATGCACTAGATGGTATCATCCAAAGATTGAGTGTGGGCCTCGTAATTAAAATAAGTATATATTTAGATGATCAACAAGCGTCTCCTGCCAGAAATTCTGTAATCAGTCTTAGTACTTTGTAAAGCAGTGTTATGTATTTACTTAAAGAATTACTGCGGTCAATCGAATATTAATTTGTTTAGAGCTCATAAGTAGAATTAGGGCGCTTGAAAAGGTACCTACTTGATCTGGTTTTTGGGTCAATTATCTCCCAAATAAATTAAGTTTGCCAAAGATAAAAATTGATTAAATTATAAGAAGTATTTTACTAAAACCATATAATATTAATCAAGAATTGGCATAGTTGAATTTATGCGGAATATTTATTTTTAAATCAAATGGTCTTTCGAAAAAATCATTCCAGATCAATTAGGCTATGTTATCATTGTGATTCCGTATATATTTTGAGTCCTATTGTTCAAATTAGTTTCACCATATTGGGATAGTATGCTTGGAGTTTCCGTAATAGGATTTGAAATTATATTGGAGTGAGCTTTCTGGCGTCTTATTATATACCTAGATCCTATCTTATGTAGTCACAATATAAACATTTTGTGATCATAGTTCCGGCACAATTCATTGTTTTATAATCGCTATTGTCAAAAATCACCAAATTCTACGATTAGTTTGAATCAGCTATCCAGTCGTATCAACCAACAGAGCGTATTTCGTAGGTACTGATACATTTTCTCCCTTTATATCCTTCAATACTTGTTCCACAAATACATCTATTGAATTAAGGTTCATATTAAGCTTTCCTCATCAAACGCCGGACTTAGTGTTAGATGAGTTAATTTTTGCACCTTTAACGTATACTCTTGTTCTTTCCTGAGTCTAATTTTCGTTGGCCTGGCAAAATGAATGCAAAAAATTCCTTCTCAAGAATTACGCTATGCAGAATTCTTGGTGTTACTAGACCCAAGGAAAAACGTTACAATCAGTCGAAATCATACTCTAAATATAATAATATATCCTAGAACCACAATGGTCAGTCCCCTGTTACTATGACTTCTTACAGAATATGAGCTCTTCTGCAGCTGTTCTGACATATATAATAAATATATGATGTACATTCACGGTGTATGGAGAACGCTTGCCTAATGACATGACCTCTAAAGTAGTCAGCCACAAAATAATTGATAACACATTAAGATAACGAGAAGCCAAAAGCTTCAAATATAAGATTATATCATTACTAAAGTTCAAAATGGCCTCCAATAGCACCACTGCATCGTCGGTTACGGATAGAAAATGAACACGTCTCCCTTCTATTTGTCCAAATACCCAGTGATAATAGTACAGCTTTCATCAAGTCTCTCAAAACTTGATGGTAAAGTTGATACCACATTCTTTAAGTGGTCATATCGGTATATTACTTGCAAGTAAACTATCATTTAGCTAACCTGGAGAGTTAAATTTGTCTGATATAGAGTAATCATGAGAAGAACTCATCATCTTCCCTTTGTTTTCTCTATCGGTGAAGAAAATATCCGTAAAGAATTACTGAAGTCGCATACTACCAAGAAGCTATGTGCCAAAATAATTTATATTTACGCCATATAGCTACTTGGTTGTATGTGTTGAATATTGATGCATTGTCATACTGCTGATTATCTGGTTGGTTTATTCCACTGTCTTTTCACAACCACCTTGGGAATACTTAATGTTTTTGAGGGACATTTTGAATGTGGACATCTAAGAAAATACCGTTTGTAAAAAGACGTATAGTTTATACATCCAAAATATCTTGCAAAAATGTCACAGAAAAGCTTTTCAGTGCTTTTTTCATTATTTTGAATCAATCGGGACAACAATCGGCGGTTTATTTTTGTCCCTCTACATAACTAGTTGAATCTATTGTTTTGCTAGCACAAAGCTGTCAAACTCCACTTTTATGTAGCCTTAAATGTTTCCAAGAATTCTGCAGGATTTATTGTACATATTGTAAGGGAAAGCATGTTATCGTAGCATTTTATGATTAGTGCTCTATTCATCCAAAAAAATGTCACACTCGTTTAGATTCACACTTCTAAAATTAATGATCCGCTTTATATTCCGTAAAATAAGGCACAGATGGAGTTTAATTACAACCAACATCATCATCGGTGAATCAATCCTAAGATTGGTTGGATGCAACCCCCAATTATATCCTATATCATACAAGCTCTTTCACTTTCCCACGATCCTTCTTACCGAAACCTTCTTAGTTTGTCCTAAGTATTTGTTGACGGATCACTTTGAATGCAATTTTCCACTAAATTAAAATTTAGCTCACCATCTAGATTTCGATGTTCCTACTAAATCACCTTCAGATTTTGTACTACATCAAAAAGTTCCTCCCCCAGCTACACACCCTCGCTGTGGCTTCCAGAGTATTACATAGATGCAGATGTATAAAAATGCATTTTTATTTGACCCGTCAATATGTTTAAATTCCACTACATTTCGCTTGAAAACTACTTATACACTTGCCATTGGTCCCTTGATCTTCCTCGTTGCTCTTTTACTTTGATTATCCCCTACAGTATGTTATTTAGAAATCTATTATATCTCAGAGTGTGCCCAATCCTTCGTGTCCTTCTTAATTGCAACCATTAGGAATCGAATAAGATAAATGGTAGACGATTTCACATTGTGGAAATTCATCTTAATAAAAGGAGAGAAATTTGTAATTTTCCACACGATTGTTTCTATTTCGAGACAGCTCTTGAAAATGACGTGAGATACGTCGAAACCGATTCATTGAAGAATAAAATAGTGTGAAAAATTACAAAGTTCTCTCTTTTTATTAATAGGAATCGAAATTCTTTCACAGGATGCATCAGGCACTATTTTATTTTCTTAACGTCTCAGGAACTTACCATCTTAATGTAGAAACTTTAGTAGACGATCTATAGCCTAAACAACAATCCTCATCCTCAATATCCCTCGTTATAAATAAAAGGACACGTCTCCCTCCATGTTTTTCCGCTCGCTTCAGCATTAGGGAATTATTGATCTTCGAATTCAACGCCACGAAGATGCATCGCACTCTTTGAACCGCGTGATACGAAGCTGAGTTGAGAGCCGCGAATTCTGTCGAGGAAATTCTCCGTGTGCTGTAAGAACAAGCAATCTCTGTTGCATTTCAGGGGCGTTTACTGTTTCCAGTGGCAGCGATCGCGGGGCTATGGGGAAGAGAAGGGTCTCATGGCGCGAGATATACCCCATTTCCCTCTTGACAGGCGGGGCTGTGGCGTCAGGTGACGGCAAGGTTGGGGGCTCGCTGTGCCAGCGTCAAGGCCGTGTTCGCTACTTCAGCGGATGGCGATGAATCGAAACCTTCGTTCTCCGTCCTTATACCTTCCCCTCCCCTACATACTCCCTTTGACTACACCAAGGATCCACACTTGAACTTAACGCATTCATGACCCGTTTTCTACCGTAAGCAAAGCGTTTCATGACAGTTACGTTCGACGCCACGAGAACATATCTAGGCTGAGAAGTGCTGAGACAAAGAAGTGAAAAATGAATTCTTTCTAAGTCATACGCTTTTATTATTTATTATTTCTCTCTTTCTCCCTTTCGGTGCTTTGTTTTTTGAAGAGCATGAGGCCGATATTAAATCGAAATCCATCTTCCTGTCTATTTCTCCAATATTTCGTCTTCATTGTCAAGTCTGCAAAGTACAGCAGTGGATTCGAATTATTTGCAAGACGTTCCCAGTGAAATTATGCGACTAATACAACTGTATAACACTGGGACAACATTAAAAATATTGTTTCTTAAGGTTCTCATCCCAGGATTTGCATAAAAACCACAAAATTCACAAAGGTTTTTGTAGTCTCGTAGCAGTGCTTATATTTGTCAGGTTATGCCGAATTATGCTAACTTTTTTGGTCATGTTGAGATTTAGGACTCATATTTTATTGAATGAGGCAGAAACTCTAGGATAAACCACCGCTTCTCAAAAAAACAACACAAAAAAGCTTATTAATACTTATTCCGTATCTTTTTATTATTTTCATCTGACCGACGTGGCTTTACTGGAAGCTTTTTCGGGCAAGAATTATTAATGTACTTTTTGTACATCCCATTAATTTTAAATAAACCACTGCAAATTTGGCTTTCAAAATGCTTTAAAATTGTTATTCTTTCGTAATTTGTGAGTGCTTTCTGAAATAGTGCTTTGAGGAGATAACTTTTTGAATGATTACCCCAATTACCCTATTCAAAATCCCTGAAAGATCAAGTATATTTTAATTCCTCCGTTTTGAAAATCTAATAAAATGATTAAATGCATTTTGCCATTATTATTGGCGTATATATATTGCACTTCAACTTTAATTTAGGGTTAAAATGGGTTCAAAACAAGGGTCACAAAAGATGTCCTTTGCAACGGGAGTGCAAACAATTTATTAGATGCAGGGTCTCTGAGAAAGGGCAAGAGATTAACAAAAACTTTGATGGGGTGTAATATATGGTCGTAAAACTTCGTCATAGTGTAAGGAGGACCACCATATCTAGGAATATTCTTAGATGCGTGTTTAAGGGACACGGAGAGGTTACGCTCGTTAGAGAGAAAGACGAATGAGAAAGGGGATAGGGTTGGTGTGGCGGCTAGAGTACCTACTGGCCTCCTATCCCAAGGGCCCGGGTTCGATTCCCGGCAGTGGTGGTTTTTTCAGTGGAAAACTGGTTCCCACTCGAGTGCCTTATGGAGGATATTTCAAGTTCAGTACTCCGTCCGTCGGATGGGACATTAAGCCGTGGTATCTTTGGTGCCTGTCGTTAAAAGTAAGCGAATGCCGACGCCTGGTTTCTCTCCACCCTCCCTCCGTTCCCTAAAAACTCCTACCATTACCCAATAACACCTATACTAAATGGTGCAAATGACCTCAGCTGTCGATCGCCTCCCCTGAATGCAAGCAATGAGAAAGTGTTCAGTATAATACATCTACAGATTATCCTGAGGACCACCTATAAGTTGAATGTCATAGATGAATCATCACCAATCATGCATTACAACATCATCTACCTATCGCGCGCATAGGAACTCGATAAAGCTTTATCATGAAAAAGTTCGGAGACCGGAATATTTAAATGCCAATTGAAGTAATGGATATTCCGGTCTTCGGACATTTTCACTTAAGCCTATTATAAGCTAGCCTTAATTCGTCTAACAATAAGATTTATCATGTAAACGTGTTGTTCATACAACAGCAACGTTCAACGTTCATTATAATGTATGATGCAATCTATTTCTTATCATTCGGTCAGTCATTTGCTGCCATGCAATAATTTTCATTCAATTTACGCCTCCAAGGATGATGTTAGTATGTTTTAGAACTATGATCATGAAATTCAACTACTCTACCTACATTAAAATTAACTCACCTCTTATTATAATGCTTGTTATGATCTCTAATTTTTCACAGGAAGAAAGACATTATAAATCTATATGTATGGCATTCTAGCTCCCTGATTGGTTGGTTGGTTGGTTGATTTTGTGCGGAAAAGGAAGAATTAAGGAGTCTGAGAAGTAGAGTCTTCTTTATTGAAATGAGTTGTCTCCCATTATATAGGTCCGACGTTACAGACGTGGACGCGAACCCCGTTTATTTTCTGTATAAGTTTCTGTATTTTCTGTATAAGAAAATAAGAAATTCTAGCTCCCTAATATTGCTTTCACGGTCGATTCTAGTATAACAACCGGGTATTGTTATTGCATTTCCAACGCTGTTGGCCAAAAGTTCACCTTCAGATTTACCTAAAACCTTGCTTAACCTACGCCATGCTACCTATGATTTCCATCCGTGATCTTGTAATAAACTCGTGACTCTGTTACCATAACTACCTACAAAACACACATTTTACATTAAATGACAAAAATATTCACAATCACATATATTTTAAATTTTTAATTCTTCTTTCTGTACTTCTCTACAGTCCTTCTGAACCTTAACAGGCTCATCAGGAGGTGCTCTTCTTTAAATTAATAAAATACCATAATACTGCGTCCAATTATACAAATATACAAGTAAATGCAATCAGTCTCTCAATTATCTTAGATATCACATTTCCAACAACTTCTCAATACATATTCTTATTCCATGACTAAATCTGCCTCATAGGGATCCCATATCCTAGCGGAGTATTCTAAGTGAGGCATTGGGGGTAATGAAGGGAAGTTCTATAGAGAAATTCGAAAGTGGCGGAAAACATAGGTGGAGGAAGTACCGAAACGTAAAGATAGGAAGGAGCAGAATGAGGAGGTAACGATGACCAACAGAGGAAAGAGACGAATAAGGATTCTGAAGAGTATTAGGGAAGGAAGTATGTATGGTGGCATTCATCTACATGTACATGATACCCTGCAAGCCACCGCGAGGGTGCATGGCAGGGGGTGAAGATCACCAAGCATGCAATATAGACATGCAAACATGCTACTATATGTCCTCAGGCAACTAGATTTTTAGTATCTACGTAGTAATTAAGGAATTGGTTGTTAATACATGCATCATGCACTACAGACTACTCGAAAATATTTCCCCTACCCATCCCTCTGCTATGCTGCCTATTCTGTTCTCTTATAGTACGGGGGAAAAATGCCATTTTGAATCTATTAGTATGACAATCTATCTCTCTCATCTTATTTGTCTGGTCGAATCTAGCATAATACGCTGGTGTTTTAATATATGCCTAACATCTTCAGTAAAGCTATCCGATTTAAATTTCTGTAAGAGATTTAATCTCTGTTTTAACCTACACTCTGTTAATGATTTTCGCCCTAATTCTTGTATTAATTCTGATACACAACTAAACCTATCGTAACACCTTTTAACGAACCTAGCTGCTCTAAGCTGCACACTTTCTAGTTCTCTGATCAAACCTAATTCCTTCGGATCCCATACACTGGCTACATACTCAAGGTGGGGCTTAACTAGTGTAGAGTAACATCGCTCTTTTGTCTTCTCATCACATTTCCCAAGTACTCTTTTTATAAATTATAGCTTTCTCTTCGCTCGGCCGCATATTTCCCGCATATTCGAAGAGGTTTAGAGCATAATGTGGGACATTAGTTGAGTTATGAGATAAAAATAGCCAATGAATGAGGATAGGGCAGACAAGGCACGAACTGTTCAAGAATATGGCATGCCTTTCACGACACTGGCGTTGAATCTCTTGTGTAGCGAAGGGACTCACACTTGAGCTCAAAGCTTTAATGCTATTTTTATCGTTCTTTTTCATTTCAAGTGCAGTAAACTCGCCTGAATTTCTATTTTTGCGTCAAGAATTACCATTCCTAAAAATAATTTACATATTTACAATTTATTTATCATTTTCCTCCGAAATATAAACACTATATTTCACTCTCTTTCTTGAGAAAGAGACTATTCGGTATTAATCAAGAGCAATCTTCATTTATCCATTTCTCCATTATATTCGCTTATGTTCAATGCAAATTATTTTACTCCTAATCAGTCCTACAATGTAACAGAGTCACAGGAGCTGAAGGAACCCATTAATATTGTCAGTATGATGTGGAAGTAAAGAGGAAAGAAATATTGAAAGAAATGGGGACCAAGGGTGCTAATTTCTAAAGTAGAAGTATCGAATGTAGTCGGGCTAGTTGATAATTTTAGGCTATTAAAACTAGTCTGAAAATTTCCTGAAGAGCCAATACCTTGGTTGTGGAGCGATTTTTCGTAATCTTTAACCTGGTGGGGAACAAATCCACCGATTTTCATGGAATAAAAACCTATCTACTAGTTTTTTTTGTACCTCTTGGAGTATAATTCAAAGTTTTTTCTTTGAACTTGTGAAAAAATGTTTTCGTTATCTAGCGCATTTTTCAATTGCATTAATATGGAAAAATTGTAGATATCGCCTAAAAAAGAACCATTGAAAGATATTAGAGATAAAAAGAGGACATTTCACTCACACAGTCAGTCATGAGCTCACTCATATTTGCTTTTAATACTTCAGTTTCCAGCGGTGAGTGACAGTATTATTCAACAGCAGCATAATCTGGGTAAAGTCCTCCCCTTCATAACCGCAGCATGCATTCCATATGTATTTTATGAATGATGAGCATACATATATGTATTTTATCACGCCGATAGACGTGATTGGCATAACTATTATAATAGCTGATACTGTTACAATTTACTTTTTTAATACTGCTTTAAGTTACAATTTTCGAAATAGCATCATTCTGTGTCCATTTTAAAACTTAGTATGAAATAATACAGAAATTAAACCTTAGAGAGAAGAGGCGCTTATGTTAAATTTTCTCATGACCGCAGCATACTCTTTTATTATTGATCTCATTTCTCTACGTCTATATTCAAAATTCGGTGCGTAAGCTCTACTGGAGCCAAGAAAATGTTTTTGAATATGTCTGAAATCCGTGGACTAGCTTATTTCGAAATACCTCATGCAATCAAATTTCGTCGGGTACGCTGGAACTAAGCTAATTAAGCTAGCATTGAACTGGACGCATACTTTCTACCATCTTTTAGATGAGAGGTGGGATGGAAAAAAGTAAATTTCCATCAAAATACACGAAATTTTCCTCCCGGTTTAAGCATTTATTTTCTCGGCATTAGATACCAAATAGGATTACCAATGCCTTTCAGAACTTTCTATTCTGGTATGGAAGAATATTTTTCACTGTGTTTTCGGTAAGAAATCAATAACAGACTTTAGGTCTCAGGAGCAAATTCTTCTATAAAACATTTCATACTGTGAACCATCAATAGAAAACATCGACTTTCATGATAATTCATTGTGCGAAATAGCACTTGAGGCATGAAAGTAGCCTATGAAGAACTCATTATTGCCCTTATCTGCTTGCACTAAACGTTGGCTCTATTTTGAGTTACTTCTTCGAGACTATTATCTGCCCAGCAGAACTTTAACTTTACATTTAAGGATACTCTCTAGGAATTTACATATTCATGAACCATTGTGATAAAAACGACGAAAGAGTGATAAGGCTATTGGAATAAGCGTGTATTTGGAGTCCCTTCAAGAGCAATTTGAGCAAGGCTTTTAAGAAAAAGGCTTTTTGACAGATGTTCGGTATCAGAGTATGTTTCAAACATTGATAATATTACAAGAATACCGAACAAAAACGGAAGATTTAAAAAATAAAGAAGGTTAATACTTTCTGCAATTGATGTAACACATTTTTAAATCCTATCCTCTTTCATGCTTACGAGCAGAAAAATACCTAGATTTACTACTCCAAAAGTTAATGCGGAGCTTTACTGTATCATTTATTACTCTAATTACATTCATTTATTTTATTATTAATTTGCATTTTGTAGAATTAAAGCTACAAAAATTAAGGCTGATATCCTAGTATCCCTAAAACAAACCCACAGGCTCTGGTTCCTCGGTATAGATATACCCGTAGATGCAAATGTAGGAACTCTAAGCAATTATGTTAAAGATGTTATGTGAAATTCACCTTTTCCTTCACCAGCAAGAGTCTCAGAGTAATGCATTTCCTCCTGGAATGCAGAATAATGCTAACATTTAAGTTATTGACATATTTTTTAAGGAATTTAACTGATGAAATATTATCACATGATTCTTCCAACTTCTTCAAATCTCATAGATAATATGAAGAAATATGGTATTGGCACAGAGCGTGCTGAAAAAACCAACCAATACAACAGTTGGCAACCTTCAACAAAATCATAATTTTTTTGGAAAAATAAATCAAGTGACTCTTCATTTATGCCTCCACCTACAGATTGTTCTACAAGCCAATTCGATGGGTCATGGCAGGGAATGACTTATTATTGACCAACACTACACATATTGTGCTGAAAAAACATATGCAACAAAAAGGTACGTTCCCTAGTGTAAAAAATCTTCTTCTATTTAGATAGAAACAAGTACCAAATGATTAGAAAACTACAAATGCTTGTTGAGAATAGGAATGTTATTGATGGGATTCAAGAGGAAAATTCCATTTGCAACAATACATGAAATAGATAAAGAAAGGCCCGGAATATATGGAATGTGAAGGCGAATAGTGAGATGTTACGGGACTCGAGCGGAAATGTGTATGACACCAATCTCGGTGACTATTGATGAAGATCTCAAAGAGATTCAGGCCCACGAACTTCCACGGGCAAGCAAGAGCGGATGCGTTTGATACCTTTGTAGGAAGCTGAATTTCTTTTTATTGATATTCAGTGGCATGAATCGATGAACAGCCCGGAGTCACCCGCCCTTGATGCAAGTCAAAAGTTTCCTGTTGACTTGCATGTATGCTACGCCAGCCACCACCCTACGATGAATGGCTGGGTAGCACAGGAAACAGTTCCAAGAATGGAAATTAATCACAGTGAATTGCATAAGGTGTGGTGTTAAAGATTCTATCACGACCATCAGTATCCCATTGCCTCTCAAAATCTCCAACGTCCGTGCTTTTTCCGTCTCCTTAGAATATCCTCCGATGTCTCCCTTCCCCTATCATTCTCGAGGCTTCTCTTTAAGGAAGTTCTAAAATAGATGGAATAGGCAGCATGAGTAGATCGGCAGAGTGTCTAGTCACTCATCTTTGCTTTAGGTACGAAAATAGTAGAGTGATTGGTGGAATTTACTAAGGTCAAAGTCCAGAGATGCCAAGGCTTTCCATCGACTACAGCAGTGCGCTTAGAACTGAACCGGAAAACAAATATCATTTTCATTTTTCTATTTTTTGTAAACCCTGAGTTTTTTGTTTTCATCATTTATGAGAAAATAATAAAAAATCTCAGATGCGATGAATAAATCCAAATTAATAATTTATGAATGATTCTGAATGCTTCAAAATATTTCACTGATAGCAGTTCAACGTCTGAACAATGTTTCTCATCCATTATTTCCCCATTCCCTATTTCACTTTAGTTTGCAACAGCACTCCTCTCTTCCCAAAAATAATCTGACTCAAGAGTTGCATTCAAATATGCTGAATGATGATAAAAAATTATCCCCAAAACCTATAAATTCCCCTAAGGGTAAATTTCTCCCCTATTGTGAGCCCTTGCGTAAGTGGTAATTTACCCCTACGAAATTAGATGCACAAACTAATTTACAGAAGTCCACAGCTCTGAAATGTTGCATTGGGTGTGTATGGTACGTGCACTTTGAATGGTAGTATGAAAATGAACCAGACTGTCGAATTCAATTATTTGGCCGTCCGTGTATAAATAGGCCTGGCAACCCAAAGGGATTGAATACCGCCTAGAGCATGGATTTAGTGTTTGTCCTAGGACCTAGGACTAAATAGTACGATATAAACTTAGCCCTTGGAGCAATTAAAATCCAAAACTACAATTTCTCAATTTTTTTCCCTGATTTGAACTTTTTTTGGCAATAACTTGGTACCTTTATCAAAAATTAGTGCCTTGTTCTATTTCCAATGGCGATTACAGTTTATAACTTCAAAACCTCCTGCTATACGATTTCATAATGGCACTGTGTAGACCTGGATTCAGGAGAAACACTACAGTGATATACTTATGTCATATTTATGTAACTCTACCACACCCAAGTACGAGATCATATTAAACGGTAACCTTCCCACAAATCTTGTTATGTTTTTAGACAATTAGGTGCTATTTCTTGCTTTACCTAGACAACAATGATAAAAGGTTGATCATAAAGCCCGAATCACACGATCATTTTTCTCGTCCCTTTAAAGGGATCATTTAAGCTATAGCTTTCAGGGACCGCAAAAATGATAGCTCAAGCTATCATTTCGTCGCTCACACGATCATTTTTGCCGTCCCTTCTCGTATCATTTCTGTACGGTAAACAACTTCGTAACTATGGATTATTTACACCGTCGTCGACAGCTTTTGGCTGCAGCTAAACGATACTTTCAGAACGTGTGCTGTGATTGGCTAAATGACAGGCCGAGGGACGGAAAAAAGGACGTGCTCAAATGACGAAAAAAGGGATAGCGATCCCTATCATTGCCGCTATCCGTGAAGTGATCAAGTCAGACGATCATTTTTAAGCTATCATTTGAGCTATCATTTAAGCTATCCCTGAAAAGGGACGTAAAAAATGATCGTGTGATTCAGGCTTAATATACAGGCGTGAGTACGGAAGCAAGGGTCAAACTTTGAAATTGGAACTAGATTGAGGCCTTTTCGCGGTTATCAGAACCTATTCCTAATTTTGACAAAAGAATAGATTCATATGCTGTCCCTGATTCCATTAAAATTGTAACATGTGTTTCAAAGCCGAATGGTCATCAAAAACCAAAATATGCTACAGTGTTTTTCCGCAAAATAGTGCATAATACAGAGGTGTGCATAATACAGTACATTCGTGATTCTATACTACTCACCTAGTTAGATAAGAGAAGCCAATTTCTCCCAAGTTCTATATAACCAATATAAAAGAATTCATGTATTTCTACTTTGAAATAATCTTGGGTGTTGTGAATTAGCAACCAATTTCCTGTTCCCCGTTGTCAAAATGCAACTCGTGTCGTGTACACTTAGCTGTCTCTTAGCCATTATAATCATTATTTCATTCTTTTAAATATCTATTCATTATACACATTGGTAAATATTTGCTCTATTATTTCCCTGTCCCTATAAATTGAATTTGATGATTATTATTCACAGAAATCTGACCACATGGTGAAATTGTCTTTTACCACAATTATTTTTAAATTTACTTGACATTTCACAAGCGTGTATTCTCAATTCCGATACGTGAAAGCTATGAATTCTCATCTAATTCCACTAATCCCTATTTAAAATGTAATACTGAGAACCAGAGGAAGATGCATCACCAAATATATTTTATATTACATGTTCCTAAAAGGTAAAAAGGTAGCAATGCACTAGTAGGAATAGGATACAAGCAACTATTCAAATGATATTGAGAAGATAGCAAAATACACGTACAAGACCTTTTATTGCTAGCATAATGCTTGCGAACAAATCCAGCATAATTTGACGTATTCACTGGAGACTCGTAGTCACTATGAAATTACGCCATTGGAAACAGATTCACTTCAAGTTCATTTAAACGATATCAAATGAAGAAAAATATCCACAAAGCCGTACTCTTGCCGTACTCCGTACCATACTTTTCTTCATTTGATGTTGCTTAGAGCTGTAGAGACGTTCATTTCATTGTTCATTTAAACGTTTAATTCTAAAGATCTGTTTAATTCTATTCGCCCAGATGTTGGCTACTATCTAAAGTCCTACTACAGCCCCTAACATATGACCATTGCATTACAAATATGCGATCAGGAAAGAGTAACACCATGCTCAATAAATGAAAATTTGGCTCATTAATAGAGTACATTTAAAAAGTGAATGTATCATCCACGAATGCAGTATCTACAACAACAGGAAGAGCTAATTTCCTCTATCTCTAGAGCTTCTGTCTGATTTCGTTGATTTTTAACGATTTAATTTTAGCGCATTTAAACATTTGCAAACATGCTGACAATCATTTTCTAAAATGTCTTCAACTTATTTATAACTCACGTGACGCTTCATAAAATTTCTGAAATTACAAGGGGCGTGTTTGATGGATACCGCCATGCCTTCCTTAGTTACTGGCATATTTCTTTCATGCTTTCCGCTTTTATTGATCCCTGCCTTCACTGCTGCGTTGATTTTAATTCCGTATTTACTTCTTAGGTCCTTATTTATGTGCACAAGGTCATGTGCCGAGTAACGCTCACCCTTGGAGACACACGCACACAATCGCAACCACTTTTATTCTCGAAAATCATTCCCGACTTCCGCCATCTTGATTCTTTCACCGAGACCTTCGGAATCACGTTATTTGACGGAAAGGGTTTCTTCACTCTGATTCTTTTGACGTGTTTTTATTTATTTTTAATCACTTGCATTCGAATTCAACTAAAATTCTGTCAAAGGATTGAAATTGATTTTTGCTCATGCCGGGGCTATGTGTATAGCAGCAAGACTCTTGAGCACGCGCTTATGGTAATGGCAACTTTATCTCCATCTGGAGTTCAAGGAAACCACCAGAAGTACGTAGTCGTATTTAGAGTCTATCAATCACTGACTCCCATGGTACATTAATAACTTCCCTTGAGAAAGGTTTGAGTGTTCTCATAGCATAAGTCAAGACTGGAATGGTTTTTGGGTTCTCAAGTCCACCACGTTAACATTTTATACGTAGGCCTGATTCGTTCTGTTTTTGTCGCAGGTGCTGAATCATGATTCTTTAAATACTCACTCTTTTGAGAGAATCAAAGCCATAAGTAGTAACAACTGGAGAGAAAATAGTGTAAATAGGAGCATATTACTGTTAACATAAATGTTTACAATTTGTAAATTGAATTTATTTCCAGACCAACCGTACAGAGTGATTCAACGTTCATAATATAGATGCTCACAGTTAATATTCTTCATTAATAATATAGCTGCGTTCGATTGTCGCCAGAATGCATGATACGATTCGATTTGCCCTTCTCAAAGATGCATCGATTAATTTCCTGACCCATCTCCACCATCACTTTGTGGACAGGGAGATTTGGAAAGTGCTTACAACCTATGGCATATTATCTTTGTTGAGTATCAGTAATATTCAGATGAATACTAGTGACTGGGCTGCTTCCCACCTTTATGTTTCGATGGAGAATGAGTTTCATATTAGAAATTAAGTTAAAATTTATTTATTTTGACACAACAAATAATCAGAAGTATTTCCATACTAGATGAAGTGCCATTAAAAATTGAAAGCATTTTCTGTGTACCTGCAATCGGCTTCCCATACACTACTCTGTCCTAGTTCGTATCCTGTTCGTATCGTACCCTGTCCTGTAAGTTATTTTGTCTCCTTTCCAGCAACCTAAAATACCATTTATTATCCTCTCTCAATCTCGCTTAACGAACATTATCCCCAGCTGCTATGTTCTTCAGTTTTACACCTCAATGTTTACTGTCCCCACTTTTCCATCCACCTTCGTATTTCATTAGGAATTTGCAATTCACCCGCCTATTATCTCATTTCCTTTCTATCCATCATAACCCTACTCCCTCGCGGTACCTGCAGTAGCATACCCTCCAAGATATGCTAATACTATTCCTAAAAATAAACCAGGTAACGGTAAAGTTTCGGATAAAAGTTTTCACCAATGATTTTTGCATTTTATTGCTCACAGTTTACTTCAAAAGACTTCTATTTCTCGTGCAAACCACTCTTTTTCATGGATATTGTTTTTTCTTCGGTGTCCTCGCTACAGTACTCATTTTCCTGCGAAATATTGCGCAGGTATGTGATTTTTTTCTCTCGTGCATGCCTCATTCTTATATCATCATCCCTAACAATCAATTGCTCATGATACCAATATCGTTTATGCTAATGATGAAATTTTGTCGAAATAATAAAAATATCTGATTGAAACAGGCATCGATTAGCAGCTCATTACAACAAAAGGTTTGACTGTCAGAGATATTGAAGAGAGAGATTTTGTAATCCTAATGTGAACCATAATATTACATCTACCAAACGTGGATTATTCTTTAATGATCCAACTCTGCAATTGTTGTAAACACACGATGTACTTCTCTTGAAAGCGCGTCATGACTAGAAATTGTAATGATTTAACTTTTTTTGGATACCGGATAACGCTGAAGAAATAAAAGATATTTATTACGGTCAGTTTAGTCAAGAGCTCAATCTTTACCACTTGCAGTCTGTCAATGGTAGTCCGCACAGCTTACCGATTAAAAAAAAATATTTAACACGGTTTTTAAACTTTTAAATTTTTATAAATTTTACTTTTTACCCTATTATTATATTTATTCCCAGAGGTACGCACGCCTATGTTTGCAAAAAGCTTTAATTCATGTCCAAAGCTTACATTACTCTCTTTAAGAGGTATTATCAATTTACGAATTTTAAGAATTTTTTAACGGCCCTGTGAAAGGTTTTATTTATTTATTAGGTAATACACTATGTAAAATGTGAAAATGTTTATGATACTTTAAGATGCGACGACAGGTGTGCAAAGTGCAAAGGTGAAAGCGGAAGATATCTTTTTCAGCAAAAAAGTAATGTTTTAGCTTATTTTTTATTTGTTTCTTAAAGACAACCAAATATTATTTTTATTTATAATAGTGACATTTATTGTAAAATAAACTTTCGGTAAAAATACTTGGGTAATCTGAAGTTTAAATAAGAGCAAATTCCTCGAGATGAATGTTTCCTATTATTATTGTATAAGACGGAAAGCATATATTATTCATTTCCATGTACTACGTGAATGCAAGTAATGCCATATATTTACTCTATTATTTTGGTAGTCGAATTATTTAGGAAATGAGAAGAAATGAATCTAAAAGAATTATGTAGCATCAAAGGAAAAAAGGGAGGAGGAAATTCTAAATTCCCTCCCTCACTGAGCAGCGACGTGAGACATCTGGTGGCGTAGTTGTACACTACAAGCATACTTTCATTAAGAACTCAGTCGATGCCGCCATTTTGCCAGTGAGATCCTTCCGCATCGCTCGTAGTCTTCTCGCTCGTGAAGCTGTTTTATAAGTGATTTCTCGCAAAACATTGGTGTATTTGTGCTTTTGAATACTTGTTAGCTTTTATAAAAGGCTCTCGACTGTGTTCCACTGCCGTGGATACGAACATTGCTGTGGAACTATATTCTTCTGTGATGAGTCTTCATAGCCATGCGCCAACTCCATTCCCATTTCCTGTCTTGTGAAACCTTTGGCTGATGCATTTTATATGCCTCAAAGATGGTGCAAATAGGGCCGAAATGGGACATTAATTGCGAAATCTACTTCGTGAATCATGACCGAGGGATATGAAGAGTAAGTACATTCCATATTTTCAATCGTAAGTGCCGAAGTTGCCTGTATAAGTGCCCAAAATAGGGATAGGTTATCGCATGTACTGGGGCTTGCCTCCATTTTCCCTTGATTTTCCCTTTGCTTCAGTCATATAGTACGTTGATTCACATTTTTACCGTACTGTCAGTTCGTAATATTCTTCATTTTAAGCCGCTTTCCCATTCCCAAATGTAGAGAAAGTCATTTCGTTTGTTAAGTCGCGTATGAGGCCCCAGGGTTAGCTTCCTTCCTTAACCTTATTACTCGTTGCTGACAGTGATGAAAGTCAATGAGCTGAAGTTTTCATTCATAACTACCAATGCCACTTCCTTATGTGAGACAATCTATGGCCGGTCTGAGGAACGTATATCCATGTAACGGTGTTCATTCATGTGCTTACTCTTTTTCATGTTTTCCTTTCGTATTGTGATGTTTGTATTTTCCAATTGTGCTTTTAAGGTAATTCCATAAATTTTTATTTAAAAAATTGTGTGGGTGTTTTTTTGATGCTAACTAATCTGATTTAAATTTTGGAAGCATCAGTAAATATGATATCCGTCCGTAATGCATTGAAAGGCAATTTAATCTGCGTCGATGTGTGTGTGTGTGCGGTGAACAATAATCTGAGCCACTTAACAGTGTTATGGTTTTTATGTTATCATTAGATTGACGTTTAATTGGTGAAGTGTTGGTTTATTCCACTCGCTGATGCATTGACTATAATTTACTGCAGTGGTATCGCATAGTGTGCAAGGCAATCTGTACTTCGTGCCCTTTATCAATGCCCTTTTTCCCTCTGAATTTTTCTTTATGGTTTCTCATGTTTATATTTGTCGTGCTTTTAAATGTTATGAGTCAGAGAATTCTTTATGAGGCTCCTTTTTTTTATTTTTTTTTGTTTTGCACGATCCGCCTTATCATATTCGGATATTGTACGTATTGATGGCATACCCGCTTTATATCTCGTATTATTCTGAATGAACGTGACTTCTGTGGCTGGGGAGTAATTTTCTTGATGCATCGCCGAGGAGGAGTTGTGTTGCCACTGACCTTGTTGTTTTGATATTGATTAAAATTGCACGTTTATTTTTACGTCTTCTTCATATCATGAAACAGCATATGTTGCCCGGGTGTATCGTTCCCGGAGATTTCTTCAAATCAACTTTATTTCAGTGAGGAATCCTTAAACCATAGTGGATTGAAGCTGTGAATTAATAGTAAATTCTTGAAGTGGATGAATAACTGGACGGAAGTTGCTTCGTGTGCCGTGTGCAGTGCTTCCTTGAAATGCTGATGATTGATGTTATAGCCATTTAAATGTGATGGATAAGTCGCGAGGCCTTTGGGATGTGGACAGTTCAGCCAGCTTTTTTTATCTAGCGTACTTATTTTTTATGACGCTAATGGATTTCGGGTTGAGTGGGCTACTGTTTTCTGACGTCCAGTACCTACCCTAATCGTGTGTTCCAAGTTATTTAAGTGTGTGTGTGTGTGTATGTGTTCCAACCCTCCGCAATATCGTATGCGATTGCCCATTACGAAATTTCGTCTGCAAGCTCAAGGTGCAGGTGAAAAGTTGAACCTGGGAAAATGTTGTGACTTCTAGCGATTGAGGGCTCCGATCGCAAGTTAGCTCGAAGAAATTGTTCCGTTTGGGCGGACATCAATTATAGTGTTTCTACTCTCTCTGTTTATGGAGGTTTCGTAGATTTTGTGTGCTGTAATCATGTTACTCTTTGTGTAGCTTTACATGTATTCAGGCAGTTTCTTACTGGTTACTCTATCGCTTTTCTCGTTCATGAATTTTCGAGTATCTTTGTGGTGCTATTATGGTTTTCGTTGAGTGTGTAGTAATTGTCTCCCATCATGAATACTCGCCCTACTTAGCCCTTCTCGGCAGTATTCCTGCATGACCCAAAACTTTAGGGGTGGGGTCTTAGTACATAGCGGTTCTTCCTGAAGATAGTGTCGCCCGCAATTCTGTGCAAGCTTACGAAAGAGACTTTGTGCTACGAGTGGAGAGTAATGAAGTGAATATCTACACAAGTAATTACATTGGTAATGCCTCTTTCCTACCCTAGTTCCTCATCCCGAGTGTTTGTGGTATCTGAATTTACGTTTTTTTTAATTGACGTTGGTTTGGGATGAACGACGCTCTCTGTCCGTTGCAGGGTTCTAACTATCGTGATACATCAGTTGAGAGCCTGAGTTTAAGACAGTGTTGCCGTGGATCTTAGTGATTAATTTTTCGTAGTCGGCTGTAATGGGTTGCCATATTTTTTTAAATTTAATTGTGTTTTTTAGTGGTAACTCCGCTGGTTGCCCTTGTATTTTTGTGAATCTGTTCTGTGAACGCATTCGTGCCCTCCGTAATTCCATTAATCGCCAAAACTGCCGTGGGCTCGCGTCTTTCCATACCTCACTGTTTTGTGGGGAGATTTGACATTTGTGGGGCTCCTTTGATCGTTGTGGCACCCGAAGGGCACTTAGGTGGTGAGTGGAAAAGAGGCTCCCGTGACACTGACCCGAGTTTCGCCGTTGAGCAATTGGTTAGACGGTGCCCCCGATGGTGTGCCTCTTCGGCATATGCTCGTTGCTTTTTGCCGTTCCGTATTGTCTTTTAATATCTCTGCGACCTCTACTCATTCCCGAAATTTATAATTTTCGTACATCATGTCTCCACGTAGCAAAATGCAACTCGTAGCATGGGGTGTTAAAATGTTGCGTGTGCCCTGAAAGCTACCTCGATGGTAAGTGGCCTAGGTTTAATTATCACTGGAGTAAACCTAGGTAAGCGAAACGAATAGTTAACCCCCCTACGTAGTGGAAACACTTCCACTAGTGGGTTGCCGTATTCATTCACTGAGCTGTGTATGCGTTGTAGTTGCAGAAAGTATGGAAGAGTTACCATTAATGATGATATCAAAATATAGACATTCCTGAAAATTTGCCGATCTTGAAAGGAAAACACGTATCCATCAACTGTGTCTAGAATTTATGCTTATATCTCGAGGTGCAAGAAAGGGAGACATTTTAAAAATGTCCGTTCGACAGTCCATTCCTCCTACCCAAACATTATTAGGAATGAGTTCAATATATTTTCCCAGTTTTTGAAACAACGGTATATGTAAAAAAAAAACGCCTTCTTTTCATCCAAGTTCCAGATTAGGCACTAGAAACGAAGTTAATACTTCTCATATTTTGAATACCTTTATTCCTCTACTTCTTGAAGTGCACTGGATGCCAATGTGTACGTTCGTGCATATTCGTGAGCCCTTTGCGGTGCTGCTGAGTGTAGGTCCCGAAATCTATCAGGGAAAATAAATTTAGGTCCGAATGCCTATCGCAGCTCAGGCTTTCCAATTCCATTTACTTAAGGACCGATTTATGGGAACTCAAGCAATAGTTTTTCGCGACGACACGTTTCGTAAGAGGTATAGATTCTGCTGGGCGTATTTACTAGTTTTGTCCATAAGTTATGCAATTTCATTGAATTTTTCTTGACATTTCCGTGAGTGCCCCGCCTCCTTCTTTCCCAAACAACCCTTTCCAGTGAATATATACCCTTCTCCATGTCCAGAGTGGTCAGACGTCCAGCATTTTAAGGGATACCATACGCATTCCACCAGCATTGGAGTTCTGTGGATAATTCTTGCGTTCGAATTCCACCCAGTTGTTGGCCATATCAAATCCCTCCACCCTCATTTATCGAGTCAAATCTATTTCCTGCATGAGACCCCCTATAGTGATTCATATCTTTCACCCTCCTGCATTTTTGTCCTCGTTTCTCGCTTGCCTGATGATATCCTCCCACCTTTTAATTCTCCATCCACGTTTGCTGCCGTCTTCGAAATTCTCTGACTTCCGTTCCACACCTACCATGTTTACGACTTCCTCATTCGTCGTCCCCGTCATCCTGCTTCCCCCTTTAACTCCTCTCCCTACCATCTCAGTGGTATTCAAATTATCATCATTCTCATCCTAACTGAATTAAGTTTCCAAAACATAAAACCCTTTGCTCCGTCCTTCTACTTTCGACTTTTTCTTAATGCATTCATTCACGGCCGGGACGTCAATTGCGAATTATTTTAAACTTCTCCATTTAATTCCTAGCTATATAATTATTTCTGATCCGATTAAATTTAATCTTTACATAGCGGAAGTTTACGGGTTCCGCTCAGAGGAAGAATTGTGGTCCCCATATTTATATCGTGAGGGTTCCTTCCAGCTGCAGTTCCACATCTTGCAGCGGGTTCGCAGCCCTCTCCACTTTCGTACTCATTAACGTATGATATTGCAGCAAGTGACAGATTGTAAGCCTCCTTCACGTGCTTAGCCTGGTGTTTGAACGCTGTGTAAGGGTCAAGTTGATTCGATCGTTACTAAGCCGTATGGTGTTCTGATATGAAGGGTTGTGCGTGTGTCTTGAGGTAGGGTTTTAGAAGATTTTTGTGAGCAAAGTGCGATTGACTAGAGAGTAAGTTGCATGCATATAGTGAATAGTGGGACTTCCTGGATGTTGTGGAACGGACCTATAATTTTCAGGCCGTGTGCTATGTTTTCAACTTAACACAAGCTTAGAAATTGTTCAAGCTTGTCCTCTTGGTTCACCATTCGCGTGTCCTCTCTGGTAACACTCGCGTTCGCCGCCGTGATCTTCTTTTTGTTCTCGCCACACCCCTTTCCCCCTTCCCCACTCCGCCCCGCCGCCTTCTCCACCCCCCGCCCCCTCTCCATTCCCGCCCTCCTCCCCCACCCTGCCCCCGTTTCCAACAAGGTCGTCACTTTTTGACGGTGCGGCAGAATTAAACGGGCCAATTGTGTTGCATCGCTTCCCCACCCCTTTTCTCCATCTCTCTCTCTCTCTTACTTGCATCCCTGTCTTCACTTCTTCATCTTCTCGGAAGGTCGAGGGCCGAGACTGACGAATGAGTCTAGTAATCCGTATGGACCAAGTGGAAGTGGTCTTCATCCGAGTGCTCTTATCACCTCTTTTATTGTGATTCTTCCGTCGTTCCGTCGCATGTTTATACGTTGTCCATACGCATGTCCAGTAGTGCATGCTTGGTGATCTTCACCCCCTTCCACAGACCCTCGCGGTGGCTTGCAGGGTATCGTGTAGATGTATGAGTAATAGCCTGAGATCCATCGCGGGGATGTGTGGCAGGGGTTGAATACTGCCAAACTTGCATTATTTACCTGCAGCTAAGAACTGCAACACGATTACTTAGTGAAAACCTGTGAGGTGAAAGTCACTTGCAACTGATTACATGTGTATTTTTATCCGTATTCCCCAGCATGCATAGGTTGGCAGTATTAAATCATGCTTCATGCCCTACAGATTACCTCAACAATTTCAACGTACACATCCCTTTGCTATGCTGGCTATTGTGTTCTCTATGTCTTCGAAGTCCAGCCGCTATCAGGGTAGTGGTGTGGTGATGGAGGTCCTTCTAAGGGAGTATGCACGGGGATGTTAAAAACTCGTGGAAATAGGAAATCGAAATTTCTTAAAAGATAGTTAAACCCTTGTTAATACTGTTGCCATTTGCGTAGACTAAGGTAGGGCGGTGACGTGTGCAAAATATCATGCCTCGTGCGAACCGATATGACTACGCCAATCAGTTTAATGTGACGTGTTTGTGCATAGAATGAAGGAAAGGAATTATGTGTTTTGAACAGCGATGTGAAACTGGGACGTAAAGGGAATAAAATACTTAATTGCATCATTAGACATATGTTTAGGCAATTGTTCGTCACTCAACGTTTGACGTTTCATTCTGCTTGTCAGGTCATAAGGCGTGACTTCCGTTCGTGTAGCCCTTGACCGTGTTTCGGTTCTCGCGCCCGTTTAAGTTTTTCGTCTACCCTGTTGGTTTTGTCAACGTGAGGGCGAAGCCGATCACTCCAGCACGAGTTCTCCAGGTCCAAATTTGTTATTAATGATGTCCTATGGGTGTTTTGGTAGGTGTAGCAGGACGTGACGTACCTGAAAATGTTTCCTTGTTTCCGAATAGATATAACTCGCGCATGAACACCCTCTTTATATCCCCGGAAATTCCAATTCCTCTTCATTCTACTCAGTGCATCTTTTCTCTCCCACCCACGGACCCGCTTACTTAACATTCTCACTTTGGTCATGGCCTTCAAAACACCATCGAACCTGATCACCTGCTCCGAGCATCCGGCCAACTGCTTAATTTCCACCCGCTGGTTTCTCTCTTCCCTTGACCGTGATCATTGCTTCCTCGTTTGCCTGTCATTCAGTCCCGACTTAACATAAATTTGCCATACCCACATCTAAGTACCATTTCCCCTGTCTCATTCTTCCAACCTTGATCCGAGCTCTTTAGATTTGTATATATATGTATTAGTGATACTGATTTGTCATTCCTTACGCGAGCCCAATTCTTCTTTTGAGTGGGTAAAAAAAAGACGCGAGTTCTGATGATCATGCTGAATGCTATTGTGGTGAATGACGTATTGCATTTTTTGGGGATCGCGGTACTGCGCGTTACGACAAATTAATGACCGGATTGAAAATAATATCCATACACCGTGGTCCGAATTTAGTGTTATTCCTACAATTTGCGTCCGAGTTAACAGCTGGCTGTAACGCCCAATGCTGTGTTTCCAGGTTAAGTGGTAAATATAGGTTCAATCGTTAGCCGTTTTTGTTGAATGAGGGGAGTATTTCAGATAGTTCTAGTGTATATTTTTTGTCTCTTTGCATAAGCTTTAAGATAAGATGTAGTAGTGTCCTATTCCTCGTAAGTTATGGTTATTACAGTCCCCTATTTACTCGAGTCTCCCTGAATCGAGTCGCTGAATCGTCATACGTTTATGGTTGTAGTTCAGATTGACACGTTGTTGTCAATCCAGCAGGGTCAATTGTTGGGAATTATCAGGGAAAAGACGCTTGAAATGGCCACCATGATCTCAAGGTCATGCGAACAGAAATACTCATTTGTAATAATTCAATTTCTGGTTGATTGGGACTTAGAAAAATTGTGCATTGTTTAGATGAGAGATTTTTGTGTGTATCCGTGAGAGCCTTGCGTATGAACAGAACGGGATTTATTTGGTAACGAATTGTGCAGTCTTGCCGCTTCGCCGTCAATAAGTGTCAGAGAGTCGCTTGAAGAGCGTGACATCGTTGAGGATTGGGGAAACTGTTGGGGTTAGATTGCGCCTATCTTATTGAAAGTCGTTAAATTAATCCACCATCTGGTGTTCTCTATTTTTATTGTAAACTGTAGTGTTTGTTTGTTTAGGATTCCTTTAATTTCTCTCAGAAATTTCAAGTCTTACTTGGCCTAGAAATGTGTGAAGTACAATGGGAGTATTTCAGACAGTTCTAGTGTCTATTTATTTGTCTCTTTGCATAATCCTTACGATGTAGTGTCCTATTCTTCATAAGTAATGGAACTACAATCCTATATCCTCCAGTTACGCGAGTCTCTTTGACATCCAATGCTTTCATTTCGTATTTCTTATTGATCGTATGCCCTTAATTATGTGAGTGAAACCGCTTTCTTTTCTTTGTTTCTCCCCACCACTCGTGTCATTTAGTCAAGCAATTCCAGTGCATGTAGCTCAAGTAAGGTTTGAGTGACCGAAGTGTTTTCCACGTAAATCTTTTCTCTGCTGCCATTTTTATATGCATTTTCTTCCCCGTCCCTCCCTTTGTGATTTCAAGGGTGCGCCCGGTGACTTATTTGGCGGCAAGGAGGAAAGAAGTACCACCCGCTCTGTCCCTCCCTATCTTCGGAATTGACTGGCCTACTGCCTTGCCTCTTAGGCCAGAGTAATGTGCTTACCTATGCCGATATTTGATTTTTTGGGGTAATCCGTGCTTTTAACTTTACAGTGCGAAGAAGTTAATTCGCAACCCGTATAAAAGTGCGTTTCTTTCACACCATCCCCTTTCTGATAGGACTATTTCAGGAAAAAGTAAAACGTGCTCTTTTGGGCGCACAAAACTGTCCCCTTGTTATGGATTTTTCTGTCACTACCCTCCCAATCTGTGACTATCTCAAAAAGAGCATTCATCTCTTGTTCCCGAATACCTCGTCAGTTCCTCATGTTATTAGTCTCTACCGCCACAATTACCCTTGAGTCCCATGGTTCACGTTCACTATGAGTCCATGATCGTAGGAAACTTCTAAAAAATGGTGAATTTAAAGTTACTAATGTGGAAAAATGTGCAATTCGGGAACGTTGATCGATCTTCCCATTTCTTTTTGAGCCTGTATCGATGGTAGCCTCTGTCCATTGTCAATGCTCGTTTGCATCAGTAGGATCCCATCATCTATGTTTTCAAGTCTGCTTCCACGCCAATAGCCGCTTCAGACCGGGAGGAGAGGTATAAGGATCGGAATGGAAGGGAAAGGAGGTTGGGCGTAGAGAAACTCGGCGTCGGCTTTAGCCTGCTCTTATTGAAAAGGCGCCAGGGGAGCTGTATTTGAAACCGTCGGTATTATCTCGAATAGGTAATCAAGGAGTCACGTGGGTATTAACAGGAATGGTCGGCAAATTTGCTGTGTTTAAACCGTTGATTACAAGCTCATTCATTGTTTACACCTGTGTTGTATCTCATCTGGGGGCTCTGTAATCGAGATAGACGAGTAAAATGCAAGTGAAAACAATTAATGATATTATAACGAGCGATTCAGACACACTACATTTGCAAACCGTTCGTGTTTAAACCACGTGACTCCTTGGTTACCTATTCGAAATAATCCCGACGATTTCAAACACAACCCCCTAAGGGGGGACCGCGGATCGTTCCATCTGGCGGATGGAGTCGTAGACTCCGATTTTCTTCTTAAAACATTCATGTAGTTTTTGCCAATGAAAATTATCTTCCACTGTCGGTGTTCGAACCCGGCCCATCCTGGCGATAGGCTAGTACTCTTCACCAACTTGGCTCCCTCCTTATGAGGATGGCTATCCTCGAAGCCTCACGCTGCCGCCTCTCTCTCCAGGCCCAGTCGAGCCCTCCGGCCTTTCCCTCCCTCTCCTCGTCACTCTCCAGCAAGCCGCCCTCCCCACTCCGCGTTGTAAGGGCTCGACCCGAAAGTGGTCGCATCCTGGGTGGAAGGGGAGGAGGGCACGGTGGTGTCGAGGGGAGAGGGGGCGTAAGGCCGGAAGTTGGAATTCGGATGGCGCGAGGCAGTGGGCGGGTGGGGGTGTGGGGAGTTGTTGAAAGGGGAACGCAGCCGCTTCCCAGCCCCCCTTCTCCATTTCCACCCGCACAAAATCCTGCCTACGTACCCCCTCTTTCCACTTCCCTTCTTTCTCCTCGGGGAAAAGGAGCCCGAAGGTCCCATACCGTGCCCGAAAAAGAACGAATCTTTCTCGCTACTCACAACGTTTCCCTTCCCTTGCTGGCTGGCCGGCCGTCGCCACCCGTTGCTTCTCCCGTTTTATACTCGTTTTTTTCTTACATCCCTTACACCTTTTCCCCTGAACCAGTTTTCTTGTTTGCTATCACCTTCCATCGATACTATAATTTACCAAAACCGGCCCAACTATTTTATCGGGCTTGAAAATGCCCATTGATTTCTTCCGGAAGCGATAGATTTTACTTCATTCCTCAGATTACCAATAGATGCGTTGACTTCAGATGTGTGAAGAAAATGAATTGTTCTCTTTTCCAAGGTAGTTGGTTCCTACGTTAGTGACATTCCTACTCAGATAGGGTTTGGTATTCACTGACTTGCTTTGCTTTGGTTATGGAATCACCTTATGGCTCTAGGTATGTTGTTCATAATAATGGTGGTGTAATGGACCGCCTGTTCCTTTCTTCAACTATGCTTAGAAATATCCAGTTACATCATGACGTACCGAGCCAGGAGCCGACATCCTATAGTATGAATACAAGCTCGGTGCGTGATAAACTAGTCGAACTGTTTTTTGAGGCGCTAGGCATCTGAGCTCGATTTTATTCCAGATCAGACAGGAGATCCCATTTTGTCCATATAGTCATTAATGATCCGCCCTTCGTTCCTCTGTTTATTTATGAAGTTCTATGTGATGAGGAAGGTGGAGTTTCATATTTTATGTTTCATATCATTGACAGTCGGGGCCAGTAGGTTACCCTTGGAGAACGTGTGCCAGTGCACTCGAGTCTTTTCAGTCAGTACGTCCCACGGTGTGAAATAATCGATGTGCGCCGTCGTCCCTCTTCTTTTTTCTAACTCCCGAAGGCGGGCGAACTGTCGTACATAGATTTCCGTGCAAGTATTCTTCATTGATGAACTCGGTCTTCGCGGGTTCCCGCCATTAGATTTTAGTGGGTGCGTCTATGAGTTGTTGAGTATTTGATCCGCCCTATCGGTGTAGGATATGCACTCTCTTGCCGCCCACCCTGTCGCCAAGTCCCTTTCTTTCAATCTTGCCTTTTCGCGTTGGGAATGGTGAAGGTTTGGAAAAATGATTCGCGGGAAAACACGTTTAAATTCAAACGACGTGGATTGGGAATTACTGCACCTATGCGAGAGACACCCGACTTCATCATTCAACATTAGTTCTATTTTTGCTCTCCCTCTGTACTTGTGGATGTTAGGGTCCATTTCCGGATCTATGTTTCAATGTGTTACGTTTTCGAATGGTTGAAAAACGTTTACTTTAGTTCTCGTCTTTTTATGTGAATTTGTGTCCTTAGGGTGAATCAGGAGGCGAAGATTTGGTTCCGGTTGACGGCTTCGCTCACCAATATTTTCTTTTTGATTCTGGCGTCGTACAACTTCTGGCTCAAACCACATTTCGTTCGTGATTTTGGCTTATAGGCTTTTCGTTATACTAAAAGGACAAAAATACTATAATCCTGGGAATGTGAGGGTTTTGGGAGTTGATTTGCTGCATTGAATTCAATTGTAGTGCACGTGTCTTAGTCGTATCTTGACGTTTTCATGTCAATATTGAACGTTTGGTGACCTTCACCCCCTGCCACACACCCTCACGGTGGCTTGCAATGTATCGAGTAGATGTAGTGTAAGATGATCGAGAATCGAGGCATGCCGGAAGTTTGTAGGATGTGAAAAGTATACGAATGTTTTCGTCTGAAAGTGTCACGTTTCCGATCTTTAGGTTCGGGCGCTAGGATTGGGGTAAAAACAGTTGTATTTATAGGAAAACTGCCGCGACCGTGATGGATTCTCAGTCGTAATAATTGCCCAGCTACAATTCCAATGGTGTCCGGCGGTTGAAAGGAAGATAGCGGGTGTGCTGACGACGTTCTTGTGTCCTTTGCTCTTTGGATTCTAATATTTTTTAGCCTATTGAGCCGCTTCGAATGATGTCCCTCAAACTGCAGAATGGAAGTACCCTCTCCCGCCGTCGAACCGGGACCTTGGAGAGTCAGTGCGCTTTCGGAGTCCTCCCCGTTTTCAATCCGTGCGTGTTTGTGCATGTTTTTAGCGTGTCCTACCTTCCCGTTTGCTGGCGCGTTACAACCCCTGCATTTCGCCATTCTTGCCCCACCCTCCCCGAAGAGCCCGCTTCTGCCCGCCCCTCTCTCTCTCTCCATTCACCCCTTCTCTCTCTCTCTCCCTCCCCCGCTCACCATTCACCCTGCTCGTCTCCTCCCTCATTCACCGCCTGCCTGTCCGTTCGTCGTTCCCTTCTTCACGAGGGGCAGTGGGGAGGCCGGCGGCGCGGGGGTGGTTCTTCTCTCCTCCCCCCCCCCCCCCCCATATCGCCTCCCTCTCCGTCGAAAGGCTTCGGCTAGAGGTGGGGGGCGGCTATGCCGCAGTGGGGAAGGGAAGGGGTTGTCTTTATCGTGGATGGTTTTCCGGTGGGGTTGGGTTTTTTTTCCTGGCCGGAGAGGGGACATTGGGGTGTGGGTTGATGGCTTCCCCTTCTCAGCGTGGCTCCCTACCGATGCGTGTTGAATGTGCGGGGAGGGTTTTTTCGAGGGTTTGGGGGCGAGAGGGGTGTCGGTGCAAGCTTTCCGCTCTCTCGTTCTCCTCCTCCCCCCTCGGATTGCCACGTTCCCATGAATGAAGTCTTTCCCTCGCTCTCTCCCTCTCTGTTTCCTTCGCATCGCGGTTCGGTGGTCCCCCTTCTTCGTCCCAGCTGGTTGACTCATGCGCCTATCTCACCGGGGCAACGCTGATAACGTGCTCTGGATTATGCATTGCGATATTCGGAAGTTATATCTATTCGCCCTCTGGGTCATGGCGTGCGGTCTAATTGTTCCACAAATAATTACTCAAGAACCGAAAAAAATATTCTAAATTTTGCCGTCATTGTCGTAACTATGCGGTAAATCTATAAAATCCGCATGAACGTGAAAATTTTTCTTAATCAGCGTTTATTCTAAGTAAACTGTATTGTTAGCGGCTACACTTTGTTACGGATGTATAGCGGTAGCCCTCAATTGCAATACGTTTTTAAAGCACTTCGTTTTGTGTTCAGGTATTGTGTACTAGTCGTGGAAAACCTTAACGGATTTGTGTTCTGGTATGCAAGGTTTCCACGGGTAAAAAATCTTATCGATTGATTATAGAACGGTAATATGTAGAATAATTCCTGCATGTATCAGTAAAATATTCCTGTATATATAAGCAAACGTTTTAGCGTTATGTGTTGTAGAGTTTTATTTATATAGTTGGTCAGTCCTCTACTTAGTTGTGAGGCATAATAATTTTCTTGGAGATAGCTCCTAACTGTTAAAATTACCATTACTTCCTCCTGAGAATATAGCTATTTCCTCCTATGTCCATGGTACACGTATTTTTGTGGGTTTCTCTCGAATATGTAAGATATGAAGTTTTGGATTTCCATGCGTTATAACCTCAAAGAGAAAAGGACTACCTCAAGCGAAGTCATTGTTTTCGTGGAATGTCTTGTCGACGAAAGTATCGGTCAGCAATTACGATGTCGGTTGACTCGCTCTCTCGAGAAAGTGATCAATTAACCAATGTTTACATTATTAATTATACTCAGTTCGAAAGTCCTTTCTTTCATTTCCTCCTCCTCCTAATTTAATTTCCTGTTTTTCATGAATGGACGAGTTAGACTTTTCCCTTTTCGCTCTCGTAGAGTGAGTTCTTTTGGTGCTTCACTGTCGCCAGCCTTCACTGCATCGCCTTGGGTGTTATTAGCGGAGTCGTTGACCATGGCCTTGCGGACAGAAGAGGTGAAGGACACAAAACTATTTGTTAAAGTGAATAAACGGCTACGAAACTTGTTGGTACTCACGAAAAGTTGACGTTATCTAGGTCTCCCCCTTGCGATCGAATATTCCGTGGTCGTTTGATCGTGTCAGTAGCCGTGGCATTCGTTGTGCTCCATTATGGCCAGTTGTTATATTAGTTTTTCTTCTGATGATGACAGATCGAGCGGAATGATTATACCTTCGCGTTTTGACTCTTGCTTGTCGTGCTTCTGTTTCGGAAGCTGCTGGTGGGCAACCGAGAGAGGTTATTGAGGTTCTTCATAGTTTTCACTTGATTTTGCGTGAACAATGTAGATATTTGATTGCTGCTTAACCCTTTTTCCTCCGGCAGCATTGAAATGAGAAAGAGAATCGCATTGGCAAAAGAAGACTTTACTCTTAGGTGTGAACTAATTACATTAAAGGTGTTAAGTAGGTAAGTTAAGTAAGAAATAGCTGAAGACGGAGCGTGGCACTATATGGTGCGGAAACATGGGCATGAAGTGAGGAAGATAAAAGTAGACTTGGGGATTTCGAGATGTGGGTGTGGAGGAGGATGGAGAGTAAAGCGGGTCGAAAGGAAGACGGACGACGAAGTGCTAGAAATGGTAGGAGAGGAAAGAAAGTTGATAGATGAAATAAGAAGGAAGAAAATGTGCTTGGATGAGGTCATTAAGGATGATGGTGTTTTGAAAAACGTGATTGAGGGAAGAATGTTGGGTAAGCGGGGAAGAGGGAGTAGAAGAACGTAGTTTAGATGGAATGATAGGAAGTATGAGGGTCTGAAGAGGGACAGCTTGTGATATATAGGGGTGTGGTAAGAAATAAATGTCCATTTAGACCTACCTCCACCGGTAGAATACTGCTAAAGAAGTAGATATTTGTTTGTAAAACCTGCGAGTATGAGGCGGATATAAAGAGTTGACAACTATGGTTCACTGGAAACCTCCCGGACTTAGCATAGTACGATATCACATACATCATTTCCACCCCCATCGCTCAGGTATCTTTCCCTTTTCACTCCAAATCCTCCCCACTCATATAACTCCTCTCAGCCTTTAAGAGATAATTCGGTCGTGACTCTTAAGAAATCATAGTTTCCTTTGTCTGCAATTTTAACCTATTTTTTCAGCTGCTGTTTTTTTGCGCACATTCCCTTCCCCTGCATTCCTATTGGTGGACGATTGACGTAGCTCGTTTTACGGAGCCGCAATATTGTGGTGGCAGTCATGGCTGTACTGTTAGCTTCGACGGATCCTTGCTCAAGGGGATGAGGGCGGTGGGAACTTAGCCCGCATTGCTCCTCCTCCTTCTCCGCCACCCCCTCCCCGTATTCCGACCCCACGGGCCTCCCCCTCTCCCATCGACTGTCTCCGGAAGTGAGGTACTGGTCGCTTTCCGGTGCACGACAATGCCCACCAAATTACCTACCCTCCGCCTCCCCCCTCCCCAACGGGCCTATCCACCTTCCTGCCCCCACTCCGACCACTTCCGCGGAACGGGGACTTGTGGGGGAGTGAGGGAGCGGGGGGAGGGGTTGCGCTGGGGGTTGTAGATGTCTGCCAGGTCCGCCCGAGATAGTAGATTTGTTGTGCTTACCTGTTTGCTTTTGTGCCCTACGTGACACGAGCGCATTTTTGCTGGAATTCCAATTCGTTTCAGGCTTTTCTTCGGGTCAGGAATTCAGCAGTCGGCATTGCGGCGTTCAGCCTATCCGATCTCGCCCCTAGGGTACATCTACATCTACATAATACCCTGCAAGCCACCACGAGGGTGTGTGGCAGGGGGTGATTTCTCACCAAACATGCACTACATATCATGCATTAAAAAGGATAAAAAAGCATTAAGGGTACGGGCTAGGCAGTCGTATTACTTAGCCTCTAAATTCCTGACTTGTGTAGAACCCGTCAAGGCTTGCCACCATTCGTCTGGAAGTTGCCAAACCCTAACCAGGTGCTTGCACGTGCGTAGCAGAACAGTTATCGCAATTAACGTTTTACACGGTCGAACTCCAGTTCGTCTCAGGCTTTTTAGATATTTTCGTTCGGTCGGATCGAGAGGCTCAGTTTTAGATATTTTCGTTTGATGAAAGAAACCCTATCGTTGTAACTAACTGCCACTCCACTGTACGTCCCAGTATGCAGTTAGAAGTGAGAGTGGCAGTACTGTAGCATTAACATGTTTTAGTGTTTTGCTTTCCGAGGTGACATTTGTCGTGTAGCATTTTCACTTATAATTACGCCAATATAATAGGCCAACATCCAATTCATAAATAATCAGAAAACCCTTCTGGGGTTGACGGCATTTTTCCGGCCATATCTATTTCTAGCGACATAATCATGAATTTGACAAACCGCAACAATACCGAAGTTACGACGTCATATCCGCGGCAAACTACTAGGAGTAAATATTGTGTGAAGGATATCCTGGTATTCTGACGCCTAAGTCCGTAAAGGCTGGTTCACGGCATGAAATGAGGTTCCCCTGCTCCAAGTCAGTTTTAGAGTGAGTGATATTTGCTGAAATCATCATGCCACCAAGGGCAGAACTGCTGGCCGATCCTTTGTGATGAGAACTTAAATTTCTTTAAAATCAATTGGTCCACAGCCACATGAGAAGCCATCGAAATGGGCTTATCGGGAGTCTTTTCTTCCCCGTATTGACTACATTTCGTTCTTGTATGATTTTTCAAAAAACAGAATGATGCTGGAAATCAAGTATCAGGAGAGCATGTTGGAAGGGAAAACACAAGGTTTAAAATGAAATTTGTAAGATTATGAGACAACTAAAGGGACGTTGGGTATTTGACACCTAAGGGCTACTATGAATACTATTGAATCAAGGCAGTTTGTCACGTTACTCAAGTTGGATTTTCAATTTCAGTGATCTGTGGTAAGTCGGTTGAGATGAGCCAAGGAGTAGCGCACGCTAGGTGCTAGCGTGGATCTTGTCGATCCAGTGTATCCCCTCAGCATATTGTAATGAGTCGTCGGTTTCTTATCATTAACGATGACGCAATTCGCCGGAGCTGGTTCAAGGAAAATCAGGACCCCATTCCCCATGTAAGCGTCGTCCTTAGTTCGGCGTGCGAGCGGCGTGAGTCCATTGTGTATCCATTTTTGTACATGCGTCCTCCCCCACTTTCGGCCCATACCTCTTCCAACTTGGGCTTTCCACCCCGCTCCATCCCATCTCCCGCCGTCACACATCAAGCGATGATTACATGGGGAGGCTTCGTTTGGTTAACAATGGCGAAGGAATTTGGACATCTTTTATGCATGAAGATCTCGCTTGGTTTAAAACCCCTTGGAGGACGATTTCGCGGAAAGCGGGCGGTCATTGCGAGTGTGTATAGGTACTGGGCACTTCTATACAGATTGATCCATTCTTTCTGTCATTCGATCGAACACTCCAAGGTGTTTTGTTTGTTAGTCAAAATAAGTCAATTGTTTAGGAGTCAATCAAGTTGGTCAATGTGATAGTGGCGTCAGGTAGAATTGGTACTTTCAGTGAGTCTGCTCCTCTGGAATTACTATTTCATTACTTTATTGTATTATGTATGTGCATGGTTTAACCTGCCTTTTTTTAATATTATCAGAGCCGACCTAAGTTTCCATATTCGCTAGACTTCAGATAGCCGTATCAGTAACATCATTTACAATATTTTTGACGCTAACCCTCTCTGTCAATGTCCTGCTGGCAAATACAAAATTTTATTCAAGTTTTAGAGAACCTACAGTATTGTTATCACCCCGAGGGCTGTTTAAGTTGCAAGGCTGAAATTATCGAATTACTAGTTGATAATATTCTTGTGATGCTTCATTGTGTTTGTTTCGTGATTGAATCTCTTAACCTATTTCCACGAGAAGTGGATCAAGTTACCATTCAAGAAAACATCGAACTTCTTGGTCATAACTAGGGTCAGTTTTCGTTGAAGTCCTTGTTTGTGTCGAAAACCAGCGCTCCATTGATTTCATGGGTTAACGATGTACTGAAACTCGGCCGTCCAACTCATAAAATGGATGATTAATACAGTGGAATTGAGACGTCAATCTTTAGTACCGTGTTTTTAAAATCCCTTCTTATGAATTTTAAATGATGATAGATGACATCAATAACGATCCAGTTTTAAATTTTTAAATATAATCCCAAAGAGTGTGTCCACTGCGAAATTGTATGCAAATCAAATTGCCATTTATTTTTTATATATACGTCTGAAATCTTCGAATTACGGGAGAGTGAACTTTTGCTGTATTTCGTGGGGAAACGCGTATTTACGATGACTGATGACATTTCCGTAGCATAGTGCCTTAATTCATTATTTTTGTTCTCTCACATAACGCTATTTCTCTTGAAAGTCGAATCGTCTGCGAATTAAAGACTTAATTTCTAAGCTCGCCTCCATTGTTCGCGGTGAGAATGATATGGTGAATGAGATTGGAGTGCACCGTTGATTTCATCATTTCCTCGTGGGTATTTGCGTGTTGCGTTCATTGTGTTCATCAGCCACGGTTGAAAGACTGCCGTCATCCGGGCCATTTAAGAAGAGTGCTTATCAGTTTTCCTCGGCATATTATTTGGCAATGAAGTGAGCGGTTGTGTTGCGTATTCCTGATTTTGGGCAAGTGTTGTCCCATGTGGCACTGGCTGCGCCTTGTTAATTGTACTAATTAACAATTTCCCCATTTCCATGTGATCATTTCTACATCTACGTAATCTACGTAATACCCTGCGAGCCACCACGAGAGTGTGGGGCAGGGGTTTTTATGTACATTTCTTGATGCTTTCTTCCCCCCTGAGAATGATGGCTGCTCTGACCCCCGTTTTTACGTTCAAAATATTTTTTTCTGGCATTATTTTGCAACTGTGCGGGTGTCTAGAGTTGATTCACAAGGAAAGAGTTGTCCAAGCTCTCATAGGTCGCGTTGTGTTTCGGAATCTGCCCTCGGAAAAATGGCGATCGCAGGTGTTGATGGAACGGAATATTGGAAAGGGTTTTAAATGTTAAGATGTCCAGTGAGGTCGAAAGAGAGGGGAAAATATAGGAATATTCTTCTAGTGCCACCAAATTGAGCCACACTGGTTAGATTTGTTTTTAACTCTCTATATTTTTAACAAAAATATAACGCTGAGTTGGAAAATTTAGTTTTTTTAGGTATTAATTTGTAATTCATGTGTAATTTTTCAAACAGCTAAGTATTCATTGGCATTGGCACTGTTTTCGCTCTCATCTTGTCAAAAACCTCTATGGTTTTTAATTATAAATATGTCATTTCTTGGTTTACCCCTGCGCCGATTATACTTAATGTAATGAACGGTCTCATGCGTCTCTTGGTAGAACTTGTCGAATGTGAGGTTGAAAAAAAGAGCACTGCAATTCCACGTTTGAAATTCCAAATATTCCACCATCTATCTTAATGTAGGGTATGTTTGTTGGTTGCAAAGAGAGACTGGGTGGGTAATAGCATGCTGGACCTACAAACAAAACTGCCGGATATGGTGGGATACTTGTAATTACTAATTCCTCTCTCTCTCTCTGATAGTTTGATAGTTCACGTGTGCGAACGCATTCCGGCCTACGTGAGGATCGAACACAAGGCCCTTTGTCCCGACGTGAACTCGTCACCCGTTCGTTTTTTTTCATATTCGTTTCCCTCGGCGGAGTGGGTTTCTTTCGCTCGAGGGAAGACATAAGGAGGCGGGAGGAAGTGAACTTCTCTCTCGAGCCACAATGAGGGGGAGGGGGAGAAAAAAGGCGACGGCAGCTTTGCTCGATGGGTGCATCTCCCTCACTTCCCCTCTTTCCTTATCTTCAGTCCAGTCCTCCCTCTCCGTCCTTCCCCTCGTCCCGAAGGTCGAACCTCCTTTCCCCCCCTCTCCTTCCCTCCCCTCGACACCCATTCACCCAGGCCGCAAGGAAAGTGACTGTCGGCGGCCGCGGAGGTATGTTTCGATCGGAAACGGTGAATGAATCCGCTTGCACACACTCAACTCACACTGGGCGATAAGGAGGCGGTTTTTTTGAGTTGAGGGGCGGTGCTGTTTTTAGCGGGGCGATCTCGTTGCGTCGGGGCGAGGAGGAGGGGAGGGCTTATTTCTTTTGCCCGCCTTCGCTCGCTTTTAGGCGTTTGTGCAGCGGGCCGGAGAGGATGGGACTCGATTGAACCTCGTCGCTGATAACACCTGTGACAGCAACACTATGGCGGGAGCCCGGGCGAGTGAAAAGGAATGGGTCAGCAGCGGATCTTTCGAAGTTTTCCTCGCGGCCAAGGTCCCCTGAAGTCCTCCGAGAAACCTGTAATGATCATATAGATGTAACGAGAGAAAATTCAAAACGAAGTAGACCAACTATGTCCTCCACACCTCTAAACTCAGGTAACAATATTGATAGCCGATTCGTATACTATTGGACAGAAGTTCTTATGCTCCCGATCGTTACACGATTGCCAGTCTAAAGTTTAAATCGCCCACAGTAATATTACGTGCTAACGCCTTACAGTTGCGCGCTACTTTGATTAAAAAACATTCTTATAGTCACGCATTTTTATAAACACGCTTTTTACAGTTTTGGCAGCCCTCCGTTTCTAGGTGTATAGATATTCTTTCCGTTGCTGGATTCATTCACTACAACGGGCCCATTATTCTGGTTGTCGGGATGTGCTAGTTAGGCTGCCTTTTATACGGAGTATATCCTCTGCATAACGCATTAAGTGTGTCTAATTGCATCATATTAAATAAATTAAATATGTTACAATTTAGTTGGCGAAATTGATATTTTTACTTAATAGTCCTCTTGTATTATTATGTAACAAATGATAGGTGTATTGTTATGCTTTTCGATGTTAGTCAGACTTAAGGTTGGTTATTCAGGGGAGGCGGCCGACAGCTGAGGTCATTTGCGCCATTGAGAATAGGTGGGTAATTGGGTAACGGTAGGAGTTTTCCGGGAACGGAGGAAGGGTGGGAAGAAACCCGGCCTCGGCATTAGCATAATCTTAACGAAAGGCCCAAGGGGACCACAGCTTAACGTCCCATGCGACGGACAGAGTACTGAACCTGAAATGCCCTCCACTTGGCTCTCACCGGTTTGCCACTGAAAAATCCGCCACCTACGGGAATCGAACCCGCGCCCTCGGATGGGAGGCCAGTACTCAAGCCACCACACCAATCCGATCCCCTCGATGTTAGTCAGTTTGTTGTTATTACTATCTTATAATAATTGTTAAATAATATCTACTTTTATAATATTGTATGCAAATGGATTTTCTCCTGGGAGTGATTACGATCGAAGGGAAACTTGTGAAATAGCGCTTGGTGGAAATTATAATAGCTGTCTAGGGGGGCTGTGTTTGAAACCGTCGCGATTATCTCTAATAGGTAACCAAGGTGTCACGTGGTACAAACACCAATTGTAAATTTAGTGCGTCTGAATTGCTCCATATAATATCATTAATTGTTTTCACTTGAGTTATTTTCATCTCTCTCGACTATAAATCTCCCACATGAGAATAACACAAGTGTAAACGATAAGTGAGGTTGTAATCAGAGGTTATTTGTGAAACATTCGTGTTTGTACCACGTGACTCCTTGGTTACCTATTCGAGTTGATCCCGATGGTTTCAAACACAACACCCCAGGACTACCTACCTTCCATGCGCCTCAGAGTGAAATATTGGCTGAAGGTTTTTTTGTATGGTCATCGTGTTGCATCGTGGACTCTTGACTGTGAAACGGGAAGTTTCTTTTGAATGGGTGGTTGCTTTGAAGAATCGTGAAGAAAGATTTTTCCGCTCTACTTGCCTCGGTGATTAAGTAGACCGCCTTTTCGCCCGCCCCTTGTCCGATTCCTTTAATTGGCTGTGAAAGAGTTCAGGCTTCCCTTCCCATGCCCTCGTTCGGACAGGTAGAGCTCTCTTGGCCTCCTCTCCGCTCCCACCGCTGTCGGAACATTACGGTATCTCCGAGATTCACTCACCCTCATCCTCGTCGCCTATTATTTCGCCTTCTCTTGAGATAATCGCCGGCCAAACCCGCGGGTGGATCTAGTTAGCTTCGCCCGAAATGAAATCGGGATTCGCTCTGCGGTTGTCCACTGTCCTGAATGTTTCTGACATGGGAAACGCGAGCTCTTCACCGAAAAGATGCCTAATCTGTTGTCCGAACTTTGTTAGGAAAAGTGGCAGGATTAAACGCTTAAAAGCCTTGAAAAATGGGAAATAAAATGTGCAAGCCTGCTTTTTAATCGAGGATATATTAGATTATGACCATAGGGAGATAGTATTTACGTATAAAAAAACCTGACAGCAATAGCCAGCCAATATTTCACTTTCATGAAAGTGAGAGGGTCAATTACTTCCGCTACCGATCAGGGGCCGGCAATGGTAGGCAGGTAGGTGACGCACTGGCAGTTGAAAAAGGTCTTTTAAGTTCAAATGGATGTTTTGCTCGTTCTAGGATTAAAATCTTGGGTTATACGCGATATGACCTCAGTACCTAAAACCAAAGACTACTGATGCACCCAATCTAGGTCGAACAAAATGTATGAAGTAGAGGCGTAGATTGTTTCATAAAATTAGGCGGTCAAGACGGGCTATCTTACTTATCGAATGCCGGCGAGGAGTCATGTTGGTTTTGTGTTGGAAAGCTAGTCGGGAAGAGTTTTTCAATCCATGTGGGTTCTCGTTTAATCACTCGCGGCATAGCTAAGCTATGATGTTTTTCATGGCATATTGTTAATGTAGCAGGTTGACTAATGTTCTTACTAATTTTGCGTTGACAAGTGCGTCGTCTCTACCCGAAGCTAACGTTTGGGCCGGCTAACTGGCGAAACAATACCTGATCTGACATCCTTCTGTCTATGGTTTCTTTCCACCGTCCCTTCTTTCCCACACATACCGCTTCCTCCCTGAAATTACATGGGCCAATTCGAATTTCCGCCCGCACTTTTTTCCCGGAAGTCTCTGGGTTCACAATGGATTCCTGGTGTCTGTCTGTCACTTTGGGGCGGGCTCTTATGTCGGAGGATCACCTGTCGTTGGTCGGCGGATCGTTCTGTCCGTCAGCTGGGCTTTGTTTATGTGGGGCTTCAAAGGATGTGGCTTTTTTCGCGTGAGTGCGAAATCCTCCCCGTGAAAACGAGTTTCCTTTGTTTATGTATATTGCGTTTTTGTTTCCTAGTACTGATTCCTTATTGGTTCATTAATTATCATAAGCTTTCCGTCATTTTAAACCGGCTTCGTGGATACGGACGTTGCTCCTGTTCGTGTGAACACGTAGTGGAAGTTTCAATTCTATTTCGTGGGTTCATCTTTACTAATTCTTACAACAGTATGCTACACAAATCTTTTTTCTCGAATATTAGCTTCACTCGGTGGATTTCGATCACCAAAGTAGGTTTAGATGCACAGAAAATGCCTCTAAATACTTCACTGAAGTCGGACGCACCCATCTTTCTCATCCTGTTCTTCATAAGATCCTCAATTCTCCTATCTCTCTACAGCTCGTCAAAACAGCCTTTTCTTTTTATTCCTCTCAAGCGTATACTTAGTACTCTTCTTAGATCACCATCTCCACAGTTTATATGCCCCTTATTACCTACGCCATCCATTTGCTCGGCCTTCTGTTTTCCTCCTGTGACTTTCTCTCCCCCACTATCTTCTCTTGCCAAACTCTTCTTCGTTTGCCTTCCTTACTAGTCTTCTAACCTTTTCATTCTTTGCATTACCTATGTTTCAAAAGGCGCCAATCTTTGTTCATGGTCTATCCTTCACGTCCATTTTTCGGCATCATACGTTAGTGCATTCCATAGAAGTCTCTTATACTTAATGCCCGCTGTAAATTAGGTAGTTTTTCAAATTGCTTGTTTGATTAAAACGTGTGAGCACGTACTCCGATGCGAGTTAGGTTAGATCGACCTGGGCATTGGTCGTACGTAAACCGATCCTACTTTAAGGATTTTCCGAAAGGGGTTATATTTATTTTCTGCAATATTTACTGTTACATTATGAAGTGCTAACGTGTATATTAACATCTGTGTTTCTTTTTAACACCGTTGCAGTGCTTTGACAAGAATCTGTGGTGCCATTTCGAGCGACTTCAGCCATTTCGACTTTTCTTCGAGGTGTTTTTTTTTAATTGGCAGTATCGTTTGTTACGACGAATATAATGATAGACTGGTACACTTGCATCCACATCGTTCAAGATGTGCAGTACTCGTCTACTTGTACGTAGTGCCCTGCAAGCCACCTTGAAGCCTGGGTTGTAGGATGAAACATTTCTCCGGGCGTTACCAACCTGCTCACAATCCTGTTATGAATAACAATACTATCAATCCTATTGTAAAATTTTGTTGCCTAGAGAATACATGTACATCTACGTAATACCTTCTACGTAATGGTGACTACGTTGGAACGGTCGAGGGGGAGTGGGGGTCGGCCAAGGCCTTCCGCACGCGTTGGTGCGGGGGCGAGCCCTTACACTGGCGTGGGTTGGAGGGTTGAGGACGTTCCCCGCACACCCGAGCCTCTAGCGGAGCCTACCTCCGAATCCGGGGGAGAGTGGGAAGTGGTCCGTAGGAGGAGTCGTGGGGTCACACTACACAAACGGGGAAATGCAGAGGCAGAGGCTGAGCCTTTCCCCGTTAGTAATAGGTTCGATGGGCTGGCGGAGGTCGGCGCATCGAACGCTCCGCCTCCGGAGACTTCGCCGACTGGGAGTCGGGAGGGAAGGGAGGGAGTATTAGTGATAGGTAGCTCCAATGTCCGCCGAGTAGCGGACTCGATGCGTGCCAGGGCCCGTCGGGAAGGAGGTGGTGAATCCCGAGGGAAAGGTGACGAAGAACGGGTACGTTCCTGGTGTATACCAGGAGGTACGGTGCCCCAGGTGACGAAGGCGTTGAAAGCAACGGTCAGTGCCACTAACTGCTCCAAGCTGCACGTAGTCGCCCATGTCGGCACTAACGACGCCGCGAAACGGGGGTCCGAGGATGTAATGGATTCCGTAAGGGATCTATGCACCGAGTTCCACCGTGTTCGTGGAGGTCTGGGTATCGATATGAGGCTGACTATATGTAGCTTGGTACCTAGGACGGATCGGGGGTCGATGGTTTGGAGCCGAGTTTTAGGCATAAACCGGAGACTCCATGAAGTCTGTGGGAGCGAGGGAGCTGAGTTTTTGGACCTCGGGCCGGAGCTGGAAACGTGTCGGGTGCCCCTGAATCGCTCGGGTGTCCACTACACGGACGAGGCATCGTCTAGGGTAGCGAGTAGGATACTGGAGCATACACGTAGCGTTTAGCTCAGGTGGTAGCCCAGAGTGCAGGTCAATCCGCGGGGGAAAAATCGGGCAAGAATTTGACAGAACATGCAGAGTAGTTTTAGAAGGTCAGAGAAAAACACATGGAGAGAACGAACATGATAATTCATCAAAGGTAAGAGGTAGACCAAATAGTTTGTCCGTCAAAAAATTATCGAGGAAAATTTTAGTTGGAAAGGAGCACCAAGAGAGAAACAGATTGGAAGAAAAAATTTCAGTGATAGTAGTGAATTGTCGTAGTATAAGAAATAAAGTAGCAGAATTTCACCACCTCATTAAGAGTACTAATGCAGATATAATCGTAGGTACAGAAAGCTGGCTTTCGAAGGACATATCAGATCATGAAGTATTTCCGAAGTGTTTTACAGTATACAGAAAGGATAGAGTAAGCAGAAACGGAGGAGGAGTTTTCATAGCTGTGAAGGACCCGTATGTCAGTAGAAGAGAACTTATTTCAGAGCGAAATGTAGAAAGTATTTGGTGTTCCGTTAAAAGTAAAAGTAGTAACGCAAAAAAGATATATGTAGGTGCATATTACAGGCCACCGGACGCAGACGTCAATTCTATAATAGAGCTAGAGTCAGAGATACGCACATTACTTTCTGGGAAGAATGATAGAGGAATAATAGTAGGCGGAGATTTCAATCTCCCCTCGATAGACTGGAATACGTGTAGTTTCATTGCAGGAGGTAAGGATAAGGAACATTGCGAATCACTGTTGAACACCTTTACGACACATTCTCTACAACAGCTAGTAACAGAGCCGACCAGGGGTAACAACATTCTAGACTTATTAGCAACAAATATACCCGAGAGAGTTCTAAATACAGTTACAGACACAGGAATTAGTGACCATAAAATAGTGCATGCGAAATTTATTGTAGGCGTTGAAAGACATTATAAACCAAGGAGGAGGGTGTACTTATTTGGCAAGGCAAATTACGACGGTATGAAAGAGGAATTAAGGGAAGCGTTTACTGTATTCAGCGAACAAAGCAAAGGATTAAATACAGAGGATTCGTGGAGAGAATTTCTTGAGGTCACCCGTAACGCAGTTCATAAATACATACCAAGTAAATATATTAGTGATAATACAGAGCCAAGGTGGTATAACGCGGAGGTTAGGAAATCACTAAAGCGACAAAGGGTATGCCACGCTAAGATGAAAAATGCCAGACGGGGTCTATCGGTAGAGGAAAAAAATGAGCTAGTTCAAAACTATAAAAAATCGAGAGCATTAGCAAGGAAATCATGTCGGCAAGCGTTATCACATTTCAAGAGCAAGATGTTAGGAGAATATTTAGATAGCAATCCTAAAGCGTTTTGGTCATATGTGAGAGAGCTTCAGGGAAATAAGTCCACAGTGCACACACTTAAAAATGATAAAGGAATCAGAGTCACCAGCAGTGTAGAAAAAGCCAACACTTTAAACACCTTCTTCCAAAGTGTATTCAACTCATCGTCACAAAACGCAGTGGAACCACCGCCGAACACTTTCAGTGAGCAAATGCCCGAAATAAACATTTCATGTCGCGGAATAGAGCAGCAGTTAAAAAGCATAAGTAAAAACAAAGCACCAGGTCCCGATCAAATTCCTTCCAGAGTTTATAAAACATTAGCTTCTGAAATAGCCCCCTATCTAGAAATAATATTCAATAAAACACTAAAGAACCACACAGTACCCAAGGATTGGAAAGTAGCTAACATTACACCTATATTTAAAAGCGGTGATAGGGAAGAACCTTGTAACTACAGACCCATTTCACTCACGTCAATCTCTTGTAAGATATTTGAGCACATAGTAGTCAGTTCGATCATGGGGCATTTGGATAGTCAGGGATTACTCATAAACAGCCAGCATGGGTTCCGGAAAGGTAGATCTTGCGAGACACAATTAGCTTTATTCGTACACGATATTTTAGTCCACGGCGAAAGCAGTACTGAAGTTGATGCGATATTTTTAGATTTTAAAAAGGCTTTCGATAAAGTTCCTCATGACAAATTAATCTTGAAGTTAGAGAGTTTTGGTATAAATAAAGACGTTGTATGTTGGGTAAAAGAATTCTTAAGTGGGCGAGAGCAGAGGGTTGTCATAGATGGTATCATGTCGGACACAATCGAAGTCACATCGGGAGTTCCCCAGGGTAGCGTAGTAGGTCCGCTTCTATTTCTTTTATACATAAACGATTTGGGTACCGTAGTTAGTAGTAACCTTAGACTTTTTGCAGACGATGCGGTGGTGTACAGGGGTATATCAAACGAAGAGGACATGAAATCACTTAGCAAGGATTTAGATGCAATTGAAGAGTGGTGCGACAAATGGCAGTTAGAACTCAACCTTAAAAAGTGTGTAGCTATCAATTTTTGGAGGAGGAATAATTCGATAGAGCGATCCTATAGAATTAATAACACGAAGATCGAAAACGTTGAAACCGTAAGATATTTAGGTGTAACAATCACTAAAGATTTATCGTGGGGAAGACACATAAGGGAAATATGCGGCCGAGCGAAGAGAAAGCTAGGATTTATAAAAAGAGTACTTGGGAAATGTGATGAGAAGACAAAAGAGCGATGCTACTTTTCACTAGTTAGGCCCCACCTTGAGTATGCAGCCAGTGTATGGGATCCTAATGAATTAGGTTTGATGAGAGAACTAGACAGTGTGCAGCGTAGAGCAGCTAGGTTCGTCAAAAGGTGTTACGATAGGTTGAGTAGTGTATCAGAATTAATACAAGAATTAGGGTGGGAATCATTATCAGAGCGTAGATTAAAGTTCAGATTTAATCTATTGCAGAAATTTCAATCGGATAGCTTTACTGAAGATGTTAGGCACATATTGAAAACACCAGCGTATTATGCTAGATTCGACCAGATAAATAAGATTAGAGAGATAGATTGTCGTACAGATAGATTCAAAATGGCATTTTTCCCCCGTACTATAAGAGAACAGAATAGGCAGCATAGGAAAGGGATAGGTAGGGGAAATATTTTAGAGTATTCTGTAGTGCATGATGCATGTATTAACCCCTCAAATACTATAGATACTAACAATCTAGTTGCATGAGACCCTTTAGTTGCTTGCTTGCATGCTAGTAGTGAATGCTTGGTGACCTTCACCCCCTGCCACACACCCTCGCGGTGGCTTGCAGGGTATCGTGTAGATGTAGATGTAGATGTACCTTGCGAGCCACCACGAGGGTGTGTGGCAGAGGGTGAAGATCACAAAACGTGCACTATTGACACGCAACTGGGCTACTACATGGAGGCATGCTAGATAATAGGGTCACATGCAGCTAGATGATTCATATCTAAGAAATAAGAAAGGGATTATTGGTTGTTATTCCATGCTTCACGCACTACAGACTACTCTGACTATATTTCACCTACCTATCCCTTTGCTACGCTGCCTATTGTTCTCTCTTATGGTACGTGGGAAAAATGACATTTTAAATCTATCGGTTTGACAATATATCTGTCTAATCTTGTTAATCTGGTTAAACCAAGTATAATACGCAGGGGTAGTTAATATATGTCTAATCTGTGAACAAATCAGCTTTGAATTTACTTAAAAGGTTTAACTTAAATTTTAACCTGCGTTCTGATAGTAATTCCCATCCTATTTCTTCTATAATAAAGCAGCTTCATATAATACAGCGTCGCATAAGTAGCATTTCACTCCTATGGATCAAATATTCCGTAGGTACTTAATAGGTAGCGTAGGCTTCGTTAAAAACTCGTCATCAAATAGCAGAAGTTCAGCGGGTAACGCCGTTAAGGTTCTCGCGGTCCTTCAATACGCCATCAAATGTCAGAAACGAATATTAACGTGAATTTTTCCCATAGTATATATGCCTGTGTTTTTGTCCCCTGTAGTTACACTGAAGTTTCCCTAAGAAGCCGATACCTGTTGTGTAAAAGTAAATATATTGTCGATTGAACCGTGTTTGTTTATTTATAATGAATCGCTTTCACCAAGTTACAGATACATCTACATAATGCCCTGAAAGCCACCACAAAGGTGTGTGGCAGGGGGTGATTTCTCACCAAACATGCACTACATATCATGCATAAAAAATTAATAGTATTAATTTACTAGTCAGAACTTCACTATTTAAAAAAGATAGAAATTGCAAAGCAAACATGCAAAAACATTCTGTTAGTAGGGTTAGCTTTAAGTACTCATACCAACATGCAGCTACCAATGCTATCCATTGCTACTCTCCGATTGGGCATTTTTCCGTTATTCGTATCTCTAATTGTGCGAGGGAAAAAGGACATTTTGAATCGGTCGGTTCGGCAATCAATTTCTCTAATTTTATGATTATGGTCCAGTCTGCCATAGTAAGTTGGGGTTCGTAAAATATTTTTAACATCATCACTGAAAGTATTGCCTTGGAATTTGTTTAAGAGATTAAGTCTAAATTTCAACCTGCGATCTGACAATGATTCTCATTTTAATTCGTTAAATAGACTGGTTACGCTAATATAATTATCGTATCGTCCCTTTACAAATCTTGCCGATTTTCGCTGCACACGTTCAAGTTCATTATTTAGACCGTCGAGTGCATTGGTATGTGTTAAGAGCTTCTTGCAGGCGTGAAATCTAAGCCTAAGCTTTAACATATATTCTAAATATATGCCCTGAAATTTGCTGCCTTCATGGACGAGATGATTCCGGAATTTTGACGATTTCACCGGTTAGAGTCGCGGAGTAGAGGTATCGAAACTTGATGTGGATGTTTACGTCGATGTTCGAACTCTTTATTTCGTGCACTCTCGCTCCACTCTCCTTCCTCTCTCTCTCCTCATGTCCCTCGAGATAGAAGGACGTGTGCGTGCTTGGAGGGGAAGAAAGAGTTGAGTGTGCGGACGGGGGGGAAGGGATAGTCTGCTTCGTTTCTTTTATTTTTTTTTCTTGGCACGCACGGGTGCGCGCGGAGCCAGGACAGAACGGATTCAGTTGCTTTGGCGCAGGAAATCGTCGCTACTTAAGATGCAAATGAACTCTCCAGTGATGAGAGAGTGGTAGGCAGCGGTCAGTGGTGTAGAAAGGGGTGGAGGGTGGGAGGGTTAAGTGGGGGAGCGCCAGTGGTTGGGCCGAAGGGAGTTAGTTCTTCCATATTGTGTACGCCCTCATTGTTGTTGGGAAACGTGAGAAGTGTAGCCGCTTGCGTTTTATTCGCCCTTCCTCCTCGTAGATAATGTTCTTTAAAACGCCAAGAAATGACAAACAAAAGAGTGTTAGGTATTGTCGAGAGGAAGAAGTGAGTTACTAATGGAAATTGTGTGGGGGTAAAGTGGATGGAGTTGATGTTTTGATAGCTTTAAATAAAGGGTAGGAGGGGGAAGGTCTTCGACTGTTTAGTAGTTGAATGAAGAGAGGTTGAGGCTGAGTCGAAGAAAGACATCAAATGGGTTGTTGTATCCGGCTGCTATTGCTTCGTTTCCATCTAAACGTGCATACCTTAACCGGTAGGACCCTTATATTAAGGAAGATGGTTGTTTGCTTCCTTGAGAATGTATAATATCTCTCTTTCTGTTGTTGTTGAAGTTTCAGAATATATTCTTCGATGTATCCCACTGGCCGTCTTGCTCGTTTGCGTGGGACTTGCTGAATTTAACATTTCGTTACATGTCGCGCAATTCCGAGTGGTGATCGTTCGAGCCCGCCGACCAAATCTTGGTTCACGGATACAGTACGACCTGTTGTTTTTACTTGTTGTTAGCGGAAAAGTAGCCTTAAAGCAGGTTCCCAGATGCTCGTATTCAGGAGTAGGTCAAAAATTCTGAATCTTTCAATGTCTTTCTTACTTTATACTCAAATTTTGATCCACGTGAGTTTTGGTCTGATCCGATGTTTAGGAGATGGAAGAGGGTATGACGGGTGAAGAGGAAAGAAAGCGAAGAATGGTTGCGGCTGAGGAGCAGAAGTTGTTCGTGTACACTCGAAGGGACCTGACAAGGTGTATGGATAAAATATAGAAAGGTAAATCTGCTCAACTAAAAAGTTCAGATGTTGGGGATAATGGTGGATAAAAGAAGTAGAAATTAATAGAAATTCCGAACGGTATGAAGGAATGGGGGCGTTTACTCGGAACCGAAATCGCAATTTTGTACGCGAAATCGTTAGATGGAAACGAAAAACGAATTTTAGTGAAAAAATTAATCTTCTAACCACAACCATTCACTCATAAATCCAAAATTAAAATAAGCAAAAGTTGACGCCCACCGAAAATGCTGCTGTGATAACATTGACGTCATTTTCCTCCCGTCCTTGACTGCTTTCAGGGGAGGGGGAAGGGAGTGGAAGGGGGTTCTAGGAAGGTCTGCTCGCACAGATGCTGTCGAAATCGCTCCCATTGGCCGAGTCAGCTGTGTCCCCCCCTTTGCGATAAGGCGAAGTAGCTTCGCGGGCTCAGTTGTGATTGGACGAAGTCGATATACGTCAGAGGTTGCACCACACCCACTTTTCCGAAAGGGTTAAAAACAATAGTTTTTCGCCGCTTATAACTCGGGAAATAATTGTCGGATCAGAAAACGGAAAAATACGGGTCCTTTTATTTTACAAACTCTACCAGATTCGGCAATAAAAAAAATATGGTAAACGACCCCATTTAGAAGATATGAATGGAGTGTAGTGTGGCTCATTAGTAACGTAAGGCGATAGTAATGGCTACTGTGACTAAGGAAGGAGAAGGAGAGGTACTGACCTACTATCATTGGTAGAACACCAGTGATGATAATTATTCTGGTACTAAGATATTCACTGCATTATTTCTGAGTTTCTCTAACTCTTCTTCAAGAAGGATTTAGTTTTCAAGTTCTTTACGGAAAGCCACCGCGAGCAAAATTTATTAATCAATATCAAGATGTTTTCGATGTCTTATTCTAATATGCTAGTCTAATCACTATAATGGTTCTAGCTCGGAATGAGAATACCCTTGGATCAATGTGGCATACGTGCAGAAGGTTTCGAAACCATGGGTATTTGGTCTACGGAAGCTCGTCGTATTCTCAAGTATCTTTGTTAGAAAAAGGTATCCAAATTGTTATCCTTGTCTTGCACCCTTGAACTTTGTTTCCTTAAAAACTCGATAGTTTTTTCTTTTGTATTCCTAAAACTTTCTGAGGTTGGCGCCTAGAAATGTGGGACGGGTTGGCATTTGGAATGAAGCAAGGTTTGGTGACGTAACAAGCTGCACTATCACTTTTCACCAGAGTAATAAATCTCAATTGCCTATTCGCAAATGAAGGTGTTCAATGGCGGTATATCTAGAACGATTTCAGGCAAATATTTTAATTCCCGTCAAGAACGAGTCTTGTTCTTCTCGCTCGGAAACCTAACTGATAGTAGGTAATCGGGCTGAATCTGTTCGTTTTATCTCGATAAGCTGTCTCCGAGACGTTATGGAAATTATGTGATTCACCGGTTGTTGATATCCAGCATATTTTTATCTTGACGAACACTCATGATATTGACTTATCTTATTGCGCTTCATAATTTTCATCATGTTTTGTGCAGACCTTATCGTTGACTCAAGCTGTTACTAACCATCTTATAGTCTTATTTAGAATTCTCATTTGTATTGTATTGTCTAATCCATCGGATTTTTTGGTAGTGGCTTTGTATCTGTGATCCATAATACACACGCCGACGTCGACACTAAGTAAATCTTATATTGCCGCTCAGTCAATAATATTGTGTTCATAATATAGAAATGCATGCCGAGGATTGTACAAATTTTTCTTTGCCCTCGCTAAGTACAAAGTTTTTTTTGTGTCACGTCCTAAAGTCGATAACTAATATCGGCATACTAATTTAGTTAGGCTGCTTTAATTATTATTTCACATTCATTCCCTTTCACGCAGTGCAGAATTTTTTCCCTTGTTTGGCAATTGGTGAACGAATTAATTTTTTTCGAGGTAGAATATCTCGTCGTCTTCGCAGTTGTTTCTTCACCTGCGAATTAAGTTTGCACATACTATGGAGTTGTAACATGAGAGTAGTTTCTCTGGGTGTTGAGCAATTTTCTTCGTCCGGCTCGGAATATGATCTCGGCCGACAAGCCCTCCTGGGCTGAGTGAAATTTTCCGCATAATCTGCGGTTAGTCATCGCTGCTTTCGGAGCAATTGGTCGTCATGAGATGCTTCATTGGAGAGGCGCTTTGTGGACATCGTGGGGGATATGGACTGCCTGAATTTAACTCGCCATTTCCCTAGCTTGTGACCCCGAACGAGCTCAAGCAGCCGCCACAATTTTCATGTGGGAATTCGTTGTATACATTCGTAATTTTACGAAGTTAATTTGAAGCATTGCGTAAGGAAGATTAGCAATGTGCCTGCTAAAAGTTTTATTGGGCAGTATATGAAAATGAATCAAGTCACTTACTGATCCTTTATAGTTATCGTTATTTTTCGTTATATTTCGTTATGAGGTTGTAGTTCTGAAAAATATCCAGCTCTGATTTTAGTGGAGAAGATCCCTTGCGTGTCACTTCAGTAGTGTGTTATTATTTTTATCAGTTTTCTGCTGGTTAGTGTAGACTTAGTCGATGAATATCGACCATGCTTCACATTTTGTATGCGGTTCCTTTAATCAATTTTCCATTCTTCAGGTACGGATATTTCCTACCCCTCTATCCCTCTATATGATATGCAAATGCGCTTGTTTCCTCCCTCTAACTCCAAAATTAGCTGCGAATATAATTAATTTTCGAGAATAGTTATATTTGGCTCTCGAACCTGTGTATATGCTTCCAAGAACACTCCTTCAGCGACGGTTTTAGCTCTGGAAGTTCAGAAATCGGAATTTTGATCCCGTATGGTTTAGCGTTTGTTAAATATTTGGTTACGCGAAAGAACGTCATGGTGAAGGAGGAAAGTTCATCTCTTCCTCTGTAATTGTATCCTGTGCTCCGCTTGTTTATTGGCCACTCATTATTTTTAATTATGCATTCATATAGGCATTATAGTTTGTAATTATATTCTTATCATGTAATGCTGTGATTGAGACAGTTTAGCATTCGTAGAAAGCAAATATCAGGGTATGGCAGGAGACTGTTTGGTTTAAAGATTGTCAGGGGGAGAGGTGAAGCATCTGGCTTGGAGATCTCTTAACATCAATATTACGCTCGGGTTATGAAGTTAATCATTTGAGTTCGTAGTACTGGGGTGACGTAATGATGATAATTTCACGGATGTAACATAACAAGTAATGCCCCCTGTTGAAATGTTAAGCTGTTAATACACCAGCTAAGAAAATACTGTGGTACCTCTGGAAAATGTTAGAGCTGCGACTATGACCTGACTCCATGCTGAAGACGGCAAAGAGAAAGAAAGATACTGCTACATGGAAACAACTTAGGTCTAAGAGTAATGTGCAACTAGATGGTTGGTGTCCACATAGTATGCGTTAAAGCTGTATTAACGACATGGTTTGGTGAAGAAATAAACAGACATAACATGGGTATCCTGATAACCAATGCCTTAGTGGCTGGGTATTCAGGTAAAGACTGCATCTACTTTCGCTAACTGGTTTTTGATTATCTAAGAGAATGTCCGCCAGTGTGTCTGTGCGACCCTCTGAGAAATACGTCTCCACGTCACGGCGCGTGCGTTGTGTGGGAAGAGTGGTTGTGTTGAGTGGAAGCGCCTCGTTCTTATCGTGGCTTTCGAGGGTCATTTGCCTGGAAAGAATTAGCCACTTCCTTAATTTGCGTGGTCGTTTCCCTTTTACTTGTTGCCTCGAGAACCTCTGGCGCATTGTATACAGCCTATGTGAAAAATACTTATTTAGATCAATTTTTTCCACCGGTCACTATTTAGGCACGGTATTTTTTTTGCGTAGCATTACACTACAGTTGAGTGAAAAATATTTTATGAGCAGTAAGGTTAGCTCAAAGTAAGGTTAATATTCTTCTGCAAGCCACCTCGTAACGTGGCATACGCAGTTATGGACTAAAAATTCAGTAAAGGTTGCCTTGTCTGGATGTGCACCGGGTAGCTTTTGGTAGAACCCGCAAGAAAATCTGACATTCAAGCAATTAGGCAGCCCGAGAACAATTGATAGGATTGACAGAATACAGTTGCTGACCAGAAGCCACCATTTTTAGCGTCAAGGTAATTTTTGTGTCGTGGGGTACTGCGTACTGATCTTGAATAAGAATTTTTACAGTCCTGGGCAACCCTGGGGTAAACATATACGTGAAATAATTGGTCAAGCTAATCGTAAACTGGGTTTCATTAAAAGAGTATTGGGTAAATGTGACGATCATGTACGAGAAATCAGCTACTTTTCCCTTGTTAGACCTCATTTGGAATATGCTGCCAGTGTATGGGATCCCTACGAAATCGGGCTAAGTAATGAACTTGAACGTGTGCAGCGAAGATCGGCAAGATTTGTAAAGGGACGATACGATAATTATATTAGCGTAACCAGTCTATTAAATGAATTGAAATGGGAATCATTGTCAGATCGCAGGTTGAAATTTAGACTTAATCTCTTAAACAAATTCCAAGGCAATATTTTCAGTGATGATGTTAAAAATATTTTACGAACCCCAACTTACTATGGCAGACTGGACCATAGTCATAAAGTTAGAGAAATTGATTGCCGAACTGACCGATTCAAAATGTCCTTTTTCCCTCGCACAATTAGAGATACGAATAACGGTAAATATGTCCTATCGGAGAGTAGCAATGAATAGCATTGGTAGCTGCATGTTGGTATGAGTACTTAAAGCTAACCCTACTAACAGAATGTTTTTGCATGTTTGCTTTACAATTTCTATCTTTTTTAAATAGTGTAGTTCTGACTACTATATTAATACTATTCCTTTTTTATGCATGATTATGTAGTGCATGTTTGGTGAGCAATCACCCCCTGCCACACACCCTTGTGGTGGCTTGCAGGGTATTATGTAGATGTAGATGAACCCTTCTTTAAAAAACTAACCGAAGGGACCAAATACGAGTAGTCAGTTCTGAGAGCGAGGAATGACCACGGCCTCACAATGGTACTGAATATTAATTTTCCTGGATAAAGTAATAGGGATAGATTTCCAACAATGTGCTTAAATCTTTTTTTCCTTAGCATCATTCTTTTGGCGATAAAACCGAGTTAGCGTTTTATATGTAGGAGAAGAAAGGGGGCCCTTTTGTGAGAGTGCGCCAATTTTCATAGTTAGCCGATAGTTAAATCATAGTCACGGAGTGCGAGATAATCCTCGAAGCTTGGCATTATATACATGGCTCATATTAAAAGTTTTATGAAGCTTGTCCGCTTGTCCATTGGTTCCAGAATCTGACAAATTCCTTCATTTGAAATCTGAAGCTGTTAAGGCTTTTATAGTCTCGACGTTGATTGCTCTTCAAGTCATTGTGAAGGCGTGAACCATCATCCCTCCACTTCTCTGGCACGTGTTGGATCAAAGGCCACCCTCCGTAATCACCTAATAGTCTGCTGTTCTCGCGATAATGCCCGTCGCACAAATTTTTCACCTGCGGAAGTGCCGGCCGCTGCGATCGTAGGCACACCACTTCGTTGAAAGCTCTGGCAGTATCGCTATTGTCGTTCAGATTCCGCGTCCAGAGTGGGCGGGGGACTTTGTTTGTGTGTGTGTGTATGAGGAGATATAGCAGATGGGGAACCACGATCAATTTTGCGGAAGCCCGAGCCTTTTATTTTTTTTCCTGCCCAAGCAATGCAAGCGGCGAGAGGGAGAGAGCACTGCTGCCACGTATCGCTTTTCTTTCCTCCATTCACCCGAGCGCGTGTTCATTGAAACCCCGCAATCGATAATCCGGTTGCATTCATTCATGGCATGGGAGGAGGACTCGGGAAAATGCTGCCCCGGCGATCGAGAAATAGGTCGGGTTCTGGGCATTTTTTTTTATTTTCGTCCCTCTGTCCCTCTCCCGCGTCACGTGTCAGCGCTGTCGTTCGTTGTTTTTTTTCCTCGATCAGTCACGAACGTCTTTGAGAGGTCAAAATAATCGGCCACCCGTTGGGCGTTTGAATTCCAAATTTATTTTCGAGCCCGGGCGATGACCAGCATCGGTGGGAGTGGCATTAGTAGTTGTGGAATGTATTTTTAGGTTATCGACTGCAGTGGGTCCTTCACGATCGTAAACACCAGCTAAGGGAAGCTATTGAAGGACGTACAACGCCCTTTTCCGTAGCGGCGATCGATTTCGCGACCTCCGGGTCCTTCGATAAGACATCGATAAATATCTATTCGAGGATTGTATTTTTTTGGCCGTGAAATACTTTTGACATGACACCTCATCATAAGGATTGCTCATTGGCTTGCATGATATACCTCCAAGTTTCTGACTACAGCATCTTGGTCTTTTGTCCCAAGACGTTGTGTATGCCATACGTATTTCGATGTATCTCCTGGAAGTATCTATGTAGGTAATAACTTCTAGGCTTACATGCCATGCTTCGGCCTTTGATTTAGTGCCTGCCAGCAACGGGATAAGCTTAAGATTCGGTCGGTATGTTAGTTTCTTTTTATTTTTGCTTGACTTGAATGAATTAATTAACTTTCGCTGACCTTATGAGCTTGCATCGATAGGTTGATTGTGTAGGAGGTAGTTTATGCGTGACAGTTTCGATATCATCACAATGAGGGAAGTTTTAATCCTAGATCAAATTTTATCTGGCACTGCTTGCAACTGGGATCCTAAAATGCGAGAAACAGCCCGTACTGTTCGATGTTCATGTGGTTTAAGTTGTCATGTTCTCTAGGAATGGGTAATCGACAGTATTTTTCCCTCGGGAACGATACCTTAGATTTCACGATATTTGCTGTTAGAAAGTTGTCACCTTCCGAAGCACGCCCTCTTCTCTGTTATTCAAGTCTTTTATCTACCGTTTTGCCGTCCGCAACTCCTATTCTCTTCCTCCCTTTTATAGTCTGACCTATGATTCTCTCCCTTCCGTTCCCGGCAGCGTTCCATTATCATTCATGTCGTCCTCCAACTGATAGGGTTTCATCGGACGAATTTCTATTTAATCTCTTCCTATGCCACAACTCGGCGTTTGTCGAACTTTGTACCCAGTGTACCGGCTCTCCCTACTGCACTTCTCGCTCACGTCTAAAAAAAGGACTTTTAAAAACATTAATTTTGCTATTAAAAATTTTAATCGCAAAATCAGTGTTTTTAAACCATGAAGATCTCGTTAGAATTTTATCAGCCCTTTTCTTCGCGTCGTTACTCGAGGTTATCCCTCAATTACCGTCGTTAGTATTCTTTTTGCCATTGCAGTTATTCTGTCATTGCATTAGTCTCAATTCGTTGCCAGTGAATCTATTTATATAAAAAAGACTTACTACTGGATCAATGCCCGCGTCAGTGTTCCCATTAGCTTAAATATTTTTTCACCTTGCATATTACTGTCATCGTCCCTTGGTTGTACGTCATATCACCTTGTTTATTTCGTCTCTAGTGCGTAATTATCATAGCGTCACTCTCATTAACCGGTGTTCGATTGTTCTTAATAGGACCCATCGAATAAGTTTGCGTCCTAAATAAATTCCTTTCCCACTCCTCTCCCCGAAATTCTTCACAGCTTACGTTCAAAGGCAGCTCAGGGAGCTCTCACCCCGCGGGCTACCGTATTAGGAATTCTGTATTTTTCTTTTGTCCCACCATAATGTATATGATTCGTTCGTTTGACAGGTAAACAAAATTCCACCTTGTTTACCTCTGTCTTCCGGACCGTTACCGGATTAAAGGTCCTTCGATTAATGCTTCCGGTTGCAATTAGTGCAGTTTTACTTTTTCTACTTCAAGTAGACCGGTACCAAAACGTTTTAAAAGAACCCATTCTTGCGTCGTAGGGTGTATTCTTGGCACCTGTGAACGTATATCCTTGGATCGTGTCCTCATTTATTCCGTGCATTGCAGCTCTGTCCTAATGTGCTCGGCATAATGAATTAGGCATGTTTCATTTGCCCTCGAATGCCTAAATTCTATGCCCCAAATATCGATGTGTGACAATAACTGTTGCGATGGAAGTTACCTTTGATGTTCCAATAACGATATGCATATTAGGTGGACGTATTATTGTCCAATTATGTTTTGGATATGACATTGTTTCATGACATTGTGTTTGAATAAGATGGCCGAAAATTCTTAACATCGATCCTCATAAGGGAACGAAGAGTAAAGTTTTTATTATGTATATTACTGGGTGTTTCAGCGTGGTATCGCCGGAGGACAATCTGCTCCCATCGTATCAATATCATGAGAATTGTGAGAGAGAAAAATGGTCACTTTCTGCTCATCCCCACTCACAGGTTTACGTCTCTAATCTTACTTCTTAGCGAATCAGCGTTTTCTATATTAAATCCTCATTTAAATCATCGAATTCTCTGCCTTCGTGCCTGCCTTTCATTCTTTTCCTCGTGTACCTATCATTCTCCCCTTATAACCTCCCCACTTACCCATGTCATTGCCTCGTAGAACGTCCTCTTTGATGCCCTCTAATTTCTCCAACCACTTTGTTCTCCTGCCATATTTAAACACTTCATCTCTCTTCCTATCCATCCAGCTAACCTTTCCTTTCATCTCCACGTTCTCCTTTCAAAGGCTCCTATTCTTGCTCGTCCTCTTTCGGCAAGGACAAGGTCGGTCTCAACGTCAATAATAGATGACTAAATTCGACGACCAAACCGATGCATAACGAATGGCGACGTACTTCTGAATAGCTTTCAGAAGGTGAAGGGAGCATTTTGGTCCCCAAATTGCCTGATTCGGACACGGATGAAGATGTTCCTCAATAAATTACTCGCCGGTCGTTGGTGGATTTGTGAATATTCGAACGTATTCGTCGGGAATGACCCTTCCAAGGTGTTGAGAAGCCGGGAATGTTCCGGAAAAATTGTTCGCGAGCGAACGTCCTTGATTATTGATCCTTGAAAAGTCGCGAATATTTTACTGTGTGATATTGGGCCAGGAGTCTGGTGCAGCGACCAAACAAAATACGCCCGTTTCTTCCAGCCACGTGTTTTAGTTTCTGCATAGGGAAGTCTGTCGCGTGCTGCTTGCGTGTAAGAAAGGTGGGGAGAGGATGCTCAAGGGACGAAGGGGTCCGGCTCTCCTACCTCTCTCCCCCCACCTGATATCCTTCCCCCCTCTTCCACGACGTGAGCAGAGGAGGGGGGGGGAAGACCCTGAGGAAGGAAGAGGGGGAGGGGTGCGGTGACGTTTCTAGGGGGAGGTCAGAGGGAGGGGGGGTAGATAGTGTTCTGCTGTGCACGGCAGGGTGTGGTTTGCGAGGGTGCGGGGGCGGGGCCGTTAGTGAAATGGCCCGCTCGGAAAGGGAGAGGGGAAGAGCACAGGGCGTGGCCTCTACCCACGCACCCGGGTGCCGTTGGAGGGTGCGGGACCCGCCCCTGACAAGATGGCCGACGAGCGCCGCGCTCTCAATCACACACACACACATATACGTACGAGTCTTTCCTCTTTGCCCGGCGATTTGGTGAGGTGGGTGGGAGTTACGGAGGTTTTTGTATCCCTCCCCCCCCCATATCCTGCACTCAAAACCCCTCCTCTTCGTACCCTTCCTCCTCACCGCCCCCGCCACCCACACTCCTTTTCCGAAACCCTTTCTCTTTCGTGAGCCCCTCGCGGGAAAAGTCGTCCCACCCCTCTTCCCATTTCCCCCTCCTAATCCCCCCTCCGCCGGCCCGCTCTCTCTTCCCCTCCTCTCCTGCCCCCGACTAATACGTGTCGATCAATCGAGTCATTCTTAGCGGCGACAACAGTGACCGACTCCCTAGCTCTTTCATTTCTCGCCGACCTTCCTCCCCTCCCCCCCTCCGGAATTCATTTCGGTCTTCCAAGTAAAAAATATATATAGCTCTGCAGGAGTCTAGGTTCTATCGAAGACAGAGATTTTTGTTCCAATGTCGTCCTGGGTTCATCTCAGGAGTCGAGTACCGTCCTTCGCGTGGATGACTTGGTGTTGTGCCTTCGCTGCCGCTTCCTTGAAGAGAAGCCTGGTGTCGGACGTTCATTTTCGGTCTCCCTACAAATATTTAGCCCCAGAAATTACGCTTCCTTGAACTTATTACCGTCGGGATGTAATTTCGCGACTCCAATAATGTCGGCGTGTACTCCTAAGACTTCAGTTAGTGTCCACCTTAGCATTATTGTCCCCAGTTTGGTCCTAATTGTGGGTTATTTTGCGTTTTATTTAGATTCTCCCTTCATGAATCCCTGTTTCAAATATTATCACATTGCTATGTCATTCGCACCTGTACCCGCCGATTAACTCGGTTGCTGCCTGAATGTCATGAGATATTTGCTTTTTAATTAAAATTGAGGAGACATTGTCAAATTTGCCACCGGCTCGCTTCACAAGTTATCCTAAAAAGTCCAGCCTAACCAGATTAAAGTCAGCTGTTGTAGTAGCCGATCCTGTTTTCAGATGTGAAGCTTGTTACGAAATTGATCTACCACAGGAGTGCGATGCAGATTGCACATAACATTTGAGGTATTCCGGAGAGTGATGATCCCAGAGTAAATGCATTCATGACTTGTGGCGTACATTTCAGCCCTTGGATGTATTATTTTAGACCTCTGTTTAGGCTATGCTGGATGGCCTCAGTACCTACAAAATCGTGCGATTAAAGGATAACACGACAAAGGTATTTACTGCTAGAAAATGGCTGTGGCTTTCAAGTAAAGGCATAGAGAAGTAATTGTGAACACCTTGATATGCGGTAATGCGTTTCCAAGACTTTCAATTTTGGAAATAGGAAGTGGATAGATTGAAAGATATTGAACTTTCTGAGTCCGGAAAGACTAAGAACCGTGATAGGAGGGAAATAGAAGGAGGGTAGGGTATTCGGGTGGAATGAACGAATATCCGATGTGTAGTAGTGAACAACGTACTCAGCCGAGCCACATGTATTGGCATGGCACCTGCCAGACTAGGTGGATAATATTTAGTTTTCTACAAGCTGAGGCAAATGTTCATGAAACATTGTTGCTCTGTTTAGCAGTTGTTGAGCACAACCTTTCTTATCCCATTCCCCAATTTGGTCGCAATAGTTGATGGAACCCTTTTCCTTCTTGGATCTAGTGTGAAGTGCAAGTATTTATCTCTCGAAGTCTTTTATAGTAATTATAGCTACTCTTTCAGTGAGAGGTGAGTTTCCTTCTTAGTAAAAATACCTAACTTTGGTAGTAGGGGGGCTTCTTAATCAGCCACTTCGTAGCTGCAGTTGAAGGAGAGTATTTGTTGGAGAGAGTGTTATGATTGACGTTTCAAAAATGTGTGCAATTTGTATATAGTGGTTGAAAGTGAATAATGCGTTACAAATTTTTTGGCAGAAGTTTATCTGGTGGTCTTCGTCTATTTTTCATTAGCAGTCATTGTTAATTTTGTTACTAGCCCAGGTACACCTGAAATGTTCCTAGATATATATTGAGAAAGATTGCTCATTTATAAAATGAGGATTTCTTGGACAGTAACGTTGAAAAATCGTCCAGTTTGGTTTTATGCGGCCATTGTACACTGTTGAAAAGTATATGTCAGTTTTTGTGGAAAATCTTTAATGGGTTCACCCATGTTATCTTTCCTATTGAATATCACGTACGTTTGTAGTTTGTTCCTCGCCTCTTCTTCAACCCGTGTTTGAGCCTACAACACTTTTCTTCTCCCTGTTTTTTTAGATAGGATATTGTGTGGGGTCTTGTCGACTTTGGTTGAAGGTATGCCAATGCCGACGTCCAGGGTGAGGAAAACCTTTGGCCCCAGGGCCTCGCGTCTTAACAGGCGGGACTCGTGCAGTGCAGGAGGTGGGCCCAAAAGCGAGGCCCGCAAAAGTATATTTCGGCAAGCGGGTCATTTCGTGACACCTTTCGCGGGTCGGAGTGATGTGCTCTGCTGGCCCTTATCCCCTGCCAGGGCCAACGTCGTGTCTTCTCCACTCTCCCTGCAGTTTGGCCCTGCGTTGGCATGATCATGTTGATCTCACGGTGAGTAACCAAGGCATTGAGATTCCATCTAGTTTCGTCCCGAGTACATATCGGTTAATATTCACAGATGATTCATTACACACCGTTGACATCGTGAGCGTCCTTTCGATCAGCGATAACTTCACTCAGGTGTCCATTGACCATTACCATTTAACATTTTGGCGTGTTTATCAGTTGACGTTACCCAGCGAATGATGTGGTAGCATATTAAGGGGAAGGTAGGATGTTAGGTACTTCCCTTTGACTCTTCAGAGGCCACAAAAAAAGAGTAGGGAATAGAGGAATGTCTGTAAAATGAAACCGCCGTTTTCCTGTGGCTGAAGGCTTACCGATGCGGCTGTTAAACTTGGACCCGTTGTCTGAAAGATATCTTAGTGGATCTGTAAATTGCATATCATATATATCGGTGATATTTTCTCTCAGCCCACTCGGATTGGTGTGATTGCTAGAGTGATGGCTTCCCACCCCGAGGGCCCGGGTTGAATCGCGGCCTAGACTTTTTTCATCGGTAAAATGATCCCCACATAGGCCCTTAGTGGGGAGCTTTTCGAGTACATTACTCCGCTCGTCGGATGATACGTCAAACCATGGAACCCTTGGCACCCGTCGTTAATAGCAGGCCGGGTTACTGTCCTCTCTTCCTCCATTCCTTAAAAATTCCTTCCTCTGCCTAAATGTTCACTCCTGAATGGCACAAATGACGTGATTTGTCGGTCGTGTCCCCCGCCGGATAAGTACCTTGCCCCTCGGTCTCACAGTAACTTCTTGGGCTTCCTACCAACAGGTTGTTTTCGCACATTGTATCATCGCACAATCCTGCCTGAATTATCATCTCCAGAGCTGTTATATATTCCCATAGCTCAGATTGATTTTTCCCTGCTTTTTTACGTTTCAACTGTCGATAGTTTTTTTTATACATATCTTAATCTGTTAGCATATCATCCATTTTTCTCTTTAAAATGTCCATTATTTGCTCCTTCAACCTCCGTCAACACTTGAGGCATATGTTGCTTGTATGTGTTTCTGATCTCAGTCTCGCATTCATCTCCACCTCTTGTACTTTTAAAATTCTAAATTATGAAACCTGTTACTGCCCAATGAAAATCTTCACTAAGGTGATATATTTGCTTTTCCCTCGAATATCTTCTCTTCAAAAATACTTTTATTGTAATTTTTCTCGCACCGGAAGTAATATTACTAATAATGCTAGGATTGGATAGTACTTAATTAGTACTACATTGATGGTCACTTTCAGCTAATTTAGGGGATGGGAAAGTCTGACTCAGCGGGAGTGATCACTACTCTTATTGAAGCATTTTTAGGATGTGTGTATGATGTTTTAGTTCACTTCTTTTCTTTCTTAGTTCGAGTAGGCGATGTATATCATTGACGGGGCGAAATTAATGGGATTACCCGAAAAGAGTTGATTTAAGTGATTTTATTATAGAAAACTTCCTCATTAAGACAGCTTAGAGTCGAGGTTGGCGAATCAGAAATAGTAGCTTTAGGCCCGAGTGCTAGAGTACCAGCATGGCCTTAAGCTCATAATGTTAGGGGGGACGTAGGATGGACTAGAAGTTGTAGTAAGGGTGAGTGGGAAAATGGTAAAATCGTGAAAGGCTGCCGATGGCTGAGAGTGAGTTAGCCAGTCTGACATTGGTCTTCAGTGTACGAATAGCACGTAACAGTATGATTGACGTGGGATAAGATAAAGCATAAAAAATAAAGGGATCAGTTTTAAAGTTTTAAATAATTATTTGTTTGGAAGGGAATAGACTAGAGCAGGTGGAACAATTCATAAATCATAAGTGCATTTAGGGTGACAATTAGTTTGGTAGTATTATTATTGTCTGAAAGATATCTTAGTGGATCTTTAAATTGCATATCATATATATCGGTGATATTTTCTCTCAGCCCGCTCGGATTGGTGATAATAAGACGAAGAATACCCTTATTAGTGCTACTAGTCAACTGGCAGATTGCAGACTGAGGTTGTTCTATAACCACTTTTAATTTCTTGTGGTATTTGGTTTTGATTCATTGATTTTCTCCCACATGTTATCTCTTTTTCATCAGCTTTCGAAGGGCAGTGTTGTATTTCTTCTCTTCTCAAGATATGTGTGTATCTCAATATATGTGTATATTTCATCCTTGAATTTTACTTTGGAATGGGTGTTTTTGTAGCGTTTCCTAGATTTTGTTTTGTAACTATTTCTGTTACAAAAGTTCCTATTTTCTGGATTCAATTAGGAGTAAAATTGTGTTTTCAAGGTGATCCATGCCTGCTCAGGTTGTATCGCATCGTCTAACCTAACTAATCGTAAGCCTATACCAAGGTTTTGCTTAGGATTAGTTAGGATAGACAAAAGCCTTGAAATGTTGTTTGTCTGATCAAACCTAGCTTAATACGCATGGGTTATTAATATGCATTCCTGCTGAGACCACGATTCGGGTTTGTGTTATCCTGGAAATCGCTGTAAGCGAGTACGTATTAACGAGGAATTACTGTATATGTCTAACGCCATCTGGAAACAAATCGGCTGCGAATGTTACTAAAAGGTTTAGCCAACATTTTAACATGCGTAAGGCGCAAGAGGGTCCTCGGTTTAGCATCTCATCCGACGGACGAAGTGCTGCACTCGAAGTGTCCCCACTAAGCTGCCAAGTGGGAGCCGGTGTACCGATGGTCACCTTAAGCCATGATTCGAAACCCTTGGAATAGGAGGCTGGCCGTTGTAGCCACCACACACCCCTGTCGATTTAGCCACGCGACTTCTTGAAATCGATGGAGCTAATTACCGAATCTTAAGGCTTTCCTTCCTCAGCGAGCTGAGCGAAAATACGACGTATTATTATCATCATCATCTCTTCGCGGCGGCGGCGTCTCTATCGTCGGTGGTGGCGGCTTCACCCCAGTCGGGGAAGAAGAGGGAGAGAGGTGGACGGCGTCGGCTAGGCGCTCGTCACCCGCCTGCCTTCCTCTCGTGGAATTTGGCATGCCTCCCACTTCTCTCTCTCTTTCTCTCCTCGTGCATACGCTCAGGAGTGGTTGAGTTTTCCCCCTCGCGGAGCCACGCGAGAGATCACCGTCCTCGTCAGAAGGAAGGAGTGGAATATATAACCCGCAGCCTGAAGGGGGGGTGGGGATGATCCGTGACTGTGTCTGCTCCGTTTTGCGGCGAGACTTGGGTGTCGATGGAGAGGGATCAGGAAGTCGGTCATATTTTTAAATGGCCGGTGCAATTTCGGTTCATTCTGGTTGAACCGAGTACTATGGTCTCAGTATTTTACCTATCCGACCCTGGTTTCAACATGAAAGTATCACTACCCAACATGAAACCAGTGCCTGTTATGGTTAAATTCATTGTGAAAATAGTTCTGGGTTTATTTTCGTAATAATGAACATTGACCATTTCAATGTTCATTATTACGAAGGTTTTATTGTAAAGACCAAGACCAAGGTTTTGCGAACTAGCCGCGAATACCTTTACGGAGTCACCCGCTGAAAATGCACTGTAGCTGAATTTCCACAAGGAAAAAATCCACCTCGAACGGGACTCGACCCCTGGACCCCCAGATTTCCGGCCAGTTAAGCTACCGAGGTTTCCTTCTCCCCTGCGGAAATCAGGGGGTCCTGGTTTGAATTCCGTTCGAGGTGGATTTTTTCCTCGTGGAAATTCAGCTATTGATCATATTCATAGGAAGAGAAACCTAATATTATTTATTACACTCTGGATAAAATTTGTCATATACGTTCCCGGAAGACGAAAGTAATGAGATGTGAAACGGCCGGAATAAGTATCAAGCACGAATTAAAAAATTTGAAACCGTTTGGGATACTATAGGGATGACCTCTGGTAAAAATGGTTTCAGGAGTAAAACCGTAAGGTGGACATTGGTCCGGCGATCCGGAAGAGATAATTATGGGTGGGAGTGTCGTCATACAGGGATAAAGAAAATTTCAGTGGAATTTTAATTCCGTGAAGCGTAGGTTTTATTGTAAGGTGAGGAACGAATACCTATTGGAGATGTATGGAGAATAATGGGGAAGCTTCGCTGGATGGAAAGGAAAACAAATAGTGTGAAATATGTTAGTAGAGGAAAGATAACCGAGACAGTAACAATGCATAGAGTGTATGTACTATGCAGATGTAGATAAGGCAGCAGAATAGTAACTTCTGGGTGACTTGAACATTGGCAGAAGTGAGAAGATATTGAGTTATTTTATATAGAAAATCTGGGTTGCAAGGATGAAAGGAACTTCATAGAAAATCTACATGGACGGGGAATAGCGTATTGAGATAATCCACAAATCTACAATTGTTTGTTGAGCATTGATGATTATAATATAATTTATATGTATTGTAATGAAAGATTATGATACCCACTACTTTACCGCGGTTTTTAAGTTAGAATAGCTCCGCTACTTTGTCACTGACCTTTTGGTATATTCTTTGGTTGTCACATTTGGACTTCACGGACCTTATATGTACTCACAATTGTAAACTCATTGGACCTCCCAAGTTATTTCCATATTTCTTTATGCATCACCAAATTTTTGTATCTATCACTGGTTCATGCTATTCGGGCTAGCAATAGTTAAATTCTACTAACGCGGCTCCTACTGACGTTTGTGTTGAGCATTGTAGTTTCCTAGGTATCTAGTGGGAAATTCTGTGTAATACTTAGTCTAATGAGATACATCACTTTGTAACCCTTCGTCGTCTATCGTTCATGATCGTCTGTTGTCCATGCAAGGCCGCTCTCCGTCTTCTCTCTCGGCTCAATAAATCTTACTGTTCCCACTGCCTCCATCTCGTAAAACATCCATTGTCCCTTCAAATACTTTTAGTGTGACTGACGAGCGAAGGTTCCACTGCTTAATGCCAGTAGAAAGTGCTATAATGCGCTCTTTTTTTGAGGTCTTGGTATTTGACAGTTCTTAGTGGAAAACCAGTGGGTCTGAATCTGAGGACCCGGGATGAAATCCGGGTGAGTCTGCTGCACACGTCCACACCCATGTTAAGGGATAGTATTCTGGGTCCCGCGGTTGGTAAACTACAGTTGGCAAAGGTCTTCCCCCTCCTCCTTTTATTACCTGATGATGGGAGTATAAAACTCCGTTGGGGATCGGGTTGGTGTGGTGGCTAGAGTACTGGCCTCCCATCCCCAGAGCCCTGGTTCGATTCCCATCTGTGGCGGATTTTTCAGTGGAACACCGGTCCCCACTCGAGTTCCTTATGGAGGGCATTTCAAGTTCAGTACTCCGTCCGTCGGATGGGACGTTAAGTCGTCGTCCCCTTGGCGCCTTTCGTTCCGAGTAGGATATTGCCGACACCGGGTTTCTCTCCACCCTTCCTCCGTTTCCTGAAAACTCCTACCATTACCCAATTGCCCACCTGTCCTAAATGGCGCAAATGACCTCAGCTGTCGGTCGCCTCCCCTGAATAACCAACCAACCAATAAAATTCCGTTGTTGTAAGCTTGATGAGCATTATTCTCACGAGTGTACCCTACCGTCTTGCCGGATACTATGTTGGCACTTGGCCCGTCGCAATTTTCCTTCAGGAGGTGATTCCATTCGGTTATCGTCCTCGTTAACCTTCAAGGTGCTAGTGGTCCGAGTCGGCGGCGTGGAGCACGTTACAATCGAGTGGTTGCGGTTGTGATGTCAATCCTTCTCCCGTGACTTTCCCGCGGCTCAGTGGAGCTCAGTGCCTGCTAGCCACCTAACCGCTTCCCTCTCTCGTTTTCGTGATTTTTTTTCATCTCGGACCGCTCGACATCGAGTCGAAGTTCCATTCCTGGCAGAACGTGTCGTTTTCTTCTCAAAATTCTTACTCGGGGGAAGGAAGAGGAGTTATTTTTAGTTTTCTGGTATGTCTCACGTGTGGGTGCGATGATCACGTTTCCCAGCGTTTCCATCCATTGGTTTTGCGAGAGATGAGATAATTATCCTCTAGATTTCGTCTCAACTAAACGTAGATTGGGACACAAAAAGAAGAATTGATCTTTTCGACGGTTTTTCCGTTTACGGGTGATAATCAACCGCGGGTTTGAATGAAACCATGGATAGTATGCGTTATGATCCAAACCGACGGAGTAATCAAGGAGCTGATGAATTCTGCAGTTTGAGCTGGCTAGTTTTTTTGTTCCCTGTGATAATAGTGGTAAGATCCCGATGCAGAGAGTAAGTAGCACGAATCATGGGTAGATAGTGAGAATTAAAATTATCCCTTAGGGGGATGGTAATGGCAAATTTTTCATTTTAAGATTTTTTAGCGATTTATGTTGGGTATCACAAGATAATTTATTCCATGCTGGAGCTTGCCTTAAATACCGAAAGCAGCTTGAGATTAGAGGTGAGAAGGATTTTATGGAATAACCCCTAGAGCAACTTGGATTTCTTTGTGGAAATTTTAGGCGAGTGGCGTAGAGGACGAAGAAGGAGATGAGGAAAAAGGAGATAAAGGAATGGATTAATTTGTTCATTAAATTCAGACAATGAATCCTGGTTGGGTCATGTCGTATCATAAGGGTTAATGTATGTAATTTACCTAGTGATATAATGAAATCAAAACAATTGATAGTGGGCTTAGTCCGTGGAGATTTGAGCTGTGACTTTGTATATGTGTAAATTGCCGTCATTTATCTGATATAAACTTATTTGTTCTGTGGGCTTGTAAAGTATAGTTGGGTTTCATCTTTCAGTTGGCAAAGGGAAAAGGAAATCTATGTTTACAAATTTATTCCATCAATGTGAATTATTTTCTAAATGTGTCTGCTGCTTTTCCATCCCTTATACTTTGAATTCGCTCAGTGTTGCTATTTCCTTCAACTGGAAACCCAGTGTTCTATGAATTCTGCGTTGTGGTAGCTTAAGATCTTCTCCTCATTGGTCTTTCCCATCATAACTTCCGACTCGACTTGACCGATTTGAACTGTTGTGAATATTATTCCGTATTTTATCGCTACGGAAATTACTAATGAAGAGTGTCGTGTGAACTAACTTATCGGAATAGCCAATCATCATACGAGATGAATTTCTCTCTGAAATGAACTTCAACTATTCATTTCAAAACGGTGGGACTCAGGCTGCGTTTTAGATTTTTCGACCTTCCAGCATTCGACGTTTGGGGACTGCGCTCGAAGTCTGATACTATAAATGGCTGTCACCGTCCGTTCAAATATTAACGCTTCAAACTGCGATTTATTTTCTAATTCTTGAATCGATTTTCGGTAGTCGTGTAGCGCGTTACGGAGATGATGTTTGTGAATCGATTGTGGCTAATAATGTCAGGTGGTAGTATAATTTATAAGGGTAGGTTGCTTCGTCGTTCAAGTGGGAGGGCAGGTGAAGCATTGGATTGCGTTTTGGTAAAAATTATCGGAATTGTATTTGAATATAAAATGTTAACGAAGATTAATACCATATATTTTTATTATTATTATTATTAGAAGAGCAGAAAAAGAACCCTATAATCCTTTGTGTGTTTACGATTGGAGCGTGTCCGTAAATGTTAGTCTCGTTGGTGATTTTCATGTACCGTCATGCTCATTAGAAATTCTATTAGGAAACCAGACATAGCATAACAAGTCCGCTTCACAAGGTAGCAACGGTCATATTTATATGCCACCAAGGTTTTGGACAGTGTATAAAAAAATGGTTCAAGGCTCTTGGGCGGACTGCATTTCTGCTACTTGGTTGGAAATAATCTCTTTCTTGGATAATAGTCTAAGTTTTTAGTGGAAGGCTCTACCAAAAGTGAATCAAACCTAATTTTATCTCATTTTTCAACATAATACGACTAAATGCAAGCGTACTATTCATATGAGCTGGTATTGTAAAAATGGAAATAAACTTAAATTTTATAATGCATCGCGTATTGATAACAGTGTAACTCACATGGAAGAATGAACCATATGGTGGTAAACTACAAAGTCATGGGAATGCTCTCATCTTAATTAAATTTCGTCAGCTAGTAGAAATAGAACTTTGAAGTGTGTACATATTCGTATTCTTTAAGTTTAGTCTTGGTAGCGGATTCATTGCTTTCATTCTTTAATAATAGCAAGAGTGGTAGAAGTTTAATATGTGCGGAAATGCGGAAGCGTCCTCATGTACCTAAATGCCATTATATTATTCTTGAAATGTGAAGCTCTGTCCTCTGTCTTAGGATTTCGATTATTTTTTAGCAATCAATTCATCATTGAATGTTACTTCAATTTATCATTTATCGCGCTCTAGCCGGCAACCCAAAAGTCGTGGTTTCGGATCCCACCTGGGGTACCGATTGTGTATTTCTTTAATTCAAGGGTAGGGTGCGATATAACCTAAGCAGTTGGTTGGTTATTCAGGGGAGGCGACCGACAGCTGAGGTCATTTGTCCATTTAGGCTAGGTGGATAATTGGGTAGGAGTTTTCAGGAAACCGAGGAAGGGTGGAGAGAAACCCGGCGTTGGAATTAGCCTACTCTGAACGAAAGGCGCCAAGGGGACGACGGCTTAACATCCCATCCGACGGACGGAGTACTGAACTTGAAATGCCCTCCCCTAGGCACTGGAGTGGGGACCGGTTTTCAACTGAAAAATCTGCCATTGCCGGGAATCGAACCCGGGCCCTCGGGATGGGAGGCCAGTACTCTAGCCATCACATAATGCCACCACACCAACCCGATCCCTTAACCCGAGGCGTTGGAACGTCTAAAATGGAATTTTTCTCCCCCTATGCAAATTTGTTTAGCATGTTAAATTATTCGACTGGGCTGTTGTCAATTTTATATAGTGAAAGAGGCTCTTAAGGAACTTTTTTTTAGGAGTAGGGGTGATTTTTTTTAAGATCTTGAGTCTCGGACTGTCTACCGTCGGTCCTGGAGGGCTGAAAAATATCCTGTGGAACCCTCAAATAGGGAGGAGTATCCTACCTTATCCAAAGGGCGCACAGTTAGGCTTCAAGCTCTCTCGCTGCAGAGCCATCCTCGGACACACAGCTCTCGCTGCTTTCGGTCGTGGGGGATGATATCATGACTTCACCTAAATCACGTGACGCCATTAAGGCCGTATTCTTCCACTCGACCGCGTCGCAGTCTTCGCAGATGGGAGAGGCGGCGCCCTCCGTTGGCCCCGAGGAAAATATAACCCTCCGGTCGCCCCCGGCTGCGGCGTCAATTAAGGTCGGCATTCCCTGAATGGTCATCGTTTCTAACCGGTGACGCAATGATGGGCGTTCGCATCCTCCCCAGGCTTTTTAACTCCTCGTCGCGTGTGCGCGCTCATCTCTGCGGTCGGGTCCCGCGGTTGGTGATGTCGTCCGCTAAGGTTGTCCGATTCGTGTGGTGCTGCCTTTGTAATGAACCCGATCACTCGGCACGATGCTAGGGAGAAAATCTACGAAGAGATCTCTCTTATGCTTCCCAAGGACAGACAGTAATATAAGCGGGAAATATCAAGAGGTATGTGCCAATGGTCGAGCCATTGTTTGCATTTTTTAACTATTCTACAGGAATTTGAATGAAATCTGTACAACGGGGTCCACAAGGCTGTAGCTTACTCAGCTCTTCAAACGTTTTTTCTTTTAATAGTCAAAAGTATTATCATGATATGGTCCGCAAAGGATATTTTTTATAAGCTGCATCGAACCGGTGAAGTATTTCAAGTGATTTCGTCACAGCACTCAATAAGGGACCGGTATTACACAGAAAAAAACAGTTGGGAATGGAAGGTCGCTATGTGCATTCCATACACACACTTTATTGACTTCGACCATGGTGACGACACGTAAATGTCACTATCAAGGTCCTTCGGTCGACATGTAAATGCCATTATCTAGGACCTTGATAATGACATTGACGTGTGGAAACCATGGTCGAAGTTAATAAAGTGTGTGTGTGGAATGTACATAGCGACGTTTCATTTGCGATCGCGTGGTTCCACAAAGTTAAGCCTCAAATGTTAAAAAAAAACAGTTCCTTCCGGGGTTCGAAACAGAGTCCTCGGTATGGAAGGGTCATGATACCTGGATCCATCCCGTCAACCTGATCCCCTACGCCGGTTATCAATTTGATATGCTTATCCTGGGGTGCCAGATCTTCATTTTCTTGGAATAAAATAACGATAAGCGTGTTTCAGTCGCGATTTTTTGGCGTTCCATGCCGGTTATACTCAGCTTTGCATAACCCATTCATTAACGACTACATTTCTCAGTCGCGCGTGCATCAAACCTATAAGCCGATCGCTGATGTGGGTGCTGTATCGTCTTGCTCATATCCCGCAGTCCGCGATAATGACGCTGGCTCCTTTTTGCCCCTCTCGCAAGCAGTTAGCGGATCATCGTATCCGCTCTACCAAGGCCTTATAATTCTTCTTCCCTCTCCTCACTCCCAAGTTTCCTTCCCGAATTCCAGTAATCCCTCAAGACTTGCACCCCCGTTTCTTGGTACCGCCGTCAACACGTCCTCGTGCGAATATTCTGTCGTCACGAATTCCTGCCTTCACAGGGATGACGCCACCGATAAGGCGTGACCGTTCGGGAAATGCTGTGGGATGATTATCGCGAGCGGTCCCTTTGGTGTGTCGTCACTTCCGGCACCGTGGCGCTTTCGGAGGTGGGAGATGTCGACGGACGATACGGTTGAGAGTTGTTCGTCCCATTATTAACGAGCGACCGTCGCCGATGACTGGGAGTGATCTCTTCATTCGCTTCGTTATTAACAAATTCCGATCCAATCGTGTCATTTCTGGCGTCTCTCCGCGGCGGGTTCTTGAAAAGATTATCCTATTTCTTTTCCTGGATGCTATTAAGAGTTTTCTGTAGCTGGGAATCTTTCCCCTCATAAATTTCACGCTGAATTAATGCAGCCTTTCGTTTGCCTTGGTCACTTAGTCTTCTTTCCCACGTCTTCGATGCCACGAATTGATTTATATCCTCACAGAAGCGTCAAGCTCTATTTTTTGTTCACGTTTTGTTAGTTTTTGATGGCACCTCTTCAACAGTGGTGTGTGTAATTTTGTATTTTTGGTGCCGCTGGATGATCTCCACCTGTAATATCGCTTCTTGGTGCCTTAAAGGGTAATCTTTGAATCTTATCAATGATATAAAAAGGTTTACGTAGCTGTGAGTGAGCTACAGTAGAGCCCCACTAATTCGGGCCCCGCTAATTCGGGTTTCTGGATAAATCGGGGCGGGCCAAAAAAAAATAAAAAAAATTTACTCACTAAAATTTTACAAGTTAAACACTTCTAATAGTCAATTTTGTTTGTTTTAGATATTTTGTGTTTTGTCACGATGTTTTAAACTATGTAATCTTATATTTTCTTACGTTTTTAGTGCATCCTGTATATCCTTATGTGCTTGAGAACCATGAATGACCTTCAAAAATGTTTTAGGGTCGTTCCTACGGCAATAAAACCACTTTAAATGTTTAATTCGGGTTTTTAGTTAATTCGGGCATTAGTCGGACACAATTAGCCCGAATTAGAGGGGTTCTACTGTCTTTCTATCAGAGGGTAACTTGTTGCCGCATCGTGTTCCATTGCGCATAAATATCACGTTACCGTATACAAATACCACTTGCGTTTACTAACTAACTTTTATAGTAGTAGTTGTCGGTGCATATGTACTTGCCTAAATTGATGTTGAGTTTATAGAGGTGGAGTGAAAATCTGCTACTTTTAGTTATTTTTTGCGAATTTTCATCCGCTTCTTGAGGCTTCGCTTCGGGTAGTATGCTATTTGGCTAGTTGATACAAGTGTATCTGCATCTGAAAAGAATCTTGCGGGACACATACAAAGATGCGCGTACAAATGCCTGAAAGCATGTGTACACGTCAGTAACATCACGTGTTCATTGATGCTTCGTTAAAACAAACATCGGCATATATAGGTAGGCGGAAGAGCCACCATATAATCCCACCGTTTCTAAGTGCTGCGTGTCTTTGTGCCAGCAGTGTAGGTGGCAGAGCATAGGACTTTCCTCGAGGAATGAGTCGGCGTCCCCCTCCTCAAATTGGGTCCAGTCGCCATGGCGACCGAGGACACATCGTCTCAGGCCGGGCCGCGGGCGTCTGCCGTCAAGTGTCCCCAGCCTCCCCTCTCCGCCTCTGTCCTCCGATCCAGTGCCCGCCGCTGCTTTCCTACCCCTCAGTCGCTTCCCTTCCGCGCCTCGATCCCTTAAACTGAAGTAGCCGTAATGAGCATGATGTGAGGGAGTGAAGCATTAAGGTAAACAAGGTCATTGTAGAACAGGTGGATTGTTTTGGAACATCTACGTAATACCCTGCGAGCCCCCAATGGTGTGTGTGGTAAGGGGTGAAGATCAACAAGCATGCAACGGAGAGCCACCAAGCCATGTGGCCATGCAACTAACAATAAGAGCTACAACTACATGCTACTCTTATTAATTGCCATGCGAAAAAATTCTCCTGAACCGGGAATCGAACCACGGACCTTTGGCTTTAATATGAATTTCACCGCCGTTCACGCGGCAGGATTGAAATTTCCTACATTTGCCGCCAAGCGCGGCTTTGGCGCTGGATGGGGTTCACCTTTGGTCTTGGCTTCCTTGAAGCCCTTTCTCCCTTGCGTTGCCATCCTTGATGGACCGCGAGGGCTCGACATTTAGTACCTGAACCTCGGTAAAATTGAAATGCGAATTAGGGATCCTGGGTAGCGTAGTGGCCCAGAAAGCCAAAGGTCCGTGGTTCGATTCCCGGTCCAGGTGAATTTTTTTGCATGGTAATTAATATGAATTTAGCCACCGTTCACGCGGCAAGATTGAAATTTCCCATATACATACTACTCTAACAATATTTCACGTACCTATCCCTTTGCTATGCTCCCTATTATGTTCTCTTGTGGTCCGTGGGAAAAACGGCATTTAAAATCTATCGGTACAATAATATAGATCTATCTGATCTGATCTGGCATGATACGCGGGGGTTCTTAATACGTATCTTACACGTTCAGTGAAACCATCAGTTTTAAATTTCTACTGAATAATCTGTACTTAACCTATGATCTGATTATGATTATTAATTTTGGTACACTGCTAAATCTATCGTAACACCCTTGTTATATGTATTCTTAAATTTGGTAGTGTTGATGGAGATATTAATTGAGGTGCCCATCCTATTCTATGCGTTGTATGGTGGTGAGTGAGAATCACTCAGGTGAATTACTCGTCCTAGGTTCTGGTTTCCCCTCCGTTTCATGGTCCTGAAATGTAAAGTATGTTTCGCACATCTGCAAAGAAAAATGTAAAATATCGTGCTGGCAAAGTCTTAATATGTTGATCATATCCTTCAGCTACTCACTGATGGTTTGTTTCAGCCTCCTCCCGCCACGCACGTTTGTGTCGCCTCCTGTGCCTTCGCTGTAGCTTAAAAGTCTACAATAGCAGGATTTTCATTGAGAAAAAATAATTCCCCCTGAGCGGGACGCGAACTCAGAACCCCCCTTATTTCCGGCCTGGTGCTTTAACCACTTACGCTACCGAGACACGTTCGACACCTTAGTCTTCATTCTCACGTCTTCGATGCCAAGAATTGATATATTATCTATATCCTTACAGAAGCTTCAAGCGTTATTTTTATTCGCGTTTTTTTATATTTTCGTGTAATTAGGTTTGTGTCAACCTATTTGTTAGAAGGAATAAGTATCGTATCATACTCCTTTACCCACGTCTATGGAACGTCTCACATGGGGGCCTCTCGTTACTCGTCGGTAGATGCGTGACGCCCAGCCAAGGGACCGATGACGTCCACTTCTTTTTCACCAAAAGCCCAAGCCAGCGAGAGTAATCGTCGGTTCCGGGAATAACGGGCGGCGAGTGGAGAGGCGCGCTCATGAGGAGGATCCTCTTCCCTCAATCCTCCTTTTCCTCGTCTCGGCGAGAGAATTTCCTCCCACGTCTTCCGCCGCCTCCCAAAACGACCCCACATCCTCTTTTCGCCCCAACCCGTGGTGTTCATACGTAGTATCTTTCCTCCCGGGCACTCCTCCCTCTCTCCATCCCAGAATCGTGTCTACAGCGGCCGTCCTAGGTCCGTCGGGTCGACTTACGCATTGCTACTTCCTTCGGGACCGGTCCGATACGAAGAAAGAGGCGTGGAGTCTCGTTTGGGGGCATAGCGTCGAAATACTAATTGTGAGTGACTCTTGTTCAAATCCGTTTCTTGTGAAGAGCCGGATACCTCTTGGTTATGTGCGTGCCATGTGGTATTCATGGGTGTCCCATCTTCTGTAGAAGCCAAATGCGTCGCAGGAAAAAGTAAACGTCGTATGATTATCGCTGCTCGGCTCAGAGACCAATCCTGAACAGTGAAAACCGACGTTTGGTTGCTGCTGCTCTAAATCGAAGAGTCTTTATTTACCTATTTTCCAAAGGTAACCTCCAGGTATATAAAATTCTGTTCTCCCGAGATTCTTGCAGAAATATTTCCCGTTTAATTGTGAAAATATTTTGTCATCGCGTGAAGCATGCAAATTTTAATGAGGGCATAATGAGAAGGGTTTCATGTCCATTATCGGCTTAAAATCCATATCGATAAAGTAGACTGCGTCAAAGAAATTTAATTGAAGGTTGACGTGTAGCTTCGAAAAACAAGCTCCAGGTTGAAGACTGGTATAATGTTTCACTTAGAAACTATGGTAAACTACTGCAACATTTTGATACCAAGATGAAATATTTCTGTTTCCTTCACTTACCCTATTAAGTCGAATAGTTGCGACGTGGATTTCAGGGAAAGAGGAGTTGATTATAGTGCCACGATCACTTTGAATTAAATTGATGGGGCGGAGTGGAGAAAAATGAGTGTATCACAATGGATAAAGAAAGAGGTATCCTTTAAAGGTGATTAAAAGTGGGCAGAAGGAATGAATGATGTGAAAATGCTTGCTTGGTTCGTTTTTCTCAAAAAAAATCAATGAAACCTAGCAGAGTATGCGATATTTTAAATTTACAATGCCTAAAAACTTGATTTAAATATCTTTTGCTGGATGGATGAAATAGTTTTTACAGGGTCATTGTGTCTTGCGAAATTGAGCCATCGGACCCGTTGAAGTTGCGAACTAGATCACTTTACGGAATGTATTTTTAGCCACTAAGTCGTTAAATTAATATAATATATGGCAATGTTTGTACGTATCGAATTTGTTGTCCACAACAATTTGTCGGCCTTCATTACTCGAGTCAGTCTGACAATGAGATTATCTACATCGACCGGATCGGTTTGTAAAATGCATTCTTATGGTTTCGATACGTCGCCGCATCGAAAATTTCTACGCGGAGCCTTCAAATTTTCCTATCCCGGTCCCTCTCCCTCGTTTTTCCTGGGTAATTCAGCATCCGGCGCACGACGCGATCAAGTCCGAACCGCGAGCCTTTTGTTTATTATAAATTCGCTCGCGATCGATGGAAGTGTGTGACGCGCGCGAAGTCTCTCCCTCGCCCCCGTCGTCTTCAACCGGTTTCGCATTAAATTCTGTGAGCGGTCGGGTTGGGCGGACGGACCTGACCGACGTCGGTTAGTCAGCAGTGCGGGTCGGCATAGCTTGCGTTGGAATAGTGTGGGTACGTCGGGCGCTCGAAAAATAAACTATTGCGTTCGCTTCGTACGAACGAAAAGCAAGAACGACATCGAGTGCATACGATGATGACTTCATCCACTGATACACTAATTTCGCTTGGAGAGATTTTGACTTAGGCTTTATCCGAATTCATTAGGAATTAGCCATGTTTCTTTAGCCATCGAAGGTGCCTGAATTCCCCGATGACTAAAGGGAGCACGAATTCGGACGAAAGCTGCAGTGTCGCAACCTACGGTATAACAGTGGTACTTTAAAACAAATGAGGTATTTCACTCGCGGTCATTTATGAAGAACTTTTGTTCTAATACTAACTTATGGAGTTAAAAGGATGCTCACCGGAGATATTCTGTTTTGAATTAAAAACTATTTTATCAGCAAATCTACTAGCTTAAGCTCGAGCATTGACATAGTTTTTTATTATATTATTTATTATTTGTTCAAAAGCTCGCTGTAGCGGTAAGTCTTTCGCCATTTTCGCCTACGTCTAGCATTACAAAGCCTACATTTCCAGATATTCCAAGTAGCTATCACCTTTCGGTTATTCTTTTACGTAATTTAATGTTTTTTCCATTATAATTTCACAAACTTTGTTTTGAAGTGCTTCAATCTACAACCTAATCTATGGTTACGTCCAAGTGCAATGTCCACAATAGAGTACATCTAGTTACAAATTGTTATTGCAGATAAATTTAATTGACAAACATCGCGCAAGTGATTGTTTAAATTTTGTTTCCGTAACAACCATTCTTCTGCCCTCCAAAGGCGCTAAGAATTATGGGAAGGTTTTTAAAGATGGCGTCGCAAAAGGATACACTTCATGCTCACTTTGCTGATGGCAACATTAGGTGACTACTAATTTTTGTTTAGTAAATTCGGTGACTAAACTGATGCCTACGAATTCGGACTCACTACAAGATGGCTTCCTCCCTGCGAAGGGAGCATTTAGGCAGCTAATTGGCGAATTCGGACACGGCCTTATTATTTGTAAACTATACATTCATTTCAGAGATAATTTGATATTTTTGCAGTTAGTGCCTGCAATGATCTCTTGCTAATAGTCCGATTTCGACGCGCAGGTGCTAGAAACCGTTGTATGTATTAAAGATGTACACTGAGTGAAAATATTTGCGATCGTATGGATGTAGCCACAAAGTGAATCTTGAAAGGGGTAGTCTTACCCCTATATATGACGACAAATGTACAAATCTTCAATTTCAGTAACTGAAATCAGATTCGGTGTTATTAACCCCGGAAATCTCTTTATATGGCCTTTTCTGTAAGCACTCAATGAGGTTTACCTATTTAGACCACTTGGCCCGTTTTTTTACGTCAAGAATTTCTTTCTCCGAAGGAAGGGCTTTCTCCGAAACGTCGGCAGTAATGGAACAGCTTACCCGGTGGAAGACCCGAATAGAATTCACCAAAAGAATTTCTTGTTGTAAACGATTAGTAAAGCTTACGAAAATGACAGTAAATGTCTGAACCATACATTTATTATCAATTTCCTAAAACAATAAGTACAACAGGAGAGGACGCCCCTGCAAATAGAAGGAGTTTTTCGAGATTCCCTGCACAGCATGCGGAAAGAAGTACATTGGGGAAACTGGACGGAGCATTAAAACGAGAGTAGAAGAGCATCAGCGGGTCACTCGACTCGGACAGCCTTCGAAGTCGGCAGTGGCAGAGCACTCGGCCCTTGGTCATCAAATTAACTTCGAAAAAACTAAAGTTCTCGCCAGGGTCAACCTCGGCTTTATCGAGAGGCCGTCGAGATAAGAAAACAGAAAGCCAACTTCAATAGAGATGGTGGCCTTCGAATGAATCACACGTGGATGCCGGTACAAAATAAACTTTCTACATCAACTCTTCCCCCCCCTCTTCTCTTCTCCCTACCAACCCACCGACCTGAAGAGTATATATACCCACCCACACCGGCATGCATTACCATTCCCTCAGAAGAAGCGACCAGTAGGGGTCGCGAAACGTCAGGCTAACCTGAGTACGCGGTAACACCCGAAAAGTTACTTAAATCAATAAGTACCACATTTCCTTGATAGTAAAAAAATTCTACAATTTCTTGTGACAACGGACCGCTTTTGAAACAACGAACGAAACGTTGGTGCCTTTGTTCCAAGGTTAAACTTTGCAAAAATAACTTCAGATTCGGCTTTAGCAACAACAAAAACCCTCAAATAGCGATTTTCGTTAACATACGACGAGATTTTCTATTTTGGCCACCTTTTAGGCAATCCGTGCACTGTGCGCCGTCTCGATGTAAAGAAAAAGAGAGACTTAATAATAGACATATAGTAATAATAATCTAATATCAGAGGCGTATAATAACCTGCAAGAGTATGTGGCTGGGGGTGAGCCATCACCAGGCTTGTGTTATCAGTCGGAGAGAACACTTACTGCCATGCAGGCATGCAAAAAATAACACAACAACCCCGTTTAAACACTACTTCCTAGAAATCAAGAGTCACACTACAACCACCCCCTGGAAAATATTGAGCATGCCATTACGAGACGTTCACCAAAACTCAACACTTGAGATGCGTGAAATGTTAGCTATATATGACACTATATTGTTTTTATTGATTATAATAGTTTTAAATCAATTCCAGTAGTATTTCGGCTGCGTCCCTGCGCATTGACTGGTGTGAATAGGGTTGCGTGGTTAGAGGCGCTGCTGACCAATCTGGAAGACTGTTTGTATGCCGAGTAAAAACTTTTTAACCAGCGAGCAAAAAAAAAGAAGAAATTGCGGAACTCCCAGTCAATGGGCCATCTTCAGTGGCGCAAAATGAACTCCGTTATCGGTCCCTCCAAACAAGTGAATGCCTCTAGCGAGTCCGTTGTGCCTCCTTGAAAATCGCGCTTTTCTTGATCGCGCCTTCGTTTCTCCGTCCCTCGTGTTCCTGCGAGCCAGTTTCTATGGGCCTGGATTGGAATGGGGAGGCGGGAGAGCCGTGTACCACGTGGACAACAGGGCCAAGCGGACCTCTCCCTTCCCTCTCGATTCTCGCATAAATTAAACTCCCACGCGGCGTCCACCGCCCAACCTTCCATTCCTGCCCCTTCCCTCAGTCATCACTCGTAAGACAACTCTCGGGAGAAGCGAATGCGCCACTCCCTCCTCTGCCTTCATTTTTTTTCCTCGACTCCCCGTTTCTATGCGCCGTCGGGCTTTTCTGTTGGAGCCTCGATCTTCAAATTTCTATGGTCAACCGTACGTGGTCTTCTTTGGGCTTACAGTGGGCGGAAAGTTTCTAGCTAGCACGGGACTTAGAATAGTTGCCTGACTGAATATTAGAGAGAATTTAGCCTCATAATATGTAGTGGTTTATTGTTAAGGGTGTAAAAAACAGATAATTGGAGAAAGAGTGGAGGAATCTTCATTGGTATATGTTAAGTGTACCATAGGTATGTTATGGTGTCGTACCTTGTGGTATATAATCATTGTATTTTGAAGGTTTGTTAAGTGTTTAAGTTGCTTCTCAACTTTTCAAACTACCGGCACAGGAACTAAAGGATGATTGCAGATTCATGCTGACCGATAAGACCAATCTTGCGAATTTCGCGTGAGGAAAGTCCTTCTTTTAGTAATATTTCGTAGTATTTTTACAGCATCTGTTCATTCACATCCAAAATGGGAAAAATCTTATTTAACCTCAATAATAATTGGGGGTTTTCCCAATACAGGCAGGTATATTTCCAAGTACAGGTCAGATACATGCTGGGGGACAGTGCTGGTATCTGACCATCGCGAAGTAATAAAACTTCATTTTTTACGTAGGGCAAAACTCACCTCATAGGGCAAAACTTTTATACGTTTTTGACGCAGTACTGGAAGTTTTCCATGGATGGCGATGGAAGAATTTTTCCCTTTACTTCACTGACGATATATATAGCTTCCATTGCTATCGTTTTTTCTAATCGACTTAAGCGGCACATAACATATGCTATTCCTGTAGATTTTTTTTATTTTACTATAATGGTGCTATATGCCTTAAACTAATGTCAACATTCACATGGATAAGTTAACATTTCTCTGTGTTAAAGCAAACATACATTGTCACAGAATGGATTCCTTGTTGTTTCATTAAAAACACGTAATCCACTGCTGCAAGGAGCAGACGGAACAACTTTAACACTCTCCTCGATTGTGCCGCTTAATCCTAGAAATGCACACTTCCTGGGAGAATCATAGAGTGCACACTGGGGTACAGCGGACCCCATGAGTTATATTTTTTTATCTCAGCTGTTTGCTTTATTTCGCTAAGAAGATGGCAAATATCATTAATGTAGAGCCTTTTTAAAATTAATGAGTTAAAATATTTTAGTTTTAAAAACTCACTCACTCACTCAGTGATTCAACCCGAAGGTTGCTTTTGTTAGGTGAGAGTAGAGCACGCCCAGTACTAAGCCAATGGCGTGTGAAATTCACATATTAAGCGCAGTTCCTTTCCCTGGGCCACCTGCGATTTCCTACGAAGTTTTGACACTCAGAAAATCGAATCGCGAGGATTTTAGATGGGGGTATCCAGAAAGGCTCTTGCCCGGGATGTGAACCCAGGACCCTCCGGTCAGTAGCTCAGTGACCCACTAGGCCACCACGACCCCCTTTTTAAAAACATAACAAGATAAAAAATAATTTTGCAATTTGAAGACTTAAAAAATACCTTAAAATTTCATTAAATCGAAAATTATTTTCCATTGTTCATGTTTTGAATTTACCGAGAAATACTTTAAACATCTTAAAGTTAACATTTTAAAGTGTACGTAAAATATTGTCACAAATGTTTTATCTCCAAAAATATATTTATTATAACATTTGAAAGAAGGGAAATTTTCAAGTTTAATTTTTCTGGAATTTTTTCGAAAATTTCATCCACACTTTTTGTAACAGTTAAAATGCTTATAAATTTATATTTTTTTGGCAAAATAAATGTAAATCTTCACATTGAATTGGAAAGAAGTTAATTTTTCACTCCAGTAGTGGTAGTACAGAGCTAACTTCTATGATCGTCGTACATGGGAGTGCTGCAATATGAGCAGAGATGTATCGCTTTTCTGTCCCTTTCCCTCGGGCATAAGCTGCATCAAACTTTCCTTTTGAAGGTACTTCTCATTGCTGCACTGCAGGCCCATCAATTTGTAAAATTTTAGTTGTTCGTCAACCGTGCCTCTCCTGGGGTGTGTAATATTTCTTACAGCTCTTCACAAAGTCTTCCCAAATTTCATGAATTGGTGACAATTTATCGATCACCCTTTGCTGTGATCTTGTTGTTTTATCATCAAAACGCAGCGTTGACAACAGAAAGAGGAATTGCTGTAGATGCATGGTACATTGGTATAGTGTAGATCCAAACTCAGTTGACCACAGCTCATAAAGATTAGTGTTGTATGTCCTTTAAACCCCAAAAAATACATAATGCAAAAAATGCCTCCATCTCCTCAGCATCTGCATCACTATCATATGATTGGGGAACTAAAATCTCGAAACGCGGCCATTGCATTTCCTCATTTGTGTGCATCAATATTTTATTTATCACAATGACTACCAAGCTTGCCGGGGAGTTCATCACGCTGGACACATCGCGCGCTGCACCTTTTATTAAAGACCTGGGGGGGTGTGCTTGAATCGCTTGGGATTGATTCCGGTACGTAACTAAGGACTCACTCGTATGTTTTTACATTGTGTTCGGGATTATTCCGTATCGGAATCAATCTCGAACGATTCAAGCTCACCCCCCCAGATCGTAAATACTTCATTGTTAAATTGTAAATTTTGCGACGATAACAATTACCGATTCGTAGAGTGCTTCAGTTTCTCTTCAATCATGCCCAACAACACTATCGCATATTTTTTCTGCACACGAAATCGCATGAAAAATTCCTCATCATTCCAAATATGGAAATGTTTTGTTCTTTGCCGCACATTTATAGGGTTCGTAACTATATACATAAAATATGAAAGTAATTCTTCGACGGAATTCTCCAATTCAGGATCGAAACGTAAATAATTGCCAAACTCCGTCTTGTTTGTTTACATATTTCATACCCGCAATGCATTGGTTCCCAAGATGCAATGCAACTGACCGGCAGTTACAACGGTAGCCGTCGGTGAACCTGGCGGCCACGGTGACTCCCGCACAGCGTAACTAGGGGTGGTGCAACAGATTTCAGCGTTTAACAGTGACTGTAACCCTAACCGGAGGTGTAACCCGACATGGTGCAACCGGCCCTAATATTATCATTTAGGTTCGTGACGAGGAATGCTAATGCAGCACCATCCACCACTGGACCCCAGACCATTTTTATTATTTTTTTGTGAAGTGCTAAGCATGTTAATAGCTGCAGCACATGCATGGATCTTTTCCTAAGATGTAAAAAGGAATTCACATTAAAATTAGCTTCCTATATTTCACGTTCTGTGAAATTTACTGCGAAGCAAAAAATGCCTGGGGTCCACTGGACCCCAGTGTGCACTTCTAGGGTTAAGTCGATTAGAAAAACGAAAGCGATGGAAGCGACAAATATCGTTTGTGACATGATACGAAAAATTCTTCCCTCGCCATCTATGGAAACCTTCCAGTACTACATCCCAAGCTTATAACAGTTTTTCCCTATGCGGTGAGCCCCTTATTATAATTACTCTATGATGTTACTAATCGGAAACTGGGAGATCCGGGAACGATTCCCGGCCAAGTGACATGGTTTTTTCAAGCCCCTTGGGAACCCTTGCTCGTATCTGTGTACAAAATCATAGTGATCTTTGTGAATATAAAAAAGGCATTTGGGATTGGTCAGAACCGCGCGTACGCAAGGGAAGTACCGCTGTTGACGAGTTTGTTCGCCCTCTTGACCCGTCTTGTCTCTCTCCTCTCCTCCGCAGTGGGAACTACTTGGTTCGTGTGCGGGCGCAGGTGATGATTCGCGACGACAGCACGGGTGGCTGGGTGCCTATGGGCGTGGGAGGCCTCTCCAACGTGTCTGTCCGCAAGCGGGCCCTCAGCTCCCTCCTGCCGCAGCGGGAGGCGCAGCCGCCCGCAGCACCACAGCACCACGCCCCGCACTACCGCACACACCACCCGCAGTACCACCTCCACGGCGCACCGCCTGCCGCCCGCGAGGACCACGGCACCGGCAACGTCGTCGGCGCCGCCAAGTACGAGTACCTCATCTACGGGAAGCGCATCTCGGACCAATCGGTGAGTGAACGCACCGTAAAGGCACACTAGTCGTTGCAGGTGACTGTCGTGCAGTCCACCAAATCAGATCTCAACGCTTGGATGATAGGATCGCGTTTATTTCCCACCGGCCGGTTGTGCAACAATGTGGCCAATAGGAGCTTGCCTCGTGGTCACGTGCTGTTTGTGTTTACATTCGCGACATTTTGATTGTTACCATTGTTGTTACCATTTCAACTGCGTCCTAAACCCCTAAAAATATTCAGAATACAATTAAAACAGGATTTAACTGTCTTACATCACCTTTGTTTGTTGTTAGGAATGTATTATAACAACATACATTTCATTGATGTGAGATTAAATGTACATGATTTATTTGTATCTTGTATCTGAAGCAGAAACAAAATGTAAATACAAACAGCACGTGACCATGAAGGGCGATCTTATTGGCTACGATTGCACAACCGGCCGGTTAGATAACCGGTCAGTGTGATTGGAACAGTTTACACCAACAGTAACCGGCAACGGCTAGTGTGATACGGCCTTAACACTTGTCCTTTACGGTTTTGTAAACTACTTTTTATTCGAGGGGTTTGGAGTGAACTAGTTGAGGCATTGGAATGGCAGCCTATGGGTGACCTTGAAGTCAGAATGGGTATCTTCCCCTGTTCCGTGACATTCTTTCTGAAATCCGGGTAGGACCCCGTGCCTCCTTTGTGCGGTGGTTTGCACAAAGGAAGTTAGGAAGTACTGGAGGCCACAGGCTTTGGCATGGCAGCCTGTGGGCGACAGTGAAGCCAGAAATGGGGGTACATCTACATGCAAGCAACCACAAAGGTGTGTGGCAGGGGGTTAATTCTCACCAAACATGCACTACATATCATGCATTTAAAAGGATTAGTATTAATATATTAGTCTAAAATATACTATTTAAAAGATAAAAATAGCTAACTACGCGTGCAAAAATGTGCTGTTAGTTGGGTTACCTTAAAGTTCTTACACCAACATGCAACTCCCTATGCTATGGATTGATTAACTCGTATTGGACATATTTACCGCTATCCATATCCGTAATTGCACGAGGAAAAAAGGGCATTTTGAATGTCAGTTCGGCAATCAATTTCTCTAATTTTGTAATTATGGACCGGTCCACCATATTAATTTGGGGTTCGCAAAATATTTTTAACGTCATCACTGAAAATATTATCTTGGAATTTATTTAAAGAGATTAAGTCTAAATTTTAACCTGCGATCTGACAATGATTACCATTTTAATTCAGTTAATAGACTGGTTACGCTAATATAGTTATTGCACCATCCCTTCACAAATCTTGCTGATCTTCGCTGCACACGTTCAAGTTCATTATTTAGACCACTTTCGTAGGGATCCCATACAATGAAAGCATATTCCAAATGAGGTCTAACAAGGGAAAAGTAGCTGATTTCTCGTACATGTTGTGTACTAGGGTACTAGGGAAGGATCACGACCGTCCTCCTCCGTAAAAAACTTTGCGTTTCATATTGCCCCTAATGGAGACTTCCATGTGTATCAAGACATAAACAACAATGAAAATATACCCAAATGTCATCGCAGTGTCATCGATTAATTTTCTTAAGGCTATTAGGGATGGTATTAAATCATTTGATTCCCTGGGATTTTTCTCACTAAAACTGGTTTTAATTTAACCCTTGTAAACAACATATTTTGTGCGTTTTCGCATGTTTGCGCACTTTCCTCTGTCCCTTTGACGAATTAAAAAAATGAATTCCGTTATTCACCTCACCACTCTTAGTTTTACCGCATGCAAAAACAACTTCCATCCGTATGAGTATCGCCAGGAGAAAATTCATTTGTCCGAGCCTACCAAGATGGCCGCTGGCTTCTCAAATCAGGAGCAATGTCTCCTCCAGTATATATATTCTAACCTCATTGGTCCTTGGCCAATTGGTCGTGCGATGTTTAATTTAAATTTTTTCGATACCTATTTTGATTGTTCCATTTGGATGCTGCCTCAGGATGCAAATGACATAAGTACATTCAATCCCAACGCAAATAAAATATATGCTAATAGGTATAATACTTCCTTCACAAAAGATAGGTATTGGCAGATAGCAGTATTCCTATTGATAAAAAAACTTGACGGGGGGCATCGTGCAAAATCCTTGAATGTAATGCAAGATAGCTATATGCCGTCTTAATATTAATCTTAGTAACTTTATGTTTTGGGCACCAATTGAAATGGCAACGATCTAAATATCGTAAAATGTAATAATAAACAAAAACAGCGCGTGACCGCGAGGTGAGACCCTTTTCGCTACGGTTGCGTAATCGACGGTTGGAAATATGCGCGCTCCTATTCTGTAACTGAGAGTAACTGACAAGCGATATGGTGATCGGCCTTAACGAGTTTTGGGACCGTCTGGACGAATCGTTTTCGTACTTTTAGTGATATTAGAGACAAAAACTCGTTGAATATGTATACCTTTTCATGCTACATATTCGAAAAAATACACAGAAAATTGCGTAGCGTGGGCGGTGAGAATGAGTCTAATGTGAAAACACTGGTTTATGATATCAGAACTAACATCATTTTTCCGGTTTACATGTAGACGTTCATATTCCCGAAAAATAAGGGGAAATTGAAGATTGCAGGATGTTATATTTTTAGAGTGATTAAAATCAGACTGCGAATCAATTCCTGACGATATTGTTTACTTCAAAATATAGTGAGACTGGCGCTGCATTCAATTTAACGTTGGGTTCCTGTGTTGGGAAAAGTAATCACTTCAAATATGTTCATCTACTCGTTGGTGTATTCAGGGGCGTTTGACCTTGCATGCACATGAATATTCATGAGAGTATTTTCTGATAGGGATACATAAAATAATGGCATTAGTCGTATATTTTGATTCACGCAATCGAGATGAAACCATCTTTATTCACATTTTGAAGTAGCATGGGGTTACAATTATTTCGCCTTGAAAATTATTAGCGAAGACTTGAATTCTAATCGCGGCTCCTAGAATTCCATTTGACATCCTTCACGGTAGTTTAACTGGTTAAAACAATCCGGGCCGTACTGACGGATTAAGGGGTTCTATTTACGAACATCTAGATTATGTCCAGTCACGAAAAGAACGGAATTTCGACGTTACATGCGTGAAATTCTGATTGTTGCTAATAAATTTGGGATTCGTGGATGCTGTGTCGTCATAGCCTCGATATTTTATCGAGGATCGATAGTGTTGAATCGTTCCCGAATAAGGTCCCAAGTAGAAATCCCGGTTTCACCGAATCATTTTTCTCGAGTGAAATTCTCACACTCATGCACCAAACCCACGTTGTGTCGAGGACATTTTCCCCAGGGTTTCCGTTGTTGTGGAATTCATGTGAGACCCGCTTCAGGGTAGCGATATTCTGATGGGAATCATTGTGCTATTTGAAAATGCAGGAAATTTCTGGAATCGCTGTGCTATCGTGGAGAAACAGATTCATGTCGAAAACCTCAAATCAACCGTTGAGATTATACGATCCACGACACTCATGATTGCCGAAATCTATTTCTTTGTATGTATTCATTATAAAGCTCCTTGGTCGTGCAACTACGATACTTATAAACTAAAGAGCTGAAAATGGGGAAGTATTGTGTGGACGGAAGTAAATATTTTATGACGCAGACTGGGGATGTTGAAGAGCTGCAGAGAATTGCGGTAAAACTGTCGGAAATTAGGGAAATCTCTGTGGTAGCTGAGGAAACATTTTTTTTCAACTGAATTTAAATGCAGAAAAAGTGTCGAGGCTTTCTCGTTTTTAGGCCCTGGTTTGCGAGAAATTTGGTTTTATAGAACTAATTTCCTCGTGAACCCGGTCCTGTGTGAGAGAAAGCCGTGATGCTATTTCTGCATTTTATCTCCTGTTACAGAAGAGAAAATTGTTCCGTTAGCTTTCTCAGAATCTTTTTCTGGAAGTCTCCTTGTCAGTGTCCATCGCTATCGTAATTTTTGCTTTTGTGTCTTTGGTACCTTGTTAATTACTCAACGAGCTAAAGTATTGGGATGAGACGTTACCTATTTTGAGCATTGTTTCTTAATGAATATTTGGTCAGTGCTGAATGTTTGTATCTCGTCCCATTCAATTTTTTTTCCTTGAGGTCATAAAGGGTATTTTCGTTTTCTTTCTACTAGTAATTGATTATAGCCAGGATGAAGTTCTTAATGGACGGAATACGGCAGGATATATTTTGGACGAATGTGTGATGAAGATTGTGATGTGGATTCTTAGTCATTTCAGCAAATTGTTTTTGCAAGTGATGGGATGCTGTTAATATGGAATTGTTGACCGAAAGAAATTAATGAATGGCTTAATAAAAGTATATAACTGAAAAAATTCTGGTATTGATCAGTTAGTGTTTGGGATCCGAATGCATTAGGTTTGATCAGAGAACTAGACAGTGTGCAGCGTAGAGCAGCTAGGTTCGTTAAAAGGTGTTAGGATAGGTTTAGTATTATATCAGAATAATACAGGAATTAGGGTGGGAATCATTATCAGAGCGTAGGTTAAATTACAGATAAAATCTCTTATCGAAATTTAAAACGGATAGCTTTACTGAAGATGTTAGGCACACATTAAAAACACCTGCGTATTATGCTAGATTCGATCTGATAAATAAGATTAGGGAGATAGATTGTCGTATTGATAGATTCAAAATGTCATTTTTCCCCCGTACTATAAGAGAACACAATAGGCAGCATAGGAAAGGGATCGGAAGGTAAAATTTTGTAGAATAGTCTGTAGTACACGTTGCACACATTAATCCCTTAATTACTAACTAACAGTCTAGTTGCATGAGACCCTATAGTAGCTTTTTTACATGTCAATGGTGCATGCTCGGTGATCTTCACACCCTGCCACACACCCTCGCGGTGGCTTGCAGGTTATCGCGTAGATGTAGATACCGATGTAATAATCTTGTGTCCCGGTCGTTTTGAACTGGATGTGCTTTATAACTTTCTTGCCGGAAAACGTTTGTTTAACTCTCCGAAAAAGTCATCCCTTTGCTTCCCTTTCGCCGCCCACTTATCATTTTTTCTCCCTGTTCCTTCACTCATCTGTGAATGTAGTTAATGTCCGTGTAATTGGTGTTGACTTCGAACGGAAAACGCCCCCGTACTAGGATTTGCCCCGCGATAATAGTGGGGCGCCTCGAAAAGAAAGCAAGTTTTGCGAACTGCTCGGGGTGTACCTGACGGAAACTGGGTGATATTTTGATTAGGAGTTTTTGTTATCATTTTTAGCCAAGCAGTGATGGTCATTTCGTGATAAATTAGAGAGTTTAAACCACACTTGCTGCTGTTCTTTGCGGTATGACTCGTCTAGAGAGGTGTAATATAGAAGTATTAATTAATTTGATACTAGGCGGTGGAACTTTTTATTTTTATTTCAAGACGATGAGTTTACTAATGGAATGTGAAAAAAAGGGAAAGTCACTGTGCAATGCGATTGCGGTCATGTTTGCTAAGGGGAACCTCGAATCAGGATCAGGTCCAGGTTAATCACGATTTCTGTGCCTTGGTCTTAATTAAGAGCTGATGTAAGTAAATAAATTGTATTGCTTTCAACAATAAATAATGATGGTTTGCTATATTGTATGACTTTCTTTCACCGTGTGTGCCGCGTAAGGGATAAGAGATGGTAATGTCATAAATGCTATAATTTCTCAAGAAGTGATAAAAGTAGTATTTCAAAACAATCTTGCAAAGCCAATACCCAAAACTTAGCCTACTTAAAAAATATTTTACAATTTTTCGTGGCCGTTATGCTATCCGGCAACACATTATAAACTTTCGGGTTCATATAAACAAAGGATCGCCTGAAAATAATTAATTTGGTTTTAGCAATTGAACATTTCCCCTTCTCTAATTAAACTAATATCTGCTGCCGGATGCAGTTGGCATATTGCCACTCATAATATAAAATAATTTCATTACCTTAAACAAATAGAAATGCTGCAATGGAAGCAATCTCAAATTTACAAATAAGGGGTACGAATGTTTTCATTCTATTTTTCGATGCCATACTTATACCCATCCTTTTTTGAAGGATTGTAGCTTGTTTTAATTTATTATTGTGTGCACCTCACCAAAACTCTAATCCATAATTTAATTTTGATGGAACGCGAGCATGATAGATTACTTTTTGGAATAGTAGCGTACATTTATAACGAATGAAGTAGAACACAGTTCATTCGTGATAAATGAAGGAGTAGAATATACTTGGACTATATTTCACCCGCTTTCCAGCTGGCTTTATCAGGTCCGCTGTTGTGAGTTAGGTCAGTTCAGCGGAGGAAAGTGTCTCTATTGAGGTCACTGCAGCGAACGTGAATGAGCCAGCTGGAACGCGGGCGATATATTGCCCAAGAAAATGGAGAAACAGGGATGGAGACCCGGAAATTAAGTCTTTAAAGTCCAAGGGCCATATTCAAAATCTCAACCATAGTCTCTCTTCCTCTGCCCACGTCCTAAAACATCCACTTCGAGTCAAATTAGTGAGCAGATTTACCCTGGAAAGTTGGTATTACCACGCTGTATACCGTATCGAACCATATCGAGGAAAATCTGTATTCCCTTCTGAACTCGCGAATCTGAACACTGAATCTGTATGCCCTTCTGAAAATAGACGCGGACACCGCCTGAGGATGTCATGTGCATGAGAAAGGTGTGTCACAGCATTGACTCTTGTCGGTTTAAGTTAGTGGTCCGGCTTATTTAGTGAGATTCAATGTTTACGAATATCATTTTATTGTTCATCTCTTAAGGCCGCTTTACACGATACAATTTTTCGTACAATTTCTTTTACAAACTCTTGCATGAGGAAATTGTACCGTGTAAAGCGGCAAATTGTACGAACGCTTGCGCGATTGTCTGAATGACTGAACGGGAAATAGTACCTGTTCTAATTCCATTCGGAGAAAAATAAAATTTCGTTTAGTTTATACAAGTGTTTGTACAAAAAATTGTATCGTGTAAAGCGGGTGAGTGTTAGTGAGAACTTTATTTCAATCATTACACGATAACAATTCTGTTGAGATGGAGTACCTATTTTATGAGATTTTTTCAAGTCATATGTCATACCGTGGCTAACATGTGAACTGATTGAGGTTTCGTTGTCGTAGCATTTTAATGGGTAGGTACGCTTATTTTAGTAACACCAGTAGCTACTAATTAATGTGAGACTCCGGTACTGGGATGTGAACTTCAGATCTTTGGGTGGCTAGTCGTTACTGATCACCATGCCGGCAACGCCTTCGTTTGCGACTTCTGCTGGTCCATCCTTTTTTAATTCGGGTATTTTCCAAGCTGCCGGACGAGGATGCAATACCTTGCGACGCCACCGCGCTCTCACCCCCCCCCCCCCACCCCACCTCCTCCTGTCCCCCCTCCCCCGCCCACTCCTACCCCACCGGCTTTCATTCATGCGCCACATTTCGCCTTCTATCCCCTCCCCCTTGCGTCTCTCTCTCTCTCCCAACCTCACTTCTCCCCTCTGCTGTATCTCTCTCACTCCCCCCCTCTCCTTTCTCGAGTGGCCGACTCCCATCTCACGCGAAGAGTGCATGAGAGCGGTGTAGGTGCGGTCAGCTGTGGTGTCGTCCGGCCCTTGCTCCAGCGGGGCCGTGCGACACATAGACATCCGCAACCCGTCGTCGATCGCTCAAGTCTCCTCAAGTTATTATTGCCGCCGTAGCTGTTCCACCAAAAAACTCACTTGCGTATCGTAGGTCCCAGATAATACTGATTAAAGAAGGTTTAGCAAGATTAGCAAATCCTATTACTTGTTTCAGCGCTACTTGATACAACAATACCCTCCTCACTCGTCCCTTTTTAACCCAGAAGCCTCTCCTCATGGATGTCTTCAGAATATCATGGCCCCGCATCTGTAAATGCTGCTACATCCATTACCTCCTTTTAATTTCTTCCAACAACTTTCCTATAACTTCCTAAGAAGAGTGGGACAGAAGAGATGTCGATTGAAAACATTAAAAAGAAGATGGGACAACTTAATGGGCCACATCTTGAGACGCGATGGCCTGATGAAGACAATCGTCGAGGGAAAAGTGAACGGTAAGAATGGAAAAGGCTGGCCTCGTATGAGGTATATGGAGCAAGTTGTGAAGGACGTAAAAGAGAGGAACTACGTCAATATGAAGAGGTTGGCCGATAGAAGAATCGAGTGGAGGGCTGCGTCAAACCAATCCTAGGATTGTTGACCGATTATGATGATGAACTTTCCTATCCCAAGGCCGTCACTTTTTCGTTTGTGTTTCTATCATCATATTGGCTCCATCCTCACCATAAATACACACCCAGTGCTTCGGTATCCTAACTATAGAGGGTCAGGTGTCCTTCCCGTGTTATTCCTAACTTATATCCGTGCATTAATTCCTATATCTTCATCAGCATTAGGTTATTAGCTGATCATACGGTCATCTGCATAGGAAAAAGTCTCATTGCCGGCCCCGGTGGCGGCGGGGTAAAACCCTCGCCTCTCGAACGCAGGTTCGAATCCCGCCCGGGGAGAATTTTCACTTGCCTGGGCATGGATTTTTGCGATTGTGTAATCTGTTAATTGTAAGAGAGAATTGAAAGTCTTAAATTCGCTGGTCAAATAAAGGCAGGTTTAATTTTTTCTTATTTTTATAGCGGCCTTAGTGGATCTTTAACTCGAGTGTATTAGAGGGAGGTGACCGATAATTTGAAACAGAAGTAATAAATGATTATTGTGATATAGTTACGTGGTGCCTTCTCACTCTCTTTCATTTTATGTAATCATATGAGAATTGTTACCATTGGAACCTAGAAGTAGGTTTTTAAAACGTACGATAATGCACTTATGGCCAAAAATGCTTTTACCTTAGTTAAATAATGTGGACGGAGCAAGTAACATCTCGTAGTACGAGTCATACTCGGTCACCATAACATTCAAAATGTGTGCCACACTGCGGTAATGGGATTGGGATTCATCGAACGAATTATGGAAGGGAGCGGAGAGAGGGAGAGGGAGACGTTTCTCTCCCGTTAGGCCTCGTCCGGGGTAAGCAAGGAGCATTTGGGATGCAACGGAGCAAGATTTGGTTCGGAAACTGAAAAAGATACAAAGTATAGCAGCGTGTTTCATAAAACTCCCATGTGAATGTAGGTACAAACCGTGTCGATGGGCCTTTGCGTGAGCTTGATTGGGAAACTCAGGAAGCTACGAAGTCGAGATGAAATATTTTCACCAATGCTGCATATCAGGAGGGCAGACAGAAGTCACAAAAAATCAGGGTGAAACCGCGAAAATAGGAAGAATTAAAAGTCAACAACCTAGTGATATTCACAGGATTACATGCCCCTTTTCAGCAGTTATTTTCTTTTGATTCCTTTTCCCAACGCTTCTTTTTCACGGATAGTGATCCTACGCGCCCTTTCTCGCACCCTTACTCGTTGGATAATGCGCAGGTGTAAATAAAAATTGGATCAATCTCCCAAACCTTATGAAAGTACTCAAGGTCGAAGGCTTTTCTGTTATTACTTGTGTTCTACCTGTTGAAGTAGGTTTTGATGGACGTTGAAATTCTTCCCACGCAACCTATTTTCTGATGATGGCAAATTGTAGTTTGTTGCCGTGGCTTCTATGTTACGGGTGGTGAATGTTTTAAAATCATTGCCATTTTCATAATTTTCAGCTATGAGTGTATGCCAAATTTTAGCTGAAAAAATTGGCGGAACTATAGCGTCCATGTGGTTATATTTGATGAATCGGTTACTGCATCATTACTATTTATTTTTATTATTAAAAATTGCCCAATTTTTCCTTACTTGTTGAAAAGTCCACCTTGTATGGACGATTACTCTCATTATGTACCCAGCCCCAAAAGTTTGATGTATATGATATTTTAAAATCTTTGATTCGAATTTTTTTAAGGTCATCATTTTTATTTACTTTCATCAATAGTTACTTTCTCTACTCCGTGAGTAGAAAACGGAACGTGTAATCGAGATTAGTTCGATCGAACGAATACTTTTTGTTGTGATATTTGCTGAATCGATTACTGCAGCATTCCTATTCATTTTTATTATTAAAAATTGCCCAATTTTCCCTTACTTGTTGAAAAGTCTACCTTGTATGGACGGTTACTCTCGTTATGTACCCAGCCGCATAGGTTTAATGCGTTTGATATTTTAAAATCTTTTATTCGAATTTTTTTAATGTCGTCATTTTTGTTTACTTTCATCAATAGTTACTTTCTCTACTCCGTGAGTAGAAAACGGAACGCGTGAATCGAGTTTAGTTCTATCGAACGAATAGTTTTTGGCTGGTCGCTGGTCGCATTTGTACTGATTTTTCCTAATAACCTAGACGAGTAAGGAAGCTATGTGGCCTGGGATGCGCTCAGGAGACCTACTCCTCCTGTCCGTGGAGTGCACAAAATCTTTTTACACCTGGACGGTAGAAAAGGTCTTCGAACGAGAAATATAGCATTCCCCTTACAAAAATAGCGAACGTGAACACCCAAGTCTATTTTTGAGTGGAAAGGATGTGCTGACGTACGACGTCGCCCGATTCCCGTAGACTCGACTCCGGAAAGAAAGTTTTTCCCCGAAAGGAAGTGAGGAGGAAAAAGAGGTTCAGGTCATCGCTAGGGCTTGACGAACGTCGTACCTACTAGACCGAAAACGAAAAAAAACTGCCATATTTCGTTGCAATAGTACTGTAAATGTTTCTATTTCGGATTAGTTATGGAGTAACCGAAAAGAATAATTAATTCTGCAGTTCGCATCGCACACTAGGTTAGAAATTAGGTTTATTATCAAAGAGGGAAGGTTATTTTCCTCGCATTCTTCCCTATCAACTTTTTACGCCCAACTCCATCTGTTTCAAAGTCACAGTCGAGTAATGTGAGAGATTATCTGGGGAAAGTTTGAAGAGAAGGTGTCAGGTAATTGTTGAAGCTTATTTTCGATACTTGGGAAGAGTAAGTACTTTAAATAAATGGTTTTCTCATCATATCCGAATTCAAGTCAATCATCATTTTCAGTTAAAATCCTAAGATTGGTTTGACGCAGTTCTCCACACGATTCTCCCATCGGCTAACTGGTTCATATTCGCATAATTATTCCCATTCACATCGTTAACGAATTGATCCACATTTCATTTCCGAGGCCGACCTTGTATGTTCCCTTAAGTGAATATTTTTCAAAATTAAAACCAGGCTCATTATTTTGCTTTGTTACTGCAGTATCACGAAATTTAATCTTTACTCTTCCTCTGTTGCATTGGTTATTTGCTGCGTAATTTGTAACAACATTAATTTCCGCAAAAAAATTAAATCGACTTGTTTTAAGGACACAGATCCACCAATGAAACCGTATTTGTATTGAGTTAATAATGTGGAGGAGGAATGTTCCAACATTTTAATACATATTCTTAACGGAGCTTATCAAAACTTCTCTTCCATCGTTAGGTGAATCCCCCTCCTATCCTAAAACATCATCCTCTGTCTTCCATTGCGCCTCAGTTGATTTCTGGGAAGTGATCTGAAGTTCTCATATTCATCGAATTGTGATTTTATCCCAAATTTACTGCCTAACGTGAACATTCGAGGTGAGTGTATCGTCCATTTGTGGAAACAAATAATGATTCCATAATAGTGGAATGCGGAAACATTATCCTTCCATCAAATCTTTTAGCTGCTCGAGGAAAGCCATTGCTATTCTGAACAAACCGCTAAGTAGTATTACTTTAGTTCTTGGTCCGAAAATTTTCAAAATTCCCGGGAAGAGTGACGATTTTCTGACAAGAAAGGCGTTTGTGTGTAATTCTTTGTGAGGAACTAATTCACTTGTTCTCTCCGACATAAACGTGGTACTGCCCTGCGTAACTAAAGTTAATTTGTATTTTGTGATACTGCTTCTATTGGCTCCTCAGTGATGTGACAGAGAATGAGCAAGGTCTCTCAAGAGAGATGACAGTGGGAAAAGTGAATAATATAGAGAAAAGAAAGAATTGTATCTATCGGGAAGAGAACGATGGAAGCCATAGTCGTGTGAATGTTAACCCATGTTTTGTCATTCCTTTTATCGAGATAGACGTCAGTTGCGATCAGTTTAAGTCGATAATTAAGAACTATTTTCAGTCATTTAGTTGTTTACTCTGCTAAGTGTGATAGATGGTAGATCCTCTCGCCTTAGCCGCATGCGTGGGTAGTTAATTTTTATGCAGGTAATGTTTTACAGCTACTAAAGCTTTATCGTGGTGAACACATCGGGAAATGTGCAGCCAAGCCATCAAAAAGCTAGGATTTATTAAAAGAGTAATAGGGAATGTTACGAGAATACAAAAGAGCAGTGTTACTTTTTACCAGTTAGGCCCCACCTGGAATATCAGCCATGGGATCAGAATTAATTAGGTTTGATCCTAGAACTAGACAGTGTGCAGTACAGAGCAGTTAGGTTTGTTATAAGGTGTTACGATAGGTTTAGCAGTGTATCAAAATATTAATTGAAGAATGATTGGGAATCACTATCAGATGGTAGGTTAAAATACCGATTAAATACCTTGCAGAACTTTAAAACGGGAAGGTTCACTGAAGATGTAGATATATGTTGAGAACCCCTGCTTATCATGCTAGATTTGATCAGATAAATAAGATTAGAGAGATATATTGTAGTACCATTAGATTTTAAATGTCATTTTTCCCGCGTACCATATGGGAACATAGTGGGCAGCTTAGCTAAGGGATAGGTAGGTGAAATTGTTGAATGTGTTGTGAGTAGTGTGTAGTAGTCTGTAGTGCCTGATGAATGTTTAATATTATCTCGTGTATGCTAGGGAAATACAGATGAATATCATACTAATATATAAAAATGAAGTAGTGTATGTCTGTCTGTCCGTCGGTTCTATGTTCGTTACCCATCTCCTCAAAAACAACTGAACCGATTGAGCTGAAATTTTGTTGGATTCTAGCGTATGCACTGGAAGGTGCCATAGGCTATATAAAAAAAGCTCAAGGCCCGGGTTCGATTCCTGGCGCCAATTATGTATTTTTATTGGTTTAAATTGACTTTTTCAATTTATGGTAGCGCATGAGTTTTTTCTTTCGCTCAGTAAAATAACTAAATATTAATCGATTTCTTTCATTCTTTCTGTATTTAATGGGCAAATGTTTAAACTTTCTTATTCTTTTAACCGATTTACACGTTGTCGTCGAGGTTTCTGGGCAATATGTAATTTACATTGAAAAAACTGTTTTTTTTTTCGGTTGTTTTCCGAGCGTACCCTAGGCCTTTGCAACTGTCGTCTCCGAAATGAAAACATCGTTGATGTCGAAACAGTTTGTCATAGAGGGATGCCGTGAACGGAATTGTGCATTTCTCGATAATATAGGAAGGTACTGAAGGTATTGTAGGCTATTCGTGAAGCAAATCCAGCCATGCTTTTCCGTTACGAAGATACGTGCTGACTGCTAGCTCTAATACCGGAATTAAAGGTTTGCATTCAGCTAAAATTAGGAATATTTAATTGAATGCTTCAGCAGTGTTCAAATTGTGAATATTTTTTTTATTTCTTTACGAATTCGTGCATTTGAACCGACCTGGGACGAAGAGAAGAGATGGAAGGTTTTCGGAATCGCCGTCGATGGAAATAGCCTGAGATTTGAGATAGTTAAACAAAAACCAGGGAATAAAATCCAAATCCCAATGGAACATAATGTCCTATTACATATCCGTGGGATGTTAGTTGATGCCTTTGCAATGATGTTAAAAAGGTTTGTCCAAAAGCGATGCCGTAAACAGCATTGTTCTTTTTGTGAAGATATTGAAAGGTACTGAAAAAGGTATCACAGCTAATTCTTGAATCTAGATCGGCCGTTTCATTCGGAAAAATCATACGGGCCCTACTTCCAGATCAAATAGGTATGCATTCGGTAGCACTCAAATTATTTAAATGAAAGTTCTGGGGGTTCGAAAGGTGAATATTTTACGGACTTACACTGTATTTCGAAGTGGACCAATTTCAAAATTGTTGTCTTTTGAGACACAATAACGTGATAAGAAACGTAAATGAAGTATAATCAAAAATAAGGGTAGCAAGATGATGAAAAATTGTGTATATAGTTATACGCCAAATATACAGTAGAAGGTGTGAATATGCGCAACCGAGCGACGAGCACCTGGTTTAAGTAGGTTAAATCTGTACTAGATAATAAGAATAGAATTTACTGTAATTGGAGTAAAATGCATTAATACTTATCCGTAGGTAGTTCATTGACGCCACTGTCATGGTGTTGGAGAATTGAGACAAACATAACATAAAAGGCCAGAGGACATTTTTTTTCCGAAGAGAAGGGTGCTATCATTCTAAAAAAAAACGAATCTGGTCTCATTGTCAACAATAGACATATATTTGAATGCACCTAACCTCTGCATTCTAACTTCCTTTGTTACTTCTGGCTTGGATGTTTCTAAATAACTTTCTTATTTTTTTAGATGGTGTTATCGCCCGTGACATGGTGGAAACGATTCAATATTATAAGAATGAATAAACTTGATTTTTCCACAAATTTTATTTCTTTCCACTACCCAGGTTTCGACGGTTAAGTCATTGTCAGCTGAATAACAAAGAAACAGTTTTTCCACCAAGTATATATACAAAAAGTGAAGAGGGGCGGGTTGATGATGACTTAATCGTCGAAACCTGGGTAGTGGAGAGTAATAAAATTTGTGGAAAAATCAAGTTTATTCCTTCTTATTTTTGTAAAGGTCCAGGTATGAGTCCTGGAAGTAATTAATGTTTACATTGGTTTAACATATATTTATGGTTCCGATAGTGACTTAGAGCCTTAGCATAATCCAAGTTTGTTTTCGCCCTTTCCTGAAAAATGTTAAAATTGCTTAATACAATTTTTTATTATTACATTTTTCCCTCCCGTTGAATTTCAACGGTCACCTTCAGCTAGCATTTAAATAAATACCTTTATAATAAGTAAACACCTCATTACTATGCAGATACTAACGATCTGGTTCACGTGACTCTTACATCTAACATGTTTCCATGTAGTCATAGCATTTAAGCTTTAGTTGCATGTCAGTAGTGCATGTTCGGTGATCTTCACACACCCTCGCGGTGGCTCGCAGGTAATTACGCAGGTGTAGATGAATGTTGGCTCTATTTATTTCTGGGGTCCTCGTATCCTGCGGCCTTCTATCCTCTTTCTTTTCCTTTCTACCCTTTTGCTTTATGCTTGTCTGTGCATGTGCAGATACACTTTTTGTGGTGTTGTTGACGAATCCAGATAAGATTTATCTTATTACATTTATCTCATCTTGTTCATTGTTGTTCCCTGTCAAATTTCATGGCCTCAGCATCGGCAGTAAGCAGGTTTTCTATTGGTGGTGCTACTCTCTGCTCAGAGCGATGCTATTTTTCACTAGTTAGGCCCCACCTTGAGTATGCAGCCAGTGTATGGGATCCTAATGAATTAGGTTTGATCAGAGAACTAGACAGTGTGCAGCGTAGAGCAGATAGGTTCGTTAAAAGATGTTACGATAGGTTGAGTAGCGTTTCAGAATTAATACAATAATTAGGGTGGGAATCATTATCAGAGCGTAGATTAAAGTACAGATAAAATCTATTAGAGAAATATCAATCGGATAGCTTTACTGAAGATGTTAGGCACATATTAAAAACACCAGCGTATTATGCTAGATTCGACCAGCCAAATAAGATTAAAGAGATAGATTGTCGTACAGATAGATTCAAAATGGCATTTTTCCCCCGTACTATAAGAGAACAGAATAGGCAGCATAGGAAAGGGATAGGTAGGGGAAATATTTTAAGAGTATTCTTTGGTGCATGATGCATGTATTAACCCCTCAAATACTATAGATACTAACAATCTAGTTGCATGAGACACTTTAGTTGCTTGTTTGCATGTTAGTAGTGCATGCTTGGTGATCTTCACCCCCTGCCACACACCCTCGCGGTGGCTTGCAGGGTAATGTGTAGATGTAGGTGAGCCCCTCGGTTTCGGTTCACCTGGAGATTAACCTTGCTCCATTTCAGCTCCCCCTCGGAAAGTCTTTCTCGAGGCTCTCTAACGACTGGCTTAAAGTAAAAAGCTCGAAGCTCGGAAAACCTTGTGGGCTCAGGAGACTCTGATCCCCAAAAGTTGTCTCCCTCCCCCTTTGTTTTTCTCTCGTAACAGGCGCAAGTTGAACTGTAAATTTCCCGCTACGACTCGTGTGCCGGTTAGAGGATGAATACCTGTCGATTGCTCTGTGAAATGATTTTGTTTCTTTAGAACTACCCGGAATCGGAGGTGTGCCAGACTCGATCAGGGATTATAGGCTGTAGGACTTGATAAGAATGAAGAAAACGTAGTGGACGGGGAGGAAGACGATTAAACAGTTTCTGAGAGAAAAGAAATGGGAGTTCATGACCAACAGAAAGCATAAATGTAGGATATAGCTTACTGTAAAGTTGATTTTAAAGTCGTGTGAAGAAACATAGGTATATTTGGAAGAGGATAGGTATTTTTGTCCCTTAAGGTGATGGATATCGACGAAGAATCTGCACTATCAACTTTGAATATAAATTAGTGGGCTCTTCTCCATTCTTCGGAGATGATGAACCGCCTCTTTTTACTCGAACCTTTCTGGAGTTTCCAGTTGCCATCCTTCGTACCCCTCCTGTTCCTCACCCTCTCATTCTTGTTTTCATCGTCCTTAACTTCTAAAGAATCCTTACCAACCACTTAGAGTCGGCATTTATTCCGTCTATCGCGTGCAAAGTTTTCTCCTCCATGTAACGGTAGGTACTTCTTAGAAGTTCGAAAAGATCGTCTCTAGCATTGGGAAGGTAATCCTATAGGCAATCTAGAAATGTGCGGGGATATTGATTAAAAAGATTTCACGTGTAATTTGGCAATTTTAAAGCGGGGGACCCTACTTCCCTCAATGGCCATGGTTGAGTGTCGTTTTCGGAACCACAGTTTACTATTTCCTCTTGCTTCATTCACCATTGTTGCATTTCTCCCTTTGCATTTTACTCATGACTTGGGCAAATACTTGGGCAGTAAAAGGACTTAATGATGACTCGATGTAGAGATATCAGGTCCAAATCAGTAAGGGAATCGGGGAGAAATAAAATGGAAGTATGACCATCACGGACATTTTTTTTGCCATTTCTATCATCTCTATAATCTACATTGGGATCTACTTTTCTCTGTGTTTTATGTTAATGCGTGTATGACGAAGATAAGTTAGGAGAAAAGTCTGTGACTGGGATTGTTCTCCGGCTCTTTCGCACCTAATTGTAGTTTACCTAATGGCTATTCGCAGTAATAGAAAGGACTGAGCTGCCCACCACTGCTATTCTTGTTTTGCATGTACAAAGCTAGGGCCATTGGCCATAGAAGATTGATTTAGCATCATCATGGTGTTTTTTTTTACCAGGTGTTCATATGCGTTTTTGTTGCGGCAATTTTTAGCTGTTTTCCAATGATGGGTATCTCTGCATTGAAATGATTTTGTTTTGTCAAAAAATTATTCCTCGTATTGGTATACTTGAAAGATTTATTGTTTGATCAGCGCTCCCTCATACCAGATCCAATTTCGAAACCAATGCCAAAGGAGTCAGGTATCTCATGATTTAAATTCCTTGTATACGATAAAAACTACCTAGTCGAAAGACATGGGAGAAAAATGACACGCTGGGAAAATGTATTGATTAGTAGGTCTGTTGGAGTTAATCCCTTGAAGTTGGAATATCAAATGTTTTGACTCCATAGAGCTCTACTGATGACACAATACTGATGATGAACATCTCAACTCTCAGTAGTAGCGAGTGCGTTTTCCCCACGGTTTAGCAGAGTACAATTCATATTTTTCAGCTTTTTTTTTTCATTTTTGTGAATCGTAGCATGTATTTATTCATATATTTAGTCGACGATTGGATATCCTAGTAAGGGAAAATTTATGGCATTGTGGCACCTTAGCCCTAAAAATATTGTAATGTTCTGTGCTCCAGTGTCTAGTTTGAGACACTGGAGCACAGAATTATTTTCATTGCTTCTTCGTGTGGTTAAAAATAAGTGTATATCCGGCATTGAATCCATGATTCAAATTTGAATCCTCCTGTCTTCTAAGCGCTAAATTTGATACCCTTTTGCGTCACTAAATTTATAACTTCATTCATACTGGCTTTCCATCCTGAACGATAATACAGCACTTCCGTTTCTCCTAGAGTCTGGAAATCTACAATATATAATATGTGTATGAAATATAATGCGATATCGGTGGTTTTGCAGGGACTGTCCACAATCCCCGTATATTTCTTGCTCTCATAAATTGCACATTAGACCACTAAGTAACATTCATTGCGTATCTACCTGTATGCCTTGTGTGAGATGCCGCCTTTATGTAATGCCAACAGAATGTGAAAATGCCTTTCCAAAGCTAGTGAGTGCCCAAATGTCGAGTCTTTTAAACGTATTTTTATCTTAATGAGTAAGATACTTGGTGATTCGCCAGGCACCGAACCCTTTTCACTCGCTTATCACCATTGTCATGAATATCCATCTACGCAATACTGTGCAAGTCACCGCGAGGGTGTGTGGCAGGGGGTGAAGATCACCAAACAAGTACTATTGACATGCAACTAGGCTACTACATGGAAGCATTTTAGTTCCAAAACCCCTGGTAGGGGTGTGGATAAATTCTGCCTTCTATTCCCTTTTTCCTGCGCATTCCACAATGGCCGCTTCAAATTCTCTTTAAATATTCCCATCTTCCGTTTACTTCATGCCATCCAGAACACGACTGCTAATCAGTGGGAATAAAATGCCGAATTTGTCATATTAATTCCACGATCTCTGTTTCAACTTCAGTTGTCTGCTAATGAGAGAACTGGAACCGCCAGCAATTTTAGGAATTTTCGACTCTTTCAGTGGCCATTTATTCTTCATAATTAAAGGAATCCTTAATATGTTAATTATATGGAAAGGTGAAGTATGGGACTGACCTTGGGAAGCGTATGTTGAAGTTTGCTTTTCGTCTTTTGGATTCTCATGATCCCTTACAAGCTGAAAATTCCAACCTAATCGATCCCTCAGCGTCCTCTCTCGTTAATTCTTCGCCTTCGATAGCTCCCTATCATTTCTTTCACCTGGTATAAATGTATGCTGACAGATTTGTTTACTGCATTAGCATGGGATAAAACACTTCTGGTACTCTATACTCATTATGTTGGATAATCCCCGTGCTTTGATGGAAACCAGCGTTTTGTATGGTGAATCATGGTGCCGCATAATTTTCATTCTATTGTTTTATGGAGTTTGGCTGCTCATAGTGGTTGCCAGAGAGGTAGCTGCATCACCTGAGTGAAATGGCAGTGTAATGAGATGTTGACGATCGCTACATGTCAAGGAGCCAATTCTCTTTGTGGATCACATTGCTATCCAGTTGACTGTCGATTTTTTTCTGCTGGTTAGGATAGGTTTTGATGTAGTATCCGTACTCGACTTGTTATTTCATTCATCTCTCGGGTATTCCTACGTTTTCTATAACTCTTCTAGTCGCCATATTTCCCACCCCCTCCTTCATACTGTCCATATTAACTTTTCTCATTCTTCCTCGATCTCGCTTACCCAACATTCTAGCCTCAATAGAGACATTCTGGATCCCTTTGTCCTTAAAGTGCAACGTATTCCGCTATTTACACTTGTCAGGCCTCATTTAGAATATGCCGCTAGTATATGGGATCCGTACGAGGAATGCATGATAAAGAAATTAGAGCGTGTGTAAAGGATATCAGCTAGATTTTTTAAAGGCCGTTATGATTATTGTATTAGCGTTACGAGTTCAATAGAAGAATCAGAATGGGAATTAGAACGCAGGTTAAAATTTAGGTTAAACCTTTTTAAGTAAATTCGAAGCTGATTTGTTTACAGATGACGTTAGTTATATATTAAGATCCCCTGCGTATTATGCTTGGTGTGATAAGATAAACAAGATTAGAGAGATAGATTGTCGTACTGATAGATTTAAAATGTCATTTTTCTCTCGTACCATTATGGAGCACTATAGGCAGCATAGCAAAGGGATAGGTAGGCGAAATATTGTAGTCTGTAGTGTATGATGCATGTATTATCAACCAATTCCTTTATCACTTTGAAGATACTAACCATGTTGCTGCATGTGACCCTATTATTAGCATATTTCCATGTAGTAACCTAGTTTCATGTTAATAGAGCATGTTTGGTGATCTTTACCCCCTGCCACACACCCTCGTGGTGGCTCGCAGGGTATTACGTAGATGTAGATGAATATCGATATATCTGTTTCCAATGCTATAGATGTATCGAAGCTAAGGATATATCAAAAGGAGGAGTTTCATCGCTCTCCTCATATGTGCCGACACTTATCGATGGCATTCCTTCCGCTGCTGATGGCCGCTTCATTTCGTCGCCGGCTCTGTGGAGTACACGCGTTTTCGGAAGCGCGCGCGTTTAGGCAACGCCCAGCCGAGGCACTCACCATTCACCCCCGCGCGTTCATCCCCGTCCGAAAACCTAGCCGCCTACTCCCTCTCTCTCCCTCCTCCTTCCCCTACTCCCCTCCCAGTCTTCCTTCCTCTTTGCACCCCTAATGCGGACCTTACCCCCCTCTACACGCCCATTCTTCGCCTCCCTCCCCGGGAGTGGAGGCTGCAAGCCTCCCCCGCTTCTATCTCCCTCCCTACGCCCCCCTCTACTTTCCGTCTCCCTACCGTACCCTGGCCCCGAACCTCCTCTTATACCCTTCCCCTCCCCCCGCACACCCCACTTCGGCCCCCCCGCGCTACCCTTACTGCTCGCGCGTCCATTCTCCAACGGAAATCCATGGGAACGGGTGACCTACTTTCCAGGTCTTCTCCTACCTCCCCCTGTCCCTCCCCCTCTTCCCCCATCGCTGCTTTTATCCCTCTCTTCCGTCTTATTCGTTGCCTTGATCGATGTGGCATTACAACGAGGGGAAATCGATCTGCCGGCCAATGTTTGTGTGAGTTGAGGAGAATTTTTTATCGCTTCCCCCGCCATTTCTAACTCTTCCCCTTTCCCCCTCTTCCATCTCCGACATTAACGAAAATCTTGCGTTATTCTTTATTTAGATGGCCTTCCCGGCTTCGTCATTGCGTCACGTTGTTGACTGCCACGATTTTCCCGTTCCCTTCGCTAGGTTCCTCTGGTACTCTCGGCTGTACGTGAGCCGTTTTATGATGTCATATTGTTCCCTCACTTCGAAGTATTAAGGACGGTGTTTGCGTTTAGAGATATCTTTTAAACCTCGACAAAGAATTTTTATTTCTGGTAAATAGATCGTTTATACTTCGGTTTTGCCGTTGTCCGCATGTGATACTGTAACAACGTATATTTTCAATAATTTTAAAGGTGAAAAGGAATTTTTACCGCTTCATCTACATATACGTAATACCCTACGTTCCCCCGATCGTGCGTGTGTGGCAAGGGGTGAAGATCACGAAACATGCACCATTTACATGTGACTAAGAGCTGCCATGCAGTGCTAACCAGGCATATAACCGCTACTAAGAGTTTCAACTACAGACTACTGGAAAAGTATTTCACCTACCTATCCCTTTGCCATGATGCCTATTGTATTCTCTAATGGTACTCATGAAACACGACGCTTAAATTGTATCAGTATGACCATATATCTCTGTAATCGTATTTATCTGGTTAAATGTAGCATAATTCGCAGGAGTTCTTAGTATGTATCTAACATTTTAGTAAACTTATCTGTTTTAAATTTCTTCAGGAGATTTAATCGGTACTTTTAATCTACGATCTGATAATGATTCCCAACCTTATTCTTGTATCAATTCTGATACACTACTAAACCTATCGTAACACCTTTTAACAAATCTAGCTGCTCAAGGCTGCACACAGGTCTAGTTGTCTGATCAAGCATACATCATTCGGATGCCATACACTGGCTGCATATTCTTGGTGAGGCCCGTGAGGCCTAACTAACAAAAAGTTCGCTGTAGACGATAATAGATGTACCTATATGAGCCTTGAGGATGAGGTATCGACCCTCCTGTACTTTTTTTATAATAATAATAAAACGTTCATTGTCGTAGACCTATTAAGGTCTTTCAGACTTTTGAGGTATTGTATTATATGATGCTTATTTTGTTCTAATGTTCTTTCTAGGGCCTGGTATCCACAATCAAATTTTCTGGTGACGTTGTTGCCTAAGTATTGAGGATAGACGGGGAGCGGTAACTCCAAAAAAAAAGGAGTAGATGCAATCATTTGGCGCAGTGTAGTCTTGCCTCAGCATTGACCTATATGGATGCACATTGTTTGCGAACCTATATTTTTGTTGTCCATGATTTTAATTCTAATAATAATCTTGCACAGAATACAGGTTTTTAAATTCTTCCTCCTTCACCTTCTACCCCAAAGGCATGGTAACCCCAACATAGTTTCAATTCGCGTCAACTCGTCTTCACCCAATGTTAATTTTTTTAATTGCGAAAGAAAATGAGGAGAAATGTACATCGCTATTTCATAAAATTGATATCGCATGTGCATTATGATTTCTGATTGAGTTAAATTGTATTTAAGTTGACTTAAACAGAGATATAAAGCGTGATAAAATTTTCATGGAAAGGAGGTCGCGGGTTGGTATTGTCCCACTTGTCCAGGGAACCAGTGCCGTGAGTCCCCCTCATTATCCACCGCTGCCGTGTTAGGGCTTGTCCCTTATGACAACTGAGTGTAACCGAATCCTTAATATAGCGACGAGTGACGGCATGAGTCTGCATCATGCCCTGTAACCTACCTTGAGGGTTAATGGAAAGGGGTGGATTATCACCGAACACACACTGACTACATGCAGATACGGATCAGGGTCTGCGTAGTGAAAAAATGAAACTTCTGTTAGTGCGTTGCGTTATTCATTCACCGCTGTGTTTATGTCTTGAAGCTACAGCGTGTGCTGTAAGGGATGTTGATGCTTAAGGTTTGCAGTATCAAAACTTTCTCCACACATTTTCTACAAATCCATCCTACTTTAACAAACATCTATTCCCCCTCGTTAGACCAAATTTGGAATAAGCTGCCAGTATTTGGGACGTGTGCAGCGAAGAATGGAAAGATTTGTAAAAGGACGGTACGATAACCATATTAGCCCGACCAGTCTATTAAATGAATTAAAATGATATCATTATCAGATCCCAGGTTGAAATTTATACTTAATGTCTTAAACAAATTCCAAGATAATATTTTCAGTGAAGACGTTAAAAATATTTTGCGGACCCCAGCTTACTGTGGTAGACTGGATCATGATTACAAAATTAGAGAAATTGATTGACGAACTGACATATTCAAAATGTCATTTTTTCCTCGTACAATTAGGGATATGAATAGTGGTAAATATGCCCAATACGAGTGTATCAATGGATAGTATAGGTAGCTGCCTGTTGATATAAGGACTTGAAGCTAACCCAAATAACAGCATGTTTTTGCATTCTTGCTTTGCTATTTTTGTCTTTTAAAAAAATGAAGCTTAGAGTATGTAGTATATTATCACTATTTTTTTAGGCATGATATGAAGTGCATGTTTGGTGAGAATTCACCCCCTGCCACACACCTTCATGGTGGCTTGCAGGGTATTATGCTGATGTAGATGTATGTATCCAACCTCGTCCATTTCCTCATCCTGAATTCATCCATTCTATGAATAACACATTTACGAGAAAGAAAGAAAGAACTTACGTATGACCCCTCTTGACCCGAGATTTTTCACCATGTAGGTATTCATTAGAATGATAAGAACTCTATAATCATGCTTTAGTATGTGGAAGGGCGCAATTCGTCCCCGAAGTACACCTTGCTCTGTGCCGCTAAAAGAACTGAATCGGCGGGATGCATATTATCGTCCAAGAATTGACTTATTAAAGTATACAATTTTACAAAATAAGTTTCAATGTACATGCATACAAAGTCGTGCATGCGACACGTACACGTGATGTATGCTTTGCCTCTGTAATGCAGAGATGCCTTCCCGTTGCTTAAATCGTGACCTCTACAACCGATAGCCTTACTTTTCCGGTAACCAGTAAGCTCTTATTGCTGTCGATTCGGTTTACCAGTTCTTGGAATGCATTCTAGTAAGAACCAAAACACGCATAATAAATTAGCGTATCACTAATTTCTTGACATGTGAAGCGCACCGTTTTGAAATTCGATTCGTTACCAAAATATCTACCTATATACGAAAAAGCCATCTACCACAAAAGAAGCGAATTACTTCATCTGTCGTTCGCCTCTCCCATTGAAGATAACAGCAATGAAAATAAATGATTGCGGAATCTGTGTTTGTCAGTAAGAATCAACATTTTATATGAGTCGGTGTGGTTTTTCGTGGTAGCGGCAAGGACTGGAAAGTAAACCTCGGAGAATTCCCTGATTTTCAACAATTATTGTTGTAATCCTCGGAATTTTTATGCATGCATATTCACATGTGCATCGTTATGTTTTTTCCTGCTAATCTGCGTTATTACCAATTTAAGCGTCAGGCAGCCTTTCAAGTGGCAGGTAGAGATGTGGTATCCACCGTGATTTACGAGATTTAAACTTGAGCCTCTCTCATGTGGAAAAATGGTAAAGCTTGTTGTATTGTTCTGCAGCATTTTAAATGTTCGCAATATCCTCGATTGCGCGTTCAGTCGTCGTTCATGTGGGATTCGAGAGAATCTACGTGAAGCACTGGTGAGATTGAGCTCGAAATTAATTTGGCACGTAATGAGACGCTACAGCGGTCTTTCTGAGAATTGCGATGTGTTAATTTCTTCCTGCATTCGCTGGGTTGTAGGTAGAGGAAGAAGTGCTAGACATTATGAGGCTGGGAACGCGGGGGGAGAAAAATAATTTGGTGGCGAATACAGTAGGAGGCAATGAGGTATTGCAGGCCGAGATTAAAGGGAGAATGCTGGTTAAACAGTGGAGTGGAAGACAACAACGAGGATGGGACGAAGGGAGGTATGAATCGTGAGGTGCTGAAGGAGGTCGAAGGAATGGATGGGTGAAACGGGAGCGCTCAGGGAGTTCCACTCTCGTGTCCAGCCAAACCTACCGCAATCGCCGGAATACTGAATGAATCCCCAGCTCCCCGAGTCTGACCCCGCCCTTCATCCTGGTGCTTCGGGCCCCCAACGCCGTGTCGCCAAGCACCGGCTCCCGGCCCTTGGCAACCGCTCTTCTTTTATGGAAACTTCTCCCGACGCGAAGCCGAGTGGGGATGGAGGGGGAAGGAGCTGGGGGAAAAAAATGAGAGACGGGGTGAAGTGTTAGAGAGAAAGAGAGGCACTTTTTTTTTATTCGTATGCGCTCGACTGTCGAGTTATGGCTTAAAGCTCCTCTTCCCCTTTTTTTCCATTAATGAAATATTTTGCTGCCGCTGCACGCAAACCCTTTTTGCCATTCATGGCCTGGGAGGGGTGTTGCTGCCTATGGCGCGCCTTGACCCTCTTCCCCCTCTCCCTCCGCTCTCGCCTCCCCCCCTCATCCCCTTCCTATCACTCCACCCCTCCTCTTTAGCGCCGTGCATCAGGGGCGTGCTAAATCCAATCTACTCTCCCCCCCCCCCCCCCCCCCCCCCCCCCCTAAGGACCCGTTTGGAGACGGGATCCCTGCCGGAGATGTGGCTGACGTGCATTCGACAGCCGTGGGGGGAAGACGTGTGTAGCGCTGGACTCGCCCAGCGTCCAAGTTGGCCATGGGGTGCCGCCGGTCTCGTCACTCCCGAGCCTAACAAGATGAACTGGTAATCGCCTGAGCTGCTCGGTCTTTGAGACACGTAGGGTAATGGGAAGGGGCTCCGAGCCAAGGGGCGTAATGCACTCGATAATGATCCAGGTGGTCAGGATGAACGTGTCCGTACGCCGACCACAAAAAAATTGGGTCCTTCTTGTGCATGTTGGCTGAGAGAATGTTGGACCAGCATTAGTTTTATGTGGTGGTTAAAGAAAGCTCCTGGCGTATAGATATGAAAGAAAAGTCTGTTCCTGTTTAATTTTGCATTCGTTCACGGAGAAAAAATATAAATTTCTTGTGTGAAGGCAATCCGTGCTAGCCTACTCTCATCCCTTTCTATTTCTTGACCCACAGTAGCTGATTTTTCATGAGGAGATAGGGTCTATCAGCGTTACATTTCCTTTTTAGTGAGAATTATTGTATTCTCTGTAATTTTGATGGAAGTATAGGGATAAACATGACCCTCACAACTCTTGTCTTTTAATCTTGAATCTGTCTTCTTGCTGCCGTAAGAATCGAGAGCTTCTAGTCTTGACTGTGGACTCCAGGAGCTGGGCAGTTAGTGATACGCCTGATAGGATAGAGCTGTTTATTACATATCCAATGTGAGAGATTCGATTGGGTGGGGAGTGCCACTGAACCAATTTTAAGCATTCGCACCTCGACGTGAGCGTGCAAGACCCTAAGTACTGGTGACCTCCTCATTGCGTGACGTCAATTATGAACGAAGCATTCATTCTCTGCAGAAACACCAATGCTGTCCCTTGAACTTTCCTCATCGCTTCTCTTCCTCAATTTCTCTTCGTTTGTTTAAATACCGCCATCCACACCCCCTTCTGCCACAGCCTTCCCAAAAAGACATTGGAGCGTCGAGTTATACCCCTCTAGAGGAGCGTCACCCGTGATTTTCCACCCACGCTAGGTTTGGTGGAAGCCAACTAGACGAAATTCCTTACGTGCACTCGTTCTGACCCAGTCGAAATGTGTGTGATGATTCTAACTAATTAGACTGAATGGTATTCTTTCCTGGGAAGAACTGCCTCGTCATTCCCAGGATGTGCTCATTTTCCTTCAACATCTATGATATCATCAGGGACCGCATAGATTTGTGCTGGGGATAATACTCACTCTAGAAGTGTAAATATATATGTTGTTATAGAAAGCGACTGATCAGGCGTCTCTATCTGGCGTCAAGCTGTTATCTTACGGAGGCAGTCGTTCGACTGATATGTATTTCTCTTATTTCGTGGGCAAAATAGGCTCGGGGCTTCTGAAATGTGGGTATGGAGAAGGATGGAGAAAGTAAGATGGGACGAAAGGAGGACGAACGATTCGTGCTAGAGATTGGTGGAGAAGGAAGGAAGTTGATTGAGAAAATTAGGAGGTGGAGAATAAAGAAGGTATTAAAGGGCGAATGTGTTTTGGAGGATTGATTGAGGGAAGAATGTTGGATAAGCAGGTTAGAGGGAGGAGGAGAATGGGTAGTTTTGATAGAATAGTGGAAGGTAGGTATATGTGGGGCTCAAGGGGTACATCATGTGAAATGTAGGGATATTGGGAAGAATTGAATGCCCATTTAGACCTACCTTACCGGTATAAAACTAATAGTGATAATATTTCTAGGTCATGATGCACTCCGACCTGTTTTGGTATGCCAGAGGTCGAAAATTACTTCATTGTTTACTGACTACCCTGAAAGACCTAGTTGCATGTCAATAGTGCTTGTTTGCTGATCTTCACCCCCTACCACACCCTCGCGGTGGCTTGCAGGGTATCGCGTAGATGTAGATGAAAGCCTGAGGAGGGTGCGTGGCAAGGAGATAGCTGTCACCAAACATGCCTCGTACAATTAGGGATATGAATTATGGTAAATATATCCAATACGAGTGTAGCAATGGATGAGATTGGTAGCTTAATGTTGGTATAAGGACTTGAAGCTAACCCAACTGACAGATTGTTTTTGCATGTTTGCGTTGCTATTTTTATCTTTTTTAAATAGTGACGTTTAGAACAGTATATAAATACAAATCCTTTTTTATGCATGATATGTAGTGCATGTTTGGTGAGAATTCACCCCCTGCCACACACCTTTATGGTGGCTTGCTAGGGTGTTATGTTGATGTAGGTACACCACATACGTGCTATAAAGTTTTCATCCATGCTTTACCTACCTAAGGAGAGATTTCTACGAGTGCCATAACTTCTATTGCCTCCGGAAAGTAGATCTTCATTAAATGTTATCGTTGGCGCGCGGAATATCGTGATTTTCGTTTTTTTTTCCTCGGCTCGAGGGAATTTTTCAGGGTGAAGAGCGTGTCGCCCATGTGGGAGGGGGAGGGGGCATTGGTGTCTGGGCGCTGCGATCGCACCCACAGCATCAGTTCTCCTCCTCCCCCTCACCATTTCCCCCCCCACCCGCGCCACCTCCCCCTCTCCCTTCCCGTTTTAGTGGCCCCCCACCCCTCCCTCCGGGGTGGTCCCTCTCCCTCCCCATTCCCGAAATAGTGAAAAACTGATTTGGACGCGACATTAAAAATAGAATCGGTTCGAGGAGAAAGGACCGCGCCGGCTGCAGGGGGCGTCTTCCTCTCTCCGCACCCGACGATGCTCCCTTGCCTCCTCCTCCCGCGTCGTCACACGCCTCTTCCGGAGCGTGTACAGGGTGGAAGGTCGAGGGGCGCGTGCGGCCCAGGGTCTGGCCTCGCGACGGAATGCGCCGAGATCAGAGCCGCCAACCCCCCTAGCACGGTGAACTCTCACTTGCCCATCCCTCCTTTTTTTTTAACTGCTAATTCGATGGGCTGTTGGTAGCATGAATTGAGAGACACATCCGGGAAATATGCGGCCGAGCCAAGAGCAAGCTAGGATTTGTTAAAAGAGTACTTGGGAAATGTGATGAGAAGACAAAAGAGGAATGTTAATTTTCTCTAGTCAGGCCCCACCATGAATGTGCAGCCTGTGTATGGGATCCGAATGAATTAGGTTTGATCAGAGAGCTGGACTGTACACAGCAGCTAGATTTGTTAAAAGGTGTTACGGTAGGTTAAGTATTGTATCAGAATGAATAGAAAAATAAGGTTGGGAATCATTATCAGATCGTAGGTTAAAGTACAGATAAAATCTATTACATAAACTTAAAACGGATAGCTTTAATGAAGATGTTAGATATACGTATATTAAAAACACTAGCGTATTATGCTATATTCGACCAGATACATAAGATTAGAGAGATTATTGTCGTACCGATAATTTTAAAAGCCATTCTTCCCCCGTACTATTATAGAACACAATATGCCGCATGGCTAAGGGATAGGTAGGCGAAATTTTGTAGAGTAGTCTGTATCGAATGATTCTTGTATTAACAACCAATCCCTTTATTACTATGTAGATACTAACCATGTAGCTGCATATAACCCATATTATTAGCGTGTTTCCATGTAGTATCCTAGTTGCTTGTCAATAGGGCATGTTTTGCTGATATTCACCCCCTGCCACGCACCCACGCGGTGGCTTGCGGAGTTTCGCGTAGATGTAGATGAGGGACTCTACGAACATTTTTTCATAAACTTCTTTGATTCACTAAATATCCTCAATGTTAGTCGAAGATCGTGGCGTAAAAAAGCTCAAGGGTTATTGAAGATATTAAATGAAACTCCTAACATCGAGTAATCACGCTAGTCCGATAATAGAAGGTGCCGAGCCTTGGCGCCGAATCTTCAAAACTGGTAAGGCATATGGATTCCAACAGCGAGGACAAATCAGGTCATCAGTATAAGAAGGTCTCGCACACTTCAGGATATGTGGGATTATTTTTCCTTCGCACTTATTGGGATTACATTTATACCATTGTTATGTTTTCGGTAGATCGACCCAGTTTTTCTCATCCACTTCAACGTTGGCTAATAAAAGGTCGGGAACGAGTATTGAAATCGTTCCAAACCTCTTATTACCTCCTATACCATTTGTGTTGCGCAATGTCGAGTGCTACGGCGCTTGTGTGAACGCTGATATTTTAATACACCGTCCCATTTTGCAATTTTGTATTCTTACATATTGCTTGGAAAATGCCCGGCTGATTCATGAAAGCTGTCAGTGTGAGAATTTGTTCCAATTTTTCATTGGGTTGCTTTTCAAGTAAGGTTAGTAGCGTTTACTTAGCAAATTCTCCTGGATCAGCTGCAATTTTCGTCCTAATGCCTATGCATTTTTGTTTGAGAGCTCATTATTTTTTAGGTTTTTTGCCGCATTTTTTCTTTTATATACCTCTCATTATTTCTCTCCATTAATTTATCTACCCTTGCTCGCCTATCCTCGACACAAGCCAGAGCGTCCAAATTCCTCTTCTTCTTTGACAAAATCGCATCATTCGTAACCCGAGGATAGAATACTTCAGTCGGAATGTTTGGATGACTAGTTGTAAAACATCTGGCCGAAGTCATCACGCCCTTACTTTACTGCCATGATCATTTTCTCGGCTTCTTTGTATGTCCTTTGTTCATCATTTTTTTCGGAAATGGGGATTCGTATCTTAATAGCATGCCCATTTGCTTATCGTTGCAGTTTGGGAATGTCGTTGTCAGCTGACGTCAGTTACAATGTTGCCGGAATATTCGGTAGAAACTTATATCATGAATACTCGGTAATAGATGCCATTAGTATGCACTTGAGTATTATTTCAGAGGGTATGTTGGTTGGCATAACGTGAAGACTTATCTTCGTGAACGATGTATCATTTTTGAGCTTCATTTCATTTTGGGATATTTTCCTGCATCTGTCACGACGCCTTTTCGACGCCTAGGGGGCTGTGCTTGAAACCTTCGAGATTATCTCGAATAGGTAACCGAGGAGTCACGTGGTACAAGCAAGAAAGGGTTCGAATATTTGGTGTGTTTGTATCGCTCATTACAATGTCAATAAATGTTTTTTTTAGTTTTCCTCGCTCTAAGGCTCTATATTTGAGTCAGATAAGATAAAACTCGTGTAAAACAATATAGCGAGATTGTAATGTACGATTATAATAGACCAAATTTGCGAACCGTTCTTGTTTATACCACGTGACTCCTTGGTTACCTATTAGAGATAATCTAGATGGTTTCAAACACAGCCCCCCTAGTCGTTGAAGTGCTTGTTGTAGTTTAATGCAAAGGTTGAACGGTTAATTTCTTTGTTTAATTTTCATTTTATATAATGACGTTTCATTAGTATACTCCCAACGTGTCTGATCCATCTCCTGCATCGAGGAGAAATGTTGGTTCGCCTATGAATTTGGCGCGGTGGGAAGTATTCAAAGGCATCGAGGTTTCCATACCGTCGTTCTTTGACGGCGCGGCGGCAGCCCTCCGTGCTGCATCACTCAGCCCCGCAGTTCCCCTTCCCGTGGCCACCGACGGCCTTCTCATTCTCCGCTTTTCCATTCATACCACCCCCTCAACCAGCTCCATTCAAGCAAGATCCCACACCCCCATATCCTCCCTCTCCATGCCCTCTCTCCCCCCAGCCAGTGCGCCCGGGGAGGAGGCGGGAAGGGGCGCGTGTACCTACTCCCTTCCCCACGCCCCGCCCCACCCTTCCAACACTCCCCTTCATCTCCCCCTCCCCCACCCTCTGCCTCCGTTGGCCCCCATAAATCCCCTTCGACCCCTCACCCCCTCTTCACAAAGAGCTCGCAGATCCCCAGGAGCCCTCCCAGTGGCCTCTCCGGTGTTGTGCGCGGTAGGGAGATGGGTTCGAGATTTTTTCCCGTGCCGTAAACGTTTGCGACCTTGTCAGGGGTCTGGAAGCTGTGGCGCGTCCAGTTTCCAAGCCTCGATGATCGTGATCCCTTCGGGTGGCCCTCGTATTCGCAGTGACTTCGATGCGCCCGTCGGGAGATCCTTGCGTTGCTATGGCGCTTACGGGAAAGCTAAGGTCAAATTTCGGTTAAAAATCGAATGTTTCAGAGAATAACGTGCTAACTGTTCCGAAATATTTGGTAGCACGTATTGCGTTGTCTACTAAGGGATATGTAAACGCGCTCATCCCTGGAATAATGCCGTTCGCACGTACGTATTTGACCACTCAAAACTTACGCGCTAACATATAACAGCTGACTACCTTGGTGTAAGTTCTAGCTACGTTTGAGGTTGATAGTCAACTTTTTTATCTTCTGTAGGTTTTTGGTCAGGACATACCCTCCCCTTGGTCTGGGCATCCATCTTCTCACATCCATCCTGATGCCCAACATCTCTTTTCTCTCATCCCCCCTACCTACCCTGTCCCTCAATCACATCCTTCGATTATATCTCAACCCTGGCCTCAACCAAATTTTGCCGCCCTTAAAAAGTTCTTCCAACTTGCTTTTCTCACCTACCGTAACGAGTACTCCTCCGTAAATTTACATCCCCAACGATCGGGCGTGAAAGATTCCTCGCAAATTTCAACGAATGCACCCTGATCAGGGAAAATTTATCGAATTATATCTAGTAAATCCAGGGACTTGTCAAAATGCAATCGGATTGATGACGCTGTAATTGCATAGAACTTTCATTCGAATCTTCATGTTCAATCGTGTTGCTTAATTCTTTGTTATGAAACTTAACCGACTTTGGCGTCGCAATTAAAACTTATCGGTGAAATTAGTTGTGTCGCAGTGGAGCATTGCGCGCAATTGTACCTCATAGCTGTTAACCCGCGTTTCATGGGTTTCCTCCCGAAAGTCTGTTGGGACCAATTTTAAACTTCCCCCTTTCGGGGTACGACCTGCGGGTGAATATGTGTTTCGCGGGGCGCAGATGAGGACGTAATGGAGGTCGACACGGAGGGCACGTCGATGCTTTAAACCGGATGGTGGTGGGAGCGGGGTGGCCGGGAGTGCAGGGATTCGAGCCGCATCTCTCATACCGTGGGGGGGGGGAAGAAGCCAGGGGGGTTGGTTTGCTCTCGTGTTATGGGTTGCCGGAGACAATGGAGTTGGATGGTGCGGGGAAAGGGGAGAGGGGTGGTTGACCTGGAACCGTTGCAGGCTGGCACGTGGAAGAGCATCGATCGTTGTGTGCGTGTTGGTACCAAGAGAGAACTTCACCCCCCGCCCCTGTTACGGTACCCCTCTTCCGCTCCCCTCCTCTCCGGAGCCCCTTTCCCTCCCTCTCCCAGCGCTGAATTTCTCTCCCCCCACACCTCTCTCGTGTCCAACCCTCTTTCGCCCACCCCTCGTTCCCCCAACATCCCTTAATCCACGCCTCTAACCCCCCCTCCTTCTCTCTCGCAGTCCCCTTCCCATGCTCCCCCCCCCCCCTCCCTTACTCTCCCTCCCCACATCTCCGTTCCATTGAAGGTTTCCCTTACCATTCACCAATCTCCCCCGCTCGCTCCATCTCCCCTCCCCATTCATCCCCACCTTGCCTTATCCTCGGGAGTTTTGTTTCCTTTCTCCCGCGCACCGTGCTTCGCCCGTGCCGATTTTTTTTGCCGAGCCATGCTGGCGACTTGGCCCGGTGCTTTGGGCAGATACAGGATCCAACCTAGGAAAGGCAATTTGAGAAATAAAAAAAATATTTGGTGTATTGCCAAGAATGCGTATTTCATTCCTGGGTATTGAATTTAAAAAATTAAATTTCAGCCTGCCTCAAGTGCAGTTAAGCGTGCGAAATGACCATTATAGTTGAAACACCCTCCGAGAGTGGTATTGTCCCCATCACCATCTTCGGTCAACAATCCTAGGACTGACAAAACGAACGGTTTCAGGGGTACTTTTGTGAAACTTTTCTATGATGGAGAGAAAAAACTAACTTTGCGAATTTCACTGAAATAATTTACTCACGATCCGGGTTTTGGCAATTTATGCCATCTTCAGCTGCGTCAAACCATCCTAGGATTGGTTTGAGGCAGCCCTCCACTCGATTCTTCCATCGGCCAACCTCTTCATATTAACGTAATTCCTCTTTTACATCCATCACAACTTGTTCCATGTATCTCTTACGAGGCCTGCATTTTCCATTCTTTCCGTTTACTTTTCCCTCCTCGATTGTCTTCATCAGGCCATCGTGTCTTAAGATATAGCCGTTATGCATTCCTACATTAGCATCTAATTTCGTTTGTCACTATCTATTGCTAAATGCTAGTGTTTAGCAATTGAGGAGCCTGTCCACGTGGGCATTGTGGATTTTTTTCTCCCGCTAAACTCCGTTTTCACTTCGATTTTTCCTTCTGAACACTACCGAATTTCTTATGATCGTTCAAAGGTCTTGTACAGTCGTGAAACATCGGTAAACGTTGTCGGAAATGGTTAATATTTTCGTCAGCATAATCCCCAATAAAATGTTCTATATTAAATGTTTCTAAGGCGGGTAGCTCTCTCTATGTCAGTTCTTTTTCCTGCCATTTATCACGTTCAATTCTTTTTCTGTAGTCCTGAGATTCTTCCTGCGATTTGATGAAGCAAAAGAGGAACAATTTGTGACTGGAGCAATTTTTTTTTGTTATCAAAGTTTCACATAAGTAAGGGTAGTAGTGGTAGTATTTCATTTTTGCTAGAACTTAAGTTTACATCGCACCGTCTGACCCCACTGTAATCCGAGTGCAAATGCAACACCTATGCCCTAGACAGGACGCGAACCCGCGCCCTTTGCGTTGCCTGTTCGGTGCGTTGACTACCGCAAATCGAATACGATAAACAGCAACAAACCCTCATAGCACAGCATCTGATCGCTAATACCGATGTTGTTGAAGAGAAATGGGCATTTGCTAAGAGTAGTTCGATGGTTAGCGTCGTTAAGAAATGAAACGATTGTATTCCTATTTGCCCCGCCATGTTTCCTCGATGTAATGTGAATTTGCCGATTTTGTGTTTATTATTATCAATTGAGATTCTCTGCTTGCATTGGTTAAACTTCCTTTCCTCTGTCATTAGGCTTGAACACATGCGCTTAAAATTCATGGTGCGCTTGATTTTTACTCCATCACAATGATATCATGTCGTCATTGAAAAAAAATCGTTTGTCCCCTTCCCATTTTCACATTGTTTCAACCCTTGGAGCATCTACATAATACCCTGCAAGCCACCAAAAGGGTGTGTGGCAGGGGGTGATTTCTCACAAAACATGCACTACATATCATGCATAAAAAAGGAATAGTATTAATATAGTAGTCAGAACTACACTATTTAAAAAAGATAGAAATTGCAAAGCAAACATGCAAAAACATTCTGTTAGTAGGGTTAGCTTTAAGTACTCATACCAACATCCAGCTACCAATGCTATTCATTGCTACTCTCCGATAGGACATATTTACCGTTATTCGTATCTCTAATTGTTCGAGGGAAAAAGGACATTTTGAATCGGTCGGTTCGGCGATCAATTTCTCTAATTTTATGATTATGGTCCAGTCTGCCATAGTAAGTTGGGGTTCGTAAAATACTTTTAACATCATCACTGAAAATATTGCCTATTTTTATTTTTTTATTGTGAAGTGCAGAATAGAATATAATTACTAATCCCTTTTTTATGCATGATATGTAATGTAGTGAATTCACCCCCTGCCACAAACCTTTATGGTGGCTTGCAGGGTATTGCGTAGATGTAGATGTAGATGGAATTTGTTTTAGAGATTAAGTCTAAATTTCAACCTGCGATCTGACAATGATTCCCATTTCAATTCATTTAATAGACTGGTTACGCTAGTATAATTATCGTATCGTCCCTTTACAAATCTTGCCGTTCTTCGCCGCACACGTTCAAGTTCATTACTTAGACCGATTTCGGAGGGATCCCATCAAGCATGTGAGTGGCACAAGCCTTTCGCGTTAATCTTTAAAACGTGTCCTCGAAGCCCCGTCTTCGCTAATTAGTCCTTCACTCCTCTTGGTCCCCTCGTCTCTCGGACATCCACTTTGACAGGTATCTGTTGACAAACGATCGACAGCAGTGCCCTCTCGACCCCTCATCGTTGTCCCCCCCCCCCCTCCTTTTCACATTCACCACCCTTATCTCAGAGGTTCCCCTTTTATCAAATAAAAAAAGACACGGCGGAGTTGAAAGGCGATTAGGTTGGGATGAGTGCATTCGAGAGAGGGGTCGATTATTATCGATCTGAAGAAAAATCATTAAGCAGCGTTTACACGTAGCAGTTGACTGCTATGACAGTCGCGAGATGCGCGATGTATCTACATCGCTACTGCTATGATGCGTCTGCACCTACTTCTATGCAGCTTAAAGCCGCTATTTAGGCGTTGCCACAACAAATAAAAAGCGTTTTATTTCAATAGTGAATTTTGCTTAAATTTTCATTAAATTAATCAAGAAATCTAGTCCATTGACGATTATCTTGTGATCCCTTCTTTTAAAGGGTAGAATCTCCCCTTTTGGGGAGGGATATCCTTGTTATTATATCCAAATTCCGTCGTGTATTGCTTTCCGTTGGCGATTGTTGCGATTGTGTTGGATACATTTCCGTTGGAAAGTAGACAGGCTTCAACTTTGCTAATAGCTCGAACGTGGATCGATACTGTTCGAAATGTGTCCAGTATCGACCTGAACTCGCATCGCAGTTGCTATTTACACATGCGAGTGGGGCTTAATAGTCGTTAGCAGTTGACTGTCATAGCAGTCAACTGCTACGTGTAAACGCACCTTTATTTTGTCTTGGTCTCTTGTCACGTCAGTTTGTTCGAATTTTATCTTTTTACGTCAGTTCGTTTGAATCGAATAGGGACTTCTTTTTTGCACCTTCATTGTACCTGGACGCCACCGTGTGTAACTATGTAATTTGTTAGTGCTTTTGCGCGCACTGTGCCAATGCACCTGCGCTTATTTTAGCTCCTTGCAGCTATATTACTTTGCACTCTGCCGTCTGGCTAGGCACACATGGAGCACCCTTTCTACTAAGGATTTGGAGCTGGTGAACATGAATTGATGGGATACGCACTACGCATGTGTTCATGTTGTGTTTGTTTACTAAACGCATACATATGACAAAATAAGAAAGACTAGGGGTCTAATTACAGTTGTCACTACTATCGTTTTTTTATTATTTAATGGCACTTAGTAGAGCGGAACCTTGATTCTCTAGATTCTCCAAATCCAGTCTAATTCTTCAAATATTTCATTTCAATTATAGCGAAGAGTCGATAGTTTGAAGGGTTTCTTATAGCTCTGCGCTCCTGGAGGGGTTTGCGTTATTGATGACGATTAGGTTTCATTAATCGTGAAGGTTTCATTATCCTGTACGTGATAGTGCGTTCAAACTAGGCTACCTGTCTAGCCAGATAATCTATGCTCTTTAGTTTGATGACGGCTACCAAGATGCAGTTACTGCATGAAAAGATAGATAGTTTGAATTTGTCCGTTCATATTTTTGTAAAACTAGTAGCACTACGGACGTATTCCTACTCTCACAATACAGTAGCGGATAGAAGCAATAAATCAAGAGGGATTAACTGCCAGACCAAAGGATAGAAAAATTCGTTGTTCCCAAGCATAATAAACGATTATAACGCAAGTTATCTTGATTTCTAAAAAAAAATACTGCCTCGCTCACTCTTCATAATTATTCTCCATTTTTTTATTCCTTTATTTTCGGCAAAAATTCTTTTTCGGCAATAGTACTTTCAGGGCTAGTGACCTACTACCCTCTGCCGTACGCCTTTGAGCGGGGTCACTGTGGATTTACTTCTCAAGGGCGTGACTATCGGTGACTTTTGGAGACTGGTCATTGGAAGTTTGAGGGTTTGAGATTTTCTTCTGTTGTCCAAGCCATGTTAATTCACCAATCGTTTCTCCTCCTCTCCCAGGTGGTGCTCAGCTGCACCATCAAGAAGGACTTCGAGTACAACCGCGTGATGCCGACATTCCATCATTGGCGCACCGGCGACAAGAAGTTTGGCCTGACGTTCCTCACGGCCGCCGACGCGAGGGCCTTCGACAAGGGCGTTCGGACGGCAGTCGACGAGCTTTTGGACGGTGAGTCAACTCTCATCCCCCCCTCCGTCGGAAACCACTCCCCCACGCCTCTTCCAGTCTCGGTTCCTTTCGGAGGAATTCCTCTTCTCCCACCTCGCTCCCCCAATATCCCCCCCTAGCAGTTGGTGCCTCGTGGGGAATCGCCCCTCCTCCTCATTCCGCACCCTTCTCCGGGTGAGCCTCCCTGGTGCTCTTTTCGGCATCGTTTAGAACTGGTGGTGCTTGAGAAGTCAAATTTATCACGACTGCTCCGCCGCATTCCTTCGCGCGCTTGACACTGCTACTCACTTTTTCCTGCGTATAAATTTCTTTTAATTGTGCCAGAATCGGGTTATCGCGCCTAGGGCTGTGCGACAGAAAATTCACGGAATCTACTCGCGGTTGAAATAAAAAAAAAAAAAAGTATCATTTCGTCGCTAATGTCGGTTTCGGAATGTCGATTTGAATCGGGAAATCTAGAAAGGTGGACGGTATTTCAATCGCCCATCCTTAGATCCCGGAATTCTTTCAAGTTGGAACTTGTTCCGAGCTCGAGGAGTTGGATTCGGGGTTCAATAAATCGTTTCGTCGATGGTATTAATGCTTTTTTCATCGTCTGGTGAGTGATATTTGGAAAATCCTTCACAGCCTCAGGTTCCCGGTATCTTAAGTTGGACGTGGTCGATCCGTTTCCTGCGATAGACTGGAAGCAGTCGATCAGTCACCTCGTCGCACAGCCCTATTCTCGACGCGCCGCTTAAAGTGTTGGCAGTGGCGTTTGTTTATATACTCTTCGATTATTCCGAAATTTGCACCCACTGATACAGATTGATACCATAATTTCAGGAAAGGGATCGTAACTATGTTCTAGGATGCCCATTTCCTAGCTCACTCTTGATCCGCCTGACGTTTTGTGTAGTATAGAAATCACAAACGTAAATCCTCTGATGCAAAAAAATATGTTTGGAATGAATTATCATCCTTCCTCGAAAATGTCAGGCTACCGTCGATAAGAGAGAATGCCTCCGTTGGCGGGCCTCGATCGTTACATCTTTTTTCTCATTTTGTATCGTAGGAAGGGGAGAATTTTCGAAAAATCGCGGATGAATTTTTTCTTGAGTGTTAAGTCTATTCTCAATGCTCTAATTTGCTGTGTTTCTCGGACTTAGTCTATTTATTGTGTAGTGTCTTGCGTACTGCTTAAATCCGAAAACGATCCAATGCGTCTTATGTGTGAGGTTCTGGGTTCTGCTCAAATCCCTACTAATATCATCTTCAGTTACCTTCAAACCTGTTGTCCCCTCTTAACTTCAGGGGGGGGGTGTAGAAAACACGTGAATGGTCAATTTACATTGGAGCACTACCGCTGCGGATTGCACCCTTCCGTCAGGCTGTAGGATCATCAACTGATATTTTTATTCCCACAACCCTCAATCATTACAAATGATGTCTGGATGAACCGACGCCGCCTGTATGCATAGTGGATCGGCGGTGCCCGCGCTATTTCACCGCAAGAGAATTTTTTCTGAAATGTCCTACCTGTACCGACGGTCTTGCACTCGATCCACGTTAAAGTGGACCAAAACTTACGTCACTGCCAGCTATTCGTTCCTAGGGCTGTTTTGTTTCTTTGCGTCGCAAAGGTTCTATGCTTGTTTTACTTTGCTGTGCGTGTTTGAGTATGTCACGTTTTGGGGGCAGTTTCTGCAAGTGTTTGTTTATTCATTTCTGTGCAGCGAATTTATGGTGTCAGCTTGTCCACAGCGCCGGTGCCCAACACCTCGATGTTTCTAAATGTGCGTTTGATTTTCTCGCCTTCGATTTTTGTTTTGCGCCTTCATTACTGCATCTGTTTACGCTTTTGTGTCTCCTGCTGCAGAAATATCACTTGGTCATGCTTGATTGTTTTGAAATGGAGGAGTGTTCATGCATATTTTTTTATATATTTTGTTCATTATCCTTTCTGTTATCTTTTAGGATGGTCTAATAGTTCTGGAGCAGCAGTTCCCTAGATTTTGATTCACGTACCTTTCTGTGCTGGTTCATGAGATACATTATTGGTGTTACAAAAAAGTGCATGGGAAATATATGTTAGTGTTTTGTTAAATAGTTGTGAAAAATCCATGCGAAATTGGTGGCTCGTAAATTAAGCTGACGCAAAAAGTTGGCGCGAGGTGGTCGAAGTATGGGAAATGCTGCTCTATAATCATCACCATCAGGAGTATGAACGTCTACTCATTGAGATACCTTGGATAAAAAAGTATCTTTCCAATTGCTGTTGTTGTTAGTACTTCGGTGGGATGGAGTTAAAGAAAGGATCCATGTATAGCCTGAAAGTAGTATCTTCGTCGCTAAAAAAATGCTTAAACTGTCACCTTAGGTTTTTGTGGTATGGGATCCAGTGTGTTATGGGAAACAATTATAAGTGTAAGACGGACACATAAGTGTTTAAACCTCTTTAAGTTAAGCTCGTAATATATGTTGCCATGGCAGGTAGGCGCTATCAAAAAGTTTAAAAACCTTTCGTGGTTATTCGAGTTTTGTTAGAAGGCTGTTGTAATTTTGAATTTTATAGGAAAAAAGTGAAACTTTTTCTGTTCGATTGCTTTCTCTTGGTTGAGTAATGAAAGATTGTTGCAATAAATCCTCCGGCACTTGACTTGGGACTAAGTAGATAATTTAAATATGGTCTTTTACTAAAGGTGTATGGCTGTGAAACATGAGATTTGAACATTTGTATCAAAGAACTCCTTTTACACTCTCGAATGTTTAATTGAAGGAGCATCCCTGATGGTGGATCGTTTGCCTTTAAATGTTGCTATTCTTTTGTTGTGTTTGTGTACATTTCCAAGTAAAGAAATCCACCTGAGAGGGGTCAATCTTCTGTAAGACCGTGGTAATGTGCCTCCTAATTTCACCGTAATTTGCGACGCCAAAGGATCAACACGTCATTATCCTGATTGAAGTTAGTGATCTTGCCTTCTATTAAGACTAAAACCTCCGTCTTTTATAATTAGCTACCCTCCACGCTAAGCATGTTCTTAGCATTTGGTATCCATTCATAATAAATTGGCTTTTTGCACTTCGTATCTAAATATTTTAGCCACTTAACTCCAAAAAAACACACTTGTGTTTAAATTACCAGTTCCGAGCCCCTGGTGGTATGTACTATGACATGCCACATAATATTTTTTTGATGTATAAATTTATTTATTCTTCTGGTGACACGAAAGCAATTATTTAAGCCTCCCAATGTAACAGTGATTGTCGTAGAATCGTCTGAATTAGAGAGTCAGAGGCTGATAATCTGGAATTGGTTATTTTTTCTTCACAATTCAAGACCTAAAGACAAGTCGAGAGAATGTTTGGCGCACCCAAAAGTTCCTGCACTTTCTTTCCCTTCCCTTCTTTCGTCCCCATCTCCCATGTCCTCCCTCCTAACATTCCCTGCCTCACGCCCTTGTGGCTGCTTTTACGATGTTAATACGTAGATGGAGGTGAAGGCCATGATAACTACTCGGACAGCCAGCAGACCACAGTGCGATCGCGCTGGGAACTGCTCGCTCTTCGTGCCTTAGCGGGGATGTCCCGGAGGCCAAGCTGCAAGCAACGGATATGCAGCAGCGAGATGGCGGAAAACGAATACAGTTTTGTAAGTAAACGCCACTCAATAACGTGGAGGAAATGGAAAATGTCGCAGGATAGTCCCTCCCCACCTCCCAAGTGGAAGAATCACCGTTTGCCGACATTGGATACTGCGGACATTAGTCGTTTGATCACGCAGGTAGGGCACAATGACTGAGTCACGACTAGAATTAGTTTACAGAGCGTGATTAATAATCTTTAATGTTCTCCGATTCAATTGGTTCTCAATTGGACCTCGATCCCCTATTTAATATACCCTTCGTCCTCATTGGTTAGTTACTTATTGTGTATGATAACATGTGGCAATAAATTCGATTAGTCCTGTTTAGGCACGATTTGAATAACGGAAACTCCGCTGGGTGAAAATAGAAATAATATCCGAGTAAAAAAAAGTCGCCCAAATTCTAGGTGGAGCTGCGAGCGACTATTTGATTTCTCGGAATTACCAAACTCTGTTTGTTACGTATGTGAGGCATGTATGTATGTACTTCACTACTTAAGTGCATTGAGTTTCTTCCTGACGTCGACCACGTGAATTTCTGTCGTGTTGTTCATATATGTGGGGGAGGTAACTGCATGCAAGCTCCTGTTGACGAAATCGTTTATTTCGCTGTGACCTAGTCGGTACCACGGAAAGAAATCGACTAAGTACCTTCCCTGGCGTGTATTCTCTGCGTCTATCACAAACCGTCGCGAGATGTCCTGCCGACGGTGATATATCTCCTTGTTCCGCATCCCACTCAAGAGCGCTTGGATTTGAATTTCATATCCGTTTGTCTCTCGGATGAATATTCCTTTAAATCCTTTCAACCACACCTTCTCCTCCACTCCTCCCCTACTAATCGTCTTCAGTTGGGGCCTTGGCGTGTTTTTCCTTCTCTTGACTGCTGCCTTTAACGGCTTCTGTGTTCATATATGTTGTGTGGCCGTCTAGTTCGTGTTTTTTTCCTAGGTGCTCTTTTTTTAATTGGTGCATGGCTTTCGTTTTTTTGACTGTTCGCTTGGTCGTGATAGTCAATGCTGTGTAGGCTGTCTTGCGCACGCCGGGATTACAGAATTGGATCCCTTTTGATGTCAGTCTTGCGATATTTTTGCTGTGTTGCCCAGGGCATTATATGGGAGCCTCTATCGAGGGCAACACGAAAAACATAGCACGTGATGCTGGGCTGTCAAAGAGTCTGACGCAGGCTCAATGTATGTTCCTCTACGGCCAAACTGCGTTCGTGGCAGTCCGTATCCTTCCGTAAATAGTTGTGTTAATATTTATCCCAGCCTCAGAGATTATCCTCTCCTGAAAAAATCCTGTTACGTTTCTTGAATAGTAAATTTCGTGTTTCCATTAATTCATTTTTTCTCTATTTTACGTTTACATTTTCTGTACCATTTAGTTTTTTCCGTGAGATCCAGCTTAGAAAAATAAGATGCTAAATCATGAATTCAATCAAGCAGCACGACTGACTTAAGTTTCCGTATCAGTTTTTAAGTCCCTAGTTTGCCCTTCTGGTTGATGTTCTTTGTATGATTTACCTGTGCAATGTGTTCTAAAGATGCCGTGTTACTTGGTATATAAATCATTATGACGCCATTCAGTGAAAATTCACATAATGTGGCAAAAGTGTACCTGGTTTATATTTCAGTAACCAACAAGTTTTTCAAGTACCGGAGATGCCAGTGAAATTAAAAGGTTCCATTGTGTGAATGCGTGTTGAGTGTGTGTTAATGCTCCGAAAAGGTCAAGGTCGTTCAGAATTGATCTTCCACAGAATTAAGTATTGAATTAATTGTAATGAGTTGATAAGATTTTAAACCAGTGTCTCTGGTCCCTGTTAAAAAAAATTAGCCAATTATTTGCTATTGCAAACTATCCGATTAATTCATTTAAATCCCTGCAGAATAATTCGATTTTGTTTTCTTGCTTCTCAACGTTAATAACCTAACATCCCGCGTCTTTTCCACTCATATTACTTATTCCCCGAAATTGGGTACATGCGATAAAGATAAGCATGCCAAGGTCTCGGTTGCAATTGATAAACTCAAACTAACCGGTAGTGATAACACAATCACCCTCTTTTGAGCATCTTTTATGATACATTTTACGTGTTAAACGTTGTCTAGTTTTTGACATGGCGATGGAATACTTGAAAGAATTATTGAAAAGTTATTATTATTATAAATACAATGGTGAAGAGGATATTTCTTTCTAGTATTTACGTACCTCGATGGGGTTAGGCATTAAACTCATTGTGGTTGTCAGGGACGATTATCTATCGTGTGTGACGGGAAGTTTTACTTATTTTTTTATTCTAGGGAAAACAGTTAATCTCAATAGTTAGTCTATTTTCTCCTTTTTCCTTCCTGCAGTGCTGAATATCCACTTTTAAGGGATTTGCAATGCCCTGAAGTGATAAACTGTTTGTTTTGGATTCGTCAGGGTCCATTGGAGGAACGGTGTTAACGGCCGCCAATTAATTAGCACCAGTCTAAATGAGTAGCATAAATAGATGGCTAACTAATATGAATCAATCTACGCTGCCATCGTATGTTTCTATTTAAAAGCCCTTTTAATGTTTCTATTACTCGCTCCAATAATTAAATCCATTTACTCTTCTTGGAAGAGTTAATTATTACATAGTCATTTCTGATTAGGTCGAAAATACATCATTAAGACCTGCTATAAATGTTCTATTTTCATTTAATTAACTTAATAGCACTTTATCCGCTAAATTATTATTATTATTATTGTTTTTAGTTTTATAAGTTTGTTCCGTGTGGTCAACGGTTTGGAATATTTTCACCCGAGGAATGGTGATAGGGACGGTAAGGATGAACGTAGAAATATCTCAAGGAGGAGCAGGGAGCAGCCTGTTCGATTTGCGGGTTAATAAGGCAATAGTTATCTAATCGGCCTAGATATTGTTTTAAATATTAAAATCACTTAGCCATGAAGTATTATTCGCAAAAATTGACTCTTTATCTTCTGAAAGTTGTTAATTCATGCTTGCAAATTATGGTAAATTTAAAACAAGTAGAGCCGTACACGTTTTTTTAAAGCATTTAAGGAGAACGCTACCGCATTACGTAGGGAAGTTGGGATAGCCATTTTAAAAGCTGGAATTGGCGACGGAGACCTATGACCCAAAAGCAAACTCTACCGTCCCAAGATTCTTAGCGTTTAGTAGAGCTGAGACTTGGTTTTCAAATAAACGGAGGAAAGGAATTAGATTTGGGAAAGATTATTGGTTACTTTTATCAGTTTTGTTTGGTAAAATTCCATCGTATAATTAATATTTTAACCGAGTTGAAGAGTGTCAGTCGTATTATTAATTAATCATACTTGTAAAGAAAGTTTTACGAAATTCTTTTTATCGAGTATTCTTTTTTTATTTAATTATGGCGTGTTTGATGGACCGATCTTCATACGCAGGCATCATTTAGAGTGGCACCTCTTTATTTTACAGGTTATATCAGGGTAACCATGCGGGCCGCGGATATCGTTGACACCGTTTCTCCCTTCGTTTAGGGTATCAAATAGCCTGCCGTAAAAAAATTCAAAGAGTACGTACGACCTCTGAGCAAATACATGCTTTTTGGAACTGTTCTCGGGTAATATCGGCTCTAATACCAAGCTACGAGAATGCAATATATTGTTTTTTGATTCTTATATGATGGAAACGAATGCTCAAAGGGTGTGACTATAAATGTTCAGGCCTGGCATGTGATTAAAGATAGGCTGCATGTACCCAATTGTTTTGATCACCTTCACGGCGGGACACTTTAGGAGGTTATTTCTCCCGTTTCAGTTTGGCCTCTGCTGGACGTGTGGGCGCCTAAGCTCCGCGGAGAAACGCCCTTTAATTTGGGTAAATTGATTCAATGTTTATTGTATCTCTTATCTTTCTCTATCTCTCTCTGTACATATATATACGTATATATTATATATCATTGGTATATATTGAGTGTCTCTTTTCTCATAAGAAAAATCTTTACTGTTGCATATTAACCTTTCGTTAAAAAAAAAGAGCTAGGGATTATAAACCTTTGTCCTTTTAACTGTTGTGTATTCCAATTGGCTTTTCGCTGAACTCTAGAGCCCTCAATTGTGTGGCCTAGGGTTCTGCAATCAGAACATTGTGGTGCTATCTTATTTGCAGTCTTTTATCATGTCTTTTGAAGGGCGGTACACAACGGGCAATTTCGTACATGCATTTAATTTTAATTCATAATTTATGCTTATTACTTGCCTTGTTTCGTTCTGTAAAATATCTACTGAATTGGTTCAGTAACGAAAAAATTAACTGCTTTCTGAATCATTCTACTTGCTCATTGTCATCATCCACCCATTTTCAATTTAAGTTTTGGATTAGAAAATATTTTTCCTTCCATTTTTATCTCTTTCCGAAGTTTCCGTATTCGGGAAACACTTGGCAGGTGTTGCTGGGAGATGAATGCCCATCGCATCCCAGCATCAGTCTTCAAGCTTGTTGGTGGGGGAACACAATTCATTTGAATGCGAGACGGATTTTCGCAATAGTTTAATTTCAAAATGCCTATCGTAAATGGTCGTTAACATGAAAGTATTTCAGTAGTGCCGGAAAAATTTTATTCAGTAATTTTTATTTATAATTGAATGTCTATTCCATTGTGATGTCTACAATGCGTTTGTTAGATTCATTTGATGCGTGAAAACTCTAGGTGATTACAGGTTTTTAAAATATTGGTTGACGGACTTCGCTGTGCTGGTCAGCTGGTTGATTTAATCGAATATACCCATCCCCTGAAGGACATTCCCATTCCCATTTTATCTAGTATTCCTTTTGTCATGTGTGCCGAAGTCGAGTATTTCAAATCCATGACTGAATTGCGATCTAAGGATAATTAGATCGACACGTTTTCAATCAGAATTTTTACGTCTACGCATTGTTGATTTTGCGCTATTCGCAGAAAAGTATTCCTTTCTACAACCCGGTTGTATGCCGTATTACATTTGCATTACATTTTACCTAAATGTTTATGGTAAACCTTTAATGGGGGTCGTGGTAGCCTAATGGTTAGAGCGCTGAGCTGCTGACCGGAGAGTCCTGGGTTCAAATCCCGGGCAAGAAGCTTTCTGGACACCCCTACCTAAAATCCTCGCGATTCAATTTTCTGCGTGTCAGAACGTAGGAAATCGCAGGTGGCCCAGGGAAAGGAACTGGCCCCTCTACCCTGAATGTGTGAAAATTCACACGCCATTGGCTTAGTACGGGGGTGAGCTGTACTCTCACCTATCAAAACCAACCTTCGGGTTGAATCACTGAGTGAGAGTGAAAGCTTTAATGATATTTGGCGATAATTATCATATTTTCGATCGATCCCTTAACTATTCTTACTTGTTTTGAAACAAGCTTATCCGCCATGAGCTTTCGTTAGATTAAATCAGTGACTCATTAATTGACTGTTAGTGATCCTATGTGATAAAGCAGTCCATAAGTGTTTTGAATTTGTGTATCTTCTCAACGAGTCAGTTATCCCTGGCTCCTTGATATAGCTCGGATGAGGATGGAAGGTCTTAAATGAAGTTCGTGGTAATCCAGATTCCATATGGAAGTTGTGAACCAGCGATAATATTGTATTCGTGTTGGAACCCCTTCATTCTGTCCTGTTTCAAAATAATCAAGGTCCAGGACCGGGTCTTCTCATCTTTTCCTGAGTAATTTCTATCAGTTAATGCCCCATGATATGATATCCTATATGATTGCATGGTAGTTATTTTATTTCCCTGTGCAGTTTTAATATGTACGCCAATATGATTATTGTAACTAATATAAGAATGGAGTGAAGAGCTGTCTCAAACCGTCAGGTTTATGACCAGCCGTGTTAATAGTTTCTATTATCACATGGTGTTTAGTTGAACATCACATCGCATTCGTAATCAGTTGGATAGTTTCTTTTCGATTCTTGTGTTAGCTACGTCCTGAAGCCTTGTATAAGTTTTAGTTTGATATTATGCTCAACCTGTCGCATGCGTTCTTTTGCTTCCTTAGGATAGGTTTTCATAGTCATTCAAGTTGTATCCTTGTTGAGTCCTAAATTAGGAAGCGGTTGTCTTACATCAATCTTCGAAGCTATCGACATTCGTGCGTATTTTTGTCAACGCAGAGCACTGACAGGAAAGAGATATGGCAGGTGGCATTCAGCTCGAAAACGAGCCGAAGCCACATCCTTTAGCCGGAGTGGGCAAGAAAGCGGAAGCGCTTATTCCCAATAATTGAGGAAATTGAGTGATAATCGTTGTTTCCTGTCATCGAAAGAAACCGCAATTTCCTCATAATTTCCTTTCACTGCAATATGCCCCGAATGTCTCGACGAGGCTTATATACACTCGGGAAAGACGAACGTCATAACGGAGAGCGTCCTACCAAGTGATGAACTCTTCAGTGATGGGGGCTGGTAGAGAAAAGAAACACAGCTTCACGCCACACGGCGGTAAAGGAGCTGCCTTTTCTTCCCAAATTGAAATCCAACCGTGTCACTGGTCTCCAAATGGTTTCTCAATGAGGTGATCTCAGAGATGGAGTCTTGGAGACAGAGCTCTCTTAGATTCCCCCTAAGTCCCTTAAATAAAAACACGTCGACTGGATATTGTAAGGTACAAACTATTTACTATACACTTATGAAATGCAATACACATAAGGTTGTGTTACTGAAGGCGTTTCATTAAACTAACCGTGCCGTTTATTGAGTATATATGGCACATGTGTGCATTAAATTAAGAGGTGGAACCTAGACTAATTCATTGAGGCTTTGATTTCCAGCAGTAAATTTTCCATTCTTCAGGAATTTTTCATCTGCACCCCTCAACAAACCCATTTTAACTGTGTACATCATATTTCCTCTAAGCCGAGATTTCAAAATCACGCGACTACTTGCCCCTTACGTACGTTACGAATTACCTTTAGGTCGAGTCCCTGCGTAATTTCTCTTTCATCGATTCCATGCGAAATTCTACTACGCAACCTCCGTGATTGCTTTTAACTACTTTCCCTTGTCGTTCAGATACAAATACTGGATGACAATCCAGACGGTCGTTCGGAAAAACGATTGTCCTACATTCTTAAGCTGCTTGTTTGCCCTAGTCGAGCCTATATTATTGCATTCAATAAAAAGATCCCCTAACGTTGTTTTGCGATGTAGGCGACGCGGTGAAAGTTTTCTTTAAAAAGTTATTCTACGTTAAAGAAGTGCAGGTTCTTTAGCTAATAATGAAACATAAGTATCCGACGGCAAGTGAAGACGTAGAGGTATTTTTCATGCCCGAATAAAGCTAACTAAGTGCTAGAACGCGTCTGATGATAATAATAACTCCCCTGTAGAAAAAAATACACATTCCCCTCTTGTCATTTTTTGGAGATTTTTTTTAGGTAGCCTGTCAGCCTGGCTGTCTCAGTTCAAAAGGCTGACACAAAGGAACTGGTTTTGTTTCTACTATTGTCATCTGTTCTGACCCACCATTGCATATGCCATTCCTTGCTCTGGGTTTAATCAACACTTAATTATTCTTAACACACGTTTCCTCCACCGCTTACACGTCTGATCTTCTCCCTTTACCCTCCTTGTTATTTATCTTGTATTTATGGCGAGCTAATCGATTCGTCCAATCTCTCAAGATGACCAAACATACGAAGATCCTCCTCGTTCCATGTTTGTCCATCCGGTGAAAATATAGACAAAGAAATGAGTCGTTGAAGAGGGTGTATTTAGAGCTCATATGTCTTATCCATCGGGGTTTCTTCAGGCACGTAGCCAGAAATTTGCTTCGGGGAGGGCTAAGTGTAGGGTAGTGTTACTCGAAACAAATTGGCCTTGGAAGTTCGGTGCCGACGTGTTACAAATCTCTTCCCTTAATTTTCAATTTTCAGTGCTTGGTATTTACTTTTACTGTGTCCATTCCTATCTCTTCTGGTAAATTTCACTGCTTACCATGTTATGAAGCAGTTAATTTGACCAGCCTCAGAACAGAAGTTTAACGCATACATACATATCAGATTGAAAAGAGCAACTATTAACCACATACATGCATCGAACTATTAATCATGTTTCAAGACACTTAACGCTCGGATTATACGCTGTGTAATCCGAATGATATGCCCAGTTACAATCATAACAACAAAATTATTAGGAAAAATTTCGGGGGAGAGGAGGGGCTGAACCCCCAGAAGTCCCCACCCTGGCTACGTGCCTGGGTCTCATTCGGATGACAGCGTGCTTTTGAGTTCTTTGTTCCCGCCGTCCCCTCTCTGTCTCTCCTACCTTCCTCTCCGTGCCTGTGTTTTTCGAGTGAGACCCTCTCTTTCTCTCTCTCTTCCTACCCTTTCGCCAAACCCCCTCCCCTCCTTTCGCTCCTTGAGAGTCTCACCCCTTCCCTCTTCAATGTGGCGCGGAGACACGGCCGAGGGCGTCTGTTGGTCGCGCGTATTTTTGGTCCCTCTTTCCCTCTCGACCCCCCCCCCCCCTCCCTCCTTCCCCCCAAATCTTCTCCTCCTCTCCCACTCTTGTCTTCTCATATCCGCTCTGCTTCGTCGCCACTTCTCACCTTCCCCCTCCCCCATGAAAGTTACCCTCCGCGCATACCTCCGACCCGCGCCCCAAAGAGGTCACCGAAACTATTTACTTGTCTACGCCCTGTCGAGTTTGTTCTCGTCCGGGTCGATTTTTGACTGCGTCCTGATATCGCTGCATTTCGAGGAACACACTCCATGAAAGCCTGGGGACGCTTTCAGGACTGCAAGTGTATCGAAAGGTTTAGGTCTAGTTCCACGCCATCTATAGTAAGTCTTCGTTTTTTTGGTAAATGCTTGAACTCTTCGCGCATATGGATTTTTTTATGCAATCCTTGTTGTCTACCGTTTATTTTTTCCATAAAGAAGGGAAATGACTATCGAAATGTTTCCCCGGGAGTTGCAAAACTCGGGAAATTCCAAGGAAAGGTCCAGCTGCTCTTGAAAGTTTCGGTCTTACATTGGATTGATCTACGATACCGCAACTCCTGGAATTGCTTATGGGCGCAATATTTTTAGTCCTGGTAATTTGAGTTCTATCTTTTCAGAGCAAGTGTAACTGTATAAATTTTGACTTTTTATTATAGAAATTTCCAAGAAGAAATTTAAGTAACCTACGGGTTAAGAATCCTTGTTGGTGGCTTAATCATGATTAGAGAATTTGCAGTTTGCTAGTTGTTCAGACACACTACGTAATAACTCGGAAACAATACTTACCAAGCCGTGCTGAGGTCCCTGTCAATGGTTTATTATATTTATTTGTAGTTTGGCCATAGTTTTTATTTGCTAATTCAGCAATGTAGAATTCACCTGTGCAAAAGTGAGGCTAACCGGTAAATGTAGGAATCATTGTATACCTAAGAGCTGGGCACAGCCGAATGGGTTGTTTTAAAACACCAGCATTACAAGTTCGTTATTGATAAATGGGTTTGGGTGAAAATAAATAAAGGTTAAGGAAGTAGTAAACTTCAATTTTTTGTCTCTATCCCCGGTTGCTGTGACTCCTAGTTGTGCGAGGGTATTTAGTGTTCATTCTATCAGACATCGTCGACATCTATACAGTAGTTAACCTACAAATCATCGTAGTGGTTGTAGCAGAAGGAGACTCCACACCAGTAATGCGTTTTTTGACATAGAAAAACTCCTATATTTTGTTACTAGTTTTCCTGTTTAACTGGATGGTAAATTCGCCTAGGAAACACGGCAGCTTCACATTTACAATTTTTTCTCTCATGAACGTTTCGTGGGAGACAGTCAATCCTAGTCAAACTCATTTCGAATTTACGAGCTAATTAATGTCCTGTAGATCGGAAGCTGACATATGGGTCTATGCCTCCTCCATTCCTTCACACCCACCCATACCTCAAGATAATGGTATCTGACCTTCCCCAGAGTAAAATTCATCTCTGTTTGAGGTACTTACCCCATTATTTTTCACGCCATCATGAATGTATATTTGTCACAGAAGGCGCAAATGAGAGCAGCTGATGGAACAACCGGATTGGGCGCTAATAAAAAGAGAGTATAGACAGCGATGTCCGTTAGCGGCGGTATTTTTAACAAATATTTTCGCAGTTAACGTTGAGGGAGGCGTGGGGGGTGGGCTTGAGGAAAGAGTAAAGGCAAGGGAAAATTGAGAAATTCAGTGAGGTTTGACCACAGCATTTAGGTTAATTGTGAATCGCCAAGCAATCCGACAAGCGCTCTCGGTTGCTTTTTTTTCAGCCCCCAACTCTGGGATGTTTTTCCGCGACTGCAATTTTATCACCTATCTCTGCGACAGCGACCTTGAAGTGCATCCCGATGCTCATGTGAGTTGAGCGCCGATGTTTACCATCGAAGGGAGTCATTGGCCTGTCCGCGACGTGGGAGTGAGAAGAAGAAAAAACAAAAAAGGGGGATTGGAGCGTATTGCCCTTGGTGCGGCGAGTAATGCCTTAGCACTTTCTCTGTGGAGGCCGCCAGCATGTTCCGTGGCCGTGTGTATTTTCTCCTTTTCCTCATCCTCCTGTGCTCCCCTCTTCAGCCCTCCCCCTGCTTGACCGCCTTCCGCCAGCCCCTCCCCCCATTTCAAGTTTGAAGCCTTCCTTTCCCCCCCCCCCCGCCACTCCACATATACCATTCACTTGGTGGACGCCACCTCACCCTGCCTCCGCAGCCAGTCTGGGAGACGAAGCCTTGGACTCCACCCGCGACGGGCAAATACGACACGTCTTGACACCTCGCAGCTACCAGTTACTGGTAGAGATGGGTAAATTACCGTAATTTTCAATTGAGGTAAATTACCGTGGTAAATTACGGTAATTTTCGAAAAATTACGTAATATTCCGGTAATATTAAGTTTTGAGCTGCAAATCCTTATCAGAGGACTCAAAACGAAATCAAATAGCATTGAGATATAAATGCCGACGCTTATATCAAACATATCACGACGTTTATCTATTATAACTCGTTAAAAAAAATATAACGAAGTTGGCTGCAACACGCAATTTGCCTCTCTTTTGTCATACTATGAGAAATTTTCGTTCCAAAGACTTACCTCTGCGCAATGTGCATTTGGTATTTTACTCAGAATTAATTGGAATTAATCATGGACACAATGTAAACAAAATCGTTTTAGCTTCTTAATTTATAATATTACCCATTCCAATGGTTTCTTCGCGAGGAAGAAATTTTCTGAAAAAGAAGTTTTCTGAAAATTACCGTTTATTACGGTAATTTTCAGGGGTGTTGGTAATTTACGAAAAATACCACGGTAATGTACGAAAATTACCGCGGTAATTTACCAAGTTGCCCATCTCTAGTTACTTGCGTTCCAACAGTCTAGAAAAGCCCGGATAGGTCTGAATTCAAGCGGGACCATAAGAAAATATATTTCTGTTGGCGAGTTTAATTTTCGAGGTGGTACATCTGAGTAATACTCTGTCAGCCACTACGAGCATGTATGGCAGGGGGTGAAAAATTATGGTGCTTGCGCTATTTACATGCAGCTAAGAGGTTCAGTGCTTCTACTTCACAGAGGCATGTTTGATTAAAATAGTCAATTGCGACTAATTGGTTAGTTTACATTTTAATGAAGTGATTACTGATTAGCCAGGCACTTTTTAAATATATCAATTTAAATTTCCCTGCGTGACAGAACTTGGAAATTGAGTAGTTTTTTTAAACCCTTAACTACTCGCGTGGACAACGTTTCGTTTCTACTCGCGTAGGTTCAATATGACGCGATTTTGCTAGTCGGGTGATTTCTTAGTGTTAGTCCATATTTGATTGTATCCATGCTACAATGTATCCTGCACGATTGTTACTAACAACTGGACTACTAATCACGTATTACTACACGCTTCGGGTCATTTTGACCCGACGCGAGTACTTACCTAAACTATGACTGCGAGGAAAGGATATGAGGATCGTTCTAGAGGTTCTAGTGTGAGTTTCGAGAGAGTTTGAGAAAGAGAGGCGAGCGAAGAAGTGCCAGAAATACTCATGCATCTATCTACATCTACGTAATACCCTCCTTGTCACTAGTAGGGCATGTTTGATTGGTGAATTTAGTTGACATAGCCGCAAAACCGATAACATTCATAGTTACAGTACATGAGATTATGAACCCGAAGATGATGCTTTCCTGGTGACGAGTCACCTTGCCAAGAACCCTTGCGGTGGCTTCCTGGACTCTCTGTAAATGTATGTATCAGATTAAGGTAATGGCTGATGGAAGTGTACGGAACTGACTTACAAAGTACTATTAGGTAGTAGGTTCTTCCAAGTAATGCGTTTGGTGCAGGAAAGTGTTTAATGCCCTGCCTTCATCCACATCTACTTAATACACAGCAAGCCACCATAAAGGCGTGAGGCAGGGGGTGAATTCACACCAAACCTGCATTACATATCATGCTCAAAAAGGATTAGTTACTGTAGTACTATAAACTTAACAATTTTAAAATATATATACTATTGATCATATTTACCATTGAACGTATTAACCACTATTCGTATCCCTAATTGTTCAAAAAAAAGAAGGACATACTGTCGGTTCGGCAATCAATTTTTCTAACTTTATGATCATGTCTACCATAGAGAGTTGGTGTTCGCAAAATGTTTTTAACTTCATCAGTGAAAACATTGTTTTGGAATTTAATTAATAGATTAAGTCTTAAGTTTCAACCCAAGGTTTGATAAGGATTACCATTTTAGTTCATCTAATAGACTGGTTACGCTATTATAGTCATCATTATCCCTTTACAAATCTTGCCGATCTTCGCTGCTCACGCTGCAGTTCATTATTTAAGCCCATTTCGTAAGGATCCCATATACTAGCAGCATAATCCACATTGGGTCTAATAAGGGAAAAGTAGCTAATTTCTCGTACGTGATCGTCATACGATGGGGGAGACAAAAAACTATTCCTTCGGCGGTTTGCAGTGGGATTAACCATAATGATGCGGAATTATTTTAATCATTGAGGGTAATAGTTTAATTAGTGAGAAAGCAGTTGTGTACCTTTTGCAGGGGTAGACGCTAGAGACAGTGATGTAAGATTTGTTTAAGTTTGTCCGCACCTTAGTTATGTGGTGCCAAACCTATGTTAGTCGCGCATTTTCTGGTGAATAAAGATGTTATGGAGTGAATGAAAGACGCTTAAAAGGAAATTAAAAGGTAGAAGTTAAAACTGAATAACAGTCGGCTGAAAATAAGAGAGCTCCATGGATCAGCCGCTCAAAGGTTTTTCGTGGTCGAATACAACAGTAAACCCCCGTTCAAACGTATTATACTTAATTTTTTTATATTTCGTGTGTTCCGAAATTGTATTTGAAAATTTATAATCGTAGCCTTCTGGTTACTGTGAAGGGACAGCGAAGATTGATTTTCGTGTCATTGGCATGTTTCGCTATTTGTTGACTGTTTACAAACATAAAATCCAAATAGAACGGACTGATTTTGTCAAATTTTGAATCCTCAATTCCTGCCATTCACTTCCCAACCGCGTTTGGCCGGCTGGTTAAGGCTATATTTCTTTTATTTAATATGAATTTGCTTCGGAAACGTTTTATTGAGATTGTAAATGATAAAAATAACTTTTTTTCCACGTAGGTTTATTAAAATGAAATAAAGCGACCTAGGTTTCGATGAAGCTCATCATCATCAGGTACATTGGTAATAGAAGACATACGAAAAAGTATGTCTTTTTTTAGTAGAATGATAGTAGAATATATAGTAGAATAGTAGATTAGTAGAATATATAGTCACTCAAAAAGGGGGAGGTAGTCTCTCCTACCAATGTACGTGATGATGACGAGCTTCGTCGAAACCTAGGTCGTCTTATTTCATTTCAATAAAATATGTGGAAAAACAAAGTTATTTTTATCATTTACAATGAATAGCTAATCCCACGAAGTCACGCCCGAGACAATGCGTTTTATTGAGAGATAAATCAAGGTTTTGTTCATTAGTGCCTGGCTTTGATTGCTCGGGAGCATGCCAAATTTCATTCCAATAGCCTTAACCTAGTCGCGAGCAGAGTTCGAGAGACGGTCTCTACCACTATAATATCTGCCTAAGTGCGAGTTGTGACATCATTTATTCCATCTCCATCAGCTTGTGAGTCATGTTGATCCGAATCTCTTTCCGCAAGGGGAACCGTCAGAATCCAAGTTGTTGATGGTACCTATTGGCGGGCAACTATACTTACGTTTGTTACGTTCTTCCGTGCACCTTACTCCCTGCGAAACTGATTTGCTTCTTACGTTCATATATAGTTTGAACGCATCCTCTCTAACTAGATTTATGCGGCATTATTTTAATATTCGACAGGTTTCTCTACGGACTCCTCGGCCTACCCGTTCCAGTAGGGTTTTGATTTTGCAAAGTGATGTTGCCAACATTCGTTTCGCATTTTACTCATGTTTTAGCTCTTTCGTTTAATGTCTTAGTTGAAAAACTATATCGAAAAGAAAGCTTTTTTTGGAATCTGGATTCGCCCTTCTCAATAACGTACTTTCATTTGGTACAGAGTTCGTTTCACGGAAGTAGCGTTGGCGTAAGATGTGATGCTGCTATTCGCGCAGCTGCTTAAATTCGCTCTCCCGTTTAGGATTGGCAATGGGCCTTGAACTTGGAAATATGTATCGAGTGAGAGTTTTTTTTCTGCATTGCGTGTTTTAGATTATAATTGCATCAAGAGGGCTATCATGATAGTGCGTAAGGCAACGGACTGGCGGTTCCCTGGTTCAATTCGGGATGAAGTCTCTTTTAACACCGGCTCCAAAGATACGACCTGTGTGATTTCATAGTGATCTGAACACTACAGGATTGGAAAAGAAAATTCACTTTGTATTTTCCACACTAAAGTTTTATTGACTTCGACCATGGTTTCAAGACTTATATGTCATTATCGACCTTGATAATGACATATAAGTGTTGAAACCATGGTCGAAGTCAATAAAAATTTAGTCTGGAATGTACAAAGTGGATATTCTTTTCCAATCTCGTGGTTCCACAGAGTGAAGCCTCAAACGTTGAACTACAGGATACTGAAGACACTGAGAAAGTAACTCCTTTTCCCAGTGAGCTCCTCGAAAGGTTGTGATAATATATGTCTTTACATGATCCTTTTTCTGTGAATTCGACGAGAATTTCGAATCAGCCGGCACCTCCGGAATTTACACACCATGGAAGTTTGACTGCCGAAGGACATGGTTTGAGCATTTCGGTTAGATTCTTTGCGGACAATAACTGAATATTAGGTACTACGTCAAGTATTAAAGTTGTATGAACAGATGTATTAAGTGTTTAACTCTCTGCAACCTTCAAACGGGATAGACGATAGATTCACGTGAGTCCGCGTATATCTTCTGTGGCTTCCATCCCAAGGACAGTTTTGATTGGCTTTTCGTGAGCGTGAAACGTGTGGATATGGAAGCTGCCCACCTCCGGCTTTCACGTATTCTCCATACCCGTTTTACTGTGTGCGTTCCCAACACCTTACCGTTCGGCATTTCCTCACGTTTTCCCGGTAACGGACCACGTCACACGTACGCGTCCATCGTCCTTCCCAGACCGGAAGGTCCTGGCGTAAGGTAGGGGTGAGAGCTTAGTCTTCCTTCGAGCCAACCGTGTTGAGTGTGTGTGCGGGGATCGCGGCTTATTAGTTCTGTTTTCTGTTGCTTTCAAGTTCGATACGAATTCTACAAGTGCGGGATGTGTTAAAAAAACACATGACTTTCATTTTAGCGTCCGACCGTGATCGAAGGTCGGGAAGCAACACTTATGTCAGGAAAGCACGCGCCCGAGCAAACCCTTCCTCCGCGGTTGCGGCTCGACCTCATCCCAGTTTACCCCTATCGTCGAACACGTACTACGCGATGATCCATTGCATAACCGCGGCCAGGATCGCGACCCCGACTTTGAGAAACGCGGCGACCCAATCCCACCCGCCTTCCCCCCCCCCCCTCTCGGCGCACACCACTCACGGATTGTTTCTTCTCGATATGACCGACTCTCCTCCCTCCGCCTTATCGTGGCGACCTTCGGCTCCATTACACCGACTTCCTGCCCGCCCTCGCCCGCCGCCACGACACACCACAACCGCCTTAGAGCCGCCTCCTCCTCCTCCAGCAGCCCGTTTCACTTTCCCTCCCCTTTCAACATCCTCCCTGCCCTTTGGAGGCACATCGGTATCTTGCACCTTTTCCTTCCCATTCATTTTAAGCTGCGAGGAGTCTCCTCCTTCCCCTCACCATACCCTCTCTCTCTTTCTCTCCTCGATCTATTCCCCCCCTCACACCTCCTGAAGTCCACCTCGTCCCTATCTTACCCTTCCTCCGAACAACACTTCCACCCCCTCTTCGCCCTACCTTTTATCCCTCATCTTCTCCCCTCTCTCCGCCACAGATCCCCCCCCCTCCCGCCCCTTTACCCTTTCTTTGCCTCCCCTCCCTCTCTCTTCCCCCCCTCCGTTTGCCTTCATCTCTCCCCTCCCCTCCTCATTCAAGTCTTTGGGATTTCAATGGGTCTCCCCGCGTTGCCACGTCTCGTCCGCGACCGTTGCGAAAGAACCTGTGCTGGCTGCCAGGCGACTAATACCCTCTCTCTCTCTCTCTCCCATCTGTATCCCTCCCACTCCCCCTCCTTCCCCGCACGATATAACCGTCGACCGAAGAGGCCTGCGATCCTCTTTAATGCCCATTCCTCCTTTCCTTCCCCACCCCCTTGCTTCACCTTAACCGCTCAATAAACCCCCCTCCCCCCACTGCACTTCTCGCCTCCCCCTGTCCGACCCCCTCTTTTTTGCATGCTACATGCACGGATCGCGTGCGTTCCTTAAAAAATCCCGAATACGAAGCAGGCGGCGGAAAGACGAGAGAATGCAGCGCAAGGGAGGGAAAGGTTTCGGCCGTCCGCACCGCTTTTCGTGCACTCCGAGGGCTATTTTGTCTCCGGGAGGTATTCTTCTCGGAAGGATCTTCTCGCGTGTGTTTTTTTCCCAAGGTCGGCCTATGTTTTTCGAGAGTATCGACGCCGGGTCTTCTCCTTCGCTCACGCCTCCCTGTCCCAACCAAGGGCATCATCCCTGGTGTCCCGCTTGACCCGTCTCTAGGGGTGGGAGGTCAGGCGAAGATAATAAGATGGTAAATACCGTGGGTGAGGAGGAGAGGGTTATTGTGGATGCGTAGGTAAGCTCGAGTGGAGGAGGAGGTGGTGGTGGGAAGGGTGTTACAGGAGTCGCTCGCGGGTCGCCCTGTGTGGGTGCGTGTTGCTGACCGCACGGAGGGGAGTGGACGCTCAAAATTAGGGCGGAAGGAGGCGGAGGAAGGGGCAGGTCTGTCGGCGTGGCCGAGAGAGGAGGGAAGGGTTGGAGGGGGTGGGATAAAGGGTTTTTGGGAGTGAGGAGGTAGTTCGCTTGGATCCACACACACTCAACCCCTCATCCCTTCTTCCCCGTCTCCCTCTTAACCTCTCCCAATCCAACTCATCCCTTCTCTCTCTCCCACATGCGGGGGAGGCTGAATGAAGCACATGTGGCAACGTCGCAGTGTGTGGATCAGAGGGGAGGGGGATGTGGAAGGGCTTGAAGGAAGGGGGTGGGAGAGAGAGAGATGAAGGGAAGAGAGAGAGAGAGAGAGAGGAAGGCAACGCTGCCGCTCGTGATATCGATTCTCGGGCACCCCTCCCTCACTTCCCTCCCTTCCCCCTCCCTCCCTCTCTCTCCACCTCCCTACTTCTCTCCCTTTCTCCCCCTCCTCACTTCCCGCGTTCCCTCTCCTCGCCGCTCTTAATCTCCCTCCTCTCCTTCGTCCCCACTTTCATCTTCTCTCTTTCTCCTTCCCGAATCCCCCCCCCCTTCCCCCCGAAGCAACTCACCGACCCCACTTTTAAGTTGCAAGGGGCGCGCAAAAATCCTTTCACGTTGTCTCCGATGCGCGGGTGTCGCCTGTCGATGTTTTTTCGGATTCGGCATCGCCGCCGCCGCCACCCCACCCTCCCCCTTGTTCTCACCCGCGTGGTGTGTTTGCGTAGGTGAGGCCTTTTCGTGTCACTCAGAGAGTGGCAAATCAATTTGTGCGGGGGAAGTGGCTCCGCCATCCCTTCTCCGTCCCCTCCGAATTCCCTTTGCCGCCCCCCCCCCCCTCCCGCCCTTCGGAGGCTCCGTATCTGAACCAAACTTCAGTGAGGATGCGTGGACAACGAAAAACGTGTCAATCTGGAAAAAAGATTGGATGTGCACAGTCGAACGACGGTCGAAACGTCTGTACTCCTTTCTTTCATAGTGCAACCCTTGGGAATTCATCTCCAGGGTGCTCGCGACGTCCCTCGGATTTCTTTCGTTGGTTCAACCGAGGCACGTAGCCTGAAATTTGCTTACGGGGGCTAAGTCCAGCGTAGCGTAACTGAAAATAAATCAGCCTTGCCGGTTCGGTGACATCTTAAAAATATCTTCCTTTAATTTTCAGTGCTTGCGCAACTTACTGTAGTTTTAGATAGTATACCTGTAAAATTATCCTACATTACATGCCAGCCAGCCACCATAAAGGTATGTGGCAGGGGGTGATTTCACACCAAACAGTGAACTTCTGAACAACAACAACACCAAACAGTGAACTTTTGAACGACACCAAACTGTTTTACTTTCGCAGTGTCCATTCCTATCTCTTCTCACAGGTAAAGTTCAACTGGAAATAAATTTCAGGGGGGGATGAAGCCCAAGAAGCCCCCCCCCCCTCTCGCTGTGTGCCTGGTATAACGCCGTTGTCGATCGAATTAAGATTCCGTGTCAGTTGTCGGGAAAATACAAGGATGTATAGTTTTATAAACTGTCTGTTAATATGATGACCGAAGGGGATACCAAATCGACTGCAGTATTGGTGAGGCGTGATTCGATCTATGGGTATCTTCCCCTATTCTGTGTCCTTCTTTCTGAAATCCTGGTAGGACTATTCCCCGTACCACCTTTGTTCGGTGGTTTGCACCAAGGAAGTTGGGAAGTACTGGAGGAGGCATTGGCATGGCAGCCTGTGGGTGACAATGAAGCCAGAATAGGGGTGCCTGGGAAGGATCAGGTCCCTCCTCCTCCGTACAAAACTTTGTGTTTCATACGATTTCTTATGGAGACTTCTTATGTATCAAGACATAAATAACAATGAAATCGTTCCCAAATATCATCGCAGCGTCATCAGTTAATTTTATTAGGGCAATTTAAGGGAGATATTAATGCATTTGATTCCCCTTGGAGTTAATTTTATTGCTAAAACAGGTTCAGATTTAACCTATTTAAACTACATATTTAGCGCTTATTCGCGTGTTTGAGCACTTACCTCTGTTTCTCTGACAAATTAAACAAATGAATTCCGTCACTCACCTCACCACTATTCTTTTTACCGCATGCAAAAACAACTTCATCCATATGCGTATCGCTAGTGTCAAGCTCGTTTGCCCGTACCTACCTGGCATCTCCGATCAGCTGCGATGCCTCGTCCATTGCATTCTAACCTCCTTGGTTTACACAACAAAATGCGTAAAACATCATGCGATGGTATGTCGTCGAAATGACTTCACACGACTCATTCCCTAACATACCGTCATTGGCATCCCAAAAGAATTTATGTTGCGTAAACTGCGTTTGTGAAAATACTAGCAATTGCCTTGTTTCAAGTCTCCGGTTGTGTTTGAAATAGCTATGGATTGTGCGCCCTTGACCGAAGTTTTTGTTCGACGTGGTAGTGGAGGCCAAATGCCTCTGTGTAGCCTGGACTCCGCGCATCCCACAAGTAGAACGGTCTGACTTTGCGGAAGCGACGTCAAAGAGTTATCTTAAGCAGCGGAACAGTGAAGGGCTCGTCTCAAAGAGTGAGAGGGGCGACAACAGCGAGCTGTGCAACGATGTCACTTCACTTCAGAGCGTCTTTAATTTAATGTTTTAATTTGACTAAGGCTAGTTAAAATAGCGATGAGGATCTTTGCTAAGTAGTAGTTAATAGGGCCGTACGGACTTGATCAACGCTTTGATATTAAGTATTGCGTTCATTGGCTGCCTAATCTCGACTGAAATTAAGTAAAGACGTCTTGTGTGAGCAGAAAAAAGAGGAAATAACACGGGCAGAATAGGAGACCGCAGAAGAGTTAGTTGTGGCATGGAAAGAAAGGAAGTGTCTGGAGGACAGTGACTGTACGCAAAGTTAACGTGGAGGTGGTATTGAGGGGCAGTGAAATTTAATATTAGGGAGAATTTTAGGAAATCTGGTAAGATACGGTGGTACGTATAGGATAGTATGCACTTAAGATGGTACGACTGGAAACGGAAAGTATGTTCTAAGTATGGTTTAGCCATTGAAAATAGTGTCATAGTAAAAGTATTTAAAGGATGAATGTTCACTTTGGCGACATAATATTTGTGGCATCAGCAATTGCCCGAATTGTGTTGTCGGACGTTCAGAAATATTTGTTGTCTTTGATGCACTTAATCCTCGCCTAGGCTTGGCTATGAGTTCCTGTCATAGATGTCTCACTATTTATGAATTTCATGCTCTACTTACTCACTTTCTGCGGTGGTTCTAACGTATCACCTTCATTTTATGATGAAATTCTCTAGGTTTCAATCCTGCGCTAATCAAAAGAATCTTATAGCAGAAAGCTGTTCTTCATGTGAATGTGAAATTAATGGATTGTCATTTATCATCCTTGCATTGTACCTACGCGTAGGGACTAGCATGAAGTGTAGTTCTCGATTGTTATTAGTATTATTATTGTAATTTTTACGTCGCTTTAGTGGAATTCAAAAGCACTAAAAACATTCACGGCACCATGAATTTACCGCGATATTAATACGAACCGTGTCTCTGAACAGTTTGTGAGAAGATTAATTTCCTGCGCGTATGGCTGGTCACGCTGTTCGGAGACGAAGCGCGTCAAAACGCTAAGAATCAATGCTAAAATTTTCACTTGAGGGTAGTTCTACTTCGCCCTCGACATAGACACCCAATTCTATCCAAATTAAATTTAGGTGTGCGATTTTTTGTGGAGTCCTCACTTCTACGGAGTCCTGAGGTAAATGTGCTGAAAGAGTGGCTAAATATAATGTAGGGTTCAAGAAATGTATTATGAGTGCGAGTAATTTGTGTTTAAAGATACCCTTTGGGGTTGCTATGTATTGACATGTAATTCTAAGAAGTAGACCACTGTCCCCCTCCCCATCCGGGCTCTGTTCACCTCTACCTCGGAGTATTCCTTGTTTATTTAATTTGATCCCTTGAAATGCAGTTGTTTAAATCCATTGTTAAAGCGGAGATCGATTTTCGAATGGAAAACGAATAGGAAACAATTGGTAAACTATTTTGTTAATACCATGTTGTACTACACTGTGGCATCTTGAGGTACTGGTTGACATCGTACGATGACATGGTCATTTTTAGACCAGTTTTCAATCTAAAATGAGTTTAAGTTATTGGCTGGTTCAGCACTAACTAGGCTAACACTAGGCTGGTTCGCTTGGGAGACCTTGCTGCCATGCGCAAAAGAATTGTGGTGGTGAGCTATGACACACAATTATTGAAACACAAATGACCTGCACAGCGGTCTAAAATCACTCAATAATTATTGTGACATGAATCTTGGGCTACTTTCTTTGAATCTTTCTTGGGACACCTGTGGAGCGACCGTGAGAGCGAATTTTTGAAATTTGTCTATTTTATAGTTAAATCCCTCTTTCGTTCAGGTATTTATGTATTTTTAACGTAGTTATTCCTCTTAAATAATCAGTAGATCTTGTGTGAGTTCACCTTTGTAAGTAAAGATGCTAAAATACGGTGCTAGTATTAACACGTGGTACCTTGATATATTTTTGGAGTATGAGATATGAAGTCTCGTAAATCTCGTTAACAGTATCAGTTTGACTGATTACTATACGAATTCTCCCAACCATCCCTCTCCAACAAGAATGAAAGCCATTTTAATTTAACCTCTACCCCTACCTCTTCCCCCCTTGTTTCCCAAGAAAATTTCTCCATTCACGAACTCATGATTGAGACCATGATCTACCAGTACTCTTTACTCACTACTGAATCTCCCGCCCAAAATCCCACTTCCCCTTGCTGATTATGTATTTATGCACAGCCTTTAAATTTCCATCCTTTAATTAACCCCAGTGGCTTTCGAAATGTGCGTTGTTTTAGTGAGCGTTTGGACAAAATAACGGGATCTTAATTTCACCATCCTTCGTCAATTGGGTAACTCTTTTAAGTGATTAGTTCTATCAAGCAGGGACTGGACTCGCATTCTTATCGTTCCTTTCCCATTATCTCCCTCTCTCTATCGCCGTTCTCATCTCATGAAAGTTCGCGTTCATTTCGTCAACGTCACTCATTAAAAAGAAAACACTGGCAGTAGTGCTCGTCAGCGTTCCTTCGCGATTACATTTCGCGCATATTAATGCAACCTACCGTAAGTTATGGCACCATTCGAAACAAGTTAGGGAAGTAAAGCAGTGAAATGATGTTGAATCGAAGGGAAATGCTGTAGAATTGACAATAAGAGGCGTTATACCGTTCTATTCGAATAAGATGCGTTCAAATTGTATTTTTGCGTTGCTCTCTAAAGAATAATTTATGATTTTTGCCCCTTTCCGGATTCTAGTAAACTCATCAACGAGCAGGTTAATTTTTTTCTGAGACTTTATTTTGCCCCTAGAATGTAGAATAACTGTTCTATACCTAAGCAATACCCTGCAAGCCACCGCGAGGGTGTGTGGCACGGGGTGAAGATCACCAAAACATGCCCTATTGACATGTAACTAGGCTACTACATGGAAACATGCTAATAATATGGGTCACATGCAGCAGCTACATGGTTATTATCTACAAAGTAATAAAGGGATTGATTGTTAATACATGTATCATGCGCTACAGACTACTCTACAAAATTTCGGCTACCTATCCCTTAGCCATGCGGCCTATTGTGTACTATAATAGTACGGGGGAAAAATGACATTTAAATTTATCGGTACGACAATCAATCTCTCTAATCTTATGTATCTGGTCGAATATAGCACAATACGCTGGTGTTTTTAATATATATCTAACATCCTCATTAAAGCTATCCGTTTTAAGTTTATGCAATAGATTTGATCTGTACTTTAACCTACGATCTGATAATGATTCCCAACCTTATTTTTCTATTCATTCTGATACAATACTTAACCTACCGTAACACCTTTTAACAAATCTAGCTGCTCTCCGCTGTATACAGTCCAGCTCTCTGATCCAACCTAATTCATTCGGATCCCATACACAGGCTACACATTCAAGGTGAGGCCAGACTAGTGAGAATTAACATTCCTCTTTTGTCTTCTCATCACATTTCCCAAGTACTCTTTTAATAAATCCTAGCATACTCTTGGCTCGGCCGCATATTTCCCGGATGTGTCTCATGTTGAGACATGGTCTCATAGATGGTTAGTATCTATATAGTAATAAAGGGATTGGTTGTTAATACGTGCATCATACAGACCACTCCAATAGCATTTCATCTACCCATCCCTTTGCTATGCTTCCCATTGTATTCTCTCTCTGTTGTGTGTGTGAACGCAGGCGTTGGGCCAGTCATAAACAGGAGGTATTTAAAATGTATTCGTGTGAAAACTGATTTTGTATTTTTTGTCGGAGTGAAACACGGATACCGAGGCTCAGTCAACAGCACTCGTGGAGCGATTTGGAGCAACCCCCCCAAATATTTCTTCGGGCTTTTTCGTGACGAACGGAGAAGCGTTGCGTATGCTGCTCCTGGAGTGCATTTTCCATCTCTCGCTACCCTCGTATCTCTTGTGTCCTTCCGCCCCCTCCGCATCTCCTCCTCAAGGCATCCCCTCTCGAGCAGCAAGCAAGCCCAGCCCTGACTTGGCGGTGCACTTCCGACCCCCTCTCCAGAAACCGCACGCATCCTGCCCCCCTCTCCCTGTGTTGACCCCTCTCCCACTGCCTCAACCTCCTCCTCCTCCAAGGCTCGCCTACGTCCCTCGCTTTCCTAACCGCTTGCTTCTCTTCCCAAGGAGGCCCCGAGACCGTGGTACTTCCTCGTTGTCAAAGGACAGGACTGGCTCATCACGCGTGGGGTGCCTTCGTTTGTTTTTTATTGCACTATCGTCTTCAAGTTCCCCCGATGACACACACTCCCACCTACATCTTCGCCCTGCTGAAATTAGCGTATTATTTTCGTCAATTTCCTATCCAATGAAGCATTAGAGAAACTAATATAAGCTTTCATTCATGTCCAGAGGATTCGGCCATAATAATTTTAAATTCATGTTCATAACGCCGCACTTTTCCCATCTCTTTATCTTAATATGTAACTCATCCATTATGTATCTTAAGAAATGTGTTTCTGATTGCTTTCTTTCCTACAATTGCTTAAATCATTACCATAAAGTTCATGAGCATTACAGAAACTTCACCGAGCTTAAGTATGTGTTCCGATCGCTTTTATACTGTTTCCGCCTCAAGCAATATTTGTTATTGATACAGTAGTAATCGTTTGTTTTATTTACAGGTTTCGTATAATTGTTTCCTCCATTAATTCTTTCAATTCTTTTACACGGCTTAAATTTTCACTAAACTCTGTCAACTTCATATTTATGACAATGATTTCAATGCAATGTTAGCGCAACATGCAGTTTCCTTTTCTAGATTGCATATATAATCATTTTCTTTCAAATTTTGCAATTTTTATTTTTTTCCTCTTGTTCTTGTCACACTGTTTCATCAAAAGTGTGTATGTGTTGTGAAGTTTTGTGAAAGTTTTATATATTAAGTGAATATATGTTTGTGAAAGTTGTATATATTTCCCCAAGTTAAAATACAAGTGGTCAAATTTTCCTCATTGTTGGAGATTTAAACACTTTAAACATGCAGATGGTTTCCTTTTTGTCAGAATATTATTTCACTACCAACTGAGGGTAAATTGAATCTTAATTACTGCTGATAATTGTTGATGTCTCTATGTGTGTGTTAATTGACGTTTTTTTATAGTAAAAAGTGTGATTTTTTTAGATTGTTGAGTACTATCATTTGTTAAAAGTTTTGGTTACCATTTAAGGAACCAATCACTGAAGGCAAATTAAATTTCTGATGCTGTTAATGTGTCACTCATTTCTAAGCAAAATATTTTTGCTCTTCCTTCAGGTCTGGCAGAATCATCTCCTCTTCACAAGTACAACTCGGATGTCGGGGATGATGAAGTGTTCATGGTGAGAACTTTGAATTATGGATTACAACTAATTGATGGTGTCTTCTATTCTCCTAGTATCAACTCTCCTCTTCCAAATCACAGTATTGTTCTTTGGACATTTACCGTAACATTGGCACACATCAACAAGAAATATACTAATACCCACACAGGTTTACACTTTTCAGACTTCAGGCTTGGAATCTATCATTGATCCAGAACATTGACACAATTGCCATCCATGCTGTAAATCCCTCCGGAAGCCTTCACTTTACTGCTCTAGAGACCACCTTTACAGATTGAAATGAGCTATTAAAATCACCTTACAATATTGAAGATCAGGAATCTGATTTTTGCTGTCCGAAGCTCAGTGACAAAGACATAATGATTGTGCTAGGACACATGTCTTGAAGGTCCATTATTTTAGTCCCAGTTTCCTTTATCAGCCGTCTACATTCCTGTCATAATAATGTGTGCTTAGAACATGTTGAGTTGAAAGCTGCTGTGAGGTAACCTTGGGAAATGAATGTTCTTTGACTTGCAGTTGGAGAAACTGCAATTTGATCAAGACTTTACAGTTTTCTTTGAAATTGTGTAAGCAAAATGTTTCAACATTGCCCATTCTATTGCTTCTCAATTGCCAACAGCTGAGTTAACTTTTGTTACCTTCAGTGGTGTGAGTAGAGATTTGGTTGGAAATCTGATAACATTTTCTCATAAGGATGGAATATGAATTCACTGCAATGGTTTACTAGTTTGTGCTATTGAGTCTACATGTCTACATATGATTCCCTTTTGAGTGTCCTCGTGTAAAACCTTGTCTCTTATGACATTCAGTTGTAAATGTTGTAATTTGTGTGGTTGTTAGGTCTCTGAAAACAAGCAAACATGGGCCTTATCATGCTCTTGTCTATCGATCTTTAGTTACCATGAATGTCAGGGTTGCTCTGAATCAGGACTTCCATCAACAATTCTCTCTGATAACCATTTGACAAGAATAAATCCAAACCACACTCTTCAGCCCTGAGGTCGTTCAGGTTGGTGAGGGTGAATCTCACCGAGTAGAAAGATCAATGGTGTCTGAAGGCTTTGCATCAAGGTATTGGTGATGGCTCCTTTCCCTGCACTTCTTTTTAATTTCCAAGAAAGATTTGGATATGCTGGGGGCATGTATAAAGAGTCCTCTCCCAGGCTCTACTGAGGAGGAATCAGACCAGTGGTTAACCTTAGGGACTACCCACCGAGCTATTTTTGTATTCAACCATATCAAATACTAATTGGTTATGTTTGCTGATTGCATAGCATTATTAAGCCTGTCGCCTTCAGAATAGCAGGTGCTATTAGACATTTTGTGAAAATTAGACACAGTATTGCTGTTACACGGTAGCTATTGCAGTATTTATTGCTATTAGATTCAGTTTTGAACAACTAGGTATGGAGGTAAAACATAAACAGTTGAAAAATTAAAAATTTGATGAAAAAAGAGGGCTAAGTTGTGCATGAAAATAGGAGGTTGTCTGCCAGAACAGGTGAATATTTTGATACGTAGGTAGCATTTTGGACAAAAATGGTGAGTGTAGTTCTAATGATATTAGCAAGAATTGATTTTGCCTCACTAACAGAAAGAAACTTAGAACAAAAACCCTGAGCCAAAGTTGAATTGGTGAAAAGTTGGTGGTGAATTTAATATAGAGCAGGGCGTTGTATGGGTCATTGACTTTATGGAAAGATGATGAGTTTGGATTGGAGGGAGAATGAAGTGTAGCGAGGGGAAAGAATATTGAAGGAAATAAAGAGGCAGATAGAAGTATGAAATAAGTTGGGACAGAATTACTAATGGCCATAAGTGAAGGCACGATGTTGGTAAAGCTAGGAATTGGTAATAAAATAAAACGTTCAGTGGATAGTATGAAAAGAGGTTGGAAATAAGATTTGCTAATGAGAGGAATAAGATAGGGAAAGAAATATATAAGAAAATATAATGCAAAAATATGTGGGAATGCTCCATCAAAAACCATCCCCTTGTGGGTGGAAATGTAATAACAATAATAAACAGGTCATGTTAAAGAAAAGCTTGACTACAAATGAAGGAGAAGTACTTACGTGAGCAAGTGCAGGTTGAGTATCTCATATACTGGAGTGGTTAATGTGAAATCAGGTAAAGTAATAAGGGTAATAGGTGAAAGGATTAGTTGTATTGGCTGTATGAAGTGGAGGGAATAAATGATGATAGATTTTTGACCATAGGGATGAAACAACCCATGGTTGAGTTGAGTGAGAGTGAACGAAGGAGGGGAGGGGCGGTGAGCAACAGCAAGATTAAATATAACTAAACACAATTTATTAGCTTTGATTTGCGGATTGTGTGACAGCGATAGCAATATGGCAACCCCGGAGGAACAGGCCAAGGAAGGGAAGGAAAAAAGGGAGGAGTCAAGCAAAGGAGAAGGGCCGGTCTGTTACCGTAGTTCAAAGTGTCGTGGGGTCGTCTCTCCAATGAGCTTGTACCTCTCACACAGCAGCCAGGAAGGAAAGAGCCCTGGTACCGATGGCGCAGGTCACTTTTATACAGTGTCCCCTTTCAACCACCATGCATGGAAGGGATTTCACCTCTCTCATTTCTTCATCTGAGGCACCCCTAGGTAAAAGGGTGGCTCAGGGACAACTAAAAATTCTTTAAAAACTCAAAATGGGCATAGTATTATGTAGTTAAGGAGTTGGGCAGGAGGATGGGCATAGTTTTATGTGATTATCATTGATAAAGGAGGTTTATACATCACAGAGCCCTCTGAGTAGGAGATTTTAGAGATGGAAGGATATGAGATTACTTAAAAAAAAAGGTATATTGATGCGAGAAATTTGATGGAGGCTCAAAAAGTGAATGATTCAAAGTGGAGGGTATGACGAGAGGTGAATGTTGGAGAGAGTGATGAATGGGAATTGTTATAGTGTACAATAATAGTAGGGATAGAGTGAAGGTGCCATGAAAGATGTAGAGGGACTTTGCAAAGGAGCAACAGTGTTATCTGAGGGAAAAGTTACAGATTACCGTAATGATGAAATAAGTTAGCAGTGAAGACAGGGACTGTTCAGAGACCAACCAACGTGGTTTGAATACTTATAATACATTGATTCCATTCAATGAGATGGAGCAGGTCAGATAATGAATGTGAAAAAACTGGATCATATATAGTGGGAAGGAACCTAAAACTTGCAATGTAAAGAAACATAACACTGAAAATATATACTGGTCTTTGAAAGATACAGGAGCCAAAGTAAAGGAAATTTTTTGCTCATAATCATTGCTGTTGAGGAAGAATTTATCAATCAAACCCCAGTAACAGAACTTTGGCCTTTTACCCTAGGGTACATAAAATGTTTAATGAAGACAGAACACACATCCTTGCTCCAGCCAGTGAAAAGCACCCTAGCTGGATTGTGAAACCTTGACCTTTGGTTTGGCGAGCAAGAGATTTACCCTATTACCATCAAGAATAAGTGCTCAAGAGGCATAGGGAGCTTTGGAAGTTTTTGTTAGTGGTTTGGGAATAATATGGTGTACATAAACCAAACTTTATATTTTTCAGACAATTTAAATCATCTCTGCAAATTTCATCTTTAACATTTCAAGAGTAATATTCCAAGAATACTTTAAAAAAAAAAGTTCAAACTCTTTTTTCCTTAAACTCTGCTACTGTGGACCACATCAAAATCTTGCATTTTTCAAGCCTACTGAAGTTATGACAGGATCAATTTAATATTCATACTGGCTTCATGGAACAACAGTCAATAAGGCAACATCAAAGTATTTTTGTGATAGTTTGTATCCTAAAAATGCAAACAAGTTGGCCCTAATGTCCTTACTTAATGTAATTTTTCTCAAGAAATCAGTCATCTAAATAATTGCTTAGGTAGTGGCCTTTTGGTGAATTAATGCTGTACATATTTATTGCTAGGGTGTGCAGTGCAAGAATGGATATTCAGTCAAGTTGGTGAAATAGCAGAAGCAGCAAGTGCTTCAGTCAGTTTTTTGATACCTTAACTTTCTATTGCATACTTTTTAGGTGATTGTTGTATTCCTTCTCTATCCTTGTTGCCAAAGACAGTTACGTGGTGAGTGTTGAACATTTTAATTGCTCCTAATGCTTTGTCTGCCTTGCTCTCCAAATTCCCTTTTGATTGCTAACATGATTCTCTGAGCATAATTTCCTTTAAATGGTTGAAGCCCTACTAATCTGCACTGATGTTAGTTGTTTTTGGGTGAGAATCTGGAAAAAATAGTGGCAACCTGATTGCAGAATAAAAATCTTTTCTCTCTCCATGGTTCTCAAAACCATCATGTCATTAAAACTCAAGGGGAATCATTATGTGCTTATTAATTAGGAAGCATTTGCAAGTTGCGTGGCTTTTCAGTCTTTTTAGTCAGTAGCGCCAGCATTGAGCTCAGCAGATGAGAGCTGTCTCATCATTGAAAATCAAATTCCAAATCATTCCCATACTTAGTGGAACTGAATGGTAATATGATTGGAGTAATATACAGAGAGCAATTGTAGTTGGAAGTTTACCTTTACATTTTTTGTGACTTCATTGATTTTGTCATTAACTACTTTTTTATACAAAAACTTCATTTTTTGGTAGGGAAGTTTACTACTGAAATAAGATTTTATCGTGAAATATTTAATGATGAAAGGTAGGTTTGGATGAAGCATAAACATGCATTTCTAGAGGGCCCCTATCACCTGTAAATGCATTCCCTCATATAATTCCATTGTTCCCAATAGCATAAATTTAGCCTCCTTTCTTGACAATAAAAATAATTATCATTGGCAAACTCAATGGTTTCAGGTTCAATTTTATGAAAATTCATGCACGCTGAATAAATATAAACTTTGTATTTTCCACCAAAATTTATTACTGTACTACCGATTTCAGCACATAGGCTACATCGTCCAGCAAAAAAATTCATTGCTACTGAATTATGTATACCATTGGGAAAGTGGGGGTGGGTGGGTGAGCTTTAATATATATCATTCAATATATATAATGCTGTTGAAACTAATATTTTTACATGACGATGTCGCCTATGCACTGAAACCAGTAGTACAGTAATAAGTTTTGGTGAATATTACAAAGATTGCATTTATTCAGTGATAGTTATCAATTTTCTCACTGTAGCCCACTCACTCAATACATCATTTTCTATTATGATCAATTACACGTATGGTTGCTACTTCTCAGAATTTTATGAGTCTCTCAGAATTGTATTTAGACAGGTACCTATTTAGATATGTCTCTCCCAGTGGGATCTCCAGGAATTTAGGAATTTACTGATCAGTCAAATTCACTTTCCTTTTAATAATAACTAAAAGAATTTCATAATTCTTGTTTCCAGGTGAACATTACTACTTTAATTTAGTCTTCTGGATCAATAAGCATATCAGAGATTCATTGCTAACCTTCTTCTCATGGAATCTCCATAATTTCCACCAACTGAATTAAAAATCTCAAGGAATTGGCCATTGACTAGGTGGCAACCGTATCCACTTACCCACCTGTGTCTCAATTACTCTTTAGATGCATTTTATCTTTTCCTCCTCGTTGAAATTTTTATCAGCATAATGAAAGGTTGTGTTGTTGAAGGCCACTTGAATATGGGTATTCATCCAGTATGCCTTTAAAAAACCGCTCTGTCGGAAATTTTTATAAGGCTTCATAATAGGCATTGTGTGGAGACATTCATTCTTCAAGAAGACAAAATACTGTGAATTTCTTTGCCTACTTTGGTTTTATTTCTGTGATCAGATATTTGAAAGTTAATGCTTGGTGATGTGGAAAGTATTTGGGACTGATGTTGCAAAAATGTTACATATAATTGGAGCCATTAGTCACTTGACACCCTTGCTGTGGCATCTGTGTGCATGGATTTAACATGGTTCAGATGCTTCCACTTCTCTTGGAATATTCTTTGGCATGCATGCGATTGTAAATCACTGGCAATGATTTCTTCAGGATATCCTGAGTGGTATCAAAACATTGCCCTCTCATATTGTTCATTTTTGAGAGCTGATAGTAGTCCATGAGTAGAATAAGGAGTTAAGAAGGAGAGTAATTCCATCTGCATTGTTTATACCATAAAAGTACTGTCATTAAGGAGGATGCTGTAGTTAAATTTTTGCCTTGGTGTCGCTATGTAGTTGTAATTTACAGCATTAAGTTGCCATCTCATATTGTGGTGCTTCAGACCAAATACATCATAGCAAATTTTTATTGGCTGGTAGGTGAGCCAGAATGATTATTTTCCTTATCCCTTATGATTATTACAGAAGATATTTGTAATTCCTCTTGGCATTATACGTTATAGCAGTCATGGTAGGTTTTGCTCAGGGCTCAGTAATTCTAGTCTCTGCTTCACAAAATGAGAGATTTCCATATTTGCTGTTGACGTGAAACTGGAGGACGTGTCCACTTGTAGCTTAGATGCATCAGCCATCAGGTGTTGCTATAGATAATGGCCCTAGACAAAGATGGATGTCTGCTTGAGCTGATTTGATGATGCTTTGTTTGAGTGTCACCTCTGTGATGTATTATTTGAGTCTCGAGGGACATATTTATTTGCAATACTGTATCCTCCCAGTTATTCCCCTTGAATTACCTACAGTGCTTCTCATTACTAATTCTTGCCACCATCCCTCATCATGAATGATCCAGAGCTGTTCTTTGCAGAGAATTTGCTGAATTTTATTATGAGCTGCGATATTATAGTTACCATTTCCTGTAAATATCTTAGAAAATATGGCATTTGTAATTTTAAACTTGAACAACATTGTGCTTAATATGCATTTCAATATCATGCTTCCAATTTAATTTTTTTTTGCTTTAATGCTTTTAAATGCCTAAGCAAACCCTGCTGCCATTGTTTTCTATTAAAAGGATGCAATGTTAAATGACACCGTTATTTGCCATTGCTTATGTATTACTTGATGTTAAGATTTTGATGATTCATGGCAATGCATAAATAAATGACATGCCGATTAAATAGGTTACGTCAAAATTTTTACCAATCAATATCATTCTTTTTTATTTTATCCTATGATCACCCTGGATTTCCCCCATCTACTTTTCATATCCTACTATTCTTTTTGTTTTTGAATTCTCTCAATTCTTCCCTAATTTGTTTGTTCTTATTTATTTTTTTCTGTCGTACCTCTGCTTCCATCCTGATCCCTCCTAAATCCTGAATTTTCTAATTAGAACCATATGTATATACATGTATAGAGGTCTGGTTGAACTGCAAATTTTATGTGTGAGAGGACATTTATAACTATTTCATTGCTTAAATTAATTTCTAAAATGCTTAATCTTAATGCTCTTAAAATTTTCATTTTTAACCCTTGGTTACTTCCAACAACCTTCATTTCATCTTGATAGTTTTCTCTCTTCCCTAAATGACCTCTCTCCCATCATGGCCTAGAGTATTCCATTGCCTTTGATTTATCTAATATTTTTCAGCACCCACCACACCTAGCACTCCTTTACACACATTAATGTTCATGTTTTTCATCACTAAATATCCTTGCTAAAAAAAAAAGCCTGTGGTCAATTTAGCAGAGCTAATTGACATTCTGTGAATCATTGTAAGTTTTCTCATTAGTTTCTCATTTCTCATAAATTCAGTACAACACGTTACCAGTGTGCATTCCAAATTGTGAGAATTTGGCAATGCCATATTAATCCCGAATCACATGATTATTTTTCACGGACAAGTTCAGAGACAGCGACAGTGACAGCTCTCATGACATGCAAATAAATGAATATCCAAAATAATCATTTTTAAGGGATAGCTCAAATGATAGGGCCCCCCTTATTTCATCATCTGAGCAGTTCCTTTTCCTCCATCCCTGTGAACATACACAAACCCGAAAGGCAGCCAATGACAGCGCACGGCTGCAAATGTAGAATGCCGAGGCCAGTAATCGAACATCTGTTGTAAACAAGACGTAACCATGAAAGGTAGAAATTCGATGTCTCGAATGATTAGAAAGGGGCGAAGAAAATTACCGTGTGAGTGGGTGATAAATGTAGCTTAAATAAGTGTTCCCAACCGGTGTGCCGCGGCACTTAGGGGTGCCGCGAGATTGTTGTAGGAAAGTGAAAAATGTTTTGGAGGACCAACTTCTGGATTGGTGACTCTCACGCCCGACCGATGGGAAAAGAATGGAAGCACTTCTTCCAAACTTAGGATTAATTAAAGATAAATAACTTGATATAATCCACGCTTTTATCTATCTTTTGGCCACCCGGGTTTCAACTTAACAAAGTCGTCCACAAGGTCTTGAGAATTCCACAAAGTTACGCCTGTAACCTTGAAGTTTATTGGGATTAATTACTGTTAAGCGCCGATTATCCTTGGTAATGGAGAGGGAAGGCCAATCGTATAAATAGAAAAAAGTCTAAGAAGGGTTTCCCAAGATTGTGACCTCAGTCTGAAAGGCTGCCGCCCTTGGCTGCCCTTGGTAAAGGTTGGCAGTCGGTGATTTGAATGCTCCCTGAACAACTACGAGAAAAATGATCGCTTGATTCGGGCTTTACATTTTATGCTGATTTAGGGTGAAGTAACCGATTGGCACGTAGCTTCGAGAGATTGTTTTGGCATGTCTCTGGGGATCGGGTTGGTGTGGTGGGTGGAGTACTGCCCCCCATCCCGAGGGCCCGGGTTCGAATCCCGGCACTTACGCATTTTTTTCGTTGGTATACTGGTCCCTACTTGAGTGCTTTGTGGAGAGCAGTCGAGTGCAGTAATCCGTCCGTCGGATGGGACGTTGAACCGTTTGTCCCCTTGGTGTCGTCTTTAGTTGAATTGCAGGCTAATGCCGACGCCGGGTTTCTCTCCAACCTTCCTCCGCAATGTGATGTTATAGTTGTTGATTATTCCCTGAGAACTCAAGCTTTTTCGATTGACCTGAGAGCCTCATTGAGAAAGACTTGTTTAGATGAATGGGAAACCTCATGGAATTATATTCATAACAATGAACTGCGTATCATCAAGAGTAGTACTAGGGCGTGGATGTCATCCATTAGAAGCTCTAAAAGAGAGGAGGTAGTCATCACCAGGATGCGTATTGGACACACCGCGCTCACACACTCATTCCTCTTTACCACCGATAAAGAGCCACCCTGGTGCGATAATTGCCAGTCACCATTATCCATTAAACACCTGCCATCAGGATGCCAAGTATATTCTGACCTGCGGAGAAAACATCAAATCACAGGAGAAATGTGCGATATTTTATGTAATGACTCATCTAAAATAGACAAGCTTTTGTTGTTTTTAAATGAGAGTCGTCTCTTCACCTACCTTCAGTTATTCTTCCCTCAAATTTTAAATTTATTTATTTATTCATTATTATTATTTTTTGGCCTTTCTAATGCTAGGTTTTACCTGGATTTATGTCTATAAATCTTTAATACTGTTTTATGTAGCCTATTGGAAGGTGCAAAATCACCGTAGTCGTCGATGCACCTCAAAACAATATGCAATACTACTACTACTCCTGCTTTCACCCAGTTACCTATCCTCTCCGGCGCAAATGAGCTCAATTTTCGGTCACCTCCCCCAAATAACCATTGCTTGGCGCGTCTCCTGGTGTATACCCCTTTTCTAAAGCCTCTCCCTTTCGCTCTTGCAGACCCTGAACCTCCCGGTGGAGAGGGGCGACTCGCGGTCGTCGTCCGACTCGTCGTCTCGAGGGGGCGCGGGATGCCGGCCCCCTCCCACGCCCACGGGGCCCCCGACAGAGGCCCTGCCGTCGCCGCACCCGCACCAGATCCACCGCATCCAGTACATGACTCGACACCCGCCGTCGTCCAACGACGGATCGGGCGTCCCGGAGACGGACACGACGACGACGACCCAGCAGCAGCGGCGCCCGGCTCCCGCGACGGAGGGCAAGCACGGGGTCATGTCCCCCGGCGGCGGGGACGGGGAGCCGGGCGAGAACTACTCGTACGTCCGCCTGACGCCCGTTCACGAGTACATCTACCCCGTCGTGGTCACGGAGGAGACGAAGCGGGCCCACCGGGACTCGACGTCGGACCGGAAGGCGGCCATCTCCCCGGTGGACACGCTGCCGTCGTCCAGGCCTCCGGTGCCCGTCAAACTGGGTCGGAAGCGGGAGAGGCGCAAGGGGGGAGGCGGGGGCAGGGGGGGCGGCGGCGGGGGTGGCGGCCGTGCGCGATGCAGGCACTGCAACGAAGCGTTCTCCCTGGGGGATAACGCGAGGGGATGTTGCGAGTACGCCCCGGACCCCGTGAAGAGCGGCATCGATGCCGTGTCCTGCATCTCGTGTGCGCAGTGCATGCTCTACCACTGTATGGCCGACGCGGAGGGCGACTTCGCGCGGCACCCTTGTGACTGTGGGAGTGGAGGAGGAGGCGGGGAGGGGCCAGGGGGAGGAGGGGACGTGGGTGGGCCGGGGGGGGACGGCGGCTGTGGCCGGCGCTGGCTTGGCCTGGCGCTCCTCTCCCTGCTCGTGCCTTGCCTGTGGTGCTACCCCCCTTTGAAAGCTTGCCACAAATGCGGGGTGGCCTGCGGGCTGTGCGGGGGTCGTCACGAAGCTTCCCCCTCCTAGCCTCCCCTTCCTCCGTCCACCCAAGCTCCCTGCCGCCTGCGCGCTTACCCCATTGGGAGGAGGCGCAAGGAGCCCACAGAGGACGTGTATCCTAACAATATTTATTTCTCGAACTGTGCCTGAATACAGTCCACTTATAGAACTTTTGATTAGAGTGATCCTCTCTAATCCATCTTTCTTCCCGAAGCTGGACTTGTAACGCACACGTGGCATCGCGCAGTGCCAGTCCCAAAACTTTGAAAAGAAAAAATGAGAAATCAAAGAGAGAGGAAAAAAGAGGCCGTTTTGAGGTCCACTTGGCATGGCGTGTATCCAGTCGGCCAGTTTTAATACATTAGAGAGAGGTTTCCCCACCCCCACCCAAAATGTTCCGTGTTGAGAGAGTCCACAAAGGTACCGTCTCCATAAACGCCCCTCCATGGATACGCTCTCCATTGCGGCTCTCTTGCTTCGGATGGTCGACAGGGCCATTGCCTTATTAATCATTGTATGATTAAAATGTCTTAAAGATTAGGTCTCTGGACCCTAAATCAATACGTGTGGACACTTACATGCAGTGTTCATAAGCCCTTTTTACTTTCCAACCATTAATTATGGCAGTTGCTTTTTCCAAAGACCTCATTTTTCTATTTAACCTTTCTTTTCTCTTGTTGCCGTTACCTTATAGCCTTCCCGAAAGAGGAGCTGACCTGAAAGAGAAACTTGAATGATTTTATTTTGATTCCAAAAAAAACATTGGTGTCCTCTGTACCAAATTGTATGCAGTTTTTACTGGATGGAAGGGTGTGAAGTCTTGACTCCCATGTGGCCAGAATGGTATGATACCACTGAAAAGAGTGTCCGTCGATTGTGCTTGGGAAGAATGAAGAGATATTTTGATTGAGTCTTTGGCCGGGGTGCTTACATGCATATGAAACATTAGGTAGAGTTCAAGATGTGGATGTGCATCGCATGTCTTTGGTATGTTTCCATTGAGTTTCCTGTCAAATAATGGAATGGGGACACTGTGGTATGGGCGAATGAAGAGTGGAATTCTGCTTACATGGTAGAAGATGCATTGCAAGTCTGAGTAAAATTTAAGAAATGTGGGCCTTCTTTTTGGAAGTGTTGAATTTGTTTAATCTCTTTCTTTGATGGCTCTGACCCATATATGTTGTTATTGTGTTCTTTGGATGTGCTGGCTCGTAGCTGGTCTTTTAACCCGATAAATGCTCCTGCCATAACCTTCGGGTGGACTTCATTATAGTTGCTCCCATTTTTTCTGTCAATTTTTGGAAAAGAGCGCTGTTGTAACTCTAAGGCTCAGAGGGTACACCACCGCTCTTTTATCTCAATGATTATGCGCAATGCGCATGATTTTTTAATTGCACAAGCACACGTGGATGTACTTGTCAAATTGTACAAGTTCCTTTTTCACCCAGGCAGGTTGCGACAGGAGTCTTTTACGGTGCAGGCTATGCTTTGGCATGTCCTATTGGACAGAATAGATGTACATATTTGTGTTGTGAAAAAGCATTGCTTCTGAAATGGAATTCAGAAACAAAGCATTTGTGATGATGATTATAGAGATGTTATTTCGTAAAAAATTATACCTATAGACTTCCTAATATGGAAGCTATTCTGTAAGTACAATAATGTAGAAAATACCCCTTTCTTTTACCTGTAATTCATTTTTTATCAAATCATTTCACAATTAGTTTTTTGACAATATCAGGTGTAGATTCTTCCTCAATTGGTTTTTAATACAATGAAATTGCCTCTCTCAGTGAAGATCATTAATTATTGTCACAAAATGTTGAAAGAATAGTTTTTTGTGGTGTAAATGATTTATCCAACCAAAGATTTGAAAAAAACTTCCCTCATCTTTATTGTGGCTTCCTTGCCTGGCCTTTTCCATTACACATTGTCATTTACATACTATTCATCTCCTGTGATTGTTGAAAACTTTTTATACAGAAATAGTGGTCGCATAAAAAACAGAAGAAACTAGTCTCCAAAAATGGCCATATGGAAAGAGTGTGTATGTGCTCACTGGTTTGAGTGTGATAGGTGCATGTTTGCATGAGAGCCCAAGTCTCTCTTTTGAGTGATTAAAAATAAATGTGTTTGTGTATACATATATGTGTGTGTGAAATGTGCATGCATGCGTACAAGTGTGAGAGTGTGATAGCATGAGCAAAAGGTTAATAATACTATGCGACTAAACACCCAAATGAGACAAATCTTACTCATAATTTCATGGATCATGGGTGTACACTGTGGTACCTCTTCATCATTCTCCTCCTTTCAATTGGAATACCTTGTCGACTGCAACTTTTAGTCACTCATTGAAACAATTTTCTCATATTAGCTCTCTGAAAGAAAAACCAAACACTAGCTTCTGTATCCTTATATTTTTATCAGAAATGTAGGCCTTTTTTTTCAATTATGCCTTGAGATAGTGATGCATTTTGGCATGCCAAGAGATTGTTTTATTTTGTTGTGGTCTCGGTGTCTTTCCATCCAGTGCCGAGTGATAGAAATTCATATTTGTGTACGTTTTTTTTTTAAATGCTCAGTGAATCAGGAGGATAAAGCTAAAGAATGAGGGTGAATTATTTGATTCCCGGTGAACTTTTGTTTAAAATCAGAAAATCTCAAAAAGTTTGGCAGTCGCTAAAACCCTCCCACCTAATTTGTTTTTTAGGGTACAGAAAGATTAGGAATAAACTTTTTTACCATGTAAATTCCAACACTGTGTGCTAAGGATTCATTGTAGTCTATTTGTTATCCATTACATTGAACTGGGAATTGTTTTCATAATTATTTTCACTTGTAGTATTCACCCTTTTTATTCCTAGTCCTTACTTATTCTAAAAAACAACGTTGTCTTCTTCCAATATTAGTGGTTACGAGAAATATATTGTTCATATGTGATTTTGAAAAAAAAGTATTACTGTTTTACCTGTTTATTCAGAATGTAAGGAGAAGATATTGTTACCCTTTTATGTTAACAAAAATGTGATAGTGTTGTACATTTTTAACTCCTCACAAGAAACATAAAAATTTATATGAAAGATAAACTATGAGTATCTTATTCGTCCAGACATCCTGATACTTGCCTTCCTTCCATCTCCCTTGCTGATGCAAAATGCAGGATCTGGTCTCATGTACACAATTCCCTCATTTTTTTGTTTTGATTTGACAATAACAAAGATAACTTATGGTTATTTATTGTTAGTAATATTCTAAGATAAAATTGATTTTTGGGACATGAGCATTGCAAATATATTTGAATAATGCAAGATTTTCTACTTCTTTTAGTGCTGAGTCAGAGTTACAGTGCTGAGCTAGAGGTACAGTGCTGAGCATAAGGCCGGGATTACGATGAATGTTTTCTGACGTGACGGAAACAGATGAACCGACGAACGTTAAGGAAAGCTTGTCAAGGTCTAGCTTTCCCGTCGTGATGGTTTCTGTCAACCAATCACTAGTGACTTGAAAATCAATTGGGGGTAAATGTTCTGATGAGGGTGACACTTTTCAAAAAAATTTTTCGACCACTGAAAGTATTCCTTTTTCGATGAAATTTTCACAACACAACCTGCTATGTTCACACTTCACTCACGCTAGAAAATTAATGGAAAAAGGTAAAAACTTAATGGTTTTACAGCAATTCGAACCCTAGAGGTGACTGTTAACCACGCCCAACCATATTGGAAAACGGCAGTGTTTCCCGGAGTCAGCGTTCTCCCTCCTCCCCTCCAGGATCCACGACTAACACGTATCCTTGGTGATGAACGTTGTTGATCAATTGGGAAGCCATCTTGATTGTGTGCACAAGAATATTTCTAATTATTTGGGAACAAATGTCATTTTGACAACTGGACTGAATGAGGATGGACACTAGTAACAAAGTGGTACAGATACTCTATGATAGTTACAAACAAGTATTTACTTCAAGTACAGCATGGTATTTCCTTTGACGGTTGGTAGTGGGCGCTGTATCTGCCATCGATCGTAATATGCCACCAACAATTGAGTCCCTACGTTGGCGTTCACTGTCACCGTCAGTTTCCATCATGTCTGAAAACGTTCATCGTAACCCCAGCATGCTCGGACTACAGACTTTTAACAAACAGACAGCAATCTAAAGCAACATCATCAAGTGATAAATGTTCTCATAGGAGTGTTGCTCGTAGATGAAGTATCCATTTTCTGGGAATTGTAGGGCTCATTTATTTTACTATTATAAATATTTTTTAAACTGCCGTATACATTCAACAAAATATTGCATCTGTTGGCGTAGTTGTATTAGCTTGGATTGCTTTACCATAACAGACTCATTTGCATCAAAATATCTGGGCCTGGATCTAGTCAAGCTACTTTGCTATTTGAAAGGCCACAGTTTTATTTTGGACTGCTCATGGTTTGAAATAGCTTTCATGAGACAAGGTCTGTATGCTATTCCTCACTGTAGTAAAATTTGAAGTCCTTAGAACTCACTAAGTTATGACATGGCTGATATTCGATTATAATATTTGCCTTGTTTGGCTCTTGAGCTCTTGAAGTTGTTGGTTGAGGGAGTTTTTATTTACAATTAGCTTAAAATAAGAATGATTATGTTATAAATAATGTATGCAACCCCTTGAAGTCATAGTCAATGATATTTAAGGTATTAATTTTGTTATATAACCAAACGATGCAATCATATGAAGAGGATTTTTTAAATATAATTTTTGGGTAAATGTTTGAAAATTATTAATATTGAAAATTGGTGCCTATGCAGATGAAATGTTTATTGAAAACAGTGCATAAATAAAACAGGAATACAGGTGTATTTTTATGTGAATGACATATACATAAACGTATTTAAGGGTCGAGATTAAAAATCGCATCTTCCCATTAACCCCTGTTAAGTAATAGAACTAATAATAATCCAAAGGTGATACTCTTTTGGGTTTTCAGAGAGGTGAGGATGAGGCAAAAGACTAGTTATAAACTATATGAAAGATTTATTAAAATAAGTATGAACTGGTCAAGTCCTACTCGAGTATTGCAAATAATCAGTGACTTGTTTGACCTGTGGATATACAAATATTCTCTTGGGTTTAAAGCTCATGAGTCAGTCAATCTTGATTTAATGGCGTGTTGTTCCTTTCTTGATATCACAAAAACTTTAAAAAGTAAGCAGGAAATACAGGAGGGTGGCTATTGTCAGAGGTAAATCCTAGCCCCATTTTTCCAAGGGCTATCATTCTGTTCTTCATTTTCTGAGTGCTTATGTGTGTGTGCATTTTCACTATAAATATTTTGTGTTGTACTGGTATGCTAGGCATCCTCTTAAATTGTTATTTGTGCATCCATGAGCCACAAAGGTCTAGCTTGAGGCAAAGAGAATGTGTATATGTGCTCTGGATTTGCAGAAGCCATTGATTGTTCTATAACCATGAGCATGAGTTTACTCTCACTCAGCTAATTTATCTCTATTATAAGTTTGAACTTGTCTACTCCCTCATCCTTCTCCTCACTGTGTCCCCAAGAGTATCACCCTGTGGTTATTATTTCTCCAGTAACTTTCAAGAAGTCATTTGATTAGAAAATATAACTTTTGGAATGTTCAGACAAAAATTCAGATGGCAAGTTACTATATATACTATATCGGCCGGAATTTGGAATATCAACAATTCTCCAATCATGCCTTGAACTTTTTCCCTTCTCAGTAATGTTTGCATGCATAAAAGGATGAACAAAAATTATGAAATGGACATACCAGTTAATCATCACTCCATCTAGGCACTGGAAACATGTTCAAGCTAATCTCTCCTGAAATTGTCATCCTATACCCTTGAGATTAGTCTCTCCTCCTTGAGTTGAAACTATCCATGTGTCTATTCATCATCATTCTTGGATTCTGAAAGTAAACGTGTTAATGAAAATTGTTTTTATATTAATAAGTCTACAGTAATGTCAGAATCAGAAATGCATGAAGTCAAGCTAGGGAATCCAGAGCTGTAACAATGCACATGTGTTGTATTTGTAGTAATTTTTACTGTCAACATTTTTTTTATAGAGGCATTTCCAAGTCTTCAATAAGTCTTCAAGGGAATATGACTAGTGTGAACTTACGGCTAGGGAAATGAGAAATTGTTGGCATAATTTTATGGAAGATAGAGGCATATATTTATTCCCGAGTTATCCCCTCTCTGCATACAGCAGTACATTTTTGCATAGGTGCGAACAATAGTCTGATGTTGACCCTATTGTATATTGCCCAAAATCACTGCTATATCAGCCATGTCCATGTAGACTGTGTTGAACATCGTTCATAAATCTTTTTTTGGCTCCAATAATCCGAACAGTGGGGTGTGCATAAGTACAGGAATCATATTATTCGACTGATTTTGTCTGGTCAGCATTAATTTGTATAAACTCCAGTTTGAAGCTTGATAGTGGAATAACATTTGATTTCAAAACTAAGCTTATGACCTCGCTTATATAATTTCTGTTGCATTGTTCTGTTCCAAATTAAAAAAATTGCAATAGTTACAAAGTTGTATTTCACTAGAAGAAGAGAAGGGAAAGCAGCAGGGAGGTGCATTAGTATGGAAAAAATTTTCCAAACTTTTAATGCTATGACACTGAAATTAGAGGGGAAAATAGATTGTCAGATAAAATGCAAGCAGAACTGATAAAAGCTTTCCTTTGGAATTTCACAGGTTACGTGTTTCAGAATGAAGCTCTCAAAATGAGTGTGTATACTTCCCACATTGACAACGTAAAGTTATTTAGTAACATGGCTTATAGTGTCACTCCCATCAGGCACGTAGCCAGAAATTTGCTTCGGGGGGGGGGACTAAGTTGTAACTTGTAACAAATCAGCCTTTATCGTTCGTTACCAACATGTTTTAAATCTCTTCCTAAATTTTCAGTGCTTGGTTTTTGCTTTCACAGTGCCCATTCCTATCTCTTCTCACTGGTAAAGCTCACTGCATACCTTGTCATGAAGCAGTTAATTTGACCGGCCCTAGAACAGAAGTTCAACCAATGCATAGATATCTGATTGAAAATAACAATTATTAACCACATACATTCATCAAACAAGTGATCATGTTTCAAGACACTTTTCACTTGAATTATATGCAGTGTAATCCGGATTATCATGTCCAGCTAAAATCAGAACAACAAAATATAATGGAAAAAGTTCCTTGGGGGACTGAAACACCAAAACACCATGTGCCTGATTCCCATGTAGGCATCCAGATAAATCTTAAAGTTGGGATTTTTTTCATGGAGTCTACTGACTATCAAAAAGAAGTGGATGTTTCCAGGAATGATAGATTTGGCAAAAAGAGCCCTGAAAAATTCATAGGATATTAACCCTCTTAGTGCAGTGGCCTTGATATATTGGTCCAATATCAATATATGTATTGTTCAACTTTATGAAATTAAAATATTTATTTTTCAATCAATACAAAAAAATTATGTCATTATTAGTTTGTTCAACTAAAGTAATGTAAAAAAAACATTGGATATTTATAACAATAGCTTCATGATTTTTTCCCAAGGTGCTACATTTTATTAAATTAACCTCTGCATTTCTCACTAGTACCCCAGGAAGAAGGTTAGCACTAAGAGGGTTAATTATTATTTATGGGGAAATGGAAATTTCAACAGGTGCTGCTCACATCTGGTCATTGATTTATTTCAAAGGAGTGATGTTGGGGCCAAAAGAAACATGCCTTTTTGTGAAATTAATATGTCACTGTTCAGGTGAAACAAGATCCAGACATGTCAGTAATTTCTGGGCTCACATTTTGTAGTGACCTACTGGTGAGAGGCACAGATAGAGGGGAAGACAAGCAAGCTGGTTGGAAGCAAACTAAAAACTCATAATTGTTCATGTTTATCTCTTATTAAATTACTCTCTCAGTATGAATTATCATAAGTCAAGGACCCTAAGGTTAGATTGATGCAGCCCTCCACTCGATTCTTATATTAGCCAAACTCTTCATATTGACGTAATTCTTCTCTTCTATATCCTTAACAACTTGTTCCATATATCTCATACAAGGCATTCCTTTGCCGTTCTTCCTGTTCACTTTTCCCTTGACGATAGTCTTCATCAGGCCATCATGTGTGAAGATATGGCCAGTTTAATTGTTCCTTCTTCTTTATAAGATTTTCATCAGACTTCTCTTTTCTGCCATTTTTCTCAAGACGTCCTTGTTAGTCACTTAGTTCATCTGTTTTCACTTCATCATTCTTCTGTAGCACCACATTGCAAATGCTGCCAACCTTGACTTCACTGCTTATCATGATTCATCATCCTTATCTAACTGTCAATAAGGGTGCTCCAGAATATATTCTGATGAATTTTTTCCTTACTCCCAAGCTTGTATTTCTTAATAAATCTTAAATTTCTGCATTACACGTATCAGCCATTTTTTGCTCATCATGTAATTGAATATTGACAAAAGGGCATGAGCAACTGATATTCCTTCAGTTACAGTAGGTATCACTTGTTTTACTATATCAGGTATGTTTTACAATACTTAATTTTTACTACTGTCGCAAAAATAACTCGAGGAGTTTTAAATTCATTTAAACAGGGTAAAGGGGCCCATTACTCTTCCTATTAGGCCTGTGATTTCTTCTACCATGTTACTGTTGAACTATTCAATTATGTATTAGAACACATTTGATTACACTTCTTTCAGATATGATCCCAGTTTTCCTCAGTTCCAGATTCTAAGTTCAGATATGAACTCAGGATATCAGGTACATGCCCAGCCATCTAAACAATTATGTGTAAAGAAGTTTTTTATAAAAAATGTATGTTTAGCTTGAAAACTTAAACTCATATTTCTTGATTCTTTTGATATCACCTCAGAATACTCCTTGGGAGGGTAATTAGTCCCACTCTTATGCTTTACTTAAATGTGGCTATGCTGTTCTCAATAGCAAAGATATATCGAATACCAATAGGAGAGGGAGGCAATACAGTTTAAATGAAAGAAACCCTGGTGAAAATATTCAGTGACAAAGACAGTGACTTCTCAGTGTCTCAGACAGTGACTCCCAGTGAAAGGGGGCAGTGATTTTCCCTGGGACCACATGATAATGGAATAAAGCAGAAAAAATCATCAAAGTAATGCTTATAATTTATAGAAAAGATATTAAAAATTCCTAATCTATCATTAAAAGTCCTTAAAAAATTTACTGTACATAGCTTTAACAATGATCCAGATAGTTATTGAAATTCTCTGTACCCTTGTACTTAGGGGTTAGATGGCAGAAGGGACAGTTTTGTCTCAATCTCACCCCAATAAAGACCTTTTATTATTATTACCCAGTGACTCTTGGAACCTAACCAGTGAATTAGGAGTAAAGATATTACTGCACTGGGTACCCAGTGACCCAATTTTATAGATGATTCAATTGTTAACAAGCTAAAATTAATACTTTAAATCAAAATTAGAGAAGTAAGACACTCCCAATCAAGCATTTAATATTTTTTTTAAATTTAGTAGACTGAGTTCTAGTTACCTACCCAGTGATTTGGTCTGAAAATCCTTAATCACTGGCTATGTATCACTGTCTGAGTCACTGGGTATTTTCACCAGGGAATACATAACTGCTGCCAACTGTGTTATTTCTGAGGACAATGCAGCATTGAAGAGCTGTTAGCAACTGGTGAAATTCTGCACCATCATTAATGATACAAGATTGAGTGGAGTGTGTATGGCAGGTACATCAGCTCGAATACGTGGTCTATATTGAAGAAATGCTAAAATTGGGATAATAATCTTCTAATGAAATCCTCTTCTTTGAAGCAAAAAATTTGCAATTGGCTTCCATAATCACCTGTCAAATGAACTATTGATATTGGGCTATTTCTCCCGTATGCATACAGTTAGTCAGGATTTTTTCTGTCTATAATCCCTGGGGTTGGCATTTTCCATATTTATTTCTACTCATTGGAATCCTTATCACTTCCCTTATTTCATTTCCTCAACTTATTCCCTTATCTCTCATCATCAAGGGTCAACAATCTAGGATTGGTTTGACGCAGTCTTCCACTCGATTCTTCTATCGGCCAACCTCTTCATATTAACGTAGTTCCTCTCTCTCACGTCCATAATGTCCTGTTCTATGTAACTCATACGAGGCCTGCCTTTTCCATTCTTCCCGTTCACTCTTCCCTCGACGATTGTCTTCATCAGGCCATCATGTCTTATCTCTCCATCATAATATTCATTTTTAAAGCACAATGATTGCTTAACACATCAATTGTACTTGACAACAATTGGCATTGTCCTTGATGCCAATTGCTTTGACTGGGAGCAGAGAGATGCGAAATGGCATTTGGTGCCATTATGCAAATCTGCTGAGCATTAAAAGCCAATGCTCCATAGTAAAACTTTCAATATCCTATCACAGTGAATGTGTTAACTTATTTTTTACTGATATATCATCAAAGGGAAACTTAAGTGCTTAAGAAACATTAAGATATTATGGTAAGTTTTCATTCATGCTTCTCTTCAAAGATTAATGTTATTGAAAATCATCAAACAAGAGGTAGAGGAAGATGCAGGGTTATTGTAACTGTTGAAATGAATGAAAGAAATGAATTTCTCAACAATCAGTAAGATTTGGCCGGACACCAGGGCTACAGTACAAACTTAGGGGAGGTGGGATATTGCACATAATGGAGTGGCAATAAGGAAAAAATAGTTTTAGCAGTGTAAGGATTCCAAAACATCTATGCAAAAAGGATCATGCATCAAGTTGAGGGAATTGACTGCTGGAGTTCTAAGACCATGTTGTTGTGGTATGCAGAGGTGGCATAATCCTTAAGTTGAGATAATTGAGAAGTAGGGGGAAGAGGAACGAATTTAATATTATAAAAAAGAAAAAATGAAGAGCTGAAAGAGGAAATTATTCTCGTTGGTTGAATGAGAGAACTGAAGTAACCTAATGACCAAAAGTAACACTATCTACTTTTCTGGTGGCACTTTCAGTAAAGTAGAAATGGCACTGTAATAACACAGTGGCAATTTGCAATTCCAGTTCTCAAAATTTGACCTTTCATGTGCTCTTGCAGTCAGAAGGCAAGGATAATATGTATCAAGATTACAGGATGTCATGAGTTGTGTTAGAAGAGGTGGAATATGCTGCAAGCAATGAATTGATAAATTATTCTAAATGCGAGTTTAATTTCGATCACATTTCTGGACCCTTAGGTTTCTTTTTCTACATCAATTTAATTTTTTTGTCCTTCTGGTAGACATTGTCTCTATCCTTCAATGTGCATATTTCCATTGCTTGGTTACTTCTCTCATTGTTTTTTCTCATACTCATCACATCCATATATCTATATTCTCCACCCTTTCCTAGTTTTTATTAATTTTCTGGTCTTAACTAACTTCTGGTGTTCCCTTTTTGCTTTAACTCTGATTCCTAAATTCCTCTTTTCCAAATTCACTGTCTTGAGCATTTGAGTATTAATCAAAGTTTATAAGTACTGAATTATGGCCAGAGTGCATTATCACCCAAGAGACGATCAGTTTAATTTTTGACACTATTCCTTTAAGCATGCCCATCGGTAATGATATCTTATAAGCATCTCTCTGTTTTTCATTGCTTTGTCTTTGAATGCATACTTCTTTGTATTGTTTGATCCACGTACTTGTCATTACTGAAATCTTTCTCTTGCAAAACTCAACTGTTTTTCACAATGGTAATTTCTTGTACTTAATCCATACTCTCCCTAATTTCTTTTTCTCACTTTGCTACCTGTTATATATCAATCTTTATATATCTATTTGGAGTTTCCTTCTCAGAATTTGCCCAGTTATTTCCTTCAACCTCTTACAAATGCCAGGGGGGTTGTGTTTGAAACCTTCGCGATTATCTCGTATAGGTAACCAAGGACTCACGTGGCATAAACACGAATGGTGTGCAAATTTGGCATGTTAAAACCACTGATTAATCTCATTCATTGTTTAGACTTGCATTTAATCTCATCTTTGAGGCTCTATAGTTGAGACAGATGAGAAAAACGCAAGAGAAAACAATTAATGATACTGTAACGAGGGATTAAGACATACCAATTTGCAAACCATTTGTGTTTATACCACGAGACTCCTTGGTTACCTATTCGAGATAATCCCGACAGTTTCAAATACAACCCCCTTTCTTCCTCTTCTCACTCATCAGCTTGTATTCTAGAGTGAGAGCTGGGTCTGTGTCTCCTTTTATCTCAGTTGATAATAATACCCTGTTCATCTGATCAATATTTACTACATTCGTCCCTTAATTAGTGTACAATGCTTACTTCATTTTGATTTACTTCCATAAAAATTACTTCGTATTAACCCTGTAGTTGCTAAAATCGAGTATATCTGCTCATGAGTTTACAGTTCTATACTGCTGGAATTAGATTTACCCCACATCTTTAAAAAAAGGTTTTTCATTTTTGCTATGACAATCATGAATACCTGAATTGTGAATATGTGTACTTCTGGGTGATGAATTGGAAATAATTGAGTCAAACATAAGGAATACCTGTAGCATAGATATGGAATATTAGTTTGAATTGTTAAATATGAAATCTTGTTCGTGCAATGGTAGGTATTTGGCTGATTTGTGGAATCAACTTCTTATTAATGTCTGCAGCCAAACAAAGATGATAGATCCTGACACATTCACATGGAAAGAATCTGCTCCTCTAACTCACTTTGTATCAGCTAAACATATGTATAATGTATCCCCTCTCTTTCTTCATTTTTTTCATGTTTCCTGCTCTCATAATCATTCTAGTCTCCCATTTTCAATCCTAGAGGTTTTTGCTATGAATAACACATGCTTCATATTTTTACAGAAACATGAACTGTGAATAGCCCACTTTCGTATCTCACTATATATTAAATGCGTCAGTCTATGATGTACAGTACATGTCAACTCTAATTACTGGCAATCCTTATTCTCCATCTATTACCATGGCTTGAGTGGCCTAAGCTTGACCCTTCAGTCAAGTTCTAATGTTCATCATGTATATATTTCCCATGTATCATATTTTAGCATGTGTATATTTGGTAAAGAAGTGGCGCAAGCAAAGAGGCCGTTCTACCAAAAGAAGAATCTACTGATGGATAGAAATAAAAGCGTGGATGTAAGAAAAAAATCATCAGAACATACATCTGGCACAAGGTTTGTTATGGGAATGTCGTATGAACGATAGCAGCTGCAAAGCCAAGGTTGGAAACAACTGAACTGTAGTGCTACAGAAGAAATAAGAAGATAAAATGGATCGACTGAGTGGCTAAGGAATAAGTTCAACGAGAGTGGGAGAAAAGAGAAGTCTGCTGAAAACTCCAAAAAGAAGATGGGACAGTGTTGTTGGCCATATCTTGAGACACGATGGTCTGATGAAGACAATAATCGAGGTAGGAGTGAATGGGAAGAATGGAAAAGGCATGCCTCATATGAGATATGTATATGGAAAAAGTAGTGAAGGATGTACAATAGAAGAACTGCATTGATGTGAAGAGGTTGGCCGATAGAAGAATCGAGTGGAAGGCTGCATAAAACCAATCTTAAAATACTTGACCAATGATGACGGTATTTGGTAAAGATCGAGACAGACCAAGCATACAGATACCATTTTGGTGCAGGTTTACATGCCAAAGTCAGACTGAAAATATGAAGAAAAGGAAGACATCTATGATGATATCATGGAGGTAATAAAACAGGTTAGAGGAGAAGGAACAATAATCATTTTAGATTGGAATACTGTTGTCAGCTAAGATCAAAATGAAATAATAACTTGAAAATACAGATTAGGAAATTGGAACAAGAGAATTTGATGACCTTTTAACTCCCCTACCCACACACTGAACTTATTTCTCCTGAACCAAAGCCTGATAGGCACTAGCCAAGTCATCTTTTACAGTGTTTGCCCACAAAGTACATAGTGTATTTTTATAATTCCTGATAATAATAACAGTGCCAAGAAGATTTTCAATTTATAGAATGATTAGAATATTTTTTCAAATGCATTAAAATGTCATTAGTCTCTAATTTGTTATGTACAATTTTTTGCATTTATGAGAATGCATTGTGAGGTGGTTATTTTTATACATAGTAACAGTAGTCATTCAGTAGATGACCAATATCTGAGACTCTTTGTACTATAGGGGGTAGCTGTGTGTTTGGGGAGAGATATGAGAAAGCCAGGGAATGGAGAAAGGGCATAGAGAAATTTGGCATCCCATTAGTCAAACTTTAGTGAAATATGACAAGGCGTTCAATGTTTCCAGCATCTCATCTTATGATTGCAGAATTAAACTTGAAGTAGGCTCTCACCACACAGCAGTCACAGAGGGCCAATTTTGCCACTAAAAAGTCTACCTCTGCCGGGAATCGAACTCATCTCTTACGATGGGAGGACTTAAAAATAAATATAATGGAAATGCAGTTGAAAGTCCCAAGTGACATTTGGCCTGTGGATTCATCTTGAAAGAAAATAACAAACATTTATATTGCAATATGAGGATTTTCATTGTTACTCCCATGCTCCCAATGTACAGATGTGGTTTTTTTTTAGAAAAAATTGTTATTTTTCATAACTTGAAGCTTCTGCGTTGAACGTTGTCAGATCGAGTCTAAATTTTTTCCTCATTATTATTTACTGGGTTGAAACCAAGAATCGTCTGAGCCTATCAGCATTTCGAAAAGTTCCAATTTTGTGATCAATCTAATGAGAGGTACTGGTCATCTAACCAACCAAATCTAAGAAATCAAAAAGCTTAGATAAATAAGAGGCTATGGAGGAGAAAGTGCGATTGACAGAAAAGATTACCGATGAAGAAGTGTGGTGGTTGGGGAAGAAGGTTAATTTCAGAAATTATGAGGAGGCAGAGTAGGAGGACGGAAGAAGTGATTAGAGTGGATGTAGAGGAGAGTGAAATACAAAGGCCTCGGTAAGCGAGGAAGGAAGAATGAAGAGAGGGGGGAAATATGCTGATCTGAAGAGAGAAATAGTTCAGAAAAGGAGCGGCTGGGGTTACACAAGGTCCTATTCCGTTTCACGCACCAATCACATCCCTACGCCACCGCTTCAAATGCTGATCTCATACACCAGCGCATCGAAGCGGTTGTTGAGCTTTAAGTGAAATAGAAAGCCTCTGGTGCGAGCAGAAACATCAAATAGCAATGACAAATATTTTTTATTTGTCACGGAATATAAATAGATATAGCGAAACAACATTGTCGAGAGAGTATTTCTTTCGATGTTATTAATATCATTGGAATGGACGATGAATCAAAAATTTGTATCCGAGGTATCTAAAGTTGTATCGACACATGTATCCAAGGTAAACAACCACCTGATGACGTCGTCATATTTTCAACTTCGGTGCGCTCAAATTCGTACTTTCATGTTCGTTTCCGAATCTCGTATTGGATCTTAAGATCTTAACGCACCAATGCGAGAAACAGAACGGCTTGAAGCGCACCAAAACGGTTAGTATACTTGAACGTTTGAACTTGCCTAGAAATGGAACACACCCTAAATGTGAAGAGAACAGTCCGGATGATCCAATAAAACCTTTTCTGACTGGCTGATTAACTGATGATATGAATACTAAAAGGCATTCCAAAATTAAACGAATGGTCCAGCCGTGTTGAGCCAGTCCTGTCCTATGAGAATTCGAGTCAATTAGAAGGAAAGACGTCTGGGTTCTTAAGGGAGTAAGAAGACGCGGTCCTCTCTTGAGAGGACGTGAACGAAAGAGCAAGCGAGGGGTCAACACTGACCGGGGGCGGGAAGACAGGATGCGTGCGGTATAGAGAGAGAGGGTGGAGGATGGGGTCGGAAGAGCACCGCCAAGTTGGGTTGGCTTGCCTGCTTGAGAGGATGGTTACTGCCTTGGGGAGCTTGGGGTCAGTCGGTTTCGAGAAAAATGGGAAATGCATCAAACAAGTGAACCAAGAAAGTATTTACGTAACGCTTTTCCGCTCGCCGTGAGAATAATACGCGCGACAAACTGTTTGGAGGTCGTAACATTCACGAAAGGCTGCTACTTGACAAGTATACTTAAGTAGCTATATAAGTAGCAGCCTTGTCAAGCAGTAAATGTGGGTATACCCACCGTTGCTCCGTTTTTATAGGTACTATTCCACAGGAGAATGGTGAAGATTAAAGGGATCGACCGATTGACTATCGAGGAAGTACTCAGAAGAGTGGGAGAAAAGAGAAGTCTGCTGGAGAGCTGCGTCAAATCAATCACAGGATTGTTGACTGATGATGATGACAAACATTTTGGTCTCACAATACCGTCTAAAACATACTTAAACCCAAGACGAACACGACAACGATTCCCGAGGTGGAATTCAAACTTGCGACCTTTGTATTACCAAACCGGAGCGTTGCCGACCTTCCTAAAACGATCGACGCTGACCATTCTAGTTCAATGCGAGTTTGCCTTGTTACTCGCAGAAATCGGTGAAGTTCAATTTAAATTCTACCAGGACAGTTTCGACAACTCAACGATTTTTAATAATCTTGAATTCCTGGTCGATAAATGCAGGCTTCAAATGAGTACAGCATCTTATTTCACATCTATGTAAGATCAAAACCAGTGTGTTCAATTGGCGGATACAGTATACGGATCAGGCTTGGCAACCCAGAGGTCGCGGGTTCAAATACCGCCTCTGTATTGTCTTAGGAGTAATTTTATAAGTTAGAAGGTGCGATATAATCTCAAACGTTGGAGTACGTGAAAACCAAAACTATTAGGTACTATTTACTACTGCATGTTCAATTCGAAGGTCTGACTGGTAGGTGAGGGTAGAATTCACTAAATATTTACACTAAATCCATGTGGAATTCACACATACGGGGAGGGATTCTGTTACGTTAGCACTAATCACCGTGATTTCTCAAAAAGACTGGGTAAAATCACGCAGTTTGGTTTTAACTTCACGTCTCTAGACGATATGATTGAACGCTAAACTATGATCGAACGCTTTACCGACCCACTTGGGCCACAACACCCACATTATGATTATTTAGTTAAAAATTTCTTATGACGCGGATGTGATTATCGCAGCCTTCACTTCATTTTAGCTTCATACACCCCCGTTGCACCTGTCAGATTAAGCTGGCTAACGTTTCCCAAAAATAAAAATATACATCTCAGGTGGACCGTCATGGATAAACTGAGAGTCGATAGACATCGTTTTTCAATATTCTGAGGGAACTGAAAATTTCTCATTCATTATCACATGGGCACTTACTTGCAAGGACTTACATTTCTTCGCCCGTGCCCAACATCAGAGGATCGCGGCCCACGTCAGTGAAATTCTTTCCTGCACCCAACTAGCCATGAGTCCTCGTTCTGCATTCCCTTTGGAGAAGACCCTCAAATCTTGGCCGTGACCGCTCCAATTTGACTCGGATTTTGAATTCACTACGCAATGACTGGGACGCACTACGGTGTGGAGCTGAATGTCCTTCACTCGTTTTACTTGGCGTTGGCTGTCGTTCCCATTCGAAACTACCCGGGCTTAAAGAAATCCGAAGCGCCGTCTGTTGTGGAAGCAATGAAATGCTCATTTGATGGTTGATTTTCCAAGGGAGTGGACGTTGGAACATGATGACGCGTGAGGAAGTGGAAAGGAAGGTAAGAAAAAAATTTAGTATGTAATTACTATTAAGCAAACCCGTTATTTTCTCCACGATATTTTAAATACGCAATGATCTCTTCAAATAAGTTTTACTTTAGGTCGCGCCTTTTTTCCCCCTCCCTGTTTTCATGCCTTGTGAATTATTTTCTGTAGGAGACGAGACTGACTGCTTACGACCAGCTCAATCAGAAATCAGCTCAAAAGGACGTCACCCATCGCTTCGGAAAGTTATGGGTAAGTGCAATTGGATTACTTCCTCTGAAATTGCATTCATTAGCTCATTGCTTGCCATTTTCTATACGCTTCAAAACTGTCTCCACTGGAGATGATATATTATTAGAGACCAGCATGTCACTAATCTATTCCAAGTTTCCCGGGAATTGAACCTAGACTCTCGAATTTCAGCATAGTAAGTTATGTATCCATCTCAAATTAGATACTGAAGGAAACTTGGGCATTCCCCGATTGTCATCCATAGGGGATTGGCAGGGGTTGGGTTGGGCCGTCCATAATTTACGCAACGCTGAAGTTCGAGTTGGAGCCGATGAGGTAAGAGCACGTTTCACACGATACTTGATCCAGCATAAGACCTAGTGTGCTAGCCGCTGCTTGATATTGAGGACGGAATCTAGTATGATTTGAACCGTCCTGGGAGGTTTCATACGATCATCGTTCTTGTGTTCGCCATGAAGCGGCTATCCCATATGATTCCATACTAAAAACAGGAAGTTCGCACAGCGTCTGTAACGTGACTTGATTGGTCGATGTACTGGGTCCTGCCGGGAGTACTAGAAATAGAGTAACTCAGCGCGTATGCTGGCGAGCATACTTGCTAGCCAGCATACTGGTTGTATTCACACGATACTGGAAAGTTAGCATACTTGCTAGTATACTCGACCTTGTGCTGGATCATGTAACGTGTGAAACTGACTTTATACTGAAGGAGTCACTGGCGTGCTAATCTACGGGTGACAATGAAGCCAGAATAGGGGTGTTGGGGAAGGATTAGGCCCCACCTACTCCATACAAAACATTGCGTTTCATACGGCCTCTAATGGTGGCTGCATGTGTAGATACTAAAACATTAATAACAATGAAATCGTGCCAAAATTTCATCGCAGCGGCCTAATTTGGTCTTTCTATGGCTATTTAGGATGGTATTAATGCATTTGATTCCCTTAGGAGTTAGTTTTATTACTAAAACTGGTTGGAATTAAACCTATGTCTACATTACATTACGCGGGTGTTTACGTGCTTTCAACTGTTTAGTTGACGGCTTATAAAATGCGTCATATGAATGCATATTCTTCTTTCTCTATTCCCTTTATGTTGTTAGGCGTCGGGGTCCCTCAGCCACTTCCTAAATTCCGTCATGTTCTGGGCGAGTCGCTTCACGTAATTCATGCACATTCCAGGCCCTCCATCACATCTCTAGGCTTCCTTCCCTCCTTCATCCTAATCACATGTCCATACCATCCTAAGGTTTTTCTTTCCGTCACTTCAATGATTGAGTCTTGCTGGAATTGGGCCCTGGTTGTAGTAGTGTTTCTTACTTGAACTCTTCTAGTGCTTCCTGCTGACCGTCTGAGGTATCGCATTTCGCAGCTTTTGAATTTACTCCTGTGTTTATCTAGTAGGGTCAGGCTCCCCGATCCGTATAGCTATACCGGCTGGAAAATGGTTTTGAATACATATTATTAGTCTTCATTTTTGTAGAACGGATTTTACCATTCAAAACAATAGTGTTTCATTAGAGTCGTTACGTAGTTCATTGGGTGGGGGTGGGGCTTAGAGAATGTCACGCAAAGTGGGGGGAGGAGGGTCGAAAAAAGTGGAAAATCAGCGTTGCGTAATATATGGATGTGTCCTCCAAGTGTCTCGTACCAAGGGATTTTATTTGAGCGGTGCCTTTTTCTCCGGTTCAACTCGCAATGGAACAGGGTTAGGATTCAATTGGGAACGCGAGTTTTTGATGATGATCCGTCCTAGGAGTATGCTTACTTTCTAAATTTTAGTGGATGAAGACTTGTTAAGTCTGTCATGAGCCTTCATGTTACCAATTTCCGTGAACGATTTTCAGTCGAAAGGTTCAACAATGCGTATTACCTGATTCTCTCGTCTTTCTAAAGAGTGATTTTGTCCAAAGAAAATTAGAACAAAAAATTACCTTATTTTTATCGAAGTTTAAGATCATACCTAAACGACCATAAATGTGAAAATGTAAATTGAAGGGGTGGGCGCGGGCCTTCTGGAGCACCCCTGGCACTTAGATCTCTTAGATCCATTGTTTCAACCCAAATTTAACCTGCCCGCCGCTTACAACAGGGGACAAGAGCACCCCTATAGGGGTATAGAAGAGGGTCACCCGTCCAAACTCCTTCCCCCGTAGATGTGGTCAACTTGGGCAGGGCCTACAGGCACGTTGAAAAACCAGTTCCCGTCAGATCACCGAAGTTAAGCAACGTCGTACCTGGACGGAGGTTGGATGGGTGACCCTCCTCCACACCTCTACCGCGGTGCTCTTATCCGCTGTCTGCAAGTGGCGCGCAGGTCAAATGTGGGTTGGCATACTGCATCTAAAAAGGTCTAAGTGCCAGGGGGGTATCGAGAAGGCCCCCGTCCACCTCTCCTATTTGCTTTTTTACACTTATAGTCAACTTCAGTATAGTTCATTCGGGAAGCCACCTCTTCTTTCACCATCGTCGTTGGAAGGTTTGGCCAGGTCTTCTTCTCTTCAAGCTCAGCTTGTTTAATCGTAGACTGGGATTCATCAAAAGAGTATTGGGTAAATTTGACGAACATGTACGAGAAATCAGCTACTTTTCCCTTGTAAGACCTCATTTGGAATATGCTGCCAGTGTATGGGATCCCTACGAAATCGGCCTAAATAACGAATTTGAACGTGTGCAGCGAAGATCGGTAAGAATTGTAAAGGGACGGTACGATAACTATATTAGCGTAACAAGTCTATTAAATGAATTAAAATGGTAATCATTATCAGATCGCAGGTTGAAATTTAGACTTAATCTCTTAAACAGATTCCAAGACCATATTTTCAGTGATGACGTTAAAAATATTTTGCGAACCCCAACTTACTATGGTAGACTGGACCTTAATTACAAAATTAGAGAAATTGATTGCCGAACTGACAGATTCAAAATGTCCTTTTTTCCTCGTACAATTAGGGATATGAATAAAGGTAAATATGTCCAATACGAGTTAATCAATAGCATAGGAAGTTGCATGTTGGGGTGAGGACTTGCAGGTAACTCAACTAACAGCACGTTTTTGCATGCTTACTTTGATATTTTTATCTTTTTAAATAGTGCAGTTTAGACTAATACTATATTAATACTAATCCTTTTAAATGCATGATATGTACTGCATGTTTGGTGAGAATTTACCCCCTGCCACACACCTTTGTGGTGGCTCGCAGGGTATTATGTAAATGTTAGCTTGGTCAAATGTATTGATATCATATGTTTCACGACTCAGTTTTTGACTCCGAGGAAGGTTGTGCGTCAAAATAACTCCCAGCGAGAAATATTTCGATGTTTCCTATCGACGAAACGTCACAGAGGAACAGAAGTAGTTGGAATTTGTTTTTAGATTATTTACGATACTACTACATGAGATGAAGTTAGATCCGTACAATGTAGTCGTGATGCAGGTTTACATGCCGTCGAGCGGCCGCACGGAGAAGGAAGCAAGATTAAATGTTAGATGATAATTCAAGAAAGCATTTTTTTGTAACGGGGGTTGGGGATGTTATGATTGGTGAAGTTAGGGATAGGAATGAGTTATGGTTGCACGGGCTGGGAACGCAAAATTTACACGGCAAAAAAGCAGTGGAGTTTTGCGGGAAGAATGGGTTAGTCATTACAAACACCTGGTTTAACTCTTACAACAGAAGTAGGTACATACGTTTGGCAAGTGCGGGTGACATTGAGAGATATCATTTATATTACACGATGGTTTTACTGAAGTTCGGAAAAAGCCTCATCAATTTGCAGTCTCCTAGATGCTGGCGCATGTTTCGACCACGATTGTGTGATGATAAAGTCCGCTGTCAGATTCACGAAAATAAAAGGGGGAAATAGAGAAAGGCAATTGAATACAACCCTAAACTGTGGATATTAAGAGGGAGTATCATAGCCATATAGGAGAGATTAAAAATGACCGAGTGGAGGGAAGCTAAGGAAGGCTAAAAACGGGAATAACGAAAGTAACTGGTAAAATAATGGGAACAGCTTGTGGTAGAACCATTAAGACGCCATGGATAGCTGTACGAACGACAAGGTAAATTGACGAGAGAATAAAGTAGATGGGGGAGATGAATAATGAAATAGGTATTGTAAGAAGGTGATCAAAGAATTGGATTATAATATTAAGTGAGAGACAAAGGAAGGGGCAAGGTTGGAAAGAGAATGGGATGAATTGAAAAAGTTACGGAGAGGGAAAAAATGCGAAATCGAGTGCAAACCCGTCCAGGGGTTTGTGTTTGAAACCGTTGGGATTATTTCGAATAGGTAACCAAGGTAAACATGGTACAAACACGAATGGTTTGCAAATTTAGTGTGTCTGAATTGCTCGTTACAATATCATTAATTGTTTTCACTTGAGTTTTTCTCATCTGTCACGACTATAGTGCCCACAGATGAGATATAACACAAGTGCGGACAAATAATGTGGTTGTAATAAGCGGTTTTAGCACACCAAATTAGCGAACCATTCCTGTTTATATCACGTGACTCCTTGGTTACCTATTCGAGATGATCCCGGCGGTTTCAAACACAGCCCCCCAGAAGTATGGATCTGGAAAGGCAGGGAAGTCATTGTTAGAACGTAACAGAATCAATCTCGGTGCAAAGAATACGTTAAGACATTAATAAAGATAACGTGGATCCAGGAATGTTAGAATTCAAGCCTAAGGAAGCATTGCATGAAATGAAAATGCGAAAAAAGTGAAATCTTGAAGACCCTTGTCTGGAGTCATGAGGATGATTTTGTAAACAAATGGTCGATCCTTATTCTAAGAGCAAAACAGATGTTTACGAGGACTGCGGGACGACTGGCTTGATCTCGCGCTCTACAGAGGTCGTACTTACAAAGGAGGATGGAGAAGGGAGAAAATGAGTTCTTGGAGTAAAATCAGCATGGTTTTAGAAAATGAAGAAGCTCGTGATGACTCAGCATTGATGAGAATGTTTATAGAAATAAATATTAGGTAAAATAATGGACTTGATCACGGATCTCGATAAAGCGTGCGATCGAGTTATCGTTATTTTTAAACAGCGATTAGGAATGAAATAAACGTTATCAATTTCTTCTTTTCAATGGACTTTTTAAACACGACGCATTTCCATGTCTGTTCATACTATGTCAGGTTTAAAAACATTTGTCTTAGGTAGGGATCCGAGTAATGGGTGACCTGTGTCATGGTTGGGGAGCCCCATGGTGAGATGAGGGTTTAAAGAGTCGGGCATGAGAATCATTGCTTCGGCAGTTGGGGAATCGTTGAGGTAAAAGGGTTTGGTTATAAGTGGTGAATGGTTCAAAAATTGTGTGAAAAACCAATGTTCATTTCTGTCTTGAATTATTCCAAATTGCCCAGAACGAACAACATTCGTCCCTTGGTGTGACTGTGAAGCTATATCGGAGTCCACTCGGCCGTGTGCGAACACTCCGTTAAATGATGAGGGGCGATTTCACTTTTCCTGCAGCGTTCTTTTAACTCCGCGTTTATACCAATCCAACTTTCGTGTGGACAACAGCTTCTTTTTCGGTCATGTGAAAGTCAAGGTTACTCATAGCGCTTCATCCGGATAGCCATTACCAGTCATCAGATTAGTGATATTCAGCCCTCCACTCCATTCTCTTCTCGTAATCTATTACGTCGTAATTACATACTTTTATATATAATTTAACACTTCAAATCCTAACAATTTGTCCCATATATCTCATTTAAGGTCTTATTTTGCCATTCCACCCACTCAATTTTATCTTGTAAACTGTCTTCAATGGACCATCATGTCTCAAGATATGGTTGATTACATTGTCTCGTTTTCTTTTTGAAGATTTCAGCAGGATTCTCTTTCCTACCATTTTTCTCTAGACTTCTTCGTTAGTCACTCGGTGGAACCATTTTATTATTCATCATTCTTCCTTAGCACAACATTTAAAATGCTTCCAGCCTTGACTTCGCTGCTGCTATCATCATCCATGCCTCACCGCTGCGCCATAAAGAAGCAAGCTCTAGATGTACGTTCTGTTGACTAGTTTCCTTGCTTCCAACCTTGTATATACAGCTTTAAGTAGGATCTTCTTTTGGCATTTTTACATCTTCGTCATGGCTATTCACTGATTATCTTCATCTTACCTCACCCAATGCAAGTTTATCGACTTTCCAAATATTAGAATAATAGCATTGATCTTGGCCTATTATCTTTTGCTTCATATCATTACCTTGTTTTCTTTTTATTGACCTTCAAATGTCATCAGGTCTGTTGTCTTTTCTAGTTTTACCAGATTATTCCTTAATTCTCCTTCTGTCTCTACCATGATCGTTATGTCATCGGCAACACTCCGTTTGCTAATTTTTACCCCGTGTTTATTCCATCTAAAGCATTCTCCTTGACTTCTTTTTATAGTATTCATGCAGCAGATATTAAATATTACTACAAAAAGGCAGTGAATAATCCTGTCTTACTGCTTTCTTTATTCTTGTTTCCTCAAAGTTGGGTTCAAATTTAATCATAACCGTCTCGTTTTTATGCAAACTGTGGATAATACTTCTGTCGTAGTATCACAATCCTAATCCCTTTAGAAATCCTATGATTGAATTTCAGTCGACATGTTCAAAAGCGCTCTCAAAATCTAAAAATGCATCGGAAGTCAGTATTACCTCTCCTTTCTTTTTTCTATGAATAGTTCAAGGTCCAGCTAGTACCCTCGTTTTCACACTAGTAACCTTGTTTTTATTCTGAGTCGTACTTACATGAATATCTTCCCTGCTGAGTACATGTTGCAAATGGTTTGAACAGCTCGTCTTCTCTTCGGCGGTCTTTAATGTCTTCTTTCCTGCATATTTAATTATCCCGGTAGATCATCTTCATTTCCAGAAGACCTAATTATCAGCGGGTACCATACTACCGTGTTGAAATCTGATATCAATACGGAGTCTCCCATAAAATCTTTTTCGTTTTCAAATTCTTCTTTGAAAGCCTTCACTCTGATGTATAAGGGCTCCAAATGTTTCTTTCTTACTTCGATTTCTATTCGTTTTAAATTAAAAATTCCTCATCCGCATTTCTATACCTGTCTCGCTTTACGGCTCATTTAATTTCGTATTCGTCTAAGCAGAGTTTTATCCTTCAGTTTCCTGTTTTTTGCATTTTTTCTTCAATTAGGTGTAGGACCTTTTCTGTGAGCCATGGCTTCTTCTTGGCATATTTTATTCTCCCCATAACTAATTTTGAGGCTTCCTTATGCTCGATTTTGATGTTTTCCCAACTCTCTTCAACTGTTTCAGAGTACCGTGTTCTCTCCCACCTTTTTTTCCACTTCTTTCTAAAAAGTAATTGATATTGAGCGCCCTTCAATTGCTCTACTTGCTATTTGTGATTCACTGTTTTATTCATTTTCTTGCATTTTAAATGACTTATCATCATCACTAGGCTATGGTCAATTAACTTTGGCATTCCTTCACCTAGTTTCTGAGTAACTGCTTCACTAAAATCTTGTTACATTGAAATATTATATCCCCTGGCATTTTACATGTACACATTTATTTACATGTATCATTGGAAAGGCCTACCTTACCTAAGGATTAGGTAATACAACCTCCAATCCACAGCGTATTTGGCGAGTAAACTCACTTATGTTGTAGCTGACCTCTATATCAGGGGGTCCATCCAACCTCCGCAACCCGTTCTTGTACTCGGTTAACAACGCATGATACCGCTAGATCTGTACTACCCATTTCATTTACTACTTCATATATTCTAGCTTCCCTGCCCTTAGCGTCGGATTATCGTTAGATTTCTACCGCCTAAGGCAAGTTGTGATGGATATGCAATTCCTCCTACGGTTTCTATCTATCAAATTATGTCCTTCGTTAATTGTGAATACGTTTCCAGTACAACTCAGGTGGCTTGTAGGGTATTATATAGAGGATGATATTTCCTTTCTACCATAAATCTATCCCAGCAACCCGCTCTTTTGCTCTCTTAAATCCATATTTTAAATATATTTCCCTCTATCATGTTCTTCAAGACCCCCTTAAAACGTGCTTCATTTACTCTCTCTGCCTTCTGCTGAATTCCTTAATGAATAATATTTGCTCCCACAACATCTCCAGCACTTGATAGATCGTCTCCCTTTTCTCCCACCTCACTTTCTCTATCCTCCTCCGCCTGCATATTGCCATCATCATAGTCAACAATTTTTTTGGGATTTTGACAGTTCTCAACTTGAAGGGCATGAATATCGATGTATGGGCCCGATATGGTGCAATTTACAATAAGTAAGCATTTAGCGTATAAGTGAAATTAATGTGCACGTCATAAACGAATATGCACTGTATGCTTGGTTGACGAAATGTGCTAAGGAAGTGGATCCCACGTCATCATCAGTCAACAATAATAAGGTTGGTTTGTCGCATGCCTCCTCTCGATTCTCCTATTGGCTAATCTCTGTATATTTACACAATTCTTCTTTTTCACTTCCTAAACAACTAATTCCAAATATGTTATTCGAGGCCTGGCTTTTCTATTATTCACATTTGTTTTTGCTTTGACGATTGTCTTTATCGCGCCTCAAGAAATGTCCGATTAATTCATCCCGCTTCTTCTAAATGCTTTCAGAAGCCTTCTTTTTTCTCCCACTCTTCTGAGGACTTTTTCATGTTTTCGTCTTTTCGTTTATTGACTTTTTTGTTTATATTTTCGTCTTCTGAGGACTTTTATCAATCGGTCAATTTAGTTATCCCGTCTTCTTCTTAAAGTTTTCATAAGCCTTCTCTTTTCTCCCACTCCACTTAGGACTCCTTAGTTGGTGACCTGGTCGATCCCTTTTTATCTTCAATATCATTTTGTGGCACCACATTTCGAGTGCTTCCAACCTCGAACTCTGTACCGCTGTCATCGTCCATGTCTCACTCCCATGAAGAGGTATGCTCCACATGTATTTTCTAATGAATTGTTTCCTTGCTACCATACTTGTATTTCCAGCTATCTACACATCTACATCCAAGCAATACCCTGCAAGCCACCGTTAGGGTTTGTGGCAGGGGGGTATAAGAGAATTCTTCTCTTGATAGAATGTCCAATTCTATTTCCTTCTTTATCCGCCCACTACTCCTTATTTGGCCTCTCAGATAGCAATACTCGCTCTCATCTTCTAGTTTTTGGTTTCATAATTTACATTGGCACTCTTTTCTTCCACTATAACCTTTACCTTAATTTGTTTTAAGCTGATAACTGGCTATTGTCCTTTCCATATTACTAGAATCTTCTTTTAATATGTCTCATTCTCTGCTGTGACTCCTGTGTCATCGGCAAATCGCAGCATGCTAATTTTTTCCCTGCGGTTGTTTAGTCCTGTATTTTTATCTTTGGCTTCCATAGAGGATTTTTCCATTTACACACTAAATTTACCTTGTGCAATGAACATACTTGCCTCACTCCTTTCCATATTCTTTCTACCTTACTGCTGGAACCAGATTTGATCACATCCTCCTGGATTTTACATAAACTGTGGATAGATCTTCTAACATAACCGGCCACCCCATCTCATTTTAGAATACCAAGCTAGATTCTTCTCTTGGTAGAATAACCTCTTCGCCTGAGCTATTATACTGAACATTTCCTTCTTAGGTAGGTAGGTAGGTTTGATTTAAGGTGCATCGACAACTTAGGTCATACCGCACCTTCGCATGCTTATTCCTGAATATTACTTATAACAAAACTTTATTTGCCCTCTACTTCTTACTGGGCTTTTCTGATAATAATACTTGCTGTCTTCTAATTTTATATTTCCTAGTTCTACATTGGTCTTGGCCTCATTCCTCCCTCTGCATACCTTTACGTCAGTTATATTTTAATTGATCTTCAGCCTATATCTGTTCATCGTCTCTTCTTTGGTTACTAGAATCTTCTTCAAATCCGTCTCTGTCTCTGCTATGAAACCTATGTCATCGGCAAATCTCAGCATGCAAATTTTTTCCCCGCGGTTATTTAGTCTTGAATTCTTCTCTTTGAATTCCCTACCCAAGTGCAAATTAACATTACGGTATACAGTGAACAGCTTTACATCACTCCTTTCTTTATTCTTTCCATCTTACTGCTGGCTCCACATCTGGCCACAGCCACCTGGTTTTTATATAAATTGTGGACAGATCTTCGGAAATTGCAGGACACTCACATTCATATTAGAATACCAAGCGTTGAATTCGAATCCAAGTTGCTGAATGTCCTATTCAAATCCACAAAAGCAATGAAGATCGGTTTGTTCTTTTCCATCCTGTTTTCTATGAGCAGGCATTACCTCTCTTCTTCCCTTACTTTTCCTGAAATGCAATTGTTTCTTCTGAAGGAAACCTTCTGCTTTTCGTTCTATTCTAATGTATATGATTCCTTTCAATACCTTCAATGCATGTGTATCCTGGCATATAGTGCTAATATTTTCGCATTTCTCACCATTCTTCTCCTGGAGAATATGGGTTATGATGTTCTAATCGGAGTTCATAATAATCTTTACTGTTGAGTTAATGTCGTAGATTGTACGACTGGAATATTGCTATGTCTTGTATCCTGCAATTTTTGTGGGCTCAGTAGGAATGTATTTGATTCTAGAAGCCTTATTTATTCTCAGGTCCTTTATTGCCGCGTCGTAATCAGACCTCAATACTGAGTCTTCCAAATCTACCTTTTTGACTTCATTTTCTTCATTATTTACCTTCACTTTGAGATTGCTTCCGTCGTGAAATTGGTTTTTAGTATTCCGTGGACCTCTTATCTCCATTTTCAATTATGAGTTCTCATTCTTGTTCCTTATTTCAATACATCTTTCGACTCGTTCCTTGAAGTGGTTCGTCTACACCTTAAATCCAACTTCCGTCTTTTAATGTGAGAATTTGTTTCGCTGATCCATGGATAGATCTTCCATCCAAACTTCTATGCCTCTTTTACTCTTCTATTCCCAAAGTTCACATTTTCACGCCGCACAGTGCTAAGGTCTGCATCAGAATTTTTAGTGGTGTTTTCCTTACGTCACTTCTCAACGACCCTCTCGTCCACTACATTTTACAAATTATTATTCATCCACATTTACCTTTTTTCACCAACATACTCGTGTAAAAAAAAGTTACTCCAGATTTTGACCTTCCACTCCTAATTAAATATCTCTCATTTCCTTCTCAAAAATCCTATTATTTTATTTTTCCTATTCTTTGTCTTTCTTTTGCCATTTCATCCGAGTGTGTGGTGAAAAGTACCAGTGTTTACAGATAGTTCTGCCAACCCCCTTCCATTTTAGTGCTTTCAATCCATACTTGCATATAATCTCATACTTTTGTGTCATGAAAAATTTCGGATGAATATCCTGTTCTTCTAGTCTATTCCTGATTGTATTCTAGCTTCAAATTCTCATCAATACAATTGCAATGCAATTCTCCTTCTCCTTGAGAAATACAAACTGATCTTCCACAAGATATTCGGTTGTTTTTTGTCCCACCATTCTTTTGATCAACCTTTGTCACATGTGAGATTAAACTATATTTCATACAGTCTTCGCAATCTTTTGTTATCCTCTTTTTCGGTTAAGTTACCAATTCAGTTTTTACAAAATCCTCAGGAAAAACTCCCTCCTCATATATCCCACGAAAATGCCCATGAAATTTTTCTTCCACCTTCGTGATGGGGTGATATCCCTTACTGCTTTTATTTCTTGCGATGCCATTCTATATCACCATATAGTATTACAATTCCCAACTCACCATTAACTACGTCCTTTTCCTCTTTCTTCTCCAAGCTCCTAGGCCTATTTTCGCTGTCGAACAGTCCTCCTACTAATTCCTTCGCTGTATGCCCTCTGGTTCCGTCAGTTGTTCTTCAGACTTAGCATTGATGCACGTATTGTTTTCTATGATTCCAAATAACATAATAATCTTTGAGTACTTTGAACTTATTTCTCCTTCTCTCTGAATCCTCTCCATTTCCTCACATTGCCCGTTACCATTTTTCGTCACTGTCTTCGTCTACTATGTTTAATGTTTATTTCCTAACGTCATTTTCTGCTCAGCTCTGTGTTAAAAATTTTATTTCCTCAAATGTATCGTCATTTCTGCGGTTACGCGTGGTACCCTCCGTACCCGTGCCTCCCTGGTACCCGTTTCGCGTCTACTGTTCTCATTGTATTCTCTGCCAAATAACATTTCCTGTCTTTATCTTTCCCATACTTCGTCTATCCCCTCATCTTTGTCTTCTTTCACGCATCAGTTAAAAAGCTTCTACTATTTCCGCCACTTTACGCAAATGAAAGCATCTACTTCCCGGTTCCTTATTCTCATACCTCTTTTTAACGTCTTGATCTCATCTCAGAACTCATTGACACAAATCTATCGTCTGAGTCGGCATCGACACCCAGGAAAATGTCGCTTCTTCACGCTGCTGCTCCGAAATCTTTGCCTAACATTGATGTGATTTATATGATATCTCCCTACCTGCCCCGGCATTTTCCAAGATTACCTATGACTGCGATGGTTTTTAAACATTGTGTTGGCGATCACTTTATTATTTCTCCTGCTGAATTCCACCGCTTTCTCGCCACGCTAATTTCCAACATACAGCCTATACCCTCACACCTTGGAACTTCTCCGACTGTTAGTCTTTCTATACATTTTCTCTTTATTCTACTCCACATTTTGAATTCTTCCAGCCTTGATTTTTCTGCTTCTGTTATTATCCATGCCTCGCTGCCCTAAAGTAGTATGTCCTAGATGTAAGTTTCTAATGAACTTTCACGCGTGTATTTCCAGCCTTAAGTATATCCTTCTTTAAGTTAAATGCCCTCTTCCCCTATACTGACTATTTCCCTCTCGCTTCGTCCATCGATGGTCATACGGCTTCCTAAAAAGTTCTACTATTTCATTTCCCTAAGCTTTCATTTTCCAACTTTTACATTGGTTTTGACCTCATCTCTCATACTGAATTACATTAATTCCTTTTTATTGATATTCAGGTGATATCTTTCTATTGTCGTTTCCATGTTTACATAGTATCTTTAGGAATAGTTCTTTCTTGCCAAGACCGATATGTTATCGGCTAATCGTGAAGAATTTTGATTACTGCATAATCATTATTCTATGATACAGTATATTTTGAGAACATTAATAGGTGATGCCCGCTCTTTGATTTCCATGATTTCTTTTTCAATGCAAGGAAGAGTATAGGAGCAGTACACGGCCTTGTTTCTTCCTTTTCTTTATTCTTACTACTGTGTCCTGGTGACAGCACCTAGTTTTTATGCATTCTTATTATTCTTGCCTAATTTACTGTATGGCACACCCATTTCCATTAGAACCTTGAATTCCAATCCACGTTGTCAAAAGCCTACTGAAAATCGACAAAATCAACTAAAGTTGGTTCCATCCTTTCTCCTATACTTAGGTAGCCTAGGGGCACTTGCGGCCTTGTTTTCCTGAATACAAAAGGATCTGCATCCATGACCTCCTCTACTTCTTGTATATTTGTTGAAAATTTACCATTGATGAAATTGATGAACTGCTTCAATCATAACATTTGTCAATTCATTTTTGTCCAATATTATTTTTTGTTGTGATTTAATTTACCACAGTTTGTGTCGTCTTTTTTTATCTGATTGTTTTAATTGCCCAATTGTGACACGTATTATGAATTATGTTCTGAGGGACTTTGTTCCCAGATCATTAAAAGTTATTTCGATTTTAGTTACTCCAATTTTATGACAATTCTTTTCTGAATTATTGATACTTGTGTCTTCAGACTTACGACCATAAATTTATCACTGGTCATAGTGCTCTTCTTTTTCATCATCATAATGGGTCAACAATCCTAGGATTGGTTTGACGCAGCCCTCCACTCGATTTTTCTATCGGCCGACCTCTTCATATTAACGTAGTTCCTCTTTTTCACGTCCTTTACGACCTGTTCTATGTAACTCATACGAGGCCTGCCTTTTCCATTCTTACCGTTCACTTTTCCTTCGACGATTGTCTTCATCAGGCCATCGTGTCTCAAGATATGGCCGATTAAGTTGTTCCGTCTTCTTATCAAAGTTGTCAGCAGACTTCTCTTTTCTCCCACTATTCTTAGGACTTCTTCATTCGTCACTCGGTTGATCCATTTTATCATCATCATTCTTCGGTAGCACCACACTTCGAATGCTTCCACCCATTTCTTCTGCGCTGCTGTCATCATCCATGCCTCACTGCCGTAAAAAAACATACTCCAGATATACGTTCTGACAAATTGCTTCCTCATTCCTTGTATTTCCTGCTGTAAGTGGATTCTTCGTTTGTTAGAATGCCCTCTTCGCCTAGGCTTTCCACTTCCTATTTCTTTCTTGCTTCGTCCATCGTTGGTTACTCGGCTTCCCAGGTAACAGAACTCTTTCACCTCTTCCAGTTTCTGTTTTCCTAGTATAACGTTGGTTTTGGCCTCTTCTCTCTTGCTGCACACCGATATCTTATTCTTCTTCTTACTGATCTTCAGCTGATGTCTGGCCATTGTCCTTTCCATTGTTATTAGCACCTTATTCAGATCCTTCTCTGTCTCTGCTATGAGAGCTATGTCATCAGTGAATCGTAGCATGCTGATTGTTTCTCCGCTGATGTTCAATCCAGAATACCTTTCCTTTATTTTATTGAAGGCTCTCACGACGTAAACTTTAAAAATTACGGGAGACAGTGCACAGCCTTGTCTCACTCCTTTCTTTATTCTTGCTTCTTCAGAGCTTGGTCCAGATTTTATCACAGCTTCGTGGTTTTTATACAAACTGAGGATAATTCTTCGGTCACTGTATGACACTCAAATTATTTCAGTATTCCAAGCTTTATAATCCAATATACGTTGTCGAAAGCCTTCTCTAAATCCACAAATGCAATGAAACTCGGTTTGTTATTCTCCATTCTCTTCTCTATTAGCAGCCTAAGGGTTAATATTCCTTCTCTTGTACCCTTACTTTTCCTGAATCCGAATTGATCTTCTTCATCCAGGAACTCCTCTCCTTTTCGCTCTATTCTTCTGTAGATTATGCCTGTAAATATCTTCGATGCATGTGTCGTCAGGCTTATAGTCGTTTTACGAATGAGAATTTAAAGCTCGCATAACAAGGATCCACTCGGACACAACGTTTAATGATGAGCGACGATTTTACTATTTCTATAGCGTTCTCTTAACTCCGCGTCTATTACAATACCACTTTCGTGTGGACAACAGCTCTTTTTTCGATCATGTGAAAGTCAAGGTTACTCATAGCGCCTCATCCGGATTGCCATTACCAGTCATCAGATTAGTGATATTCACTCCATTCTCTTATCGTAATCTATTACGTCGTAATTACATACTTTTATATATAATTAAACATTTCAAATCCTAATAATTTGTCCCATATATCTCATTTAAGGTCTTATTTTGCCATTCCACCCACTCAATTTTATCTTGTAAACTGTCTTCAATGGACCATCATGTCTCAAGATGAGGTTGTTTGGTTGTCCTGTTTTCTTTTTTTAAAAGACTTCAGCAGGATTCTCTTTCCTACCTTTTTTCTCTAGACTTCTTCGTCAGTCACTCAGTCGAACCATTTTATTTTTCATCATTCTTCCTTAGCACAACATTTCAAATGCTACCACCCTTGACTTCGCTGCTGCTGTTAGCATGCCTCAACGCTCCGCCATAAAGAAGCAAGCTATAGATGTACGTTCTGATGAATCGTTTCCTTGCTTCCGACTTTTTATATAGGAACAGCTTTAAGTAGGATCTTCGTTAGGCATAATTCCTTCGTCGTTAAGGCTATTCTATTTACTGATTATCTTCTTCTTTCCTCACCCTATGCTAGTTTATTGGCTTCCCAAATATAAATAATCGATCACTTTCTCTAGATTATGTTTTCAAAATTTTAGCATTTATCTCAGCCTATTATTTTCTGCTTGATACCATTACCTTGTTTTGTTTTTATTGACCTTCAAATGTCATCTGGTCTGTTGTCTTTTCTAGTTTTATCAGAGTATTCTTTAATTCTCCTTCTGTCTCTACCATGATCGCTATGTCATCGGCAACATGCCGTATGCTAATTTTTACCCCGTGGTTATTCAATCTAAAGCATTCTCCTTGGCATCTTTTTATAGTATTCATGCAGCAGATATTAAATATTACTACAAAAAGGCAGTGAACAGTCCTGTCTTATTGCTTTCTTTATTCTTGTTTCCTCAAATTTGGGTTCAAATTTAATCATAACCATTTCGTTTTGATGAAAACTGTGGATAATACTTCTGTCGTAGTATCACAATCCTAATCCCTTAGAAATCCTATGATTGAATTTCAGTCGACGTTTTCAAAAGCGTTCTCCAAATCTAAAAATGCATCGGAAGTCAGTATTACCTCTCCTTTCTTTTTTCTATGAATAGTTCAAGGTCCAGCTAGTACCCTCGTTTCCACACTAGTAACCTTATTTTTATTCTTAATCGTACTTTGTCTTTATCCATGACTTCTTTAGCTCAACCTCCACACCCTGTAGATGAACCTCATCAGTATCTTAAAGGAATTTGTCGTCAGGCTTGTAGTCCTCAATTATTCATAGCTCATAACCCTCTCCTTTTTCGGAAAACGAAAGCTGACGCTCTTATTGAAGTACATCAATATCTTCCCAGCTGAGTACATGTTGCAAATGGTTTTGAACAGCTGGTCTTCTCTTAGGCGGTCTTTAATGTCTTCTTTCCTGCATATTTAATTATCCCGATAGGAACATGTTCATTTCCAGAAGACCTAATTATCAGCGGGTATCATATTACGGTTTTGAAATCTGATATCAATACGGAGTCTCCCTTAAAATCATTTTCGTTTTCAATTTCTTCTTTGGAAGCCTTCACTCTGATATTTCTTCCGCTGTATAAGGGCTCCAAATGTTTCTTTCTTACTTCAATTTCTATTCATTTTCAATTAAAGATAGATTACATTTCGTAGATACTCCTCATCCGCATTTCTATACCTTTTATCAATTTACGGCTCATTGCATTCCTTATTCGCCTAATAGAGTTTTACTCCTTCCGCTTCCTTTTTTTTTGCAATTTTTTTATTCAATTAGGTATAGGACCTCTTCTGTGATCCACGGCTTCTTCTTGGCATATTTTCTTCTCCCCATAACTAATTTTGAGGCTTCCTTATGCTCGATTTTGATGTTTTCCCACCTCTCTTCCACTATTTCAGAGTACCGTGTTCTCTCTCACCTTGTTTTCCACTTCTTTCTGAAAAACGAATTGATATTGAGCGTCCTACAATTGCGTGATTTGTTATTTGTGAGTCACTGTTTTCTTCAGTTTCTTGCATTTTAAATGACATTTCATCATCACTAGGCTATGGTCATGTAACTTTGGCAGTCCTTCACCTGGTTTCTGAGTCACTGCTTCGCTAAAATCTTGCTACAAATATATCTCCTGGCATTTTCCATGTGTACATATTTATTGTGTTTTCTAAAAATTGTTTGGAATCACCAGTTTTTGTTGAATCAAAATTCTAAAAGTCTTTCTCCTCTCTCGTTTAGATTTCCCAATCCACATTCCCAGTTTTTCTTCCATCTTAACTTCACCGGCGATAGCGTTCCAATCTCCTAACTTAATGAAGTTTTCCTCTTCTCATACCTGCTTTATTATTTTCGTTATTTCATCATACACGTCTACCACTTCTTCGTAATCCGATGTAGGCATGTAAACCTGCACCACAACCGTATGTGTAGGCATCTTGTCAATCTTTACCAATATTTTCCTTTCACTACAGTGCAGGAAGCTCTTCACATGAATTTCAGCACTCCTCTTAAACAGTGCAACTGAGGAGTATGCCTAGTCCAGCATTACAATTCAATGATTCAGTGTGTATGATCCTGAAGCTTCCATTACAAAAGGTCTCCTTCTTCGGACCACTAAATTTAGCTTATTCCGAATATTTCGAGTTCCTATTCTTCGCATTCCACCTTTGGATTATCCAATCTTTCACAGGTCCAAAGCGATCTAATGTTCCATGTTCCTACCCTAAAATGTGTATTATACTTGACTGATGTACTATCTTGGGTAGTCCCTGCCCGTAGATCCGTGTGACGGCTATATTTTCTCTACAGTATTTTAATCGAGAGGGTTCCATCACGTCTTGATGAAAATGAGAAGAGTGAAGTAGCTATAAATCCTCGGGATAGTAATGTGACTGTGTTGTTTCCCCTTGCATCCCCCATCGCAGTACTACAGTAGTTAAATTAAATGTTACCACGCCTTTAGTGAAATGAGTTTTGTGGTACCTACAATTGTGGTATCCACCTTTGCCCATATGACGTTGAGTTTGTGCCCTCTCTTCCGGGTGATGAGATACATAATATTGTTGGCTGCCTCCCGTAGCCAGGTCACGACATCGTCACAGGTTTCTGTACCATTTGAAAGGCCTACCTCACCTGAGGATTAGCTAATACAACCTCCAATCCACAGCGTATTTGCAAGATATTCCACAGAGAAAAAAATCATTCTCCTTGACCGGGACTCGAACCCGGACCCCCTGATTTTTTTTCATGTGATTTTTTTCTCTGTGAATGATTTTTTTCTCTGTGGAATATCTTGCATTCGCGCATCTCAGCGGGTAACTCCGTTAAAGTTTTCGCGGCTAGCTCGCGAGCTTTGAATTTCACAGCGTATTTGGCCAGTATACACGCTTATTTTGTACATAATCTCTATATCTAGAGATCGATTCACCATCCGCAACCCGGGTTTTGTACTCGGTTAACAGCCCATGATACCGATAGATTGTAAGTACTTCCAATTTCATTTACTACTTAATATATTCTGGCTTCCCTACCCTTAGCGTCGGATCATCGTTAGTTTTCCACCGCTTAAGGCAAGTTGTGATAGATATGCAATTCCTCCTACGGCTTCTGTCTATCAAATTAAGTCCTTCGTTAATTGTGCATTCGTTTACCCTACCACTCAGGTGGCTTGTGGGGCATTATTTAGAGGATTTTATTTCCTTTCTACCATAAATCTATCCCAGCAACCCGCTCTTTTTCTCAATTTAATCCATATACTCAATATATTTCCTTCCATCGCATTCTTCAAGACACCCTATCCCTTTTAAAACTGGCTTGATTTACTCCCTCTGCTTTCTCCTGAATTCCTTATGAACAATATTTCCTCCCACAACATCTCCAGCACTTGATAGATCGTCTCCTTTTTTTCCTACCTCACTTTCTCTATCCTCCTCCACCTGCCATTGCCATCATCATATTCAACAATTTTATGGTTGGTTTGACGCAGTTCTCCACTCGGCAAGCATGTATCTCGATGTATGGGCCGGGTAAGGTGCAATTTACAATAAATAAGCAGTTAGCGTATAAGTGAAAGAAATGTGCACCTCATAAACGAATACGCAATGTCTGCTTTGTTCAAGAGAGATGCTAAGGAAATAGATCCCTCGTTATCATCAGTCAACCATAATAAGTTTTAGTTGTCGCAGATCTCCTCTCAATTCTCCTATTGGCTAACTCTTCATTTCCCTCTAGTTTTGCATTGGCCCCTACCTCTCCTCTTCCACTGCATACGTTTACCTTAGTTTTCTTTTTAATAGGTTTTAAGCTGATATCTGGCCATTGTCCTTTCTATGCTGCTACAATCTTCTTCAAATCTGGCTCAGTCTCAGCTATGACTCTTAGGTCATCGGCAAATCGCAGCTTGCTAATTTTTTCCTCGCGGTTATTTAGTGCTGAATTCTTCACTTTGATTTCCATAGAGGCTTTTCCATATACACACTAAATTTACGAGATACAGAGAACATCCTTGCCTCAATCCCTTCATTATTCTTTACATCTTACTGCTGGGTCCTGATTTGTCCTATAGTACATGGGTACTCTGTTTACAGGTCTGTTTCCGCGTGGGTGTTTCAGTCCAGGAGGATACGCATAAGGATGGGAATGGAAGGGAAAGGACTATCTATCTGCTCAACCTGGCTCCTAGTTTTTATGTATACTGTGGATAGATAGAAATGCGGATGAGGAGTATCTACGAAATGTAATCTATCTTTAATTGAAAATGAATAGAAATTGAAGTAAGAAAGAAACATTTGGAGCCCTTATACAGCGGAAGAAATATCAGAGTGAAGGCTTCCAAAGAAGAAATTGAAAACGAAAATGATTTTAAGGGAGACTCCGTATTGATATCAGATTTCAAAACCGTAATATGATACCCGCTGATAATTAGGTCTTCTGGAAATGAACATGTTCCTATCGGGATAATTAAATATGCAGGAAAGAAGACATTAAAGACCGCCTAAGAGAAGACCAGCTGTTCAAAACCATTTGCAACATGTACTCAGCTGGGAAGATATTGATGTACTTCAATAAGAGCGTCAGCTTTCGTTTTCCGAAAAAGGAGAGGGTTATGAGCTATGAATAATTGAGGACTACAAGCCTGACGACAAATTCCTTTAAGATACTGATGAGGTTCATCTACAGGGTGTGGAGGTTGAGCTAAAGAAGTCATGGATAAAGACAAAGTACGATTAAGAATAAAAATAAGGTTACTAGTGTGGAAACGAGGGTACTAGCTGGACCTTGAACTATTCATAGAAAAAAGAAAGGAGAGGTAATACTGACTTCCGATGCATTTTTAGATTTGGAGAACGCTTTTGAAAACGTCGACTGAAATTCAATCATAGGATTTCTAAGGGATTAGGATTGTGATACTACGACAGAAGTATTATCCACAGTTTTCATCAAAACGAAATGGTTATGATTAAATTTGAACCCAAATTTGAGGAAACAAGAATAAAGAAAGCAATAAGACAGGACTGTTCACTGCCTTTTTGTAGTAATATTTAATATCTGCTGCATGAATACTATAAAAAGATGCCAAGGAGAATGCTTTAGATTGAATAACCACGGGGTAAAAATTAGCATACGGCATGTTGCCGATGACATAGCGATCATGGTAGAGACAGAAGGAGAATTAAAGAATACTCTGATAAAACTAGAAAAGACAACAGACCAGATGACATTTGAAGGTCAATAAAAACAAAACAAGGTAATGGTATCAAGCAGAAAATAATAGGCTGAGATAAATGCTAAAATTTTGAAAACATAATCTAGAGAAAGTGATCGATTATTTATATTTGGGAAGCCAACAAACTAGCATAGCATTACGATGCGTTAGAAAACTAAAAACCCAAAGACCTCTAGTAATCATAATGATTAATAACTAATCTTCAACAAAAGTACAAAAAGTAGAGGAGCTCTTGGATGTAGACCGCTTTGGATTCAGAAAAACAAGGGCACAAATGAAGAAATTTAGCCCTTAGGTTACCTACAGATAAGAGACTGGATGGAACTGACTTTCGTTGCATTTGTGGATTTTGAGAAGGCTTTTGACAACATGGATTGGAATTCAATGTTTTTATGGAAATTAGTGTACCATACAGAGACCGAAGAATAATCCCCAGTCCGTTTAAAACTTGGTGGCTGTCATCAAATCAGGACCCAGCAGTAAATACGCAAGAATAAAGGAAGGAGTAAAACAAGACTGTGCACTGCCTCTTTCGTGCATTGAAAAAGTAAGAAATTAAATCAAAGAGCGGGTTTCAAGACAAATATTAACCGGGAAAAAATTAGCATGGTTCGAATCGCCCATGATACAGTGGTCATGGCGTGAGAGAAGTAAGCTTGAAGAACCTCTGTAAACATGGAAAAGATAATGGCCAGATATTAGCTGAAGATTAATAAAAAGAAAACTAAGGTAATGCAGTATGAGAGAAGAAGCCAAGACCAATGTTAAACTAGGAAAATTCAAGCTTGAGGAAAAGAAGGAGTATTGCTATTTAGGAAGGAGTGTGACAGACGATGGAGGAGTCAAGAAGGAAATAGTCAGTGGAATAGCCCAGAAGAAGAGGGCTTTCTACTAAAAGAAGAATATAATAACGCCTGGATATACAAGCGTGAAAGTAAGAAACCACTTCACTAGAAACCACTTCTATCATATCGGCCACTCCATCTCATTTTAGAATGCGAAGCTAGATTCTTCTCTTGGTAGGATAACCTCTTCGCCTGAGCTATTATGCTTAACATCTCCTTCTTTATTTGCCCTCTACTTCTTACTGGGCTTTTCTGATAATAATACTTGCTGTCTTCTAATTTTATATTTTCTAGTTTTACATTGGTCTTGGCCTCATTCCTCCCTCTGCATACCATTACGTCAGTTGTATTTTAATTGATCTTCAACCTATATCTGTTCATCGTCTCTTCTTTGGTTACTAGAATATTCTTCAAATCCGTCTCTGCTATGAAACCTATGTCATCGGCAAATCTCAGCATGCGAATGTTTTCCCCGCGGTTATTTAGTCTTGAATTCTTCTCTTTCAATTCCCTACCCAAGTGCAAAGTAACATTACGGTATACAGTGAACAGCTTTACATCACTCCTTTCTTTATTCTTTCCATCTTACTGCTGGCTCCCCATCTGGTCACAGCCACCTGGTTTTTATATAAATTGTGGACAGATCTTCGGTAATTACAGGACACTCTCATTCATATTAGAATACCAAGCGTTGAATTCCATTCAAGCGTTGAGTGGGATAAAAGAGAAGTTGAAAAACTAACCGTATTCGGCCTAGGGCAACTATTTCCTGTCCATGATGAATGCAGTGGCGTCAAATAATTATAGCCGAGGAGGTTTCTTGTAACCTTTTAGTAAATAGCGAGTCATTCTTGCGTGGTGCGATGGCCGGAAGAAATATGTCGAAGCAAGTTTTTTTTTCTTTTTAACTTCATATTACGCAACCAAGCGTAATGTTTGATGAAAGTAGAACTGCGACTATAATAGAAGCGGAGCATAAGAAAAGGCAGAAAATCAGCATCTATAACATTTCCGTTTCGAATGCAGACAGTCGAATGTCTCAATTCTCGTTTCTAACTGATGAAGGACACTGGCTCCCAAATGTCATTCTTCCTCATTGTTCTTCTTAATATTATATCTTCCGTTACTTTTTAATTCGCTCATTCTGAATTATTTATTCTTTTACTAAGTATAATAATAGTTCACAAATCAGTGTCTTTCCATAATTTCCGACAGTCATCAATAAGACATAAGTATTAAATGCACGCGTGATGACGACTTTTATTCTATGTTTCCATCCACTTAAAATCAAACGTGCACATATGGTAACATTTTATCCTGCCGTAGCCACCATATTGCAATGAAAATTATATGCATTATTTTAATTTTGTAGCATTTTATCATTAAATGCAAAAGAAAATACATTAATTAACATATTACCTTCCACATTATATATTGTAGAGTTGGAACTTTAATTATGTTTTTTAATAGCAAAAGCTTTTAATCCCCCTGCATGCCATACTTAATTAAGATCCAGCTACCGCCTTATCCCCTATATAAACCTATTGCTGCCCATGAGCGTTTACCATGGATGGGCTCTCATATCCGAATCGCATATTTTCCAATTGTTTATCTCGACACCTTTAATATAACAGAATCTCCAACTTAAATTACGTAATTCTGCCTATAAACCCTGTATTATTTTGCGAATGAAAAAACAGATATTCTCTATGAATGCTTTATATTTACCCAAATCTATAATTTATCCACCATCCATTTAGTGTATCATGATGGGGGAGTTTACTCGGAACCTAAATCGCTATTTTGTACACGAAATTGTTAGATGGAAACAAAAATGAATTTTGGAGGAAAAATTAATCTTAATAACCAGAGCCATTCGCTCATAAATCAAAAATTAAAATAAACAAAAGGTGTCGCCCAGCGAACGAGCTGTGTTTAGGATTACCACGTCAGGATTACTACGACTCCCGTCCTTGATTGTGTTGAGGATGAACGGGAAGGGGGCAGAGGTGGGGAGGGTATGTCTTCCTGAAGAGATCCTGTCGCAACCACTTCCATTGGGAGAATCAGCTGTGTGTCCCTCATTGTGATATGGCAAAGGAGCTTCGCGGTCTCAGTTGTGATTGGACCAAGTGTTTGACGCACTAGCCCTTTGCACGCTCAATTTTCCAAAAGGGTTAAAAGAGCATGAGTTTTTCGCCGCTTGAAACTCGAGAACTAATTGACGGATCGAAGGAAAAATACGGGTTTTTTTAATTTTACAAACCCTATCAGGTTCGGCAATAAAAAATGGAGTAGACGACCCCATTTTTAATTGAAGGAAGAATGGATTTTTGGTCTATCTCGCTCCCAGCACATCGGAAGTCAGAACGTCTACCTCCGTATCGTCATCATTGGTCATCAATCCTCAGATTGGTTTGACGCAGCTCTCCACTGAGTCCTTCCATCAGCTAATCTCTTCATATATCTCCGTATCCATAATTTAATATATTCATACAATAATGCAAGCATACATAATTTAATCTATCGATTCCGTAATGGATTTAAAATTGATGGATATTTAAAAATCATATTAAAACGAAAAAGTTAGAATTAAGGATGGTGGGATAATAACAGGAAAAGAATATTTCACGCTAACGATTTGGATCGGAAATCATAGTACGAAGTTTGTAGTAACAGCTCACATATTAAATTACCCTGAAGATTATTACTTTTTAGGGAATTTGTAGTTAGCTATATCAATGTTGTACGGAAGATCATGCCGAAAATAAAATTATCATAATAAATAGTTGATATCGGTCACACACGTAATTCATCACAATGACTACCACCGAGAACATTTGTGGTGTTGTTTTTTTGTAAATATTTTTAAATTATAAAGTTAATTATTTTTTTAATATGCTGATCAAACGACACTTACCTGACTGATGGCTAATTATTTTCATGATGTCACTGGGATGATGTTGATGATATGTCTTCGAATCTAGCTGCTGATGCCACGTTGAAGCAGATGAAGTTGCCTGCGAGATAGGTTGCTAGGTGATGTTGATGAAACAAAAGCGAATCGCATTTCAGTGAAAAGCCTCAATGACATCTCGTTATGTATGGGGAGATTCAACTTACATCGACAATAGTAAACCCATATTTCTTAGAAATAAATTCGTCAATTACATTAATGTATTAGAAAATACAGTCGAGGTTTAAAAGCAGGATTTATATTGATAGCGCTATTGAGATTATAGAGCTAAGTTATATCGTGGGGAGATATTATGAGCAATGAGTATGTTTTATAGGCGCTATTGCTTTGAATATTTTCAATCGCAACTTTTAAGGTGTTTATATTTTGCGATACTGCTATGGCCTGTATAGAATAAATTATTGTCAAATGGTTAATTTTGTCAAGATGTTAAGTTTGATGGAAAATATTTCCTTTTTTCAGCTACATGAGTTGAGCTCAGGTGGGTAATTGTGCTTTTCAATACTACACTTACTACACTGGTTGGAAAGCTCCCTTGCCAATAACATGTGTTGTAATCACTTAGACGCAACACTTCTCTCTCTATTCCTACATTAGCTAACGTATTCATATTGGCATGTATCTTATTTTCCAATATTTTTCTACTTTCTCCATAAATCTCACACAAGGCCTTTCTTTACAATACTTCCGATCCATTTTACCTTGGGAATTGTCTTAATGAGACAATTATGTCTCATGTCTGATATTTCTCCAATGACACTTTTCCGTCTTTGTCTGAGAATCGTCATGAGATTTCTTTTCTTCTGTTCCTCGTTACTTACCTACTTGGTCTCCACGTATCATCTTAATCATTTTTATCTAACACCATGTGATTGAAATCTTGCGGTCTTTTCTTTTCTTCAGCCGTTATTGGCCATGACTTGACTTACAAAAGGGGACTTTGTTGTCCTTTCTTGTGATATGTTGCCTTTCATCAAGGTTTCTCTCTCCCGCTAAAGTAGGTATGCTTTTTATGTGATAGAAAGCACCATTCGCCAGATAATTCTTATATCTTTGTAGGTTATTTTGCTTCCCAAACATGCGCATATTTTTATGAATTTAATGAGTTTTAATTGCGAGGCTGCAAGTTATAAACAACCACATGTCATATGAGCTATCTCCATCGGAGATTCTAAATGAATTATGTATAGCTTTAGTTTTTTGGCTTTCAAATCTTCCAAGAAACCACGTCTAATTTCGAATTCTCTCGACGTCCATCCCTTTCAAATTAACTTTCTATTATTGAAATTAGAAGACCTAATAATTCATTGGGTAAATCGTTTGACTTCAGTAAATTTGTATGTCTTTTGTGTTTCTGAGTCTCCTAAAGTATTGGGGCCATTAATTCTTCTGTCCAGATTGAACTAAATCGAATAGCAAATTTCTTTGTAGCTCTTCCATTAATCTTTCCTTCCACACTTCAGTAATCTCATCGAAATGTGAGTAATGCAATAGGGTTTTGTTATTCTACCGGCTCTACCGTTCCGGTTAGGCTATTTCATGGACCAATTCTGCTCTCCCTTTCAATTAGGGTAAATTTCCAGGTAATTTCTACACCTTTTCCCAACTTTTGCATATTTCTCTTCCTGCGCTGTTTACCTCTGTTCCCTTCTTTCCATTTAATGCATCAAATACTCCCCTATCTCTTTTCCAGTCTTCACAAGCAATTTACCGTTTATGAGGGGCCATACATATATAGTAAGTGGCGTCGATGTTCCATATTTTTTGCCCCACCTCCTTTTCGTCTTGAAGCTAAAAGTTTGAGTCTTTCCCCATTAGTTACGTAACTAATGAAAATTCACTTTTTTGTGAATGATAAAACAGTCATTATTCATTAATTCATGAGTCAATAATCCATTAATACTTTATCTTTCCCTAATTATTACAGAAACCAGTCATTTGAAGTGGTCGTCTATAAATTACGCAAGGGGGGGACTATCATCAGGATTCATCCTTCGGTAACTTTGGGGTAAAGATACATTAGAAATGCCTTCTTTGATCGAATAATAACGACGATGCTAATAACAATCAGTGAACGTTTATAGCTAAGCACTATAAAATATGTATGAATAGTTGTGAGAAATTACTAAGAATTTTATAATTTTTTTTATCATTCACAAAAAAAGTCGATTCACAGTCAGCGCTATGTAACATAGGGAGAGGGGAGTTATAGAGATTGTTACGGAATTGTAAAGCGGCGTAGGAAGCCCTTATAGAAATCTTTTATTATCCCGCTCACGCTTAGCTTTGACTTTTTTCTGGAGAATTTAATTACTTCAGCTCTCTATTATTTAACCTTCATCTGTGATGTATGTAACAACTTTATTGGTTCACTGGCTTACTTTTTTACTCTCTACTTTAGCTTTTTCCCTACTTTACACGCTATATCTTTGGTAGATCATCTTAGGATTCCATGTTGTTTTCTTTGAAGTTTTGAAAGGTGTGAGATTTCCTCTTCATTTGTCTTGAACTACAACAGCCTATGTTTTAGATTTTCATCGTATCTACAAGGTCGATGTACCTTGCAGGTGCCTCAAGGGTGTGAGGCAGGGGTTGAATCATGCCCAGATAATCACTAGAATCGTGCCCTTAAATGAATGGGAATCTTGTAATAGTTTTTTTATTAGTTCACGCTATTCCTTTACTAAGATGATCTGACGTTGAAACCATTGGATCATCCTGGGGTCTTATTAGGATAGTAGAATTAATACAGTAAAAGATTTAAATTTTCGATATAAATGTGGTAATACTCGGTATTTTTGGCTTATTTTCAGCTTTTCCAGTGATTTAGAAATTCCCTCGGTGGAGATAAAGACCACAGTCAACCTTCGGAAGGGGTCATCCTGAAGAGAATGTCACCCAGGAACATAGGCTCCCAGTGCAGTCTGTTGCCATGATATTCAGGACCTCCCTTCCGACAATCATCAGCCACGATGCCCAGCAGATAGATGGACTACCAAGAACTGATTTTCCCGCTAACAACTAGACTTTTCTTCTACTGCATGATATTGAGTAGTATCACAATGTCTGCCCTTCTTCCGAAGCGGGGGGTTATTGGGAGTTGGCCATGTCTGACTCCTGATAGCCTCCTCCACAGGGGGGAAGGTAGTTCATTCCGCTATGAAAATTAATTTTTTCTTGGACCCTATCCAGGTTTTACTTAGCAAAGTTTCGACGCTGAACAGAGACTCAGTATTATATGTACTTATATATTATTATTTAATAAATTAATAATTAGAAAAGCAATGTGTTACTCTCATCTGTTTTTTTATTTCATGTCTTTGTCTTTGTTACAGTCTTTTTAGTAGAGAGATGTTACAAATTTAGGATTATATTGGTCCTTCTACTATTCAATGTGCCTACGAATACAATTTCCTCTTCGATTAGCCTTCGGGTGCAGACTCTTCCCTCCAAGACTGGATCGTTGTGTGGTGCAGCTACGTTGTAATTTTCTTCCCCTTCAAATAGCCTTCGGGTACAAAATCTTCTCTTCCAATGTTGGATCGCAGCATTTTGTTCGCAGCAAGGAGTTGTGGTATTTGGCTGCAATTCACTCCATTGACAGTATAATCTATTTCAGCATCTTTTCTCAATATCAGTCGGGTATCTGTAAAATGAGAATAAATCGGTATTAATAAAACTTAATAAATAATTTGTTACTGTCTTCTCCTCAAGTTAATTTGTTCATAAAAATTTAATCCATTTTTACAAGGATTTGGTCACTTTTTAAGCTTCTAAGCCATCTATACTTCATACGTTGACATAGTTGACATAGTATACTTCATAAGTTGACTAGACGGCATAATATATGCCCCATAAAGAGAGAAAAAATATCCATGTTTAATATATTTCCGTCTACACTTCCCGTGACAGCGTGGTAAACTTTCACTCGAAATTTGCTACCTAGCGATGATAACAGTTTTGCTTAAATTTTCATTCAGCCATATGCTTGCAAGTCATGCTTTAAAAATTTTGTGAATGGATTTTTGCCGGGATGCAGAAATTGAATGTAAAACAATTGGTATCTTTCTACCTTTATAATATCAAATTGAATTGAGTATCAGTTGTGACAAATTAATTCCTTTTTCGTCAATATGCATGAAAAATTCTGCATTTTAGATTATTGTAATTCAAAAACTAATTAGAAGATCAGTAGAATTTTGCTCGCATTCAACCAAAGGAAAATTATTTTCATCCATAACGTAGAAAATATACTGACAAATATTTGTAAACAAAGAATTGACCAGGAAATTTTGACTAAGACCTTCAACAAATGACAACGAAAATAAATGGATTCGGATTCAAGTCTATCGTTGCAGCTAGGACTCCTTATGTTCGCAAACGCTTGTTAATACATTCTTCACTCAAGTGATACCGTACTTATCTCACCACCTCTATAAAAATCAAATGACCATACAAAAACCAACGACAGGGCAAGAACATTGAAACAGCTAGTCTTCAAATCAGCTAATTTGCTTCCAGTAAACTACGCTAGTGTGGTTTATCGGGCCATTTTTTGACGGTTTAAGCTTTAAGCATAATGCATACAATATTCTTGGGGTCTCACTACAAGCCCAAAAGAACAGGAAGATATAAGGAAGAGATCGAAGAATAAATCACGGTAGATGAAGGTGAACGGGGCCCCGAGATACTGAGAAGTGAGTTTACAGAGCCGTGAAGTACCTAATGAACAAGGTGCCTGGAGGAGACAAAATTAAGTCAAATGAAAGGATACCCTCTATGTAATAATTAAAGATGACTATAATAGTGGTAGATTACCATACGTCTTCCGGAAGAATGAAATGATCGCAATTCCGAAGAAACCAAGGTCAGAGAAACGCGAAGAAAACAGAGCTTGGTGTCACATCGAAAATACTTACTAGGATAATTAGCTGAAGGATGGAAAGAAATATTTAAGGGAAAATCGATTCGAATCCAGGAAAAGCAGAGGAGCTAGAAAGACAATAGTCAGTTAAGGATACTGGCCGAGAAAATGATACACTTTAACAAGCCGTTTAATGTGGAATTGTTGGACTTTGACAACACCTAATGGAACAAGATGTTTAAGATGCTGGAAGCAATTGAAATGGACTAAAATGACAGAAGAATAATCAATAGTCCCTAAAAGAACCAGGACGCCAAAATACGAATGAAAGACGGAAGTAATATAGAAGCTAAAATAAAAAAGTCAGACAAGGATAAAACCTCTCGCCAGCATTATTCCAAATATATCTGGAAGGAGCAATGATAGACGCGGAATAAATTGATATAAAAGGCATCAAGGTGAACGGCGAAGAAATTAACATGGTCCGGTTTGCTGATGGCATTGCAGTTGCAGCAGAAAGTCGAGAAGAGTTGCAGCAGAAAGTCGAGAAGACTTGCAAACAGCCCTGAACACTATGAACCAAGTACTTCAGCCATATATATGATGAGCATCTATAAGAAGAAAACTTGTCCTTGTGTGCGGAAGAGAGAAGCTTAGGGCATATATCACAACTCGAGGACTGAAATTAGAGCAAGTGGAGAACTTCACCTAACTCGGCAGCAGTATAAGTTTTGGATGGAAGATGCTCGACGGACATCAAGCGAAGAGTATCTCCAGCTAAGGAATCGTTCATGAAGAAGAGACTACTACTATTCTCAAAGAGCTCACGGCTGCAAGCAAGGAAGCGCTTCATCAAAACATTCGTATGGAGCGTGGCACTCTACGGATCGGAGACATGGAACATCCGCAAAGCAGACCAATGAAGAATTTAAGCCTTCGAAACATGATGCTGGAGGAGAATGCTTAAGATTAAATGGACAGATAAAGTGAAGAACGATGAGGTGCACAGAAGAGCAAAAGACGAAAGGACAGTATGGAGAACCTTGCGGCAAAGAAGAACCAGATGCGCACAATGGATTAGTAAGAAATATAATAGAATGGAAAATTGAAGGTAAGGTACGGCGAGGAAGACCAAGGGGCAAGTATGTAGGGAAAATAAATATGGACGTAAAAATTAAACCTATCAGGGTGGGAGGGAATTAACACTCTGAAAAGGGCAGAATGCAGGGCTGCGGTAAACCAATCCTAGGATTTAAATATTGATGATGGGTATAATAATACAACTAATAATTCCCAACTTGAAATGAAAATTAGGATGAAAAAAACTACCAAAACGAGAGTTTCTATGACTTTTTTTTAGTAACACTGAAATACAGTAATACCTTGACTAAATTTGTTTCTTGACTGAGCTCGTGGCTCTAATCCCTCGCGTGTGAAATCATTTCTTCCATAAAAATTAATTGTTATTTCAATAATCCGTTCCAGCCACAACAACATTTCCACCAAATTTTTATTTGGGTTAATAAATATGAAAACAGTTACACAATAGTAAATACGTGTGTACTGTCGATTTCACACACACCATGCCCGTGTTTTTAAAAGATTTCACGCTTTATTGAACACGGATGAGATGAACAGGCACTGTACGAGCGAGATGCTGGGCAGAGGGTGAGTTTGCAGAGGTAACTAGTGATAGCGCGCACAAAGGTCACTCGTAACTAATTATCACTCGCATCTGAAATCGAAAAATCGCCCGAGTGACGGATCGCATCTCGGAGAACTCTTAAATTAAGGTATCACTGTAATTGCATTCCAATTTCGTGAATAAAATAAGGAAGGTTATAAGGAATCCAACAATCAGGGTCATGGTCTCAAGAAATCAGTCGGGAAAAACAAAGCATATAGGTATGTGACTTGAGGGTCCAACATATTAACAGAAAACACTACAGTTGCCGAGAAAAATATCAAGGACGACACCGCAGGCATCTATCTCAACACGACAGAAAACAATGGGGACGTTTACTCGGAACCCAAATCGTTATTTTAAACATGAATTCGTTGGATGGAGACGAAGTATGAACTTTTGGTAAAAATTAACCTTCTGACCAGAGCCGTTCACTGATAAATTAAAAATTAAAACTCGCAAAAGGTGGCACCCGCTGAACAAACTGCACTAAAGACTTCTACGTCATATCCACTTTTATTTTGGGGTTAACATATTGGAGAGAAAGTGGAGGGTGGAAGGGTGGCCCTGGTCGAAAAAACACATATGGGTCTTGACCAAAAACACCCATGGGTGTTTTTGGTCAACACCCATGGGCGTTGTTCGACCAGGGAGGTTTGTTAACAAAGCTCCTGCGCATCGCGTAAATAACCCTAAATAAGTTAGCAACGGAATCCACTAAGTAATTTACGTGTACATTACGGCGTGAATAAGAGTGCACTGAAGTTGAAATATTCTTTTGCATATGCTCTGTTTTCTCGACCTCTTATTATAATATATATTTTTCTATCATGGCCAGTAGTTTAGGTCAGTTAGAATAAAAAGGCAAAAACTTGTGCCAACTGCCTGAATATTTATGTTACCATCTTCAGGGCTTCAAGTTTGTAAATATCAACAAACATGAAGCCCTGAACACATGCATCGAAGTAATTGGCAATGATCATCTACAGAAGAATAGAACGAAAAACAGGAATTCCTGGATGAAGACCAATTTGGATTCAGGAAAAGTAAGGGTACAAGAGAAACAATATTGACCCTTAGGCTGCTCATCGAGAACAGAATGGAGAAGAACCAACCAACGTTCATTGCATTTGTGAATTTAGATAAGGCTTTTGATAACGTGTATTGGAATTCAATGTTTAACGCTCTGAAAGAAATTGAATTGTCCTACAATTAACGAAGAATTATCCTAGGTTTACATAAAAACGAAGTAGCTGTGATAAAATCTGGAGCCAGCTCTGAAGGAACAAGGATAAGGAAAAAAGTGAGACAAGGCTGTGCACTGTTTCCCGTAATTTTTAATGTTTTCATCGAGAGAGCCTTCAGTGAAATCAAGGAAAAGTGTTATGGATGTTCACTCCACGGAGAAACAATCAGCATACTACCATTCGCTGATGACATAGCTCTCATAGCAGAGACAGAGAAAGAGCTGAAAAAGATGCTAACAACTATGGAAAGGCCAGATATCAGCTGAAGATCAATAAGAAGAAGACTAAGATATTGGTGTGTACCAAGAAAAAAGAGGACAAAACTAACGTTAAACTAGGAAAACCAAAACTGGAAGAGGTGAAAGAGTTCTGTTACCTAGGAAGCCGAGTAACCAACAATGGACGAAGAAAGAAAGAAATAGTCCAGGCAAAGAGAGGAGTTATATCAAAAGAAGAATATACTTACAGCTGGAAAAAGAAGCTTAGAAGAAACAGTTTAGCAGAACATATATATGGAGCATGTTTCTTTACGGCAGTGAGGCATGGACGATGATAGCAGCGGGAAAGAAAATGGCGGAAGCATTCGAAATGTTGTGCTACAGAAGAATGCTGAAGATTAAATGGATCGACCGAGTAAGTAACGAGGAATTTCTAAGACGTGGGAGAAAAGAGAAGTCTTCTGAATACCCTGAAGACGGAATAACCTAATCGGCCATATCTTAGGACACGATAGTCTGATGAAGACAATCGTTGAAGGACAGGTGGATGGGAAGAATGGCAAAGGAAGGCCTAGTGTGAGATATATAGAACAAGTGGTGAAGGATGTGAAAGAGAAGAAATGCGTAAATATGAAGATATTAGCCGATAGAAGAACTCAGTGGAGAGTTGCGTCAAATTAATCTGAGGATTGATGACTAATGATGATGATGAAGCCCTGAAGATGGAGACATAAATATCCAAAACGTTGGCAAAAGTTTTGGCATTTTAACTTTAATTAACCTAAACTCCTGACTATAAAATAAACATATATAATATTCTTTTTCGCAAATTACGATGTAGTCAAAACACCCCGCGTAGGGTCTAACAATGACTTCTATTGGCAGAATCAGCTGTGTGTCATCCATTGGGCGAATGAGCTGCACAGTTGTGATTGGACGAAGGAAGGGCGCGTCAGTTTTTAGCCGCTTATTAATCTAACTACGAGATGGATCGAAGAATGGAAAAATACGAGCCTTATTTATTTTACAAACCATCAGATTCAACAATTAATAACCATGGTAAGCGACACCATTCTGAATCAAGGATATACGATAGAAGTACAACGTATAGGCACAGATCAACTGCTAACAGAACTTGCTAACTAATTGCAGCCATTCTATAAAATTAGTTGTAACTTATTGTAGCCAATCTTTAAAAGAAAAAGCCAACATCCTCATGGATCATATGACGGAATGATTGACAATCCACCTGCCCTATCACCAATGGTATATAACAATGGTATATAAACTGCGGAAAATTGGAAACTGACCAATATATTGGATTCGAATTCTAGTTCAAATCATTATTACATTTTCATGATTTTCACACCAAATCGATACACACAGTTGCATCTGAGTTTAAAAAAAAGTAACCAGCTCATCCATTGGAATCACCACACTCAAACCTCGATATCATAAGGGAAGCCAAGAACAACAAGATAAAAGAGGGAATACAGCCAACAGTGTCAGCAAGAAAGGTCTTCAAAAGAAGGTTTCCAATATAAAAAAATCCGAACTAAAGAGGAATATCAGTATCTGGTAACGTTAGTAAAATGCAAGTCAAACTCGTTAAGGAAAACACCGAAAATGAACGAATCCCATTGTTCTTGTGATTAACTGTTTCAGTCTTTTGTGTAACCATAATAATAATAACGAAACACTACAGACCATCTGTTTGAAGGGAATCCGGCAGGGAAGAAGCAATAAAAAATAAAGAAGCAAGACAATATTGAGCTTCTGTCCCGTCAATTTTTATGATCACATCGAGGAAGCCATCAATAAAGTCTAAGGTAAGTTTTATAGCGTAGGATACCCAAGGGTAAAACTATTAGCATACAGCATTTCGCGTATGATATATTGATCATCTCAGAGACAAAAAGAAGGTTAAGGAATATCCTAGAAAATAAATGGAAAAGATATTAATTTGAAGGTCGAAAAAAAGAAAACTAAGGCAATGGTAAGGAATATTAGAGAATAGGCCTAGACTATTGTTCAACTCGACAATAAAAGCTAGAAGAGAAGCTTCATCCATCTCCTGTTACTCGACTTTCCTACGTTGAATAACAGTAGATGAACGAAGCAAGAAGCAATTAGAATGCGTCTGGTGAATGGAGCACTCTACCAAAAGTGTAAGTTCACCTACAGCAGAAAATACCAAAAAACGTAGAAGTAAACAAATAATTCATTAGGACACGTATTTGGAGCATGCGGTCTTTATGGCGGTTAGGCATGGACGAATGACGAAAACAGCAGCAGGTATGGAAGCACTCAAAACATGGTTACATAAGAATACATAAGCTACATAAATACAGTAAGCTACATAAGAATGATAAAAATTAAATTTATTTACAAAGTGACTAACAACGAAAACGAAAGAAAAGTGAGACACAATTTAAATCCACCGGAAACCTTAAAAAGAACAAGGGGCAGCTTAATTGGAAGACATGACGAAGGTGAGCGTCGACGGGTAAATGGGGAAAAATAGAAAAGGGCTTGGATGAGATACATGGAGCGAGTAGTGAAGGATGAGAAAGAGAAGAATTATATTAATGTGAAGAGGTTAGTTGATAGGAGAATAGAGTGGAGATATGCATATAACGAACCTTGGAATTATTGACCCATAATGATGATAATCAATATGACAGTATTGGATCAAAGAAGTTACTGTAGAGACTAAACCAAGATCAACTTACAACATTGATAAAAACTATAAAAGAAGAGAACAGCACAGCACAGGTTAAAATAGGCAGCCGATTGCCTAAAGCCTTCAATGTCACTAAAAGCTTGAAGCAAGGATTTTGTCGAAGCAAGGATGAAAAGGCGGTAAAATATCCAAGGCAAAGAGGTCATTCTGTCACAAGAAGAAAAATCTACTTACAGCTGGAAATACAAGCTTGGAAGTAAGGAAGCAATTCATCAAAATGTATATCTGGAGCATGTTCCTTTACGGCAGTGAGGCATGGAATATGACAGCAGCGGAGAAGAAAAGGGCGGAAGCATCCCAAATATGGTGTTACAGAAGAATGATGAAGATTAAATAGATCGAGCAAGGGAGAAACGAAGAAGTACTAAGAAGAGTGGGAGAAAAGAGAAGTGTTATGAAAACCCTAAGAAGAAGGCGGGACAACCTAATCGGCCATATCATGAGGCACGATGGCCTGACGAAGACAATTGTTGAAGGACAAGTAGACGGGAAGAACGGCAAAGGAAGGCTCAGAGTGAGATATATGGAACAAGTGATGAAGGATGTGAAAGAGAATAAATTAGTAAATATGAAGAGATTAGCCGACAGAAGAAGTCAGTAGGGAGCTGCATCAAACCAATCTGAGAATTGCTGACTAGTGATGTTGATGACTTGGAACGCAAGATATAGTGGTTAGTCACAGCATTGTTCACCAAGAGAACGTGGGCGCAGAACTTTTGAATTTCTCAGAAGCGATGAAAAATATTGTTCCGATATAAATTGCAGCAAAGCAAAAGGATTAAATCATTGGCAATTTGAGGCTTTTTTGCATCACGTAAAATATCCTCATGTTATGTCCTTTTCTGCGGTACGTTAGCTCAATAAAGCTGCTACTTTAAAAGGGTTCTGGAATCTGAGACAGGACATTTAGTCATTCATGGAGAAGGAAACATCAGTATCTGTCTAATTCAAATTATGAGGACTGATTGAATGACTTAGAATTCCTCGCGGAAATTACACAAAACCTATCAGACCGGAATCTGAAACTGCAGGGAAAAAGTCAGCTAATACGTGCATTTGAGAAAAAGTTGCTTCTTTTCCAGGCTCATGCCAGTAAAACCAACCTAACCCATGTCGCATGTCTTGCAAGCGGGAAGGCTGTATTGCCCGATTTTGATTCCGAGAAATATGCATCAAGCGTTGAAAAGCTGCGTAGTGAGTTTCCAAACCGGGGATGGAATGAAACAAATTGTTTGTCGAACCCTTTCATTTTGCAGTGGAAGACAGTCCCGACTATTGCCACATGGAACCCCTTGAGTTGCAAGCTGATATGGGCATTAAGACTAGCAATTCTGAAAACAATGACGTAGATTTTTACAAAAAAGATGTGCCTCAGATGTACCAAATTTGTCACACCATACAAGAAAAATAATTCCTCCTTCTTTTACAGCACCTGCTGTTGTGAGCTATTCTTCCCCAAAATGAAACTCACTAAAACCAGGTATCGAACCCAGCAAATAATGAACATTTAGTTAGTTATTTAAGGGTGGCAACCACTTCTGTCAAAGTTAATATTGGCAAGGTAATCAAGGACATCAAATTCCAAGTGTTACATTGAATACAATTTTCTGACATGATAGAGCAATGTTAACAAAATATATTTAATAATACTTGCTTATAGCTGAATTGTTGGTATCTCTTGAACAACATATACTTAGAAATAATTTATTCGGTAAGTTATGTAAATCAGATATTGGAATGTGCAGTTTTATTAATGCATTGTATTAAAAATAAATGGCTGATTTAATATATTTTCGAATGTTTGGCCCATCTTTTATCAACTTCCTTGACGAAAATGTGCTCAACCTAGCTGCAGAGCTAAGGTAAATAGCCTAAAACAATCGTTCAATTATTCTTGCTTAAGGATTGAATACACAATAAAATGACCAAATAAAAATAGTGTAGATAAATATATGAACTCTACCAAAAAAAGATTTCATCCGTAATCCTCAAGGGCGCATTAAATTTAAGTTAATGTATGAAAAAACACGGCAAAGAGAAAAAAGTCTGCTGCAGTTGACTTTACGAAAACAAGCAAAGTTCATACGAACATACATGTGCTGAAAGTGTCTGAAATGCCGTTTGAATATGTAAACCACAATCCATACGTGTCAAACAGCTTAGCCACAACCCTGAAGTCCATACGCTTGGCGAGAGAAGAACCCACTTAGCAATCAGCTCGACAGTGCTAGAAATTCATATATCTGGGTAGTGAGTGCTATTTCCATTCCATTCATTATTTTCCAGTGGGATCTGGTACACAGTTTTGGTTCAACCGGATATCTCCAAAGGCTCCCACCGGATTCAAAAGGCAATTACTACAGTCAGCAATCATAGGCTTAATTCAGCTAATGTATGGCGGCATTAATTCAAGCACCATCGTTATGATACAGTGAAACGTCCCCAAACGCGGCTTCTCGCAGCGCGGATTATAATCTACGCTGTTTCCAAATTGAAACCACGAATCCCAGATAGCGGTATGAAACTCTTTGTTTTTACGCGGTTTTCGTCCGAGGACGGTTTTATCATATTTCACTTGTAAGACAGAAACGTAATAAAAAGACGTGCCGATCTTAAAACATGATTTCACATCACAACGGAAATTCCAGTTTCGTTTATCCATTTCGTTTATTCCATTGGTTGAACACCGCCAACTTGATTAATTATTTTTTACGCCCTCCGAGTTTAATTTTATTTTCAATGCAGAAAAAAGGGTCTTTGTTGGATTCATTGGTTTGGTTGGTTATTTAGGGGAGGCGACCGACAGCTGAGGTCATTTGCGCCATTTAGGATAGGTGGGTAATTGGGTAATGGTAGGAGTTTTCAGGGTCAACGGAGGAAGGGTGGAGAGAAACCCGGCGTCGGCATTAGCCTACTCTTAACGAAAGGCGCCAAGGGGACCACGGCTTAACGTCCCATCCGATGGACGGAGTACTGTACTTGAAATGCCCTCCACTAGGCACTCAAATGGGGACCGGTTTTCCACTGAAAAATCCGCCACTGCCGGGAATCGAACCCGGGCCCTCGGGATGGGATGTTGATTCATATTGCGTCAGTATTTCTGCACGGTGGTACACCATACTAACGCATTTATAGCAGCAACGGGTGCTACGCTGATTGTTTCGCGGAAAAATGAATAATGGATTTGGTATGTCATCTGGTTATACGTCAAAAGTGCATTTGCGATGATAAGATCTCACTTAAGTCACGTCAAAGAGAAAACAACGGCATAGGCATCCATAAATGAATGTAAATCATTGACGAGATGCACGGTGGTCGATGAGAAAATGCCTGGATCCATCCTGTTTTAACCTGCTATTATTCGGTAAATAAGAAGTAAGCAAAATCTTTCTCAAAATACCCACGTTCTCCTTACCTCCCTCCCATTGCGGGAACGGATCATGCTCTGGGGCTGTTCTTAGTGGATAGCGGGCCGTTAAGCCGAGTTTACGCGATGCATTTACACGCGCGGGTAGATGCGTGAACACATTCACCATCAAAATTGCACCGTTTAAACACTCAAAATTGCGCAAATGCGTGAATGCGTGCACAGAAAATAGCCCCTGTTCTATTTTGGTGAATGTGTGCGAGCAATTTGTAGTCGTCAACAACAAAGTCAATAACAATAACTGAAGTTCAGGCATGATGTTGTCTGTTTCGTAGAAGTGGCGCTTGATACTAGTAAAACAAAAGAAATCGCGTAATGCGTATCTAGAAAATGGTCGAACAATTGCGCGAACACAAGCATCGTGTAAACACTCCTCAAGTGCGAGAACGCGCATCTGTCCAGACATCTATTCACGCATCTGTCCAGCAACGTACTTGCGCGGGTAAATGCATCGTGTAAACTCGGCTTTAGCGTTTCACTATGAACACTGGCCTAACGCCGCGAACGGTCCAAATTGCCGCTCGAAATGTTCGAGTCGTTATGTGATCCGATCCACACACTGTGGTTATCTCACGCCTCCGACGGATATTATCGAGGTTCCCTTGAGCAGGAAGGGTGACCAAAAAACCGGAGGTTGTTCTGAGAGGTGAGAGGTCGTCAAGTACCAGGTAATTGCCCAAGATGCGCGCTTCTTAGAGGAGGTTCTGAAGATGGAGACCCAGTGGTCTATTGTTCCCATGGAAAAAAGGGGGCATCCGCAGACAACTGTGATAGGTCCGCGAGATTCTCGCATAGGCAAGAATCCACTAAACCCTGTTCTGATGTCTTGTCTGATAATCTCTCCCAAATTCAGTATGACCTTCCAGGGATAGGGAAAAGCGATTAGTATGGTCACTACTTATACTTTGCTATTTTAAACTTTTTGTTTTAATTTTTGAAGGTTAGACTAGGCTATAGTTACTAATCATTTTTAAGCATGATATGTAATACATGTTTGGGGTGAACTCACCCCCTGACACACACCTTTACGGTGGATTGCAGGGAACCGATCATGTAGATGTTCTGCTTAACCGCATTCTTATTCAAGAAAGGGATTCCGTCCTTTATACGTTCAGTATGTAGACCATGATGCATGTATTAACATTACTAACTATTGCATGCAGGTAAATACAGAAATATATTTAGATAAATTCCATTACAACTAATAATTCCTTTATTACTATATAAATACTAACCATGTAGCTGCATGTGACGCTGTTATCTAGCATGTCTCCATGTAGTAGCCTAGTTGTATGTCAATAGTGCACATTTGGTGATTTTCAACCCCCGCCACACACCCTCGCGGTGGCTAGCATGGTGTTGCGTAGATGTATATTGCTTTCTATTACGGATGTACGCTGGAATCTCAAAATCTAAGGAGATAACCTTGTGTTTGCGTAATTTTATTCTGGAAAAGGAGAAGTAAAGAAGTACTTCCTCGTCCGCAGTGTAAAAAAGTACTGCAAGGAAAAGAATCTGCCATTTATAGTTATCCTGCTGGTGGGTAGTACGCTACGCGACCCAAAAACCCCTTGCTGAGGTTCACAGTGAAATTAAGATGGAGTTATTGGCACCTAATGCTACTACTCTTTACAGCCCTTAGATCAGGGTGTCAACGCTTCATTTTCACTATACCCGCAGAAGTTTCGTCAATAATTCTTCCATATAGGAGGCAAATCCATCTCTTTCAGTGAATGACTACTGAAAAATATTTTTTTAAGGCCATTGAAATAGTATGAGACCTGGGATGAATTGAAAAGTGAAAAATTCTATCAGACAACAGATGCTGCTGTATTGTAATACCTGCGCTACCTAACGCGAAATTATTCTCCACAGCTAGCGCACAGTCAAAACCAATCAGTCCAGATCACAATCAAACCAGTCAAATTCATCAAAATACTAAAGACCAGAAGAAGATCATTTAAATGAGAGATTCATATTTTGGCTTTATTACAAGTCGATAAATTATAGATTAAATAAGGGTAAAAAATCGCTGAAAAAAATGCAAGCTCCTACCCTTTCAGTGATTACAAACCTACGGCCGGTATCAACCAACCTAACGACGTATGACTGGAATCTGCGAAGAAACTCGTCGTTGAAAACATCCGTAGTGAAATCAACAGGGATTCGAGGAAATTCACATTTTATGTATTGTATTATTAGTTTTTGTCGAGCACAGCTCAAGCACCATAATTATCGGCACCTTGGCAGCTGTTGATGTTATATAGTTTATGTTTGTGACTGTCAGTGATTATGAACTATCTTAAAATAAAAAACTCTGAAAATTTATGGGCCCAGAGTAATGGCAATACTTAAGAATTGATCGTTGCCACGGGAAAAAAATTTAAAAAGTCGAATTCGAGAAAAATGATGAAGAATTCCCGAGTTTGCATCAGAACTGAAATATGCTGAAATACAGCTGGAGAAATGTGGACTGAGCTAAGGGCTGTATATGGACGGACGTCGGATATCAGCGTACACCTGCTTCAAGAGACTTTTGTAACTCAAAATGTGAGGCTGAAGATAATATGGCATCATTCATAGCAAAAGTCGAAGGAATCTTAAATAGATTAAAGAAGGCAGGAAAAAATATCTCATACTTATGATTGAAAGAAAAATCATTATAGCACCTCGAATTTAAATATTTCATTTCGGCGTTGCCAAGCATTCCTGCTGAAGTAGACACACTAAACAACCTGATGAGCAGGCTAATTACAGAGGAAGAAAGACTTATATCAGTGGAAAAGCAAAGAGAGTCAAGTTCCGCGTTGTACTCTGAAAGGCATGGTACCTACCGTGTCCCAAGATACAAAAGAACATGTAACAAACAAGAGGCAAAAAATTAAAATTTTTGAGTGTGGCAGAGTGGAACATCTTAAAAAGGATTGCAAGAACAGAGTTTTGAGGAAGAAGATATGCCTTGATTGCATTTATACATTATTGGCCCTTTATCATGAAATAGGGACATTGGGAAAATTGGGCCATATATCATGAAAGGCTGATTGCCAAAATCAAATATTATGAAGTTGCTGATACTCTTCTTACATGCTTGAATTCTTATTTAAATAATCGTTCCCAGGTTGTTAAAATTTGTGATTTCATTTCTGAAACAATCTTGGAAACTAGTGGTGTACCTCAAGGTGCCCATCTAGCGCCATTACTCTTCAACATATACACTATTGATATCGGTTAAGTCTTCCAAAAGTTAGAATTTTTAATGTATGCCGATGATACTAAATTTTTGTAGTATTAACAATACTACTGATTGTAAAAACCTACAGGATGATCTCTATGGATTAGCAGATTACTGTATTTCAAATGGACTTAAATCAAATGAGTTAGAATGTAAAATAATAACTTTGTCTAAATCTGCAATCGTAGAGTTCCCATACTCGTTTAAATATATCTGGTAATCTTGTTGAAAGCGTAAATTCAATTACTGATTTAGGGATTAACTTTTCATCCAATTAAATTTTCAAAATCATATCACTTCAATTACAAATGAAGCAATTGCATTGCTCATTAATGAGACGTTTATGTTGTATTACTAAAATCTCAAAATATTTTTCTAATATTTCTACTTTTATTTTCTTTTACTGTTCCCTAATAATACCTCTTTTGGAATATAAAACTTACGCCTGGAAATGTCAGAAGTACAAGTGGTACTAAACAGGTGTCGCCAGTGATGACCTTAACCATGACTAGTACAATAAAGTCAGTCAAGCTCTTGATTCCGCAGCAGACAAATGTGTCTCATTTGTGCGTTTGTCACTCCTATCCACAGATTTCGACAGGTTATGGGCCCAGTGCTGTAGTCTACAGCACGGAAAGTATTCTTAACATGTGCGCGATCGAAGTATAACGTTAAGTAGTAATTCCGTGAAAGGTGAGTTATTTACGTGTCGAATGTTGAATTTTCGATTAACATGTCCATCCTGCCGTTGCCGCAATTGTCCGGTGTGAACTATTCAAACTGGAAGTTTAGAGTTGAAACTCTATTACATAAAGAAGGGTTACAGTATGTGTTGAGTCAGGACGAGCAAAACGTTAAGGAAACAGAAAAGGCACCTTTCGGGTCAGATGACAGAAAGGGAAAGTGCGTCATTGTACAGTGTATTACAGATCGCCACGTAGAAATTGTTAAGGATGCGAGAACCGCGAAAGATATGATGCAGTCCCTCCAGAACGTTTTCGAACGAAAAACCCCAATTATGAAGCTTTTTATCTTGAAAAGGCTCCTAAAGTTAAAGTTAGGCAAAGAAGATTTGCAGGACCACGTTATGAAGGTGGAAGGGCTTTTACTAGAGTTGACTGCAGCGGGGGCATCTCTAGACGAGAGTTACAAAGCCTGCTACTTGCTGTTAACTATGCCAGAAGAGTATGATGCGGTGATAACAGCTTTAGAAACCATGACGACAGGGATCACCTTAGAATTCGTCAAGAGCAGACTGCTGGATGCCGAGCTGAAAATGAGGAATGTAGGTCCACAGGGAAATGGAAACGAAAGTGGAGATAATTGCACTTTCACAGCCAGTAAGTTGGAAGGATGTTTCATCTGTGGAGACCCAAGACATTACAAGATCAACTGCCCGAGAAGACAGGTAACCTTTAGAGGTAGAGGAATGTTTCGAGGAACGAACAGAGGCAGAGGTCGAGGCGGTAGAAAAGTAGAGAAGGTTAATATGTCTAATGTACTTGAAGAAGAACGTAAGAAAGACGTGTCATTTGTGACCGTTAACGAAGTGATTGAAGAAACCCTGCAATCTGCCGGTACGAAGGGAAGTTCCGACAATATCAGTTTTGTATTAGATAGCGGCGCAACAGAACATTTAGTAATAGAAAATGTTGCCGGTATAATGACCGAAGTTGAGACATTAGAACGAAAAGTAGCCATAAAAATCGCAAATGGTGAGACTTTGATAGCATCTCAGAGAGGGAAATTAAAGCTTAGGTACAATACTTCAAATGTATCTTTGAATGCTCTCATTGTTCCGGGTTTAAAACACAATTTACTTTCGGTAATAAGAATAAATAATAAAAACCACACAGTTACCTTCCGGAAGAATAAAGCAGTTATAACGAGTGGACTTCCTTTTAAAATAGGTTGTAATTTTGATGGTAATTTGTTCATTGCCACATTCAAAATAATCTTACCAGAGGTATTTTTCAATGCAGCGATTCCAACTAATATTTGGCATCAGGGACTAGGTCTTGTTAATCATCAATCTTTGAAAAAGATGAATCTACCCTACAGTGAAGACATATGCACTGCTTGTCAGGAAGGAAAAGCAGAGAGGCTACCTTTCAAAGAGGCAACAAAGCCAAGGTCACGTAGAGTTGGAGAACTTTTACACAGTGATGTTTGTGGTCCGATACGAACACGAACGCAAAGAGGTGAGAGATACTTTCAAACTGTTATTGATGATTGTTCTCACTTTATTACCATCTATCTACTAGAGACTAAGGATGAAGCTAGCAAAAATTTGATGCCACATATTCGTGAAACCGAAGCAGACGGACTTAAATGTGCTCGTATCAGGTGCGATAACGGAGGAGAGTACAACTCTCATGAACTTAAAAATTTTTGTAAGCAAAAGGGAATACGTCTTCAGCCATCTCTTCCCTACACCAGCCAACAAAACGGTGTCAGTGAAAGAGCTAACAAAACTTTGTTTAACATTGTTCGAACCATGTTTGCAGAACTAATCTTCCAAGATACTTGTGGGGAGAAGCAACACGATGCGCAGCCTACCAACTCAACAGACGACCAACTTCAGCCCTGGACGGTGATATTCCTAGTAAGGTATACTATGGAAAAGTTGATTTGTCGAAACTCAGAGTATTTGGATGTAGAGCATGGGCTTATAGACTACCCAAATCCGATGACAAATTAGAAACAAGGGAGAGAGAAGTCCGTATGATGGGTTATAGTGGGTGTGGATATCGTGTATGGGACCCAAATACCGATGAAATATTTGTTTCACGGGATATACGATTTGATGAAGCAAATTTCGTGTATAGGAAAGAGGAAACCGAGGAAACAGACCAAAAACAAAAGGAAGAACTAGAAGAGGTGGATGAGAGGGAAACGGAAGATTTTGCCGGAAGCGAAAAAAGGAGAAACCAGAGAAAGAGAAAAATTCCAGGAAAATATGAAGATTATGAACTCTATACTGCGGTTTGTCTTAGCATGGATGATCCAGAAGACTACGAGGAAGCAATCAAAGATGGTTGGAGAGAAGCCATCGAGAATGAGATACAAGCTCATGAAAAACATGGAACGTGGACATCAGCTGTCTTACCACAGAACGAGAAGGCCATCGATACTCGCTGGATTTTCAAAACGAAACAAGATGGTTTGAAAAAGCAAGACTTGTAGCTAAAGAGTACCAAGAGGAGACTTCACAGAGTGTCTATTCCCCAGTTGCAAGAATGCCTACGATAAGGATGATGTTGTCACATGCTCTTCAAAACAACTGGCACATCAGGCAACTTGACATACCAATAGCCTTTCTAAACGGGAACTTAGATAGTGATGTATACATCAAAATCCCACAAGGAGTTAGTGTACGTAGTGGAAATGCAATCATGCTAAAGAAAGCGTTGTATGGTTTACGCGAGGCACCAAGGAAGTGGAACGAGAGGTTTCATAATTTCGCAGAGAAAAATGGACTTAAGCGTTCAGGTAATGACTTTTATTTGTACATTGGCAACAAAGTCTTACTCATTATCTGGGTAGATGACATTTTGGTTACTGGTGATAATTGTGAACATGTGATTCAGTCCCTTAAGACAGAATTTAACGCAAGAGATTTAGGTGAATTAAAACATTTTCTTGGAACTGACATTTTGCGAAGTGAGGATAAAATACCGATTTCCTAGAGTGCTTATATCGAAAAGGTGGTGGTTAGGTTTAATATGAGTGACTGTAAGGGATCTACAACCCCCATGGAACATAATTTTCAAATCGATTTAAGTGCGAAACTAGTTAATGTGCTGTTGTAACTTAACCCAGTTTACAGGAAGGGTAAAATAAGTTACAAGGCAAGGGTTCCGGTGAAAATAATATATTGAACAAATAAGTCTCTACATATGCACACTGTATCTGTCTGACGGTTCTGACGCGACTGCCCAGTCCGAACTCACATGTGCAGTCTCGCAGTCCAAAACAAAAACGAAACGAAAACCCGTCACTTTATTACATTCTCCCTCCCTTAAACAGAACATACCATTCTCCCAACAATGAAGAACAAGAACATACAGAGGAGAACCACTAAATACAAGATTTGCTTTACACAGGATTACAAACATCTGATTAACTCTTTCAATCACAATAAATCATATACATAGTCAGTCATATACATAGTCAGGTAGACGGCGAGGCTTAACCCGTCGTCCTGCTCTAGACATAAGAGGAGTAGAAACCTTTGGTGAATTAACATCTTTAGGGATGGTTCCCTCAGGAGAACATACATTTGGTTGTATAGCTGTTACAGAATTGTTAACAGACGTAGTGTCATTCACAGGACTGGAAATACAAGCAGAATTGGAAGTCACCACCTCAGGACTCTCATAATGAACATGTTCTTGAACAGAAGATACAGGTAATGCATTCACTTCTACAGGAACATTCACAGACATAGGTACAGATAAAGGCACAATACTCTGGGAATTCCCCTCCCCCATACTTTGAGAATTATTATCGACATGATCCCATGGCAACTCCAAGGGAACTGCTTTCGGATCTCTAGGCCGCAAGTGAGAAGAGGAAATTTGTTTAGTACGATCTTTCACCTGCACCAAATAAGAGACTGTTGACATTCTTTGTACAATTATACCAGGAACAGCCTTCAGTTTGCGATGTGTTAGAGACCTCACCCAAACGAAATCACCAGGGTCATAGGCGTGAATAGCCTTAGAATTTGGATAGGTCTGAATTGCTTTCATGCGTTGCTTTAACACATTAGACGGGTTTAACAAAGAAAGTCTAGTCCGAGGTCTTCGACCTAAGAACAATTCAGCTGGAGTGAGTTTAGTGATAGAATGAGGTGTATTTCGATAGGCAAATAAAAAAGCATCAATATTATGTTGAAGAGAACGGTTGGAAGTAGATTTATCCACTAACTGCTTAAGTAGAGCTTTTTTTGTAATTCTGACCATATTTTCAACTAATCCATTTGATTGAGGGTGATGGACGGGAGATAATGAATGAGTGATCCCATTGTCAACTAAAAATTTTTCAAAGGAAGAGGAAGAGAAAGGTGGACCATTATCTGAAACTAATTCCTCTGGTAAACCCCAAGCGGCAAACATAGAACGTAGAGCATCACTAGTTCTTTCAGCTGTGGTACCATCATGCATAATTCTAACTTCCGGCCATTTGGAGTGACCATCCACCGTTATGAGTAATGTCACACCTTCAAACTCAGCAAAATCAACATAGATTCGCTGCCACCTACGGGTGGGCCATGACCAAGGAATCAAAGGCTCATGAGGAGCCGCAGACTGTAAAGATTGACAAATCCCACATCTTGCCACTAGAGCCTCTAATTCTTCATCTAACTTTGGCCACCACACATATCCACGGGCCAGACTTTTCATTCGGCTAGCACCAGGATGAAGTTCATGTAGCATGCCCAGTACTTCACCCTGCAATGACTTGGGAATTACAACTCGCGACATCCACAGCAGACAACCTGCCTCAGCAGACAGTTCCAGATGCCTCCTGCTGTATGGACGTAAATTTTCATCTATCACATCATCCGGCCACCCATTAAGCACATAAGTCAGTACTCGGCTCAAAACGGGGTCTTTTTGAGTTTCTGTGGATACTTGTTTAGCAGTCAAGGGTCCCATGGCCACAATGGAAATTCTATTGTCTATATCCTCAATTTCCGTGTCATCCGGTAGAGGATTCCTACTAAAATAATCAGCATGAGGAATTTGATCCGATTTACGGAAAACAATTTTGTATTGAAAAGCAGACAATAAAATAGCCCAACGTTGGAGACGGAGAGCAGTGAGAGGTCTAATTTTGGCTTTGGACCCAAATATAGACACCAAGGCAGCATTGTCAGTACAGAGCTCGAAAGGACGACCCAGGAGATATTTACTAAACTTCTTAAGACCGAAGACAATTGCAGCTGCCTCCCTCTCATGTTGAGGGTAATTTTTTCAGCACAGGAAAAAGTTTTCGAGGCAAAACAAATAGGGCGTTCTGAGTTATCTGGGAACACATGAGAAAGAACTGCTGAAGCCCCAACCTGTGAAGCATCAGTAGTCATTCTAAGAGGAAGATTAGAAGAATAAGGAATGAGAACAGCATCGCCCGTAAGTTCCTTAATACAAGCCTGGAAGGCCTTTTTTTCCATAGGTCCCCATTTCCAAACAGAATCTTTATGAATTAAGTTATACAGAGGATGGAGAAGAGTAGCCATATCCTTGATAAATTTAGCATAAAAGGTGACTAAACCTATGAAAGAATGGAGTTCCGCTTGAGAAGTAGGTTCTCTGGCTTCTCGAAGAGCCTTGACCCTCTCTTCACTAGGATGTAGACCTTCAGCATCCAAGGTATGACCCAAAAAATTGACCCTCGGTTGCAAGAACTGGCACTTACTTAATTGCACCGTAACATTATACAATTGGAAGCGTTCCAGAATTAATTCCAACCTCTGAAGACATTCCTCCACTGAGGATCCTGACACCAGAATGTCATCCAAATAAATAAAACAAGTAATGCCTGCTAGAATCTGAGAAATTGTCCCTTGAAAAATTGCTGGAGCTGAAGCCAACCCATAAGGCATACGTAAACATTTATATGGACCATATGGAGTGGTCCATGTGAGGATCTCTTGAGATGCAGATCCCAGCTTCAACTGTAAGTAGGCTGAGTTGAGATCCAGGACACAAAAAACTGATCCTTGAACAAGAGAAAGATCATCAATGACAGGTAAGGGATAGTGTTCCATGTTGAGCAGAGGGTTCACAGTGATACTGTAATCCCCGCAGATCCGCACTTTGTTACCCGGTTTTGGAACAACCACTATAGGAGTACCCCAAACATTACAGGATGATTTCTGAATACAACCCCTAGCTTCCATTTCATCCAGCGTTTTCTTAGCCGCTTCCCTAAAAGGAAGAGCTATAGGGCGAGGACCATAGCAGACAGGAACAGATCCATCTTTTAAAACAACATTAACTTCAATGCCCTTAATTTCACCTGGCACTGGCTTGAAGACAGTAGGATATTTCTGCTTAAGATAATCCACAATATTACCTTGTACTACTCGCACATCAGGTACAGGAAAAATATTGTCCCAATCCAACTTAATTGAGCTAATAGCATCCAAACCAAAAAGTGATGGGAATGACCCTTTGACTACTACTAATGGCACTTGAACACTTTGACCCTTATATGTTATGTTCACAGGTGTTTCCCCCAATAGTTCCATCCTATGACCTGAACTACTATGCAATGGAGGAGTACTCACCAACGGTAAATGTGAGAAAACAGATTGATAGAGAGGTTCTCCGATCAAAGTAGCTATGGCAGCAGAATCCACCTCCATAGTAATTGGAATTCCATTTACCTCCACCTCAATTTGGGAGCGCCTCACTTTTCTAGTGCCCAGGACAGAGCACAAATCGAGGTGGTCGCCCACATCAGGAACAGAAGAGGTACTTTGCTCAACGTGATGAACAGAGCTGCCAGGCTGAAATTTAGACTTACGACATACCTTAGCAATATGACCTTTTAGTTTACAATTATAGCAAACAGCTTGTTTAAATTTACAAACACTTCTTGAATGAGTTCCACCGCATCCAGCACACGTCGCGCCGTGAACACGGTTCGACGCCCTTGGGAGGTGATTGGGAGCATTGGGAAGTTGACGCTTCTTCCCTGGGTAGTTACGTCGATGCAATGCGTTCACCGCCAGGTTATGGTTACTACTAACCGCCGTCACCGAAGTCGTAGGGGTCTCGTAACGTGCGGCCAGGGCCAGCATGGCTTCGAAGTTCCCATCGACGTTCCGGATCTTGTCCTTGACATCTTCTGACCAGATGTGTTGGAAAAACTGCGACTGCAGAGCCTTGTCCAAATAGGTACCGAACTCACATGTAGACGCGAGTCGGCGTAATGCTAGGCCATAATCTGCATACGATTCCCCGGGACGTTGCTTCCGCGCGGAAAAGTTCGCACGTTCCTCGAAGACGGACCGGGTAGGGGCAAAATGTTTTATGAGCAACTTAGACAGTTCGCTAAACGACTTTGTACCTGGCAATGATGGGGCACAAAGGTCCGTGAGAATTTGAAAAACCACTGGTCCAACTAATCGCAGGAGCCAGGAAACTTTCGTGTCCGTTTGAACCTTTTCCGTGAGACAGAAGTGCTCAAAGCGGTCGAGATAAGCTTGGATGGTCTCGACTCGTTGGTCAAATGCAGAGAACTTCGGCATGTTGAAGTGTGGCTACAAATCGCGGCACAGCACCCGATGAATACTATCTCTATAAATCTCGCCGAGAACATCCCATCCTCGTCGCCAAAATGTTGTAACTTAACCCAGTTTACAGGAAGGGTAAAATAAGTTACAAGGCAAGGGTTCCGGTGAAAATAATATATTGAACAAATAAGTCTCTACATATGCACACTGTATCTGTCTGACGGTTCTGACGCGACTGCCCAGTCCGAACTCACATGTGCAGTCTCGCAGTCCAAAACAAAAACGAAACGAAAACCCGTCACTTTATTACATGTGCCATATAGAGAGTTAATTGGCTCAATGTATATTGCAACTGTCAGTAGGCCAGATATAGCGTATGCTACTTCTTTTCTGAGCAGGGTTTTAGATGAACCTAGAGAACAGTTATGGATTGCAGGAAAGATAATTTTGAGATATCTCAAACACACCATAAATGTAAGACTGACTTTCACAAAAACGATAACTGAGAACGTTGGGAGTGCTCTTGCTTATTCTGACGCAGATTGGGGCGGTGACCATTTAGATAGAAAAAGTGTGAGTGGTTCCATTGTATTTTATAATGGGAATCTAGTATGCTGGACTTCAAAGAAGCAAACAACAGTGGCGTTGTCAACAGCTGAAGCAGAGTACATCGCTTGTGCTGCAACAGCAACCGAGATGATCAACATCAGTGGAGTTCTACAAGATTTTTGTCCAGAAATGTGTTCAGTGCCAATGAGTTTGTGCGTTGATAATCAATCAACAATTAAGTTAATAGAATGCTTTGAAAATAGCAAAAGATCAAAACACAGACATTAAAGCTCATTTTGTTAAAGACTTAATATCAAAGAATACAATAGTGTTAAATTATGTGAGAAGTGATGAAAATATTGCAGACATATTAACAAAATCATTAATTCAAGTGAAATTTGAAAATTTTCGTGAATTGCTCAAATTATTCTAATTTGATTTCAACAGTTGTGTATTAATGAAATGTTTTTTTTATCTGAAAGACATTCAAGGACTTTGATTGTGAAGAAGTTTATTTGTTTGCTTGAATTTGTTCTTTTTGCACAGTTTGACTTAATATTTTTTGTACAAGCCTAATTTATTTATGTTAGTCTTGAAGGGGGGTGTCATAAGTACAAGTGGTATTCAACTGGTGTCGCCAGTGATGACCTTACCCAACAAGGTATGTAACAGCCGACTATTACAATAAAGTCAGTCAAGCTCTTGATTCCGCAGCAGACAGATGTGCCTCATTTGTGCGTTTGTCACTCCTATCCACTGATTTCGACAGGAAAACCTTGTCAATCTATGTATATAGATAGTTTAGAATCATTTCAATTAAAATTCCTAAAAATAATTAGCTACAAGGTTGGTACTCCTGGAGAAGAAATAAACTGTCAACACATTCGAATAAATCTAAAATTAAATAACCTTGAAGATATACGATTGCGATTTGATTTTGGTGTAATCACTCATTCATTGACAGTTCGAACCTTTTTACCGAATAAATTTTCCCATTCTCCCTAAAAGTACTAGACAATTGATGTTTGCAACTAACTAGCATCGCACTAACTATTCCTATTTTTTCTCCTATAGATATAATGATGAGATCAGCTAACGAAATAGATTTAGACTTTTTTAATTCTTCCATACATAAATTAATTAAAGGTTTAAAAAATGGTCAGTAAAAAATTGGGTAGACATAGATCATTCAATCTTCTCAAGATCACTTCTTAATTCAATTGAGCTGTATGTAATCTAAATAGGCTTTACGAAGTCAATGTCGGTTCACCGTATCATGTTATTAGATCATTGCTTTGTTTCTTACGTTTGTTGTGACGTTTTTGAGATGTAATTATTTCTGATATATTTATATAATGGTGTTTACCGTAGGTAAATTTTCTTGAATTTCTATTGGTCCTAAGCCACACGGCTTCTCAGAAGGTTCCAAAATATTCATACAAAGCGTCATACTACAAATCTCTTAGACATGTGCTACTATTGCAATAAAAAAAGAGTATGCAATGAAGGAATGTCGGTTCAGAAACGGATCAGGGAGAAAGGATTCAAATAAAAGGGAGGAAAGCGACATATGTAAAACGTTAATATGTTTTGAAGAGATAACTCCGTTACAATGGTATTTGGACAGTACAGCAAGTCAAGATGTGTAGAAACAGGATATGGCTTACAGAACTGAGAGAAGCATATAATAAAATCTAATCAGCCTATGTACAACTAATGAAAGCTGAATGAATAGGAAGAATATAATGTTTTATGTTTGATGGAGAAAGATGGCAGCTCTCCAAGAAGAATAAAGTTCTTCAAAACCCAGAGGCCAACTTATTTTCAAGGGGTGCTGTTAAAAATTTGGGATACAACATTCAAGATGAATAAACTTAACCGGTTGGTTAATATATATTTGTGGAATATAACCAAGTTTATTCTATTCGTCATGCATTCATTCCACGAGGTGAACTCGCCAATCGTCGATTTCATGCAGTATTCAAGTAAATGAACCGGGTTGTTCAGTACTGAATAAGAGGATTTATTGCCATTGCAGAGAAGAATCGAAACATGTAACGGACTAAGATGAAATGTTAAGCATGGGACTGTTCTGACATCCAGAGAGAAGAAAGCTGATTTGATGAAATGGCATGAAAGGCTGGGACACTTGAAAATGTTACAGGTAAAAATATTACTTAGATAAGAGAATATTGATTATGAAGACCACAGAGTTCTTCTGCGAGGCGTTTATAAAAGTTGCACGTGGGTAGTTTTGGAAACACCACAACAAATATAGAAGAAATTGGTGAAGTAATACAGTAGTAGTATTTGGATGCACAGTGAAACGCAATGTTATACGACTACCTCACTCACAATTGTAAATGGTAGGTACACAATAAATTGATTAAATATTGCCGTCGAATCTACTATTTCTGTTCAGTTTTAATCATTTGATAAAAATAATGAAGGCGACCGGTGGAACAGTAGAACTTTTTTAAATATCAAACAATTCCTCCTAAAATGCGTAAAGTTTTCATTTAATTCCTTAGCATTATTTTTTGACCCGAAGGTTGGTTTTTGATAAGCGAGGGCAGAGCTCACGCCCCGTTACTAAGACAATGGCGTGAGGAATTCAAACATTCAGGGTAGGGGGGCCAGTTCCTTTCCCACCGGCACCTCCAATTTTCTATGAAGTTCTGACACTCATAAGACCGCGAATATTTTAGGTGGGGGTAACCAGAAAGGCTTCTGCGTGGGACAAACTCGGTACCACCCGGTCAGTTGCCCAGCGCTCTACACACTAGGCCGCCACTACGTCAAACTGCGCGATGACACTACCTTTTTCGTATCTTAAGTAGGCATCTTTTTCGATTATTTACCCTATTTCTCCTGTTACCGTTACGATGACAACCTAATTCTACACACATCTGAGGAACCTCTTCGAAGCCTCTGAATGAGTCTAGTGGTTGACCCAAGCATCCTCAATTTCTAGGCGAAGGCGTCAGTGTCACGAGGAAAGGACCAGCTCTCACCTACATGGATCCTGAACCGTGAATTTCGCACGCTGTTGGGCTTAGATATAGTTGGTGATCTCTCTCAAATCTTCCATTTTAACAATTCAAATCTAAGGAATAAATATATGAATCATTGCCGAGGCCGCAATCAATTCAAAACCATACGGAAATGTACTAATTACGGAGTTTCCCCTTAAATTTAGCGAATTCGTAAAATAACAAGCAAGCAGACCTGACGATGTCAGAAAGTTCCAACGAAAAAAGATCATTTTTCCACAATTCCAAAATTATTTGAGTAAAAATGTCCAAGTTAAGAATTTGTAGCTGAGAATATTAATCAGAAGCGCTGCGACGTTATATCCATCCTATATACCCATCATAATGTTTTATGATGCGATAATAATCCAATAAAATTACTCCATCAATCAATTTGAAAATTATTTCAAAGACAATCAATTTGAAAAACAGTCACTCACCCAATTCCACGGAATGTGCAGATTCAGCTTGCTGTGGACAAAGGTCAAATGGTTGAAGTTCTTCCGAAGGCAGCACCGCTGATTGTCTCCAGTGAACAGAGGAAAAGTTGCTCTCCGTGTTGAAAAGTTGGCAATCTTGATCTCCAACGGAGGTGATGAGAACGCAGTTACGAAGAACTCTGCAGACGAGGTCCAAGTTATCCATCTTCAAGTAGTAGAAAAGTGTTTCCTTCACGTTTACTCAATTCGTTGATCGTGGCTAGTTGTGCGAGACTGGAACATTACGCGACCTATTTATATTAAAGAATTATAATTTTAGTGAAGAGTAAAAATATTGGGAAATAGTAGATACCGATTAAAAATCAAAATGCAAAATCAATCAATCTATTAACAAATCATGGAAACTTCTTTATATTATGCATATCTGAAATCGTTACTTTAGAGATTTTAGTGTGTAGTTACCACCAACCATTCACGGTAATATTATACCTAGTCGCATTTAATGCGGTACAGGTCAGAAGGGAGTCCCGTAAAGGCGATGATCTAGAAAAGATAAAAGAGCAAGCGTTTAATCGTAGCAAAATTTAGCTTTCAGTTCATCGAGTTTAAGTCAGCATTAAGTTCTCAATTGTTTCTCGTCTTGCCTTTAAAATTACGATTCCCTGCAAATTATGATATACAAACAGGTGCAATGCAGTAACTTAGAACGTTGAGTAGCATGGGGCCAATTCGATTTCCTTTAACCTTCACACGACAGCAAACACACCAAAAATACCGGTGGCATACCATCAGCGATCTCGACATTATTACTTTTAGAGTTGTGATTGTTAGACAATTTCCACTCTCCTCGTACCTATCTTTTCCTCAACAACTTCTGGGGGATATTAGAAAAGAAAATTAGTTCAATGGCTCTAGCGACAATCAAATTAAACAAGGTCACAAAAATGAATGAAAGCATTTAAAATAAATTTGCGCCAAAAGTAAATCGACACAATTCCCTCCAAAAGATGCTCATACCTCGGGGTTGATGAATTCTGACGGTCATCTCGCTTGCATTCACAATTTCCAGTCTGCTAAATTTCTCGCACAATGGGTCCAAGGTATCCACAATTTGAAAGAAATACCAGTGAATTGAAAATATGCATGCAGTGAATTCCAAGTAGTAGGAAGATTATCAGTACTCAACTCTCCCCCCAGTTCCAAAACTTTAGGGAGCACTTCACGTAATCACGGGTGCAACACAACCGATCCCGTCGAATACTAGAGCTGAAATGAAAGAACTGCTGTTCAGTAAGAAAGCTAATTTGAAAGGAGCTCGTTCATTGGTCGAATCCAAAATAAAACAGGAGATGTGATTGGCTGCGGGCATTGCATTTTATTTCATGCCCTCACCCATCGGAAAGAAGTGAACCTCGGTGGTATACCGTAACATACAGCGTTTGATGGGCTGGCAGATGATTGAAATGGGAGTGCGGGGAGAGTTTTAAATACTGTCATATTGCTATTGGTTACATCCTCCAGCCTGGCGGAGCCTGTAATAAGAGTTAATCAACTAAACAGCTATAATTTCAATCGTACATCCAGGATAATCGCATGAAAATAGATGCTAAGTGTTTCTTTTTTGGTGGACGTAAATTTGTAAAGGTATTATTGTAATGGGGTCATGGTAGCCTAGTGGGGAGAGCACTGAGCTACCGAGTTCAAATCCCGGGCAGGGACCTTTCTGGACACCCTGCGATTCGATTTTCTGCGTGTCAGAACTTCGTAGGAAATCGCAGGTGGACCAGGGAAAGGAACTGATCCCCCTACTGGCGTGTGAATTTCACACGCCAATGGCTTAGTGCGGGATGAGCTCTACCCTCACCCATTCAAAAACCAACCTTTGGGTGGAACATCGATTATTGTCGTTGGTTAGAACGCTAAGCGAATTCCAGTCGGTAGAACGTTGGGCAGAGTGTGGGTACAGCTTTAGGCTACTGACAGTAGGCCCCAGATTCGAATTCGGGTGAGGCTTCATTTCGACACGTATAATAGGTATAACCCAAGTTGAGTGTTTGTTTATTAATGTTTCTTCTGGGACACCAAATGCGGCACAGGTAAAGGAGCTGACCAAACCGCTCTTCCTGATGCGCAAATTTCACGCGCCGTTCATCCTAAAACTTCGTGAGCTCTACCGACCGACAGGTCCGGCGTCTTTTGGAATGGAACGGTAATGGAAAAAGCTTTTTTTATTCGGTGACTGACAACTTACTTCATGTCTTACAAGCTAATTTACTACTTTTTAGGAACTTAAATTTTACTCCTACGCTAAACTGGTGAATACGTCTGAGTAATCGTAGACAGGTTTACTTTGTGGAACTGTGATATGATTAAAATGAAAACCAATTCACTTTGCAATGAAGTGGGAATTTACGAAGTGCATCGGTTTTTATTTTTATCACGGTGAATATGTGTTACAACCTGTGCTTGATAAGAGGGAATGGGGGGCGCCGGAATACTCTCTTGCCCGGGTAAACATTTTTTCTTAAAAATAGGCCCTGCAGACCTATCTCCGGGTTGAAAAACGTGGTCAAATCAGACAGCTTTGGCGCAATTCAGTGATTTTAGGTACAGGTAAGCGTAGTCTTGCAGGCAAACTGTATGTTGGGAAAACGTAATATGTTCGTCAGCTGCATTTTATCACTTTTCTTTGCAGTATACCCGAGTGAATATCAACTCAATCCATCCCCTGCCACCTACTTGGTGAGTGGGTTTAGGCGGTTTAGGTAAAAAATTGAAATATCAGGAACTTACCGCGAGAACCTTAACGGCGTTACCCGCTGAAATGTCACTATAGGTAGTAGAAAACCATTAGGTACCACAGGAAAAGGTGAAGCCTCGCTAGTTAAATTGGTTAAAGCACCTGACCGGAATCGGTCCGAGTCCCGGTCAAGGAAAATTATTTTTTCTCTGTGGATAGGTAAGTTTGGGCAGGCGCAGAGGCCAATCTATTATAAAATTATAATTATTTTTATTAAAGACATTCCAATTACGGGTACTCATCAATATTTTGAATGGAGAAGGGGAAAACAATAGTTCAAGACATTTCCGGCACTCCGGAAAATGCGCGTTTCTTCTATATTACGCTTTTCGGGTGGAAATGAAAGTAGTAGCGCTGGATAGGTTATCTTTTACCTTGACTGATCGTGCCGCCGTGGTTTTCCGTCAGGGCAGCAGGCAACAGTCGGAATTTCGTGCAAGGGAGAAGGCACAGCGCCTATCAGGACTCCCAAGGTGGTTGTGTTTGAAAGCATCGGCATCAACTCGAATAGGTAACCAAGGAGTCACGTGATATAAACACGAATTTTTCACCAATTTGGTGAATTAAAATCGCTGATTACAACCTCCTTCATTGTTTACACTAGTGTTTAATCTCACACGTGGGCTCTATAGTCGAGACAGATGAGGAAAACTCAAGTGTAGGCAATAAACGATATCGTAACGAGCGATTCGCACGCACTAAATTTGCCAACCACTCGGGTTCGTACCACGTGACTCCTTGGTTACCTATTCGAGATAATCCCGACGGTTTCAAACATCCCCCCAAGCCAGATATCCTTTCCGGAAAAACGCGTGAACCAGTCTGGTCTTTGCGACTTATAGTCGTTTACACTTCCTGCATTTTTTTCATTCCTGCGTCACCTGCTTCACTTCAACAGATACCTCCAGGCCACCAGAAAATCCAGTCTATCCTATCCCATTACCATTCTCCCACGCCTACGTTTTTCTCATCCTATTTCATACTGATGCACAACCAGAAGGTAGGGGAAAAGGGTAAACGACTATCAATAATGGTGCCTACAGGTGGGAGAGAAGCTTTGGGAGTTAAGTGTACCAGCAGAACTCATCGCCTTGGAAAGAAAAGTCTGCTATGGTGGGGGTCATCCATTGGGTAACAGGCTCTCATGTGACACTTCATCTACATTCATCACATGACATAATAAACATTTGGTTTTTTTCTTTCCTTCACTCACAGTTGGGTGGACAATATATTTGCCTGAACTGCAGCAATCTTGATTGCTCACCTGTCTTAATCTACAATCTTTGTGAGACATCAATAACCCCAATCCTACATTATTCACTCATTTTTCCAGCTGTTTAAATTTCAGAAGGCTGAGTAACCAGGTTGGCAAAATGCCAAACAGACAACCCGAAGGTTGTGGAATCAAATCCCTCTCAGGAGAAGGAATGATGTGCGTTCGTCTTAAGATCCTAATTTAGAATGTGCAACCATAGCCATTGGAGACCCTAAAACCCAAGACTACTATCATTATTCAAATTTCAACTATCTTTGCACTTTTCTAATGCACGTATTGTAGAATAGCGACTTTTAGTGACATTTCCATATTCAGAACAGCATATAGTGACTGTGTCATGATAATCTTAAAAATAGTGACTTTCATCAATACTATGATTTATAACGATGTGGTTGCTATTTCATTCAGAATAGCAGCCCAGAAATAATAAGAGAAAGAATGTAACTTACCTTATCTACTGATGCTCCAAAAATACAGATGCAGTGGAAATATCACTGATTAGATTCAAACCGATGGCTACCAACTGAATAACATACTAATAATATAATTAACACCAACGTTATGGTTGGCTCAATCACACAGTGAGCTGAAATCGTAAAAAAGATGGCCAAAATCCCAAAAATATTTTTTTTTTCAGTCTGGAAGTAGAATTTTTGCATGATGACTCTCCTGTTATTGGTGGGAGGATGTGTGATTTCATTTTAAATCATTATTGTGCATTAATGATAAGCAAGGGCTTTAAGTTGAGCAAAATAAACAGATGAAAACCAGAACTCTGTTTGAGCTGAAAATCTCCAAATGAAGAGGTTGCAGAACCTTTTGTATTTGTAGGCATATAAGGTGATCAAATTTTACTAAAAAATACTCGAGTTAATAAATGATACCCACCTTTCCTAAATGGTGCAAATGTCTTTAGCAGTCTTGGCAATAATAATAATAATGGCAATTACTTGGCATCAGGTGATTTTCATTAATTTGCAGAGAATTAATTTGTCCCATGTACAATACAACACTGCAATGCAAAAATCCTAATAAAAACATATATGAATGACATTTCTAACAATGTGACTTCTGGCGGGGTTGTATGGTTCTGGATCTTGGAGTCAAATGTTGAAGGATCCATTAGTATAGAATTATGAGAAATATCCATTCAAATGTGGGTTGCAAGATACTGAAATGCTGATTAATAATTTTTAGGATAGGGACATCGATTTCTAAAAATTACTGACAATATGCACAAATTTAGCACATAATTAACTTTCCAAATGACCCATCGACTTTCTCTTTATCCTTGCTAATACTCAAATAATCTCTGAAATTTCAAAGATTATGTAAACTAATTTTAATACTGAAATTGTAAGACTTATATACCTGTAACTTGGTAAAGGTGATGCTCAAATCTGGTGATTTTGTTTAAATTTCACCTCCAGCAGTAATGTTCATCATTTCAAAATCTCTTAAGATTTTCATTATCTTCAGGTTCTTGCTAATCATTTTAAACCAACATCCTCCTTCTGTCCTCCCAACTCCCATACAATTAAATAGTGCCTTTTGCTCTTCAGCACTTAGAAGAAAAAAACCAGTTTAAAAAACATTTATCAAGATGCAGTGAAAATCATATTTAGTTCATAATATGGAGCATATATTACGTAGAACTGAGTAAGAGTAGCGTGGCATTTATATATAGTATTGCCGTTAGCTCTATGTATGCAATGCATAAGTCTCACCAAGTAATGCCAGAGACCTTTTCCTTCATCGTATAAGAGTAATTAAAGCATAAAACTGCTCATCTTTCATCTTACAATGTCCCAATTCAAAGACTTAATGAAACTCTGCTTCACAAATACCAAAAGAATTGCGCTGATTCTTTAAAAAAAATATTGTTTAACCCTATTTTAGAATAGGATAATTTCATAGAATTACTTTTTTTTAAGTGACAGAAAACACGTATGCCTATATTTCTGTTAGGTTTCATGAGAAATTAAAATCATTATTGATTTACCTCCTGTCACAAAATGGCCATGAGAATCAAAGGCTTCCAGTATCTGAACAAACTAGGATTCACTGCGCTTTTCATAATGGCAATATCAAGGCATAATATTTGGAGTAATCTCTGTTGACTGCTATGATCTCCATCCATTGCAGAAATGATGTTGACAAAAATCCTTCTTGTCTTCTTACAGCATTGAGGAGTTCACTATGGAATTTAAAAACCATTGTATCCTGTGACATCATTAAAGTCGATTGTATAATACCTCCAAAGTATTGAACCTCAGCATTTGCTAATATGCAATTGGGTACCAAATCTGAAGATAAGATGGATCTGAAGGACAGGTTTTTCAACATATCATATTCAATGGCATACAAGGCACAATTTTACCAAAGCTATGGTCCAAAAATGCTTGTGTGTCTTATATGTGAATATTCGGCCTCAGAAACTTGTCATTTATATGCCATCAAATATGGTAATTATCATTAATGTACTTTTAGTAGGAACCATTTGACAGAAATTACCAACAATCCTGTTTGTTAGAAAGCCCAGCCTTATAAAACATTGCAAAGTTAGGGATCATGGAAACAAGTAAGCAGGTTGATAATTAGGTAAAGCAGATTTCAATAGTTAGCACGATAAGCATCACAAAAATAGCACCCCCATTGATTTAGCCTATGAAAATGAGGCACTTCACCATTAATGAGATTCCAGATGTCATTTACACGTATATACTATCAAAATCCGGTATTATGCAAGTATTTGGGAGATGTGAGGACAATTAAATATGGTTCTTCATCTGAAAAGGGTAGGATTAACAAGACGGTTACAAGGATGTTAGAATCACAAGCACAGGTAGAGAAAATTCAGTTCACACCACACTTTTGATGCAATATTTGTAAAAATATTTAATGCTTGTAATATGTGCTCATATATCTTCCCAGGCTAATTTCTCATACAATTTCTTTAAACAAAATGGACGGACTGGAAATTTTTATGAGAAATTGTCACTTTTATCAACAGTAAAGTTTAAAAATAACTTCTAAAAGTTATCAGAAATCCACATGCGTCATTTCAGCATTCTTGGGAAGACTTAGTTGGCAAGTGCATTTTGGTCCGGTGGCAGTTGTATGCTGGTTTTCATCCCTGAAGGAAACAGAATACATAGACAAAAATGAGAACACTGATTAGGTTAAGTTAAGCATATGCAAACATATCAATTCAAAAAGAACAAAAGCCTTGCACCACACAAAATCCAGTAATCTACTACTTTTTTTACAGGACTTAATAGGTTTTACTGTTTCACTGAACTTAGAGTGATCAACTATATTTGAAGAAAATAAGGGAGATTTAGAACATGGCAAAAATTCACTAAAAAAAGAAAACAAGCAATGCAGTGTTTGTAAAAAAATTAAAAAGAACTTTATTTTATATGAACTTTAAGAAAACCTAAATATATTTTGTAACAGATTTTGCTTCAGACAATAATTTTCCATTCTTTTTGCTATTTCTAAAAATTTTGTAGCGGTGATGTAGAGTAAAACCACGGAAACCAAATCACGCCAAAGCACCACCAGCTGAGCAACACAAAGAAGTAAATAAAGGAAGTAAGTAAGTACATGTTCATTGCTTAAACAGACTTTTAGAGAGATTTAAACTAATTGGTAATTCATTTCTAAACGAGATAATCAACAGAAAAAACTTGATATAGAATCAATTGCATCTGCTCTCGAACGTTTAAACAAATTTTGACTGTGTGCGCAAACTTTAAAATGATTGAAAGTGAATGATTTTACTTGACTAAAAAATACGGGAGAAATTCACCCAATGAGACAGAAAATACGGGAGCCGGGAGATCCTGAAAAAATAGGGTCAAATACGGGAAAGTTGGTCACTCTAACTGGACTACAGCGGTTAGTAAGCATGCATTCATGAGTGCATTAGCAAAGAGGTTATAACAACTGAATCAGTTGTCAGTGTACCAAAAATCCTAATGAAAGGCAACTAAAAACTTGACATCTGTAAATGTAAAATCTACCAAGGTTTTTACTCCTACCCACAGCCAATGAAGGAATTTTATTTTCATTTTTAAATAGCAAAACAGAGGTGACAGACAACATAAGGCATCTGCAAAACTGCATATAAGAGATTAAATGCATGCCAAAACAGGCTCACATTTGCAGAAAATCAAATATATAAGCAGAGATTTTAAGAAATAGATAAATAAAAAAAAATCAAGGTTCTACTTTTAGACTATCTAGTGTCCAGATACACCATGCATAACTATCATTAATCCTTTCTCCCAAAAACAATAATAAAATGCCACATGAATGTTATTACAACCGCAAAAACTAGCAACGCATGCACATTCTTCAGACAGTGTAGGACAGGTTTTTCAAGCATGAAAAAAATTAAAAACAACTTCTTAAAAGGTCTATTTACTTTCAATATCAAATCCAAAGTTTTTTATGAACAGAAAACAATACAAAACAGAACTACAATGTCTTGGTAAAAAAATATAGTAGGTGTTTGGTGCTTCCACATAAAAAGCAAACAAAACAGAAAAAGTGCACGATGGAATGATATTGATACCTGATCATCCAATCAATGCTAGCCTAAGTGCTTTTCAGATGTTCAAGAAACCAAATAAAATGCAAGCATTGTAAAAAAAAAAAAGAAAATACATTTGTTTCATCCACATTGCACCTTGTCATAAAGTGCACCTTCACATTGGCTGCTTGCATTCACAAATAAGGTAGTATTCCACTGTACACTTGCGAGCAAAATGGGCTTGTATCATGGCAAATAATGAAAACGGTCCACACAACTGAATTTTGTATAAGTATGGCAAACTTAAAATTTGCAAATTACACATTTCCACCATTTTCACTCTTAGTTGCAATAGGCCACTCCTTTTGATATGTTTGAGATATCTACACATTATGGGGATTCAAATCCATAAAAAAAAATAATTTTCAACAAAATATTGCACGGCACAAGAAGGTACTAAAAAAATTAGTACAACAACAAACTGTGATGTGATATCCAATTACCAAATTTGGTTAAGCTACAGCAGAAAGGAATAAATTACAAATCAATACTGATGAATACAAAACAAAGAAAATGGTTAATAAAATTATTCCTTACTACATACTTCACTTCCACAGACACTATCTCCAATTACTGACTGGACAAATTATCTCACCTTCCACAACACTTAACTGTTTAGCTATTTTAAAAAATATTCAACACCACTCATTCATTCAATATTCATAATACTCTCTGGTGACAACAACATTCGTATGATTTTGAAGGGGCGTACAAAGACTACAAGCAAGAATAAAACCTGCTTCCACAAAGTCCAGCACTCAGATAGCACAGCTAATCATTTAATTTTATGGGAAAAGCAAAAAAGAAAAAGTATACACTTCCCATCATTACATTTCCTACCCAGACAAATGCATTTAATATTTATGTTAAACCCTTCATGATGAAGTATAGCAGGCTTCTCAAATAAAATTATCCAGGATAAAATACAAATATACACGATCTACTCAGACGGTAGTCTCTTTCAAGCAAAATATGACAAGTTGTATGTAAGTTGGCATTCTGTTTAACTGAGTGATCAATGAGTGGAAATTCTCGTCGATTTTATAGGGGTATCCAAAGGCTATGGTCGGGGGAAGAGGGCAACTGCCCTCTTTCTTGTTTTCATGGCTTACGGCCTCCCTAGGCTCCCCATCCCTCACATACCTGCGTTTGAAAGACAGCATGTTTTTAATCGATGCCCTCAGGGACAGTTTCTTAGTCTTCCCCTTCTTCCCACCGCTTCCACTGTCTTCCTTCGCTGCACCACCAGTCCCTGCCGACCCTTGAACCACATCATTCACTTTGCCCAGCGTTGCCACCTCCAGGGATGAACACCTCAGCATTCGTGCCGTGTACATCACCTGCCTCTCACCTTGTGCCGTCATCCCTACCGAAGCCTTGATCCCTTCGTCCCCTGCTCTGTCCTTGCTGCTTGACAGGCTGCCATCCACCGACAAGTTATCAACAGACCGGGCCACACTCATCTTGCCATCTCTGTCATCCGAGGACCTCCTCCTCATCCGCACTGCCTGACCACCGCCATCTATACCCTTCCCCTCTGCCCCAAGCACATCACTCACCTCGTTCTGAAAGTCATGCATTGATTTCGACGTCTTGAACCATCTCCTCTTCGCCTTGCCCTTCGAGGGCGAGGTGACCCCCTGGGCTTTGCACTCGGAGTGGTAACACAGTTTGGGACCACCCGACAGGTCGTCGTCCGAGCTTGTGTCATGCTCCCTTGAAGTCCTTCCCGTACTGTGCGTCCTACGACGCACCTCAACCCCATGACCCCTTCGCGGCAGGCTGGTGCCCCGTCTGCGCTCAACAGTGGACATGCAACCTGACGAACAATCATGGATGCAGCACGAGGGGGATGAAGATGCACACGAATCTCGGTGACGACCCACGGCGGGCCTCTCACAGCGGCTGTGTCGCTTCCGGGAGTGTTCCCCATCATGCCTACCCATCATCGCCCACTCGGATGTCGTCGACCTGAGGGGAGCACTTTCGACATGGGGTTCGAGATTAGCCAAATCCTGGCTCGACCTGCCCTCCCTGCCCTTGACCGAACACAGTTTGCTGTACTTCTTGGCGCATCTAGTCTCCCTGCACCGCCTCACGCAGTGGCAACCAGTCTTTTTCGTGGGCGTCTCCTCCGTGTGGTAATAATTTTGCGAGTGCCTGCTCTCATCCAGTGATTTCTCGGGCTCGGGGCTCACCTGCACAGGGGCACAATTGGGAGAACTCGTCCTGCTGTGGACTGACACATCTCCCACAGCACCAACATTCCTGAAATTCAAAGGATGTGTCAGTGCATGCACTACTGTAATCTTTTATGAAGACTGAAGCATTGAGCAACTCTGAAGCATGTACTCTTGAGAAAAAATTAGGGTAATACAAGAAAAATCTTGGAGATTTTGTTTTGGAGAAGGATGAGGAAGATATGGACAACGTAAGGAAGAGAACTACCTAGGAGCCTTGAATCTTTGAAGATAACATTTTGAAATAACCCATTGTTAGGCACCTTTCGATAACTGAGTATTGTTCACATAATTTGAACTCTTATACAAACATGCCCACAAAATTCTATGAAATATTGAATACATTTGACTTTCCTAATGGTAGCAAGGAGAAAAAAACCACTTTGTAAGATTCCACAAGTTTATTCCGACACCGACCTAGGTTTCGATTGTAGTGCAATCGTCTTCAAGGTCTTTGAAGATGATTGTACTGCAATCGAAACCTAGATCGGTGTCTGAATAAACTTGTGGAATCTTACAAAGTGGTTTTTTCTCCTTGCTACCATCATGCAGTTTCACCATGTTAAGCCTGAGGACTTCCTTTCCACTTGACTAATGCTTTCCCTACCACGAATAAGTTTGATTACATTTGACGATTAAATAACTCTAAAAGTGATTCTACATAATTAAGCATTTCTGAGTCTGTTAAAATGTTTTTGAATTCTCCCCGAGTTGTTCTACAGATTTGAATATTTACTAAGCTTTTACCTTCTCACATTAGTAATCTACAATGCCAGAGTACAAGAAACTATTGGGGTGGAAGGATGGTGAAACATCTCAAATTTGGAATGCAACTATTCACTTAAAGTGACAAATTACATGAAATGCATTGAATTAGAGAACAAAATTTTATGGTGGCTTAGATAAATGAGTTTTATTCATCATACACTACCAGGAGGGTATTATTTACCACAAATACTATCAGTAACAAATGTAAGGTTGTTAAATATCTCATATGTAACATAATTTGTTGAGCATAAAATAAGCACAAAGATTTTTGCATAATGCATACACTTCTTACTTGTAGGTGACAGACTATACTGTGTTATCTCCAGAGGAAATTCCCCTGGAAGTGATTCTATCTGAGTAGAAAGGTAAAAATAAGGCCTGGAGTATCACAAGGCTCCCATTTCTATGGGGCATGTAAGCAGAAAGAGCTAAAATTGACAATTAAACTACCATAATCATTAGATAAGAATAATTAAAATAACAAATACTAAATGCAAAGGCTGATTATCATGTAAATTACTAGCAGAACTATCACTTAAGTGAACAAAATGGAAGATTTTAGTTTGAGGGGCATGGATGATGTTATTCAACTATTGTTTAAGGTATGATACTCACCTAGATTTCTCCCATTCTGAGGAGACTACTCTCTGTCCCAGCCTCCTTCGAACGCCATGATCAATTACTTCAGTCTCTACACTCTCCAAGGTTGCAGGTTTTATGTTAATAACATCATTCACCTCAGTGGCTGTTTCACCATCACTCGTGAGGTCATTCAGTGTTTCTAGGCACTCTTCATTAGCTGTAGACTCACCACATACATCATCAAAATTATCTAGATGCCCAAAATCTTCTTCAGTCTCTGGTGGGGTACTTAATTGGGCAGCAACCAGCTGTAAAACAAAAAATAATGAGTGAATTGACCTGCAATAGTTACATGCACTAGTGATCATCAATGTAATTGATAATGTGATGACTTCACAACCATATCTCTTCATGAACATGCACCTACACCTACCAATGTAACACTCCACTCTAATTAGTAATGTACAGATTCAATTGCAGAACAAGTTTTCACTTGTGTCAAATGCCCTACATTTAAGCTTCCTTTCTTTGAGGTAAAATGTGCATAATTCTAACATGTAAATTTCACAATACCCTTTCTCTGCCATACAAAAATCAAATCAACCAATACTACAGTTTTGAATGGCATTAATGATTTCAATTACTTAATGCCCCATTTATTTTTAATTCAGGGATTTAATAATTTTGCAACATCTATCAAAGACTGGGATTTGATCATGCAAAGAATAAAGAATTAGTTACATTATATTCAATAGAATTTTATCTAAGAAACATGCATACACTCACATAAGCACTGCTATCCACCTGAACATAACCAAAACATTCTTACTTTATATAGAAAAAATTATACAATGGTCCAGGTAACAGAATTCAGTTTTGCAATAATTGTTACTGTATACCAAATTGGTACCAAATTTTAGTAAGTTATATTTCAAAAATATGCATATGAAATAAATCACATCATATTACATCAAACTGAATATATTTCTTTGTTCCCAATGGTACTGTACCATTCAATGCTGAATATTTCAGCAACCAGTCCATACAGCTGACAAGAGAGTGAGTATGCATGAACACAGAGTAATGATCAGCATGAGCTTAAACAATGTGAAAAACCCCTTTCATTATACAAAATAGCAATATGATGAATAAAATTAGAATTCACTCAGTAAAAAAATAATCACAGTGACATTTCTCACCTGGAATGAATGCTCCATTGAGTCGTTAAGGCGTGACAAAAAGACAGCAAGTCGGTTTATTGTGAAAGACAGTGGGGCCCAATCTGGGTGGTGCTGAGGGGTGATTGCCAAGAGACGGCGAAGAATAAGAACCAAACGAGGGAGCCTCTGAACTGGTGTCAGCAGAAAACCTCCCAAGTCTAAACCACCACAGTCCGGGCTTTTCAAACAGTCCTACAGAATCATAAATAAAAAAATATAACTAGGTCTGGTAGGACTTGATTAATAACTACTGACAGTGGATGTTTAATGTTACAGATTTGATGTTCTTTTTTTCAAAGTTTTTCCTTTATTCTTTGAAATACTTAAGAGATCTATTGATATCTTTTTTGATTTATTCCCTATTGCAAGAAAATTCCACACTAATACGCACTGAAAAGAATTAAAACTAAGAGCTAAAATTTGAAAGAGTGAAATAAGAACCTATAAAGGATGCCTCTCGCCCTCTTAAGCATCTATAGCAAATCCAAAATCAAATTTTATTGCCAATGGAATTTATTGTTAATCTTTCATTCAATTCACAAGCCACTGCATTCATTGAATCATAGTAATACACAGCTTTGAATATTTGAAGAAACAATGTTTTTTAAGCCCTTTTGAAGGTTTAAAATTAAGAAAATGGCAAATGCAAACATACGAAACATTTTCACCAAGACTTAGATCAATAGAAACATTTATACTTTTGTAGATTTAGTGCAAACTTCCTATTATTTTAATTTTTAACACAAAAATTGAATTACAAGTGTATAGTAGTGCAATTCTATGACATTTCACGAATATAATTAATCTGCAACTCTCAGGTGTTGAGTTATACCTGACAGAATCTAACTCAGTAACAAATATATCCAAAAAGTAAAAAGGGTTGATTTTTCTTTAGCATTCAATAAAATCTACATGGGTAAGTGAACAAAAACAATCCAAATTCACTTATCAAAGGCTACATAGGTTTCTTAAATAGATGCAAACTTCATGAACTACCGGCAGAGAATAATAATTTCATTCCCTTGCTTAAACCGAATGCATGCAATGCATTACATACTCATCCCTAAAATGTAAGAAAAATTGCAATAAACAGCTTTTTTTATATCACTAAATTAAAATGAATTTCATTTACATTTGGAATCTGCGTAAATACAGTATAACCCCATGTTTGGTTACTGGAATATTCCGTTTTCCTGCTATTTTAATTTAATCATGATATTGCTATACATTTTTTTTAAAATTTACTTTCTAAGACATTTAGCCATACATACCAGTCTATATAAAACACTTTTTCATATCGTTTCATGCATATACACTTCTAAGAGATGAGAGAGTGTGCTCCATCTTAAGGAAGAACTTTAATGTAGTGGGTTGGACAGAGCACAGTGAAATATTTACACTAGTAACCTTGCTGGGAAAGAATTCATGCTATGAAATGAATATTATTAGGATGCAATTTTTACAGTATAGGAATACCTGTAGTAGTATATTTAAATCGTACCAAAGTTGATATTATGAAAAATAAAAAGGACTTTTAAGCCATACAAGATGAATTGCTGAAAATATAAGAACTGCACTGGTGGCCAATAACTGAGTACATTTGAAATGATTCACTTCGACAATTTTACCATGACGTGTTACTAAAAAACAACTCATTGAAACTTGTTTTCTCACATCAAAACCACATTGATTAAACAAAATTATTTCCTCAAGAAATTTTTGAAGATGGATCAATTCCAACCGGCGAGAGAGTTCAGATTCTCATTTGTTGTTAATGTTATGCTCAATTACGTAGGAAAGTAAATTTTATCCTACTTGGCAATGGGAAGTTGAAGCAAAATAAAATATTTTCAATTTAGGCAGAAATAAAAATCATGAATCAAGTGCTCTTAATCAAGACTCTTGATGCAACTAGCATTGATGTGTCGAAAAATCTAAGGTTAGCGGTATATACAATGGACACCATTATGAAAAATCCTGAAGTACCTAATTCTGAAGCATGCTAGCCAGTACAGACATCTGTCGAAAATTAGAAATATGCCTACAATTATTATTATGAAAGAATTCTAAAAGAGTGCTTTTTAAGTTCTAGATAGTCAAATACTGCCATGAATGGATTTGCCATTAGAGAAAAAGCGTTGCACACTGTCTACAGGTTGGCAATGTCTAATGGTTGATTGTACTGGTTAAAAAAATGATAGTGAAATAAATCAGGACAGCTATATACTACAGCTAAGAAATAATTAATGATATTGCTCCATTTCAGTTTATCAGTGTTTATTTTTATCTTTACTCCATACTGCGTATGAATGCATGCAAAACTGAAAATTCTCCTTTCCCTGGTACATATTTGCATTTTCCCACAATTTACGCTTTTTCATAGTGGTCCCTAGAAAAGTTTAAATAAGGGGTTTTACTGTATTAACTTCTAACACAAGCCATGAATGCTTCAGTTTCTTTTCTCTCTTGATTTAGGATTTGATTAGATTCAACAGTTAATTAACAGTTAAATGAATGGTAAAAACATAACACTTCAATTAGCTAAGTTTATGCCCAATGATCAGCAATGACAACATATGAGACTCAAGTGAACCTTTAAAAAATTGGTGAATTCAGGAGAACAGCGGCATAGTTTATGGAACGTCTGCAAGGCATCCGGGAAATTATCCACGTAGGATGTGTAAAGGTGTAGAGCACCCAGCCCTTCCAGCTCAATGAAGTGCCGCAGTATGTCCCCAAGAGTCCTCTGCCCAGCGTGCATTCCTTTGTTAACCAACTCCTCCAACATTGCAAGAAGACTAGTGTGTTGCTGGTGCAGGGCTTCTACCTCTCGGGGGAACAGTGTGCTTGATGGAAGAAAGGGAGATGAACACAATGAGATATAAGCAAAAATATTATAGAACAAGAGTACATATTTAGCTCTTCTCACCATTGAATCACTCTTTCCCAGAAGGAAAATTTGGTGAAAATTTATTTAAATTCAAATCACCCATTGACACTGCAGCCTAAGATGTCACTTAATGTTTACATGAGTTGAAGCAAAAATGTATCGTCAATACAGTGCATCCTGAATAAGCAATATTCCATAAAAATTGTTTACTTGTGGAAAATTGCATTATCTTTCCTTTAATATGGAACGTTTCCACCACATCTCGCCTGAATCGATATTGAATATTCCAAGGGACCAGAAAATTTACATGCATAGGTAAGTGATTGGCATCCCTGCCACATCTGCTTTCACATCACATTTTGAAAACCCAAGACACTTCCAATACTGTTGATGATGTTTACAAAAATTGATCAGTGATATTTTTACTAAAATAAGTAAATATATTCAGCAAACAAAGTAAAATTGCAAGTATTTTACAGAGAAGATATTTGGGATTCTGCCCACCAACACCTTGTCATTGGAAATTTATTGCCATTAGTCTATGAGAAAGAAGTATATCAATGATATTGATCAAATAAGGCCCTCTGGGCAATTTCCTAGAATGACTTTAGTGATAAAAACAGTGTCGATCATAAGCAGGAAAAGCAGCACCACAGCCCTGAGAGCACAAAGTTTGCAGTGTACCTAATGTAAAGCCTAATTTAACATCTACATCTGGTTTGTTATATTCCTTAGAGCACAAAGTTTGAAGTATAACAAATGTAAACCCAATTTTAATGTCTACATCTGGTATATGTCAGGTATATACCCATTGTAGACGTTAAAATTGGGTTTACATTCAGTATACTTATGTCTGTTATATACCAAATGTAGATGTTAAATTAGGGTTTAAATTAGGTATACTGCAAATGTTGTGCTCTCAGGGATACCAGATGTAGATGTTAAAATTGGGTTTACATTAGGTAAACTGCAAACTTTGTGCTTCCAGGGAGGGGAAGTCAAAAACCAATGCTCCTATTCATAAAAACAGCATTAACATGACTTACAATTTTTTCTCAATGATTATAATCCAAAAATACCTATTTATTTTTTACAATGTCATCTATTGATAAATATTTTATAAGTATTTATTAAGCCATGTTTTAATATCAATATTATAACATCGCTTGAAAAAAATTAAATTTCGAGACCGATAAATCACTGTCTTTGTAAGCAAAGGCCACTTTCACGAAGCTGGCGAATGGCCATCTCTGTAAGCCAATGGGTCAATCCATTCAGCTCCTAATAGACTAAAAAACCTACATGGAAGAGAAGTTACATGAGACCTCAGAGTTTAAATTAATGCTAGTCACTCACTCCACATCCTTGGGAGAAAGTATGTCTTGAACTGAGAGTGGTTCAGCAAATGTTTGTCGTAGTGTGCGCAGGGTATCACAGTAGCAGCGCTCTGTATCGATCAACTCCAAAATGAGGGACCTTCTTCTTCTCTCAACATCCAGGTCCTCTGGTGAAATGCCTATCATTGTTTCATCGCATGATTTTCTTGAACCAACAAAAATATCTTTCTTGCTTCTATCATTCTGGCTGCATCTCATGGTTGTGACACCATCTGTTCTATCACCTGTTTTGAAAAAAAAATTAGTTTTCCATCAGTCAAAAACTTTCATGCATGTAAGAAATTTACACATTAAAATAGGTAGTATAGTTTGGTGAATAGATTCGAGAGAAAATTGAGAAATTTCCCATGAAAAATAAATATGTACCATTCAGTGGTGTAAGCAGGATTTCCTTCTGCGGGGTTTCATTAATATTTATGAGCATCATCATTAAATATTTAGATTTATTATTTACTAAAACAATAATTAAATTAGAGCATAGGAAATACAAGCATAGAAGTAAGGAAACAGTTTATCAGAACATACATCTGGAGCATGTTTCTTTACGGCAGTGAGGCATGGACGATGAGAGCAGCGGAGAAGAAAAGGGTGGAAGCATTCGAAATGTGGTGCTACAGAAGAATGCCGAAGATTAAATGGATCGACCGCATAAGTAACGAGGAAGTCCTAAGAAGAGTAGAAGCAAAGAGAATTCTGCTGAAAACTCTAAAAAGAAGAAGGGACAACTTAATCAGCCATATCTTGAGACATGATGGCCTGATGAAGACTATCGTCGATGGAAAAGTGAACGGGAAGATTGGAAAAGGCAGGCCTCATATGAGATACATGGAACAGGTTGTGAAGGATGTAAAAGAGAAGAATTACATCACAATGAAAAGGTTGGCTGATAGAAGAATGGAGTGGAAAGCTGCATCAAACCAATCCTAGGATTCTTGACCAATGATGATGATGAGAGCGTAGGACATTCTGCCAAGTGAAGAACGTGATGATATTTTAAACATGCTCAGGGGTAAAGTGTGGGTGGAGTGTTAAACATATACCAAGCGATAGAAGTGATAATTTATCAATTCAGGTAAACATGTTTTTGGGGGGGGGGATGTTTAAACCCTAATCCCCCCACCCCCCATCTGTACACCACTGGTATCATTTCCTCAAGGTACATCCTGGCTAAAAAATAGTAAATGAGTTTTTAACAAGCAGCAGATTAGAGACTAATGTGAAATAATAATGGAGAAGAACTGTCAGAATGTGGAAAGAGACATGGACAAAAAAATGAATGTACACATGAAGAATCAGTTGGAAAAATTTAGAATACAGCAAAAAAAGGGAAAGAATAGAATCTATGAGCTAATGGGATTTTTAGGCTCATTTCTGGCCATCAATGAGGAAGAATTAATATTTGTGAGTACGACATAAGAATAAAACTTATGTCATGATCTGGAGCAAGTCTACGGAGGGGTGAACATAAACAATTGACCTGGATGTCACCAACAACAAAGATTTAAGGCTCTTGTCATCCCCTTCCAACCCCACAGTCTTTCCTCAGGGTTGCCTTACACCAGTTTCCCAACCAGAGGTGTGAGATAGCATTCCAGGGGATCCTAACATTTCAGTTTTTATGTTAACAAATAACATTTCATTTTTTATGTTAAGAGAGTTCTCCTATACATTTATAGACTGTGATGACATTCCAATTTATTACCAATTTACTACACATTTTTATTCTTATGAAAATTTGGAGAAACAAAAAATAATGAGGACTTGTCCCTGTGTTTCAGGAAAAAAGGTGCCCAACTTACACCAGTAAATATGGTATTTATAATTCAAACAACTAGTATTCTCTTTGTGTAACGGTAAAGCACTGCCTCTCATCATACCCGATGTCTACATCAAGAAAGCCAACAAAGAAGTCAAAGAAATGTCTTCAGGAGTGAATAGGTATCCACAGAGAGAAAATCAGCATGTAGCGATTTGCAGACGACATAACAGTCACAGCAGAAAAATAAAGAAATTTAAAAAAGGCTCTCATAAAAATGGAAAGGAAAATGACCAGCTATCATCTGAAGACCAACAAAAAGAAAACTACGGTATTGTAGGAGAATGTATTATGTAGTACGAGAAAAGAGGCCAAGGCCAAAGTTTAACTAGGAAGACAAAAGCTTGAGGAGGTGAAAGAGCATTGTTATCTTGGAAGCTAAGTTACCAGCGCTAGATGAAGCAAGAAAGAAATAGTACTTAGAATAGCCCAGCCAAAGAATATCAAAAGAAGAATCTACTCACAGCTGGAAATGCAATCAAGAGACCAAAGAGACCAAAACCAACGTTAAACTAGGAAAACAAAACTGGAAGAGGTGAAAGGGTTCTGTTCCCTTGGAAGCCGAGAAACCAATGATGGACAAAGCAAGCAATAAAGAAATAGTCAGCAAAGAGGGCATTCTATCAAAAGAAGAATCTACTTACAGCAGGAAATACAAGCATAGAAGTAAGGAAACATTTCATTACAACATACATCTGGAGCATGTTTCTTTATGGCAGTGGGGCATGGATGCTTACAGCAGCAGATAAGTCAAGGCTGGAAGCATTTGAAATGTGGTGCTACCGAAGAATGATGAAGATAAATGGATCGACCGAGTGACTAACAAAGAGCCATAGAAGAGTAGGAGAAAAGGGAAATCTGTCGAATACTTAAAAAAAGACAACGGGTCAACTTAATCGGCCATTTGAAGACCATTATATTAATTAATTGCCGGTTGAAGATAATCATCATGGGACAAGTGAACGGGAAGAATTGAGAAAGTAGTTTCTGGATAAATAATGGAGCAAGTTGTGAAGGATGTGAAAGAGAAGAGCTATGTTATTGTGAAGAGATTAGTTGATAGTGGAAAGCTGTGCCTTAACAATGTTCCTTCAATGGGGTCGTTTACCATACTTTTTTATTGCCGAATCTGATAGAGTTCATAAAATAAAAAGACCCGTATTTTTCCGTTTTCTGATCCGTCAATTGTTTATCGAGTTATAAGCGGCGAAAAACTGATGTTTTTAGCGCTTTCGGAAAAGTGGGCGTGGTGCAAACTCTGACGTATAACGACTTCGTCCAATCACAACTGAGCCCGCGAAGCTACTTTGCCTTATCGCGATGGGGGGGGACACAACAGACTCTGCCAATATGACAGTTGCGACAGCATCTGTGCGAGCAGACCTTCCGAGAAACCCCCTCCACTCCCTTCGCTTCCACGGAAAGCAGTCAAGGACGGGAGGAAAATGACGTCAATGTTGTCACAGCAGCTTTTCGGTGGGCGTCACCTTTTGCTTATTTTAATTTTTGATTTATGAGTGAATGGTTGTGGTTATAAGATTAATTTTTTCACTAAAATTCATTTTTCGTTTCCATCTAACGATTTAGTGTAGGAAATTGCGATTTCGGTTCCAAGTAAACGCCCCCATTCTACCTCCTTGAAAAATTTCTTTCAACTGTGATCCGTTGAAACCTTGGTCGGGGTTGTGAATAAATTGTTTTGATAACACAACTTAAATGTGTTCTTTCTTTCTCAATCTAAGGATTGTTGTCTGATGATGATGAATAGTAAAGCAAAGACAATGCTTCCATTAGAGTCCATTCCAAATCCTGTACTTAGTACTGTGTCTCACCTAGGGAGTGTTTGGGCAGTCTGGACGATTCCGTATCGCTGTCCGAGTGCGAATGCATCGATTTCAAGGACTGCTTCCTGTTGTTGCCCTTGCCCGCGGCGGTGTTCCCCGCCTGCTTGTGCTCCAGTCCGGCCGAGGTCAGGCCGCTGGCCGTCTGGTCCAGCTCGAGTCCGCACTGCCTCCCCAGAGAGGTCGACAGACCGAGGCTCTTCGTGATGGCCCGCGAGAGGGAGGAGTCGGAGTCTGGCGACGAGATGTTCCCGGCATCCACCGCGAACGCTTCCTGCCTCCTCCTCATCTCCTCCTCCTCCCACTGGCCCTCCCCCGCTCCCCCCTCCGGCGACCCCTGCGCCGCGGAGGTCAGGCCCGCCACGTAGTCCCTGACCATCGCCGAATCCTGACCCTGCTGCTCTCCTCCGCCGCCGGGACCCTGCCAGTGCTTGCCATCCAGCGACGGGGTCTTGGGGGACTTCTGCCTCATCCCGTCGGGGTAGAGAGGCGGTGGGTGAGGGGGGATGCTGAAGGCCGCGTGGGCCCTCTCCAGGAGGTGGGCCACTCCAGAGTCGCTGGAAGAAGGGGCTCCGCTGGAGGACGAGTTCTCCGGGCGGACGTCGCAGTGGTAGTGCAAGTTGGTGCTGGGACTGTGGAGGCGGTCACTGTAGAGAAGAGAAAAAGGAGGCATAAGTGGGGAAACAAATAAGATGTGACATTATTTTAACATACATAAAAACATTAGAAAAAACGCCCACAGGCGTACTAAAACATACTCAAGGATAGGAAAACAGACATTAACGAAAACATATAAGGTGGGTTAGTCTAAATAACCTAGATTTCAACCGAAAAAAATTCGACTTGGCCGGGAATGGAACCGTGGACCTTCCACTTCCCCGGGCAGATGCTCGTAGTCAGGTCCCTGACTGACTGGAGCCTGACTACGAGCCTCGACTGTCGAGGACAGCAAGTGATGAAGCCTTTAAAGGCAGTCGAAAGCTACAATACTTTTAAAACGTAAATGTACCGCTTTTTATGTGTTGGTGTTTAAACCCCTCCCCCAAAACATTCCCGTAATTTACTATATTTTGCACTAGCGTTTAGAATTTTGCTTATTGGGCTGAAAAATATAGTTGAACTGTCTTCACGAAAAGAGAATGTTAATTTAATTATTTGTTTAGTGAATAATAACCTAAATATCGAATTTCATGATGATAAACATAAGTATTAATGAAACCCCCCCAGAAGGAAATCCTGAGTACGCCACTATATGGGTTCTTTTCATTTAGGTACGGCGATAGCCGATTATCGAACGCAGGTGTCGTCGATCGCCAGGATGCAAATGAAATGAAAAACAGCTGGCACCCGCTTTTCGTGCTTGCGCAGTAAGCGCAGGGAATTGGAGGGTATAAATAAGAAAGTAGCAACGAAAGGAATCGTCCGGTTAAGTTCGAATCAGCCATATTATTCACCAATTTTGCTCGGTAAAAGGTACTGTGATTGATTTTAGTAATTTTTTACGCATGTTAGTGGAATGGCATAACAGTATTTTTGGATTTGGATAAATAAAAAACCTGACGATGCTGTAATACAGTGTAACCCGGGACGTAGTCAATTTTATTTTTTTGGATTTGGCTCGTTTTTTCGTTCTGTGTTATCATGTTTCGCTTCCTCTCCATATCGCCTGAATCTTCAGAATTAGTATTTTTGGAGTTCTGATTGAGAAATGCCGCAGAGTACCTTTCCTGTGTCTGCGAATTTACAAAAAATATTGATCTGTGATCTTAACAGAGACGCCAAATAAATCTTCATTTGTTGATGCCAAGGAGGCTACAAGGAGGCTAATATAATATTCGTGGTTGATGCATTGTTTGACGTGACGTCATATTACGCCAATAGCTTATCATCTGTTCGGCTCTCCTCAGAGCAGAGAACCACCGGCAGCCGGTGACAGACGGCGATCCAGCTAAATCGAAAGCACCGCGGAGTGACGACCGCCGTCTACCGCCGGCTGTAGCCGCATATCGAAAGCACCCTACATAACAATGGAATAATGAATTGTTGTTACCCGTCTAAGTTTACTGCGCAAAGTTTCATTATTGCATGACGCCGGGTAATTAGTTAAATTTAACATGCAAGATTTGAGGACACGGTTGAACCATTGTAAGTCAAAGAAAGGCATGTAAAAATAAACATTTATGGTGCACTCTCTCTCACTCCAAACTCACATTTAAAGTTATAGCCTGCCATAGTATGCTGGGTTTTCTTGTATATTTTTAACGAGTTCAGTGCATGCATCCGTCTCACATTTGTACAGGATATGTAGTGAAAGTTGTATTAACATTGTGTGCATCACAAACCAAATATAGTGCGCACTACAACCACGGGTATTCCACTCCTTTAAATAGGTTTCAATTGAGTCTAAATTTCTTTTTCTATTTATCTACTTGAATGCCCATTGGTGGTATGCATACTAGAACATGTAAATGGCAAAATATTGAAAAAAATCTGAGAGGAAAAATTCTATATGTAGTGAGTAGACCACTCAAGACTTTTGCCCATAACATCCACTTTATAATAATAAATTTTGAAATATTGAAATGACTGCATATAATCAAGAGTTTGAATACGAAAATTTGAAGTATTAACTGGTAAAATTTCGCGAGCATAAATATTCAATGAACGTTGAAAACCAGATCACACAAATCTGGTAAAACTGGAATAAAACAGCAGGTAAACCAAAATCATCGTTTGACAGGTAAGGATGAATAGAAATCAAATTTTACAACTCACTGAAAGGTAGGTAGTATGTTTCCCCTCATGCTGAACTAAATCAAGGGTTTGAGTTACATCTGATTAACTCCTCCATCGCCAATATTAAAGGTTATTCACACCCAACTAACCCGATTAAGTTAACATAGAAAAATTAAGGAAGTAGCATTTTCAAATAGCTTTATTGACTACCGCTACACAATGGTGATATGAATTGTCACGCTTATGTTTGGGAGCTAAGAACAACTATTGAAGCTATAATAACAAGAAAAAAAGAAATATAAAAAAAACCGCCGAGCAAAAAAATCGTTCATTATCGAGGAATGCCATTACACAGCTAAGTGACCAGCAATCTTGTCAGAAATTAGCAATCCGGGAAAAGATTTTTTTTAAAGCTTAAACGACGCGGTCCATTACATGCGGTCCAAGGGCGAACCTTGGGGAATCGCCCTTTCTCCGGACCTTGATGGACCGAAAAGTGAAAACCAGATTGTGTGCGGGGGTTCCGGAAGAGGGGAAAGTAGTTTGCATGAAACTTTCGGCCAAGGAGGAGTGGGTTACATCGCCGCTGCCTCAGTGATAGGCCCGAGACGGGGGCAAGGTCATTAAATGGGCAACAGTGAAAGGAATCATTAAAACTGAGCGAAGAATAAACTAGTCCCTGATGCATTCCAAAACACTTTCATCCTCACCGAACACATTCTGAGCTGAATTAAGTGGATGTCAGCATAACAAATCAGGCGTAAACTTCGCATTTTGATGGGGTAAAATTTCCACCATCAAAAAGAGAGAGCACTTCGTTTACCATTAGTCGAATTCCAACATCAGAGGTTTCCAATCGATAATTTCACTACTGCATTTCAATGCGACGGTTGACGCGATACCATTCACTTACGAATACATCTACCTTTCTCCTCAAAGAGTCCTGATGGCCATATATTCTTCAGGAGAAATGGTTCTTGGTTATTTATATTACACTGAACCATGAGTGTAAAAACGCTTTGAGGATCGACCCTGATTGTAAACTATTTACATCAACATTTACCGCCAGCGATTAAACACATTTTGGCCTCCAATACAAAACGTATGGAAGGCAATTGATCCACAAGTTCAAAAACACCTCTCGGGCCAATCATACGCACGAATGCCTTATAATTAATGAAACGGTTCAGCTGGGTCGGTTTTATAACATGCACACTGGATTTCCTTAACAAAAAACTACACCAATGAGGGATTTTGCATAGACGTGGAAGGCGCTGACTTCCGCGGTTACCATACGCTTCGCACGGAGCTATCTGCATCTCATTGCCCACAGCAAATTAAATCAATGTCGGAATAATTTCTCCATGACTCATTCAAGCGTGATGGATAATCGATGCAATTGCGCGAGAGCGTTTGGCGGCATTTAAGTCACGCATGTGAGGAATAATTAAACGATTTCGAAACTTGCCTCATATCGGCGACGATTGAGCAATCGAGCGCTTAGGAATGCGCCTGGGGCGAATGAGCCCTAGAAAAAAGGACATAGGAGGTGGTTACATTCTAAAAAAAATTATACGCATTGGGTTTTTCCGTATCACAAACGCTAAGGGACGACGTAAAGACCAGGGGCACAGTGTTTGAAACCATCCGGATTATCTCGAATAGGTTACCAAGGAGTCACGTGGTATAAACACGATGGTTCGCAAATTTAGTGTGTTAAAACCGCTGATTACAACCTCATTCACTGTTTACACATGTGTTTTTAGCTCATCTGGGGGCTCTATAGTCGAGACAGAGGAGAAAAACTCAAGCGAAAACAATTAATGATATTGCAACGAGCGATTCAGACACACTTAATTTCCAACCATTTGTGTTTGTACCACATGACCCCTTGGTTACCTATTCGAGATAATCCCGACGGTTTCAAACACCCCCAGGTACCATTTGCAAAGAGCAGCTAAAGAACCTTTCAGGCTATCGCAAATCAAATAAACTCATGGATACGGACTGTGAGGTGCAGCGATAACTATTCAGTGAATTACTTCAATGGGATACTAAAAGAATGAATCACTCCCTTCAAACAATCGGCCCGCAATCCTTCTGTTTGCTTTACGCCTTTAAGGTGACGTCACTCGGAATTTCTTCCAGTGACTAGCTTAAATCGCCACGCCTCTTCCAATTTCTCACACCCACGGCGCGCTCGAATTCCAACAGTAGTTTAGCAACGAACATCTTTGCGAGTTCTCCTCTTCTTCATTTAAGATAGACAGAGCGATATTTGTCTACTAACAGATTTGAGTGAAACTTTATATGAATATCTTTATTAGCGATAGCTATTAGTAAAAGTGAAAGAAATACACTAAACCGATTTCATTTTTTGTTTATACGGCGCTTTCTCAGCACTCAACCAAATGGTTCATGAGATACATTTAGTCATAATTCGATCAAATGTGTACAGATTTTCTTCTAAACGTAAAATAATAAATAGTGTATTATTATAATGATTACTATCAAATATCATGGAGACACACCGACTCAAAGATACAAAAAATATATTAAAATATAACTTTTAGCTTAATTTCGAATAACGCTCCGAAAAGAATTAATGGTAACCACAACAATCTTTATCTAAGTCATAACATGATTTAATTAAGGCAAAAATACATTATACAATTCTTTTATAGTTTTCATAATGTCTTGTACGGTACTTTATGATTTGTTTTACTCTAATAGAATGTCGCCCGAGTGCTTTTTCGACGTACTTTCGCGAATTTTGTGTGATAAAACCGCTGATTACAACCTCATTCACTGTTTGCACTTGTGTTTTATCGCATCTGGGGGAGTCGAGATGAGGAAAACTCACGTGAAAGCAATTAATGATATTGTAACGAGCAATTCAGAAACACTAAATTTGCAAAATATTCGTGTTTGTACCACGTGAGTCCTTGGTTACCTATTCGAGATAATCCCGACGGTTTCTGGTAGCAGTAATGGCGGTTATAGTTATTTGGCGGAGGAGACTAACGGGAGTGTAAGGAGGGTATTTTGGAAGAGACGGGAATTATACAGGGCAAATGGAGAAACCCTGAGTCGACATTAGTCCACTCTTTTGACGCAGGACCCCAAAGCGGTACACTTTTTTGTGGATGGAACAGATATCTCAAATAAGTCAAGTCCATCACATCCTCTTTTCTTGAAATCATTGTATTAACACCCCAATATAACGAGGCTACGTAAACAAATGATATCTCCATAATGTCTGTTTGTAAGTACATCTTTACCCACAGTTTCTGAAGTGAATAAACACAAATGGACGACCTTAACTTTGGTGACGCCTAAGGCGAATAACAAAAATAATATACTATGCTCCCCACCATTTTATATTCCACAAATCAAAACGTGTTATTTGTTGTTATTTTAGCGACACTAGGTCACCCCTATCAATAAACAAAAATCAAATCAAATAATACTACTATGGCCATGATGAGATTCTTTAGTGGAAAATATGGAAATGACGGCGTTGCTGACAAGGAGTTTACTCCTTAAGAGAAGTTGGGCTTCAGAAATTCAAATCGGAAAATTGTGAAACATACCACTTCGAAAGAAGGTTAATTTGTTTGAGTGTTTTTTTTCTTTTAATCTCAGAGGCCGTATAGCTACTTCGTCCTTTTTTAAATATCAATAAATACTTCATTTGATATTTCACTACAGTATACTGTACTCTCATACTGTTTATGGCGATACACGCCCAACATCAGCCCAAGCAAATCCAAAATGAGTTGAATAGGGGCGAATATGGTGCAAAGGTTAACCTGGCACAGTTCCCAGGAACATGCCTCCGCGACGCAATGGGAGGTTTCGTCTTCTCTCTCAACCTGGTTGCATGATTCCGACCCGAAAGGTCCTTTCTTAAAGACCGCCAAATGTCGTCTCGAGAATGACAATGAACGGGATATTTCGACACCGAAATCCGAGCTCGACCCAGCCAAGGAGTGGAAATTTCGAACGGCGAGTGGAGAGAGAGAGACTTGGGTCTGCAACGGGAATGTTCTTCTCATTCTTTTCTCTCCACAACCGTTTGTCTTATTCTTACAAGAGCTTCCTCGGGAGGAAATCGCGTGAGAAAGTCCGGGGACGTCGTTGGGAGTATTTAGTTGCATAAAAGCCATTTTGGGAGACACAACGAATGAATCGCGGGTGTTGCCACGGCAACGCCCAAACCAAACACGCCACGCATCCTTGACGACGATAAATTTCCATACATAAACAAACTTGCAATTTTATTTTATTTTTGAGATCCATTAATAACATGTCACTGCTGGGATATTTCTACATGGTATGATATAAATACAAATTCTTTCACAGCCATTTAAATTCGAACACGCGCAGAAATTGATATTTTATCGATATTTTCATTCATAAAGTTTTTCGATGCACTGAAAACAATACATTTCAGCTTAAGACTTGCCAAAAATATAGCACTACGGCCTTGAGAAGAGGACTTTCCAAGTACTTGACTCATTACCATACAAATCTGATTCAGGACTTCTTTGCTTCCTCCCCACGCAATAAAGAGAATGTCATAAAAATAAAACAAAAATAAAAATTAAAGAAAATAAGGTACTACAAAGTTTATTTTTTCTTTTGGGAAGCAAAGAATGTATATTAATATGCACCAAGCACTCGTGAGAGCCGAGGAAAGGCACTTGAACGCAAAAATTAAGCGCGCAATTTAGAAAATGAGATTACAGAACATGCAAGCACGTTTAAGTCCTGATATAACAAGATTGATGGAATCGGATATAATTTCATACAGAAATTTATGTTGAAATGTTTAAAGAAAATATGCATATCATTCATCATTAAGCTGTGGTGCAGATTGAAAATGTCAAGCGCAAGTTAAGTTAATAAACCTTTATTTCCATAAGTTTCCAGAAAAGGTAGTCTCAACTTTTGAAGGTGATAGCTATGCTTGTAAGAACAATTGATTATCCACACAATTTTAATCCTTGCGAAAGACTGATTAAGAGGAATCTTATTAATTTCCGCTGCAGACTTACACTTCATTTTTACCTAGTCACTCCGTATATTCTAGAAATGAATTATTCACCGGTTATAATTCCATGATTTATTGGAAACCTCGTGCACTCTAAAAATAATTGAGTTTGCTTCCGAAAACGCGCTTTCGTTTAATCAATAGTCAATCAAGACAGAATCTAGGAATTAGAGCCGGTAGCAGATTCTGTTAAAGTTAAAAATTATTTGCACATAGCTCTATACGTAATACCATGGAGAAAAAATGTCACAAGAGCGAGTCATAATGTAATTCTTATACGGCTAAAAATAAAATGATTGTCTCTGCTTTAGAAATTATGACGAAAGTGAAAAAGCACAACAATGCACAAATATGACGTCAAACAAAAGTAAATTACGGACGCTAACGGTGGAAAGCGAAATCGGAAGGAAGGGAAGTTTGAGAAGCGACTGGGAGAAACATCCTTCGGTTTCCAACACTTTATTTACATGACGACACCTCTATGCCATCGCGCGCCGCCTGGGAGGCCGCTACGACGATTGCGATACGCTTTTAACACGGCCTCCATCAGTTGCGTGACTGAAGTGTCCTCTACCGGATGGAGGTGGAGGAAGAGAAAGAAATCGCTGGGAGAACAGTTATCTTGTTTGCATAACGCTATGATTGAAGCAAAAGCCTTCGCCAGACTCCTTCACGAAAGGGTTCTCGCTATTTCGAGACGAGTCGACGACCGGAGCTCCGGTTCCCACGACATTTTGCGAAAAATTTCGACTGAGACCATTTCCCTGACTTTGTTTCCCTCGAATACAACTCGACCTTAAGAGCTACAACCACGGTGGGAATGTAAAAGGATGCCAATTGAGTCTGCCGAAATGGCAGTGATTTCCTCACCAACACTTTCACCCTTTCTACTCGGTTCTGTGAGGATAAGGTTTTCAATCAGGAACCGAAATTTTAATGGGATTGAGGAAAGGGAAAATTGTCCAACCGATATTAAGAATCGATGTTGTTGCGCAAGCGATTTTTTTAGAACACGGGCGAGACAGTTTTCCCTGAAACTAGAGTGAATAAAAACAACATTTTCTCGGCTTCCTTCTTCATGAGCGTGGGGTTTACACGAAAAAAAGTTTTTCCTGCTATTTGTTTTAAGTATATTTCGGTAAAAAAATTACTAGCCCCGTCGCCAAAAGAGGATAGAATGATAGATTTTTCTACATATATTTGGTTTTCCATTCTCTTTTCGCACTTATAAGCACACCTATAGGCGATCCACAAAATGTCTTTGTTGTCCGTTCTACCGATGAAATGTGGACGTAGAACTATTACCGCCAGATTTTCCTCAAACTCTTACGAAAAAATACGCGAATCGTTTATTTTTAAAGACTCCAACATACCTCTACGATTTCATTCATCATCTACACTCAAGAAAATGAGAACCGAAACACTATTTCAATTACGAGCATATCTTAACTGGATAAATTATGCCAGAGTATACCTAGACAAGATGAGAACATTAATACCATTAGCTATTTGTGAACATTCCTGTGAAGTCATGATTTTTGGAAAGGTGAGAAAAGGTGGAGAAAAATCCAGCCTACTCTTAATGAAAAGGGGTATGGGGGGATGTGTTTGAAACCTTCGGGATTATCTCGAATAGGTAACCTAGGAGTCACGTGGTATCAACACGAATGGTTCGCAAATTTGGTGTGTTAAAACCGCTGACTATAACCTCATTTACTGTTAACACTAGTGTTTAATCTCAGCTTGGTGCTCTATAGTCGAGACGGATGAGAAAAACTCAAGGGTAAACAATGAATGAGGTTGTAGTCAGCGATTTTAATACGCCAAATTTGCGAACCATTCGTGTTTATACCACGTGCCTCCTTGGTTACCTATTCGAGGTAATCCCGATGGTTTCAAACGCAACCCCTATGCTGATCTCTCCAAACAGTATTCCAGCTGCAACCGCTAAACAATTGATTAAATTCTGGCAACGATAGGATTTGAACCCTAGCCCTCGAAGTGGGAAGCCTCTAATGAAGCCTACACAACAATCCGATCCCCGAGTCAACGTCGAACGAATCCCACAGGGGTGGTAATTACTACATTTAGAGTAGTTTCGACCCTGGCCGCTTTCGGCATTCTGCCAAGTTCTGATCAACATCAAAATTGCCCTAAGGACTTTACCGAACTCTAAAGCCATGATTTGGCGTTGACCAGTTGGGGCTAGCGGAGCCCACATCCTATTATCAGAGTTCTAATGAAAGATACGTACAATCACAGTGCACTGTACCCATCGAAATTTCATTGGGCAACGACAATAACGATATAATCGCAACAGAAAGACCGCATTACATAACAATCGCATTACCCGACGTACTTATCGGTGGCCTAACTCAAAAATGAGGCGAAACTCTCTAAACCCAACAATACCTAGGTTGTTACATCACAGCTTCCCCAAAACTTGGAATTGACGAGGTTGAGACGTAATAATGCTGTCATTTTCGAGTCTCAAAATCGTCCGAGTCGTTCCCGAATAAGGCCGGTTGTAGCGACTGTCTCGGGAAGGGAGAATCAATCAGCTGAGAACAGGATCTGGACAAACAGGCGACGACGCAGTTCCGTACAAACAAAGAGGCACAAAAAAATTTGCCAGCTCTCCCGCAGAATGGCGAAGACATCCTGTTTATTTTTTGCCAAAGGCGTGGCGGAGTGGGAAAAAGTACATTTCCGCGACGCTCCAACGCCGCGAAGGAATTCGAGACCTAGACATAAGGAGAATTCGGCACAGAATTCGGTAAATCAGGGATTTTTTGACGTGGATTCGGGGCCTACGCGTACGGCAACCCAGATTTGACATGGTTGCACACCTCGAAAGTTGACGGAAATGATCGGTCACGCCGATGCCTACTACCATCGGGTAAGTATAATATAGAGGGCACACCGCAAAGGGCAAAACTGTTATAGGTACGTTTTGGATGTAGTACTGGAAGGTTTCCATAAATGGCGAGGGAAGAATTTTTCACTTTGCGTCACAAACGATATATATCACTTCCATCGCTATCGTTTTTGTAATCAACTTAAGTGGCACAATCGAGCAGTGTCTTGCAGTCTGCTCCGTCTGCTCCTTGTAGCGGTGGATTATGTGTTTTTTATGAAACAACAAGGGATCCTTCCTGTGACAAGATTGTTTGCTTTAATAGTGAGAGGAATGTTAACTTATCCATGTGACCGTTGACATTCGGTAAACGCATATCGCACCATTATAATAAAATAACAAAACTACAACAATAGCATACGTTATGTGCCACTTAAGTTGATTAGAAAAACGAAAGTAATGGAAGCGATATTATGTGACGTAACGCGAAAAATTCTTACGTCTCCACCTATGGAAACCTTCCAGTACTACGTCCAAAACGAATAAAAGTTTTGCCCTATGGGGTGAGCCCTCTGTATTATACTTACTCTATGCTACTACTCAAAGAGGTCAGAGTCAACTAGAGGAGGTATACGCACGCTAGCTTAAAGATGACAATAAATGCCAGAGTAGAGGTGCTTGGGAACGATTAGGCCTCGCCTAATCCATACAAAACATTGTGTTTTATACGGCATCTTATGGGGACTGCAAGTGTGAAAAAAAACAAATAACATTGAAATGATACCAAAATGTCATCGCAGCGGTGTCTGTTAACCTTCCAGGGTGTTAAAGGTAGGTATTGCTGCATTTCACTCCCCTTGGAGCTAATTTTATTACTAAAACTGGTCCGAATTTAACTTATTCGGGCAAAATATTTGGCGTTTATTTGCTTTTTTCGCACTGCTCTCTGTTTATTTGACGAATGTTGAAAATGCATTCCATTATTCATCTTACTGTACTACTGCGTACAAAAGCAACTTCATCCCTAAGAGTAGGACAAGTAGAATATATTCGTGCCGAACAAGATGGCCGACCTATATTCTCAAATCACCTGAGATGCCTCCTGAAGTAGCATTCTAACCTCCCGGGTTCCACCGGTTCTACACCATGCGGGAGTGTGAGTTATCCAATCGAATTCCTCATAGATTTTCGGGTGCGCGAGTCGTAAATGTGGAAGCCACCGGTCGACGAACGCATTCACACAAGCCGGCGAGAAAGGAGAGAGTGAGGGATAGGGGAGGGATGGTAGGGTTCGTGGTCCTTGGCGAGGGGCGATGCACTCCCTTGCCCGCTCGTCGACCGGCTCGGCCACGCTTTGGCTCACCTGCGAGGCGCGTACCGTGGCCAGCACGCAGGGTGGCCCGTCGCGGGAAATGAGAAACACGACGCAGCGTTTTGGAAGGGGAAAACACTAGAAATGCATGCGAAGAAAAAGAGGAAAAGAAGGGAAAATCAAGAGAAAAAGAAGAGAAAAAAAAGAGAAAAAAATAGGGAAAAACAAGAGAAAAAGTAGGGAAAAACAAGAGAAAAAGTAGGGAAAAACAAGAGAAAAAGTAGGGAAAAACAAGAGAAAAAGTAGGGAAAAACAAGAGAAAAAGTAGGGAAAAACAAGAGAAAAATTGGTGAAAAGCAGGAGAAAAATTAGAGAAAAGCAAGAGAAAAAGGGGAAAAACAAGAGAAAAAGAAGTAAAGAGGAAAAACAATTGGAAAACAGCGGAAAACGAGAGAATCGTTAGCGTAAAATACATCTGCATCCATCTACATCTAAGTTTTACCCTGCAAGCCACCACTAGGGTGTTAGGCAGATGGTATCTCCACAATTAGCGTGTATTACTACCCATTCTAAGAGTAAACGAGCATATTGCCAGCGCCTACAGCAGGGATTTCATCGATAATAACAAATTTGTCAAGGAAACAGCGTTTTCACACGCAATATAGCCACCTACTTCTAACTACTTTCCAGTCGGACCGGCGCAAATCACGTAACAATAATTTTATATAAAAGAAATTTCACTTTTCTCAGCCTGGAAATGGAACATGGAACCAAAATAGTGTTTATGCTTCACACATAAATGATATAATATAATTCTTACATCATTAGTTACAATCTAAACAAAAACTTAAAGTTAAATTAGAATATTCTCACAAAGGCACTCAAAAATCTCATTTATAATGAATTTATTCATTTTAAAAGCAATTCTGCGACGCTGACGTAAGCTCTCACTTTAACGCACTATTTTTTTCTAAAGGCCTGACCGACTACGGCGCCAATTCAGTCTCGCTAACACATTTCATCTGTAAAATAAAAACCGGTTGCACTTTGATAACTAAGTCGTGTTGGTACATCGTATTATTACTATTTTCTTTCCCGGGAAAAGCGCATTTAATATCAGTTATTTGAAAAAATGAGATACGATTGCCAAATGAAATATTCCTATATTTTCTCCCAACTATTAACCACGGCAGTATTAAAAAAATAACAAGATATTCCGGAAAATTATTGCAAAATAAACACGCCTGCTAAGTCATTAAAAACCAGACTGCTAATGAAATCAAGAGTCTTTCATTATATCCACGATTATTTCAGCATCAAGTTCGCTTCCTTCCAAACGAATCGATTAGGGCTGGAAGCTCTTTTTTTAGCCCCACAATTCAGAAACACAATATCTTTATTTTATTTCAGAACGAAATTAGCGAAAACAACTCTCGACGAAAGCTTTTAAAGTCATTTTAACATTAAATTGATCAGTCCACTCAAAAACATCAAGAATTTCAGGACGAGGATCATCAGAATTCATTAGCATAAGCACCCAAAAACGATTTTTTTGTGGAGACTTACACGAACTGAACAGCGCTAATGATAATTTACTTTATTGGACCATATAATCTCCCAGAACCTGAAATCACAAGTTACCTATCTGCTGAAGAGCTAGCGGGGAAAAAAAATTTCAAAGGGTGGCGGTTTCATTTGTGAGAGTAGAAAAACCTTGGAATGAAAAACAAAAACTTTTTTCTCCTAGGAACCATGAATATGATGGGACACGTGTACTGAGAGATTTATTCATAAAGTAAAATTCGAGGTACTACAATAAAATGACCAAAATCGCGGAATATCTTTATAAAAAAAACAACCACATTTAAATTCCAATTTAGAAGAACCTGGGAAAACACGATTCTAAAAAAATTGGTAAAATATTTTTTTAAACCCTTTATTGTAAATGAGGCAGTTTACGAGGAATTCAATTACTACGTAATCACATCGCATCGGTCCTACAATACAAAAATTTTGAAAACGGCGAACGTGAATTACAATTCATAATCCAACATTTAACTTGCATAAAACTGTTGAACTATAGGATTGAGCGAGGTTGAGACGTCACTGATGCAATCTTTAAGGTTAGTTGTGCAATGAGAGTTATACGGCCATTCGTTCCTCATGCTTTTATATCAATGGCCTTCAACAGAACCTGTAAAGAACCTTTCAATGGCTAAATCGAATTGTAAGGAATAAAAAATGATTACCTTCAGTATGATGTCGAAATGCGACACGAATCATTAAGTCCACGAATTAATTAAGGGAAAAGATAAATTTATACTAAAAAGCTGGCTTTTGTAAACGCAAATACAACCAAATTAATCGAATCATTCGCGTAATTCACCACGTTCCGAATCCCACTATTAGCCTAGTTTCTCCTCCATCTTCATCACCTTTATTCAACAATTCTAATGGCTGCTTTACACGGTACAATTTCTTGCGCAAACGAATGGATGAAACTGAACGAAATTGTATGTTTGTCCGAATGGAATTGGAATTAGAAAGGTTCTATTTTCCGTTCAGTCAATCAGACATTCGCACAAGCGTTCAAACAATTTGCCGCTTTACACGGTACAATTTTCCTCATACAAGCGTTTGTACTAGAAATTGTGATGGGTAAAAAATGTACCGTTTAAAACGGCCTTAAGATTGGTTTGAAAAGGCTCTCCACTACATTCTCCTGTCGAATAACCTCTTCGCATTGATGTAATTCTCATCTTCCACACCCTTTTGCACTTTGTCCACGTATGTCAGCGAGATCTTCCTTCGCCATCATTCCCATTTTCATGTCCTTCGACGGTTTTTTCAATCAGGCCATAATGTCTCAAGATATGGCCGATTAAGTTGTCCTGTCTTCTTCAAGTTTTCAGCAGACCTCTATTCTCCCACTCTTCAGAAGACTTTCTCGTCACTCACTCGTTCGATCCATTCAACGTTCATCATTCTTCTGTAGTACCACATTTCTATATCTATATAGGAGTATACATCTATATAGGAGTCTGCCGCAATATACTAATTTGTATCGGTGTTATTATATTCTAAAAACTTTCTCACAGCCAACAATCTCACTTAACTGTTTCCAAATGTATGTTCAGCATGTACTATGAGAGCAGCAGAGAAGAAAAGGGTGGAAGCATTCGAAAAGTAGTGTTGCAGAAGAATGATGATGATTAAATGGATCCACCGAGTGAGTAACGAGGAAGTTCTAAGAAGAGTGGGAGAAAAGAGAAGTCTTCTGAATACCCTAAGAGGAAGACGGGATAACCTAATCGGCCACATCTTAAGACACGATGGCCTGATGAAGACAATAGTTGAAGGACAAGTGGAAGGAAAGAACGGCAAAGGAAGGCCTCGTATGAGGTATATACCTATAGAACTGGTTGTGAAGCACGTGAAAGAGTGGAATTACCTCAACATGAAGAGGTTGGCCGATAGAAGAAACGAGTGGACTGCGACAAACCAATTCTAGGATTATTGACCATTGATGGTGTGTGTTCAAATATTTCCTTACTTCCTCGCTTGTATTTCCTGCAGTAAAAACAATCTTCCTTAGGCAGAATGCCCTCTCGTTTCTCCTCCATTACGAAACCTAATAGAGGAACGCTAGGTTCGTAATTTAAGTTCACCTTCCTTGGAGAAATCCGGTGATTAAAATAATGACGAGATTAAAGTAATGAACTGGAGGCTAGCGGCCCAAGATGTAGGGAAAGTGGCAGTGGAGACGGAGAAAACTTGAAAGAAGAAACGAAGCACCCCCGAACGAAATAAGTACCTACCTCTCCACGGAGTGGCCAGGCAGATGATGAGATTGGCCATCAAGAGTGGGAATCTCCCTGTCGCGTTTTCCGCTCGCCTGTGCGGAATGACCCGCGTCTTCAGAGAGGAATCAAAGCACGAACGCCGAGCGCACATCCAACTAGGGAACGTAAAACGCCCACTCGTGTGATGTAATCTGAAAATGCCGGAACCCGCGAATTTCCGCATCGCCGGACCAGTGACGAGAGAGAATTTTTCGAGGAAGGAGTATTTCGGTGCGATTCGGCGATATCCGTGGGGCGCGCAGATATATCGCGGTGAAGCGAAAGTAAAGATTCGAGGATTGCGAACTGACCGCGAATACCTCAGCGGAGTCACACGCTAAAATGTACAAATAGCAGAATTTACACATTGAAAAAATCCACCTTGATCGGGACTCGTACCCTGAATCCCCTTTTTTCCGGCCTGGGAGGGTGTAATCGAATCGCTCGAGATTAATGTCGCACGTAACTAAGGAATCGTTCGTATGTTTTTACTGTGCGTTCGGGATGATTTCGTACCTGACTCAATTTGGAACGATTCACACACACCCACCTCACCAATCTACCAGTTGAGCTACCAAAACTACCTTCTCTACTATGGATTTATAGAAACCACAGAATTGTGTAAATGCCGCGAAAGTGAAGATATTCTCAGGAAACAGTAATATGATGAGAAGTATCAGGATTATACACATTAGGGAGTCGCGTTGGAGTGGTTTCTTCCTATCCAAAAGACCCTAGTTCGAATCCTGAGGGGGGGAGGTTGGGTTTGAAACCGTCGGGATTATCTCGAATGGGTAACCAAGGAGTCACGTGGCATAAACACGAAGGGTTCGCAAATTTGGTGTGTTAAAACCACTGATTACAACATCATTCATCATTTACACTGCAATGTAAATGGTAGTAAGTATAAAGTAGTAAAATGCAGTGTAAAGAAAACACCATGGTGTTTTCTTTCACCTGGGGGCTCTACAGTCCAGCCCTTCAACATTGCGGTTACTTGTCGGGTAACGCATAGGCGCGTGCTGGAGCCTGCGGACCGGAACTTCTTCGTAACCCGGGAACAGTACAGAGAAAGGAACTCTCCAACTTTATTAATATTAATGCACCCAGCGCGGCAATTTCGTATTCGCGGCAGTCATCAGGCAGTAGTACTACGCCCTCCCACGCAAAAATCCAACCTTTGGGAGTTGAGGGTACTCGTGGTTTGCGTTTCGTCTGCCCACCTAACGGACATCTAGAGGTGAGTGTTCGTCATCTCTCCCTCTCCCTTTCTTATGCAAAAGGTAACACTGTTCCCAGGTTCCGTATCCAAGCATTTGTGGCGTCTTCAGTTCCCAGTGACCCCCGTTGGCATATCTAACATCCTCTCCAATTCCCCTCTCCTCAGATAGGAAGGGAGGGAACCTCTCTAGCGGCAGGCTTCGTTATTATCTAGGGTAGGGTTCCCATCCACCCCGTTTCTGCTGGGACAGCCCCGTTTCTAACAAAAAAGTTACGGGTTAATTCGTAAAGTCCCTCTTTTTTTTAAGTACCATTCAATGGAAATAAGTAATTGGATTCTTCATGTTATTAACAGTACCCTTTCTATAGACTATCGATAATAATAATCACCGGCATTTTACATTTATAAATAACTAGTGGAAATGTTCTTTCTTTCCATTGTAAATGGAATTACTGTGAATACTCGCTCATAGTAGTAATAAATGAGAAGAATAACTATAATATTTTTATATTTGACTGTCCCATTTTTTTAAAAAATGTCCCGGGTTTTATAAGTAAAAATTTTAGAATGTCCCGGGTTTTCAGGAAAACATTATGGGAACCCCTAATCTGGGGCCATATTCAGAATCACAACTACAGTCTCTCTTCTGTTTACGTCCTAAAATCCCTACAGCGAGTGAAATTGGTGTGCAGATTCTACCTTCAAAGGTGGTATTACTTCTCAGCCTGACGCTAAGAACAGAGTTGATGGTAAGAATATGGCTGGGACATGTACGAATCTCAACTACAGTCTCACTTCTACTGTTTACGCCATATAATCTCTATTACGAATTCAAAAGGATAGGTACGCAGATTATAGTCAGAAGCGGTACACGGCGTGGTAATACCAACTTTTCCAGCTGAATCTGCACATCAAATGGACCCAAATTGGATATCTTAGGGCGCAAGAAGTAGAAGCAAGAGTTGATATTCTGAAAATGCCCCCTAGGGTCTTGAGGTGGAGGTGAATGGAAGGGGATTCAAGGACGGAGTAAGGGGCGGAAAATTCGAAGCAGCAGGGCGAGAAAGATGGAAAGGAAGTTTAGGTGGGATGCGTCCTTTTCTTTTCTTTTTTGGATGTGTCGGTTCGTGATATTTTTTCCTTGCTCAGTTGTTCCGCGCCGCTATGCGTGAAAGGCGGCGAGCGGGCGTCCGCCGGTTCCTCTTCCCTCTCTGTCTCTCTCGAGCTTCGGACCGTGCCCGGCGTCCGGGTGGAGTTCCATGCTTGCCTTTCCACGGTAGCCACTAGCCAAGACCCTCTCTCGTCTCCTTTTCTAGTTCCTCGAGCCCGAATGACCTTCACCGGTTCGTTTCGTTAGCTAATAACACGAGTTTTATCATTTATATCTATATCTACGACATACCCTGCAAGCCACCTCGAGGGTGTGTGGCAGGGGGTGCATCCACACCAGGAACAATGACACAACAAACAAAAATGAACACTACAAAACAAACACTATAACTTTAAAAGTAATTGGGAAAAAAAAAGAAAACTGCCAAATCCCAATCATGCAGGACACTACCACGAATACCATGCATGCCTTGAAACCCGGCACCAATTTCATAGATACTCATGCAAGCAAAAAAAAAAAGAATTAAGGTGGCTACAGAGATTTTTGTGGATGCACACTGGGCATTTTTGGAATCCCCCCCCCCCCCTTCCTCCCCTCGTTGGACATAAGCCCTCGGCGGACTAATTTCTCTCCGGACTTAGCCGAAGGACATAGCTCGCCTGTCGTGCGACATTCTTCGGCATTACCACATTTCAAATGCTTCCAGCATTGACCTATCTGCTGCTGTTATCGTCCATGATTTGCTGCCATATAGTGGCATGCTCCAGATGTATGTTCTAATGAAATATTTCCTCACTTCCACTCTTGTATTTGCAGCTGAAGGAATAATCTTGTTTTGGTAGAATGCACTTTTCACCTGCGCTATTCTACTGACAATTTCTTTTTCGCTTCGTCAATCACTGGTTACTCGTATTTCTCAGGTAACAATGTCCGTACCAATATGTGCCAGGTAACAGGCAACCTCTGTTTTGTCTGTTTTCCTAGTTTAACCTTGGTCTTGGCTTCTTTTCTACAATGGATCCATCACATAGGTTCCTAAGTACCTAGCCAAGCACTTATCGAGACGAAAGATTCGCGTTACGGTTACATCGACCAGCCTTCCTTCTAATTTTCCGCCAACCATCAGCCCATTTGAATTCTCTATTCTTTTCTTCTCTATTTCCTTCCCCATCAACTTATTCCCCTCCATCGCCTCATTTAACATACCCTTTCATTTTAACGCTCACTTCAACCACTTTTTTTCTGCTTCCTTTGAATTCTCCCAATCGATTTATTTCCATACCTTGCCACCATATTTAAATCATCCGTGGCTGATACTTCCTTGTAAAGTACCGACTTTATTTCTTTTGGATTTTTTTAAAGGTTTACTTTTCACCGCAATGAATACCATCCACAAAGTTAGGCCGAAACACCATGACTTTACGTCATGTCCCGCCAAATTTCCTTCAAAGCTGCCAACATATACTCCTCCTAAAACGAAACCTATGTACGCGTGCCTCATTAATAGAATGTTTGTGCATTCAAATCAGTGTGAACTCGAGAAATACTTAAACTCGTATCGTAGACGTGAAGTTTTACCTTTAAAAGCAGGAAACAGTTGACAAATCTATTTGTGTGATTATATTTACGTGTCGAGTGATACTACTTCCATTATTCTTTTGTTTTTTTAAGTCACGTCCAAATTGAAAAGTGAGATTTATGAGATAACTGCATTCACTCTTCCCGTCACTTTCACGAATGGCGTGCCTTTGCGGCAAACCCATAAGCACAGCGGTCACATCACGTCATTAATCGCGTATTTCGCGTCTTACAACTCAAAACCTCAGATGACCAGGAGGTGAGATATTTAAAAAAAACACTTGCGCTGCTTTGAAGTGATTCGCGAATGCGGAATTCCTCGAGAGAAGATTTTTATCGCCGAGATCGTATCTTCGTGTAGGCGCGGCTGAGCTGGCTTCCGCCGCTGTTATGAAACGCCGAGACAGGCGGTTATGATGTGCTCTCCCGTGTATCCCGTGTTCTTAGCGGAGAATCGTGACTTATCACTCAGCGTCTAATTCCTCTGGGATTCCTGCAGAATCTTTTCGGGCGTAGCTTAAGCGAACATGAATACCGTTTGCAGAGGAATGCTCATTCTAAGATAGTCATTCCTGCGCACGGTGACGTAATGTCTATGAGTTCTCGCAAAGCAAGTAATTAGTAGGACTATGGTCAAGAGGCACGATATTAATTAACAGAGGAGAAATAACCATCCACCCTACGTAATATCGCGAACGTGGAAACTGGTGGCTTACGAATATAGACCCATATTCTCAACCAACAGAAAGAAAACTCTTCCTACTTGATGATCCAGATTTTTATCTACACCCCAAGGAGGTTATGTTTGAAACCGTCGCGATTATGTCGAATAGGTAACCAAGGAGTCAAGAGGTACACACGCGAATAGTTTGCAAATTTAATGTGTCTGAATCGCTTGTTACAATATCATTAATTGGTTTAACTTGCGTTTTTCTCATCCTTCTCGACTATAGAGCCCACAGACGGGATAAAACAAAAGTGTGAACAATGAATGAGGTTGTAATCAGCGGTTTTAACACACCAAACTTACGAACCATTCGTGTTTGTAACACGTGACTCCTTGGTTACCTATTCGGCATAATCCCGACGGTTTCAAACACACACCCCCTGGCGAACTTTGTTTTTTGGCGCAATGATATTATGAGCTCAATTTGCGGGTAATCACGCTTCCTCATGCCAAGGAGATGAATGATTGTCTCAATTCTGTGGACAGGACAAAAAAAACGGAGTGAATGGATTGTGAGGGAAAAAAACACAAGTTCAAATTTTGTCGCTAAGTGTCAGGCTAGGCTTGATCCTCGGAAAAAAAGAGATAGAATGAAATACATCTACATCTACATAATACCCTGCAAGCCACCATAAAGGTGTGTGGCAGGGGGTGAACTCTCACCAAACATGCACTAAATATCATGCATAAAAATTTGTAATTAAAAATTAAAATAGCAAAGCATACATGCAAAAACATGCTGTTAGTTGGGTTAGCTTTAAGTCCTTATACCAACATGCAGCTACCAATGTTATCCATTGCTACTCTCGTACTGGATACATTTACCGTTATTCATATCCCTAATAGTACGAGGAAAAAAGGACATTCTGAATCTGTCAGTTCGGCAATCTATTTCTCTAATTTTGTGATTATGGTCCAGTCTACCATAGTAGTTGGGGTCCGCAAAATATTTTTAACATCACCACTGAAAGTATGGTCTTGGAATTTATTTAAGAGATTAAGTCTAAATTTCAACCTGCGATCTGACAATGATTCCCAATTCAATTCATTTAATAGACTGGTTACGCTAATTTATATAATAATATATTTTACTGATCCGATGGGAAGGGGTGTATCGAACGCAGAAAGGAATGGAATTACGTGAGAGACGGAGTACGGGCTTTCCATCGTCTAAGTCTACATCTAAAAAAATTTGCAAGTCACCATACAGGTGTGTGGCAGGGGGTGAATTCACACCAAACATGCATTACATATCAAACATAGAAAGGATTCGTAATTATATTCTAGTATAAACTTAGCTATTTAAAAAAAAGATAAAAATATCAAAGCAAGCAAGCAAAAACATGCTACTAGGTGGGCAAGCTTTAAACTCTTATACCAACATGCTATTCCAACTATAGTTGGAATAGCATGGGACTATATAGATCTAAGATATGCATTGTTACACTTGTGTTTATTTTATTGGATATATTTACAGCTATTCATGTCTCCAATTGTATAGGGGTAGAAGGATATTTTGAACCATCGGTTCGGCATTCGATTTCTCTAATTTTAAGATTATGGTCCAGTCTACCATAGTAAGTTGAAGTTCGCAAAATATCTTTAACGTCATCAGTGAAAATCTTATGTCGGAATTTATTTAGGAGATTAAGTCTAAATGTCAACCTACGGTCTGATAATTAATCTCATTTTAGTTCATCCAATAGACTGGTTACGCTGATATAGTTATCGTACCGTCCTTTTACAAATCTTGCCGATCCCAGTTGCATATTGGTATAAGAACTTCAAGCTAACCAAACAAACAGCATTATATTGTATTCTTGCTTTGCTATTTTCATCTTTTTTTTTAAATTGAATTCCAGACTAGTACATTATTACTAATCCTTTTTTATGCATGACATGTAATGCAAGTCTTGTGTGAGTTCACCCCCTGCCACACACCTTTATGGCGGCTTTCAGGGTATTATGTAGATGTAGATGAAAAGGAAAAGGGGCAAATTTGGTATCGAGCGTAGTTCCGAATCATGGATGAGAAGAAAAGTTGACGGGACTGAATTGAAGTAATTTGAAACGTGATGGAAGAGGACGGAGGAAGTGAGTCTGAGACGAAGACAAAAGGATTTGAGATGGTGCTGGGAGGGGAGGAAAGGAATTTGCGGGAGGAATGGCCGGAAAATATCAGAAACGCTGGTTTGGAGAGATTTTTCCAAAGAATTCGAGATCTAGAAGACGGGATCTATAAGACCCATCTAAATGGGTATACGGTGGAATGGAACGAAGAGAATGGACATTTTGAACGAAAGGAGGGAAGTTGGATAACATATCATACACGGGATATAGTATGGAATGGAGTGCATATGTTAATTTCTGACATTTTCGCAACATCTACACCGCTGTTCATCTCCCCTACTAAACAGGTGAAAAGTTTTAAGTTAATCCTTTAAAATTATTATTATTGAGTTAAAATGATCTCCACAATGAAAAAAACTACTTTGATATTCGATGTTTAATGGTTTCCATGACCACCATTCACAGTTGATTGACCATTTCATACATTGCACCAACAGATCAAAAAAGGCCTTGAGAATTTACTAGAAGAAAACACTTGCTAGAATCAAATCTCCCCTCATGGGCCCCAAACAACCACTCTAATCGGAAGAATCAGAGCTGTGTATCCCCATATTGTGATTGGGCGAAGAAATTAGGTACGAGACTTTCGCACCCCCACACAACCGAAAGAGTTAAAATATATTAAAGTTTCGCCGCTTATTACTTACTTATTACTTATTAGTAAGTACGAATTTCTCCACTTTCTTTTTTTATAGTTTTTTTTTCAAAGTGATCTCCTTAGATTTATATGAAGTTAATATGAATTGGCATATAGTAGCTTTTTCATCTACATCTACATAATACCCTGCAAGCCACCATAAAGGTGTGTGGCAGGGGGTGAACTCTCACCAAACATGCACTACATATCATGCATAAAAATTTGTAATTAAAAATTAAAATAGCAAAGCATACATGCAAAAACATGCTGTTAGTTGGGTTAGCTATAAGTCCTTATACCAATATGCAGCTAACAATGTTATCCATAGCTACTCTCGTACTGGATACATTTACCGTTATTCATATCCCTAATAGTACGAGGAAAAAAGGACATTTTGAATCTGTCAGTTCGGCAATCTATTTCTCTAATTTTGTGATTATGGTCCAGTCTACCATAGTAAGTTGGGGTCCGCAAAATATTTTTAACATCATCACTGAAAGTATGGTCTTGGAATTTATTTAAGAGATTAAGTCTAAATTTCAACCTGCGATCTGACAATGATTCCCAATTTAATTCATTTAATAGACTGTTTAAATGTTAAATGTTTTTATGTTTCCCAAGGAAACCCGTATTAAGCCGGGCGAAAGAATAAATAAGCGTTATATTATATTAAGCATGTTTAAGGATACAAGAGTTTTTTTAAACTAATCAAGAACGTTTAGCATGTTTTTCATCTTGACAGAGAAAATGACAATGTATATTGCATATAATGCATGAGACAATATAGTTGCTAGTTTGCATGTTATTGGTGATCTTCACCCCCTGCCACACACCCTCGCGGTGGCTTGCAGGGTATCGTGTAGATGTACTCAAGAACTACGGAACGTAACGAAGAACGGAAAAATACGGGTATTATTATTTTGCAAGCTCTATCATATTCGGCAATTACAAAACTATGGTAAACGATCCCATTATGTTAAGTGAAAGGGTTCAGTTTGATATAAATGACACAAGAGTCCTCTGGATTGCCAAATAATAACTATAAAGTGGGAGCAGTGTTGAGAACGCCATCTAGAGGACTCTGTAAATGACGTTTCTTTTGGCTCCTCTGACAGGGAAAAGTAACAACTAAAAATATATTTTTTAACTATTTTATACTTCGTCTACATTCACCCAATGCCCAGCTAGCAATCATAACTGTGTGTGGCAGGGGTTACCGTGCCAAAGCGATTCAAATGGAATTTATTACATCCCTTTGCACTCTTTATTTTTGTCTCTCCAATATCAAATTCAATAGTTCAATTCATACACTTCAATCTTCTTACAAGGTCTCTTCTCACCTAACAATACCCTTATTTGTTATTTTATCACCATGATAATCCATCCATTATATTGAAAACATGCTTACAAACAAACAATAGAAAAACAAAATGAAATTCACGATTTGACAAATGAATACATTTTTTAAAAATACATAAAAGTGATTGTTGGTTATCACTGAATTATTCAGCCATAGACGTGCGTCAGGGTGAACCATCATCAGTCATGCATTTATGTCAAGGATTTAGTACTTATTTTAGTTATAAAGATACGGGTTCCAAACTTAATTTTAAAGAATACCATTGTTAAATAGGATTAATCAATTCCGTTGTTTCAGGCGTGACTTCATGGAATTTGCTTAGCATATTGAATGAGAAGCAGCAACTTTGTAATTCCACATGTATTTATTGCAAACGACCTAGGTTTCGACGTAGCACGTCATCATCAGGTACAAATATCACAGAACACTCAGAATATATAGTCACAAACATTAGGGAGTGGAGGGTGGAGGAGGGGAAGGGGGGGGGGGGGCGAGAGGGTGAGATGGAGGGTGAACAACAACGCATCCTCCCCCATCTACGTCACCCTCCATCTCACCCTCTCGCCCCCCCCCCCCCCCTTCCCCTCCTCCACCCTCCTCTCCCTAATGTTTGTGACTATATATTCTGAGTGTTCTGTGATATTTGTAGATGGGGGTAGACGTAGGGTAGGGGGGGGGGGTGACGTAGATGGGGGAGGATGCGTTGTTGTTCACCCTCCATCTCACCCTCTCGCCCCCCCCCCTTCCCCTCCTCCACCCTCCACTCCCTAATGTTTGTGACTATATATTCTGAGTGTTCTGTGATATTTGTACCTGATGATGACGTGCTACGTCGAAACCTAGGTCGTTTGCAATAAATACATGTGGAATTACAAAGTTACTGCTTCTCATTCAAGGATTAATCAATTTTTATGCTTAAGGTAGAACCTGCGCTTCGAAGCACTACTTTCGTAAGACGAATATAGCACGCCGGAAAAACATAAAATTTCTCAACATGTTGTTAACAATAATTTAAAACTATTTTCAACTATTCAACATGGTATTAATGTTACGCGTTCACAACTGTGTTTTTTTCAAACGTCGCAGGTAAAAAGGATAGTATTTCGCATATGCTTTAAGACTCACACAAATGGAACCACTTTGAAGGGCTACCAAACAGTGCGTTTCTGGGAAGTGGTGCTCTTTTTTCTCCTCCCTCTTCAATCGAAAAAAGAAAAGGAAGAGGCGGAAGGCGGCTCGGAAGCGGTAATCGTCCACCGACGGATCAACTGACGGAAAATCGTACCGGCGTCTTCGGTGGGGTCCGAAGCTGAGTTCTCCGGCATTTCCGGGATACTTAATAGATCCAGAGCTTTTGTAATAGCTCCATTGAGACTTCAGTTTCTCCGCTACCCACACTCACGCACAGGCATACCAACGCACTCACCCTCGCAGCCGCGCTGTCGAATGCGAATAGCGGCGGAAACCAGCTTCGAGAGTGAAAGTTTTGTGCGCTTTTTTGGAATCCTTTATCTGCGTTCTCTGGTTGCCGGGGGAACAGTTGTTTGTGACTTTACTGATAATTAAGGTTTGATTCCGGAAAACGAGAAATCACTCACTATTTCACATCCTCTATTTTCATGAGCGAGAGTGGATGCCTTGAATTTGCAGGGTAATTTGTGTTTTTTTTCACGGGGGGTGGAAACATTGGCTAAAAGTGCATTTCTAGACCGGATTTTTCGCCACTACGTATGCTGGTCGTAAATTAATGACCTGTCAACAATCCTAAGATTGGTTTGAGCAAGCTATCCACTCGATTCTCCTACCGGCCAACCTCTTAATATTCACATGCTTCTTATCTTTCACATCCTCAACTACTTGCTCCACACATCACATAGGAGACTTCCCTTTTCCATTCTTCACATTCACTTGTACCTCCAAGATTGCCTTCATTAGGCCATCATGTCTCAAGATAATGCCGATTAGTTGCCCCGTCTTATTTTCAGTACGCTAGTTTTTTTCTCGCACTCTTCTTAGGACTTTTTCGTTTGTCTCATTGTCGATCCATTTTATCTGTATCACTCTTCTATATGGAACCACAGTTTGAAGGCTTCCAGCCTTGGATGTAATTCTATAGAAGATACGTTCATTCATAAAAATGCGTAATTTCGAAGATTAAATATTGATCCAGGTATTAAATGTTTTCACGGCGTCAAATACCTTCTCATATCCGAGTTTTATTTACCCAAATACCCAACCCAAGGGGGGGGGTAAAGAAATAATAATAATACTGCATTATCTGCCCAGGAGTTTTGGCGATTAGGATGCATCGAAGCACTCCTCGCATATACATCTACATTATACCCTGCAAGCCACCATAAAGGTGTGTGGCAGGGGGTGAGCTCTCACCAAACATGCACTAAATATCATGCATAAAAATTTGTAATTAAAAATGAAAATAGCAAAGCATACTTGCAAAAACATGCTGTTAGTTGGGTTAGCTGTAAGTCCTTATACCAATATGCAGCTACCAATGTTATCCATTGCTACTCTCGTACTGGATAATTTACCGTTATTCATATCCCTAATAGTACGAGGAAAAAAGGACATTTTGAATCTGTCAGTTCGGCAATCTATTTCTCTAATTTTGTGATTATAGTCCAGTCTACCATAGTAAGTTGGGGTCCGCAAAATATTTTTAACATCATCACTGAAAATATGGTCTTGGAATTTATTTAAGAGATGAAGTCTAACAATATAACGTTCTCCTAGCAATCAGTTCCCCAAATAAGTCTTTCCAAAAGATGGAAGAAACTTTTAGTCATTGGCAACAGTTTTTCACCATATGCGATGCTTTCTTTTCATTTCTTTCAGCTCATTTTCAGTTCCTTTCCTATTAAGTTCATCTCGTTTGCTGTCTATTTGGGGGAGTGGGCCAACAGCTGAGGTCTTCTGCGCCATTTAGGCTGTGTTAATAATGATTAAGTAGAGGTATCTACACCATTGATCACCCTGCATCAGGTGGGTATGCATTATGCAATGCAAATGCGAAGAAACACACGGTAAAATGCTGCACTTTAAATTCTGATCTTTCCACCGAGACCACTGACTCTTAAGTCGGGGGAGGGGAGGAGATGGAGGGGAAGTCTCTAGCTGCGGAAGGGAATGGTGCGGCCCTTACCTCGGCGGCGCCACGGTGTGGGTAGTACCCTGGGCAGTGGATCGCATTGCGAGGGACCATATCTCAGAAACGCTTAGAGATAGGTCAAAACAAACGAAAAGGCGGCCCTGAAGAACTTTGCTTTTGCGTTGTTTTTCATTAAAATAGTGCTTTTACAGCCCCCAAAAAAACGCGTATTTAGGTACGAAGTACTAAGGGTCCTTGGGGCATGGGTACCCGTTCGTTAAAAGTAGCCAAATTTTAGCACGTGGATATAAACTTCATTTCGATCGTTTTGAGAGTAGGAAAACATAACTTTTCTTAATTCTGAAAAATAAGGGTCACCCTAGTATGCATGTTTTCACGCTAGAGTCCGGTGTCTATCTCACTCCACCAGGAGAATTTTCACAGGGACAGGAGTGCCGCAATCATCGCACAAGATCTTTTCTTCAGAGAGGAGATATGTGCGAGTTCACGTGACTATTCTCAGCCGGCTGACTGCGATCTTCTCCCTACGATTACTCCTGACGGACGTGGGCTCTTCTCTCGTATCCTAAATGATGATAAAATATCCTAAATAATAATAAAATATCTTAAATAATAATAAAAAATAAAAATTACCAAACATGCGGGACATCCATCAATAAATACATCATTTCGTAAAGACAGAAAGAAATCGTGAAACGGAAGAGTAACACTCGGTGAGTTTCGCTATTTACACGCATCCTTCCACACTATCCTCGTTGGTATTGTGAGTCCTCACTTCAGCCTCTGACTACGTATACGACTGAAGACTAGACAGTAGTACATCAACTGGATTGGGATAATGTGATTTTGAGGCTTACAAATTTATAAAAAGCCCAACGAAAAAACTATTCGGCTATGACGCCAATGCAAACATTAAACCGCATATCGCGAAACGATTTTCCAACCACGAGCGGTGGTTTCATTGGCAATAAGCACACCGCAACATCCTCAATAAAATTACATGGGTATGATAATATATAATTCGCCTCTGCAGAGCCGAAAAAAAAGGTGCTTCCAGGAAGTAATTCACTGAGGAACATGGAAAAATATTAGAGAGAGAGCAGCTTCTATGGAAAGAAAACTGTACTAGAGAGTAGAACTTTGATAAATTACGATTCAAACTTATGATAGGCCTTAGTGGTGTTAGTCGTACTCCAACGCATTAAGGAAACAAATTTCTCCGCGGGTACAAAGGCAAGATTTTTTCAAGCGATGATCTCATCTGGGGGTCTATTCTGTAAAGTCGAAAGAATTTTGGCTCATATGGAGAGTCGTGAGTCACCGGGACGAACGATTCGCGAACATCGTTCACCACCGTATTGACGTATAACAGTTGACTGTTTATCCAACGTTATGTCTATCCAGCGCGCCATTATTACAATGGAAGGAACAAGCTGAGGTAATTAACAATAGTAAATCAACATGACTTACTGTTGATGTTTGTAATCAATCTATTCGCTTTAAAATGTAACAATATATGCTGGTATGGAATAACGGCAGACTAATTAAGAAAGTGAAACTTCTGAAAATTGAAAGTGATTACACCTTCGGAATAAAATCACGAAATGTTTTGGTTTTATTAATTTATTGTGTCGACAGCTTCTGTAATGATATTGTTTTCTCGAGTGAATCATTGCATCTTCGTGCATATATTCCTCCGTCCGCTATTGTTTCTATTTATAAATAGACATATACATATATGTAGTACATTGATTTATAATGGATGATATCACATTAGCAATTGCAAATATGCAGCAACCGTTCAATATCCTGCGATAATTTACGCGTCCGAAGACCAAAGGACGTCTACATCTACATATACCCTGCAAGCCACCACACAGGGGGGACGTCCATACAATATCAGAATTTGTCGGTAGAAAACAACCACACAAAGAAAGGTACTCATACAAAGCAAGGCAGCATAATGATATTTTTACTCAAACAATGTGATTTCCAACATGATAACATCTCCTCTCAATAATATATATTGACCCTGCAGTAGCATTAAAATCTTACGTAAAAGTTTTACACAAATAACAATCCTATATGTCTACTCTACCTGACAATTTATTAAGCAAAATTAAACAAAAACATTGCATGGCGACATTTGAAAACAAAACAAATAGTTTTATATACTTCTAACTGTATAAGCAGCAAGGAAACGGAGACATGAAATATTTAATCATTAGCTAGAATTAGATACATTCTCACCTTGTATTCCGCGCGATAAATATCAACAAGTCGTATGCTACAATCGAAGCTTCTATAGGTGCCCACCGCGAAGGCAGCGCCTGCTCGCCAGAAAATATTTGGCGACGGATTATGAACGAAATGATCCGCAAAATGATCCGACTCCGTCGCCTTGAGCCGGGGAGACCGTCGCGGCATCAAGGGAGCACGGTTTGTACTACAAACTATGATGTTTATTTCCATATATGGGCATTGTTGTGACGTCGGAATCTCGAATTCGACTTTACAGAATAAGGCCCCTGGCTACACCTATACCTAGTGATGAAAATTCACCACCAAAATACGCAGAATTATATTTTTTCACCCACGCCAAGGTTTCCAAAATTTTAAAGAAATTCTTCGAATTTTTCTCAACCCTGAATTGTTCATTTGCGATTGCATGGGGTTAAATGTGATTAGTCTTTGAATATTTACATAAAAATTCCAAGAATAAGCAAAACAAATTATATGCTCGTTTCTATGACAGCAAATAAATAAATAACAATGTATCTACACCCATTGCGGAAAAAAATTCATTTGGCAGGTATGACCTGTAATAATACCATGATTTACAGAGGCGTTTATCAAAGAAATGATGGAATGAAACGGGGTTCATCAATTCATAAGGGTGACGTGCTAAGCAATGCTGGAGAGGATGATTAGGCATACTGACTGGCAATGGAACCCCATACCGAGAGATATCGGTTCGAATTCCAGGATAGGCAAATTATTTCCCCGAATGAATTTCTCGCATCCCTAACCGGAGCATTCCGTTTAAGTCATTGCGCTGGCGTATCCGCGTTTGTAATTCTACAAATACTACGAAATTACAAGGGGGAAAATCGCTACAATCCGTCAACACTGGAGCCAATTTCAGGTTCACAATCCCTTGCTAAACCCGACTACAAAAACACGTGGCAGATCATCAATATCGGCATACCTATCGGTCCAAGCAAAATTTCGAAAAGTCATAATGAGACTTGAGGTCCTCGTGTTCACAGTTTCCGAAAGTAACCCCACCAATCGTTATCATTCTCAAGCAAAAAGTAAATTTAAAAAATCCGAGGATTCTCGCGAAATCAAGTGGAATCTGCACATACTGAAGTAATAAACGCCCAATTTTCCACAAAACAAAATTTCACTTAGACCAGGGTTTCAATGTTGATAAACACAGAAGGTGATGTATCAACATTCAAACCCGGTCGAGGTAAATTTTTATTTTAGGCAAATTGCAATTTTATTACTTCAATAAAAAGTAATTATTTCACACACAGACCGTATTGTCTTGAAATCGATACTTTTTATCTTAGGGATCACGAAACGCTTGCCAAATATTCCACGAGTGGAATTTCTTATTTAAAATAACGACCCTTTGAGATTTGCATTTCATATAGCCACTACCCGTTCAATTCCCTTCAAATACTAAGTCAAAAGATATCAACACTCAACAAATGAATTGAGCCATCATTAACATTGGAGCAGCTTCCAATCGCCCGACAGGTTCAGGCAAAAAGGCTTCCTCCTAGCTGTGGGACAACTCAGGGCGAATCTAGCCTTCACGAATAACAACTGAATAGCGACAGGCGCTGTGTTTTTCAACCCGTTCTCTCGACCCGTTTGTGATAGTGTCTGGCGATCCCGATTTAGTGGAAATGACGCCTAAGGATTCCGAACCAATTACCCACAGCTGCTACAGCAAAGAACAGTAAACAACTGCCTCTATCTAAAAGTCATAGCTGACGTAGAAATTTATGTGTTTAAAAAGAGGAAATCAAGATACTGAAATCACACGAGCTAAGAACAATTATTATTGCGAAAATTCACTGGTAGCACTAAAGTTCTCCCCTCTCTTTCTGAGCGCGCTATTTCCTCACTATATGCCTGACACTTATGTTTTCGGAAAGGTCAAGCGAATAAAAACTGCAATTATCTCACTAATAGCAAAACATTCCTTCCATAGATAAAAATCACCTTCCTTGATTTCTAAAGGGCCGGCCGCAGTGGTCAAGTCGGTAATGCGCTGACCTCATCACCCATCGGTCGAAGTTTCCCTGCAAACCACCGCGATGGTGTGTGGCAGAGGGTGAGGATCACAAAACATGCACTATTGACATACAACTAGGGTTGTATGTCAATAGTGCATCTAACATGGAAACATGTTAGATAATAGTGTGACATGAAGTTGATGGGTATCAGCTTGATGGGTGCTCCGTTTGTCTAAGAATTAAGCTTAATAATCTTAAGCTTAATTCTTAGACAAAGTTGGGATAAGCTGGGAATAGCGGCGCAATACGGCTTTTGCCTTTGAGGCCACATTGGAAGACCCAATTCCATAACTGCTGCTAGTATTTAATTAAAAGGCATATCTACTTTCCAAAAATTTGTAAACTTTGCTTAATATTACACGGAGATAGCAGAGAAAAACAGGTTATTCGCGGACTCAATCCTGCAACTGGTTTATACTTAAAAATAAATAGAGCGTGCATTTATTCAAAAACTAACGACGCAATATCAACTAAACTGCTGATTATGGGAAAACCAATGAAAAAATTTTCGTAAGTAACACTCACTGCGCATTTTTTGTTAAATATATTACACTGATTAAGAACCTTCAATGCATTATAAGAAAATCGACGTAAAATTGCAGTTTTTTTGCCTCTAAACAGACGTGCACAGCAAATTTCCTGTTTTTCGGCTTTTTTTCTAGACTTTTGGAAACCCTGAGAATGGTTGATGTTGAGGGGTAGGTGGTATCCACCTCGCATGCGAAGTGGATAAGCCTTTGGATGGGAAAGAGAGCGACGGAGAGAATAGCAGAACGAAGCCAGAGAAGAGGAATGGGAAGGGAGTGGGAGAACAGGCGGAGGAGGAGGGGAGGGGAAGATAGGGGTAGTCATGGAAACCTGAGCGGTGTGAATGCGATGCCGAGTTCCGGAGCGCGCGGTCAACAAACTCCGAAAAAAAAGAAAGGAAGAAAAATGATACGAGAGGCCTTTTCCCATTCCTCGCCTCCCTTTCATCCTCCCCACTTTCCCTCCCTCCCTCACTCATAAACAACTTCCCCTACTGCCTCAGGCAATCCACCCACAATGCATGCAACACAAGACTCTCTCACCGTGGCACTATAGCGTGGCCGCATAGTTCCGTTTTACACGAGCCAATAAATTGGACGACTTTTAAGCTGTGTCAAATTGTTGAATGCCCATTAACGAACGTGTAGAAATAGAATAGGGGGCCATTTTACCTCTCAAATAGTCCATACATTAGAAAAGTTTTCCACACCATTTGTTGCTTTACTCACGAATATATTTTCACTACCTGCGAATTTCCTTCTTCATTTATTTGAGTGCACCAAGGAAGTCAGAAATGTACCTGATCGCGGCTGATTTGAGACGCAGGAAGAATGGAAATAAGGGCTTTCTACGAACGATACTCGAGGATAAAATCAGAGGATTCTCACGAAATCGTGTGGAGTTTGTGCATACTGAAGTAATAAACGTACGAAATAAAATTTTACTTCGACCCCTGTTTCAATTTTGACAAATCATCTTCAGGATGATGATGTATCAACATCATCAACCCGGGTCGAAGTAAAATTTTATTTTGTGGAAAATTGCACTTTTATTACTCCACGATACTCGGAGATTTAGATGATTTTGATAATCCGTTTGAAATTATGTAATTAAGGTGGACTTCAAGGAAGGCATTAAACGACCGATTTAAACACGTAAAAAACATTCAATTCTGTTTACACCACCGGTCAAAATTCTTAAGATCAACCATCGAAATTTTTATTTTTAATTACCTTTAAAATGGGAAAAAGATTTTTGTTCATTGATGTTTTATGTACCCAATGGCTACCATAACGTAAACAAAGTTAATCGATCCTGCATTGTACCAACAGATCAAAAACAGCTTTGGGAGTTTATAAAAACTTACTAGAATCAAATCTCGATTAACTGCTGGCACGAAAGCCGAAAGTATGTGCAACTGTTCTAAAAACGAAAGGCTGATATTTTTAAGAATCCAAAATTGTGTGATCTATTAAGATAGGTTAGTCTTTGAAAGTTATGATTTTTTGCATGAATAATCGTGGATTTCAAATAAATTAGCTAACAAATTATTTTAAAAAATTGGCGGTTAAATTTTATCCCTTATACATTTCACAGAAATCACATGTTGAACTTAAACTTTTGTCCGGAAACGTACTGGAGGAGGCATTGACGCTAATTTGAGATACCAGCGGCCATCTTGCTAGGCACGAGCGTACGGGCTTACTACTCACGATAGTTATGGAAGATGATGTTGTTGCACGCGGTATAACTTTAGATTAGTACGATGAATAATGAAATGCATTTGTAAAATTCGTCCAATTAACGGATGTGGGTGTGCAAACACGCCAACAAAACGCCAAATAAGTAGTTTAAATAGATTAAATTCGAACCAGTTTTAAAGAATAAAATTAACTACGGGAGGGTTAAAATGCAGTAATACCTACTCTCTTAAATGCGCTTAGGGATATATTAATGATGTCGCTAGGTAAAATGTAGCTTATTAAATAGACTTATAAAAACATTAAAAAGAAGACGGGATAACTTAATCGGCCATAACTTGAGACATAATGATGAGGACGATCTTCGAGGGAAAATTTAGGGGTAAGGATAGAAAAGGAGATATTTGGAGTAAGTTGTTGAGGATGTTAAAGAGAAGAATCAGGTAAGTATAAAAATTTAAGCTGATAGAAGGATTGAATGGAGAGTATTTTTTAATCCAATCTAAGGATTGCCGACGGGTGATGATGACGAAAAGACATCCTTCACACCGTTCCCCGACGGAGAGGGAAGAGTTAAAGCAAGATCAGCGGTCATAGGACAATAAAACGGATTCTCCACCTTTTTATTTAATTTGTTCTTTATCTTATTTCTCCATTTGATTCTCGACGTCCCGTCTCTACAATACCACATTTGAGCTTGTTACGTGTTTTCTCGTTCTGTTCACATCTCTTGAGACGATTTCGTGAATTCTAAAAAATAATTAATTATATACACAATACTCACTATTCCGCTTCCTTTTTGGGGTTGATAATGCCAAGGATGTATGTATTATGACCGCAGGTCAACCAAATTAGCTTTTTACTTATTTATTCCATTCTGTCTACACGTATTTCGTTTCGCTTTCACCACATAAACGCCACGTTCAACGTGCCCTCTATTTCATCCGATTCCACATACATTTATCCTAAAAAGTAGTTTATGTTGGTCACAATAAATCATTTACTCCAAGAGAAAACTCGCAAAGATTTTCACGGCCAACATTTTTCACACTTATTTAGATACCGTAAAGTGCATTACTACAATGACGTTTCTCATCTGAATGAAAGAAGCTCTTATACTTTGAAAGGTACGGTACGATGCAGAGTCTTCTGCTGACTCACCAGGAATTTTCCAAATCTCACCCTACATATGCAGAATGAGGCCACCTGGATGAAAGATGAGTGATGCTCGCCTTCAGGTCAGTACCACACAGAAAATAATTGGTTATTTGTTGTAAGTACAAAAAGTTGCCTCCTTTTCTATAGTGGTAACCAGATTATATCATTTTTATGAATAACTATTTTACTTTCAGCTCGTTGATAGCATTGTTTCGTATATATTCTCGACACTAGATCATTAATTGTCTAGAGAGTCATTCCTATAAAATTTGACTTTCTCTATTCACATAACTTTCACCACAGCGTTTACTCTTCAGCCATAACCTACAAATTGCAGTAAAAGTTTAACATAAACGGGCAAGATAATCACACCCCCCGATATTTATGTGATGCGAAGAACATATGAAATGAGATTGAGGATATACGAAGCAAATTTCAGGCCCTAAAATTCGTGCGAAATTAGAAAAAAAAAACCAACAAATAACGTGAGTTTATGGTGTGCGGGAAAATTTATGGAGCATTATGGGGGGGGAGGTGATTCGAAATAAAATAATATCTTAGCAATAAGAATCATGAATTCAACCATTTGAGTATTTATACATACAATGTACCGTACACATGCTTAAAATAAGCAAGAACATAGAAATGAAAACAACAGTTCTACTGGTTTTTCGCGGTAGACTTCTGGAAGCTCTATTCGACTACTGCTTACTCAAGATTCATATAGCACTGGATGTCACCACTCTACCATCACATAGAAGTAGGCCATATAAAAGGGAAAACCAATCCTAACTGAAAGACGCTAGTTCAAACATTGCTTGAGTAAACATCTGAATAGGAGGTTGAAAAGCAGAAATGCTTAACTTAAGCATTCCACAACACATTTCACACAAAGAAGGAAAAACTAATACCACGGCATTGGTTCGGGATTGGGAAACGGAAAAATATTACATAAATTGCATTTTCATTGCTGCAGAAATATACAATGAAGAAACGTATACTCGTTCAATACGATAATACTGTAACATATCTCGTTGCCATCCTTATGAGCTATTTGATGGGAAGTATGATTTCGAAGGTCATCGTGGAAATAAAGATACACCATAAGAAAACACCGCTACACAATTTAAGCTTGCGATTAGATAAGTACTAGGCAAAACCGCAGGATTTAAAAGGGAAACTATGAAGAAACTTAACAGGTTCACGAGCATGGTGGTCGTTGAAGGAGTATGGTGGAGACGATAAAGCTGGTTTAAAATTAATCCTAGATGCTTCTGACACTTCTTGTATTTGCTGGCAACACTGACGGTACATGCAATTGTGCTGACAGCCAACACTAGCGGAGATATTGAGGCCCGTGCAAGAAATATTGGCAGTAGTACTAGGGATTATGGTGAAATGTATATATTTTTGCTATTTAGCATTTCAAATGTCGGGTCATTAAAATGGTTATTAATAGCCAAATGCAGTTTCCAGTTGTTCCTTGCAGTAGATGCCACATTTGGAGCTTTATCGTTCGAGCTTTCGCGTCCATTGCAGGCCGAATAATCAGAGTGAAATACCGTAGCAGGGAGAAATACCTTAGCTGCATCATCAGGGTATTCCACCCCGATGATGAGGCCTGCAATGGACGCGAAAGCTCTGACGACAAAGCTCCACACGCGGCGGCTCCCGGAAGAGACAACAGGAAATTCTCTGTGTGGATAGTTCAGAACTCCATCAGTCGGATATGACGTTAAGCCCTGGAGTCCTTGGCATCTGTTGTTAAGACCATGTCAATGGGTTTCTCTCCATCCTTCCTCCGTTCATCTACATCTACATCTACACGATACCCTGCAAGCCACCGCGAGGGTGTGTGGCAGGGGGTGAAGATCACCAAGCATACACTACTAACATGCAAGCAAGCAACTAAAGGGTCTCATGCAACTAGATTGTTAGTATCTATAGTATTTGAGGGGTTAATACATGCATCATGCACTACAGAATACTCTAAAATATTTCCTCTACCTATCCCTTTCCTATGCTGCCTATTCTGTTCTCTTATAGTACGGGGGAAAAATGCCATTTTGAATCTATCTGTACGACAATCTATCTCTCTAATCTTATTTATCTGGTCGAATCTAGCATAATACGCTGGTGTTTTCAATATGTGCCTAACATCTTCAGTAAAGCTATCCGATTGAAATTTCTGCAATAGATTAAATCTGAACTTTAATCTACGCTCTGATAATGATTCCCACCCTAATTCTTGTATTAATTCTGATACACTACTCAACCTATCGTAACACCTTTTGACGAACCTAGCTGCTCTACGCTGCACACTGTCTAGTTCTCTCATCAAACCTAATTCATTAGGATCCCATACACTGGCTGCATACTCAAGGTGGGGCCTAACTAGTGAAAAGTAGCATCGCTCTTTTGTCTTCTCATCACATTTCCCAAGTACTCTTTTTATAAATCCTAGCTTTCTCTTCGCTCGGCCGCATATTTCCCTTATGTGTCTTCCCCACGATAAATCTTTAGTTTCGTAGTCGTTCCTTAATATTCCTACGCCTACTATCATCACAAAAGCCTTACAGTTACGGCCATAAAAAAAAATTACCTGGATGAACTTTCAGAATGCTATAAGGTACATACATAAACATGTTGCCCAGCGAGCAAGAGCGTGAGGCAGGGGGTGGGGGTAAGCCAATGCCCGTGAAGATGTAATTAAGCTGAAAATTAAAACTTGTTAATGGGGGTTCCCGATGTTTTTGAAAGACTTATACCTTTTCGCGTCAGTGTCCTGTATTCATCTACACTTGCAAAATAACCCGAAAGCATAAGTCTGTGGCAAGGGCTGAATCTTCGCTAACATGCACTTTTTATCTATTTACCTATCTACATAATACCCTGCAAGACACCATAAAGGTGTGAAGCAGGGGGTGAATTCTCACCAAACATGCACTACATATCATGCATTTAAAAGGATTAGTATTAATATATAACTCTAAACTGCAATATTTAAAAAGATATAAATAGCAAACGACGCATGCAAAAACGTGCTGTTAGTTGGGTTACCTTCAAGTCCTTACACCAACATGCAACTACCTATGCTATGGATTGATTCACTCGTATTGGACAAATTAACTATTATTCATATCCCTAATTGTACGAGGAAAAAAAGACATCTTGAATCTGTCAGTTCGTCAATCAATTTCTCTAATTTTGTAATTAAGGTCCAGTCTACCATAGTAAGTTGGGGTTCGCAAAATATTTTTTACGTCATCAGTGAAAATATTATCTTGGAATTCATTAAGGAGATTAAGTCTAAATTTCAACCTGCGATCTGACAATGATTCCATTTCAATTTATTTAATAGACTGGTTACGCTAATAAGGTTATCGTACCGTCCCTTTACAAATCTTGCCGATCTTAGCTGCAAACGTTCAAGTTCGTTATTTAGACCGATTTCGTAGGGGTCCCATACACTGGCAGCATATTCCAAATGAGGTCTAACAAGGGAAAAGTAGCTGATTTCCGGTACATGTTCGTCAAATTTACCTAATACTCTTTTGATGAATCCCAGTCTACGATTAGCCTGACCCATTATTTCACGTATGTGTTTACCGCAGGAAAGATCATGTGTTTCTATCATGCTTTACGGGGCATAGTAGCTATATTTTAGTCGAACTATAGCAATTTAAAAAAATATTAGAGAGTAGAACAAGCATGCATGTAAGTGCTGTTTCTAATTTGGTATTGAGACCTTTACCTGACCCATTCAACTGCGCATTTATACATGCTTTTTCTGCGCCTTAATACTAACACATTGTCTTTCTTTCGGTACACACATAAATGAAATAATAAAGCAAATCCTAGACTGGGATTTATCAAAAGAGTACTGGGCAAATGTGAGGATCATGTACGAGAAACGAGTTACTGTTCCCATGCTACACCTAACTTGAAATATGTTGCCAGTATATGGGATCCTTACGAAATAGGCTCAAATAACGAGCTGGAGCGTGAGTCGCAAAGATCGGCAAAATTTCTACATCTACATCTACATAATACCCTGCAAGCCACCACGAGGGTGTGTGGCAGGGGGTGATTTCTCACCAAACATGCACTACATATCATGCATTAAAAAGGAATAGTATTAATATAGTAGTCAGAACAACACTATTTAAAAAAATATACAAATTGCTAAGCAAACATGCAAAAACATTCTGTTAGTAGGGTTAGCTTTAAGTACTCATACCAACATGCAGCTACCAATGCTATTCATTGCTACTCTCTGATAGGACATATTTACCGTTATTCGTATCTCTAATTGTTCGAGGGAAAAAGGACATTTTGAATCTATCAGTTCGGCAATCAATTTCTCTAATTTTATGAATATGGTCCAGTCTGCCATAGTAAGTTGGGGTTCGTAAAATATTTTTAACATCATCACTGAAAATATTGCCTTGGAATTTGTTTAAGAGATAAAGTCTAAATTTCAACCTGCGATCTGACAATGATTCCCATTTCAATTCATTTAATACACTGGTTACGCTAACATAATTATCGTACCGTCCCTTTACAAATCTTGCCGATCTTCGCTGCACACGCTCAAGTTCATTATTTAGACCGATTTCGTAGGGATCCCATACACTGGCAGCATATTCCAAATGAGGTCTAACAAGGGAAAAAAATTTGTTACGGGACGGTATGATAACTATATTACCATAACCATTAACCTATTAGATGAAATAAAATGGGATTCATTATCAGACCATAGGTTGAAATTTAGACTTAATCTCTTAAATATATTCTAAGACAATATTTTCACTGATGACGTTAAAAATATTATGCCAACTCCGACTTACCGACTTACTGGACCATGAACATAAAATTAGAGAAATTGATTACAGAACCGACAGATTTGAAAATGTCTTTCTTCCCTCAAATAATTAGGGATACGAATAGCTGCAGATATATATTCAAGAGTAGGTATACATAATAGTGTTTCAATGGGTAGCATATATCGTTGCATGCTGGAGTAAGGACTTTAAGTTAACTCAACTAATAGCATTTTGTGCATGCTTGCTTTGCTATTTCAATATTTTTATAACTTGTGAAGTTTGGTCCAGAATATAGTTACTAATGAAATCGATAGATTCGGCTTTCACTTGGTGAAAATTCATGCTGAATGAGAAGATGCAATCTATGTAAATTTTCACAGACCGTATTTGCTGGTATCAGTAGTAGTACCTACCTGGCGAGATGGGATTACCTTGTGGGATGGTAGTACCAGCAAATTAAGTCTGTGGAAATTTACATAGGTTGCATCTTCTCGTGCATAGCTACTAATCTTTTATCGTACGGTATGCAGCGCATGTTTGGTGTGGATTCACCCCCTGCCACACACATGTATGGTGGCTTTCAGGTGACTGTGTAGATGCAAATTTAGATGCATAACCCTTAAAAAAGGACATAACGGGAAGGGTATCTATCCACTCGGGCATCGTTTTATTTCCCCTGCCTGGGCCATCTCTTCGTGCGCTATCACTCGGCCTACTCTCTGGCGTTCCCGCACGGAGAAAGAGAGAAATTCAAGAAAGCACGGCAAATTTTGTTCGGCCCCAGAACGACTTGTGCCCGCGTTCGATGACACGCTTCGACGTGACGTGCCGACGGATCGCAGAGTTCGGACCTCAAATATAGTGTGGATCTCATTCCCTCAGCAATAGGAGGGGACCTGGTGGTGGTAGGGGGGAGGAGGGGAAGAAGATATTTCCGGGAAACTCGCCACTCACAGCATTTCAGGCCGGAACTCGCGAGCGTACGTGCGATGCATGAGATGAGAGGAAAAGAGCCAAGGGCCCGGGAAAGGGCCCCGTCGAACCGGCCCCTACTCGTCCTACAAGGGGTCACTCCCCCACAAGGGGCCGGGACAGTTCAGACATACAGGCCTACCGTATTGCGGATCACAATGCACTCAAAATTGACTAAGTAAAATGAAAAGGTAAGCCTAAACCATAAGGTGTTTAGGTGTAACAGTCACTAAGAAATTATCGTGGGGAAGACGCATCCGGGAAATATGTGGCCGAGCGAGGAGAAGGCTGGGATTTGTAGGAGTGCTTGGGAAATGTAGGTAATAGGATGACGAAAGAGCGATGCTACCTTTCAATAGTTAGGCCCCATCTTGAGTATGCAGCCAGTGTATGGGATCCGAAAGAATTAGGTTTGATCAGAGAACTAGACAGTGTGCAGCGTCGAGCACAGTTAGGTTCGTTAAAAGGTGTTACGATAGGCTGAGTAGTGTTTCAGAATTAATAAAAGAATTAGGGTGGGAATCATTATCAGAGCGTAGGTTAAAGTACAGATTGAATCTATTAGAGAAATTTCAATCGGATAACTTCACTGAAGATGTTAGGCACACATTGAAAACACAAGCGTATTATGCTAGATTCGACCAAAATAAGATTAGAGAGATGGATTGTCCTACTGATAGATTCAAAATGGCATTTTTCCCCGTACTATAAGAGAACACAATAGGCAGCATAGCAAAGGGATAGGTAGGGGAAATATTTTAGAGTAGTTTTTAGTGCATGATGCATGTATTAACCCCTTAAATACTATAGATACTAACAATCTAGTTGCATGAGACCCTAAAGTTGCTTGTTGGCATGTTAGTAGTGCATGCTTGGTGATCATCACCCCCTGCCACACACCCTCGCGGTAGCTTGCAGGGTATCGTGTAGATGTATATGTAAAACTATTGAGATAAGTAAACTAAAAAAATCACCTACAGCTACTTAATACTCTACGAGCCACCGCGAGGGTGTGTGGCTGGGGGGGTGATGATAACCAAACATGCACCAATTGCGTGCAACTAAGTGCTGCCAAGACCTACTAGAATGTAACTTCCACGTAGACATGAAACTACAAGCTACCATGCAACTAAGAGCTACAACTACAGATTACTCTAACAAAATTTCCCCTGCCTAACCCTTTACTACGCTGCCTATTGTGTTCTGTAGTGGTAAACGGGAAAAATGACATTTAAAATTTATCGGTATTTATCTGATCATTGCTAGCATAATAAGCAGGGATTCTAAAATATACATTAACATATTCAGTAGACCTATCCGTTTTAAACCTCTGTCGGAGATTCAATTTGTACTGTAACCTACGATCTGATAACGAATCCCTTCCTAATTCTTCTATTAATTTTGATACACTACTAAACCTAACGTAACATCTTTTAAAAAAATTAGCTGCTGTATGCTGCACACTGCCTAGTTCTCTGATCAAGCCTAAATTATTAGGATCCCATACACTGGCTGCATATTCTAGGTGGAGCCTAACTAATGAAGAGTTACCCTAACTAATAATCATCGAAAAGTACAATCGTTAGCGTCTAACAACAATATACAAACAGTGGTGAGATTAGGCCGGTTCGCACCGGTTTGGCAGAACCGATACCTAATTATTTTGGGGAGCTTGGCAGTTGATAAAATTAAACTAGTAATCATGGTTCTCTCTACAGATGTTTTCTATCAAGTATTATTCTGCAATTTTTCATGAATATCTTAAAATTATATATAAAATAATTTGGTGATATGTACCGCTTTCGTTGTTCTTATTCTGCATTAAATGTGTGAGAGTACCTTCCAGTACATCGTTTTTAATGCAATGCATTAAGCGTTAATCAGGGCAGAAAACCGGTTGTCGCCTTATTTGAATCCCACCACTATGTACAACCATAAGTATGTCTGGCAGGTGAGGGAACAGTTCAACCCAACACGTGACCCTAAGGCTAGTGGAATTTATGTATCCGAGAAATGAAGGAGGTCCTTTCTCATTGCCGCCTGTGGTCTCTCATAGAGGTCTGGAGAGCAGACATTCACATAGCATGAGTTTGGCTCCAAGAAGGTCTTTCCCAGATTGGAGCCTATGACCCCCAGTCAGTTTTACGCAAAACCCACTAAACTTCCACGTAGTCGCCATTAGGGTAGTGGCAGCATATAAGGGGAACTGTTTTGGTAGATCATTACCATGTATGTTCTGCCGACAATGAATATTCCCTGATCATTCCTCATCTACCCTCCACCTATTAGGTTACTCGCAGCCATTGAAGTCACCTGACAGAAACTAAAGGACAAAAGGACCAGGCAATGAGATACCAAAGGCTGCTTTCAGTTTCAATGATTAGGTTGAGGTACGTGATGCTAAAAAATACTATGCAAGCAGGAAAAGTACGAAAAAAGAAGAAAGGATTATTTTTGTCCAGACAAACCAACTCTCGATACATAAGAAAGCAATCGATACCGCCCGGAAGCAAAAAAAAAGGAACAAGAATAAGCCAACCACACTAGGCTAAACGATTTCAAAGAAACTCTACTTTTTACCCGAACTTAAAGTGCCTGCTAATATTTCCCCGCTTTTTATAAACGCTCAGATCGACAACGCAATGTTTCTTCTCATGCACCAAGTACCAACAATCAGCGCCCGTTTCCGTCCAAGATGATGTTCAAATGAGAGAAGTAGACCGTGGTCGTGGAAGAGAGAGAAAAAATTTCAATTCAACACAGCCTTGCAACGAGATTAAGTCGCTCACGGAGGGAAAACCATTATGACGCCTCAAAAACTGCACCGCTAGGCAGGACCCACACGCTGAGACGAAAGCGATCAAGCGCGCGCATGCTCGATGCAAGGAGTGCAAATCAACCAGCCGAGGTTCCGACGGATAAGGATCGACGATTGTCTTTTTTTTCTCCTCCCTCCCCTTTGATAGGCGTGCACGTAAGCGTTTTTCACTTCGCCTAAAACATCTGAAGAGCTCTCCACGCAATCAAAAACGCTTTGGAGGGTCATTGATCACATTTCCGCGGGGATTTCTCCGAGAGAGACGGGGGAAGGTAAACATCACGCCTGATCGTGAAAAATCAACCGCGATAAGGCCAACAAACCCATCCCCCTTCCCTCAGACCTTTTTCCAAAATGGGGGGATGGACCGGCGCTTTTCGAAAGCTTTTGATCACACAAACAGCCGCGAGCAGAACAAACAAAAAAAATCCGGAGACGAACCAACGGCCAAGAGTCAAACAACTCTGGGAGGAAAGGAAAAAAAAACACGAACGTGGCTCCGTTTCACGAGAAGGGGGTCAGCGAGGTAAGAATACCAGATAATAAGAGGTCACTTTTGAGGGAAACAATCCAAGTCTGGAAGAAACCATTAGCGCCGGTTGCAGACGGGAGGGATCACAATGGCCGGAAGGTAAGCAGGCGGACTCAACCAAGGTTTTTCCTCACGTGCAATCCCGTTTCTTCCCCCCCTCCCCTGAGAAGAGAATGTCCGAGGAAAAACAAGGGGGGTTGAAATGTGGGAAGGTCTAAAATGCAGGTCAAAAAATTAAGAGGGGGGAAAGCACTCGGAGAGGTAAAGGTACATATAAGAGAGGGAGAAAGGGTGAGATGAACTAGCGATTAACGACCTCGCGTGACCTGGTATTAGCCCCGAATCACCGCCACTTTCTTCGCAGACTTATCCAGGAGAGAATTGGAGAGGGTGGAATAAAAGACGATTCTGAAAGTGGAGAGAGATGAATTGATCGGATGAATAAGTAACTCGGGGGATGGAGGGGGGAGAGGTGTAACCGAAGACAATTCCACTCCTTGCCCTAGCTGTTCCGTCCAGAAAAGATGGGGTCTCCGAAGAGGGAGAGAAAGGGTAAATACCGAATGAATGAATGAACGAGTCTCTCGCTCGACCGTTCCGCTGCAGCGGAGATTACGAAACGCTCGGTGGTTAACGAGCGCATTTCACCCGAAAGGTTTTCGAATTCCTTCCCTTCCTCTCACGGGATCAGATCCAAGCGATAACAACAGAGTTGCAGACTTAAGTATCATGAAATTATTTCCAATCGAATTCTCTTGTCATCATCAATCACTACGAAGGTCAAAGTAGGAATGCAAATGGACCATGCAGCTGAAGCAACCAACCGAATAAAGTTATAATTATTTTTGTACACACAATTTTGGCTAATAGAAAAAGGTACATTCATCTACATCTACATAATACCCTGCAAGCCACCACGAGGGTGTGTGGCAGGGGGTGATTTCTCACCAAACATGCACTACATATCATGCATTAAAAAGGAATAGTATTAATATAGTAGTCAGAACAACACTATTTAAAAAAAAAGATACAAATTGCTAAGCAAACATGCAAAAACATTCTGTTAGTAGGGTTAGCTTTAAGTACTCATACCAACATGCAGCTACCAATGCTATTCATTGCTACTCTCCGATAGGACATATTTACCGTTATTCGTATCTCTAATTGTTCGAGGGAAAAAAGGACATTTTGAATCTATCAGTTCGGCAATCAATTTCTCTAATTTTATGAATATGGTCCAGTCTGCCATAGTAAGTTGGGTTGTAAGTACATTAAGAATCTGAATTGGATATCTGAGCTTAATATTAACGCGTACAAGCATTTAGAAACTAATACGAAGGAAGCCACACATTTCTATCTGAGCACAAGGCTTTAGGAATTCATGCACGCTATACGGGTAGCTGGTAGTCATCTCCTGATCAAACTCCTGATATCAATTAATCCGTGCAAACTGGGTACTGAGTGATGATGTTCAAAAGAACCTCACCTGGAATGGAACACGGGACTACGACACCAGACGCTCAACCTGCAACCAACCAATCAACTGGCAATCAGATAATCAACCGGCTACTGTGACATCGAGATTTAAAATCGAAGACAAATTATAACTATGGAAAGTACGTATGTGCGAATATTTTACAAAGGTTCATATTTTAAGAAGGATTGTCTGCGGCAAATATTTCCTACGACGAAAATTTATAAGGCGCAGATTTAACTGTGAAAAGAGAATTTCAGGAGTGAAGAGATTACTTAAGAATTTCCAACGATATGATGAAAAACCAAAGAAAAGTTGAAACACTTATGTTTTCTTCTTTAAAGACAAGTAGAAGGATAAATAAGAGAAAAATCGAATTAACACTCTGGATTTTAATGCACGTTTTGCTGTGACCACGAGCTGAGCGAAAACAAACGATATTTCAAGGAATTCAATACGGTGGTCCTCATATTTTTTTCCTCAGAATACCATATCTTGCATATCTTCAAGCATATCTTGAGGTTTGTATAATCTCCTCAGTGCGAATACTAAAAGAAGAAAGCCAAGCTTTTTTCCTTATGCTTCACTCAAGCACGCTCGACTCCCGATTGAACGGACTTGAAAAACAGTAACTAATTAAACATACATATTAAGATAACGAGCCTAGTACTAGATAAAAATAACGTACCAGACCTGACACGCTTCACGAAATATCATGAGTAGCAAATGAAAAGAGAAATAATAACATTAGCATAAGCGGCCAAATCGCTTGAAACAACGGATTCAGACTCGGATTCCAATGTAATCTGGTTATTGTTCTCTTCGGAAAGTTATCTCACTGGTTTGCATATCAAGTATTAACTCCATTAAGGTTTATCGCGGTCACTTTGCGGACCCTTATTTTTTTTAGATCATTGCTAAGCCTGCTTTTCAAATATTTGCGAGTTGAAAAGAAGCTTTGAGAAATGTACGCAACGTCAGACGTAATTGCAGATGTTTCGATGGCTGACTCTGCCTCTATGTCAAAGGAAGTGGCTGAAGCTAAATCATTTTCAGCTGGATCGACACACTCTGCCTGTCAACTGATTTAACAAATGATCATTGCTTCTAAGTATTGCCTCACCTTCCGGATATTTTTCAATATATCCTCGAACTCTCGGGCATTTTAAGTTTTTGCTTCATTTTCTACGGTAGAAAATCATAAATATTTCACCGACTAAAGAAGTGAGTTGGATTATTGAAAAAGTAAGGAAAGACAAGAGATGACGATGACTCAATGGCACCTTGGGGGAAGTAAGGCGAACGCAAAAACTGAGCGATACCAAGCGATTAAAGAAGCAAAAAACTGTAAGCTACGCGCCGGAGACTTCAACGCTCGAAAGAATTCCTTCCCAGTCAAGGGAGGACGAATACGCACTAGGAGAGATACCTACCAACAGCTTCCCGCCGTTCACTTTCGTCTTTCTACAACCACAATTTCGAGAAGACCATCCGCATGACCCGTGACATACGTTGCTCATTATGTAGGTAGGAAAAGACCCGGGAAAGAGTGGATTCGAGGGACTTTGGGCGGCCCTGCCGAAGAGGTAAAACTGATGACGATTCAGGCATCGATCTCTCCTTCTGAGGGGATATGATAAAACCTAAAAGAATATGAAATCCTCAGGATATGGAGGGAGGTTGGTTAAAAAAAATGGGTGCTCACGGAGAAGTGCACAATTAGTTTCAAATTATAACCTATATTACGGCTTCTACATCTACATAACGTAGAAGGGGGTAACTTCACACCGGGCATGGATCATCAAGTAGTAATAAATTCCACTATTAGTGAATACATTGAAACTATCACTGTAAAGCTAAATAAAGTAATAGGTATATCACCAAAGGACCACGTCGGGTTCACATGCAACACAGCCTCCAACAATTACGGCTCGGTTGTTACTATTTAGGGAGACGACCGACAACTAGATTAACATAATACCCTAAAAGCCACCGCAAGGGTGTGCGGCAGGGGATTACTAAAGACGTTTGCGTCATTAGGTACGGAGTTTTCGGGAAGTGGCAGGGATTCATGGAAAGAAAGAAGAACGGAGAGAAATCCGTTATTAACCTAATCTTACTGAAAGACACGAAAGGACTCACTGGTGACGTTAAATCAGAGGGACGGAGTATGGAACACGGAGAGATCGCCTCATACAATTGAGTGGAAACTGGGATATCAATGAAAAATCTGCAACGCCCGTGAACCCTGACCCTATAGATTAGAGGCCAGTACCTCAGCCGACAAGATTATCTGATCGCCACCAAATTCTATCGCCATAAATTCTATTGTTTCCCGTTTGCTTTAATGGCACATTCACTTCAACGGCTCGCTTCTGATTCCATCACACTACTCTTAGTGAGGATACGGATAGAAAATATTTAGATCATAATAGATCTCCTAATCTAAGGAGATTCTAGATCTATTCGAAATCCTGTGCAGGTTAACTTCCACCCAACTAGAAATGAGACCATCACAATCACTTCACAGAATACCTTCTATTCCTCACGATTATGACTTGATGAACAATGGGATTAACAAGTTCGCAATCTTCAGTCACGAGCGCACCTTTCACACACCAGTCAGGGTTACTGGAATACGGCTACGGATTGCGAGAATTCTTGATTCAATGCCACATCACGACGCCCGCGCGCGCGCGGCAATAATTACGGACGGATACCGTAAAACTCGAAAGCACTCCGACGGCTCATTTTATGACGATCACGAATGTTCCAACTTCCAGAAAACTCCCATAAGATCCATTACCCCCGCGTATCAATAACAAATCAATTTTCAAAAATCCGAAGAAAGAATATCTACAAACGATGGGGAACTGAATTGGACATCCACGATTTCGCACGAAATTCAGGACGGTAACAATTTCGGCCTAACTCTTGAGGAGTCATTAAAAAAAAAGAACGATGCACTCCGCACCCACAGATTCGAATTTCTCGTGAGCGAGGCACCTAAAAATCGCCCACGCCATAGATGAGAGGGAGGAATGGGGAGTTGAAGGCGAGGCAGCAACGCGAAGGAACGAGTGAACGGAGGGAAATCAATCATCACCCGTAATGGAACGACGCGGGGAAATGATGGGAGCATGGCGATCTGGGAGACAAGTCTGACATTACAAAGCTTTCGCCGCGCGCGCTGGCGTGAGAAGAAAAAGAATCCCTTAAGACGAAGGCAATCCCAATAATCCTTCACGCCCAGCGGGAAGATGACTGGCTCCAGCAATCTCCGACCATTCGACAGCATGTAAAAAGAAGGATACAGGCCACTTTCCATCGCGTTCCTCGGTAGCCCGAATTTTCTCATGATATACTGGGGGGCGTGGCGTTCCCAGCAAGAAGAGAACGTTCCGTCACTAGGGTATGATGCCGTGTCGAAATCCAGCTGATGTCTCTTTACAACCCAAGCATTCAAGCACGGTCTTTTCAGATACATACCCAAATAATTTGGGAAAACATCGGAGGCTTGGAGGAAGAACAGAATACATCCCAAAAGCGTGATTTTAACACACACATTCTGTCTAAGCACAACACGAGGGCATTCTCAACAATCTAAACTAGCTTCGAGTCAAACGTTTCCTTGCGTTGGTAGCGTTGTAGCAGCAAGTTAGGCGATAAAACCACTTAAACTGCATTATGACAAACGAGGAAGTCGACATTTCGATTTCGGAAAAATTTACCCCATGAGCATAAAATAGGTTGTTTAGATACGAACGCAGCCGTAAGATAATAAACAATGCTGATTCCTCAGCAACTAAAATTGGAGTCATAGTAAAAAAGTGAATGAGCAAGCGAGAATGTTTATCGGGTGTTAACCAGTGTGTTTAGAGAACGATAAACCGACGATTTATTCCTGTAGCACTTTTTTTACATCCACTCCCAGGACTGCAACGCCAGATTCCCACAACATGAGAGTAGTGGTAGAGAAAATTATAGCTTCCAACACTCGCGACAATTGGCTGACAATCTGACGTGCTTCATAAAAACGCAACGGTCTCTAACCACTTCAAAAATTAACACATTTGCCCCCTAATGAATAAGTCGATTAGATGGCTGACAGCACTAATAGCATATTTCGCTATTCAAAACCACAGAATCCCTTCAAACATATCCTTCAAATTTAAGCAAATTTTTAGCAATCATGAGTTCCAATTTTACTCATAAGAATAATATTGAGCGCAGCCTATGGAATTTTCGACATTGTCTATCATAATCGAAAAATTTTCCACTGCTACAATCGAAGTATTTCAGAATTATAAATTGATTTTAGTACCTCACAATAAAAACAAAAGCATTCACCAGTTTAGCCTCTCGAGATATCAGCTGTTGAATGATTTGCAGACGAACAGTTTAATCGCTTTATAACTTCAATTAAAATACCGAGGCAATAAAATTTAATCGCATTCCACCAAAAGCAATCACTTAAAATTATTATCTAGAATAATTTTATTTGTTTAGTGTCTTTTCGACCTGAAGACGCCCCGAGGATGAGGGGTGAAAATATCGTCGAAACACTACGATCGCGACGGAAATTCCCAGAAATAATATTGCGCCATCAAAATTATAAGTGGCGGAAGCCTTAAAAATTAATATTGTAGACCAATGACGATGATGATGATGACCAAACTAGCCTACGTAATAACACGGCGCAAGTATACTCAACGGGGAATATGCACGAAATTCGTGTATTAATGATATACTTTTGATACGAAATTGCCTACAAATTTAAATATACAAGTCAAATTTTTCTATGCCAACCAAAAAATTATTAATTCTATTAAAATGTTCTAGAAAATTGACGACAGTTGTGTGACCTGAAACAACTTCTGACGTCGCTGCACAGTGTAGGTTCCATATTTCTATGGAAAAAGACATTTATTTAAGAATAAAACGAAGCGAACATATTGTTTTGAGATTTTTAGCAGTTTCTGGATAAAAAAAAGAGACTGAAAAGGGATTTAAAATGCACAATCCAACAATTTGCCTTTGATCCACTTCCTTATAATGGCATTCTTGCTATAAAATAGCTATTGCTTTTTCGCAGCAGAGAATCGTGGATTGAAAACAGACAGGGCATTATACAGGAATAATATATTTTATGGTCGATTTTCTCGTTACGATTCACACTACTTAAATAAAAACCGAATTTCATTAGTCTATTGTATAAAAAAACTGAGATAACTACATGCCTTTTCCCCCAATTATTCATTTAACAACTTACCCTCACGTACAACAGATAGTGTTACCGCACCGTGACGTCATACCTTGGATATACCGAATAACTTCGTTTATTTTAGGCCAGGATTACGATGAACGTGACGGAAACGGACGGTGGCGTTGTTGAAGCTAGAAAAATGGGAACGCAATGAAGCTAATCTAAACGGACGGACGTTGACGTGCCGCTGACGTACGTTGAGGGAAGCTCGTCAAGGTCTAGCTTTACCGTCGCGTTGGTTTCCGTCAGCCAATCACGAGTGACTTGAAAGTCAAGTGGGGGGAAAATGTTCGGATGAGGGTGACACTTTTCAGACATTTTTTTCGACTTCAGAAAATCGTCCTTTTTCGATGAAATTTTCACAACACAACCTGCTATGTTCACACTTTACTCACGCTGGGAAAGTTTTGTAAAAATATAAAAACTTACAGTTTTACACCAATTCGAACCCAAGAGGTGACTGTTCGCCGCGCCGCCATATTGGAAAACGGCAGTGTTTCCAATCTGTCGTCGATCGTGATATACCACCAACAATTGAGCCGATACGCTGGCGTTCACCGCCACAGTCCGTTTCCGTCACGTCAGAAAACGTTCATCGTAATCCCGACCAGCTGTCGAAAACAATTTTTCAAGAGTAATAACATTTCAATAACGCAACTTCATTCTTCAGAAGAATGTTCACCAAGTGTGTATATACAGCTAATAAACTCCTCATTCAAAGAGTTAGAAAAATTGTGCATCTTCCCCATGTTGTAGAACCCCTCCCCTAATAACAAGGGCAACATCGTTTCACCAAAAGGGGATAGGGGTGATCTCGTTTCCTTCCGGCAGCGACGAACTGGACTCCCGCGGAAGTGTGCCGACACGTGAGGAGGGATGGGGAGGAGGACTTTCTTCCAAGGAAGAGCAGAGGAAGAGAGAGAGAGAGAGTGAGTGGAGGCACGCCATTCATCCACAGTCTCCGCTCGCCCCCGCAAAACTCCCGCGAGGAGTAACGACAAAGGAAAACGCCTTCTCACGTGCGAGCACAAAGGGACTTCGAAGGGAGAGGGAAGACGCCTCCCTTCACGCCGCCTCACACGCGGAGAAAGGTTGGCGCAGTTAACCACCGGTGCGTGAGCGCGTGTGGGAAAAATTACGATGAAAATAAAACTCCGTCTAGGACCCCGCCCCGCACAAGGTGAACAACGTCTCACCGCGGACAAATCACAAACAAAAGGACCGAGAGGCACGTAATTGGGTCGCTCCCTCCGAAGTCGAATCTCCATTCCATTCAGGGACTCAGCTGATGAACCTCGAAAAATAATAATAAACTAAATTTTAAAAAACGTTTCAGCAGCTGTAGCACCAGTCAACATTCATGTTCGCTGATTTTTCACCCCCTAGATCAGTGGCGCACCCACGGGGGGGGGGAGGCAAGGAGGCCATGGCCCCCCATTATCTCTCTAAAAAACCCAAATTAATCTTTAATTGACAAGTCACAGTCACGTGGTGGTGGCAGCAATTGGAAAAATAGGAAAAACTCGCTACATCATTTTACTCGAGTATGACTAGACGGACTAGACCAAAGATAAAAGAAATGTGACGAATAACTAACTTAGCATAGGCCTAAAAGTTTATGACTCTTTTTGACTGTAAATAAGTGTAATCTCAATCTCGTACAAATAGAGACCTTTTATTACTATTAATAATGTTTTAGGTGTCAACTCTCAATTGGAGGATGGAATCGTTAGACTAATCTTCCACTTCATTGAGCTACAGTGATTTTCCTCATCGATCACGGAATGCAACAACTTTTAAGAATGATCTATGGATCCCGCCCCTGAGGAATATTTTCCTTTGTGCTACAGTTTAGCCCACCATCGGACATGCATGGAATGAATGTCTCTTTTAAGTTTTATGACGAGCGTAACGAGAGCATTCGCTCCAAAAACGCGATGAAATATCGCATCGTGGCCGGTACCACGGTTTCTTGTCCGACGAGCCCCGATTCCACGGAAAACGTATCATCTGCCATAATAAATCACAATGCAGCGCCAACTTTCGCTGACAAGAGCGGCGGCGGGATGAATGGCCCAGCAGGACCACGCCTTGTCCCAGTTACGAATTGACGATTTCCAAAACGGCCACGAGCGTAGCGGAGACGTCCCGACCGCGAAAAAACAAGTGCCGACAATTGTTTTATTTTCAAACGAAAGTATTCTTTTCGTGAATCAATTACGAGACTCGTTGAGGATAAAATAGTTTCGAGAGCCTATCGAAAAATCAAAACATTGAAGTCATATCTACATCATCTACATACTAACCCGCGAAAAAACCACGAGGGTATGTGGCAGGGGGTGAAGGATCACCATGTATTCACTACTTACATACAACTATGAGGTACAATGCCACTTCATCATGGAAACGTTAGATATAAGACAGTCACGTCTCTAACGATATTTCATCTACCTATCCCTCTACCATGTTGTCTGTTATGTTTTCTTATGGTGCAAGGGAAAATTACATTTTAAATCCATCGGTACGACAGTTTCTCTCTATCTAATTTTCTTTATATGATCAAATATAAGTTAAAAAGGCAGTCACTCTTAATACGCCATCTGCAACCATATCAGCTTCAAACTTAATGACAGTAAAGTCTTGAAAAAGTAGTTTTGGGTTTTTAGGCGCTCCAACAGCGGAGTTACTAAGATCAGTAGCTGAGGACAATATCCATGCCCTGGGCGGGATCAGTTTAACCAGCGTACTTGAGTCCTAATATGCAAAGTTCAATTTACATAATAAAGTAAACAAGTAGAATAAAAGATAAGAATGATGAAATTTTAGTTTCACATTATAAAAAATAAATATGTAAGTGAATTTGGTAAAAACCTAACTATATAAATGAAATTAATATTTCTATTTATTAATATGCTTTTATAGCAGCAAACACCGAGCGTCCTACAAATAGGGGCTTCATATGAATAACGTAGAAACTATTACAATGCCTTTGGGTTGACAAAATGAGTGTTTATTGTTAAAATCTGATCAAAATTTCTACGAAAAATAATTTTGGCATTAAAAGGTCAATCCTGGAAAATACAGGTTCGAAAAATATGGAAATTGGATTGGTGTGGTAGCTTAAGCACTGGTTCACTAATTGAAGGTTTTCATATTAAATATCGGCAGCGGTATCTATTGTTTATCGGAGAATCAGTTCCTAACTGGGCACTGGCGGTGACCATTTCAAATTAAGCGCTCTGCCATTTGGATGGGAAGGTAAACCGTGGAACTCTAGGAACCTTTCGATAGGAGCAAGGTAATAACGACGCAATACCGGGTTTCTTTCCGCCCCTCCTCCGCTGATTCCTAACCCATCCTAATATCCCACCAATCCTAAATGACGTAAATGAACTTAGTTGTCCCTCACCTCGCCGAATTAGGTTACTGCAACATAGATACTGCTTCGGTACTACTATTTCCAAATTATGTTATTCCCAAACAACGCTGACATCCGAGCAACACAGGCGAGCAGGTTGTATTTCCAATAGCAGAAATTCCACAGAGAAAAAAAATAATTCGCATTTACCGGGATTCGAACCCGAATCCCCTGATTTCCGGCCAGTTCGCGATCCTTCAATTTGGTTGTATTTCCGATGTCTGCATCATTAGATATTTTACATTTGCCATAATCCATGAGCTCATTTTTCAAGTAGATTTAAGTGAAAAATATTAATATGAGAGTATTAACTCCATTGTGGAAGGCGATACTTTGTGGAACCGATCCATGTCACAAGGATGAAAAATACTTCCACAAAATTTAATCAGGTACAACCTAGGTTTCACCCGTATTTTAACTGATGAAGCCCGAACGGGTGAAACCTAGACCTGATTACATTTTATGAGGAATTTTACCAATTATTTTTTATCCTTGTGACGTAAATAGGCGAGTGCTTCATCGATACCATGAGGTTTTTGAACAGGTCTAGCCAGAAGGAAGAAATTATTGTCTCATAGTTATTAGCACACAAGTTAGCGAGGGATAAAATTATTTATGAGGAAAGGTTCAGTCCAAATATGCAAATTTCCTCGTTTGCATTTAAGCATAAAAGTATCCTCACCATACCAGGCTGTCCCATCGGTTGGTATTTTCGTTCAAATTGAAAATGGCTGGCACACATGCGTCATCCATATTTGAATCCCATTAGAGAACATTAATGATTCTTCCATAGCGAATGGAGCATGCATAATTGGTCAATGCATACGAACACCGCAATAAGATTGATAAGGAATCACACAGGAGCCGAAAGGTATAACCCGTCTGTAATACCATCTGGGGACACCCAAAACGAATTAGGTGGACAGTGATTAAATATCATTGGAATATAGGTAATGTGCGACTTTATGATAATTTCCATCATAAGATTAAGGGAGATCAGCATAGAAGAAAGCATGAACATCAAGTGGTACAAATGGGAAGAACATAAAACCGCCAAAAGCAAATTTTGCTATTTGCTACGGACAATAAAATTTCTTCGCCGTAACCAAACGACACCACAAAAGCACCGTCTTTTAAATATTAACTGATCAAATATAACGTCCTAGTATGGATTTTGAAAATATCACGATCAATTCAAAGACAAAAAAGAATTTATAATGTGGAAGTGTATTCCAACGCCGTTTATGATGCAATTTTCCATTATCTTAGCCACTTGATATCTTTTTCTATCTGGAGACTTGGTCAACGTTAAAACTTGTTTTTTCCGGTGCCTAGCTAATTTTAATTAGCACCCTCTGGGTTTCGAAAACAGTTTGAAAGGAACATGTGCCATAACAGAAAATGTATTTTGCCACTTTGGAGGATGCCTAGATGAAACAAGATACGGTTTGGGAAGTTGAAACCCCGCGCGCAGTAACCTTAACCCAGAGAGGACACAATTAACGTAAGTTAAAACTTATCAAGGAAAAAAATAGGTGTAAAGGTAAAACTAGGTTAAGGTTTAAACGTGAAAAAAGTACACCTGATGATGGCTTGACAGCCGGAACCAGTTGTAAGAGTTTAATAAACTGAGGAAGCAACAAAAATGTTAACATTTTAATTAACGTCCTCCCAACAACTGAAAGCTTTGCTTTTCGATTTCAAAGAAGACACAGTTGTTCTGCAACCACATTTTGTCATCCATAATTTAGCGAAACGCGGGCACCGGAAAACAAATTTTTAACATCGACCAAGTAAAAAAATAAAAAGACTGCTAATAATATCTGAAAAGGAGTTACGTTACCGTTTCGTCCTTCGTTTATTTTTCTCGCACGTCACTTCCGTCTCGAATCAAAACCTTAGCCGCCCACTTCCCCCACAACAATTGTATCATCCGATCACCGCCGTCTGATCCTTCGACCGCAGTGCTCGCCTTTGATCGGCCCTTTGCGGCGCCGGCGTCTCTTGCCCAGCCACGTGTCCCCCCTTACCCCTACGATGGTCACCGGACACCACCTCGCCCACTCCCACTCGACCACGAGTCCATTTGCGGCGAACCAGGCGTCAAGAGATTCGGTCGCTCCCAATACGGCGGGGCCCGGGGCCCAAGTCTTGAATCTTTCGTTACGCTATAACGAATGAAATTTGTCGTTATGATAGCGTCATTCGTTTCGAGTTATTCGTTTATCCACGTTGATAAAAAAATAGGACGTTATCGTTGGTAACGAATACGTCAATATTTATACGGTGAGTAACGAAATATTCAAGACTCGGGCCACCGGTGTCCGCCCAGCTCTGCCCATTCGGACTTTTTCCCCTTTCTAACTAATTTAGCTTCTATTGGGTAGCATCGTGTGGGAAGAAAAACGGAGAGGGGGAAGAGCAGCTGAGAGGTTGAAAAGAGAAATTTCGTTCGAAAAAGAGGCGTTTATTCGAATGAGGTGAGAACTGATGATGAGCGTTGAGCAGGGAAGCTAACAAAAGACATATGACTTTTGATTTATTTCAATTGAACCGCATTAGGCGCCGGAGTCCACACTCCTACCCATTGTGCGCAGATTGATAAAATGACGCACCAGCATGTCATATAGAACGAGAACACTATAAATGAGTACGACTGAAATTGATGACAAGACTGGCAATGATTTTCCATTTTCCTTCCAAGAGAAGCTCTCCATTTTTTTATAAGTGTGCAAGATGTTCTAAGATTACCAACTGCAAACACCAGATCCTTCATAACTTACGCATGCTCTGGGAAATTTAAGTTAATGCTTGAATTTATTAATAGAAATGACTAACTGATCGAAAAATAGTACATTTATTGAGTACCCTGCATCAGGCATGTCGCCAGAAATTTTCTTCGGCGGGCAATACTGACTCAGATAAAAACAGTGTGTACCGGAGCAAATTTTTTAAAGAAATAATTATTTTTATACCAATCCTAAAAAAGTCACGGGTGGAAACCACATTTGGACGACAGCATTCGCACATCTTCATCTGATTTATTATCGAGATCCATGCAGCACCGCACTAAGAGGTTGGCGCCCAAGGCAGGAGTACCTTTAATCCGGCCCTGCTCACCTTCGTAATCGGAGAAAGTGCTGGGTGAAAGTATATCCAGATGGAAAGCATTTATTTCGTTTGCATGCGCCGCCGATGGCACAGGAGTTTTCATCGGCGTAATGGTCCCTCCCCCTCCCCCCCCCCCCCTTTAGATGCGCATGGCGGTCTGCTTCCGAAAGTTGAATCGCGAATTTTCTGATAACGGCCGAGGGCCGTTTAATTTTTTTATTCACTGCATGTACCCCCCAAAGTTTCTCAAAGGGCGACGTCGATTTCTTCTCGCATGGAGATTTCGGTTGAGGTGAACGTCCCATCTATGACCGGCCGTGAAAGTTGAATTTCTCGACCGGGACCACCAAATATATTACCTCGAGTCCCCAAACAATCAGAGGAAATCACGCATGCGCAGATGTTCAGAAAGCCTTCGTTATGCTAATAATACCACCCGGCAGCTGAACTATAGCCAGGAGTTTAAAGCTCTAGTCAAGGAAAACGATTAATAAGCTTCCCTAGCCTGTGAGATCTTCTTCAAGAAATGAAACACGACTACATCTTTCAGTTGGAATTCTGAAAGACAAGGTGTGAAACGGTGGAATGCCAACATAGTATAAACCGGAGTTAACCAGTTTTCCAAGATTTGAAGCAAAGCAAAGAAGCAAACCATTTTTGTTTGTGCCACGTGACTCCTTGGTTACCTATTCGAGATAATCCCGACGGTTTCAAAAACAACTCCCGGTCCGTCTGTAGTAGCATGCCTTTGTTTCAGCACTTAGATATGATGAACTATGAGAAAATACGAATCCACTCAAATATAGTTTACACCTGAAATTATTCGCATCCACGATATACCTTCCTATACATGCATGCGTGTGTGTACATATATAAATTTGTGTGTATATTTATAAATTCATTTTCCTTAACCTATCCTTGGTATATACACACACAAACACACACATGAAGTCTCCAACATAAGGAAAATACGAGGCAGGACACCACAGACTCTCCTCTCATTAACTTTAAACACGATAGGAGGTAACGCGACAAGGAGCTGGTCACCTGGAAGCTGAATAACATACGAGGACACCCCCGGTTGACCAATGAAGCGAGAATGTCTCGCCGATTTAATTACTTCATCGAGTCAAACTCAGGTGCAGTCATTTGTTTTTTTTGTCGTTTTTTTTCACTCCGCAGCAGAGCAATGAGAAACGCATCCAATCTCACGTCGTCCTCTTTTAAGTTTTACACATCCTGTTCAATCCTCCCCGACCACCTTGCAATTTAATTTTTGCACATGTTTAATATCGCAGTGAAACTCCGACCAATGAACTCTGATGCACCTGGATCTCCTGGATGCTTTTTTTCTAATATTAGGTTCACGCAGAAAAAGATCCCCTGCGTAATGATATCAAAAGCATACTACATAACCCCATTACTTTTAGTAGAAGCGGCACTTACCTAACAATAATTAAAATGGAAAATGGAAGTAAGGGAAAATACTTAAGGCCATTCAAAATTCCTTTTTGGTGAAAATTACAATAGAAGCATATTTTACAAGCAATGTAAAGGTAACTAACGATGTTACGCCCCCAAAACGAGGAATTTTCAATCGATTATACCGAATGAAACGTAATTTTCTTCATGCTTCTGTAAACAGTGTTACTCTAGCTATATTTAATCGGTAGAAACATACCTTTACATAGTAATTTTTTTAAAATAACATTCAAATTAAAAACGCTTTAGGAGAAGAATAGGAGAAAACTTGGCAAACTGCGTTTTGCTAGATTTGAAAAACATTTTAAAGCTGGGATTTTTGCAGTGACTATAATGGTTTAAAAAGGAAGACACCAGCCGATCTTGGATCTCTTGATCCGATTTTATCGGAGACCTACAATTATGGCATACAAAATGCATAGGTACGAAAGAAATGGTATTGAATTCAACTCTGCTGATTGGAAAAAGAAACAACGTATAACTATATTTACTAATATACGGATATTCATGACCTTAATATTTTATACCTTAATCTGTGATGTCAGGGTTTCTTAGGACTCCGATAGTAGAAGAATAGAATAGGAGTGCGGTGTTTTTGTTTCGAACCATTCAGTCTCGGCAAAACCTAATTTCGAGTAGACTAATTTCGTTTTCATTGTACTTAGCCCTGTCTTCCTTGTGGGGTCTTCCACAGGAATTGGTTCCCAGAGAAATATCAAGGGATAAGTGCGCGTGGCAAATAAAAGAGGGATTGAGGAAAGAAAAAGGACGAATTTCCCCAAATGAAAATCAGGATGCGCAATATTTCATCGATCTGAAACATTCTTGTAGCAACTAACGACTTCGGTAGGTACCTTCATATTTTCAAATTCTTTGTTTGTTCCCTGACGGGTTGGTAACACAATAGGTAGAGGGTTGGCCTAGAGAAGTCCCAGAGTACATCCATTCATACCGCACAACAGGCCTTAAGCCCGTTTCAAACGATACTTGATTCAGACATTGTATGCTAGCCGGAACTTGATATTCCTGACGGGATATATCATGATTGGAGAAGTCCTAGAAAATTAAACAAGATCGTTGGACTTTTATAAAATATAAAAAATATTTTTAAAATAAAAAACATGAGTTTGCTCTAAAATTCAATTAAATTTTAAAAACACCAGGACCGCAAACTACGATCATTCCCATGCGAAAGTGGAGTATTTTCATCACAATAAAAAAAATCGTTTTTTTACCACCCTATTGGTCTTGCGGCGTATACTATCTAGAGAGGCTATCACGCGTGGTTTCTTCCTCATTCACGAGAAAAAAATGACCTCTGCTAGGTGCTTTCTCGTCGGGACGACGAAGGCAACGCCACCGACGTGAAACCCATCGGCACGAGAGGAACACGCCCGGGGCATGGAAAGAACTCTGCACACGCCTATACTCAACACCTGTCGCTGGCTGGCAGTGGAAACCGATGTTCCTGGGCGAAAATCCTCCGGCTCCTTTCCAGAGGCAGGATGTCGAGGGAAAACCGAGAGATTGGTTTGGGAGGAAAAAACTCCGAGGAAAGTGAGTCACTGAGCAAGTAGACGTCGAAGAGAAAATATTTATACACATAATTTTTTTTTCTCTGAAGTCCACCGCACAAATTGAAGTGACGTCATGGCGCGTAACAAGAAGAACGACCACCAAAGACATCGATTTAAAAAAAATATCATTGGAGGGGTGCGTTTGAAACCGCTGGGATTAGGTATCTCTAATTGTCATGAGCCATGGGTTAAAATACGAATGGTGAAATGATCGATATGTTTTACTATTAGTATATACTTACTTTTTGGCTATACGCATCCTGGGGGGGGGGGGGTGTATGTAGCCGTCGGGATTATCTCGAATAGGCAACCATGGTTTCACGTGGTAAAAACACGAATGGTTCGCAAATTTGTTGTTTAAATCGCTCGTTACAACACCATTAATTGTTTTCACATGAGTTTATCTCCTCTGTCTTGACTTTAGAGCCCCCAAAGATAAAACACAAGTGTAAACAATTAATGAGGATGTAATCAGCGATTATAACACATCAAGTTTTTGAACCATTCGTGTTTATACCACGTGACTCCTTGGTTACCTATTCGAAATAATCCCGACGGTTTTAAACACAATCGTCCTTGTATAATAAACCTCGATCTTTTGCCACTAAAATATCGCAGTTGAAAGTCATTCCTTCATTTAAAAGGGTACCTACTACACAAAACGGATTCAGTTTCGGAAACCACGAATGGCGCTACATTAAATAATTGTGGCGCAAAACAATCTCACAACTCGCTAATGGGATGAAAAAAAAACAATCACTTGCCAAATTTATTTATGGAAATATGGAAATTTATTTATTTAAAAACTTACAACAGTTAAAAACGAATTTTCACTGAACACGATTAGAAAACGTAGCCACACATGGATTTTTGACACACATCTTTCTACTAATTAATTAACTTCGACTATATCACCTCTACATGCGCATGCTAACCTAGGGGTAACAATGAATCCAGAATGGGGGGGTGCTTGAGAAGGATTAGGCCCCACCTACTCCGTACAAAACATTGTGTTTTCTATTGCCTCTTATGGAAACTACATGTACCTATATTAAAACAAATAACAATGGAATCTTAACCAAATTTCATCACAACGCCATAAATTAATATTCGTAATGATACTTAATGGAGGATTTAATACACTTAATTCCACTAGGTGTCAATTCTATTCCTTAAAATTGTTTCCAATTTAACCTATTGAAACTACATAACCGTGCATTCCAGGGAAATAGAGATAAAAATATGAAGTGAAATGCCTTTCTAACCAGTAATCACTTCGTTGATGTGTAGTTACTAAACCATTCAGTTGCACGGGACTCTGATATCTTACATGTTTTCGTGAAGGAGCAACATTGTAGCTCATAGTTGCATGTGAGTAGCTAATGTTTGGTGATCTTCTTCTCCTGCCACACACCCTCGCGCTGGCTCGCAGGGTATTACATAGATGTACATATCAGTCCCTTGTTAGCGCGTTTGCGCACTTTCAACTGTTCATTTGAACGTTATTTAAAGTGTATTCTATTATTCCCTTACTACTACTACTACTACTACTACGACTACTCAACTATTCAACTACTTAAAATTTTTGTTACTACGGTCTGCCTCTGTCTCAGGTAATTATATCGTATTGATTCGATTATTTTCCAAAACACAAAATATATCAATATTTAGATAACATCTACATCAACGCAGTACCCTGCAAGCTACAGCGAGGGTGGATGGCAGGGGATGATGATCACCAAACATGCACTATTGACATGCTACTACATGGAGACATGCTAGATAATAGGGTCACATGTAGCTAGATGGCTAGTATCTACATAGTAAGAAAGGGATTATTCCTAGTCAATACATGCATAATGTACAACAGGCTACTCTAATAATATCTCACATGCCTATCCCTTTGCTATGCTTCCTTTTGTGTTCTCTTATAGTACGGGGGAAAAATGACATTTGAATTCATTAGCACGACTATCTATCTCTCTAATCTTATTTATCTGGTCAGATCTGGCATAATAAGCAGGGGTTCTTAATGTATACTTAATATCCTAAATAAAGTTATTCACTTAAAATATATGTAGGAGATTCAATCTGTACTTTTACCTACGATCTTATAATGATTCCCAACCTAATTAATTCTGCTACACTACTAAACCTATCGTAACACCCTTCAATAAACGTAACTGCTCTACGCTACACACTGTCTAGTTCTCTGACCAAACCTAAATCATGCGGATCCCATACACTGGCTGCGTATTCAAGGTATGAATTTGCAAATAACTTTGAAGTTCATGCGTCAAAATTAAGTTGTTAAAGTAAAGTAAAATCTTACTGAGTCTTACCCAGATTCTTCCTCGCTGAATTAACCTGAACGGTTAATACAGTGAGGGGGAAGAAAGAACAACAACTCTCGCGACCTCTGCCGGGTTAACCGACGGCGGACATGTGTGGAAATAAGAGCGGGAAGCAGGGAGTCCCTCGCATATAAGGCGGACGCTCAAGGAGTAAAAATAAAGGAGAAAGGGTGGAAGTAATGGGATTCGAATCGCAGTCTCCGGATAAGGAAAGAAAGAGAAAAGAGCCCTCTTCTTTCTCCCTCAAGTGGGTCGTCCAGTCTCTTTCTTTCCCCCCACCTATCCCTCGGACGTAGAACAAAAAAAATTCACTCGCTCTCCGATCTCAAAGACGCTCACTTGTTGGACTTCCCAGACCTCTCTCACACACACACACAGCCTTCCCTCTCCTCCCTCCTCGTAGCATCATCACTCTCTCACGGACTGGAGTGGCAGCAGTTCCTCCTCCTCTTCTCCTGAATAGCCTAAGCTCGGCCAGAAATCTCCGGCAGGGGTTAGGCCGGGGTATGGGAAACCAGACGCGAAGAAGCCGAGGTGAAACGCACATAGCGAATCGAAAGGGGTGTAAAAAAAATGTTTTTTCCGCGCGGCTATGACGAGGCCAAAAACTATTTCTGATGAAAAATACGCGAAGAAAACCGCGAGTATTACACACCTGCAACTACCGAGTACTCTGAAAGCCACCTAGAGATTGCGCGGCAGTCGGTGAATGCATAAATCACCGAACATGCACTACGTGCTAGCACTAATGATTACAATTAGAGATCACTGCTGATGTAATGAGGAAAAGACAATACAAATTCCAGCTATCACACAATATGCTAGGGGATATTTTAAACAATAATAAATTAATGCATTTTCCATTTAATGGATCATGTAGACGGGCGAAAACAGTCTAAAAAATCCACACTACCTAATGTAATCTTCTAGAGGTAACTTTGGATTAATCTACGCCAATCTGTTTTGGTTCAATTTAAAGGAACTCCGTCTTTCTGGACATTCTAACCTACAATCCTCGCGATTCGATTTTCTGTTGTGTCAGAACTTCGTAGGTAATCGCCGGTGGCCCAGGGAAAGGAACTGGCCTTCCAACCCCCCCTCCTACCTGAATGTGTGAATTTCACGTGCCAATGGCTTAGAACGGGGTGAGTTCTACCCTCACCTATCAAAAACCAACCTTCGGGTTGAACACCAATTTGTTAAAGGAAATACTTCCCGTCAAATTCGTAATGTTGTCCAAGCGGATGTTGGGAGGTCTGGGTTTGCTCAGACTTGGTTACAGGAGGCTCCGGATAATGCCGCGGCGATGAATATGAGACTGTCCTCTAAGTTTTAGACACCTCTTTGACAGAAAAGTATGCTCGCAATCGGCTAGGCGTCATGGAAGACGCCATTAAATATCTTGGAATAAGACTGACACATGATCTTTCCTGGGGTAAACATATACGTGAAATAATGGGTCAAGCTAAACGTAAACTGGGTTTCATCAAAAGAGTATTGGGTAAATGTGACGATCATGTACGAGAAATCAGCTACTTTTCCCTTGCTAGACCTCATTTGGAATATGCTGCCAGTGTATGGGATCCCTACGAAATCGGTCTAAGTAATGAACTTGAACGTGTGCAGCGAAGATTGGCAAGATTTGTAAAGGGACGATACGATAATTATATTAGCGTAACCAGTCTATTAAATGAATTCAAATGGGAATCATTGTCAGATCGCAGGTTGAAATTTAGACTTAATCCCTTAAACAAATTCCAAGGCAATATTTTCAGTGATGATGTTAAAAATATTTTACGAACCCCAACTTACTATGGCAGACTGGACCATAATCATAAAATTAGAGAAATTGAATGCCGAACTGACCGATTCAAAATGTCCTTTTTCCCTCGTTCAATTAGAGATACGAATAACGGTAAATATGTCCTATCGGAGAGTAGCAATGAATAGCATTGGTAGCTGCATGTTGGTATGATTACTTAAAGCTAACCCTACTAACAGAATGTTTTTGCATGTTTGCTTTGCAATTTCTATATTTTTAAAATAGTGTTGTTCTGACTACTATATTAATACTATTCCTTTTTTATGCATGATATGTAGTGCATGTTTGGTGAGAAATCACCCCCTGCCACACACCCTTGTGGTGGCTTGCAGGGTATTATGTAGATGTAGATGAAGATCTAGAACTGCGTCGATCTATGGTACGACCTTGACAGCTTAGAGATGTAGTGGGAGGTATTCGGTTGATGAGACCAAGTCTATTTTATTTGAGCCATTGAGGTTCGGTATGAAATTCGATATGGGAAGGATTTTTTTCCTTTGAACCGAGAAAGGGTGGACAGAAACCCAGATCATTGGTCTGCTATTAACAAAAGGCGCCAAGGGGACCATGGTTTAACGTCCCATCCAACGGACAGTGTACTGAATTGTGCTCTCCACAAAGCACTGAAGAAGGGACCAGTATACAAATTAAATATGTCACAACCTGGATTTGATTCCGGGTACTTAGGATAGTGAAAGATAGGTAAGAACTCTTGACCACTACATCAACCCTTTCCCCTGATTGACCGCCCATACCGAATTAAGTTCTATCTAAAACAAGCTGGTCTTTTTAATGAAATGTGTTTTTCCACATTGTTATGCTTTTTTCTGTGTTTACTCAAAATATTTAAAATGAGAAATTAATAAGTATTTTTTAAAAGACTTTGATGATTGAACGGAAAAAATTACTCAGTTGTTGACCCACATAAAAACCAGCCCTGCCAAACGTCCATGCCACATTCCCTCTCTCTAACACCAATGTGTGGCTAAAAAATCTGCCACTTACGGGGTTCGAATGCATGTATTAGGGATAGGAGCTTGATACTGCAGCCACCACGAAAACCCGATCATCAGAGGAATAATACAGTAAGGGCTTAGACAAAGTAAATCGAGGAAAAAAACAAGAAATTTAACCGTTTCTTTAAGCCAACAAAACTGATGAAAAAGTCTCTGACGCCTAAAATTCCCGTCGCGTCACTTGTCAGACCTCGTTTTGAATACGCTGCCAGCATAAGGGGTCATAACGAAATCGGCTTATATCTAAATACACGATACCCTGCAAGCCAGCGCGAGGGTGTGTGGCAGGGGGAAATTATATAGCGAACTGGAGCGTGTGAAGCAATCAACAACAGGCTATTAGATGAACTAAAATTGGAAACATTATCAGGCAGTAGGTTGAAATTTAGGCTTAATCTCTTAACTAAATTCAATGACAGTATTTTCACTGATGCGTTAAAAACGTTTTGCGAACTACTAAAGTGCTATGGTAGACTGGACCATGAACATAAAATTTCAGAAATTGATTTTCGAACCAACATATTTAAAATGTCTTTCTTCCCTCGTATGGATATGAATAGCTGTAAATATATCCAAATGCATAAATACAGGTGTTTCAATCGATATCACATGTAGTTGACATAGCATGTTGGTAAAATGACTTAAACTAAAAACATAATTGTGAATACTTGCTTTGCTATTTTGATCTTGTTTTATTGTTAATTCCAGACTAGAATTTAGTTACTAATCCTTTTTAACATCTAATGCCATGCATGTTTGTTACGAATGTAGCCCTTGCCATACACCTTTATGGTGGATTGAATGGTATTATGTAGATTTAGATGAAAAAGGTTCCTTATTACACGCCGAAAATCTCTTGTTAAATGACGACCTGATGTCTAAACCTTTTGATGCATCCCGGACGCCGTCAATTTGCTTTCTAGAGAATCCCTGCAAGATTTGAAACCAAGACAAGACGTGAACTCGTTTTCTGTTGCTTCCAAACGCAGGAAAAGAAATTCAAGAAATGTCGTACACTGTCCCCGTCCATCGCTATCATTTCGAGGTCGCGAGAGGTACCGACCCCGAAAAAAAAGCATGGTAGCCCGAGCGAAATTACGACGCAGACGAATTCATTCACGGAATGGAAAAAAAAAGAAGTGTTCGAGTCCTTCCGGCGGCGTGGACCACAAGCCATTGGAAGGGAGAGAGCTGTGGGGGATGGGGGGAGGGGAGGAGAGCAGAGGATGGCGGGGAAAAAAACCCTAGTTCCCCCAAGCGCTTCCTCATTAATCTGGCCACGGTGTCTGCTCCCTTCCCCTACACCACGCCACAAACGTCTGACAAAAAAAATAATACGAAAACTGGTCGCCGCGACGAACTTGAAATCCACGCGCGATGCAACATGTCCCCCTCCTGTCCACTTCGGCGAGGACTCAGGCAAGGTCGCGACAAACAAAAAAAGGGTCCTGAGGACGCATGACTCGAAGAATACAATCGACTCTAATCACTCCAGAACAATCGATTCGTTCGGCGAATTTCACAAAAGCTTCATCCAAAAGCTAATTATAATAGGATGGAGTAAGTATAACACAGAGGGCTCAACGATTAGGGCAAAACTGTCGTACGTTTTGGAAGTAGTGTTGGAAGGTTTTCATAGATGGCGTGGTAAGAATTTTTCGCGTTACGTCACAAACGATATTTATCGCTTCCACTAATTTCGTTTTTCTAATCGACTTAAGCGGAACATAACATATGCTATTGTCGTAGTTTTGTTATTTTATTATAATAGTACGATATGCCTTTACCTAACGTCGACAGTCACATTGATAAGTTAACATTTCTCTCACTATTACAGCAAACATATCTTGTCACAAGAAGGATTCCTTGCTGTTTCATTAAAACACAATCTATCGCTGCAAGGAGCAGACTGAGCAGTCTACAAGACACTTCTCGAATGTGACGTTTTAGTCGATTACAAAAACGAAAGCGATGGAAGCGATATGTATCGTTTGTGACGTAACGTGAAAATTTCTTCCCTCGCCATCTATGAAAACCTTCAGTACTACATCCTAAACGTATGTGAGCCGTCTATATTATACTTAATCTATGATAATAGGCAATATAATAAGCGGTTGCGTAGGTGTTACTGACATTAGAGTATCCAGAAACAGAAAAAGATAGCACAAAGGTACATAAATGGGGAAATCAGCATAGGTACCTTTTTAAAATTTTAATTTTCAAATTAGAATGTACTGATTTTTTAACGTGAACATAAAAAACACTAATAACTTACGCATTATATGAGAAATATATGTTAATAATTTAATTTATTTGTAGAAATATTGACTAACCCGAAACTACTACATTACTTTATGTTAACTAACAATTTAAGGTCATGTAGTAAAGCACCACTCATCGAAAACTTTAAAGGAAAATTACTTTCGCTTTATTCATGGGATAGGACACAAATGAGGTGCGGAGAGAAAAGTGGGGCTGCGGGGAGATTAGCAAAGCGTGAGGGAGAGAGAGAAATGAAAAAAACTGAGTTATTTTATTTCCAACTTTCTTTCCTCCTCGACGCCGGAACGCATTAAAGCTCCGGAAATCAAGCTGATGAATCAAAATTGTCGGTCAATATTCACTTAAAAGGTCGGATTTCGCGAGGCTTCCAACTCTCCTCATCTTTTTTTCTTCGATGCGGTGAAAAAACCCGCGGATGATTTTCATCCTCCATCGAGCGCGTCCACTGGCGAGGAAAAATTGAATAAGCACATCCGCTCCGAATTCAAGACCGCTGCTGGATCCCATCAATGGCCCAGGAGTAAAACTAAACTACACATACAAAATAAATAACTTTTGGCGTTCTTTATTTTTTGTCACTCCCCAAGGGGGTGAGGGAAGAGGGTGTTTGAAACCGTCGGAATTAACTCGAACAGGTAACCAAGGAGTCACGAGGTACAAACACGAATGGTTAGCCAATTTAAGTTGTGTTTAAATCATTCATTACAATCTCACTCATTTTTTTCACTCGATTTTTTCTCTGCATTTACGCGCATAGAGATGGTAAAAAAAACTCACGTGAAAACAAAATAAGAGATTGTTACGAGCGATTCAAATATATCAAATTTGCGAACCATTCGTCTTTGTACCACGGGACTCCTTGGTTACCTATTCGAGATAATCGCGACGGTTTCAAACACAATCATCCTAGTATAATAAACACCAATCGTTTCCAACAAAAATATCGCAGGTACAAGTGGTAACGTCATTCAAAAAGGTCCCTGACAGATCTACTAACTTACTTCAGATAATCCCGTATGTTCCAAACACCCCCACCCTCCACGAGATAAAAGTGGCTCTGTTCCGGAAGAAAAATTCGTCCTGGTGGATAGAGACTTCAATCACTTTAGTGGTCCAATGTTCTCCCAACTATCACCAACTAGACTGCCACAATACGCTTAAATAAATTGTTTGTAATGATTAGATTGTTAAGATATAATTATTTAATATATAATAAGATAACTGTTATAATATATATTACATAACTGTAATAGCGATTGTGGTAATATAATAATATAACCACAATCGCTGGTAATAATCAGTACAGGCTCTTTTTTTTCCTGCTTCGACCACAGCTAGTTAATTGGCTTTCCATACAACTGTACTCTTTTCATCTCCTCATGATTTTGTTTTCCCAACTTGATGCCTATCATACACATAAAGTGCCTAATAATATGGATGGTTTTTCAGGAGTTTAGGTCTTTCGTTAAAAATGAAAACTATTCAACTTTTGCCGACGTTTCGGAAAATATATATTTCCTTCTTCAAGGCTATAAATGGGATGAACCACCAAAAACATAACAATAATAAATAACATGATCCAAAAGGATATTTACAGTGCCAAAAATGCTTTACAATATAATTTTTAACAAATTTTAAGGTCAAAAGATTACATGAAATAAAATTTTACATACCTTAAGTTTAACAATCGAAATTTGTTTTAAATTAACAACAAAAATTTAATTTAAAAACAAATTCGATTGTTAAACTTAAGGTATGTAAAATTTTATTCCATGTAATCTTTTGACCTTAAAATTTGCTAAAAATTATATTGTAAAGCATTTTTGGCACTGTAAATATCCTTTTGGATCATGTTATTTATTATTGTTATGTTTTTGGTGGTTCATCCCATTTATAGCCTTGAAGAAGGAAAAATATATTTTCCGAAACGTCGGCAAAAGTTGAATAGTTTTCATTTTTAACGAAAGACCTAAACTCCTGAAAAACCATCCATATTATTTATAATAAAGAGGTCTGGAATACAACTTACCAAAGTGCCTAATGCAATACCTATATGTTTCAGAGTATGCAAGCAATATGTAAATAATATAATAAGCAATACATCAATAAAACTTCAGTTTATGGTCGTTAGTAATTTAGTTGCACCCCGTGGTGCAATCCAAGTTCGCCTCTCTTATTACGAAAGAAATTATCTATTATGGTATGTTTGGTAATGATAAACCGTCTGCCAGTCACTCCAGAGGTGGTGGCTACCAGAATACTCTTTCGATGTAGATGTAAAGTGAATCGTCAATGCATTCAGAGAAAGCAATACGTAATCCATCAATAAAACTCGAGTTTTGTGGTTATCAATAATTTAGTTGCACGTCTCTCTTATTACGAAAGAAATTAACTATATATTAGGGTATGTTTGATAATCATAAACCCTCTGCCACACACCATCGAGGTCTCTACCAGAATACTCTTTCGATGTAGATGCACAGTGAATCGTCAGTACATTCAGAGCGTGCCAATATAGGCCGTCAATTAAATGCTCCCTCGGTGAATTCAACTTCAAAAATATCATAATTAACGCTGAATGGTTCAGAATTTCAAACACTTGGGCGTTTAAAAAGTAGAGTTTTACCAGAATTTGGAATCATTAAAGAACAAGATATCAAACGAGAAGAGAAATGCACGCATTTTCCACACGGTTTCGAAGACACGTTCTGATAAATCACGGACTGGATAATTAGAATATCCCCGCCCTGATAACTTTAGTGGCGGAGAATAAAATAATTATTCTGACCGAGAGAGGAGAATGATCCGGAATTCATTACGCTCTCTGGATATACAGCTGGATTTCGTTTACATCCCAACTGCTCGTAAACTACCCGTGAAGATCTGACGGACTTGAGGCCCTTCCAAGAACCAGCCATATGATCCGTCAATCTTGAGGAGGAAAGCGGCGAATGGTGGTCAAATAGACGGATTCAGAGGAAACTTAAAGACGTCGGTAGTGACGCGCAAAAGAGAGAACATTTCTACCATCATCAAGATAATAATTGGTGGAAAATGCAAGTGGGTACATAGCTGCGTCAAACCAATCCTAGGATTTAAGGCAGTTGAGAAACGCTGAAGCACGCAATACGATGGTCAACTGTTGTATTTTATTTAAATATTTTAAATTCTCCAATTGAGTCAAGGCCTATAATACTAATTCCAAATTAATTTCATAGGTTTCATAATTAAAAATTTTCGGCATAGAAAACAGATGTCAAAAGTGTTTTTACATGCGCTCTTTAAGTCCCTCCAACATATAATGGAAAGGGCGAAAGGACCTTCAATAGGGGAAGTCACATGGAATCGTATAATTAAAATCACTTTTATAACTAGGAAGAACCTCTCATGGCACGCCAACCTAATAATCAAATATCAAAAGAAAGCTATATAATATTAAACTATACTCTAATAATTTCAAAAACTCTACTGAAATCCTATCTTTTTTTTCAGAAATGAGTTTCGTTGTCCAGGAGGAAAAGCAATTACCTAGTATTTTTAATTGTATTTTGCCTTACACAACGGGACTCAGAAGCGTTGATGAGAATGTAGAAAGTGCGATTGACGGAAAGGAAGACAAATGAAGGGAGATGCTGAAAATAGTTGGGAAGGAGACAGACTATTTTTATCAAAAATAAGAAGGCAGAGTAGGTGGATTGAACAGGAACTTAGGGAACATCGACTGCTTAAGGTCATTTTCGAAGATATAATGTTAAGCAAGAACGAGAAATAAAGAGAAAAGTTCACAATGAATAGCGCAACTTCGTAAAAATTTCACAGACATTTTAACGTTCACGACCGGTTTCGTCGAAGAGTCGACATCATCGGGTGAAATACAATAAAACCCTTGAGCTTATATAGACAACCCCTTTATCCCTTCATCTCACAATCCCCCCTCTTGTTTTTAGACTTCATTATTTAGGCTCAAGGGTTTTATTGAATTTCACCCGATGATGTCGACTCTTCGAAGAATCGGGTCGTGAACATAAAAATTTCTGTAAAATTTTTACAAAGTTGTGACTTTTTATTGTGTAAATAAAATTTCTCAAACTTGAGCCAGAAACCATCCAGTTCAAGAGAAAAGTTATCTTGGATATTATAAATAGGGGTAGGAAATATGCCGACTTAATAGGGGGAGAAAATTGGCCGACTTGGGTAAAGAAATGGCGTAGAAATTGACCAATTGAAGAACGAAATGAAAATTTGAGTAGGGAAACTCCATCAAAGTCTACCACAAAATGGTAGAAAACTATAAACAAAGAAAATGAACGGAACTCAGTTGAGGAAATCGGTATTTCATTAAATTTTTGTTGAATAGTCAAAGATTATTTGAACTTTCTGCTGTGGATTTGTTGGTAAATGTAAGACCATATGGTGCACGATTCAGAGAAGAATCTAAACGCGCATGTGTTGCGAAGAAAATTTAACGTAAATCACAAGCATCACAATGTTAGATTACGCCAGAAATAACTAAGTACATGGGTGTGATGACACAGACGTCAAGTCAAAGTAGGACCTTTTGTGAAATGAAAAATAAGAAACTGCACCTCGACTAAATTGATGCGAAGCTACTTTCACGACATACCCATGACCTTTATCCGCAATCAACCTTTCATACTGCTCTTCCTTTAAACTCGCGATCGTTATTCCCAACTCTTCATTCGGTCAGGAATAACCTTTCACTCCTCCGACGGCCCCTTCTCCGAAAGCACTTGCATCGAATTCAACAATCACTCTCCTCAAAACTTTCCAACGCATCACTCAAAACGAAAAAAATGAATGCTAGTCTGCGAAGATTGCGGAGAGTTGAATTTCCCCCTCCCCACCCGAAGATTTTTTTTACTAAGTTTAAACGCGGGCATGTCAGAATAAATAGCGTGAGCCAAATACAGATAAGGTAGGGTACTTGAGGAATGACCGCCTAGAGGAATGCGTAAATCAAGAGAGAGTCTAAAACTAGATGCTCCAGAAACTAATACGCACGAAATAAACATATTTTACGGTTGTGGCCGCGTTAGAAGGGTGCAGGTTTGGTCGTCAAATTGCCAACTAAGGAGGCTGCACCGTTATATGGGCGCTATACCATTTTGCCGCACTTCAGCGGGTGTTTATATAGTGTATAAAGTGCTTCTCTCACGTTTTATGCTTTTGAATATGGCATCACAACAGAACATAACTAACGGGAAGAACTAAAATGAAATGTGATTTTTCCATAAATTAAAATACTTTTTATATTTTATTTTGTGCACATGACTAAGCGCCAGGAGGTCCACGGTTTTAACGTCCCTTACGAAGGACCGAGTTGTGAACTTGAAGTTCTCTCAATTTTAGTCTATGAAGATAAAAAAATTAAAAATGGTGAGATAGATAGTAATTTTGATAAGAGTGGTTCAACAATTCATTTATCCGCCCACGACTAGGGACATTACAGCGAACACAGATGGGGAACCTAGACTGGGCTTTGTAGATTCCGATGTAGAAATGTGGTGTGCAGTGATATTTTTTTAACTTATACACGTTTTAACATAAATAACTCACGCATACCTTAGAAAAGATAAGCCAATTAACATAAAGTTATTAATACAAAAAGATAATTAATTAATCTATTTAGAGAAATGCAGAATTAATTATTATGGAATAGCTTAGTTTATGCTAACAAATTAGCGTCATTAACAGCTAGCCACACAAGTGGACGGGGAGAACGGCACAGCAAGGCCTCATTCGCGATATATAGAAAAAGTTAAGAGATTAGTTGATAGAAGAATCCAGAGGAGAGCTGCGACAAACCAACCTCAGGATTGCTAACTGACGATGATGAATAGCTAGCATTTAACGAGCCTCATTTTGGTATACTATCTCACATTTTGTAGAAAAGTAATAATTGTATTCTAAATCTCAGTTGCATATGAAAGGGTGCATGTACGGACTAATATTTTTGTACGTAATGGTCATGTTTCACCCCTGCCACACACCCTTGCGGTGGTTTCCATGGTATTATGCAGACGCAGATATTAAATATTTCTGCCGGTTCCGAGATTCGAACCGGAGCCCTCAGGATGAAAAGACGGAACTCCAGCTGCCTGAACCCCCAGAAAATCCCCGCTGTTTCCGTTCCCCCCGTCGAAAGAAGATTTCACGCACTAAACGCATTAATTTCACCCAGCACCGTAATTTAAAGGAGCACGAGGGTGATAAATCATACATACTTAAGCCTCCTGTCCCTTTCCTAACCTAGCCCACACACGAGCGCATGCGAAACCGAACGCGCTGGGTCTCCATGTACGGCAAGTCCGGCCGTCCAACCGCTCTCCTCGTCCACGGAGGGACGCCTCGCGGCCTATCGAACGATTACGGCGGCGAAGAAAACTCGACGGACGAATAAAGTGACGCGGCGACGCCATATTTGGAGAGCCGGAGCGGAAAGATGGACACACACAAACACACACGTGTTCACCAGAGCGGCGCCCCGCCCTCTATGAAAAGCCTGCGGGGGACCGCACTTTTGAGAAATTCGCTCTCGCTACAGATAGAGAGAGAGGGAAAAAATCGACTCGGAAAGGAGGAGGAAAAGGGTGGATGGGACTAATGTGAATCTCTTTCTCTTTTCTCTTCCCCGAGAGGCAAATGCCTTTCGCTATCGGAATGTTTTCATCGGAGTCGAACGGTTCAGAATTAGAGGAGGAGGAGGAAAATACACAGGAAAGGTTAAAAAAAAACCGCTCCACCGCTAGCCCAACTCGCCAAGAACTGACCACAACGTCCACCCCAAAAACGGGCATGGTCGAGGGCGCCGATCATGGGCCAAACTTGTGTTGGGTATTCTCCGACATTCTCCATTTGTATACGATCCACAGTAAACTCCCGATTATCCGTTCGCGCGTTATCCGGGCTGCGGTTGTCCGTGAATCGCCAATATATTAAGATTATCGGCAGTGGTCTCAAAGGTAACTAAACTTTTGTTATTTTCCTCCAATAGTGACTTTCACTGCGACCCTACCGACTGGTTCGGTTTCTTACTCCAGACTTCGTGCCGCCACCCGAGGCTAGCGAACATTTAATTGCGGCCCGGACAGCTCTACTATATTCTTTTTTGTCATAAAATGCTATTATGTATACAGCAAGGATCTTTTCATTGGTAGATTGAGTTATTTTCTTAGGGAGTTTATTTATTTCGGCAGCGCACCGTAGAGAAATGAAACCTGAATCTTGCATTTCTTGCATACAAACCCGAGAAGATTTTCTACACCGAAAGGAACCAAACAGCGGATTATCCCTGTTTCCCGATTATCCGTGCACCCTTTACGAGTCATTAGCACGGAAATCAGGAGTTCACAGTACATGTACGCAATACCCCGCAAGCCACCGAAAGAGTGTCTGGCAGGGGGTGAAGATCACCAAACATGCACTATTGACATGCAACCACGCTAGTACATGGAAACTTTACACGGCCACTTTACACGATACAATTTTTTTGTACAGTTTCTTGTGCAGTTTCTTGTACAAAAGCTTGTATAAACTGAACGAAATTGCATGTTTGTCTGAATGGAATGAGATAAGGTTCTATTTTCCGTTCAGTCATTCGCACAAGCGTTCACACAGTTTGCCGCTTCACAGGGTACAATTTCCTCATACAAGCGTTTGCATAAGAAATTGTACAAAAAATTGCATCTTGTAAAGTGGCCTTTGGAGAATAGGGTCACATGCAGCTAGATGGTTAGTATCTACATAGTAATACAGGCATTGGTTATTAATATATGCATAATGCACAACCGACTACTCTAACAATATTAACCAACCTATCTCTTTGTCAGGCTGCCTATTGTGCTCTCTTATAGCATAATAACCCTTCGACCTTGACAACAGGGAAAAAATAGGTAGTTCACTTCCACTCGTCTCTTTCAATTATTATAATCAGAACGCAGGTTAAAATTTAGGCTAAACCTTTTAAGTAAATTTGAAGCTGATTTGTTTACAGATGACGTTAGATATATATTAAGAACCCCTGCGTATAATGCTAAGTTTGATCAGATTAACAAGATTAGAGAGATAGATTGTCGTACCGAAAGATTAAAAATGTCATTTTTCCATCGTACCATTAGAGAAGACAATAGGCAGAATAGCAAAGGGATAGGTAGGTTGGAGTAGTCTGTAGTGCATAGATGGTATTTTAATATTACTAATCTATGCATACTAGGAGAATACAGATAAATAGTATGTGGGGCTTCAGAACGACATCTTGTGAATCGTAGGAGTCGTGGAAAGAACTGAATGTCCATTTCGACCAAATTTCATCGGACGAAAAGTAATAATAATAATTACAATTTCATTCCAAATTACAGTGTAAAGACACCACAGAAGCATAGCATTAAACCCTACTTGAAGCAAGATTTTATTTCCAAACTATAAAAGAAAGAAATTGAAGTCAAAGTCAATAAAGCCAAGCCTTTCTAGCAGAGGGAACGTCTGCACTCACTTTGTCAAAGGGATTTAGGTCATTATTGTTTATGTGCCTTCAAGATATGCTCCTTAATTAGCCTCCACTTGAGCGAAAGGCTTCGAAAGCAAATGATAAATTGCTATTCACAGATTCAGTGGGAAACATTTTCCGTGTTTCGATCAAAATGGTACGTAGGTACCTGATCACTCAAAAGTCATACAAGAAACGCCAATGAGGCAGGCCGGACGTGTGACATGGCCACAAACGGAGGATGAAAAGATGAAGGAAAGCGTGTGGTCAGTCAGGGTGCCGGACATGAGCACCTCCACGCACAGAAAAACGATTCTGAAGGGAAGACAGGGAAAATACTCACACTAGATTCAATACCCACTTCAACGCAATCAAACGAGAGTGAAAGAGTTCGTCTGAGTCGCTGATGTATATCTGTCCAGTCACTGACAAGGGGAATATATCAAGGACGATCTTAAGTTCACATAACTGAAGAGCTGCTCTTTTTAAGGATATTAAATGTCTCCCCGCATTTATAACTTGTATCATCCAAGCGTTCAGCGCACTCAAAGGGGGCCAGAATCCTACTACCCAGGACCTATTCCTATGCCTTCTTGGAAAATGTGGAAACCATGAACTAAAACTATGACTAATTGCAAGTCAGTAGAGCTGACTTCTACATGTAATTGGAAAAGAATCTACCTAAAAGCTTACTTTCGGTATAAATTTCATAAGTTTGGATTCACTACGATTCATGTCACGCACATTTCTGAAGATTAGTGGAGTTTGAATTGGGGGTTAAGACAGACGAAATGTGCTATCCAAAGCATCAATGAGAATTCTGCTTCAATTGTGGATTTGAAAGCAGGATCCTGTATAAAATGATCGAAGCCCCTCACACTTGGTGCGCCATGACACCACATTTATACTTTCTCTGTTTAATATTTTATTTATTTACATTGGGAACGTCAACCACTTCCCAATCACCTTCTTTAACACCTTAGCATTTCTCCCGAGAAAATTTCCCAGGCGCTAATTAGTCAACTTTTCAGCCTGTCTCCTTGCCAGAGAATCTCATGCATGGGAATGCATGCATGTATGTTACATGCATGGAGGGAGATTCAAATGAATGTTTGGTGTTTAGCGTGATTAACTCCATTGAACTTGAACTGTTTCTCTACGCATATCACGAACTCTCCCGACACATACGAGCAGGCAAGAAGCCAAAGAAATACATTTTCCATTAACTGATGATGATAATAACATCAACATAAAAACTACAAAGCGATATACACAAGTTAGCAATTAACAATCAATTAATTACCAATGAACAATTGACAAAATTAACATTTAACCATGTTAATTTGTCAATCAGTTAACATATTAACGATTAACAATTGATTAACAATTAACCCTTTAACAACTCAACAATAAAGAAATTAACAATAAAGAAAGTGACAATAAATAAATTAACAATTATGAGTATATATGGGTAATAGCAATTCAACAAAGGAGAGTATTTTGGGGTTGAAATTGGAAAATGGGGAATTTTGAGAGAATTTACTACAAAAAAGGCGATTGTTGTGACTATTCACGAACAGTGGAGTGCTCACCCCTTAATTATCTCATGGCCGAAGGGAATAAGATGAAAAGTCGTGAGGCGGAAAGATTCCGAACTCTTTTCTCCTCGTAAAATGTAAACGGGACCTGAATGGATAATTAAGCGGACCCGACAGTGTGAACGACACGGATATCATGCGGACTGGAAGATGTCGGAGAAAGCTCGTTGGGTAGATAGTATGGATGCGTAAGGCAGGCGAGGGCGAGAGTTGATGGAGAGAAGAGGGGAGTGGGAGGGTGAGTGTGTGTTTGAGAGCGTGGACCAGGTCGAGAGATGACGGGGGAAGGTCCCACTACCAACTAGTGCGGAATAAAACACCCAACATTCAACATTTCTTCCGATTATTTTCCCCCTGCTTTAATATGGACAATAACAACCTGCCGAAAGGGTAAGACTTGAACATGAAATGCAGAGTAACAAAAAATAATCATGAAGATGGCAAGAATAAACTGAGTAAGTTGCAGAGAAGAAACAGAACTCTTGAAAATTTCTAAGAGAGGTCATCGTGATCCTACTGGGCAATCAATGCCGTCGTCGATAACAACATGACCGCATTCGTCGCAAAAACATGAAAACTTTGATCGCACAACGAGGTAAAATACGCACAAAAGGTAAAATACGGCAAAGGAACGCTTAGTGCCCAGTCCGAACTGAAAGACGTACAGGAAAAGAATTACCCAAATGAGTAGGTTAACTGATGGAAAAATCAAGGGGAGAACAGCTAAAAAATTACTCTAGGTATTGATGACTGTTTATGACGATGATGACTCGTCTACCCCAACGTAAAAAATGCAAGCATGCACTCGGAATATGGAGAAGGGAGGGCGAATGAGACTGAAATAACACGAAGAAACATGGTACTAATGTACTTTAACCCACCAAATCGAACCTCCCTCCTTCATGTGGAGTAGGTCTTTCGAACATACGGACAACTTTCATGCCAACCTGAAAATCTTTTATTTCATCACCCAGCTTTATTCCAATTATATAATTAAATATTACACGTAACGCTCGTTGCTGACCCCGGGAGTCTTGCTTGATTGAGAGGCAACCTTTAAAACTGAACTGGCCACAGTAACGTGGAGTGATGTAACTCAGGTGGCAATAATTATTCACAACAGGCACAGTCTCAGCTTACGCAGTTGAATGAGTCCGTAATGAAACTACCGCACAATATCCAAAAACTATAAGTAATTTGGTCAGCACCATACGCACAATATTCAGTTTAACTACCACTAAGGCATTTGAAAGATAGCATAGCAATGTACTATCAGCTGAGCCAAAGTCAATTTCCAACGCTGAATAAAATATATCCAGTTACGAGATCGGGTACAATCAAAAAAGTAATCCACCAATTATGGTGGATTCTATGAAAGCTTGAGGCTGTTCAACCCCCTCCTTTCCCCATAGTCACTCCTTTCCCCTGATACCAACAATGTCACTACACTCCACATTCTCTGCCTTCCTTCATCTTCTCCAGAACCTCCTAAATCTTCTTCATCAGACCGTGGGTTTAAATTTAAGACTTTGTGGCTTAACGAAAGTCCAAGACAATATTTTCACTGATAACGTTAGTGACATTTTGCGAACTCCGACTTACTAGGGTAGAGTGGACCATGATTATAGAATTAGAGAAATTGATTGCCGAACTGACAGTTTCAGAATTTATTTCTTCCCTCGTACAGTTATGTATATGAAGGGTTATAAATATATTATATATAAGTGTATCAATTGATAGCATAGGCATGTTGGTATAAGGACTTTCAGCTTAGGCAGATAACAGCATGTTTTTTCATTCTGGCTTTGGTAATTAAATATTTTTTTAAATTGTTTTGTTTCGAGTAGAATATAGTTAATAATGCACTCAATGCTTTGTGTCGTATTAATGCAGAAATTCATCGTCAGATAAAGAAACAATCCAACTAGGTATATTTCCACTTAAAGAGTTTATTAGGTACGACTAGTTTCAACGTCCTATATGCCTCTCGGTTATCTGAAGATGACGCCTATGAGTTAACACTAATCTTAACTAATAAATTCTAAGAATAAATATACTTAGTTGAGGATCCATTCCTTTCGGGATGTCTTCCGCGTGTGCCCATTCTGGGGTGACAACAGTTTCGCCAACGTTTCAGTTCGCGTCTTCAGGTCTGAAGGTCACTTCAGACCCGAAGACGCGAACTGAAACGTTGGCGAAACTGCTGTCACCCCAGAATGGACACACGCGGAAGACATCCCGAAAGGAATGGATCCTCAAACCAGACACTCCGCGGAAGCCTCAACAAGGAATATACTTAGTTGTTTGTAACTTTATTGGATCGTTACCAATCCTTGCTAAGCATGATGTTGGGTTTATGTGTGTTCCGGCCACGACTTTCAATTACTCTTTTCGCCACTGGCGACGCTGCCTAAAGCCCTAGCAGCCGACAGCTGATCGCGGAAGGATGATATGCAATGCATGTGTGGTGCGCATTGACCCCCTGCCACACACCTTTATGGTGGCTTACAGGTTATTATATATATTTAGTTATTTATGTTGATTTAGTTGAAATAATATCAGTGCGACTTCAAATTTTGCTATTTGCCCTGAGAATTTCACTGAATAAGCGTTTTTTTTAGGTGTCTTGCATATCCCGTGTACAGTGTAATTAAATATCTTACAAAATCCCGCTTTTAATGCATAAAAATCTGGCTACTCAACTAGATTCTGCTCTCTTAGCAGGGTAGCCGATTCCGAGAAGACACAGAAACTTCCGAGAAGGTAACTCGCTCCAGGCGAGGAGCAGCCGCCGAGATAGTTCCAGTTCTCCAGCAGCCGCAGTCGTCCCTCGCTGACCACAGCGGGGCAAAAAGAGACGAAGTTGACGGGAGAAAATGAGAAGAGTGAAAGGGAATCCGAATTGGAGTAGGAGGAGGAGAAAGGGGTAGAGAGAGGATGGGAAGAAATGGGAAGGAAAGTTATAACGGCGGAGGGCAAAACAGCTAATTTCACTAATAATGCTCTTTATTTTCAGCCGCGCACTCCCTCCCCGCTAGGGGCCAGACCAAAACTCGATAATCTGCAACACTTTCGACTTTCTAAACGCTTTCCTTCGTAAGCCGACTCTCCACTGTTTGCATACTCTTCTCATGGCATCCATCACCCAAACACAATTATGCCCAAAATGGGTACAGGGAAATTCTCTCTACTTGACAAAGAACGCTCGCGTACTTAACCTGCGAGGGTAATAATAAACTAGTTATTATTAGGCAATCCAGAGGACTCTGATTATGGGGTCGTTTACCATATTATATTTTGTTGTCGAATCTGATAGAGATTGTAAAATAAAAAGACCCGTATTTTTTCCGCTCTTCGATCCTTCGTGTCGTTCTCTAGTTATGAGCAGCGAAAAACTGATGCCCCTTCCGGAAAAGTGGGCGTGCAAAGGACTCGTACGTCATTCACTTCATCCAATCACATCTGAGACTGCGCAGCTCCTTCGCTCAATCACAATGGGGGCCAAACAGCTGACTCTGACAATGGAAGTGGTTGTTAGACACCATTCGGATTATTTCGAAAGGCATTGCACATGCAACTGCATCGTAATTTGCGTATGAGCAAATGGACTTCAGCGCACTTTTAGTCACACCAAAATGTGTACGAAAATATTTTGCTGTTCAGTTGTTTTGGGTTACTTGCAGGATGCAACAGGCACAACTCGTTCGGTGGACGTCACCTTTTGCTTATTTTAATTTTTTTTATTTATGAGTGAATGGCTCTGGCTAGGAGATTAACTTTCTTCAGTAAAATTCATTTTTCTTATCCATCTAACGATTTCGTGTACAAAAGAGCGATTCTGGTTCCGAGTAAACGCCCCCATTACGTACACTACCGATCAAAAGTTTAAGTTCACCCTTCGACTTTTTTTACACTTTCACCCTTGATATCACTTCAGGTCACGTATATAAAGTTTCACGCAAATCTGCACAATGACGAAAAACGCTCCAGCCACCGCGAGGTACGGCGCGAGAGCCGGCCGAAATTGTAACTGGAACGATGTCCTCGTAACTGTGACGAAACGTTCACTTCGGGACATCTGCATATGTGTGTCAGACTCGAGTCATCACGAGGGCTTCTTGGAAAAGCTTATATCGTAATAGGATATGAAGCGGCTTAAACACATGCACGAAGCACTGCCGCTCTCTTAGCAACATAAACATTCCTTATACTGCTGAGAATGCATTCCAGAAAAACTCGGCTGGGGATATATACCTTCGGGTTCTCGGGAAATTTGAATAGGCACACTGAAAATACGCTTACGAGACAATACATAAAGGACCTTGGATCCTACTTTTGGTAGAGTTGACCGAAAAATAGGTCCATACCAAGTCCATACACCGAAACTAGGCACTGCCATAGCAAGGATAAAGACGAAAATACCGCAGTCTCTCGAAAGAGAGCTATAATATCTGCGGCAATGACTTTTTTCAATGGTACACGATAATAAAATATTCTAAGAACATCAAGTTCATACACATTACACGGGTTCATGATGGAATTTCCTTGTTTTTTTATTGTAATAAAATGCCTAGGCAGTAGTCATGTTTTTTTTATTCTGCTGTTTTTGTTATTCTGAAAATACTGAATTATATAGGCAGTAAGACGAAGTTTGAGTGTAGGTACCACAAAAACCTTGACTCCCATATTAATTTTGAGAGCAAAATTATCTTCAAGAACGACCGTTCGCGTAATCCCGAAGATCACGAACGTGAATTACAATACCGAGAAGAATGACTAAGTAGGGGTTTTTCGTTATAGCAACAATATAACTAAGGTGAGATCCTTTCAAAAATTAGCATTAAAATTTTTTAAAAACAAGAGGCAAGACTAGGCATCGAATTCCTCACTTCTTTCGTAACACTGAATTATGTATCAGTACCTCACTGAATTTATAGGAGAACCATATATTTTCACAAAAGCCGGAAACGTGATTTCAGCAGTTTGGTACATATTCGACGAAGAAAAAATGACGAAGATGGCAACTAACGTGCTAATTCACGACAAAACAAATGTCACGGTTTCATATCAATTTAGCGTCATTTAAAATTTCGAAGAGGGATATTACGATCGACCTTGCCAGAAACATATGGGACACGGAAATCAGACGTAGTTTTTACCTGATCAGTTTTTAACTTGATAGGGTGTCGAAATCGCATACCATCTCCGGTAACACTGACGTAGGTCATGTCCATGCGGCCCAGTTTCCGAAGGCAAAAACCAGCGGTTCCCAAAGCATTTCAAAGCCCCAGGGCACCTCCATTAACAGCGTGCGAGGGACGCAATGCGTCGTCCCGGATCCGTCACGTGACGGCCCGGAGACTTTATCGGGAAAAAAGACTTTCCTCGTCGACTGCAACAGCGGCGAGATCACCGCCTTCAGCGGACCACAGCTGGGTCAGTCGAGAGCCGACTCTCGCTTTCTCGGGGTCGGACCATAGGCATGCATTTTCCTTCATTTATCATTGAAATTTCTTTTCGAAAGGTGAGCCGACGAAGGCCAATTTTATTCGCCTCAATGTACAAAAGTTATCAGCTCGTTCCCGCGCCAAAACCAAATTTTAACGACCTTACACACAACGTAGAGGGCCCGGAATGGAAGAGTCCGATTATTTAGGTCGAATTGTTTAATTCAAATTTTGATCTTCGCTCCAACATCGAGGAGATAAAATAGTTTTCCTATTTTAATCATGGATTGAGCAACCAATTACAACTGGAGGAGACAATACAAATTATCACAATGTCAAATAATTTTGGCCGGAAAAATGTTTATACCAAAACAACACCCTAACGACCACATTCACATTGTTGGTGATTATTTCACATTAGAGTCTTCATTTTGAGAAGTAATTTTTAAAACAGCAAGTCTTGTATATTTTCTACTAGAGGAGAAAACAATGCAATTACAAATAATTTTATCAGGAAAAAAATGTTTTCACAAAGACTATACCTAAACAACGCCTTAGCGACCGCGTTCACATCGTCTAGAAGGTCTCACAGAAGAGTCTTCGAGTGAGAAGTAATTTCCAAAACGGCATGAACAGGAGTTTCCGACACTCAGCAGTTGAACACATGGCGACTCTTAAGTCTTACATATTTTCTTTAAGTGATCACTGGAGAAACTTAAACTGTTACGCTAGAAATCAAAAGAGGGCAAAATATTTTTAAACAAAACGAAATATTGTGTATAACTATATACAAACGCTAAATTCATGAATACTTTTAATCTATTCACAGGAGAAACCTATTCACTTTGCCTTCAAATGAAGAGTTAAAATATTTTAAGTGTAACAAACTAGGAAGAATAAAATGATTGATAAATCAATGAATATTTGTCAAATATATTGCATTTACTGAAATATATTAACAATGAAATTCAATCAGAAGACTGGGACAGAGCGTGATATATTATCTGCATCATCGTAACAACAAACTTTACCCAAACAAAATTACTCTCGTCATCTTAACGCACAAACAACATGACATAAACAAATTCATTTCAAAGTAGAGAATTTCTAACTCGTCATAATAATACAATCACGATGCGAATCGTAGACTTCCCGGAGTGAGAAGAAAGCTCTGTAGTGAGGTTAACCACCGCTACACTCGAATAATCAGATTTGGGATTTAACTTCGCGGACCTTTAGAACGAACGGACAAGCGGAGGAAAAAGAAATGCTCTCCCAGTTCCAGGGGCGAATCCGGTGGAGAGGGAAATAAGGGGATACATCCACCCCCCCCAAAAATTTTGTGTTTTACAAAACAACTTAAAACAACTAATGTGGTTGTCAAATACAACAAAAAACACTTCCTTCACTGATCCGAAAAGTATAATAGTTATTAACATGCTCATTATTACAGCTATAATTATGTAACAGTTATCGAATATTACAATAGAAATATTCATATATAGTTTAATGGCACGTCTACGCAATACCCTGCTAGCCACCACTAGGGTGTGTGGCAGAGGGTGAAGATCACCAAACATGCACTATTGACATGGAACTAGGATATTTAATGAAGACATGCTAGATAATATGGTCACATGATGCTAGATGGTTAGTATCTACATAATAAGAAAGGGGTTATCGGTTGTTATTACAACAGTATTAATGGTAGTGTCTCCCCCCCCCCCTCCTATTCTCCCCCCGAAATAAATTCCTGGGTTCTCCCCTGCCCAGTTCAGCCCTCGAGTAGGATGATTAAGGGAAGCCTTCGTGTCCTCCGATGTGGGGATGCTTCACAACCTCCATGAGAAGACCCGAAGCGAAAGGATAAAATGCAGTTCCCACCGTACACTTGTACACTTGGCAACGCGGCACACAGTCCCTCCCCCACCCCCCCGGGGTCCGGGGATGCAAAGGCATTTCATTGCATCGCGCGACGGGTGCCGATTAGTATTGAGGTAGTGGGAAGGGAGGGTTTGGGGGGGGGGGGGTAGAGGGTTGCCGTGGGGGAGAGGGAGACCCTAAATGCCTGAGAGAGAGACGAATTACGACGGCACGAAGGAGAAACAAGGGGGAGAAAGATAGGTTTTCTCACTCACACGGGAATTTCCGTTCTTTCAAAGCGATAAAGCACGACATAGCTGGGCGAGCTGAGGTGCATACATACACTGACTTCCAAATGGGAAGAGAGAATTCAAACATATCACCGGAAGTGGAAATATACGGAAATCCGAACTCAATTTGGTTGCCCCTCCGAAACCAATCGAAGGTAGATTCCGGTAGAACCAGGCACTAAGCTTCAGAGCCCCTCCCACTCACCTATCCCGAAATTTTTTCCCAATACTTTAGTTGTTCTGATTTTAACTGGGCATGATAATCCGGATTGCACTTGCGTATGATTCAAGTGTTAAGTACCTTGAAACGTGATCACTAGTTTAATGCATGCGTGTGGTTAGTAATTCTTTTCAATCTTATAACTATGCATGCGTTGAACTTCTGGGGGCGGCCAAATTAACTGTTTCATAACAAGGTACGCAGTGAACTTTACCAGTGAGAAGAGATAGGAATGGGCACTGTGAAAGTAAATACCAAGTACTGAAAATTAAGGGTAGAGATCTGTAACATGTCGACACCGAGCGGGCAAAGTTGTTTTGTTTCAAGTTACGCTAGACTAGACTTAGGCCCCCGAAGCAAATTTCTGGCTACGTGACTGGGTAGATCAAGGAAAAATACCAACAACAGTCACCAATGCCACGACCACCGAATATAGAATCTCGGTACGGATGAATATATATCTCGGGATGTAATCTCGGAACCCGTGCCATTGCACAGCTTTTGTTGGGTTTCCATCTTGGCCATCCAGCTTGCGTAGCAGTTCTGAGCTATAACAATTTAAAAAAGATTTAAAGAGCAAACGCAACAATGAGCAAATGTGCTGTTAGTTGGGTTAGCTAGAAGCCAGTAAACCAACATTCAAATATCAAGGCTATCCGCTTGTATACATGTATATACAAATAAATATAAAAAAATCGGTGTTCAACCCGATGATTGGTTTTGGATGGGTGAAGGTAGAGCTCACCCCTTACTAAGCCATTGGCATGTGGTATTCACACATTCAGAGTAGGAGGGCCAATTTCTTTCCCCGGGTCACCTGCGATTTCATACGAAGTTCCGACACTCAGAAAATTGAATCACAAGGGTTTTTAGGCGGGGGTGTCCATAAATCTTCTGGCCGGGATTTGAACCCGGGTACCCTCCGGTCTGTAGCCCAGCATTCTCACTAGGCCACCACGACCCCTATTTATGACTATATTCACAACTATTGAGACCCCTAATAGTACGAGGAAATGAAGACATTTTAAACCTGTCTGTTCGGCTCTCAATTTCACACATTAACGTTTGGGATCAAGTCTACCATAGTAAGTCAGAATTCGCAAAATGTTTTCAGAGAAATAAGTAAAAATATTGTCTTGGAATTAACTTCGCATTTACTCCTCAACTTCACCCAGCTACATAGAAAGAGAAAAGAAAGAGAAAATAAGAAAAGAGGAAGGAAAAGAATATGTGATCTAGAAAGTTTGTCATCGTAGGTCAATAATCTTAAGATAAATTTGGCGCAGCTCTACACTCGAGTCTCCTATCAACTATCCTCTTCATACTCATACAAATTTTCTTTTTTACATTTCTCCATATTGGCTCCAAATACGAGGATTTCCTTTGCCGGATCCACTAATTAACATTCATCATCATCATTAGTCATCAATCCTCAGATTGGTTTGACGCAGCTCCCCACCGAGTTCTTCTATCGGTTTATCTCTTCATATTTACGTATTTCTTCTCTTTCACACCCTTAATCACTTAAATTAACATTTTAATTTACATTAAACATTTGAATTAACATTAAACAACCAAAAATACCTCAAATGTGGGATTTTCAAACAGGGTTGACAGGATTGGTTGGTAAGGGTTTCAACTAACATCTGAAGGTTGGTTGGATATCATTAAACATTCACGTTTTTCGAGAACAGGATTTAGAACTACGAAATGATAAACTTTTATTAATATGTAAGGAACTTGTCTTTACTTGAAGGCATTAAGACTTTTCAATTACAGCTGTTATGCAAGTTGTTGGCCATACAAAATAGCAGAACGCTATTCATTTTATAGTTTCAGTTAGCTTCCACACATTAGCCCTGATTTATAATGCATACCTAGCAATAGTTCACCCCCTGCCACACACCCTTGCAGTGGCTTTCAGGGTATTATGTAGATGTACATTCGTTTAAAAAACTTTTCCCTTCTCTCTTTCCCGCTAATTGAATATTTTCTCTTTTGTATTACACCTGGGCTAGACCATAACTATTTGCTTTGTCGACTTCTTTTCCTGCTATCTTCGAATTTTCTAGATCAGTCTTAACTCTCTCGAATACTGATTATATCTTTTTATCTATCCAGAGCTAAACCAAACCCCAAAAATACTAATTGGTTAGATTGATCTATGATAAAGAATTAATAGTTCCTAGCGGCCGCTAGAAATCCAATTAATGATATCCATTAAATGGAAACGGAGAAAACAATTTTCTTGGAGATGGAAACTAAAACCAACAACCAAACTTTTCTAAAAACTAACCATCTCTGAGTGAAAGTGGCTACTTTTCCTGTCCGATGTTTCGTTTAGAATTCATTCCAGGAGAACAGATGAACGCAATTACTGTCAACAAATTTTAAGAATCTAATCGAAGGAATCCCGATCGGGCGATGTGAAAGCGTGGATTCGCCAGAAAAGAGAAAAACCAATCGTTCTTCAATTTCCGATTCGAGTAGACTTTTGTCCCAATCGAAAATATGCACGAATAAGTCCATATCCCAGTGAGTTGGCTTGATTCAAGTTTTTCGGCGAAAGAAGATACGCATCACAAGATGCGTCGATTATCGTACGAACGGAAAAATCCATGGGCTTATATGTATATGGTAAAATAATTTTACCCCGGATCAATTTGTTATTTTTCTTTGAAAAACACGAAGGACGAATTACGTACGAGTATTTTTTTTAACCGTACTAAGCCATGCATGCTAGAGAAATACAGATAAATATATGTAGAGTCATGAAATTATTACTAATTATCTCTATAAACCTCGATAAGCGAGAAATAAGACCGGTTTATAGCAAAATTTGGCGGGAAATTAACTGAATAACTTGACGAAAAATTAACTCAACGCCCATGGGGCGTTTATAAAAAAAATAGCGTAGACTGGATGTCATCTATCAGTCTTTTATTTTAAAACTAATCACGAATGCTGAGCGCTTAGCATATTCTTCAGTATTCACTGTCGTAAATCTTCTGGAAATCTCTTATCGTACTTGTAAGAAAACTGCCGTATTGTCTGGATGAAATGGGAGGAGTCTTTTACTACATTTATTTCATTCCGTTTTGTTCCCATTATGCATCAGTAATATTAGCAATACACTTGAGAAAGGCGCTGAAACAAACGACTACGACACTGCGCTCTTAAGTTAATTTCACGCAATTTCAAATTCGACCAATTCTTACACTAATTTTTCCCGCGCTTTTTTTAATGAACTCCTCCACAGCCGGTAGGCTTCCCAAATCTCTACGCTAACGTTAATTTTACACTAATTTTTCCCATAAACCCGCCATAAGTGAGAAACCTCTATAAGTGAGACTATTCCCCAGGTCCCTTCATTTTTACCCCCGAAAACCTCTTTAAGTGAGAAAGTAGAAACCATAATAAGTGAGAGTCATTTTTCACGACCACGTCTCTAGAAGAGAGACCGCCTCGCCCCAAGCCTCTGTAAGCGAGTTATTTTCTAGGAAATCCAAGACGGTGTACGTATTTTGACAGGTCAATTACAGGTATTTTCGTTCGTCTGAAAGGTGTCAGGTTTGACTTGTACGCGGAGGAAAATTATTTGAAGAGTGTCGATCACTTAGGGAAATCAGTCGCATAATCAGGATGTCTAAGCGAACAATTGAAGTGTTTTAATTGACTGACAAACTGAACATTGTGATTCCGTACGAAGAAGATTGGTCTAGATATACTGAGTAAGTTTGGGTTTCTTAAGTCTGCCTTTCATAAGTTCAAAAAAGAAAAAGATTCCATAAAGTCGCAGTGCTCTGAGGGACATGCATTTTATTAACACGAACCCAACTGTTGAATTTCCTAACATCGAAAGGTGCATAGTAGAGTGATCAAACAAGCCCGCAAGAGCATTCCATTAACGGCTGAAAGAAAAAGTTACGGATTTTGTCGAAAAACTTGTAATATTGAACTATTAAGATAAATACAAAAATTCTGATAAATTTTCGATAAAAGTTATGAGACAGAAAAACCTTCAAAAACCTCAAGTATAAAAATAAAAAAATGACTGATATTTTTCAGAGTACATTGTTAAACTATAAAGATGTTTACATAATTACATAAAGTGATTATTTTTATTCTCCTCACATTCCTCACCCCTTTCTATTATACCTCTGTAAGTGATAGAATACGCTCCTGAACCTCTATAAGTGAGAAACCTCAATGAGCAAGAAAAAATTCCTAGTCCCTTCAACTCATGCTTATCCCTGGTTCGACTGAACTATGCAGATATCAACCATCTAGTTGCCAGTGACTCTAGTATCTAACACGTTTCCATGTAGTGATGGCATTGTAGCTCTTATTGTTAGTCGCATGTCGGTAGCGCATGTTCGGTGATCTTCACCCACTGCCACACACTCTCGCGGTGCATCGAAGGGTATTGCGTAGATGTAGATGTAGATTTTTTCGTTGAGCAAAGCAGGTGTGCGTGTGTGTGCCACTGCTGGAACATTTCCATTCAAGACCACGCGCCCCGAGGCGAATCGAAGAATGGCTGAGATTGGCGTTTTTGCGGGATCCCCCTCTCCTTGAATCTGGCGAGAGAAATTCAAATGCCAAGCGATACGCGAGAGCTGACGCACGAGTTTCTTAAGATCTAAGGTAAGAAAAAAATGTGTCATCCCAAGAGATCTGAATTCAAGTCCTAACCACATCACCCATCCCCCTACCTCCCTCTTCATTTCCGGTCACGTGCGATGCAAGTCACAGATCTGACGGCGCGGACGGAGTCGGATTCAATCACCCACCCACCTGGCCGATACCTAAGCGATATGTATGAGCGATTCATTGACGAAACAATGGAACAAACTATATTTTTTGTACACTTTGGCATATTTATGGTTTGGTTTGGGACAGGTGGTACAGGAGAGCGGCACAGATGATGTTGGAAGAAAGATTTGATCTGGCAGAGCAGGCATTTGCCGAAGGAAGTGACGGTCCGACGAGAACCTTGAGCAAAGACGTAAAGAAAAAGGTTTAAAAAGTGCTTGGAATGGACAGTGGCGTTGCATAGATCGAATACCTGGACTTTAGGTAGACGTAAAGGGAATACATATGAGTGGGAAGGAAGATGGAGAATGCACCATGAACAGAAATAGAGATGAACGAAAAAGATATCACAGTGATCACAGTGTGCGGAAAAAAAATTCCATACGCCTAAACCAGCGGCCTAAGTCTTGAATCTTTTGTTACGCTATAACTAATGAAATTTGTCACTATGATAAGGTCATTCGTTTCAAGTTATTCGATTATCCACGTTGATAACAAAATATGACGTTTTCCTTGGTAACGAAAACGTCAATATTTATTCGGTGAGTAACGAACGATTCAAGACTCGGGCCACAGGACTCCAACCTGTGACCTTTTGATATCGTACTCGGCGTGACTTCGAGGGATCTTGGTTTCCGTCCCGGACAGGAGGCATGATTCTCCTAAAAGAACTCTTAAACTGGTTAGCTACTCAACTAGAAATCTGCTTGCAATCACCTGAGCCAGTTGGCAGTCCCGTAAATTTAGAAAAATGTATCATAAGATCTTGTTCATAAAAAAAAATATGAACGTCACATCATGGTAACCACAAACGAAGTGTACAAGACCCTAAAAGTCATGGAGGTACAAGGCTTCAAAGACATCTAGGTAAAATAATTATTTTCCTTTAATTGTCTTGAGCTGAAATAGACCAACTTCTAACTACACCAACTTTTCTGTATTTGGTGGATAAGCTTCTTCTTCCCTAAGTAAATTAAGACGTGGATCCACAACTGTAAGCTGTATAATAATATATAGCAGTCCGCGTAAATGGCTCCATGAGTAACCTAGTAGCATGTCAATAGCGCATGTTTGGTGATCTTCACCCCCTGCCACACACCCTCGTCGTATTACGCAGGGTATTACGTAGATGTAGATAGCACTACATAAGTATCCTAATATAACGATTCCCACGTTTGAAGAAAGTCGGGAAAGTTTGAAGAAACGTGGGAATCACTATATTTGTTTTTGAATTGAATTCGTTTCATTATTTAGTTTTACTAATATCCTTAAAAAAACATTATTTATTCAGTTGTACAATTTCTGTATTAGCAGAACAATGAGCATTTTATGAAACAAAATATTTCTGTCACCTCCATTAATCGTCCATTCTGATACTACCATATGGTTAGCATGAAAAAGCGGTTAAAAAAGACTTTTTTGAGACAGATGGCTGTTGAGTACCATTCGGATATGAATAGCGTTAGCAGATACAGCACGAAGGTTATTCCTGAGAGGGCTTTCCCTTGTCATCTACGCTCAATAATACCAGATAACTATCTTCGCCACTTAATTTCGATTGGTTTCCCCACTCCTCCTCCCTGATTAAGTGAAAATAAAGGAATAATAGTCCGGCACCGTTTTCTCTCAAAAAATTACCGTCACCATTGGACCTAACAAGTAGTTGGGAAACCTCGGTCATAAGCAGAGGCCGGTGGGAGAACACGTTTTCTCGCCGAAAACCTCTAATTTGATTGCGAAGGCATTTGGCACGTTTTCAAGGTCCTTCATGTTTGCGCTGAGTAGATGAAAAAATGAAAACTTTCCAAAAAAGGACTTCGAATGGAGTGGAGAATACACGCTAGCTAGCTAGCTAGCTAGCTAGCTAGTCGCGTCGCCAACGCTTCGTTTAACAAAATGAGTTTTTCTGGCTGAGCATTACGCAATGTTGTTCCGACGTCAATTGAAAAGGCAAATCCTTAAAGGAGGACAGAGAACGGGGAAACAAGCGAACGTTGAATCATACCACTGCCTAGGAGTCTTGAAAAAACTACATACCGCTGTAAATGGAACCAGGAGATAATGAATTCCTAATATGGGGCCTTAATGGCGTTCACGGGAGCGAAAACGTGATTGCTTTTCTGCTAGTATTGTCTGGACCTTCAAGTCACTAATCTCCACTGACAGAGCAATCCGGCAGGACAGTGAGCGGTGCGCTTCTAGAGGAATTTGCTGATAAATATAGATAAAACCGAAAGGAACCATGATCCAATTTTCGCAGACACGTTACATAAACCAGCAGCTACATAGAAAGCGAAGTAAAATGAGCCATTCTTTGAGAATACATTTCCCTCTACGCCTGCGAGCCTCCACGAGGATGTGTGGCAGGGGGTGAAGATCACCAAACATGCACTACTGACATGCAACTAGGCTACTACAATGAATACCACTAGGGTAAATGTTTTCCACATAATTACTCGAGGGCCTCGAATGTATCCCAAGCTATTTTCTAAACGAACGAATACTTTGGCTCCAATATAAGGGTAATAAAAGAGTTCAATAGGATTTCATATTAGTTAGAGCTAGCGTAAACAGCAGGAACCAAGCTCATATGTTCGTGTCCCAAAGCCCAAAAAAAATGTATCCTATTTAAATTGTGTTTCTGGGGGTGGAGAACACAATACAATAATGAAAACCTCAGACGCATAACCTTGCAAAAGGTCAAATTTAATAGTATGCACACCACGCCCTTATATTTTCCAGACACTCGAAAACAACTCATTAACTTAATTGCGTTTTACGACTTCATCTGAATTAGGGAGGCTTCTTTCATTTTCATTTTTGGCGTTAAAAAAAATTTTTTTGCCGCGAAACCAATGAGTGCTTTTATCCAATTTTAGATTTGAAATCTCCTCGTACGTTCAACATTCATCTATGATATTATTTTCTGGCAGATACAGGACCACAATGGTCCATATTTATTCCTTTCCTCAAGTAATCTGATTCAGATTTCTCTCTCCCGGAGATATATTATGCCTTCTGCCGTTAGTGTAGTTAAAATATATTGAGAATAGTTTCATTCTTTCAGGAATTCATTTACGTGAGATCATAGAAATAAAACACTGGGCAGAGATAGTAATGTTCTAACTAACAATCTATTTGCATGAGACCCTATTATATAGCAAGTTTCCATTTAGTAGAATGTTTGCATGTCAAAAGTGCATGCTTGGTGATCTCTACCCCCTGCCACACACCCTCGCGGTGGCTTGCAGGGTATAGTGTAGATGTAGATGTTTTTCTTTTATCGTAATAAGAGCTACAACGAATGTTTAATTTTTATAAAAATTGTTCGTTGGTCACCCTTCAAGAACGTCCATTTTCATTTCAACGGCTAAATTCCCTAAAAAATTAGTAGCGACACATATTCCAAATGCTGATGATATCACCAATAGCTCCTAATAATTGAGTTCATCCAGCGCATGCCTGTTTTTCGGTTTACTGAACTGACCTACAGGGGGCGCCGATGATGTAGATAAACGCAATAAAAATAACGCAGCGTTCACGTTTTCAGTCCTTTATGCTGAATAAGGAAGTTTTGGCAACAGCTTTTGCATTCAGTCCCATGTGTCAAGGATATACCTGAATACCTAGACAGTTTTCAGCGAAGAGTAGCTAGGTTCGTTAAAAGGTGTTACGAGAGGTTGAATAGTGTATCAGAATTAATACAAGAATTAGGGTGGGAATCATTATCAGAGCGTAGGTTAAAGTACATACTAAATCTATTAGAGAAATTTCAATCGGATAACTTTACTGAAGATGTTACGAACATATTAAAAACACCAGCGTATTATGCTAGATTCGAACAGACAAATAATATTAGAGAGATAGATTTTCGTACTGATAGATTCAAAATGGCATTTTTCCCCCGTACTATAAGAGAACAGAATAGGCAGCATAGCAAAGGGATAGGTAGGGGAAATATTTTAGAGTAGTCTGTAGTGCATGATGCATGTCTTACCCCTTAAATACTGTAGACACTAACAATCAAGTTGCATGAGACAATATAGTTGCTAGTTTGCATGTCGGTAGTGCATGCTTGGTGATCTTCACCCCCTGCCACACACCCTCGCGGTGGCTTGCAGGGTATCGTGTAGATGTAGATACCACCCGTGTACAATGCGGACGTAACTGTATCTACATCTGTTTATACATGATACCCTGCAATCCACCATAAAGGTGTGTGGCAGGGAGTGAATTCACACCAAACATGCATTACGTACAATGCTTAAAAAGGATTAGTAACTATATTCCAGTCTAACATTCACAATTTTAAAAAATATTAAAACAGCAACGTATAAGTAGTGAACATACTAATCGCTATTCCCTCGCCCTTGAACGTCTTACTGAATTTGGGATAGATTCTCGGACAAGACATCAGAACAGGACGTTTAAGTGGATTCTTGCCTATGCAAGAATCTCGCGGACCTATCACAGTTTTCTACGGATGCCCCCTTTTTTCCATGGGAACAATAGACCACTGGGTCTCCATCTTCAGAACCTCCTCTAAGAAGCGCGCATCTTGGGCAATTACCTGGTACTCGACGACCTCTCACCTCTCAGAACAACCTCCGGATTTACGGTCACCCTTCCTGCTCAAGGGAACCTCGATAATATCCGTTGGAGGCGTGAGATAACCACAGAGTGGGGACCGGCTCACATAACGACTCGAGTATTTCGAGCGGCAATTTGGACCGCTCGCGGCGTTAGGCCAGTGTTCATAGTGAAACGCTAGCGGTCCGCCATCCACTTTGGATAGCCGTCCAGGAACGGAAAATTATATACAGGAGGACAAAAGTATAGCGTTAAGGGGTCATGGTTAATGAAACATTCCTGCTCAACAGAATCTCCCCTGAAAGATCAGTGCATTATCCATAGATTGTGGAAGAGCTCAAGAAATAATCCAGACATACAGGGTAACCATCAAAGATTTTCCTGCCATAAAAAAAAAGAAGTTCAATCCGCACACGATAAACGCACACACACGCACACACTGGCACGCCGCTTCCCTTGCGGAAAGAAAAAGACAAGAATCTTAATTTTCGTCAACAGCTCGCCAAAGAGAGAACTTAATACAGCTGTGATAAAGTCGCTCGCTAATATTTTTCTTCATCTTCAACCTTGTAACTTTGAGGAAAAGGACGTAGGCACTATTTTCCTCTCCAGCTCAGAGAAAGAGACAAACGTAAGGAGTGAACTCTTCACCATTATGAAAAAAGAACGAGTGACCTTGCAGTCAACAGTAACGATGGTTGTGACCAGTTGTACGATTCAAGTAATTCAACAACCAGTTCTGACTATATTACCTTTTAATAAATATTTTAAAGAAACCGATAAACTGAAAGGTAGTAAGGTATTTCATGAATTTACACTCGAATAAGAACATAGAAAGAGACACAGCAAACTATGAAAGCAGTATTTTCAAGAATAGTAAATTAATTACCAGTTCAAAAACCTGTTCGCCAAACTCAACAAAATTTCAGGTACCGGTTCGGTCGAACCTGTTCTAAACAGCTGAATCTCACCATTGGTCGTGCCTGATCATTGAAACAACGTTCTACGGGTCCTTTTAAGCTATACAGTGCTTGAGGAGTGTGCATCTACCTGGCGTACCTGAATAGACCCAACTAATAATACAACCTCAGGGTAGATTTCAGGAGTCTTTCTAGGAAATTCCCTAAGCTACCACTTAAAGGACTAACTCCCCTAAACTAGAACGTGAGAATTCCACAAGCCGCAGGGTTCGGTAACAGTTCTTAGTTTTGGCATCATTTTTCTCGCCTATGTCCCAATTGGAAACGGCTGTTGGTTTTATATCTTTCACAAGTGCATCATTGGAGAGGGAAACGGCATCAAAACCTACTGAGAACTCGCCGAAAATTGGTGAAAATCCCAAATTTAGGGTCAAGCAGGTGTTCAAATATGTTTCCTATTCAAGTTTCTCTCAAGATTTGCCTAGATATACAGTAAAAAGTAACTATCAGAGATCAAAAAAACCTGCTGTAAGGATATACCTACATTAAAAACCAATTTTCATCGGACGAAAGAGAACAAAATGATGGATTGTGTAGCTATCAGTGCGTAAGAAGTATTATAACCGATTGGTTGCCGAACTGACCGTGATTGCCGAACTGACAGATTCAAAATGTCCTATTTCCCTCGTACAATTAGAGATACGAATAACGGTAAATATGTCCTATCGGAGAGTAGCAATGAATAGCATTGGTAGCTGCATGTTGGTATCAGTACTTAAAGCTAACCCTACTAACAGAATGTTTTTGCGTGTTTGCTTTGCAATTTCTATCTTTTTTAAATAGTGTAGTTCTGACTACTATATTAATACTATTCCTTTTTTATGCATGATATGTAGTGCATGTTTGGTGAGAAATCACCCCCTGCCACACACCCTTGTGGTGGCTTGCAGGGTATTATGTAGATGTAGATAACAGGAAATATAGAAATAAAAATTTAATCAGGCTCAGCACTTCCAAACGAAACCTATGATCGGCAGTGTGTAGAAAGTCTGACTTTTAATCAGTCATCCAAACGCTTCTCAGACCTTTGGACACATCAATAACAGAAAATAATTAAATATCATTGGTTACTGTCACAACACAAATATAAGCCTAAATACAGTTGATGTAAACCTAATGTACGACTCCTCAAGGTTGACGTTTTCTTCGGCCTGGTGGAATGCCAAAATGTGAGAAACGTAACTGGACCTGAATAAACCATCTCCACATTTATATTCTCAACCAGGCAAGTATCGTTGACTCAGTGATTCAGCGCAACCTTTCCCGTGATACCTTACAATACCTATAAGCTCCATGAAAGTTCTTCTTTTTCTGTTTGCTCACCATTCCTCGTGCTCAGGCACGACATCGACCGGTGAAAGGAAAGTTACGAATACAAGGCTTCGCCCACACAAAACGTCGGCTGTCAAATGGCTTAGTCGAGGTTGAAGAGCCGTTAAATGACTAGCAAAAGGTTTTCGGAATGTCCTGCTTAAACTGGTACGAGATGGACTCACTTCGGGCCTTAGTACAAAAAAGAACTGCATAGATACGAAAACAATTCATAAGTAGACTGCATACAATGACCCTACATTGTGCTCACCGGTCCAAAATGTGGCCTCACAATTACAAAAGCTCAATGACCGTTAAATATTGGAATAGGAAGCATTGGCGAGATAGAAAACGTACTAAGGTTACTTCAGATACATTCTTTCCATTGCTTGTACCGTTACTGAATTTGATACGGAAATCTGCCTACTCATCCATCAGCCTTCACTAAACACCATGCTAAGTTTATAATCGTGGAGCGGTTGTTTCGACATCATTAACTATTGTCGATTGTCAAGGCAATCGACTCGCTGCAACAACAAGCATGAAGCGGAAACTATTAAGAGTCAATTGAAAGAAATAGTAATTGGATGAATTAACGTCTGCTTTCACGGCATGTCATCGATCCATCAAATTCGCCATTTTCAACGCGTCGACAATGACGATAGAAGAATCGAGTGGAGAGCTGCGTCAAACCAATCCTAGGATTGTTGACCCTTGATGATGATCATGATGACAATGACCAATCACATTCTTAAATAAAAGCAAACACATGAATCACGATGGTAAAAATGAAACCAGAAAAATAATCATGGCCTCAGAAAATATGAAAACCGCCAAATTAGACGTTGTTCTGGGGTTTCTGTGAAGCAGGCTGGTGGTTCCGCGAGCAAATGCACGTTGGTTCGTCTGGTACGACGGTTAAGCTTTCAAAAATTCGGAGGAGAAAAGTTAAGAATTCGATTAGAGGCGTTAGTCGCGAGGATCTGAATAAGGAACTAGAATAAGCTGAATAACAGCGCGTTAATGTATGCTTGCTCAGCTCTTTTAACTTTCCTTTTAACTTGCTATAGTTCGACAAAAATGTAGCTACCATCCCAAATGCTTGTTGATGACACTGTCCCTTCTCAAAAGTTACGAGGACTAGATGGCAGCACAAGTACTAATGTGTCAACGCGATTAATAAAATTAAATTCCTATATCACTTCGCACTTTATTTACTCCATAGGTAATAACCTCTATAAAATATGGCCTCCAAGATAACAATCACTTAGATATCTTTAATTTTTTATTACTATGACGATTTGCAAAAGAAAACAATAGAAAAAAAAGGAAATACACTAAATAATAAATTAATATATAAAAAGGAAATACAAAAATAAACTTACATAAAAGTGATTGCCAGTCATACATTATACATGCATGAGTACTTTACCAGTACCTTTAACTAAGAGGCGTGAGAAATTCGCTTCTGACGTCTAGTGACGTTTTGAGCGAAAGTATAGTATCGTGTTTAGGAGGTAAATACTATTTTCTAAATTCTAACCTTCCATTGTCTAATTCTCTATTCCAAAATCTTTTTGGAGAAAGTAAAATGAAAGAAATCAACAATGAAAATTGACGCAACATTAATCGAAATTCGCCGTTCCTAAACGCGTATCGTCTGATACAGTATCGAACAGTTTGTTTTTCAATGAAAAGCGTTTGACAAATTTCGCAACTCTCAGTGTTATTATTAAAATTTTGGAGAACTAACGGGAATGACCAATTGGGACCTGCGAACTTTCATAAGTTCTATACACGGCTAACAAACAATCGTAAGGTATTACCTAGGTATCCTACAATTTAATTTCCAAGTCCATGGTGGCTACTAATCCTCTTTAACGTAGTCCATGTCTGGTGAAGATTCACCCCTTTGCCGCACACATTTATAGTGGCTTGCAGGGTACTATGCTGATGTAGATGAAGGAAAAAACACAATGGACAAATATGGGAGAAGGACAACATACTAAAGAATACGAGGCAAGGATGCAGCTGGAGGGAAATAAAACGTAAAATAGATCAATTTTTGAAATGACTTTAGGTAAGCGAGGAAATGGAAGAAAAAAGATAGGCATTTAAGATGGGATGAAGAGGCTGGAAGAATTCTAAACTGAAGAGAAAATTTTGCGCTAGAAAAGAGACGCAAAACGTGGAAATGAGATGAAAAAATAATCCCATCAAAACCCGACACAGCGGTGGAAAACCAATAAAAAATTCGAAGAACATGCTCATTCGAAAGAAGAAAAGTACGACACATTACATGCCGACAATCCAAGGGATAGAAGTCTTATCGCCAGATTTAATCCGTCTTGAGACAAAGCAGTCTCGCATCAATGAAACACAGAACTCTTGCTTTATTGTCGGATCTGATCCGCGTCCAACGTGTAGTCACGTCCTTCAATCGTGCACTTTCTCGCCAAGAAAAACAGATGTAGGACTTTTCTCTCCAGCGATGTTTAAAATCCCCTGCTTGCTGTCCGTTCTCACGTCGCGACAAACCTCCAGGAAATGGTACCAGTCGCGTGTTTACTCGGTACCAACCCATCGTTACCGTTTTCCTGAGATCTCCATGCACACGTATGTATCGTCGCACATTCGGGCGCGGCGCGACGTTCCGTTTTTTTTAATACATCCGCTTATCGCGTCTTATCTCCGCTCTATCCTCCGAATGGTCGTCACGCAAAAACTATCTATGGGATCCTTCTCATTTCACCTTGCGATTGAAAGGTCAGCGACATTTCGATATGGCACCGATCAAATTTGCTTTTCCAGCACTCGCCGAACAGAGAATTCATCACTGCCTAAGATACAAATATTGTACAGATGCAGGAACACTATACGATACACGGTACGATAACCATACAAGGATAACCAGCATAATAAAAAGAACTTAAATGGGATTGTTATCAGTTACGGTGGGTTGTAATACAGACTTAATATCATAAGTAAATTAATTCCAAGACTACATTTTTAATGTTGACGTTAAATAAATTTTGCAAACACCAACGTGGGCATAAATTAGGGAAATTGATTGCCGATCTAAAGGATTCAAGATGACCTTCATTCCCCGCACAATTAGGGATATGAATAGCTATGAATATCTTCAATACCACGTACCCAAGTTTTTCAGCAGATAGCCTAGTCGTAGACGATAATGCAGTTTCATGTCGGTAAAAATATAACCCAATTAATAGGACGTATAAGCACGCTTGATCTTATATTTAATATTTTTAATTGTTACCGTTTGACAAAAAATATAGCTCTTAGTCGTCTTCGAGCATGTTATACAATGGATGTTTGGCAAGGAATTATCCACTGCCACACACTTTGATGGTGGCTTTCAGGATATTGTGTAATTGTAGATGTATACGTAAAAACCCAAGCATTCCTATACTTCATTTCTACTAAGTGAGCACGCTTCTGTACAAGGATAACTTTTTTTAACTCGCACAAATCCTTTCATTCCATCCGTTTACTCCCGAATACATTTTAACTGAAACAATAAACCCTTTTCCGCTGCCGATGACACCTAAAACCACAAGCATTCCAACTACAAGTAGTGTAATACACGAGCAGATTAAAATGTTTTATTCAAAAGTATTATCAGCGTACTATCGACCTCTCAGCATTCACTCAACGTTGAATCTCGTTCAAAATTATTGAATTCCACAAACATCCCACTGGAATAAGGGTACATTTTTACTTTTCCTTCCACTTCTCAGACAAATGGAGCCGTGGGATGTGACGAATGCTAAATGCCGAACCACGAACGCCATCAAAAAAGAAAAAAGTAAACCTCTCTCCATTTCACACCCTACGTTTCCTCACGTGCGAGATCGTCGAAACAATGGGACGTTAAGAATTGTGTACGCCCCTCCTACTTCAAGACCGAGATGGAAGGCGGGGAGGAGGTGTGATACTGTTTCGATTGTTTGTCTACCGACAGAACGCCCTTATAATTAAGTGGTAAAAGCTCAGAGTCACACACTGCGGAAGCCAACACTGGTAGCATACAAGAAGCGTGAGATTTTCATCCTCATATTATAACATGAAATGGGACGATACTCATCGTTCAACCGATCCACCGAGAATAAAATCGTAATGATCCACACCACTTTCCAAAATATCTGTGCCAAATAACAGCAAGTACTTTGGTATATGGCTATAACATTGGCCTCCAATCCCGAGGACAGAGATTCGAATCCCAACAGGGAAAGTTACTTTTTTCAATGTACATACTTATTTCTTGTTGAAATTTGAGTGCTGTGAAAAAGATCACCTTAAGGTAAGCCCTGCATCCGTCACAAGGAACGTCAATTTGTGTACTCCTTGACACCTTTCGTTAAAGACTAGGCTAATGTCAACGCGGGGTTTCACTCCTTCCTCCGTTCCTTTGAACATTTGAATCCATTAAATACCTTGGAATAAGACTGACACATGATCTTTCCTGGGGTAAACACATACGTGAAATAATGGGTCAAGCTAATCGGAGACTGGGATTCATCAAAAGAGTATTGGGTAAATGTGACGAACATGTACGAGAAATCAGCTACTTTTCCCTTGTTAGACCTCATTTGGAATATGCTGCCAGTGTATGGGATCCCTATGAAATTGGTCTAAGTAACGAACTTGAACGTGTTCAGCGAAGATTGGTAAGATTTGTTAAGGGACGGTACGATAACCATACTAGCGTAAACAGAGTATTAAATGAATTAAAATGGGAATAATTGTCAGATCGCAGTTTGAAATTCAATCTTACATCTCCTAAATATTTTCAGTGATGACGTTAAAAATATTTTGCGAACCCCAACTTACTATGGCAGACTGGACCATTATTACAAAATTAGAATAACCGATTGCCAAACTGACAGATTCAAAATGTCCTTTTTTCCTCGTACAATTAGGGTTATGAATAACGGTAAATATATCCAGTACGAGTGTAGCAATGGATAACATTGGTAGCTGCATGTTGGTATAAGGACTTACAGCTAACCAAACTAACAGCATGTTTTTGCATGTATGTTTTGCTATTTTTATCTTTTTTAAATAGCGTAGTTTTGAACAGTACCTATAAAAGTAATAATCCTTTTTTATGCATGATATGTAGTGCATGTTTGGTGAGAATTCACCCCCTGCCAGACACTCTAGTGGTGGCTTACAGGGTATTATGTAGATCTAGATGCACTTAAAGCAATTCCAAACATTAGCAAATAACCTTTCTACTCTTGATGGCCCAAATGATATTAGCTCCCAGTTGAGCCTACCTAAAGAATACTATCACTTCAAAACCAATATATATTTCCTCAACCTAACACAGGAAAATTGTTGCAAAATACTATTGATCTTCTCCCGCATTCCGAGCGAAAGGTAAATCATGGGTAAGTGGCATGAGTGCGCATCGCGGTAGGAAATTGGACATCTACGAAAAGGAGAAAAAATATAGGTACTCACGACATTCACTGCGAAAAGAAAACAAAAAACAGTTAGCTAAGAAGGCTATGTAAAAATCCGAAACGTAGTCACTGAAGAAAGAGGAGGCGAGTAAGTTGGGAATTAAGACACTTGTATATGGAGAAGATAAAATGGGAAGAGCTAAGGGAAGATGAGAGAAGACGTTAGGCATGTAGTGTATGAAGAAGTTAAGGTGGCTATAGCGGTAATTAGTATGTGTTGTTGAGTGTGCATTTTAATAATTTGACCACAAGTACCACATTTAAGTTGAACTAATTATACGGGACCATACATGCTATTATGGATGTTGCAGAAGAATTGCATAACGTATTTTTACCATAATTACAGCATGTAATGACTAGCTAAACAAAGTTTGTCATGGTTACCATCAATATTTTCGCCGCGATATTCGAAATTAAGGAGAAATTTATATTTATATACATGCTTTTTTGTATCTTTGAGTCGGTTAGATACCATGATAATGGTTAAAAGTAATTAAATAATATGCTATTTATTATTTTACGCTTAAATAAAATATATACACGTGTTATTTATTTAATGTGTTTAATGATCACCCAACATATAGGTACATAATTATAGGTTGAGCAATCCAAAAATATAAGTAAAAAAATTAAGAATAAACTGGTCGCAGCCACAAAAATAATAATTGCTGAAAATACCAAATTAACTGGCCACGCCACAGTGAAAAATAAATTAACTTCCTTAGTCACTACAAGTCACTCCACAAACAAATTTTTTACTTCTTTTAAAAGTTGTCTTTCCTTACATACAAGATTAGTTCATTACAATGCATTTTTTAAGTAACACATTTCCGTTGCATTGGAGAATTTTAACAAAAATTAGTATCCGCCTTTCACATGTCATAGATTCTTTTTAAGCTACTATAATTTACTTTTTTACTATAATACACTTTTTTTATCGAATTATAATAAAATATATATCATGTACAATAAGGTTACGTTTTAAAAAAAGCGTCCAATTATCGAAAATATTTTGGTAAAGTGTATTTTTTACGCTTATACCCATAGCTATCACTAATACGGTCGCGAATGTACAGTTTGACGCAAATCTGTGCATACACAAAAATGCTCCAGCCACCAAAAGCCGTGGGAGAAAATTCAAGGAATGGAGAAAAGGTGGTAGAGAGAGATTTCAACATGCGATGCGTGACCGGATAAAAGCGATAAAAGGGAAGAATGAAAGGAATCGGGGAAGGGCGAGGGTCGACCATCGACGACATGGGGCATAAAATTTTATTCCCGATCGCGGAGGCGGTTACAAGACTACCGACTCACGACTCCACCGCTGACATTTTCATTGCGCACCTACGGCATGCTTAGTTTAGAGAGACTATTAGCGTGAAAATAACGTTAACGTACACTTAGCGTGAGATTAGATAACCCCATCGGCAATTGCGGCGTTCTAGGAAAAAAATAGAGCGAAACCTGTCTTAAGTAACGGAAAAATTAGCGTTTAGGATTGGTCGAATTTGAACTAGCGTGAAATTAACTTAAGAGCGCAGTAACGTACTAGTTTGTTTCGGCGCCTTTCTTCAGCGTTTTGTTAACATTTACCATACATCATGGGGAGAAAACCTTACGGGATGAAAAATATGCAATAGAAGTCTACTCCCTTTTCCTCCAGACTGCACGGCAGTTTTCTTGCATATATGCCTTGAGATCTCCAGAAGCATTCCGACAGAAAATACAAAAATCGCTCACCATTAGCGATTAGTTAAATAAACGGTGGATAGATGGCGTCGAGCCTAATCTTTTTTGTTAACTCCCCCGGGGCGTTAGGATGATTTTTCATCAAGTAGGTACTTAAGTTAATTCCACGCAATTTCTTTGTATGAACCGACCTTTACTCGGGAGACCTTGGAGCGTCGGAAATACACGTCGGCGCCGTACGCAAATCATAACGTCATTACTATTCTTATACCCCGCTGAAATTCGAAGAAGAGCGAGGAATTAGAAGAAAGTGGTTCCGAGAGCTCATAGGTAGGGATGAGATCTCCAGAAGCATTCCGACAGAAAATACAAAAATCGCTCACCATTAGCGATTAGTTCAATAAACGGTGGATAGATGGCGTCGAGCCTAATCTTTTTTGTTAACTCCCCCGGGGCGTTAGGATGATTTTTCATCAAGTAGGTACTTAAGTTAATTCCACGCAATTTTTTTGTATGAACCGGCCTTTACTCGGGAGACCTTGGAGCGTCGGAAATACACGTCGGCGCCGTACGCAAATCATAACGTCATTACTATTCTTATACCCCGCTGAAATTCGAAGAAGAGCGAGGAATTAGAAGAAAGTGGTTCCGAGAGCTCATAGGTTGTAAGCGAACCGGGCATGAGCAAGGAAAAGATTGCTCACTTTAGCCGTCACTAAGAGAGTTGGAGACGAGGTTTATTGGACTGAAGACAGCTTAAAAAATTCAACGCTATAGGATATAAAGGTAGTCTAAGACGTTAAACAGAACTCCATGCGGACCAAATTGACAATAAAAGGTTAGCTAAAACGTATTGCATTCTTTTTATTATAGTATCTCAGGGTGATGAAGATAAAATGGATGGATCGAGTGAGAAAAGAAGAAGTCTCAAGAAGAGTGGGAGAGAAGAGATGTCTGCTGAAAACCTTAACATCTACATCTACATAATACCCTGCAAGCCACCTCAAAGGTGTGAAGCAGGGGGTGAATTCTCACCAAACATGCACTACATATCATGCATTTAAAAGGATTAGTATTAATATATAACTCTAAACTGCAATATTTAAAAAGATATAAATAGCAAACGACGCATGCAATAACGTGCTGTTAGTTGGGTTACCTTCAAGTCCTTACACCAACATGCAACTACCTATGCTATGGATTGATTCACTCGTATTGGACATATTAACCGCTATTCATATCCCTAATTTTACGAGGAAAAAAGGACATTTTGAATCAGTCAATTCCGCAATCAATTTCTTTAATTTTGTAATTATGGTCCAGTCTACCATAGTAAGTTGGGGTTCGCAAAATATTATTAACGTCATCACTGAAAATATTATCTTGGAATTTATTAAGGAGATTAAGTCTAAATTTCAACCTGCGATCTGACAAAAATTCCATTACAATTTATTTAATAGACTGGTTACGCTAATAAGGTTATCGTACAAATCTTGCCGATCTTCGCTGCACACGTTCAAGTTCGTTATTTAGACCGATTTCGTAGGAATCGCTTAAAAAGAAGACGGGACAGCTTAGTAGGCCACATCTTAAGACAAGATGGCCTGATGAAGACAATCGTTGAGGTAAAATGAACGGGAAGAATTGATAAGGCACGCTTCGTATGAGGTGCATGGAGCAAGTTGTGAAGGGTGTAAAAGAGAGCTACGTCAACATGAAGAGGTTGGACGATAGAAGAATCGAGTGGAGGGCTGCGTCAAACCAATCCTAGGATTGCTGACCGATGATGATGATGATCTCAGGGTGGGTCTGCACGGCGCGAAAGCACGGTATTTAAGAAAACGGGATTCGCACTCGTAACCTCTGGATGAAAGACCAAGAACCAGACAAAGAGAGTATTAGGAACGAAGGAGGGAAGAATGGAGGGTTGCAGTAAGTTGCAGTTAGGATGGAAAAACGAACTTGAAATAAGATTTTCGTGTTTTCCCGACGCACTTCTGGAGGGTTTGAAACGGCCGAATTTCGATACTTTACGGCATCATTCTTGGGCAGTTGAGCTTAGATTCAAAAGGACTCAACTGCCAAGAGGACGATGTCCGATACGAACATCGAAACATCGTTCAGTATGGACAACCTGAACCTGGTGGAAAACCCGAAAAGTTTTTTTTTTAACTTATCTTTTCCCTCCAACGCTGAATCGTTATAACCCGAAAACACACCTCTACAACATCAGCCATCTCCGTGCATTCCGTACGGCTCTTCGAATACATCTCCGGCCGGAAGGAGGGGATGATGCCGGGGCGGAGAAGACCACGGTGCATGATGGGGCGGAGGAGGGTCAGGAGGGGGAGAGTTGGTGTTTTTTCTCGCGTGGAGACGGACAAGAGGGATGGGGAGGGATAGGGGTTGGTCGGTCGAGACTTCCCTAGGGGCTCGCTTCACCGATCGCGCGCGATGAGAATGTAAGGAGGGGGGTGAGGGGATGGGGATGAAAAAGGGGGGAGGGAGGGAGTAGTGCCGGACGGGAGCGTGGGTGGAGAGAGAGAGAGAGAGGAGTTGCCGGCCGACCGACCGACCCAGGAGCCAAAGGAGGCTGCATCCGAGCGAGACGTCTCGTCGCCGTGGTAACCCACAGAGACGTGCAGAAGGAAATAGCGTGTGGACAGAAGATTGTGGATGCGAAATAAGTTCGCCCCTTCCCCCGCATTGCCCGGTAACCTAGCGTCCCTTTGTTTTATTTTTTGTAAATTACGTAATATTAGTGGCTGTTTATACAAAGCGTTGTAAGTGTTATGCCTTTAATCTTTTTATGTAATTTTTCCAGAGATAATACCAATCTCTAATATATCTTCTGCATGTCATTATGTAGCTATTACCATACGGTGTTTTTGTAAATCTAATCAGCAGCTTAAAATACAAATAAATGTAAACGTCGGGCACTTGTGCTCCATAGGATTATATAGTCCCAGAGTAAATAAACTTATCTTATCCCTTTCCCTATGCTCAAGCGGTGGAATCCTAACAGCATGGAAGACAATATCTTGAGTGAATTCTTCACGGAACTTCATCCGCTTTCGGCTCCCCATTTCCGCCGACGTTTCGATGAACCACTCGCTCATCATCTTCAGGGATTTTTCCCGTTCTTCAAAACGTCGGCGGTGATGTAGAGCCTAATTTGGATGAACACCCCGGAAGGTTTCACTCAGAAGACACGCCGGGAAATTCACGATAAATGTCTTCGCAGACGATATTGTTTGAGGAAGGGCAATGTTTAAATCGAGTACCCATCAGCTATAAAAAAGAAATATTGCGTAGTTTTGGACAAGAGGAACAGGTAACGCTGACTAATTTAGTACCTTGGTAGCGAAGAAAATGGCTAATCAAGATTAGAGAGATTGTCGTAAGGGTAATTTTAAATTCCACTGACGCATGAACTAATGTTTCCTCGGCGTATAACTAGTATACATTTTTCTCAGGTTTCTCACCTCTTCAAGAGTTTTATTACGGCTGAATTAACAAAACTTCTGAACCTATAGACCACCCCAAGTAAATTTTAAATTCTATTGTTCCCGAGAACAACAAAGAGATCATGATAGGCATCAGACAACCGGACTAACAGGGGCAATGTAGGTACCCTGGTCTGCATTTAATCCGATAAAAGTTAACGAACACATCTTATCTGTACCCTTGTACGCCCAGTGTAAAGTGTATTTTAGTGAATTCACATATATACCTGAACCAAAAATAATAATAATATTCCTTCGTAGTCACGAATCATTCACTTACAAGTGTCTGGTGGGTATCTAACTAACACATGCTCCCTTATTAAGTAGTAACCTAACTATTAGTGCACGAACACAATAATTACGTTAGCGCTTTTGCCACTACCACCATTCAAATAGCTTGTTAGGTGCAGCCGAACAAATGAGAAAATGTCGCCACTCAGGGTAAAAGACGAAAGGATATCGAAGCAACTGTATCAGGTGGGATTTGTTAGATGCAACTAAAGTGAGTAGATGGCTGAAAGCAGGAAATGAACTCTTTATATTCATCGTGCCATCACGACTTTTAACATTAAATTTCCTATGATTAATCGCCTTCATCCATATTCTACCCCTGTAGGCTTTCTTTCGACAACCTGGTACGTTCTCCTGCAACACCAGGCACATATTCTTTCGTCTTTCTTTCATTTTTATTCACACCATGCCACGCATGTATACGAAAACACTCCGATTTATCCATATCCTCAGGGTTTATAGTCAAGTTTCCGATCTACATGATCGCCAAATTGACAGAATCGCACCGAAACGTAAATGCGAAGTCTGGGAGTCATAACATATGTTGTAGTATCTTAACTTCCCCAAAATTCTGATCAAGATTGAGTGAGCGTCTTTGCGCCGGCAGCAGTTGCCTCTCCCCGAGCGACCTTGAACTGACCAAGCGTCGCATCACCCCTCACCCTCTTCAACCACCCTGCCATCCTCCCTAAACCCACTCACCCATTTCTAGGAGACCCAAGCCGATTATAAAGTCCGTTTTACACGGTCATTGATACTGTGCAGGCTGTTGTGAGAACACTTGCGCAAGAAATATTGCGCCGTGCAAAGCGACGACTTACGAGGACAGGCAGCGCCATGATGAGCTAGACGATTAATCACTTCGAAGCTTAAATTTCGTTGGTAAAGGAAGAACTCGTTACCTTGGCCCACAGCCGTACGTTCGTTGGGCAAATTTTGGGCTAAGTATACGGGACTGGGGTCTCCACTATTATGTTTATACTATGGCTCAAAATATATTTTAAAGTGGTGATAATTTATAGCATCGCTCGCGTCCAATTAATTGCTACAAAACAGATTTTGACGTTATGCGATATATTGATGGTATTACCGCTACTGAATGGTGTATTGTCACTGACATAATGCATCGACGCTTGCACCGTGTAAAGCTGTCAAGCAAGTATTCTCGCAATTTTCTACGTCACGGACTTTCACAGACGACTGCTCAACGACAGCTTTGTTTCGTTTCCAATAAATCACGCCTAAAATCTAAGGTTTTGTTTCATGATACTGTGTAGAGACCTTAAACTGAATAGACGAATAAATGACCTGATTTTTGGCTAAAAAATACTCCGTAAAACTGCGAAGGGCCCAATAAATACCTCTCTCAAGGAAAAAGTATTGAAAGACATTGGACCTTTATCCTTAAGTGCCATGCTGACATTTCGAATAACAGCTAGCACCAGTAACTAAACAGCTACACGGTTAACTAAAGCCGTTATATTACTCCACAAAGTAAAGACAAAGAGTATCTCGCCAACTTCAATAGTAAATGCTCGTTACTAGACTCTGCTGTGTTCAAAAAACTGAACTTCTTTCTGTATCCAAGAGTGACCTTACAGCATAAGCCACGAGATCGCTTGCAACGGATAACTCAAGACCTGGGGGCTTGTGTTTGAAACCGTCAGGATTATCTATAATAGGTAACAAAGGAGTCACGTGATACGAACACGAATGGTTTCTAAATTAAATGTGTCTGAATCGCTCTTTACAACATCTTTAATTGTTTTCACTTGAGTTTTTCTCATCTATTCCAACTAAAGAGCCCTCAGTTGAGATATGACACGAGTGTAAACAAAGAATGAGGTTGCAATCAGCGGTTTCGACTCACCATATTTGCGAGCCATTCGTGTTTATACCACGTGACTCCTTGGTTACCTATTCGAGATAATCCCGACGGTTTCAAACACAGCCCCCCTGGCGCTTCTTCGTGACTAGGCGACTAACGACTTAAAATAGATGAACATGACCAATTTTCTAGGATACGTCATCACGACTTACTGTGACCTCAGACGGTACCTACGCTCCAAACGCTACACTCTGAATATCTTAAAGTAGTCCTAGAATATGCTGATCTAGACGTTTCACGCGCCGAATCGAGGACTTAAAAAAGAAAAAGGTTGTAAATAAGACCGTCAGCTACTGATGTGTGGGTTTGGACAAAAATGGAGAAGTTGAGGAGAGTGGAAAGTAAGAAAAACGAGGAAGAGCTGGAAGTGCTAGGAGATAAGAAGAAATCGACAAAAGAAATTAGGAGGAGACGGCTGCGGTAGTGAGATCGTTACGTGCTGGGTTGAGGGCACAAAAGTCGCGGGTTCGAATCCCACCCAGAACATGGATGCTGGGTCTGTTGTAGGATTAAGATCTTAGGTTACACGGTGCCATATAACCATAGCCGATGGATTACCTAAAACCCAAGACTAAGGCCAGAAGAGTTAGTGAGTGAATAGAACGGCAAATAGAGTTCGAGGGTGTTTTGAAGGATCTGACAAGAGGGAAGAATATTTTATGAGCAAGGTTGAGGGAGGTGAAGAACGGGCATTGAGGATTGATCGAAGAGAGAAAGAAATGATACGGAAACTTATGGACGAAGTATTGTGGATAAGAAATATTTCATCCATCTAGTCCCATTTCAACCAATCGAATGCGGATGAATAAAATAAAGTAATACACTTGCGCTCTCACATTCGATGTGAACCGGCCTCGAAAAGGCCATATTCAAAATCTCTACTACAGTCTCGCTTCCAGGACTTTCGACCTGAAATTTCAACTTAGAGTCAAATTGGTGCGCAGGTTCACTCAGCCAGGGCGGGAAGGCGGAGATCCCTTTTACGTCTAAAATAAGAAGTTTATTTCCGCGAAAGTTTTTATGTCGTTTACATATTATTTGCAAACCGTTTGCCCTTTAACGATCTGTAACGCGTTTTTAACGTACAAATCTTTTCTGAAGGGGGGAGGTGGGGTCACAAAAACCGGGCCCCTCGGGAGGTGCAGTGGTCCGGGCCCCCGAGCACCAACGCCGCCCCTGCACTCAGCACAGTTGATATTATTCCTTAGCGACACGCTGTATACCACTTCGAGCCATATCAAGGAGAGTATGCATAACCTCTTGAACTCGTGATAGAGATATTTTAGAGAGAGCAGTAGGAGTGAGACTGTAGTTGAGATTCTTAAAATGAACGAGTCATAATCATAATCTCAACTCAATTTTCAGCGTTACGCTGAGAAGTAAAACCAGCTTTTCCAGGTAGAATCTGTACACCATTTTGACCCGTTGTAGGGATTTTTGAACGTAAACAGAAGAAGCGAGACTGTAGTTTATATTCTGAATATGGCCCCAAGTCTTCACAGAGGTGAATGAACAAAGGTAGATACCGAATCGTATCGATCCTCGGTCGCCAAAGTCACCTTATCGTGTCCGCCATCGTTAATCCCAATTCATTCTCCGGGCCAGCGTCGGAGATGCCGAGAACCAGGCGGGTTAGTCGCGCTCCATTTGATCGACATTTTCACCTCATAAAAGGGAGGATGGCTGGACGGCGACATGCCCAACGCCTGGTACGCGCCCACCAGTCAGTTCCTCCCTCACGAAAGGAAAGAGAGAGAGGGCGTTGAGAAGGGGGGACTCCTAATCAGATCACTCGCAAAGAACATCCGACATCGCGATGATGTTAAGAGATTACACAGGATAATTTATAATATTCTCAGAGTTTTTGAAGGCATATTATTTAATAACCATAAAATAACACAAGACAGTAGCAGGTCGCTACATCCAGAGACCATCTATGTTTAGAACATTACATCCTAACATTACTCATTTAAAACATGCCCATTTGATACAGACAATATCTGTTAAATGCTTTTGTGTTAAACGCATTAGTGTTACAAATTCAACAGAAGAACTAAGAAGAGAATTACTATCAGAAAGCAGGTTAAAATTCAGGATAAACCTTTTGAGTAAATTCTACTCCGATTCGATTACAGATGACGCTAGATGTATATTAAGAACCCCTGAATATTATGCTACGTTTGATCAGATAAACAAGATTAGAGAGATAAATTGTTGTACCTACCGATAGATTTAAAATGTTATTTTTCCGCGTAACAGCATCATCATTGGTCAACAATCCTAGGTTATGTGATGGTAATTGGTTTGACGCAGCTTTCCACTCGATTCTTCTATCGGCCAACCTTTTCATTGTGACGTAATTCTTCTCCTTTACATCCTTCACAACCTGTTCCATGTATCTCATACGAGGCCTTCCTTTTCCAATCTTCCCGTTCACTTTTCCCTCGATTATAGTCTTCATCAGGCCATCGTCCGCGTAACATAAGAAAACATAATAGGCAGTATATCAAAGGCATGGGTAGGTAAAAGATCGTTGGAGCAGTCTGTAGTGCATGAAGTATGTTTTAACTTTATTTACATACGCAGGCTAGAGAAATGAATATGAATATATTTAGAGGAATCCTTTCTAACCAGTTACCACATAGTTGCACGTGAGACTACATGTTTCCACGTAGTGTCACATGTAGTATCATTGTAGTACTTAGTTGTATGTCAGAAGTAAATGTTTGGTGATCTTCAACCCCTACCAGACACTCGCGGAAGCTCGCATGTAATTATCTAAATGTAGATGCACATGGGTTTGACATGTGCGCCCTTGGTGGCACGACAGACATAATTATTGTTGTTTGGTGGGGGGGGGGGGGGGGGGTTGAGTCGACCGACCCCTACAGTCATTTGTGCCATACTAGTAGGCATACGTAGGGTAATTTGTTAGGAGTAGTAATTTCTCCAGTACCGGAGAAAAGGGTGAGGAGAAACCGACATTAGACTGTGCTTAGAACATTATCAATCAACAAAAACAGTTACCAAGGACTTAATAACCATGCTGGCGATTCTGGCCATTATTCGGTATCACTTAGGTCAGAACGTTAAAAGGAAAGCGGAACATAACCCACAAGAGGCCATACTAGGGGAAACAGCCCTAGCCAAAATTGCCATGGGAGGTCCACAATCAGCCCACAGAACATAGCCATATTTTCTGTGTTGACTGAGTGCATCCAAAATATTCCTAATACTACCGATTCATGACATCTTGACCACTGCATCCCTGAGGGGAATTAGATGTTAATACGTTTAACAAATGCCTAACCCATTAATAAACATTATATTCCTTCGCAGATACTATGCCAGGGAAGGTGAATAATTTTATCTCTGTGGAAATTCTGCTATTGTGCATATCAGCGGGTAGCACCGTTAGCCAATTCGCAGCAAGTTCGAAATCTTTGAATTTATTCTTGCATGTGTCTGGTTGATGCACAACTAACACGTATCTCTACTTAAATACTATTACCGCTCCTATCAGCAAGTCTGTGTACTGTATGTTAGTAACTTTTTTCACATCGCCTCCCACGCTCCTTAAAGTTGGATAGATTTATATTGCACAGTAAACAGAGACTTGAGTTTACTTCCAGCACTTATAAGTACATGCGTGCACGGCAAGATTTGTAAAGGGACGGTATGATAACCTTATTAGCGTAACAAGTCTATTAAATGAATTAAATTGGAAATCATTGTCAGATCGCAGGTTGAAATTTAGACTTAATCTCTTAAACAAATTCCAAGACCATATTTTCAGTGATGATGTTAAAAATATTTTGCAGACCCCAACTTACTATGGCAGACTGGTCCATAATCATAAAATTAGAGAAACAGATTGCCGAACTGACAGATTCAAAATGTCCTTTTTTCAAAGTGTAGCAATGGATAACATTAGTAGCTGCATGTTGGTATAAGGACTTAAAGCTAACCCAACTAACGGCATGTTTTTGCATGTATGTTTTGCTATTTTTATCTTTTTTTAAATAGCGTAGTTTTGAACAGTACCTATAAAAGTACTGATCCTTTTTTTATGCATGATATGTAGTGCATGTTTGGTGAGAGTTCACCCCCTGCCACACACCTTTATGGTGGCTTGCAGGGTATTATGTAGATGTAGATGTGTGCTAAAAGGAGCTCCCCGAAGGACGCGAATCCATAGTCACAGACGACACCTTGAGTCCACTTTCTCGCTCGTACGTGGCGCCAACTATTGGTAAGGGGGATGAGTGAGTGCAACCACAGGTGGAGATTAGCCCGCATTACAGACGACGGTGTGGAATTTTATTTTTAAAAAATCTGAGGTTAATGACTGAGCATTTCCCCACTCTCTCGTCCTGGGAAACAGGCTCTTTCACACGATGGCTACGAGGCCTTCTATGTCCCTTAATAGAGAGAGATCTAGCCGGTCACGGCAGCCAAGTTGGTAACGTACTAAACAGGCAAACCAAAGAGAATTATAGAGCATCTACATCTACGAAATACCCTGCGAGCCTCCGCGAGGGTGTGTGGCAGAGGGCAATACTAAGATCGAGGAATTGGAAATGTTATGAAGTATAGATGAACCTGAAGACACCTTGCTTAGCGAATACTTGTTCCGTGCCTCCTCCCTCATCCTGAAGGCAGTCGCCTCGTTTTCCCAATTTCCAGTCTCGTCCCTCAACCCTGGCTGTTGAGGTGTAAAAAGAGATAACACCTTTCCACCAGGATATGACGATTCGAAACCCGGGTCGTGTACTGTTTTTGTGACTTTTGTGGTATTTGTAAAAGTTTCCTCAATAAATACGGAGACAATGGAATACCACCAAGTTAATGTCTAAAAGAGTTTTATTTCAATTTAATTCTCTTTTGATTTATAATGCAAGCCTGGTGATAATTCACTCCCTGCCACTCACCCATACGTGGTTGCCGGGTTTTCCATAGATGTAGATGTACTCAACTCCCTCGTCTCTAAAGCCACCGATCTTTTCTTGCAATTTCTCCCTGGAGCCCAGGTGGGTTACGTTTGAAACCGTCGGGATTATCTCGAATAGGTAAACAAGGAGTCACAAGGTACAAACACGAATGGTTCTCAAATTTGGTGTGTTAAAACCGCTGATTACAACCTCATTTATTGTTTACACTTGTGTTTTATCTCACCTGGAGGCTCTATATATTCCAGAAAAACCAGAAAAACTCAAGCGAAAACAATTAATGATATTGTAACGAGCGATTAAGACACACTTAATTTGCAAACCATTCGTGTCTGTACCACGTGTCTCCAGTTGTACACCTATTCGAGATAATCCCGACGGTTTTAAACACCCCCCACGACGTTGATCCATTGAAAACCACGTTAAAAATATGAAGACCTTCTCTCACTTTTTCTCGACGTCTTGACTGAAGATTATACTCCGAAAATACTAATGTAGGGGGTCCATCTTCAAATTATCCTTTCCCAGAAGTTGGCAACCCCTGATTTCCCACGTGGTGGTGGGAATAGTGTTTTTAACCCATCGCGGCAACGTCGCCTCCCCCACGAAAACGCCTCGCGATGCACTTCTTCCACTACTGCAACGGGAACAAGACGAATAGCACCCGGCGAAGACAAAACATCATTGCCCCGGCGTAGACGCCGAGGGAATAGAAGCGAATGACAACGAGTTCTTGAAGTAGGTTACCGGCGAACATTATTACCCGTTACATTCGCAGCACGCAATCTGGAACGTACCTAGGTACCGCGCACACTGTCGCATACGAAAAGAGCGAGCAAAATGCTCCTCGCGATGGAACGAGAAACACTGAAAACCGTTAAGGACGAGTCACTCCGCGGAACGTAATTGCAATTATTATATATTTAATTTAAAAAAAAAACCTTTTGAGTGCCCATGGCGACAAAAAAATTCATGGTCTACTTTTACGCAGTGTCATCTCATGTTTACCCAAGGCCTTATTGTTTTTTTTTCTTTAATTCGAGTTCCCGCCATCGATAAATTAACCCGTACATTCCGATTCAAATGCTTGTATTTCTCCTTCCAAGGATTCAACGGTCGGGGTTAAGAGGAGCGAGACTAAACACGATGAATGAGTCGGCGGATATTTTTAAGATCTCATGCGTGAAAATACCAGAGCTAAAAAAAGGCGGTGAAATTGATGAAAATTAAAATTGACAAAAAAAACTACTACCAAGAGTAGTCATATGTGACGGCGAAGTCGAAATATGGGGCTAGCGTCACCTAACAATGTCTCAAAACATCGCAGTTGAATCACAACAATGCATCAAATAAATACCATTCGCGCACAGAGCTGAGAAAGATTCAATACCATTAATCAATGAAACGGCTGGAATCAAATTCGAATGAATATACGGCAATGACCTTTGGAAGAAGTATTGCTCACACAAAACATTCTAAATCAAACAAAATATCGAAATAATGGAACTACTTATTGATAAAATACATCGATCCACATTGGAAGGCACTATAAGGGTACGTGACAGGGGTTGACTCTACATCAGGCCTGCATTTTCGACGAGAAAAAGAATCATATTGTTAGCGACAACCGATTTCAATGTTTGAAACCTGCTCGTCAAATTATAATGGCGACTTCACGTACAAAACAGTACCCTACCTCAACCTCAACACGCAGATGGACAGATTCGTCACAAAATAAAAATATTTCTGGTTCAGTGTCAAACATGTAAAGAGATATCAAAACGATTTCACTGATGTATTAACATTTAGAGGTAAGGAAAAAAGGCTAACATCTTTAAAATTATAATCTACAGTCATAAGCTTATCATCTTCACCATAACTTCGATTTTATCAATCACTGTTCCTTATAGTATACTGCCTAAGTATCTAAATACCTGGGGCTTGGTTATCACGGGAGAGACGTCTGGGGGGAAATGATATAACCTGGGGAGCGATTCTGTGAAGTTGAATTTGAGAATTCTAAGTCACAACTTAACCATATATGGAATAGATGTGCAATCCATGCTTCCTTGATGGCGCGACGGTCGTTCCGGACCACGACGATGGAGTCGCATCACTTTACGGATCATTTCGTTCATAATCGGTCATAATTTGCTAGCGAACAGGCGCTGCTATCGCGGTGGACGGCTGTCGTAGCTGCGACAGTAGCAGACGACGTTCTTTTTTTTGCGCGGAATACAAGAACACAAGAACGCATGTGATTGTAGCTAATTATTAGTATAATTAAATTTGTAGCGGTGTCCGTCAGTCAGTCCGTCAGTCCAGTCGGTTTTATTGTGTTTTCTCGCGGTGGTTGAGAGCTCTGGAGGTGGAGAAAAGTGCGTTCAATGCATAACGTGTCCGCGCAGAACATATCAGTAGTTTTAGATTTCCTTTGTACCTCCTTCCCGCCCAAAAAATATAAGAAGTATATTCGTGTGCGGGTTGCAAACCTCCCAGGATGTTTTAACGCTCGACCTCGGTGCATCAATTTGAGGTAAACTCCGAAGATACTTATCTGATCGATGCGGGAGTGGTGTCATTTTAAAGTAGAAATATAGGCACATGGAACAGACGTATTTAAATATATGTCAACGAATCAGAAAATGTGAAAATTTAAGTGTTAAAAAGAGTGTTTTCACTATCTTTTAACATGGGAAAAGAGTTGCTATGCAAATTCGTACACGTTGCTATGTATGTTTGTTTACGTGTTTTGCTAAATGTGCATTAACTAATTGACGACGTGAAAGAAGTTACAGAAAGCGGAATTAGTTTCATCTATTAAGGCTATCTATTAAAGTGCTTATTAAAAGTGCCTGCAAAGCAGGCAGCTCACTCATGGTGTTTTCAAGTCTGTTTCCGCACTAATAGGCGCTTCAGACCGGGAGGAAAGGTATAAGGATAGGGATGGAAGGGATAGAAGGGATAGGCAAAGCAAAGCAGGCAGCAGGTCTACTAGTTAATCCTTTTATGTCTCCGGCGGTGAACGATGGGTCGCGAATCGTCCTCCCCGGTGAGCCACAGCTCTTCATATGAGCCGAGCTTTCGACTTCACACAATCGGCCCATGACGACGTGTCTTTTTCTTGGGAATGACCCGTTCGCACTCTGATCGAAGTCACTATGTCAACATTTAAGGAGCTTCCGAACAAGCAAAAGCACTCCTGAGTGATGACAAGGCCAGTGGCATTTTAGTAAATTCGTTTGAAAGCGCGGGAGAGAGAGGTGTAGTTTTCCCAGCTCAGAATTTAAATAAATGAAGGCTCGCCGATGACGTGGAAGGATAATTCATCACGACGGCAAAATGCACATCCCGGAAATTTCAGAAGACGAGACGCGGTGGACGAGATGAATCACAACTTTCCCTACCCAACCGCCGAGTTCCTTTCTTCGCGAGACCCGCGAGAAATTTTCCTTCGAATCTGCATACCGGATCCACCGTTATTCACTGCGTAGATCTCGGCAGAAGTTGCAAAACAAAAAAAAACACGTACTGAGCTTCAGAGGTCTTCATCGGAATGACTTCCTGGTTATTGCGTGCATGCGATTATCACGATTCAGAACCTATTCCATCTTGAAATACTGTCAAACATGCGTTGAGATGCTAAGTCGCGCAATACCAATAGTACTCTGTAAACCAGTGTTTGAAAATAAGCTTAAAATGTTTACTGTTTGCAGCTTTTATCTATCCAAAATGCTATTTCACATTAAAGAAAATCTCATCCTCTTCCCTCTACGAAATGATGCACATGGTACAATACGACGAAAAGTACTCTCCGGGAACTTGTGCAAGTTAGCTAAAACACAAAAAGCTATACCATATTTGGGATTAAAAGTGTTTAATCGCTTGTCAGCAACAGCAAGATCGACTAGCATTACTAAATTTTAAACTATTATCAACGCAAGGTTTGATTCCACTGCACTGCATCCCGTAAAAGAAAATTTACCCAGGGTGTTACTTTTCTTCCTTTACGATATTTTCTAAGTGTTGTTCATGTTTGTCTTTAGTAACTCGACGAGGTGCACTGAAATTGTAATGCCTAGCGAAGTGCTCAATAAACAATATTATCATTATTATTCTTTTGCTGTACCTACTTGAAAAAGTTCAAAATAATTAATGATGCATGCAGTAAAAAGAAACTCTGTTACTTAGTATATTAAATTATAAATATGTTCTCATATGACACAGGTTTCGACACATTTACGTAAATGTCAAAACCCGGGTCGTATGATATTTCTGGTTAAATAAAAAAAATATTGAGTTTCTCTAAACTACAACCATAAGAGTAGGTATAGACTTTACTATACGTGCTGTACGCCACAGCGTTACGGAGCTATTCCACAAAGTGAAGCCTGAAACCGTTCATTTTATTTAAAATGAATGATTTTCATACGCAGATAAAAAGTTGACTGTCATCTTTTCCACGCCTTACTGGCATTTAATTGACACGTGGGAAGTAAAAGTGGGCCGATCGCGGTGCGTATGCCGTATTCAATAAGTGTTCGCGGAAAAACAGGTGATACAGCGTGAGGCAATGCGGTTCGCCCAATAGGGTCACATTTTCCGGAATCGAACGCATAACTTCATTCTTCAGTCTTTAGATTCCACCGCAGCATCTATGAAGGAGTGTAAGCAATAGTAAGCGATCAAGAAGGATATCAAATATGTATTGCTTCGGTTACCAACGTCTCTTTTCCTTAACTGGACTAATAATGAATCAGGGAATAATAGGATTTTTCACTGACTTCTGACATAACACTCTCAAATCACGCGAAAACAGAACATTTGTTTAAATTTATGTTAAAATTAAAATCTTTTAGATAAAACCGTATCAAAATTCTAACGCCCCCATGGAGACGTTGTAAATAAACTATAATGAAGAAACGATAATTGTCGGCAGGTGTGTGTTGATTTTAATCAACCAAACAAGTAACTAATGATAGGTGTTATAAATTGCAAATACATTCACTATATTAAACTGTTTTTTACTGTCTAATACATAATATTTCCCCGACTGTTGCATTTCGATAACACAAAAAAAGACAAAATCTTTTCTTTGCAGGGGAGGGGGGGGTTTAATGTGGGAAATTTTGGCATAGATTTACAGGATCTATAACTTAATCGCTTAAAAAGACTGGGCACATTGATGGCTGGCTGATATCGGCAGGAGACCTTCAACTGCTTCTTTAAAATGGACAGAATTTTGATATTTGCCTGTAATTAAATCATATCAGGAATTAAACGAATTGTAAATTACAATTAGGAACTCTTTTCACTGTTTGAAGCGAATTTACATTCACGGTATTTCACTCGTTTCATGGCATTGCAAATTTTCCAAAGTAACGAAACTAGTCCCATACAAAAACCCTAAAAAAACAGTGGAAAATTGTAATAAAATTAACAATGGAGCAGTTCCATCAACTTAAGCATGAAACAATGTTACGTAATTGCCATGGTAAGTACTGCAGATAAAGGATTATTACCGTACAGTATTACAACGTAAATGCAACATATATTCTACCACTGATAATCAAAAGTACCCCGTTAGTAATTAAGAAAACAAATGAATTGTAAGAATTTTATTATGGGGATATTTTATCGACCGATAGTTGTTGGTACCCCATCACCTTTCTCTGAGATCACATGTTCATCTAGTTCATATTAATAACAGCTAGAAAAAATTCTGGCGCACGAAAACCAAAATGCCAGTAGAAATAGGTCTCAGTTACACATATACTTCGATGAGCTTAAATCGTGAGCGATTCCACTTAAAATAACCACTGTAATTGTTGATTTTTACATTACATTGCAATTATCCTCATTAAATTGAAAGGTCCAATTATGATTTGGCTTGGTAGACTAAAAGATTTAATCCTTATCTTCTCCATGAATGCAAAAGTATTCCATGAAACCGGCGGGCTCAACCTCAACACATCACAAAAAGCTATGCGGAATTTCCGAATCTGATAGAGTTTTTAAAATAAAAATATTCGTATTTCTCCGTTTTTTGATCCGTCAATTATTTCTCGAGTTATAAGCACCGAAACACATGTTTTTAACCCTTACGGAAAAGTGGGCGTGGTGCAACCATTGACGTATATCGTCCAATCACAACTAAGCCCGCGAAGCTACTTTGCCTTATCGCGATGGGGGGGACACAGCTGACTCTGCCAATATGACAGTTGCGACAGCATCTGAGCGAGCAGACCTTCCGAGAACCCCCTCCACTCCCTTCCCTTCCCCGAAAAGCAGTCAAGGACGGGAGGAAAATGACGTCAATGTTATCACAGCAGCTTTTTCGGTGGGCGTCACCTTTTCCTTATTTTAATTTATGAGTAAATGGTTGTGGTTAGAAGATTAAATTATTCACTAAAATTCATTTTTCGTTTCCATATAACGATTTCTTGTACAAAATGGCGATTTCGGTTCCTAGTAAACGCCCCCATTACTCTTACGCAGCCTAATAAGAGTCAGTTTTTGCGTTCAAACGCAATACCCGTGGCCCTTTTCTCATAGATACTAGCCTATTACACTGACCACTACAATTTTCTCAAGCAGAACCGTTGGGTACGCAGCACAGGGGAAAACCTGAGTTACCCAATATAACGCAGGTGTGGAAAAAACTCAATTTGTGACTTGGAAAACGCTGAACCGGCACATAAAAGACAAGTCAAATATGGCAACGACTTAAGTGCACAAAAAGTAACACTCGCTTTCGGACATAAATCTTTCAGGTGCGAACATTCATCCTCCTCCTCCTCGAGCTCGGAAGAATGGTGTTTGTTTTATCTTTTCTATCATATTCCTACTTGCGATAAATGAAGGAATGATAGTTCCGGGTTTTGAAAGGAATAATGAAAAAAAAATGGCGCGCATATCTAATGAAAAATTGTTTAAAAATAATCGGGTTGCCTAGATACACAACAAAATAATACACAGGGACAGGGTTTTCGCGAACTGGACTGGAGTCTTACAAAACAACTTCGGAGAATAAAGATTACTGCGCAATTCTGAGTCTGAACAAGAAAAAAAAATCAATTTGTTAGGACGAATTATAAGTGACTAGTGGGTCCGTTCGCAAGATTGCACATTAAAATGAAAATCCGATGAACGGTTAAAATTTATTTGCGGTGATGCTCGTGTATTGGATGAAAGAAGTACCAGATCATTCGCAGGAAATAATTATCAGCACAAATGTACAGCAATGACGTGATTTGTTTACGGTCGTATTGTTTATAGTATCAAACAAAAGTCATGACAGCATTCGTCGATTCCATTGTTTATCAATATTTAAAACTAATATGGAAAGATTTTAACAAATAATAAATGTAGGTATTAATAATTATTAAAAGCCGAGAACTTATTATTGAAAATGGTATTACATTTATCGATGATAGTAATTCTAGACGGGATAAGAAGAGATCGTAACCGTGCAGATACGTTGCATCCGTTATATGCTTTTTTTTTTAATTTAGGCAATCAACAATTCTCCTCGAAAAAATAAATTCGAATTTTTAACCTCATTTTTCACACAAATAATGCATTGTGCAACAATAAAGTAACGATTCCTCAGAAGCGGAGTTCTTGCTCCCTAAAATAGTTCCTCAATATTCAATTTTGATTTAGTTTGATGTGAGAAAAAGGGGGAAAAAACTCTTAGAAATAATAAATATCATGGACGACAAATTAACGTGGTGGAATTTCGACCCAAAAACTAATGCGAAAAGAAGCGATTAAAACACACCACTTCGTGATAGTCCCTACTTATATTTCACTTCGAGAAGCCGTGTAAAACGCAAGTGTGTATTTTTACGAAGTCGTTGGGATGACTTCTACACAAGTATGTATGTACAATCGGTGAGACGGCTGCTGGGAGTAATTGGCTGGTACTTACCGAGCGTGTTGCGAGATGGCCCCGCAGGAGACTAGTTCGCTGAGTAAGGCGTCGCGATCGCCTTCCATCCTCTGGATCGCCCGAGACAGGGCCGCCGACTGCTCCTGTGCCGCTTCCAGCGCTGACCGCACCCACGCAAATTCGGACTGCATCCCCGAAAGACGAAGAAAGTGAGGGAGAGAGAGAGAAATAGGGATGAGCACAGACGGACACGGCATAAATAATTTCACGTGCACATCATGGTGTTAACAATGGTGGTCCGGTTGGTGTAGTGATTAAGTATACCGGTTTCACACCTAAAGGGTTCCCCCCTAGAGGCCGTACCAATGCTGTAGCTGGTAACGGTTGATGTAAGTAGTTCTAATCACAATGACCTCACAAAAATAATCTAACCACCGGCCGGTTGTGCAATCGCACCCAATAGGAGCTCGCGGTCACGTCGTTTCTGTTTACATTTTGTTCCCATGCGGCAACACAATACATCATTTCTGCCTCAAATACAAGATACAAATGCCTTTAGTAGATACATTTAATCATTATTCTTTTCTTTTCGCTTTCCAGGTGGGTTGTGTTTGAAACCGTCGGGATTATCTCGAATAGGTAACCAAGGTGTCACGTAGTATAAAAACGAGTAGTTCCAAATTTTTTTTGTTAAAACCGCTGATTAAAACCTCATCCATTGCTTACACTTGTACATTGTCCACATTTTATCTCATTTCGGGGCTCCATAGTCGAGACAGATAAGAATAAGACTCAAGGGAAAACAGTTAATGATATTGTTATGTAATTGTAATCATACGCACTAAATTTGCAAACTAATCGTGTTTGTACCACGTAACTCCTTGGTTACCTATTCGAGATAATCCCGATGGTTTCCAACACAACCCACCAGGTTTAGGCAATTTGCCTGTTCCGGCTTCACCATCGTGATCTCGGTCTCCCAACACTACTTTTCCCTAAAGGCTTATGTTCTTAAAACCTCTCTAGGAATCCTTTCTAGAGGAATGCGTTCGACTAGTTCTTTCCTTTTTTCTTTGTAATGTGTTGCTTATTTATAATTTTAATCGTTAAGGAATAATATTATTAGTCCAAAAATTAGCGAAAATAATATTAAAAATCATTGGCACTTAAAGGTCCATACACATATTTTAACCACTGCGCGTTTCGTTGCCTTGCGCCGTTATCAATTAAACTTACACATGATAATGACATAATTTGTCGAAATTCATCGTAATTCACACACATATTTGTGAAGAGAAATATAGGCAATAGTACAATCAATTCAAATTTTTGCCTCAGACCTACGCAAATAGGTTAGCTCAAACGATGAAATGAATGGCATGTAAATGTGCGCAATATTTTCCACATCATGAATAAATTGCACTCACACCATGCACCCAGATTCGATGGGGTATTACTAAAATCGTGCATTTTTCCCAGCATCACAACAAAAAAAAACATGTAATCAACTAACAACAGTAAACAAATAAATAAACAAACTTAAATAAACCAAATTAACTTAAATACTATAAAACAGCTTAATAAAAAATTAATAGATACAAATCAAATACATAAAAAGGACGGCGTCCGTTTCCGAGTAAATTCTTGAACCCCGTAAGAACCCCGTATCTTGGGTTTAGCAAGCGAGAACTATTTTACCAGCGACACTATAGATCCTTTTGGCTATTACGATAGGATACTCTTTATGTTTTCATGTCCTTAACGACCGCAGAACTGCTTTCAACAAAGTTACTTTTAATAAGAATTTTTTTTAAACCACTTCACTCTTTTTTAAGTTCTGCTATTATTTTGCACAGTAAAATCTCTTTCATCTCATCTCAGGTACATACATTGATAGTTGAATTTCAATTGAGAATGATTCCTATTTCATCTAAGAATCTTAATCAACCCTCAACGGTTTTAATTATCTTTCTCATGCAGCGTAATATTTCTTTTAATAACTCAAAGACATTATAATCCCAAAGGAAATCTTCCCCACTCAGCTACTTTCAAATTCAACTCCCGTCTATCTTCTGCGCTTAAACGCTACCTTAACTATGATGCTTTTAAAAGAATGGAGTCCTATACTTGGCTGCGGGTTAAGTATTTTGTAATACTTTTTAAATAAAATAATAAATATTTTTCGATTGAATAATTTTTTTCCGGGCTCCTTAGCAACGAGGTAACCTTGTCTCGGAGCAGAAATGTTGTCCGTCAAGTATGAAAACGCAGGCTGAAAAATATGTAAATTTTATGCAAGAAAATAAAATAATGTTAGTCACTTAAAAATGAAATTCATCGTTTTACATAAAAATACACATCACACCCCAATTATTTTAGATGAAAATCTTTAAAATATTTATCAAGAAATGAGAGATAAAATTGACAGGGAGCGGACCTGACCCCTTGAAAATATGATGCAGGTTTACTTAGCCAGTCAGCCAATCGACTGCTACGTTGTCAAGGACTTCACAAGGTCATTGACCGAATTAAAGGAAACGAAAAAATGCATCTCAATGCTTATGGTTCACAGCGAAAATATCAAATTCGGATAGCATACCAACCACACCGTAACGGATTCTGACTGAACACTATTTTATAGCACAGCGAGTACAAAGCGCTTTAAGACAAAACTTTTAGCTACTGGCCAATGAGAGACCTGCCAGAAATAGTCATAAACACATACAATGCTATAAAATACCAAGAGCATCGTCGCGGGGGGGTCTTTGAAACCGTCGGGATCATCTAAAACATGTAACCAAGGAGTCACGTGGTACAAACACGAATAGTTCGCAAATTTAATGAGTTTGAATCTCTCGTTACAAAATCATTGATTGTTTTCACTTAAGTATTTCTCACCCGCCTCGACTATGAAGCACAAAGATAAGATAAAATACAAGTGTAAACAATGAATGAGGTTGTAATCAGCGGTTTTAGCACACCAATATTGCGAACCATTCGTGTTTATACCACGCGACTCCTTGGTTACCTATTCGAGATAATCCCGACGGTTTCAAACACAACCCTCCGAGATAAAACACAAGTGTAAACAATGAATGAGGCTATATTCAACGATTTTTATACACCAAATTAGCGAACCATTCGTGTTTTTACCACGTGACTCCTTGGTTACCTATTCGAAATAATCCCGAGGGTTTCAAACACAACTCCACAGGGATACGTTCTCCTGTGTACGCTCAAGAGGTGCCCAATAAACAGAAATGATCGAATCTTGGATTCTAGGGGACAGATCTCAATACCAAACCAAGCATGAAACCGCGAACACCGCAAGCGTTGTCACAGTCGCACGATAACGTTATTGGCTTTCTTCAATCATCGAGGAATATATCGGGAAGAAACGGACAAAGCGCGCTCTTCCGTTGGATTCCTAACCAATCGAATGGCGTAAATTGCGAAGGCAATAGAACGCTTTCCCGCGGGCGAAAAAAGTTTTCCCTCCAATCCACATAACCGTCAATCGGCAAACACCTGACATAAAGGTTTTCTAAACTATTTATACTCTTTTCACACCACTCTGAAGCCCATCTACAATAAAAACAGGCGTTTCTTAGCATTATATCACTCCTAACATAACATGCTATTCGCAAACAAGTAATACCAACTGAACATATAAGCGAAAGAAAACCCCAAACAGTTCTATTCTCCGGATCAATTGATAAAATTTTTTTCTACTGGTTTCAGCCGATTTCTATAGAGTGTCCCAACTCTCCTTAGCATTGCTTACAACTCAAATCCACCTTCCCCACGCTATTTAAGATGCTCACTTGTCAGTCACCCCCTGTAACACACCTTGGCGGTGACTAACAGGGTATTACGGTAGATGTTTCTATTTTCAAATAAGTGAATTTCGTATCCCTATAACTGCTTTTCCAAAATATATTTTTCCTTTCCTGAAAGACATCTTTGCAAAGCCGGAATTCGCCCATAGAACAGGCACGTAGCCAGGGGAAGCTTCTGGGGCTTCAACCCGAAATTTTTCCCCAATAATTTTGTTGTTCTGATTTTAACTGGGCATGATAATCCGGATTACAGTGTGTATATTTCAAGTTTTAAGTGTCTTGAGACGTGATCACTAGCTTCATGCATGTGTGTGGTTAATAGTTGCTCTATTCAATCTGATATGCATGTATGCGTTGAACTTTTGTTCTGCGGCCGGTCAAATTAACTGCTTCTTAACAAGGTACGCAGTGAACTTTACCAGTGAGAAGAGATAGGTTTGGGCACTGTGAAAGTAAATACCAAGCGATGAAAATTAAGGGAAGAGATTTGTAACATGTCAGCACCGAACGGGAAAATCTGATTTGTTTTGTAATACTCTATATTTATTTTATTTTACGTCACCTCCTTTCTGTTGTGTTTAACAATAAAGCAATATCTTAACACAAATAAACAATACCCTCCTAATATTATACCACAACAAAATCAATTTCTTCCTTCTTCAGGCTCTCACTTTCAATAGACAGGCCATATATCACTGCACATATAATCCAGAGCCACTTCACTGTTCACTTTGCACACACATACCATCAAATACCCTCTTAAAATCAAGTACATACAATATTAGTGAGGGGTGGACCGCTTTATTCCTCGAGTACGCTCTGGGGAGTTCCCGGCTGTATCCTTCAACATGCAATTGCTGCCTCTGTCTGCACCCTGATTTCTCCGCCTAGGTGGCTGAAGATCCGCACCGCGACAATACAGCTGCACTCGCTCTCCTCTCCCCTTTATATAGCCAACCGGCTCATTGTTTACGTTCGGCGAACAAGATAACTCCCTTGCGTTTCTTGCCGCGACGACTAACAATAACATTCGTTACATTTCCCTTGTTAAGTACGGCAACTCGCGAATGCCCCGGATCACCGCGCTCATTAACATAATCAGCCATTGTACAGCCCGACGTCATTTTTCCCTAAGTCTCTGTATAAAATCTTCGGATAAAATTTAAGATGGCGGCCCCTTGAATCCCATGCATAAAATTCCCATTTGGCACGACATGGCTTGTAAATGACATGTTACAGTTTCATGTTACGCTACACTACACTTAGCCCCCCCCCCCCTTCTCCCTGAAGCAAATTTCTAGCTACGTGCCTGACATAGAAGATCACTTCTGACACGTCTGAGGAAAGGTACGAATGAAAGGTTAGAAAAGACTTTATTGTGGATAGTGACGTTGTATCGATACCAGCAGTTGGAGAATAGATTGGAGCTATTAAGACGTGGGTTTGGAGGGGAAAGGAAAACGTAAGATAGAGCAGAAAGGAGGAAGAATGGTTAAGTGTTGAACATGGATGAGGAGGAATGAAACTGGTTGGCGAAAATAAGGAGGGTCAGAAAAAGTAGATAGAAAGGGCATTTAAGGACAATGGGTTGCTCTTGGGCGTTAGCATGTAGTACGTAGTATGTACCATAAGAGTAAGCTTTTTATAACTCCGTGGTGAATACGCTGGATAAGCGACGAATAGAAAGGGAAAGAATGGTATTTCGGATGCTAAAATGAGAAATGGGTTTAACTCAAGATAAAACATAACAAATACAGAAGAATTGAGTGGAGGGTTGCGTGAAACCAATCCTAGGATTGTTGACCCATGTTCATGATTCTGATAAGGTACCAGAGTAATTATTAGCTTTGTACTGGTCATGGTTATTGTAACACTTAGAAAAAACATAATAACCTTATCTGGATATTCACCATGATTTGTTAGCAAAACTATAATATTCTCCTCAAAATAAAAATAAAACCAAAGTGTTTTTATCGAGGGGCCCGATAAAAAGAGATCCGACTTGAGAAAGATGATCGTTACTCCTGCTCACCTTGAAGGATAAAACGAGTCTAAGGACTTGGGCCGCCTGTTCCTGGGCCTCCGCTTTGTTGCTCTCGACCGCCCTACGCAAGGACGCATCTTCATCGGAAGCAGTCTTCAGTTGGTCCAGCGCCACCACGAAGGCCTGCTTCATCTCCGTCACCGCGTCTTGCATCTGAGGGAAGGAAAGAGTCAAGTCAATCACCAAGATAACAAATGACACACGAAAAAATATTGTTAAGTTATTTACCTGGTAATATAATTAATAAATTTGATACTCTCCATTAACGACCTTCGCAGTTATGCAGTTTTATTGTGGTCATTTAGTGTACTTACTACAGTTCTCTTACCCTGTAATATGCTCAAGGTATTTGATAGTTTAAAGAAAACTAGTCGTGAGTACTTTTATTTAGCTAATTTTGGTTTTATTGAGGATAGACAAAAATCAATCACGCTAATCTTTGCCCACGTTTGATAATGTACCTAATTATTCCATAATATCTAATACTACTCCCAATATCGTGACAGTCTAGGTATCTAGTAATAGGTCACCAATTGACCTCGTTCAAGGTGACTGGAAAGGTAATATTTGACCGTTTGATATTTCACAGTCATACGGAATGAACTCGGCTTTGTCGAACCACGAAATTGGAATTGATTTTGACGTGAAATATTTGTCGAAAGGTGACAACTACCGCTTTACAATAAAAGATGAGTTATTTAGGTGAGCATTAAGATTAAATTTTATAAGCCCTAAAGATTGAATAATCAGATTCCGAAACGTCGGCGAAAAGGATTGTGTTTGATTTTTACACGTCTTAAGAAAAACTAAATACATTTACTTACAACGAGTTTTGTTTCACTACCCAGTGCCTTGAAGAAGTTACAGGACAAGGAAACTGTGGTAAGTACACTAATCAACCACAAGAAAGCTGCAAATATTTCCTAGTCAACAATCCGTTCCACCACCACTAGTAAGAATGTTTACCCCTGTTTACATTCTTATGGTTACAACGTCATTCAATTTCACCAACAAAGAATACTTGAATATAAGCGCAACTCAACAATGTATTATGAACCATCTGATGAGAAAGTCAACGGATTAAATCTAGTCACTTAAGCTTTCAGGGCATGTGAACATTTTGGAAAAGCATCCTCATTTCAAAATAAACCGATAATGAAGCGAATGAGGTCAGGCACAAATACCATTGCTAATTTTGGATGTTTCCCGAGGGTAAAAAAGTTCGCGAACACGATTTTTCTCCGGCGTGATGGAACCGTTTCGCGGATTTAGCAAAGCCTTCGAAAACACGAACACTTGAGGTAGCTCAACGCCCTAACGGACTAACACCAGGCCAAGAATTTTTCCGCCCACGGGAAATTTTTCCCGAAATTTTCCGCAGGCTAGTTTCCAACGGACCACTTTCAAGGGTGACTGGCACGGTGATATTTGACCGTTCGATAGTCGACGGCCATACGGAAAGGATTCGGCTTTGCCGTACAACGAGAATAGGCATTTAGGTAGGTCGACAAATTCGTCGACAAATGGCAGATATTCAACAGAGGAGAAAATCATTCGCCTTGACCGGAACTCGAACCCGAACCCCCCGATTGCTCGAACCCTGACTCCCTGATTCGAGTTCCCGTCAAGGCGAATGATTTTTTCTCCGTGAAATATCTGCTGTAGTGCAATTTCAGCGGGCAACGCCGTTACAGTTTTCGTGAGCTTTGAATTCGTCGACAAATGACTGCTACTGCTCATCGAATAAACGAGTTCATCTCTATGATTCATTCAGGTAAGCCTTTGGTCGATTTTATTCACAGTCGAGATTGGATGAGTTAGTACCTCCAAGAATAATATCCACGATTTCACTGAAATTCGGAGTAAATAAAATTGTATACGTGAGAGAGGTTTAGATATTCAGCTACTTAGAAATTCTTCATAGCTTGTTTGCAAAGTTTCAGTAAAGCGTATCTACCATTTGAGATAATAATAAATGGATCAACCGGGTAAGTAACAAGGAAGTCCAAAGAGGAGTGGGAGAAAAGAGAAGTATGCTGAAAACTCTCAAAAGGAAGATGAGACACTTAATACGCCACATTTTAAGAAACGATGGCCCGATGAAGACAATCGTCGAGGGAAAAGTGAATGGGAATATTTGAAAAGGCAGTCCTCGTTTGAGATATATAGAACAGGTCGTGAAGGATAGGAAAGAGAGGAATTACGTCAATATGAAGAGGTTGGCCGATAGAAGAATCGAGTGGAGGACTGCGTCAAACCAATCCTAGGATTGTTGACCCCTGATTATGACGGCTTCTAAATCACAAATACGCTGTGTTTTATTAAATTTAATTTTATGGTGTTTTTGACCATATTATATGTCTTTTCAAGCCCATTACGGGCCATAATTTTCTCAGAGAGGAGAGAAGTAAGTATTTAATATTATTCTTTATGTCTGCATACAATAAATCTACTCGAAAAGACGTTCAAAATATCTCCAAGAAATCTCTGCACCTTAAGTAATCCATGCCTATGATTATGTTCCCTCACTTACTTATACGATATGACAAACAATGAAGGTCTCCCATAATCTATGCTGAAATTAAAGCAAAGTCAGCAACACACTTAAAACAACCTATAATTACCTCTGTAGATAGACGGTTCCATTCCGTGAAGTTAACGACGTAACTGTACGGCATAGTCGAGTACGGAAGGTATAGCGGGAATGTTTATTAATATCCGCGAGACAATACCTGAGACCATTTTCACCTTCGCGCCCCCACTTCTCAAGAAGGTACAAGAGCGCGCGGAAACCGGAAGCACTTTCTGCAAAGCGACCCAACCAATCAAGTCTAAGAAGACGCCACTTCCCGTCGAAGGAAAGAATCCCACGCCTCATTTTCACGACGCAAATTTTCCTCGAGATTCGCACGCATGACCTCTCCATAACATGCACCCGCCGCGTTTCCATGGATCCTGTTATAAGAGCGGAAAAGAAGACGATCGGAACGCACCGCTTTGATATATTCACGCGGCTAACTGTGCGCGCGAAATTAACCGAAATTATGCTGCGCCGCGCGATAGGCATTGTAGAAGTTGACCATCATGTCGTAAGATGTCTACACTTTTTTTGCCATCTAAAATAGCATGAAAGTCATTCATCTACATCTACATCTATACGATACCCTGCAAGCCACCGCGAGGGTGTGTGGCAGGGGGTGAAGATCACCAGGCATGCACTACTAACATGCAAACTAGGAACTATATTGTCTCATGCAACTTGATTGTTAGTGTCTACAGTATTTAAGGGGTAAGACATGCATCATGCACTAAATAATACTCTAGAATATTTCCCCTACCTATCCCTTTCCTATGCTGCCTATTCTGTTCTCTTATAGTACGGGGGAAAAATGACATTTTGAATCTATCTGTACGACAATCTATCTCTCTAATCTTATTTATCTGGTCGAATCTAGCATAATACGCTGGTGTTTTTAATAGTGCCTAACATCTTCAGTAAAGCTATCCGATTGAAATTTCTCTAATAGATTTAATCTGAACTTTAACCTACGCTCTGATAATGATTCCCACCCTAATTCTTGTATTAATTCTGATACACTACTCAACCTATCGTAACACCTTTTGACGAACCTAGCTGCTCTACGCTGCACACTGGCTAGTTCTCTCATCAAACCTAATTCATTAGGATCCCATACACTGGCTGCATACTCAAGGTGGGGCCTAACTAGTGAAAAGTAGCATCGCTCTTTTGTCTTCTCATCACATTTCCCAAGTACTCTTTTTATAAATCCTAGCTTTCTCTTCGCTCGGCCGCATATTTCCCGGATGTGTCTCCCCACGATAAATCTTTACTGATTGTTGCACCAGAATATCTTACGGTTTCAACGTTTTCGATCTTCGTGTTATTAATTCTATAGGATCGCTCTATCGAATTATTCCTCCTCCAAAAATTGATAGCTACACACTTTTTAAGGTTGAGTTCTAACTGCCATTTGTCGCACCTCTCTTGAATTGCATCTAAATCCTTGTTAAACGATTTTTAATGATTATTATCATTGATTACAAGTATAATTTATGACCGAATGAATACTTGCCATTAAATGTAAACAATGACACAGAAGTAGAGTAAAATCTCGATCATCCGTGAGCGCGTTATCCGTGCATCGCCTATCTATTCAGTGTATCGGCAGTGGTCTCAAAGGTAAATAAAACTTTTGTTATTTTCCTCCAATCGTGACTTTCACTACGGCCCTACCGAGTTGTCCGATGTCTCACTCCAGGCTTCGTGCCGCCACCCGAGGCTAGCAAACATTTAAATGCGGCTGGGACAGCTCTACTGGATTTTTTGTCATGAAATGCTATGATGTACAGCGAGCATCTTTTCATTGGCAGACTGAGTTATTTTCTTAGGGATTTATTTTTATTTTGGAGGCGCACCGTAGAGATATTAATCCGGATAGAACTAAACAGTGGATTGTCCGTGTTTCCCGATTATCCGTGTACCCTTTACCAGTCACTGGGACGGAAAATCGAGATTTTACAGTATAGTAAATAAAAATTTTTTGTAATCTCAATATTAAAAAAAAAACTCACAGAAGAACAATTAGCTTCTACAAATCACTTAAAGGTCTCGAACAAAAGCTACGAAAATACCTTCGTTTTTGTTTTTTTAACCTCCACCATATCTATGCGAAATATTTTGTGAACAAATTATCAGATGTTCCGGGAGTTTTCTTAAAAAAATGTAATATTATACCCAATAGCTTCCTAACAGTGGCCAAAAGCTTGCGTATGCTTTACTGTCTTGTGAATGTCACCGATTTTCTCCTTTGGTCTGTGTCAAGGCAATTATTCAAAAACCTCTCTCTTGCGATTAGAATTTCTTTTTTATTTAGTTTTCCATTCAACAAAATGCTGAACTACGCAATCCCGTACTTCAACATTTTGTTCCCCATTCTTCAAACAGAACCCAAAAATCCGTGGCCCATTCACTCTTCACAGAGTTTCCTAATTCCCAATCGTATCTCATAAATTCTATCGTTTCTAGGAACAATGTAACAATACAGACACGTATAGTTATAAACAGAGCCAATTTACAATCGCTTATTTACATCTACAGAGTGAAAAATACCGAACACTCTATTAAAGAGAAATGTTCTTACTGCAGATCGATAAAGGCATCTTCGACTCCGGCTTTAGATCGCACACAATAATTACAAACGCGTATTTGCATCTACAGCGTGAAAATTACAATACGCTCTTTTTAAGAGAAAAGAGCGGACTGTCCATCGATTAAGACACCTTGGACTACGGCTTAAGATCACATTCGATATGAATACCGAGGAACTAACAAATGTTTCCGTTAAAATATGCGAAGAAGGAAGCGACGACGACACGAGAGTCATTGTTGTCCAAACCGGGAAAAATGGCGTCGAATTAAAAGCGTTGGTAATTGTTGAGACTCCAGCCTCCATTCGGTTAAACCAAGGGAGGGGGGTTGCAATTTCGTGTGAGAGAGTGATGTCGGGATAAAGTTTCACCGCCTCCATCTTGTACCCTTCATCGTCTCACGATATACCTAAGGGCGAGTGGCGAGGAGCGTTCCCTCCCGCAACAATGCGGCGAAACAATGGGAAAATGTCGACCGTGGGAGAGACCGATCCCGTTCATCCAGCGCCACTACGGAACACTGGGAGTGCAGGGAAGGGGAGGAGGGAAGCACCCGAAGACTGTTGGCACCGCGCTCGGGCAAGGAATTCGATCTGGAAGTGTGCGGGCGAGACTCCAAGACACCCTTCCCACGGAGAAGACGTCCGCACCATCTCGCATACAATCAGCCACTGCATTAGACCTTCACAGGGCACGAGTGGTTTTGACTTCCCATCCACGAAAACGTCATCACCAACAAGTATCCCGACAGGTAACATGTAGAAAGAGGTGGCGATTATGATTCCAGAATTTTTACTTACCTTCTGAGAAAATTCTACGAACATTTTTGCCAGTCATATCTAGCTAGACCAGAAGTTTTTTAAATTAATGCGCGTAATACTATGGGGGCTTTACCTATGGCGGCCCGACCACCCTTCCCTTTTCGCATTTGTATTTGTACAGTTATTTTCTTTAACTGTCTTAATACTCTTAACTTTTCTACGTGCATAAACAACTTCATCCAATAGTGGTAATTCCGTATGTCCGGGTCTGCCGGATTTCAGGGGTTTGACTCGTAGGGATATAATGGCGCCAGCAGTAGAAGAAAGTAGTTGAGATTCTGAACATGGCCCCTAGTCTGCGTAGAGTGCCGAAACGCGTTGTGTACCCTATACCAAATGTAACAATGTACAAATACGACAGCTTGCCTCATTCTCTATTTTTTAGATACGTTCCAAGAAATTTCGCCTTAAACTGTGAATTTTTTACCCAGATAACACTTGTCATTTATAGCATCTTCACCTTTATAGTACCAAAAACCTATACATCACTTGTCATTTCATACGATTCATTGGCTGACTCACCTACACTTCTTGGCATAGCTGACATTTACTCTCTTTCACAAATCTATTACTCCATTCACCTCCTTTACCATTTTATCTGAGTAAACAGCTCAAGAGAAACGAATGAAACAGTTCAGCGAAGAACTGCGAGTTTTTTTCCAAAATAGACAAATTATTATCTTACACCTGAGATAGAAAACATTTCTGTGAGGACTAACAGCGTTAAATAAAGTAAAGAAACTGCAGAAACAAATTTCTCTTATGGCAAAAAAAACCTTAACAACCGCACTACTACCTCTCGGATGTAGTGTCATAAACAACACGACTGGTGAGAAATACAGCAGAAAGACTAACATGAAATCTTTTTTCATCATCGCCATCTTCGAAAGAGACCGGGAAATTGTCTTTTTTATGACGGAATACGACCTAAGAAGGTAACGAATCGTTATTTTGCACGGCAAGGAAAGAATATGAAGCACGCTGAGCTTAAGAATGAAATACTCAAAAGGTAACAGGAAAACCATATGTTGATCCATAGTAGTTTTCCACGGAAAGCATACTCGTAACTTTGATCGGTCACCTTCCTAAATTAATGCTTTAACCGCCAGCTTTTTTCGAGGAAGAATAAAAAAATGAACGACTGACTCACTTGAACGCATTCGTCGATGCACAACCGCTCTTATTACCGTTTCATCGTCTTAATTTCTAGTTTCTTCAATGCGGTGCGCCAGGTCGACTGTTAAAAGTGACCCACATCCAACCTCACGGGATCCCCTGGGGGTCATGACTTTCCTACCACCCACCTGATGAACTGGTCGCAACGCTCGCAGTAAGTTCATTTGCGTTTCTTCTATGGGACTCTCTCTGCCGTTCCAAGATACCGTTAAGTCACTCCATTTCAACTACTGAGCTTACTTCTATGCAGGACCACCACGTTCGGGATATACAAGTTGTGCCCAGCACAAAGACTCCTCGACAAAGGTGGACGCTTTGTCGCCTCATGAAACCTACCCTTTAACCGGAACAAAGCTGTAGGTCAATCACAACAGACAATTGAATAATTATTGGCTCTTAAACTTCTGAGGAAAGAATGGCAAATATATTATTAGCTTCTAATTATATCGATAATGGTCGACAGTTTTAGGGAATCGGCACTAAAACTAATTTTTTAAACACTTGCTTTGATATTTATATCTTTTTTAAATGGTGAAGTTTCCACTTCACCATTTAAATTAACTTGATTACATTATCAATCTTTTTTATGCATGATATGTAATGCATATTTGTAGTGAATTCGCCCCCTGTGATGTGTTTTCTTCAGTAAAAATTAGCTAATAGGCTGGGTGAAAATGATTCCTAATTGATGTCATGAAATACTAAATGGTGAATAAATAAAAGCTGTGAAACGATGGAGCGTGATAATAGTATCCCAGGGGGAGGTTGTTTAAAAAAAAGGGTAATACCTCAATCAGTCGGCAGGAAACATTCCAGAGTTGCCATCCAACTCCGGAAGTTTCCCGTTTACCAAGGGATGGTAACAACCCTTTCAGTAATGTTTGTATTACCCATAACGACGAATATTGTCTCTTTTTCCCTTGTGAAAACTCAATATAACCTCAGTCACAAAAAACACATCCTATAACCCCTGGGTTTATTTTCTACGCCCCTTGCTGTAGTTGGGTCGAGTATTCCTTGCTTTCACGAACGTTTGGAATTCTCTACGGAGGCTTCCTACGGAGTACTGCAACAACTCAAAAAAAACAAGAGAGTCGACCCGCGCGCCTGAGGGGAGACATTTAATAGGGCGGAAAGTTCACTTAGGGCGAGCTATCCGACGACTAATTCGCATCGCTGGCTCACGGCCATATTACCCCCGTGATTGACTGGTGGCAACATTGCTAAGGGCCTCAAACCACAGAGCATTTATCAGAGCTACACGCACATTTATTCAAGCAATACAGAAGAGAAAACTTCGCAATTTACTCACCTCTAATCGGCCCAAGAGCGTGTGTGATTGTCAATTATTTAAGTGAATTATTTGAGCATTTTGATGTCCTCTTCACGGATGCATTTAATAATTACCACATATATTTTGCAAAGTTAGACCTTGTTTACAGTTTGAAACCGTATTTTTCTGTGGAAATGTAAGATTATATCAACATTTCGTGTACAGTTTGACCCCTCTTCATAGTTCCAATTCAGAAAACATTACATTTCTCACAGAGTATCAACACATCAGATCTTCTTTAAATGTTTAAAATTATCATCTCAACAACAAATGAATAAATATTAAATTTACTAACGATGATATTATCGCATTACTTCCGAAAAATATGAGGTAACGGCATGAAAATTACATAAGCGAGAACTTTACTAAGTATTGAGAAGAGAGTATTTACCTAAATATCATACAGACCAAATACTCACGTTACTCGTAAATCAAATTCCCACCGAATACACCCAATATTCACACCACCGTAAAATTAGACACAATGTTTGGTATAAAAGTTTATAGTGTCGAGATTTCAAGCCCTTTAAACATAAGTAATATAGTCCAACTCAAACCCCAGTTTTAAATCGAACATTTTGGTATTGAAAATCAAACTGCATACCATCAATGATCCTTAAACGTAGGCGCAAAAATATTAATATAATCTAATACCCATTTAGATGTTTACTAGCTATGTATACTAACTTTGGTGAATACAACAAATGATGCTCTCTTTTGATGTTGGAGATCATAATTGAGGAACATAATGAAAGATTTGAGTGATTATTATAACCAAATCAAGATGTACTCTAGCTATTCACTCAATATTCCCCTATAAGGACCTAACTGCAACCTTCAAAGGGAGAAAGTCATCTTGAAGTATGCTTAAATTTAATATGCATCAATAAATGGCCGCTGAGTTTAGCAACACATTGTTGCCGTCAACGTATATTCTTTTGCAACGCCGTTTTGGGATTCGTAGTTAAAATTAAACAGTTCTTCTTTCTCCCTTTTTTAAGGATGAAATCCTTAGTTTTTTGCAATCCAACCCAAAAAAATATTGTAAATCAACAAATAAGATACGAATAACACGCGTCATTGTTGGTTCTAATGCAATTCTTCCTACTATCGTCGCCACCAATAGATTTTTTCAAGGAGGTCAGAGTTTAGCGGATGCGGCATGCGCATGCTATTCTACGGGACTATACCAAAACTACATCACAGCGACATCTATTAATCTCCCTGGGATTACATAAGGAATTTTGATCCTAAAACCTATTCCGAATTTAAACATTTGAACTAAATTATTGGTGATTGTTCATGCGTGTTTGCGAACGTTCCTCTGTTTATTCGACGAATTTAACAAATACATTTCACTGTTTATCTAACAACTGTAAGTTTTACTGCGTGCAAAAAATAATTCCTCCGTGGGTATCCCGAATTCCAAGCTCGTATATCTGTGCCTAGCAATATGGCTTCTCACATAAACCGCGAAACCATCTGCAGTACAATCCTTGATTGCCGCTACCAGTTAACTTTTAGTCTTCGAGAATTGTGGGTAACTTCCGAGGGATTGTGAATACTGGCCAAGTAAATTTACATAATACCCTGCAACCTACCATAAAGGTGTGTGGCAGAGGGTGAATTCACACCGAACATGCTCTACATATTATCAAACATATAAAGGATTGATAATTATATTCTAGTCTAAACTTTATAACTAAAAAATGATTGAAATAGCAAAGCAAGCATGCAAAAACATGCCGTTAGTTGGGTTAGCTTTAAATTTTTATGCTTACATGCAACTGCCTATGCTATCCATTGATACACTTGTATTTATACCATTGGGTATATTTACGGCAATTGATATCCCTAATTGTACAAGGAAAGAAGGACATTTTGAATTTGTCAATTCGGCAATCTATTTCTCTAATTTTTTTATTATGGTCCAGTCTGCCATAGTAATTTGGGGTCCGCAAAATATTTTTAACTTCATCAGTGAAAATATTGTTTTAGAATTAAGTTAAAAGATAAAGTCTAAATTTCAACCGACTATCTGACAATGATTCCCATTTTAATTCGTTTAATAGACTGGTTATGCAAATATAGTTATATTGCCGTCCCTTAACAAATCTTGCCAATCTTCGCTGCACAATTTCAAGTTCATTATTTAGGCATATTTCATATGGACCATATATACTGGCAGTTTATTCCAAGTGTGGTTTAACAAGGGAAAAGTAGCTATTATATAGCATTGTAAGTACTTGTGACTATTTCTAGTTGGTCTCCCATTGGCCCATCAATTTCTCTAATTTTATGATCATGGTCCAGTCTACCATAGTCAGTCGGAGTTCTCGAAATGTTTTTTAAGCCATCGGTGAAAATATAGTGTTTGAATTTAGTCTAATTTTCAACATACGGTCTGATAACGATTCCCATTTTAGTTCTTCCTATTGACTGGTTACGCTAATATGGTTATCATTCCTACCCTTTACAAATCTTGCCGATCTTCGTTGTACAGACTACAGTTCATTACTTATACCCATTTCGCAAAGATTCCAAGTACTAACGCTTTATGAATTAGGTCGCTGCATTAATTTTCAAGTGGCGTGGAGACAATATTACTGCCCGGACGAAGTAATCTAAGCAGACTCGCGTTATCTAGATGTGTGAATTCAGCTGGCAGAGGTCGGGGTTAAGGCGTGGCCTTATACCTTCCAGGAATCCGTTCCCAGAGCGGCAAGCCCGCTCGGGGGGGAAAAACACACGCCCAAGGTTACGCAAAGGCGTATGTCTAAGACGCTGAGAATGCCATCGTACCAGGTCGATCATAAGGTTGATTCATCTGCAAGACGAAGACAAAGGATGATGGAGATAGGACGAATGTAAGAAATTGCTCCTTTAGTCACCGACTCGACTCACAATAATGCATTCTCTCCGTCCCTCTCATTCTAGAATTCGAAGACTTTTAAATGTATCATTTTCCCAGGAAAAAAATCCAAATTTATTCGAAGATAACTCAGCATGTAACAGACCACCGACCAATTGTGGGTTGCTCTCCATTTGATCTCGAAGTTGGTGAGTTGAATGAATGCCTACAGCTTTTAACACTCTGAACAGATAATTAGGGCGGAGGAAAATGGAAATTTCCTATCCAGCTGCTTTCTATAAGCATATGTAAATATCCTAAGATGTTGGGTTTGGAGAAATTTCTAGTTTTTTTTTTCTTTCGGGAAGAGTAGGATGCGTAATATGAAAGGCATGCGTCTCACTTGTGAGCCTAGAAGGCTTAATATGTAAGACGAGAATACCATTTTAAAGGGATAAAATCACCTTTCGACTCTCCTATCTTTCCATCAAGGCATTCCAAGCATAGTTCTACACGGCAGGAGAAGTACCCATTTAGATCAACGCGCGCAGAGAACGTTCCGTAATTTTTCTGTGGAACAAGTTGAATGCCACATCAGTCCTTCACCTCATCGTAGGCATGCCAATTTAAAACTATAAATCCACCGGAATATATGCGAAAGAAAAAAAATAAACTTAAAAAAGGAGCCTGGAGTATTCAAACCAAAACGTTCAGAATGTAATGAAGCACAACATGCTATTAGATTAATTTTTATAACCATTATTATATTTCCCTGCCACACACCTTTATGGTGACTTGTAGGGGATTATGTAGATGTATTACTGCATTTGATTCCATAATCGTCATCATCGGTGAACAATCCTAGGATTGGTTTGACGCATCCCAGCACTCGATTCTTCTACAGGCCGACCTTTTCATATTAACGTGATTCCTCTTTTTCACACCCTTCAAGACCTGTTCCAGATATCTCATAAGAGGCCTGTCTTTTCCATTCTTCCCGTTCACTTTTCCCTCGACATTTGTCATCATCAGGCCATCGTGTCTTAAGATACGGCCGATTAAGTTGTCCCGTCTTCTTTGAGTTTTCAGCAGACTTCTCTTTTCTCCAACTCTACTTTGGACTTCCTCATTACTTACACGGTCGATCCATCTAATCTTCATCCTTCTTCTGTAGCAACACATTTCGAATGTTTCCATCCTTTTCTTCTCCGCTCCTGTCATCGTCCATGCCTCACTGCCGTAAAGAAACACGCTCCAGATGTAAGTGCGTTCTGATGAAATGCTTCCTTACTTCTAATCTTGTATTTCCAGCTGTAAGTATGTAGATTCTTCTTTTGACAGAATGCTCTCTTAGCATGGGCTATTCTACTGACAACTTTTTTTATATTTACTATTATTTAACTTACCAATGCTTAAGTTTTACCGAGTGCAAAAACAAGTTTATCCGTACGAATATCGCGTGTAGCAAACTCATATGTCGTGCCTACCAAGATGGTCGCTTGCTACTCAAATCAACCGCGATGCCTCCTCCAATACATTCTAACCTCCTTGTAATGCATACACATTTCTCAAAGTTCGTTCACCAAAGGAGAAACCCAGTCGACAGAGAGATAGATAGGAACGGGCTATAGAATGGGCGAATTAATAAGCATCGCTATTTGTCTTTTAATAACTGAAATTCCTGACGAAATCTTCCCCACTTCACTGACTTCAAATTCAACTCACGCCTATCTTCTGTGCTTAAAGGCTACCTTAACTATGCGACGTCTATAAGAATTAAATCCTACACTTGGCTACAGGTTAAGTTTTTTTAAATATTAAATAGAGGAATAAATATTTCCCGATTGATAAAATATTTACGGACTACTTAGCAACGGGGCGAACATTTCTCAGAGCGGAAAAGGTAGTCCGTCGAGTATGAAAGCGCATGCTGATAAAATATATGCTAATTTTATTTATTAAGACAGAGATAGAGAGAGGAGAGAGGGCTGTCGACTAAGCGAATAAATTAAGTCTTTGCACACCGTGGAACACACTTTTTGTAGCACCGATTCGACGTCACATTATGGCATTTCAGATCCGCGATTACGGCCATTCATTCTGTTAAGACGGATATCGGCGGAGAGTTAGTGTAGCAGTCAATGGATGGATCGAGAACGGAAATAGTTTTTACCTCCGTAGCGACTTAGCGGTGGACTACGAAATGTACGCCCACGGCATCAGCACTTCACCGAGGTGTCGTCTAGAAATTTCCATTTACCAAGGCAATGAACACAGCCAGTCCTAGAGGTTTGTGTTTTGAAACCGCCGGTAGTATCTCGAATAGGTAACCAAGAAGTCACGTGGTGTAAACACGAATGGTTCGCAAATTTTGTGAGTTAAAATCGCTGATTACAACCTCATTCATGTTTTACACTCGTGTTTTATCTCATCTGGGGGCTCTATAGTCGAGACAGATGAGAAAAACTGAAGTGAAAACAATTAATTATATTGTAACGGGCAATTCAGACACATTAAATTTGCAAACCATTCGTGTTTGTACCACGTGACCCCTTGGTAACCTATTCGAGATAATCCCGACAGTTTTAGACACACACAACCCCTGCCACCCTAGTCGCCGAAGTTGACCGTTAATAAATTTTACACCGAAGGAATGTTAGGCAGAGAAATATAAATTCTAGTCGGGGGGTTGAACCTTTCAAAATGGTGACCGTAGTAATTAATTGATAACAGTATTAATACTCTTAGCAGTTTTCTCATATTCTGTAACCTCACGACAAAAATAATGTTCCGACAATACCTACCGATCTAATTTTCATTACAAACTGAGATGGCGCAACATGTTTCGCTTAAAGTTCCTTTCGTCACACCTCAACACTGATCTTTCTGCAGGGAGACCCTAGGTCAGCGACGAAGGTGAAAATAAAAATTATTTTCCGAACGTTAAGGTAGCTGGAGCGGAAATCGCGTGTCACTTAGTGTATATTGTATTAATTTTCCAAGCACGTAGGAAAATAAAGAAAACTAGGATCACATTTCATTTATGAACAAACAACTATACGGTACCGTACACGAAATTGTAGATTTAATACAAATATTTTTACATTCGTATTTCTGCATTAACTACAGTATGTTAAGACTTAGGTCAACAAAGAATGTCGTGGTTACCATTGATAATTTTCGCCGTGACATTCGAAATTTAGGTGGAAGTTTTACTTAAGTATGCTTATTTGCATCTTTTAGTCGGTGTGACACGGTAATATTTGTTAGCAGTCATTTTAATATGCTATTCATTATTTTACGTTTATAAGTAAATCTGTAAACGTGTTATAGAATTATAACGAAAAGTATCTCATGCCTGTGACTATCATGTACGAGAAATTAACTACTTTTCCCTAGCTAGACATCATATGGAATACGCTGCCAGTACATGGGATCCTTACGAATTAAACTTTATATATTGGGCTGGAGCGTGTGTAGGGAACATCGGCAAGATCTGCAAAGGGACTGTACGATAACTATAGAAGCGTAACCATTCTATTAGATGAACTGAAATGGGGATCATTGTCAGACCATAGTCAGTGAAATTATGACTTAAATATCTTAAATAAATTCCAATATAATATTTTCACTGACGAAGTTAAAAATATTTTTCGAACTCCAACTTACGATGGTAGAATGGACTGAACTCATAAAATTAGAGAAAATGATTGCCGCACTGGCAGATTCAAAATGTCCTTCTTTCCTCGTATAATTACGTATATAGATAGCTGTAAATAAAACATTGAATATTATAAATACAAGTGTATAAATGGATAGCATAGGTATGTAACTACATGTTGGTATAAGGACTTTAAGCTAACCCAACTAATTGCATGATTTTACATGCTTGCTTAGCTATTTTTATCTTTGTTTTAAATTGTGATGTGTAGATTACAATATAATTACTATCAGTTTATGCATGATACGTAATGTTTTTTTAGTTTTAACTCACCTCCTGCCACACACCTTTATGGTGGCTTGCAGGATATTGTGCAGATGTAGATGTACCATAAGGGTAAGAGTAAAAAAAAAAGCGTCGAATCACCAAAAAATCAAATCGGTAAAGTGCATTTTTTTATCATTAAAAGGGACACGTATTTGAAGCTTCACGAAAATCTCAGGGTAGACAAAAATAATTCCAGCTACCTTGAGGTTTATGGGAACAAATGTATTCCTTCACATTCCGCACTTCTCTCTTCGGGACATGGTCCCAGTGAAGCTTGAGTAATGGCGCCTCATGTACCTGGGGTAATATCGTGACTCGACATCATCCGGACGTAAAATGCGTTCGTCGGTAGTGACTAATAATCACAGGGCGTGGATGTCGATCGAGGTTCACGTTGGCATAGCTGAGCATAAACCGACAATCACGCTGGAATCGTTCCCACGCGGGTAAAAGACGTAGCCGCGGGGCAGGATGTTGTGTTCGTGTCTGCCTCTCTATCGCGGAACTTTTCAATCGATAAATCACGAGATACATAATGCCCCCACAGCTGTCATAGTTCGCCCCTCACAAGCCAATAAAGCCGTGTTGAAATCTTCAAGTCATTAGGCAGGAAAACATTCCTCAAATCTTGGAATGTTAATCTGAGGAGGAGGTTCGCTGCAAAAAATTACTCTACTTCCGAAACTGACTCAATGAGAATTAAACCTACTAGTAGGTGATTTCCTGCTGTTAATATGCGTAGTAGCCCTATTAGAAACCATGAGAAACAAACTTAACCCAAGTTTATATCTCATGATTTTCCTCGAAATTTTCATGCCGTGTCTAAATTTGCCAATTAGTTGCCTCAGAAGGGAGGAATCCATTTTAAAATATGTGCGATTTACTTTATTAGGATCGTTGACTTTAGCCATCATTTGTTGGCATGGCAACACAGGGAACAATGAGTGTTTATTCCTTTGTATGTATTAGACGCCATGCTGGAAAATTGGTATATAATTATTATCAATCATTTTTCTCTATTTTCAAGTGCAAAGTGGTATTAATGAGCTTGCAAATACTTCATTTGGAATAGGACGCATGAATTATATAAAATTTGACGACAATGAAATACATGTATGCATTCGCTCTCATGAATGTTAACTTTCATCACCACAGTGATCGCCACTTCTTTTTTTTCCCAACCGATGATTTTAATTACTTCCGTTGTCATTCTTTGTTCAGCTAGGCCATAAAATGCTTAAATAAAGGCAAAAAAAACAATATACAATCATTATATAATTTCCATAATGTTATTTACTGTTCCGCATAATTAGTAGTTTTTAATGAAATAGATCGTAGTCTATTTCAGACGTACTTGAAAAATTAATTAAATGCAAACTCAAAGACCCACGATTACCTCTCCAGCCACCATAACGCTAAAAAACATGACGATAAACTTCAATTCCAGTAAAAAAAATGAAACATTAAAAGTCGCGAACGATACACGAAAACAACTCAGAATTCTGTACCTGCAGCTCAAATGATGACATAAATAACAAAAAGCGCACATTAAAAGTACATACAGTCCTACGACAACTGTTTCCTCTTGATCAGTAACATCAACGTCACAAATTGATGGTTTCAGGCGTTACTTTATGGAATTTGCTGTATTTATCTCACACTACGACCATGTTTCGACGATTAACGTGACGATGATGTTAATCGTCCAAACCACTAATTGCTCCCTGTGTTGCCATGCCAACAAATGATGAATAAAGTCAACGATCCTCATAAAGTAAATCGCAGCATAGCAAAGAGATAGGAAGGGGAAATATTTTAGCGTAGTCTGTAGTGCATGATGCATGTATTAACAACCAATCCCTTAATTACTATGTACATACTAGGAATCTAGTTGCATGTTTCCATTTAGTAGCTTTTTTGCATGTCAATAGTGCATGCTTGGTGATCGTCGCCCCCTGCCACACACCCTCGTGGTGGATTGCAAGGTATCGCGTAGATGTAGATGTAAGTATAATACATCACTAATTAATTCTGAACAGGATAATTGGATCACCACAGACATTAAACAGCACCCGATATCCTAGATTTTATTCGCAATGAGGTAGTTCCAGAAATATCCCATGATTCCACGGCCGCAGTGCTCCACGTTAGGAAATATGAGATAAAATATTTTTTTCCGCTCACAGTACTACCCCAGTATTTATATATGATCCTAAATGAGAACTCTCGTAATTGAGGGGAAATTAAAAGACATCCAACATTTTTAAGGTCAACTGTATTTCACAAGGCTCTTTACTAAACATCCGGCACAGCTGGTAAAAGACAGGCCAAAACGAAGAAAGCGTACTAAAAAAAAGATATAGGAGTAAGCCCACGCCCAAACATTGTCTTAGAAAAATCTAATCAATTTAGCGAACTTTTACGGATATAATGAGCATGTGCGTGATCTCATTCCATTCACTGAATTCACGTCATATGTCTTATGACATCACCGCAAACTTTTTCCGGGTGCGTCACAACTGTAGCCCCTAAGCGACTAACATAAGGACATTGTTTTTAGTCCCTTAAATCAAGCCCTAGCACCGCGTCATTTATCCTGAGACAAATGAGAAGGCCCCAGACATGGTCGGGTAGGATAAAAAAAATTGCCGGAAAAATATAGGAGTTGGAGTAGGTGGACTCATCAAATAATTTAACGCGATGATTTCATTGAAGGTCTGCATCTGACTGCCTCTAAATGAGGTACCAATTCATTTTAAAGTTAGGACGTCATACGAAGCCTGAAACGAGAAGTAAACTAGATAATTATCCCCGTCAAAATGTACATATATAAAGAAATGACTAGCCAGTTTTAGAATGAACTTTATGCATTAGAACTTCTGCGCTTATAACCTCTACGTTGATATGCCGTTCAATATGCATTGCTAAATTATGGCTTCCTCCTCATGAAGGCAGCATAGAAGCATGTAATATGCAAATTGGGCCCGTCATTTAAGTTTTTTTAAATGTTCCACTTTCGCATAGATCGTAGATTGCGAATCAAGTGTTGAAATTAAATTTAAAAATAAGCGCAAAAATCGTGTTTTTTTTCTTTAACAATTTACTTCCCGGTATTATTTTGAAAATCAAGGGAAAATGATAAAGGTATTGATATCGTTCTGTAATCCTCATTCCTTTTAAAGCATCTAAAAACAGCTTTCCGGGTGAATTCTATAGAATTAGGCTCAACTTTGGGTACTTTGTTGCACAGTCACAATTTGCTAGGCAATTGTGCGAGGTTGGTCATACCAGCGATTTCGTCCCTGAAGTTCAACGCCAAGAAATGAAGGGCAGGGGATTCGACTTCGTGGAGCAATTGGAAAATTACGAAGAACGAGAAAAATAGACATATGGTGAATGACCTAGTGTTTTCCGGACTTTCCTCCATCCTTGACGACGCATTATGAGACGATTTTCCGCCCCCTTTTTATTTTACACTCCACTACTTTGCCAATTTTTCTTTACCTTCTAGTCTTCCCCGTTTGCCTTCTTGACCACATGCCTTTCCTGTGAAAACCTTCTTAGCACCTTCCCCAAACCTTAAACCCCCGCCCCCTTTTCTTACCTTGACTACCCATATATCAGGGAGAAAAGATCTGTATACCTATTGTATGCATTTTTTATTTCATCAACGTGTAGCTTTTTACATCAACAGGCGAAAAATTAATTTTCAGAATAACATTTAGCATTCTAGTATTGATCAGAGAACTAAACAGTGTGCCGCGTAGAGCAGCTAGGTTCGTTAAAAGGGGTTACGACAGGTTTTAGTAATGTATCAGAATTAATACAATAATTAGGGTGGGAATCATTATCAGAGCGTACGTTAAAGTACAGATTAAATCTATTAGAGAAATTTCAATCGGATAGCTTCACTGAAGATGTTAGGCATACATTAAAAACACCAGCGTATTATGCTTGATTCGACCAGATAAATAAGATTAGAGAGATAGATCGTCGTACTGATAGATTCAAAACGTCATTTTTGCCCCATAGCAAAGGGATAGGAAGGGGAAATATTTTAGAGTAGTCTGTAGCGCATTTTGCATGTATTAATCCCTCAAATAATATAGTTACCAACAATCTAGTTGCATAAGACCCTATAGTTGCTAGTTTGCATGTCAATAGTGCATTCTTGGTGATCTTCACCCCGTGCCACACACCCTCGCGGTGGTTTGCAGAGTATCGTGTAGATGTAGATATACCTGATGATGTCCACTGTTGGATGAAATCGGTCGTTTTTGTTATATACACCCAATGAAATTTTTACGAAGTTTTTATTTTTATTATCTTTCCGGGTGTTATAAATCATGTATTAATATACATCTTCACGCAAAATAAATTAGGTATCATATCCCCCTTCCTAGCTTATTTCCTTCCATCTTAAATAGGGAGGTACCACAACTTTGACGTTACATCTCTTTTTCTATTTATATGGCGACAAATGTTATGAATTTAACATATGTTATTTTTAGAACGGAATTTTTTATTCCTGAGCGGTTAGGAGAATTATTTGTGCATATTTTTAGATATATTTTTAAGCATGTCATGGCAATACGCAAGCGAATAAGCACGCAGCGGAACCGAACTGCCCGTCATGAAGGTCATAATTCACAGAGAGCCTTGGGAAGTGGACAGAGAAAGGAAGGAGTGAACAAATACACAAGTCTCTCTCTCTCTCAGTACCATAGGAACCAAGCAAGACTTGAGCCGCAATGGGGCACGGACGGCGCTTCCCGGAAACGGCGAATGCACTCGTGCATCGCCGCATCACGAGTGCATTCCGCAGTGTGCACGATTACCTGGTTGAGCCGGCTCAAGCTGAGATGCGTGGTTAATTAGCCCGCGTTTGTTGTCCCTGCTAGGAAGTGAAACCGGCTAACAGCCTCAATCGACTTCGCCATCTCAAAAACATCCCCCTTAAAGGAAGCCTTCCGTTCTCCTTCGCCATTTCGTCCCGACCGGTTCTCTTTTTTCGGTGGCACATGAAAGGGGTCATATTAAAAACCCTGGGCAACAACAGATAAGGCAGCTTGTGGTGATCAAAACCTGTCGTAGAAGTCAGCCATTATCCTCTTAGGCATACCACCCGGGACTATTTTCAGCTCGAATGTTCATTTTCGCAGATAAATGGAGGTTTTACATTAAAATAAAAAAGCTGTTTATCACAGCAACAGGTTAATATCGCTAGACTCGAATTCCAACGTATTAGTCACCGAATCAACCATCTCTATCCGGATACACCGGCTCAAACAGTAATACCGTATAGCAGGGGCGTCGAACTCGCGATCCACAGATTTCATCCGGCCCACTATGATGAAGTACACGGCCCAAGAGAGTTAAAGCGTATAATATTCATGTATATTTAACATAAAAAGGTATAAATGGTGTCATTTATTTTGCTACCTTCCTTATTTAACGTAATAAATTACATATTTCCGTTCATTAAACACAAAGAATATATTAAAAATTATTACCACAATCAACACTAAAAAATTCTAAGATTACTAATTACTAAGGGATCTAACTAATTCTAAGGGATCCGTCTGGTACCTTCCAAGTGGCAACCCCGCGCAGACTTTCACCACCCACCGGCGAAGCCGGCCACCTCACCGGCAGGGTAAATGCCACGAAAATGCTCCGTTGTTTATTAACTCGTTAAACATAGGGCACATATTTTGGACTGACTATGTTTATTTTATTACAATACTGCTGCAAAGAGCTTTAAAACAAGACCAAGATCAAGTTTTCGGGACCATTCATTACCAAGAAAAAGTTGTTTCATAAAATTAATAACAACATTTTTATGGCTAAATGGAATAACGTGAAATTTTAGAATAGCATTAGGAAAGGATGTATCGTTACTGCGTTAAAATTTCATAACCATTGATCTCCAACGTTTAGCCTTATGAGAGGTCAAAGAGAGCGCTCCCTTAGAAAACGCAAAAAAACCGGTACTTTTTTTGTTGTCATCGCGATAAAAAATCAGAGGTGCAGTATAAAAATTATCAGTAAGTATGGTTAAACGCACAATACAATGAGCTAAAATTCGATGTAATTTGCATTCGTGTAAGTTTTACGGTTCATTCTTAATCGGTGCTCAAACTCGAGTCTACATAATTTTTGCACCGACAGTAGTTTTAAGCAGATTTCCACTCGATCCTCCCTTCGACTAACCTCTTATTCTTAATATAAATCTTATCTTACAATTTAGCTATTTTTCCATACATCCAATTTGATACGCCTTTTACCATTCTTCCCGTCCACTTGTCCCTCGACGATTGTCTTCATCAGGCAATCGAGTCTCAAGATATAACCGACTAAGTTGTTCTTGATTAGTTGTGATTTTAGGTTTTCAACAGACTTCTTCATCTTCCCACTCCTCTTAAGACTTCGTTAGTCATTCGGTCGATCCATATTACCATCATTCTTCGGTAGCAACACGTTTCAAATGCTTCCAGCCTCGACTTCTCTGTTGCTGTTATCGTCCATGCCTCACTGCCGTAAGGAAACCTGCTCCAGATGTATGCTCTAATGAAATGTTTCCTTACTTCCACGCTTGTATTTCCAGCTGCAAGCAGAATCTTCTTTTGGTAAAAGGCCTATTTTGCCTATGCTAATCTAACGATAATGCCTTTCTCACATCGTCAATCGCTGGTTACTCGACTTCCCAGATAATTTTAAAAAAATTATACGTAAATATATTAGTAAATTAATAGTGTTTATTCCAGCGTTCTCGTCCACTAAAACATTCGTACGCCTAATACACATTCATAAGAAGATTTAAAAACAGTAAAAAATATTTGCAAGCCGGATCATTCATTAACCGAGATATAACTATTTCTTTAGCTCATTTTCCTTCTGATGCCTTACCGATACCTCCACTTTACCCAACACTGCCTCAATAAGTTATATTTTAGCTCCTGCTTTAGTTGCTTTCTCCAGCTTTCATATTCAACTTGCCCTTTCAATAATCCAAAAATCTCAATAATTTCAGTCTTTGACAATTTACGTTTTATCACACACATGCCACATTGATTGCATAATCGCTCGTTACAATATAATTAATTTGTTTCACGAGTTTTTCTCACCTCTCAACTATCTCAACTATAGAGCCCCCAAATGAGTTAAAACAAGTGCAAACAATGAATGAGGTTGTAATCAGCAGTTTTTAGCTCACCAAATTAGCAAACCATTCTTGTTTACACCACGTGACTCCTTGGTTACCTATTCGAGATAATTCCGACGGTTTCAAACACAACCTCGGCCAATAATAACCACAACTAAATTAGCAAGTTGGTGGTCAATTTCAACAACATCTCCAGTGGTTTTGGAGTCCTGAATGAATTCAACATTTAAAATGAATGCGAATGCCGGGAGCAACAGATTCAACGCTGCGTTTTCAAGATAAATTTTCATGGTTTCATAACATACTACATTATCAGGTGAGCAGTACGGAAAAATATGCAGTATGCATAGCAAAAAACAGTTGGGGAAAGGGGGGGAGTAAAATTCTATGTGGAAAGTGCAGCATTGAATCTTTTACTCCCAGTATAATGGGCTTCCACCTAGTTACGCCTAACATAGTGTATGCGAATGTAAATCTAAAGAAGCCAATCAAAGGTTGCAGTTAAAGAGGTTTTATCGCGCAATTCCTTCCACTAATTCAAGGTCGTTATCTGTGGGGAGGACTGCCTTGAATAGTAAAGGCAAGAACATAATGTATGCGAATGGTAAATTTGTACATAATTGCTGAAGTAGAAATACAAATCCCATTCCTTTCATGAGGCAAATTTCACGGAAGCCCTAATGAATATTCATAATTTTATAACATTTGGTTCATAACTCTGCAATCAACGCGTAATCATACAACAATTGGTACAATATTTACCAAAAGTTGATTAATAAATAACATCCTAGAATGAATGTGGCTAAAATTGGCGAATTTTATTCACAAACAGGGCCCGGGTAGGTTCAGTACAGGCAGGAAGGAACGCGGGAACGAATCCATACAACTCCTCCCTCCAGGTTCCTGGAGAAAAAAGTGTTCCATGGGAACCGCAGAGGTCGATACACGCTGGGAATGGTACGGAGAGGCATAGAGCAGGAAGAGCAACAGATATCATCGGGGCATTAGGACGAGGAGGGGGCATGGAAGGAAAGAAGGAGGAAAGAAAGTCCGCCCTAACTGGGGTAAAGGGATGAAAATACGACTCAATCGAAAGTCCACGGTGATCGAACTATTGGTGGTGTTTTGAACTCACGAACATCGTCAAGAGAGCTTAAGGGTTATCCATCCCTGAAGAGGATTGCAGACACGGTTATCGAAACGTCAGTGAATTACAACGCCATAACCGGTCGGAAACCAAGTGACGTGCTCCATCATCAGCAATTGCCAGGAAAATCTACAAATAAACACTGAAATCAGCAACTAAATTCCTAAATTTAAACACTTTTTGCTCTCGTGGGGATGAAAGCAGCTAAACAGTGCAGTCACCGTGATAATATAACTTGAATGGTCACCCCATAGAGGTGAGACGACTTATTACGACAATCTCACAGAGACACTAGATGCTAGTTGGACAATATCTCGTTGAGCACAGCACCTTCCGACAATGTGGTAAGCAATCTGGCCAACAAGGATCAACAATGATGAATGCAGCAGCCAATCTAGGGTTGCAGTTAAAGGGGTTGGATCGCGCAATTCCTTCCACTAAGTCAAGGTCCGTCATCTGTGGGGAGGACTGCCTTGAATAGTAAAGGCAAGAAAACTTCATGACAAGTATGGTGAACGCTTGCTTAAACCCTTTATAAGACTGTATTGCATCAAATATTTGTCACAAATTCAAGTTCTAGGTTCCGCGTACGAACTCCACACTACCGCCTGCATGCCAATACGCATATCGTTCCTCTACTTCCCAACATTCTACCATCTATAGCGAGCTTCAATAAACAATCGCCTACAATCACGTGAGCCATAAAACAACTCCGCCTCCAACTTATTTCCTCGAGGAAGTTTATCTCATTTCCATCTATATTCAGCACCTCCTAATTTATCTCACATTCCACCCACTGTACCTTCTACAGTCTTCTTCACGCCCAAATCCCCAACTTACTACGGTAGACGGGACCATGAACATAAAATTAGACCGAACCGACAACCTTGGGAAATTAATTTCCGAACCGACAGAATTGGGATATCTTTCCTTCCTCATTCTATTATGGAACTGGGAGATGCATGCAATAATATATACGCAAGCCTAGATAGATTCATGTCGGAAAAAAAGACTATTAGCTACGCCATAGATCACGTTTGTGTATCCCTGCTCAGCTCTTTACATCTTTTTTTAAGTTGTTAAAAGTCAACTAAAACATAGTCACTAATCCTCTTTCGACATGATAGGTAGTGCATGTATTAACGTCCTCTAATAAGTAATCTGATCCCGATCTGTGATGAGTACTTCGCTGAAGCAACACGTGAGCGGAAAATGTACATTTTTCGTCCAATTTTTGTTGGGTGAAGCGAGCATTTTACCAACGCACATTAGTCATCCACTATTTGATTTATGTAACTTCCGGGTGTGCACAACTGAATAAAGGTTTTTTTTCCATAAACGAAAGTATTTGATGTTATAGAATAAACTTTACAAATATCACTGCAATGTTTTAGTGAAATTCGCAAAGTGTGTTCCTTTTCCTTATTTGATATTGGAATAATGATGTTCAATTTCCACAAAAAAAATATTTTAATGAGACCCGGGTTTCAATGTTGATACATCATCGTCAGGGTGATGATGTATCAACATTAAAACCCGGGTCGCATTAAAAGTTATTTCTTGTGGAAAATTGCACATCATTATTCCAACATGGACAAATTCCACTCCATCTCGCTAGAATCCTCGGATTTTATACGTGAAATTATTTGAGTGTGTTTGACACAGACATGCAACATCCCAAAGCTAGATCCTAGAATTATTATCAAACTCAAATCTAATTTCGTACACCTTAAAATTAAAATCACTTAAAGTAATGCTGCGATGATTCTCATAAACTTAACATTATATGGAAGAAATGAAACATCAATTCGGTTGATTTTATGAAGCATGAAAACCCTGATGTTCTTTGTGCATGGCAACGCCTAAACACTGGTCGATCATGTTTTCCTTACGGAGATATCTCCCGAGCGTCTTGGACGTATTATTGCCTCGCGACTGATGTAATGATTTCGCTTTTCAAGCATCTCGGCCAACTGGATAATAGCCACGCTGAACGACATCATGAACGGATGGAGAGAGAGTGAGTGTGGGGGATGATTTGGGAGCCAATTTCCTTCTTATTTACGTCCACTTGGTTCGTCCACAGGTCGCACACAGCTAGCCACCTTGAGGCCGCGTCACGTCAGTCGAGTGCCATCAACAAGGAAAGTTGCCGAGAGAAAAAAGGCGATGAACTCATCGGACATATGCATAATGGCCAAGGATATCAAAGACGAAAAAATAGGACGGACGGAGAGGCGGGAAATACGCTCAACCAAGGTCGATTTAATAATATAGGGGATGATGAACGATATATTCAGAAACATTTGTGAAGGACAGCTTTAAATGTAGTTTCAAAAGAGTATTGATGCATATTTCAAGGGTGGGGGCACGGATAATTCTAGATCGTCGTAGCCACTGATATCCTTTAGTGCAAAAGTCTCCTGAATAGAGCTACATAATCATGCTCTCGTTCTTCTTGCTCTGAATACAGGAAGTAATGATTTCAATTACCAGGCAAAGTATTTCTTTTTAACCCATGATCTTTTGAGGGGAAAAGTGTATTGAATTCATATGAATAACCGAGTCAGTGAACGTTGAGTTCTCGGTAAATGGAAGAAAGGTGTCGAAAATTTCGAATGTAAAATGACAAGTCAAAATAATTTTAAGGACGATTTGAATCATCTTGCATGAAGTTACCTAAGTTAAATTTTAGGATGAAAATCACATAAAAACGTCGTGAAGTTGTCTAATTGCCTATCTATGCGTTCTTAAGGAACCAAAAATCATCTATACATAGAGTATAAATTGAGACGTTGGATCGATGTTAATTTTACAAAAGAACGACACGTTACAACAAGGAGATGTTACAACAACAAAAAATGTTATATTTTACTAGTTAGGCCCCACCTTGAATATGGTTGGGAATCGTCATATCTTAGGTTAAAATAAGGATTAAATCTCCCGCAGAAACTTAAAACGGATAGATTTACTGAAGATGTTAGGTATATATTAAGAATCCGTGCCTATTATGCTACATACGACAAGATAAATAAGATTAGAGAGATAGATTTTCGTATCGATACATTCAAAAGGTCATTTTTCCCCTGTAGTAAAGGAGAACACAATAGCACAATACCCCTACCACAAACTTTTACGGTGGCTTGCAGGGAATTATGTAGACGTAGAATAGGCAGCTCAGCAAAGGAATAGGTAGGTGAAATATTGTAAGTCCGTAGTGTATGATGCATGTATTAACGTAAACGCACTCATGCATGATAGGTAAATACAGATAAGTATTTAGATAAATCCTATTTTAATCAATTATACCTTTATTTCTATGCAGATACTAACCATTAGCTGAATTTGAACCTATTATCTAACATGTTCTCATATAGTAGCCTAGTTCCATGCCAATAGTGCATGTTTGGTGTTCTTTACCCCCCGCCACACAACTTCGCGGTGGTTTGCAGGGCATTGCATAGATGAAGATGTAGATGAACGTTCGATTGACGATACACTACAAACCAATTTTTTTAAGTTATACCCCGCATTACTGAAATTTCAGGCGGTGTCATATAACGACATCATCAGTCGACACACCTCCAACTTAAATATAATCCAGCAATCATCGCATTCGTACATTCCTCCACGCACGTTCTCCCACTTACGACACCAACAGAAGGATGTTTAGCTTGCTCTCATCCGAAAAAACTCAAACAAACCATCCATAGAACACAAAGAATCCGGCTGTCGTCAGATATACCGCGCAGGAACAGATGGGACGATTCTCAAAAATGAGAGAAGATAACGGAAACGCAGCCTTTATCTCCGCGTCGCATTTTCCAACAAGTCCACATCGTATCTCGAGATATGGCGTCAACAGGTCATTTTTTTTTACTGATAAGAGCAAGCGGGGATGACTTGAATCAAAGGCCGGAGTGATACCTTGGGGCGTCCTTGGGTATCTGAGAACGCAAATTGCATTATAACGGTGCACTTCGCATGCAATGAGGTCGCGCCAAGGATTCTTTCGAGGACTTTTTACAAAATCTTTCCAGGCACTTCTGAATAAAGCGATTAAACGTGTTAACCGTTACGAATTTATTCCTGACAGATGATTCCTAATATCCTAGTTGCACGTCAATAGTGCATGTTTGGCGATCTTCACTCCCTGCCACACACCCTCGTGGTGGCTCGCAGGGTATTACGTAGATGCTTTCCTCGTACTATTAGGGACATGAATGACGGTAAATATATCCAGTACGAGTGTAGCAATGGATAACATTGGTAGCTGCATGTTGGTATAAGGACTTATAGCTAACCCAACTAACGACATGTTTTTGCATGTATGTTTTGCTATTTTTACCTTTTTTAAATAGCGTAGTTTTGAACAGTACATATACAAGTACTAATCCTTTTTTATGCATGATATGTAGTGCATGTTTGGTGAGAGTTCAGCCCCTGCCACACACCTTTATGGTGGCTTGCAGGGTATTATGTAGATGTAGATGCAGGTGGTGCTGGTTGGTGCAGCGACTTTAGTACTGGCCTCTTACGCCGAGGGAACAGGTTCGGATCCCCGCGAAGAAATATATTTTTCAACAGTAAACCAATGCCTAGTTTAATACTTTGTGCAGAGTATTCGACTTCGTTACTCATTAAGACGCGGTCTTCTAAGGCTTTCCGTTAAGAACAGGGTAATTCCGACACCGGGTTTCTCTCCACCCTTCCTCCTTACCCTTCTATTCCATCTTAGTTCTGTTACAGGTTTGAAAAACCACAAATGAACGAAACAGATATTGCTATGCCAAAGCACTGAGAACTCTTCGTTGTTTTTCGGGGACGTGACCCACGGTTGATTTTATTAGCGCCGGTAATTACGTCGCGCGCAGTCTACAGGTTATTTCCGGTCTATAATAGCATGCAATAATTTGATGAAATAAGTTTCGTAAGTAAGGGTTCCCACTATCATCACCATGGAAACCATCTATTCCCCAATTGCAGTAAAATTTTCATGTAACCGAGAATTTTAAAAATTAAAAGTTATCACCTAAAATTACAAATGCATTATATTGTTAATAAATTAATCACTTGACGGAGGAAAACTACGAGAAAAGTCAGCATATTAACTTATACCACTTTAAATAAATAATTCTCTATAGTTCCTCCTCTAAAGGTGACATTGAGGAATACTTTTGACCAATTTTTAGTGAAGCCTTACTCAAATACGTCACCGAGCAAGCACCAGTATTATCTTGAAGAGTAATAAATGAAATATCTACTTGAATCAGAAACCAAGGTGGGAGTTTAGAGGCTGAAAGAGAGACATAAATCACTAGTCAGTTAAGACTCGCTTAGTCTTAACTGGCAAATAAATGAAAAAAGAGAAAAAATTACCGATTGAAATCGTTCGGTCCCAAAGCTTAGCATGAGGAAGCGGGGCTTACTTTGGGGCCTCGTGAATATTTTGGTCACGAGACCCGTAGGGCAAAAACCATTCCCGTCCGAAGCACGGTGGGTGAGGAGGGGAACGGACAGGAAACTCACGAGTCACGCCAACTTGGTCGATAGCCACAGCCAAGCCCCTCCTCGCCAACTCGCCTGAATTCAAGTTTTCTTTAACATTCCATCCACCTTGGGTTTTGAAATCAATACCACCGCAAGATGGCCTCTGGCCACCACAATGGGAAATGGTAAGGAGTGTGCATACGAGAACAGGGAAGAAGACAAGAAGGGAAGACTTGAACTCTTGACGATCAAATTATACCCTCGTGGTATCACAGAAGCCAAACGCCTTAGCGAGGGGTAGGAAGAGAGACAACATCATGCGGGAATAACCAAGGATGTTAGAATGCACTGGAAACAGCATTGGTATGCTAGCCTATGGGTGACAATGAAGCCAGAATGGGGGTACTTGGGAAGAATTAGGCCCCAACTACTCCGCACAAAACATTGCGTTTTGTGCGGTGTCTTATGGAGACAGCAACAACAACATCATAAGGTTACAAATGAGACTGAATAGTTGGCGGCAGTTTATGGCCACCCAATACGGAGGAGGAGGATAAGTAGAAGTTGATTCCCTTGAGGTTCTCAAGAGGAAATGGATGAAGAAAGTACGATGTGTTAGTAAGACGAAAGACTTAAGAAAGCTGGGTATTAGGGAAAGACTGAAGAAAGGAATTGGTGTTTTAATTAGAAAGAAAATACCTAAGAGGCAGCGTTAAATGAAAAGAGACTTTAAGGAAAGAAACGTTCGAATAATGAAAAGTAGAGAACAAAATGGGCAATCAAAACCTACCCTAAGTAGTAAAACACCAATAATGATAAAGAAGGTCCCGAATTCCAATCCAAAAAGGAACCCGATCATCTTCTTGCTTTCCACGTTTAGGCAATTTGCCTGTTCCGGCTTCACCATCGTAATCTCGGTCTCCCAACACTTCTCCTCCCTAGAGGCTTATACTCTAAGAACTTTCTGGAAATCCTTTCTAGAGGCATGCGTTCAGCATGTTCTTTCCACCTTCCATTGTAACTTGTTGCTACTTCTGTTATTTGTTGTGCCTCTAATTCTCGCATTACGCCTTTATTTTTTGTGTAGTCCATACGTATACAGCCTTTCACAGATCTAAGGAATTTCATTTCTGACGTTTCATTCTACTTGAAGTATCTTGGTCTAAGTGTCCAAGCTTCAGATCCGAATAGTAATGTGGGGACAGCCGTTATTTTGTAAAATTTTAATCGAGTTTCTTTTGTAGTCTTTCCCTTCAGTGCTCTTCTTATAGTTCCACATGTTCTTTGGTAATTGGCCGTTTAATTTAAAATGTCTTTGTCGTCTTCATAGGTGATATCGCATCCCAAGTATTTAAAGTATGATATCTAATCTAATTTATCATTTTCAATTATCATTTTTGTAGAGGAATTACGTTAAATTTAAGAGGTAGGACGATAGAAGAATCGAGTGGAGGACTACGTCAAACAATCCTAGGATTGTTGACCTACGATGATATTTTTTTTAGTTCGGATCTGTGTTCCGGATCACACTTTCCTAGGAATGCCATTGTCTTTTTTTTTGGAAACCCCGAAATAAAATCCTAGTGCTCCCGGTACGGGGTATTGCGGATGGCCGGTAACCAACCAAAGTAAAAATCTAACTTACCTAAATGCTTCACAAAGAGCCTTGGAACAGGACTGGACTTCAAAAGGAATAACTGTTTAAATAAATACAGACCTCTCCCTCTAGCCCAGTGTTCATTTTTAATCGATGGGAGATGATAAAAGAGAGAAAGTAAGTGAGGTCCCTCCCACCACATTGGTCGATCGTACAAAAAAAAAAGGAAAAGCAGCTGAATCGCTAATTGCACCATCGATTCAATACAAAAATGTCTTCTCCTAAGCTGGAGACTAATTTCTTTGTCGTCCAGACTCCAATCATTACTTTATTTGACAAACCACTAAGGCATCTCCTATCCCATTAAGAGAGCCATTTAAGTTTTCCTACACTCTTCGCTAGACTTCCTAAAGGTCTATGGTCTCCTCCCCACAATATGGGCCTTTCAAACTAATTGCAAGCTGACTGAGACTGAAGACAAGCATATTTCCTCATTATACACAAAAGCAACAAAATGGGATGCAGCTGCTTGCCATTCTTTTTAAATCGTTCGTGGGGATCATCATACTACAAAAACTTCGGACCCCTCAAATCCCGGAAAAATCCGTAAAACCGAGGCCATCTGTGTTCCCTTCTGTCACCTCGTGAATGTATATCGAAAGCACATAACCTCGGCATTTAACAGAATAGGAAAAGGATTCCAGACGTGCAGAGGAGGGTGGGGGAAAGCGGTTACTTTCCCGCCGAGCCGATTCACGAACTCTTTTTAACTATCGAAAAGGAACGCAGCAAAAACAACGGAGCTTCGCCGGGAGGAGTTGAAATCCTTTGACATTTGTGTGAGTGTCGTGATCGAAGGTTTTGAGTGAAAGGAAGTGGATTCATTCCCTTGCGCCCTTTTCTCTCAATCAGTCCACAAAGAATTCGTGGACGAAGAAGTACCTATCGGAGGTATCGTGTGTCACGTGCTCGTGACTGAAGAAGCAAGGGTGATTCTTTTGTTTCTAACGGCTCGAACGCTACTCCGCCATTATCGCTCCCACGGTCTATTCATCAAAATCATTCCCGATTGATGACTCCAATTCGTGGGATTTCACACCTTTGGGCAATATAAAATTATACCCATTTGTATTCCTTCGAGGCGTATACTTACTGAAGTATTCGGCCCAAAACTGACCTGGATAGTTCCCTAGTACAAATTTACCAGCGTTTTACCACTCAAAATTTTACCATGCTCGTAACGAGCGAAAAATATCAGAGAGTATGCGTTATCATAGAGAAAGAAATCTTTGCACGAAATGGTGACAGTAAATTGACACAATCATGAAACCAAGCACGTAACGGACTTAAGTCCGTTTTACACGGTGAATGATCATGCGAATGAAATCATGCGCATGAAGTTCATGCGTCGTGTAATATGGAAATCATGAAATTCATTCGCATGATTCCTTGAATAATCACGTGATACGAGCGCACGACGTCCGTCTTTGTTTTAAGAGCGGGTAGAAGATTCAAATTAAACAAGTGCAGGACGAAATGCAATTATAATTGGTTTTCGGAGCTTTTCGTGCTCATACAATTAATTGGCGTCCCCATGGAGTATATATAGTCTTATGTAATTCTTATACGTAATTTATATAGGCATTCACCTGGTGAAGTTCTTCAATTAATAATGCTTTGGGCGAAGGTTGAGTTGAAAAAAAATATATTTTATGCAGGTATTCTAAGATTTTGATAATTCTTGTGACAAGTAGGTAAAGAGCAATAAAGTATTAGAAAGAACATGAAAATTACAACTGAAAGCAATACATTGAAATATCTCCATCGGCGTTTTTCCATTGTCTATCACGAGGATGTCACCTGTTGTTTGATAACACATAGCTACCACGAACTAGGATAAATTAGAAAAAATAGCACTTATCTAACCTTTAAATAGTACACTATCTATTACGATAGATACTCCTACAAACTTTATGCATTATTAAAATTATTTTACCCTCATGAATTCTTGATGAGTTATTGGGGAACGTTATAACCGTATACGGTCATGAATACGATTCGCCCGTCAGGAAAAATCTTAGCGTGACAGCCGGCCGGAAACGAATTGCAAAATGTCAATATAATTAAAACATGTACATCAAAGGTTGAATAAGGATCTCTTGTCACAGTAATTGCTTCTCTCTTCCGATCCGTGTCCGATCTTTCATAATCATGTCTGGTGAGATTTAATATGGTATGAAATTGCTCCAGCGTCTTTCTTAATAAATAACGATAGGCCTTACAGTCCTACAATAACAGTTCATTTTGAATCAGGCCTAGCATACCTTGACCTCCATTTCTCCTATCTCCTTCTAGCTTTCTCCGGCAAAATTGTGGCCGCCACCATTGTAATGGGTACTACAGCAGTAGATGCGAAAATTAAACCATACCGATCCATCATTTATAGCTCTACTTCACTTCAGATCAACTTAAAACTCAGTATCTAGAAAGATTCGTTTTATGAATATTATAATTACTACATATACACCATACTTTATTTAATCTATCACGTATATCAGACGACGCAGACGATGTAAACATCAAATTCCGACCAAATTCGAACATCGATACAGCTGCGTTGGTCGGAAATCTCCCATGAATCGGTATGTATGTACTATCGATAAGCCTACCACTGCGCATCCTTTCTGCACATAACATTAAAGTAATTAATTCGAATGATCATTCACCGCGTAAAACACCCTAAGCGGAAGCAATATCAGGTCATCACTTAAATTCATTCGCGAATGAATCCATTCGCATGATCATTCACCGTGTGAAACGTGCTTTAGCGTCAAGAATGTTATCACGCGAAGTATTCTTGATAGCTCCTTAATAAGAAAAAGAATCCAAGCATATTTCGCCAGTGAACGACAAGAATATCGTGAGCCAGACATATACGAAATTATCTGCACCCCTGTAGGAAGTTGAATTTCATTCGGTCTTAGAGATTGAAGATTCTTTTTATTCAAATGCTCGGAGGTGAGAATTGATTTGACAAGGTAGATTTCTTCAAGGTTCCCTGGTATGCCTTACATACACCAAACTTACGGCAGCCCGTCTCACGTTTGGCGCTTCGTTCCTTATGTCACATGAAACAACTTACTTCTTATCCTCCTACTTTTTCGCAACTGATTTTTATCATACCATTATTGCTTACTCAAACACGTCTTCTTATCTAGGAGTTACTTTTTCGCAACTGATTTTTATCATACCATTATTGCTTACTCAAACACGTCTCCTTATCTAGGAGTTACCAGAAGCCTGTAGTCATAAGGAAGAACAATGAGTACTAAAATAGAGACCAAACAGAACGAATTTTGTCTGTCGCCTCAATCATAGCTGACTCCTGTAATATTTCACAAAGGGAAATAATATAAGCTCAAATCACTAGGAACAAACCTGATTGGAAAAAACATTGACCTCTGGGTGGCACTAACACAGGAGACACCTACTGCAGCATAAACTTTGACGGGAATGAAAATACACTGTGGGGAATCAAATTCGTTAAAAAAAATGGACTTTTTTCCATTGCCTGGATAATGAAGTACATGAGCCCATATCCCTTCCGGAAGTTCCATGATACCTGAAGTGACATGTATGGGAGAAACCGGACATCCGGTAATCCTATACGCATCCCACACAAACTTCCTGAGAGTTTCCTTACGCAGTTTACTTTTCATCGACAACCTTCTTCGTTTATTTTATCGAGCGTCTATCTTATTATCATCTATTCATTTTTCTTCTCCAAATTCAATCTACTTAGAACACCATATTTAACTCCTCACATTTCCTTACGAAGAAGATCACGGAAATGGATTCTAAAGAAATTAATGCCACCGCAACTAATCGTCACGAGTGTGTGTTTGAAACCGTCGGGATTATCTCGAATACGTAACCAAGGAGTCACGTGGTACAAACACGAATGGTTTCTCCACTAGAGTACAACATCCCAAACCGTCTCCCCTGTCTCCATCTTGCCTTTTCCATTATTTTTTACAACTAAAGAAGTCATTTCAAATGCGTAATGAAATTAGAAGTAGTATTGGGATACCTGTTTCATATCCAATGAAATACCCTAACATCCTAGAGTTCTTAATTGCCGTGATGAGGGCCGTCATCGGGTAGTGTAATAGCCAGTATCAAAGAATTTCCCCGAGACTAATCAGAGTAGTATTTATCAGGAAAGCTTTCAGATAAAGCGACACATCCTTCTTGGTAAAGCAGTGATTGGGAGATATCGTTTGTGAAATCTCCTACCGGTACGAGATGGGCGATGGCGTCTAAATAATCGACGAGACTTTATGTGCTATGTGGAGGCGTGAATCCTTGCACCTTTCACCAAGCTCTCTGCAGTTTTCCACCCGGCTTTGTTGACTTCGATCAGGATGATGACAGCAGGACAGATTTGTAGCGTGGAAGAATAGACGAGATGCATAAATACTACTTTTTGCTTGAGAATACTAACTGTATGCTCTTGCACAAAAGAGTAAATTACAAATTCACGGAGCACGTTATAACGTGAGTTGAAAGATTTATCGCCTTAGCGTCTGACCAGGGTGATAATAAAGACCAGTAAACCTGTACTAAACTTTCGCGCATTCAACATCACCCCCACTCCCAAAAACAAAATGATTTAGTCTTTTGTTGGGTTACTGATATGAAATGGGAAGATAGATAGTAAATACAGTTTATTAAATTAACGTTTTTAAAATTTACAATGCCTCTTATTAGTTGTTTATTTTAAAAATTAAATCTAATTTACATGTATCATACCGACAATATTCCCTGCTTCTTCGCTGTTTATGCGCAATTTTCCATGGGGGTGTTTTCGTTTTGTTACCCTTTTGTCTAAAAGATTTTTCTTTCAATTAAAATTATGAACAAACAATGTAAAGACTTAGGCGTCACCATCACTGAAGACATGCCATGGGGGAACACATCAGGGAAATAACTAGTGTAGCAAACCGTATATTAGGATTCGTAAAAAGGATTCTAGGCAAATGCGATGAGAGAGTAGGAGAAATAAGCTATTTTACACTTGTCAGGCCTCATTTAGAATATGCCACTAGTATATGGGATCCGTACGAGGAAGGTATGATAAAAGAATTAGAGCATGTACAAAGGATATCCGCGAGATTTGTTAAAGGCCGTTATGATAATTGTATAAGTGTTACGAGTTTAATATAAGAACTAGGATGGGAATTACTATCAGAACGCAGGTTAAAATTTAGATTTAACCTTTTAAGTAAATTCAAAAACGATTTGTTCACAGATGATGTTAGATATACATATATTAAGTACCCCTGCGTATAATGCTAGGTTTGATCAGATTAACAAGATCAGAGAGATAGATTGTCGTACCTATAGATTTAAAATGTCATTTTTCCCGCAGGCAACGTAGCGAAGGGATAGGTAGGTGAAATATAGTCAAGAGTAATTTGTAGTGCATGATGCATGTAATAACAAGCAATAATCCCTTTCTTATGTCGTAGATACTAACCATATAGCTGCACGTGATCCTATTATCTAGCATATCTCCATTAAATATCCTAGTTGCATGTCAATAGTGCTTGTTTAGTGATAGTCAACCACTGCCACACACCCTTGTGGTGGCTCGCAGAGTATTACGTAGATGTAGATGCAGGATCTTAGGCACCTATCAACACCCTCACCTTGAATGAAAACCCGAGGAAACTTATTCATCGACCAACAATGGGTTTTAACGTTAGCTGAGTATATAATGGAAAAAGTAAGTAAAACATTGTATCCCCTGATACCATATGCATCGCTATAGCCTTTGTGTTAGTTGAGGAAAAGAGATATAAGCAGAAATAATATATATGATCATAATAATACATTTGGGATGATATGGCAACTCCTTCACGCATGAAAGTAATGCAGAGGAATAAATAACTACGATTTCTCATAATTCACCTTTGAAAAAAAACATTGGAAAAGTACACTACTTTGGGTAAGTGAAAACCTCAGAGAAAAAAATTAGAAAATCTAATGCAATTTCGGGAAAAACAAAAATCTACAATCCATAAAGAGAGACTGTTTGAAATCTCGCTTTACTCAATTTTTACGTTCAAGGTGTGTGCGCGCACATTTCTTGTGAGATTGAGACAAAAACGTGACGCCTTCCACGTGACATGGAACGATCCCACAGTTTTCAACTTGATTTACCTGACAGCATCACGAGGGCGAAATCTCTTTACCGATGTGATTCCACAAATTGTCAACGCAAATACGAACGCAGAGTCACTCAAGATTGACCCACTATTGGCATTCTTACACCATCCAGCGACACGTTTTATCTTATAGGCAACATGCCGAAGAAGAGAATCGGTAAAGCATTGGCAATTAGCGAAACAAGGCACTAGTTGATAACATTCTGCTACTCCTCATTAATAACCGAGGTTACAAAAACATGGTTGCCACAAGAAAGCTCTTGCGTAGAAGCGCCAAGGCTATCAACGGGCATCAGAGCTTTCTCTCCCTAAAAGTAACTTCCACACGAAAAGTGGATTATATATCCCCGTTTTCTTGACGTAAAATTTTTATCTTTTTCTGCCACTACATTATAAGCATTGAGTTGATCTAAGCTAAAAAAAATATGGAAGAGTTCGCTTCCTTTTATCCCTGACTGAGAAGTCATTTGGCGTGATATTAGCTAAGATTGAGCGCGCTCGTCGCTTCATCATCGTCATTAATCGCCGCTCTGAAGCGAGAAGAAAATGCGTAGTTTGCGCCCAAACCTCAGCCCACGTTTATCACCCTATCCCAACGTTAAAACCCATTAATCTTTCGGCTATAGCACAGGAACGTCTCCACCAAAAATATATCACTGCAGAGGTAAAGTAGGAAACGTGCCAGCCTGACAACACAAATGTTCGCGGGTTAGAATCACGCCTTCGACACGAGTGTTGCTTTCTTCTTACAATAAGAGAGGTTATATGTACATATAGTGCGAGATATGGTATCCTTACAAGGTAAAACTAAATAAAGAACAGAAATATGTATATTTTTCGAGATGTGACGACCCTGGACATAATATCACTACTAGTAAGTGCGAATAAAACCAGCGAATACTCGAAAGTATTCGATACTTCGAATATCGAATATTAAAAAAATTCGATATTCGAGATCTCGATTAATTAAGCTAACTACCCGATATTTTGCGTGTTAATGAACTCATCATCATCATCATTTCAACAATCCTAGGATTGGTTTGACGCAGCCCTCCATTTGATTCTTCTATCGGCCAACCTCTTCATACGAACGTAATTTTTCTCTTTTACATCCTTCAATACATGTTCCATGTACCTAATGCGAGGCCTGCCTTTTCCATCTTCCCGTTCACTTTTCCCCCGACGATTGTCTTCATCAGGCCATCATGTCTCAAGATAAGGGCGATTGAACTTAAATGTTTTTAAATGGTTAATGAACTACATGCGGCCGAATGAACTTCAATGAATTTAAATGGTTGATGAACTACATCATATTCATTCAAAACTGGACAGAACATGGTGCATTAACACTTTCTGCTCACTAATTAAGGCTTATAAAAGTTTAATGTATTCAACAGTTCGTAATTGGTAGAAAAATATTTTATTATCTATATACATGACATTTTAAAAACCAGAATTATTTTTTTCCTCATCAACGTGTAGCTTTTTACGTCAACAGTGGAAAAATTAATTTTCAGAATAACATTTAGCATTCTAGTATTGATCAGAGAACTAGACAGTGTGCAGCGTAGAGCAGCTAAGTTCGTTAAATGGTGTTACGACAGGTGTGGTAGAGTATCAGAATTAATACAAACATTAGGGTGGGAATCATTACCAGAGCGTAGGTTAAAACAGAGATTGAATCTCTTACATAAATTTAAATCGGATAGCTTTACTGCAGATGTTAGGCATATATTAAAAACGTCAGCGTATTATGCTAGATTTGACTAGATAAATAAGATTAGAGAGATATATTGTCGTACTGATAGATTCAAAACGTCATTTTTCCCCCGTACTATAAGAGAACAGAATAGACAGCATAGCAAAGGGATAGGTAGGGGAAATATTTTAGAGTAGTATGTAGTGCATGATGCATGTATTTACAACCAATCCCTTAATTTCTATGTAGATACTAACAATCTAGTTGCATGTTTCCATTTAGTAGTTTGTTTGCATGTCAAAAGTGTAAGCTTGGTGATCTTCACCCCCTGCCACATACCTTCGCGGTGGCTTGCAGGGTATCGCGTAGATGTTGATGTAAGCATATCAATTGCAATTCTAGTATTTGAAATTCTAGTCATAATTCAATAATCGAATTCTATATTCGAATTCGAGAAACCTGCTATTAGACCCATTTCTAGTCACAACATCTCCCCTACGATAATTATAAGACCACCCCATTTCATATCGCTAGCCTAAAGTGAATGGAGAAGGAATTTCGGAAGCAAACGCTATAAGGGAACTTGAACGATGCCAACTTTTCTACTTTCTGACTTTTATTTTACAAATGTCTAGTGAAGGTGTTAAAAACTCAACATATCCAAGGACAAACATCTAAGCATGGTGTGAATCATCAACTAAAAACGATGAGGTTTAGGATAGGTGACGATTCACACTATGCTAAATACGCTGAAGGTGTTTCGTACTTTCGTACTCAAAAGTAGATTACTACTTACTTCTCCGAAGGGTCGAGTAATGCAAAGGATTTACACGGAACGAAATAATATATATCAAATTTTCTTGTGAACCCGGGGCTATGGGAGAAAAAGCCGTGACACTTTTCCCACTTTTCATCTCTGGTTTCAGATAATTAATGTTTCGCTAGCTCCCTCAACAGCTGTTTCGCGATGTCTCCTTATCAGTAGGTGCAGACAAACTCCAGTTAGCCTAACACAAGGGTGCGTAAGCTGGACCAATAAAAATGTTCGATGGAATAACAAGCAAAAATGCCTATTCTGTTAGGCAGCGGACGAAAAGATGATTTATTAGGCCATTCGAGAGTTCGCATCACTTCACTTCGTGCAAGACCCTGCGGTGAATGAAATTTTGATATTCTGGGAAAGTGTCAGGAGTTCCTTCTCATATTGCGGCACCTGTGGTTCCCCACAAAGTCAAGATATATTGAAAACCGCTCACTTGAGACATGATATGGATTTTCCGTGGACTACGCCCAGTTTTGAACCCGGTACGCCCGGACTCATAGCCTCCGGCCACCACGCAGCTCAAACTTCAGACCATTCGAAAGATTATGGTGGTTTCATTAATATTTTCCCATTCGCTGGGATAGGAGTCGAGAACGGGCTATTTGGAAAGTCATCTACATCTACATCTACACGATACCCTGCAAGCCACCGCGAGGGTGTGTGGCAGGGGGTGAAGGTCACCAAGCATTCACTACTAGCATGCAAGCAAGCAACTAAAGGGTCTCATGCAACTAGATTGTTAGTATCTATAGTATTTGAGGGGTTAATACATGCATCATGCACTACAGAATACTCTAAAATATTTCCCCTACCTATCCCTTTCCTATGCTGCCTATTCTGTTCTCTTATAGTACGGGGGAAAAATGCCATTTTGAATCTATCTGTACGACAATCTATCTCTCTAATCTTATTTATCTGGTCGAATCTAGCATAATACGCTGGTGTTTTCAATATGTGCCTAACATCTTCAGTAAAGCTATCCGATTGAAATTTCTGCAAAAGATTAAATCTGAACTTTAATCTACGCTCTGATAATGATTCCCACCCTAATTCTTGTATTAATTCTGATACACTACTCAACCTATCGTAACACCTTTTGACGAACCTAGCTGCTCTACGCTGCACACTGTCTAGTTCTCTCATCAAACCTAATTCATTAGGATCCCATACACTGGCTGCATACTCAAGGTGGGGCCTAACTAGTGAAAAGTAGCATCGCTCTTTTGTCTTCTCATCACATTTCCCAAGTACTCTTTTTATAAATCCTAGCTTTCTCTTCGCTCGGCCGCATATTTCCCTTATGTGTCTTCCCCACGATAAATCTTTAGTGATTGTTACACCTAAATATCTTACGGTTTCAACGTTTTCGATCTTCGTGTTATTAATTCTATAGGATCGCTCTATCGAATTATTCCTCCTCCAAAAATTGATAGCTACACACTTTTTAAGGTTGAGTTCTAACTGCCATTTGTCGCACCACTCTTCAATTGCATCTAAATCCTTGCTAAGTGATTTCATGTCCTCTTCGTTTGATATACCCCTGTACACCACCGCATCGTCTGCAAAAAGTCTAAGGTTACTACTAACTACGGTACCCAAATCGTTTATGTATAAAAGAAATAGAAGCGGACCTACTACGCTACCCTGGGGAACTCCCGATGTGACTTCGATTGTGTCCGACATGATACCATCTATGACAACCCTCTGCTCTCGCCCACTTAAGAATTCTTTTACCCAACATACAACGTCTTTATTTATACCAAAACTCTCTAACTTCAAGATTAATTTGTCATGAGGAACTTTATCGAAAGCCTTTTTAAAATCTAAAAATATCGCATCAACTTCAGTACTGCTTTCGCCGTGGACTAAAATATCGTGTACGAATAAAGCTAATTGTGTCTCGCAAGATCTACCTTTCCGGAACCCATGCTGGCTGTTTATGAGTAATCCCTGACTATCCAAATGCCCCATGATCGAACTGACTACTATGTGCTCAAATATCTTACAAGAGATTGACGTGAGTGAAATGGGTCTGTAGTTACTAGGTTCTTCCCTATCACCGCTTTTAAATATAGGTGTAATGTTAGCTACTTTCCAATCCTTGGGTACTGTGTGGTTCTTTAGTGTTTTATTGAATATTATTTCTAGATAGGGGGCTATTTCAGAAGCTAATGTTTTATAAACTCTGGAAGGAATTTGATCGGGACCTGGTGCTTTGTTTTTACTTATGCTTTTTAACTGCTGCTCTATTCCGCGACATGAAATGTTTATTTCGGGCATTTGCTCACTGAAAGTGTTCGGCGGTGGTTCCACTGCGTTTTGTGACGATGAGTTGAATACACTTTGGAAGAAGGTGTTTAAAGTGTTGGCTTTTTCTACACTGCTGGTGACTCTGATTCCTTTATCATTTTTAAGTGTGTGCACTGTGGACTTATTTCCCTGAAGCTCTCTCACATATGACCAAAACGCTTTAGGATTGCTATCTAAATATTCTCCTAACATCTTGCTCTTGAAATGTGATAACGCTTGCCGACATGATTTCCTTGCAAATGCTCTCGATTTTTTATAGTTTTGAACTAGCTCATTTTTTTCCTCTACCGATAGACCCCGTCTGGCATTTTTCATCTTAGCGTGGCATACCCTTTGTCGCTTTAGTGATTTCCTAACCTCCGCGTTATACCACCTTGGCTCTGTATTATCACTAATATATTTACTTGGTATGTATTTATGAACTGCGTTACGGGTGACCTCAAGAAATTCTCTCCACGAATCCTCTGTATTTAATCCTTTGCTTTGTTCGCTGAATACATTAAACGCTTCCCTTAATTCCTCTTTCATACCGTCGTAATTTGCCTTGCCAAATAAGTACACCCTCCTCCTTGGTTTATAATGTCTTTCAACGCCTACAATAAATTTCGCATGCACTATTTTATGGTCACTAATTCCTGTGTCTGTAACTGTATTTAGAACTCTCTCGGGTATATTTGTTGCTAATAAGTCTAGAATGTTGTTACCCCTGGTCGGCTCTGTTACTAGCTGTTGTAGAGAATGTGTCGTAAAGGTGTTCAACAGTGATTCGCAATGTTCCTTATCCTTACCTCCTGCAATGAAACTACACGTATTCCAGTCTATCGAGGGGAGATTGAAATCTCCGCCTACTATTATTCCTCTATCATTCTTCCCAGAAAGTAATGTGCGTATCTCTGACTCTAGCTCTATTATAGAATTGACGTCTGCGTCCGGTGGCCTGTAATATGCACCTACATATATCTTTTTTGCGTTACTACTTTTACTTTTAACGGAACACCAAATACTTTCTACATTTCGCTCTGAAATAAGTTCTCTTCTACTGACATACAGGTCCTTCACAGCTATGAAAACTCCTCCTCCGTTTCTGCTTACTCTATCCTTTCTGTATACTGTAAAACACTTCGGAAATACTTCATGATCTGATATGTCCTTCGAAAGCCAGCTTTCTGTACCTACGATTATATCTGCATTAGTACTCTTAATGAGGTGGTGAAATTCTGCTACTTTATTTCTTATACTACGACAATTCACTACTATCACTGAAATTTTTTCTTCCAATCTGTTTCTCTCTTGGTGCTCCTTTCCAACTAAAATTTTCCTCGATAATTTTTTGACGGACAAACTATTTGGTCTACCTCTTACCTTTGATGAATTATCATGTTCGTTCTCTCCATGTGTTTTTCTCTGACCTTCTAAAACTACTCTGCATGTTCTGTCAAATTCTTGCACGATTTTTCCCCCGCGGATTGACCTGCACTCTGGGCTACCACCTGAGCTAAACCCTACGTGTATGCTCCAGTATCCTACTCGCTACCTTAGACGATGCCTCGTCCGTGTAGTGGACACCCGAGCGATTCAGGGGCACCCGACACGTTTCCAGCTCCGGCCCGAGGTCCAAAAACTCAGCTCCCTCGCTCCCACAGACTTCACGGAGTCTCCGGTTTATGCCTAAAACTCGGCTCCAAACCATCGACCCCCGATCCGTCCTAGGTACCAAGCTACATATAGTCAGCCTCATATCGATACCCAGACCTCCACGAACACGGTGGAACTCGGTGCATAGATCCCTTACGGAATCCATTACATCCTCGGACCCCCGTTTCGCGGCGTCGTTAGTGCCGACATGGGCGACTACGTGCAGCTTGGAGCAGTTAGTGGCACTGACCGTTGCTTTCAACGCCTTCGTCACCTGGGGCACCGTACCTCCTGGTATACACCAGGAACGTACCCGTTCTTCGTCACCTTTCCCTCGGGATTCACCACCTCCTTCCCGACGGGCCCTGGCACGCATCGAGTCCGCTACTCGGCGGACATTGGAGCTACCTATCACTAATACTCCCTCCCTTCCCTCCCGACTCCCAGTCGGCGAAGTCTCCGGAGGCGGAGCGTTCGATGCGCCGACCTCCGCCAGCCCATCGAACCTATTACTAACGGGGAAAGGCTCAGCCTCTGCCTCTGCATTTCCCCGTTTGTGTAGTGTGACCCCACGACTCCTCCTACGGACCACTTCCCACTCTCCCCCGGATTCGGAGGTAGGCTCCGCTAGAGGCTCGGGTGTGCGGGGAACGTCCTCAACCCTCCAACCCACGCCAGTGTAAGGGCTCGCCCCCGCACCAACGCGTGCGGAAGGCCTTGGCCGACCCCCACTCCCCCTCGACCGTTCCAACGTAGTCACCAGCCGTTTCACGAGAGAGCGAAGACTATCCACCGTCTTCTCGAGCTCATCGACTCGAGCCCGCAAGGGCTCGCTATCGGGTGAGTCACGGAAGAGGTTGACAATTGACCTAATGGGAGTCATCCTAATCTAACTCTAACTATCTCTCTCCCTTAGACTCGCAGCGGAGCTATCTGGTAAAAGAATCTACTATTTACTACACACTAATAAATAACTAACAAGGCTCTTGAAGAAACGAGCAAGCAAGCAAATACAGACCACAGATTATCACCAGAAAACAATTAACCCAAAGGGGACAGGGACTAGGAGTAAACTACACAGGTAGAAAAACTACACGGGTGAGTGGTTGCAAGGGTAGCGCTCGGTAGGGAGTCGCGATGGGAGGTGGGTCACGGTTGACCTTGGTTAGGCTGAGGTTTGGGAAGGGAACCACGGGGGGGGGGGGGGGGAACTCTGGAATGTATACGAGAGGAATGTAGGCTGTAGGATGCGCAAGACCAGCGATTACGAAGAGATGAAGCAAAAAGTGTCAACAGTAAAGCTAAAGTAAATGTATTAAAAATCTACTACTAAAAGAAGCAACGAAAAAGACGAGCTAAATTAAGCACTAATCTAGGAAATATAAATATATCTATAAAAAAAAACACTATTACCGAATTATTTCAATGACAATAAGCGATTAAAAAAAACTGTATAATCTACTAGGTTAAAAAATAAGTTACGCAAACTGCAGAGATAGTATAAACTATAAATGTATAAATAAAACTTTATGTGTATAAAGCTAAAGTAAATGTATTAAATATCTACTACTAAAGGAGCAACGAAAAAGACGAACTAGATTAAGCACTAGTCAAGGAAATATAAATATATCTAAAAAAAACTATCACCAACTAACTTCAATAACAATAAGCGATAAAAAAATCAACTATATGAATCTACTAGGTTAAAATAAGTTACGCAAACTACAGAGTTAGTATAAACTATATATGTATAAATAAAATTTATGTGTATAAAGCTAAAGTAAATGTATTAAATATCTACTACTAAAAATCAACGAAAGACGAACTAGATTAAGCACTAGTCAAGGAAATATAAATATGTCTAAAAAAAACTATTATCAACTAAGTTCAATAACAATAAGCGATAAAAAAGATCAACTATATGAATCTACTAGGTTAAAATAAGTTACGCAAACTACAGAGTTATTATAAACTGTTTATGAATAATAACACAAGTGCAAATTACACCTTACACGTTAGGATGGATTATACGGTTCTACACAGGACTATGAATAAATAACAATAAGATAATATTAAATTAGAAATTCACTTGTAGGAGAACAAGTCTATATATATCACGGAGATTAAACAGCGGTACGGAAGCACGGATATTATGAAACAATAACTAATGCAGTGTAGCTATAACGAATAAAGTTAAATTAAAGCCGAGTGAAGTCTAGAAATATATTGTTAACAATAGATTATAATGAACGGTTCTATAACTGAGAAATACTTAGAAAAACAAAACTATGGTGATGATAAAATATAAATAAGAAACGTAAATACGCTAACTATGGAATAGCCACAACGATGTTAAACAATAGTGGAAGATTTGTATTTATCTCAGTATATAAAAGTAATAAAGATACTGGTTTAGTTCTACTTATCGCTATCGGCACACACTCTCGGCAGACGCTCGCGGGATGGCAGGGACTACAGCCACAGCAGGCACAGAAAACTCACACACTAACACACTCACTTACTAACTAACTAAACACTCACTACTAAATACACCACTACACTATGAAATAGGGGATAGCCTAGGACGACACAATTTTAGAGCTAAAACTACGGACCCAGCTAGGCAACGTTAAAGCTGCTACTGGCGACCAGGTAAAAAAGTGAAAGTCACAACTCAAGACGGGAGCTCTCACCACGCGACCTTCCTCTGCGAGTGCAGGTAGAAGAATGAGTCACAAGAAAGTCGCGATGAGAAAAAAAATTATTCGATCAAAGATATAAGTGGAGCAAGTTTTCTCGGTGGAAAATATTAAAGTCTCAATTACGCATCGGAGAAAAAACGGAAAGATGTTTTTCCTAAAGAAAGAGACTCTCATTTCACCGCAACTTCTGCTTCAGTGAACTGCCACCCAAGGAAACTCAAAACCTTAAGATGTGACGACCATACAATAAAAACAAAATTAGATTTGGTATTTTTTTAGAGGCGTTTGTATCATCGTGCACCATTAAATGCACGAACGACGAAATTTCCGCACGATGTGCATAAAAACCACTACCAATCCGCAGCGACCCACCTTCCCGATATTTGGCATTTAACCTAAATTGATAATAAACACATTTTTATGCAGACTTTTTTCGATAAATCGAAAATTGCAATAGGGGTTTACGGGCTGATTCATACAACACATTCGAATGATACTAAAGTCACCTCTCCAACACGTCCCTGCGGGGGTTGAGATCGTACTACGAAGCTTTGACTACATACGTGGTTCATACCTGGTTGGCTAAAGGTAATCGACTCTGCTTCGGAGCGATGGCAGAACAGAATCTTTTCTACGCATGGAGTTAAACGCGTTGATGTTGTACAATCGTGAACATAAGCGTTAGCGATTCTGGTCCACCAACGTTGCCACGACTTTGGAAAGCAGCTTAAAGCTGTTTAAACCGCTTCCACCCCTCTTTTAAAACTTTCAATGACCAACAGAGAAGCGAGAAATCGCTGCCAAGTTGAATCGTACAGCAATCAGATGACACGTGAAAGCAAACCTTCAGAATTCATTCGATTCGAAGCATGGATGCGAGAGTCGCAGAGCCGTTGTCGATCGAATGGAGTTAGGATTGAAAAAAAACAAGAACGAATCGAACGAGAATCAACGGCGGTAGCACTGAGCGGAAACCGCCCCACGATTAGATCAACAAGAGAGAGAAGATGATCGATGGCTCTTAATGAGGCCCGTCGAGAGATGGGACAGGCTGAGGAGTGAAGAGCGGTTAAGAACTTGCCCGAAAGACCATTCGTGAAAACAGCTGAAGGTAAACACCCCCACAAAAAAAACGAACCGCGAGGACCCGCATAAAGGTTAAACTTTCTTCAAGCCCTTGGGGCATACGACTTGGATGGAAAGCACCTTGAGCGACACGCAGGCCAATCCGTACCAATCCACAGCGACCCACCTTCCCGAAATTAAATCCGGTCAATGACCCTTTAGGAAAATAGTTGCTTGGTGGCGATTCGGACGATGGGTGGCGATCGACGTCTACGGTCAATTTCTGACATTTAGTACCGCTTTAAGACGCATTACGAAGCCTCGATTAGGTACATACGTGGCTGAAGGCAATGGAGCCTGCTTCGATGTAATAGAAGAATGCAAAAGCTCTTCTTTACGTGAAGTTATACACGTTGATATGATTGAGTTTCTGACAGGACTTGATTCCAGCAATTGTGCCAAAAACCTGCAAACTATTTACTCATTTCGGAAAGAAAAAAACAAACTTTGAGAAGTTCACTGAAATAATTTACTCACGACCCGGGTTTCGACAATTTATGCCATCTTCAGGTGAATATGAACCACCTGAAGATGGCAGAAATTGTCAAAACCCGAGTCGTGAGTAAATTATTCCAGTGAAATTTGCAAAGATTATTTTTTCTTTCCATCATGAAAAAGTTTCACAAAATTACCCCTGAAACCGTTCGTTTTGTTAAGATTTATTCATTTGCTGATACAGTGTATGAGATGATCAATGAATCCGGAGCGGAGGGTTGTTTTGGACGGTGTTTCCTCACCGGCAATTAAAGTCACTTCGGGTGTCCCACAAGGTAGTGTGATAGGTCCACTCCTATTCCTTTTCTACATTAATGATATCCAAAAGGTGGTAAAAAGTAAGCTTCGTCTATTTGCCGATGACGCAGTAGTGTACAGGGAAATTCTATGCCCAAACGATAAAGAATATTTAAATATTGGCCTACAAGCAATTGAAACTTGGTGTGATACATGGCAGTTAGAATTAAACTTTAAGAAATGTCTTGTAATGAATTTTTGGAAAAAGAATAGCTCTCCTCCTACCACTTACAAAATAAGTAATAATGAATTAACAAACGTGGAATCCATTAAATATCTTGGAATAAGACTGACAAATGATCTTTCCTGGGGTAAACACATTCGTGAAATAATGGGTCAAGCGAATCGCAAACTGGGTTTCATTAAAAGAGTATTGGGTAAATGTGACGATCATGTACGAGAAATCAGCTACTTTTCCCTTGTTAGACCTCATTTGGAATATGCTGCCAGTGTATGGGATCCCGACGAAATCTGTCTAAGTAATGAACTTGAACGTGTGCAGCGAAGATCGGCAAGATTTGTAAAGGGACGATACGATAATTATGTTAGCGTAACCAGTCTATTAAATGAATTGAAATGGGAATCATTGTCAGATCGCAGGTTGAAATTTAGACTTAATCTCTTAAACAAATTACAAGGAAATATTTTCAGTGATGATGTTAAAAATATTTTACGAACCCCAACTTACTATGGCAGACTGGACCATAATCATAAAATTAGAGAAATTGATTGCCGAACTGACCGATTCAAAATGTACTTTTTCCCTCGCACAATTAGAGATACGAATAACGGTAAATATGTCCTATCGGAGAGTAGCAATGAATAGCATTGGTAGCTGCATGTTGGTATGCATGCACTTAAAGCTAACCCTACTAACAGAATGTTTCTGCATGTTTGCTTTGCAATTTCTATCTTTTTTTAAATATTGTAGTTCTCACTACTATATTAATACTATTCCTTTTTTTATGCATGATATGTAGTGCATGTTTGGTGAGCAATCACCCCCTGCCACACACCCTTGTGGTGGCTTGCAGGGTATTATGTAGATGTAGATAGATGGTCAATAACTTTGCTTACATTTTGTTGGCCATGGAAACCATCGAATATCGATAAACAAAAATCTTCTTCCTAATTGAAAGATATTTTTTTTATGCTCACTCGAAATTTTGACGGCAGAAGTTAGACTTTTGGCCAGCAGTCTAGTTCATCTACATCTACGCATCACTCAGGGAGAACACGAGGGTGTATAGCAGGGGGTGAAGAACACCAAACAGGCACCACTGGCATGCAGCTTAAGAGATACAACGCTACTGCTACATGGGTACACGTTAGATAATAGGGCCACAAGCAACTACATGGTTAGTATCTACAAATTAGTTAAGGGATTATTGGTTATACTACCATTTATCTACATATATTTATCTGTATTTCCCCAGAAAACATGGGTTAGAACGGTTAAAACGTTTATCATGCATTACTGTCTACTATGCAATATTTCACCTATCTATCCCTTTGCTATTATGCTGCCTATTGTGTTCTATAATACCTACTATGGGTGGGAAAATGACATTTTTGAATTTATCGGTACGACAATCTATCTCTCTAATGTTCTTTATCCGATCAAACATAGCATGATACGCAGGGGATCCTAATATAGGTATATCTAATATCTTCAGTAAACCTATCGTTGTAATTTCCTAAAGTAAAAATACACAAAAAAACTGGGGTTCCTTAGATGTTTTTTTTAAATATATAACGCACGCCAGTTTTTTTTAATAAAAAAGAAATAAACACGTAAGTATAATGAGATTAGTCGAGAGAATAACTCAGTGGAGAACTGCGTGAAACCAATCTGAGGATTGATGACTAACGATGATGATGATGTGCGCTAGATACAGACCTGGCACGGAGGAATAAGTGATTCTAATCACGAAATGATGGAAATTTTATTAAAATTCAACCGCGTTAGGCGTTACTAAGGAGATTTAACCGGTATTTTAACCTACGATCAGGTAATGATTCCCTACTTAATTCTTCTATTAATTTTTAAACAATACTAATCTCATCGTAACACCAATTAACAAACCTAGCTCCTCTACGCTGCAAACTGTCTAGTTCTCTGATCAAACGCAATTCATTCGGATCCCATACACTGGCTGCTTCCAGGTGGGACTTTACTAGTGAGAAGTAGCATCGCTCTTTCGCCTCCTTGTCACATTTCCCTAGTACCCTTTTAATTATTTCTAGATCTTTGATGGCTTGGCTGCACATTTCCCGATGCCTTCCCCACGATGAAGTTTTAGTAATAGAAACACATTACCTGCACAGAAATTACATACCCAGACACGCGGCTACATCGAGAGGATCTACTATGAGATCACACTTAGCAGAGTAAACAACTAAATAGTGAGTGTACATAGTTCTTCGTTATCGACATAAAATGACCGTCTACATCGATAAAAGGAATGACAAAACATGGATTTTGATCCAAAATACTGACTACATGTTTTAGGTATAGTTCAGATTTTGAATCACACCTTCAAGCTATAAAACTATAATTTGCTGCGGAAACAGAATAAAAATGGAATGAAAGAGGCGAGAATAAACACGACTATAAGTCAATCTCCCTTCGGGCCACCCATGTTGGAATCACGCGCAGACCTTCTCTCCTTCGTTGCCCACCATAATTGGCTCCCTCCCTCCAACGATTCAACGCCCCACCAAACTTTCCCTCTCTCTCTCGGCAACTCTCCATCGCGTGGCACGCACCGGTAGGGGTGGCACGCACCGGTAGGGTTGGCACGCGCCAAACCCTTCGCCCCTGGCCGCTTCCTTCCGTGTTCCCTACGCCATGCACACACCCACTGACGCCCTCTGTTACACCCACTGCCGGACACCGAAATTACCCCCCTCCCCCTCTCTTCCCCACGCTCAGGGAGTATTCGACGCCGATGGGTTCTCGACATACCACTCGCAGAGAAAACGAATCCACACAAAAGCGTACAAAAATTGTAGTTGTATAAATCATTGTTCAACTATTGACACCAAGTGTTAATTGTTTAGTCGATGTTTAGCCAACAACTCAATTGTAAAATTAATATCACTAATGAGACCGTGAATTATTACCAACCTGTTTTCTTTAAATTTTCCAAGGGGCATATGTCCAAGAACAAATAAATATCTATTTATCTATCTATCTACAATAGCAGGCTAGATCATGAAGATAAAATTACAGACATAGATAGGAACACAGAGTTCAAACATTCATCTTGTCGGTGCCAAATTAGGGACAGCGATAGATTGAAGCGAAGATTAACTCGTTGTTGTAACTCGTCGGGATTAACTCGAATAGGCAACCAAGGAGTAAGGTGGTAAAACTACAAAAAGTTCGTGCATTTGGTGAATTTGAATCGTTCATTACAATCACACTCAATGTTTTCACTTGAATTTTTCTCATCCGGGGATTCTATGCTCGAGGCGGATGGCAAAAACTCAAATGTAATCCATGAGTGAGAATGTTAAGAGCGATTAAAACACATCAACATTTGCAAACCATACTTGTTTGCACCACGTGACTCCTTGGTTACCTATTCGAGATAATCCTGCCGGTTTCAAACACAGCTGTAATTAACGGAGAGGGCACCCAGAATAAGTATTGTAGATTTTGATGCAGAAATTAGAACGACCACATTTTTTTAACGTGTACATATTATTACATTACAAACTCATCCATGTTCTAGTAAATATAAGTTAATAATTTAATATACATATAGAAATGACTGACTTATCAATAACTGTTACATTACTTATAGTTAGTATAAACTGAAAATTAAATCGCATCATTCATGGTGAACATTTCACGTGTGTCGTAACTGCGTGTCTAATAGTTCATTTGGGGTGGCAGCATTGTACCTCTGTTATATTTAAGTAGTTAATGCACGGAGTACATTTAAATGCGGTGCTACCGAAGAATGACGAAGTTAATACGGATCGAGCGAATGGCAAACGAAGAAGCAAGAACAGGAGTGGGAGAAAAGAGAAGTCTACAAAAAACCCTAGAAAGAAGGGGCAACTTCGGCCATATCTCAAGACACTATGGACTGATAAAGACAAAGGTGGAGGGAAAAGTGAACGGGAAGAATGGAAAAGGAAGGCCCCGGTTGAGAGATATGGAACAGGTTTTGAAGGATATAAAAGAGAAGAATTATATCAATATACAGACGTTAGCCAATAGGAGACTCGAGTGGAGAGCTGCGACAAACCAATTTTTGGATTGTACACCGATGATGATGCACGGAGTAGTTCATATTTTTTGAATGCCTGCAGTAGTAATATCAACTTGTTATCTCTAATTTGTAAGGGATACTTGGTGATATTTCACAGCTTGCCACGCGCCCTAGCGTTGCGTTACAGGGTATAATGTAAATTTAGATGAAAGGTAGACCGATTAAATTAGACAGAAAAGTTAAAATACTTTTCAATTACCCCATGAAACAAGAATATCCTTTTAGAAAATAATATTTCATAAATAATAGAATAACAGCTCCAAATACTACCTGCCTCTCATTATACTATCTACAATAGCTGTTTTTCTCCAGATTTTAACCCGTGGGCCCAACGTTATTTCCCCATCACGCCCTTCATCAATCGTCTGTTATTATACAATTTGTCTTCCAGCTTCTTCAATGTCCTCTCCTCCTTAAGCATTTCTAGCACTTCCTCGTTTATTTTTGTTTCCATCCACCTTATCATCTCCAACTACGGATATTATCATGTTCCACTAGTACATTAAGTCTTTAAAACGGATAAAGTGGTAGGTTAGTCACAAAAAATATTGTTGTTTACTCGTCGATAATCCATGCCTGGTGTGGAGTCACCCCCTGCCAAAATGCGTGGTGGCTTACAGGATACAATTTACATGAATATGGGATTCAAAGAACGCAAAAGAGAAGACGCAGGATATATTAATGAATAGAGAAAGAAGGTCTGGAAAACCGAAACTCAAAGGTTGCTTAAAAATCAGTTGAAGTTGAAGCAGTAAAAATGAAGTTATTAACAGAAGAGGCATGCTTGATGTAAGGAAATAAATCTGCTTCAGCGGGAAAGGAGGGGAAAAGAATCGAAATAATCTTGGTTCACGCCAAGGGCTGCAGATGACAACTAAGGATGTGGATAAGGAAACAGTTGAAGGCAAGAGGAGTGTCCAGAGGGAAGAAAGATGATGGGAAAATTTTCCTCCAGCAGGAAATGCCCACAGACCTGCCCATTTATATCAGTAGAATCACCATGGTGATGATAACTAATATGGACTCTCATATTATAATTACGAAATTACGGTACCGTCTCAAGCGCACTCGTTCACTCACTCCGGCATAGGCCTACCGAGTCCACGGACTGTTATTCACCTATGTATCGATTTAGAGGCCTTTTGTGGCACGGGGGGGGATAAGGAAGAGGGTGGATTTAACGGTCGATGGTGTTAGGGGTCTCTCCTCTCTCTCTCCCCCCTCTCCCGCCCTTCGCCGCAACCACTCAAAGCGGACAGGTGATACTCGCGCGCTGCCGGAAGAAGGGCCGCTTGACCGACGTGCCTCGGTACGGGCAATACGGAGAGAGGGGGAGAGGTCGAGGAGGGCAGCGGGCGGCCGGACAGCAAGAGCGTCCGAGTGGCCGATTGACCGGCGTCCGGAGGAAGCCCAAAAAGGGGTCCTACCAACAGACCTTGCTTATACAATAAACAACCGAACAAGAGCTAATAAGACAGCTCAATGAAAATAATCAGGCAGAGATCTGCTTGGAGATTTTAAGGACGGAAATGTAGTTGATGGTAAGGACAGTATTCTTAAGATCTTCTATTAGACTTAAACACTTGGTACCATACTCAGAAACACAACTAGTCTCGCATCACCTGCTTACGCACTAAAAATCTCTACTTCGAGTATAATTGGTGTGCAGATTCACCCTGCAGAGTTGGTATTACTTCTTAGCGCCAACCTGTACACAGCTGAAAACCAAACCGAGGAGAATCTGTATAAACTTATGGACGGCCCAGTCATATTCAGAAACTCAACTCACAGCGTCAGGTTGATAAGTAATAACAGCTTTGCAAGTAGAATCTGTTCACAAATTTGACTCGTTCTAAGGATTTTAAGAGGTAAGCAATTGTAAGCGAGACTGCAGTTGAGGTTCTGAATATGTCCCTTAACATCGCCACCAGAAGTGAGCAGCATCTATCTTTTCGGCCCTTTTTTGATATATACCTACACTCATTCTTTCCGAATAGTTTTCAACTTCATTTGATTCCCTACTTTTAAATCTAACGTTCCCAATCCTCCTCACGATGCACATAACAAGCCCTCCTATTTATCCTACCCCCAATATATATTTCTATAGCCCGTTCTTTAGAAATCTACCCGCAATATTAAGTACAAATTTTTTCACCCTGAAAGAACTTGCCACACACACACTTTCTTAAATCATTAAAGTAAAAACAAATTTTTTTTGGAAGAAAATTTTTAAAAAAAGGTGACACTTCAGAAGGGTTGATACAGCATTTAGGATTAAATTAAGTAAGCATTTAAGTTTTTTAGCTAAATTTCCTCCAAGTTTTCATTGACTTTCACCCCACCAACTCTACTCCGCTTGTATCTGGTTAGTTTGGCATGACTACGCATCTATTTATGTTCCATAACTACCAATAACTTCCCTCCACGGCATTACTCAACGACGCAAACCGTCCCAACTGTCCCAACCCCAAGCCCTGCAGCTTAATTTTCAGCCTAGCTTTCTCATTTCTCGAACATCTCATTTGCAATTACATACAAAAATTCGCATTTGATTCGATTTCACGTCGCCAAGTCCCCAACAGTTCAAATTCATGCCCCGAGGTTATATCGTCAGCCTCGATTTCCTATTTCTCGAGCACCTCATTTGCAGTTACACGAATTCCCATTTAATTCAGTCCCACACGTCGCCTCGTAAATAGAATACGAGTAGAGAAGTACACGATGATGGATGATAAGGAAGTCCTCGACGGAACATGACAGAGTTGGAGCTGAAAATTATTACGGATGGAAAAACCTCGCACTTAGGGCCAAATTCAGAATATCAACTATAGTCTCGCTTCTACTGCTTAAGTCCTAAGTTATCCATTTCGAGTCAATTAGTTGTGTTGGGTCATTAGTGCCAATTAGGTCAATTTTGTAGATTCACTCTGCAAAGTTTGTATCACTTCTTAGCGCCACGCTGCATACCGCTTCGGACCTTATCGTGGAGAAACTGTATGCCTTCCCAAACTCGTAATAGAGATTTTTAATGACGTAAGCAGAAGAAGTGACACAAGTAGTTGAGAATCTGGGCCGTATTCAGAATCTTAACTACAATCTCACTTCTACCGTTTACGTCCTAAAATCCCTTCAACGAGTCAAATCACATACTCTACCTGCAAAGGTGGTATAACTTCTCAGCGTGACGCTGAGAAAAGAGTTGAGATTGAGAATATGGCCAGGAGGGTTGTGTTGGAAACCGTCGGGATTATCTCGAATAGGTAACCAAGAAGGCACGTGGTATAAACACGAATGGCTCTCAAATTCGGTGTGTTAAAACCGCTGATTACAACCTCATTCATTGTTTACACTTGTGTTTTATCTCAAATGGGGGCTCTATAGCGGAGGCAGATGAGAAAAACTCAAGTGAAAGCAATTAATGACCTTGTAACGAGCGATTCAGACACGATAAATTTGCGAGCCATCCGTGTTTGAGTTTGTACCACGTGACTCCTTGGTTACCTATTCGAGATAATCCCAACGGTTTCAAACACGGTCATATTCAGAACCTCAATTACAGTCTCGCTTCCACTAATTACGTCCTAAAATCTCTACGTCCAGTCAAATTAGAGAGCAGATTCGCCCTGCAAAGTTGGTATTTGCTGTATACCGTTTCGAACCAAATCGAGGAGAATCTGTAAACCCTTCTGAACTCGAAATAGAGATTTTATGATATAAATAGTAGAAGTGAGACCGTCAAAAAATCTCTCAAAACATCGTGGCGCTAAGAAGTAATACCAACTTAGCAGCGTGAATTTGTACACCTAATTGACTCGAAGTAGAGATCTTAGGAGGTATGCAGTAGAAGCGAGGCTGAATTAGAGATTGTAGGCCACATTCAGACACTCAACTCGGTTCTCAGTGTCACGCTGGTAAGTAATACCACAATTGCACAAAGAATATGTAAACCGATTTGACTCGTTCCAGGGAATTTAAGACGTAAGCAAAAGAAGCGCGACTACAGTTGATATTCTGAATGCGATCCTTAGAATGGAAAAAACACACGATCGAGTTTCCAAAGCGAGAGGGAAATGAATCAACAAATGGAGAAGAAACGATTTAGCGCAGTGAAACATAGAACGTAGTGATCCTCTCTTGCAAGAAGAAAAAAATATGAAAAAGAGAAAGAGGAGTGGGAGAGAGAGGCGCTTGAAAAACCACTTGCATATAAGTCGATGCAGGAAATGACGTCTCAATCAAAGGAAAACTGACGAGTGTCGGATCGCAGCAAGGCGTGACGAAGACGATGCGCTTAAAGAGCTTTTATTAGCGGAAGTGCTAGGGAAGGCGTGCCAGCGATTCAAATAGCCACACGGGCGTACCAGAAAGGTGAAAATTATCGAGAGAGTGAGAGAGAGGAAAAAAATCCACGATCATATTTCCATTCAACACCCTCAACACGTAAATCGGTCATAAAAACTGAAAAATACTGCAGTAAACCGAGACCATTCCGAGGAACCCGGGTGCCTCGAAGGTAAAAAAATCTAATTCGGCCATCAAACGACTTTCTCCCAGCTGGAGGCGGGGTTTGTGTATCGAGTGCTACTTCCGGCAAGTCGAATTTCGCTTTAAATGTAATTAGTCGTCATGAATACTTGAAATCGTGAATATGAAATTTGGCGTCGTTCGACATGATACATATTTTTCGGTTTATCGCACCCATCAAATACCGATCCAGCACTTGCATAAGTTAAAGGCTTTATTTATTCGAATCGTGATTCGAGGACCACACAGCATCTTAACTTCCGCTAGAAAGCCATAGGGAGAATATATTTTTTTCTTGAATACAATACTTTCCCTCAATGAGAGCAATGAGAAAGTAACAGCCAGAGAAAATTCCGGCGGATTTAATCTAATAAATCAGGACGGCGAATTTGAATGCAACAAAAAAAATATGTTCAGACCGTAATAGCTTTGGGTACAACCACAAAAAAATTGGGGAAAAAACATCTTCACCAGATGCACAAATTTCCCTTTGAAATGCAGATAATTATTTTCCCCAGGGCAAGAATGTTTTTTCTCCTTATCTACTGAATTTATGCTCACATCAAATTACCTCATGATCAACGGCGCAGTGATTTTAGAAAATATGAAAGCTGCCACGAGGTAAAAATAAGTCACGCATCCATGTAAATGATGGTTGTCTTGAGTGGCCAATGTTTTTCTTATCCGGATTCCACATGTCACGGCTGACATAGAACCTCTCGCTCAACATCTTCATCACAAAAGCCAGCGTACCGGAGGCGTATCGTTACCATGAGAACTGCAACCTGAAACTTTTATTTTTGCGAAAATTTAAACCCTAAGATACGGTATCCAACCATTAAACCCAAATAATTTTTATCCGGAACGAACTGCATACATTCCTTACTACAAACATATCACTAACCACAGAAATTATATAAAAATTGTATCTCTACGGCCTCCAAATGTTAATAACGGAAGGGAAACTCCAATGGTCATAATATTTATATAATATACTAAATGCTATGGCCATTAGAGTTTTCCTTTCATTATTAACTAACTACAGAGTTCATCCAGGAAGTATGAATGGAACTGAATAGAGTTTACCAAATTATGTCCCCAAAGCAAAGTCAAATTTACACACCAGGGCAGGATGACAGTTCCTCTCAATGTGGCTCTCGCCAAATTTGTTTTCCAAATATCTGAAACCCATAAAAATTATTCACTTGGCTTTATGTACACGTGTGGAATGGAGCAACTCCCAGGTTTGATCCCCGGGCCTACATTTTGCTACCAGACACTTGACTCCGTCACCATCCTAAACACCGACAGTACGTCGCGGTAGGATCTTATATACAGCTAATAGTCGTACTTACAAGAACCTATGGAAATACATCCTAACTATCTCTTAAATACAAGGTCAACATTCCTATTCTTTATTTTTTAACGACTTTCCCATCGATCCTCCTGTATCTGTCTATTTTCCATCTGCAAACGTGACATTCCTCGTTTCGGGCAAGAACGCGACGCGAGTATTTCGAAAAAGATTCCTCAAGATAAGGTTCAAGCATGAGTGACGAGCAGATACTTCACTCGGTACGCTTATACGCGTTCCGCAAACACTGTAAATTAAACGAGGACGCCGGAGATGACAGGACTCCACAGAAAAAAGCCAGACCAATCAACATTCCAGGTAGTACGTTGGCGCATCCCTAGAGTTAATGAACTAAAAAAATAATAAAACACTTTCAAGTATGTTTCCCGTTATTGCGACCATTTCTTATTTCATTTCTTTTGATTCATCATTTCTTTTGCTTCAATACAGAGTAATTATTATTAGAGATTAAATCTTATTTATTCCAAGTTTATGGACGGATACGAACTTTGACAAACAAATGGGTGGCAAGTGTGAGTCAAGAGGCATGTCACCGCAACATTGCAGCCTTCGGCAGACGGCAGTTGCCAACGTAAACAAGAACACGAGTAATTACAAGAATCGGTGAGGAGAGTTCAACGCCTGTAGTTGCTATCAATCCCTCGACCACCACTAACAATAAGTAAATTGGTTAAGGGATTTTGTTGGCGATACCTAGAAGAATATTTCATTGAATATAGATAAAACGGAATACGTTCAAGTTTTTCAAGGTTTAAGGAAGCGAATTGGCTAATATGAAGTATGAAGTAGATTCATCACAAAATTCACAACCAAACCTAACATACAATAAATACTTATATATTAATGAAAACGGCCCGTATTCGGGAATAAAATAGTAATAAAAATAAAGAAATGAGGTGAAGAAAACTAAAGACAAAAAGAAGTAAATTTTAGGACAAAAACTTATAAAAATATTTTAATAAAAGAATACTATAAACGATACTGCATGGAGAACAGTAGTTTTTTACATGCATATCTTCTCTATAGGACAGAAGAGAGAATGGACATTTTTATTTTTGACAAAGAGGACGAATGGTGGAAAAAAATAAAAGGAGAATATTTTTTATTTATTTTCCACTACCCCCGAAAACAGCACCTATGGCCTTTTACATCGGGGGGATCAAACGAGGTGACATGGATTTGAAGAGACTAGAAGGTCAATGGCGGAAACTCGGAAGTGGCACAGAAATTGGATGAATGCTAGATAATTGAGATGCAAGGATATCTTTTAAGTCGTCATTTGAAGGAGTGCTACTTAGCCCACTCGATTCAGAAATTTTAATGACGAAAATAGACATCTCGATCTTAATTATACGCAGCGGATCTGGGGAAAAGCCCTAAGGGGATTTTTTTTCCTGCTTTACCCAAGTCGCATCTCTACGATCCGTTACACTTTCCACAAGAAACGCATTTGAAAAAAAACAAGACAATTTGTGATGTCATATGGAGATTGGCATAGCTACACAAGCAGGCAAAAACTTAAAAAATATGACCAGCGTAAATAGAGAGCTGAAAGGAGGAGGGGAGACTGGTCCAATTTCTAGAGAAGCACGACCTCGCGCTATCAATAAGAGTCGAAATAGGTTTGGGATTTGGATCCGACTCAAGTTCCTTAATTGGGACACAAAAAACGGAAGATAATGATCATTCAGCGGTGAAAGCTGGGGGGCTTACATAGAGCGGAAGAGAGAGAGAGACAGCTTGCCACACCTATCACAATGTCACTTTCGTTAACCCATCGGTGAGACCGTTAAACTCGGAGCATGGCGAAGGAGTGGGGTTCGTTGAAAAATAGTTCAAATTTGACTTCCACCGCGAAGCATTACTGCAGAACGTTATACCTCAGAAAATGTGAAACTTCTCTCACGAATTGATACTGCAACCTACCTGGAAAGTACAGGAGGCAAGATGGACACGGCAACCAAATGGGCCGGCCATTTGGTATCTCAGTGTAGAATTCCTGGAAAGTTTTAGATCTAATATGGATGCATCATAATCAGGGACAATAATCGAACGAAAACTGTTGTGAAAAATGTTTGAATAGCGCCAAACACACACGGTGAAACACGCAAGTTGAAATTTTGACGTAATATCTTAAATAAATCCCAAGATAACATTGTCACTGTTGGCGTTAAAAATATTTTGCGACCACCAACCTAATATGGTAGACTGGACCATAATCACAAAAGTATATGAATTGATTTCCGAACTGACAGATTCAAAATGTCCTTTTTTCCTCGTACAATTAGGGATATGAATAGCAGTAAATATATCCAATACGAGTGTCTCAATGGATAGCAATGGAAGCTGCATGTTGGTAATAGGACTTGAAGCTAACCCAAATAACAGCATGATATTGCATGCATGCTTTTCTATTTTTATCTTTATTTAATATTGAAGTTTAGACTAGTATGTTATTAACAATCCTTTTTTATACGTGATATGTAGTGCATGTTTGGCGAGAATTTACTCCCTGCCGCACACCTTTATGGTGGCTTGCAGGGTATTATGTAGATGTAGACACGTAATTCCCGACGATCCGCTACTGAGTCATGTTGCAGAAGACATAAGACTAACATCAAAAGTATAAATTTAAGATTGGTTAGGTACATACATACATGTGCAGTCGACAACTGCTATTCCCTAACCATGGAATTTGTCTCTCATCTTCCTTACTCACTAACATCACACTCTTCAAAATATTGGTCGTTGGTAAAATCAATTCCTGTACCACTCAATCCGACCGTCTTATATATCTCTCTTAAGATGACACATCTGCCTGTCCTGCTGATGTAGTGCGGGGTATAAACATGTCAGCAGTGTAGCATCAAAGTATTGGTGTTATGGCTAACGTACACACCCCCTCAGCAATAACATGCAAGTTAACCTTGAGCAACCTGGGATTAACATAACTTGAACCTGAATGCAATAAGCGTGCCAATGTATTGATAATACCACATGTAATCCTGAATCTAACAGAGTGGATTGAGAAACAGCAAATACTGCTGAACTGGCGGAAGTAAATTCCAAGAGGATGAAAATGAATTGTCCCAGGTAAATTAGCAAGATTGAAATTACGAATACATGTAGAAAGATGTGAAAGAAGCACGGAAAAATAGGGTATGAAGAGAAAAATCACGTACGCTGAACCAAATTTTATGAGAATAATGATATGCAATTTTCCTCCAGTCAATTAATGTTATCCAACTAATTTAATTTCACCATAAAATTTTCAAATTTTCTATGCTCTTCTTTTCACCATTAAATGTTCTTGGAACTTTTCAATGCAATACATTTAGTCGCACACATATTTATTAAAAATTACAAAACAAGCAAGCATTCCTAAATCGAGTGATGTGGTTTTTTTGGGGTTTCTCCGCTATGTCGTGGTTGTCCACCAACGTTTCCCCTCCGCTGCTGGAGGCCCCTTCAGGGTTTTTAGGGTCGCGAAAGTATTAATCAATTGACATTCCTAAATCATTAATAAGTACCAACACCTCCGGCCTGAATATATGTATATATATATAACCAGGCTTTACGGCCACAACCCCCAGTTAGGTTTTAATTGGCTGTGCACACTCACGTAAAGGAAACGACGCATATGAGAGATGTGAGTGCATGTAGGAAGGAATTTTATGGCTTCCCGTCCCATCGTCGCCAAGAGGAATAACAGGAAATACGAAAGAAATCATTCACCTCGCCCTATTAGGTTTTGGTTTCGTGCCACTGATTTCTTGAGGCCAGGAATCAATTCGCAACAGAAACACCGTATTGCCCACGAAACATAAGAAAACAATCGCTCCAGGAAGTACGTAACTGCCGAGGGGAAAGGGAAGGAACCAGGTGACACGCCCACGGAGGAATCGAGTTTCCGGCATACACACCTTCCGGTTCGTCCTCGAAGAGATGGGTGCCATCGGTGCCCAATTTGAGTATGATGCAAGATTTTCTCGGAAAAATGCAAAACAAAAACACTTAATCAATTCGGACAACCGGAAGCTACCACAAAATAAGCAAAGCATATTTTTAATTAAGCAAACTGAAATCTAAGCCTCAACGAACTTAATCGAACACTTGTCTTTCAAAATGTAATTGGTCTGAATTGTAAACGCTATCGTAAACGTAAATGGTGTATTGAATAAATTCGAAACTGCCAAATCGTAATGCAATGTATCAAATATTTCCTGTCTACTATCACTAGAGTAAATATTTATCTAATAATCAATAACTATTTGCAATAAGTTTCGTTCACGTCACTACGCTAAACGCTAACCAATTTTTTTGCAAGTAAGTTATTTTCGTTTCCTGTCATTTAGTAATTTACGACTAGAACACCAAATAATCGTTTCACTTCAATTCACAGCAAAATTTTGTAAGAGCTCTGTGGGAATGGCTTAATACGCATGATATAAACGAGAACTTACTATGGTTCACCGGTTTCAGTAAGAAACTGTGATCGTAAATTGAGACATAATTCCCGCAGAAAATTTACCATTGCCAGAAATGGGAGCAAAATAAGTTTTTGAAACCGGTTCCATACGGATTTACGCGCAATTCACGGAGGAAAAATAGAGATTAAGGCGCACCAGTAGAAGCATACCACGGAGACCGATAAAATGCAGCGAAGCGTAAGAATTCTGTGATGCCAGAAACCTCAGTTGACATGGTGATAGCGAACTAAACAAGCATTCACTTTCGAGCGCACCAAATGTTGCGACTAAACGCGTTAGATTAAAATCTCAGTTCGTTTTTCCTTTCCCAACGTTAGCCTGAACGCAAGTATCATATATGCTGTGATTATGTGAACTTAAGAATTTCGATGGGAAAACAAAAACGATTCTCTATCGATGAGTTAAAAAGGTAGGAGATATAATAACATCTGCCGTGAAATCAGTCTCTCGGTCAATGTCACCACGGATCAATCCCTAGAGACGGGCGCCGCTTGGGGAAAGGAAAAAAACGTATATAATAATCGTGACGAAACTCTGACGACATCGCAGACAGAACGCAACGAGGACATGGACGAAAGGTCTTATCACGCGGGTGTAAGTGGGACAAAGGGAAATGGCTTGGGAGAGACGGAAAAATCCCAACAATCAAGCCGTAAATATTCTAAATGTGTCCGCTACATGGGATAAGGAATAATGTACCGCAATAAGAACATCTAGGATCAATACGTCTTTTTTTAAAATTTTATCACGCTCAAGAGACATTCCCAGATTGCAATATCTTTTATATTGATTTTACATCCTAAGTTTATCTAATATAGTATTCCGAAACATGTCGCGGGATCATATTCAATGGCAAAATATATTTTTAAATAAAATATCTACGTCTTCAGACTCTTGATTAGTGAAACATTCCATAACTAAGAAGCACGAATTTATTTCTAGCTCAATATAATTTCACAGATAGAATAAAAATAATTGAAATGTCAACTGCTGCAGAATACCAGTGTTCCGATTTTCTCATTGAAATTAACAGGGAGATATTTAAATTATTTTAAATTAATTAAATTTAAACCCTTTCCGCATGACACTCGGTATTTAGGTACGAGGTATAAGTGTAACAGCTAGAGGAATTTCCTAGGCATTTAACCACAAATAAATAAAAAACATAACTAAAATGTTAACTGTAAATATTATAAAATGCCATCCGAGCAAACGCCCTTGATAATCCGAAAGCAACCCAATCATTCAAAAAAAAGGATTCAGGCATCAGCTCCAACGGGGAAAATATTAAGAATGTTGTGATATACTGATTATGTAGCTGCAATGGTGGGACGAAGAGAAGTACATATCAGAAATGCACAAATAAAAGATACAGACGAGATATCACTTAAGTTAACGTAAAAACAACACAAAAAATTATAATACGTCATCGAGTCACAGAAAGCAAGATCAGTAACAATTAGTGAAATAAAATTACAGAGGTTGAGTATAATTGCAACATGTAAAATTGAATAATATGCTGCGGAAGAAGCAAAAAGAAAAAAATGTGTAATGAGCATCAACAGGAAAAGGCCAATTTGGTAGCCATGAAGGTACCACGCCTGGAATACACATGGTTGCCGATGTAAATGGGAGGGTGTGCTTGAATGGCTTGGGATTGATTCCGGTACGTAACTAAGGACTCACTCGTATGTTTTTACATTGTGTTACGAGATTATTCCGTACCGGAATCAATCTCGTACGATTCAAGCACACCCCCCAGGGCATTATGAATGCATACAACTTTACATAGAGGTACCAAATTACATTATGCGATACAAACTTATAAGTTGGAGCACCTAAAAACCCAATTCTACAACTAACGGATTAAAGACTGAACTAACATCTGGAAAAACAAGGTTAAAGTTAGGGACGACCTCATTGGAAGATTCAGGATCATTCTCCTTCATAGTAGTGACTCATGAATGATGACAGTTGAACAAAAGGCAAGATTGGAAGCAATTGTAAGATGCGCCAAATAATACTAGTGAAGATGAAATGGATGGACCAAGCAGGTAACTAAAAGGATCAAAGAGGTGTAGAAGATATAGTAAATCCGATGAAATTCAAAATCTGAGGCAGAACAATCTCATGGGAATTATTTTGAATCTGAAGTCTTAAGTAAATAATCGCGGAGGAAAGATAAATTGAGACAATTGGCAAAGAGAGAAGTAAATAAGGATTTGATATAGGTCATAAATGAATAGGTTAGTCGAGAACTGAATCAAACGAATCTCAGGAGTATGAGAGAGGATACCAGAGAAGATGACGCCGTTCATTTTAAAGATTCGAATCAATTAAAATGGACAAAAATCAAGGAAGTGACGAAGTAAAAGGAAATAGCCAGTATAATTTCCCAGGCGAAAGAGCATTTTACCATAAGAGGATTATGCTTACAGCTGCAAATACAAGCGTGGTAGTAAGGAAACATTTCATTAGAACATACATCTGGAGCATTCTACTATATGGCAGGGAAGCATGGACAATAACAGCAGCAGAGAAGTCAAGGCTAGAAGCGTTTGAAATGCGGTGCTACCAAAGAATGATGAAGATAAAATGGATCGACCGAGTAGCAAACGAAGAAGTCTTAAGAAGAGTGGGAGAGAAGAGATGTCTACTGAAGACCTTAAAAAGAAGACGGGACAAGTTAATAGGCCACATCTTAAGACAGGATGGCCTAATGAAGACAATAGTCGAAAACCCTAAAAAGAAGACAGGACAACTTAACGGCCATATTTTAAGACAGGATGGCCTAATGAAGACGATAGTCGAGGGAAAAGTAAACGGGAAGAATGGAAAAGGCTGACCTCGTATGAGATATATGAAGCAAGTTGTGAAGGATTTAAAAGAGAAAAATTATGTCAATATGAAGAGTTTGGCCGAAAGAAGATTCGAGTGGAGGGCTGCGTCAAACCAATCCTAGGATTGATGACCCATGATGATGAAAAAAAAATGACTCCAAGACGGCCGATTCCCACCCAAGCCACCCAATAAAGGAAATGCACAATCTTGGGAAAACAAGAAAGCAGATACTCACCGTCCAAGGAAAAGGCTTGGGAAGTTCTGAGAGCTATACACGCTGCTACAGCGGAACTTGCACAAATGCGGAACGGAGTCGGAATGAAAGACCGATTCACGTCCCGTGGTGTGTCGAAATAAGGTATTCGCTTAGTGGGAAGAGACGCGCCCCCATTGGGAAAAAAGACTGAATTGAGGGGAGAAATTATTTTCACCTCAAGAGAGCGGCAAATATCTTCACGCTCGACGATTAGAAGGTGGTCTGAAATATGATAATGACTAATTAACTCGGAACCGAACAATAAAAGTGTCCCATATTTCAAAAGAGAAAGAAAATAGTGCGGTTGAGGGACCCCTACCTACCTGCGCGCGGGCTATCAAAGCAACAAAGGAATGTGTTTCATATGATGAGAGGGATCAGTGAAGAAGGCAGAACCTAATAGCACTCCGGGGAAAGAGTTAAGGATATCCGCTCGGGCAATATTTCCTGGACCATTGTCAGAATTTCTCAAATCCAAAGGTATTATCATACAATGCATACGAATCAAGACCCCAAAGACTTGGAGTGGATGACAAAATTCACAGCACCAAGCCAGAACATGCAGCCAGTGTATGGGATCCGAATGAATTAGTTTTGATCACAGAACTAGACAGTGTGCAGCGTAGAGTAACTAGGTTTTTTGAAAGGTGTTACGACGAGTTTAGCAGTGTATCAAAATTAGTAGAATAATTAGGTTGGGAATTAGCATCAGATCGTAGTTTAAAATACCGATTTAATCTCCTCAGAAATTGAAAACAGATAGGTTTTCAAAGATGTTATACATATAAAAAAAAACCTGCGTATTATGCTATGTTTGATCGGATAAACAAGATAAAAGAGATAGATTGTCGACCGATAGATTTAGATAGATATAGTTTTTCCGCCGTACTATACACACAATAGGCAGCATAGCATAGAGATAGGTACGTGAAATATTGTTAGTGTAGTGTGTAGTGCATGATGCATGTCTTAACATTACTATCCCATACATGATATGTTACTGCAGACAATTATATGTAAATAAATACTATAAAAACCAATAATCCCTTTATTACTATGTAGATACTAGCCATCTAGTTAAATTAGTGTATGTTTGGTTATCTTCACCCCCTGCCTGCAATACCCTCGCGTTGGCTTGTAGCGTATTGCGTAGATGTCGATGAAGTCAAAGTTAATCTTCAACGCCAAATTCTGATTTGATAGTTACCACCCAACTCGATTTCTTCTCCCTTTCTTTCTTTCTAGGCAAAACTCCTTCCAAGCATTTACTCAGGCATCCCCTTCATTAAATTCCCTGTTAAAACTCACTATCTTCCACTAAACAGCTTCATTCCTAATCGATGATAAGTTTAACTAAAATAAAAGTAAAATTCTTGATACTCCGGAGTGATGCATCAGTAGACGTTGGGTAATTCTTTGTTCAACGTTCATGAACTCCATTACCAAGAAATACTTTCACCAGTATTTTCCTATAGTCACTATATATGATGTCATTGAGCGAAACACGAACTATTCCCTGAAATCCTTCCTGCACAGATCACACACCCAATAGGCAGTTAAAGCTACCGTAACGTACATTATTTTTGTTATTAAATAAAACGAATCCTGATAATAAGCATATTAATCACCAGCGCACACCACGAATTGAATTTTTGACGATTCGGATAAAATGGATAGAGCAGGCCAAAAAGAAAGAAGTTCTGAGATGAGTGGGGAGAATAGAGAAGTCTGATGAACACTAAAAAGAAGACTGAAAACCATATGAAGGTCATTTCTTAAGACATGATAGTCTGATAAACACATAGTCGAGGTAAAAGTGAATGGGAAGAATTGAAAAGGAAGGCATCGTATCAGAAGCATAAAAAAGTGATGAAGCATGTGAAAAAGAAGATTTAAGTATGAATAGATTAGCAGATAGGAGATTTGAGTGGAAAGCTTGGGAAAAACATAATTAGTAATGTTTACTTATGATTATGACGTTTCATACCATAGTTAAGGTCGTCAAATGAGAAATGCTCGCTCAAAACAGAAAGTTACAGACAGTAATGAATATTTCTCGGAAGGTGTATAGCAGGGGATTAATCATCTTTTTGATTTTCCAAAAACATAGTTGCTTAAGTATACCTATTATTATTACACTTTCCAACAGAGCTCACCAATCTTCGCTGGGCTTAACCACAATTTTCCGATGCGTCTGCCATTTGTCATTCACCTGTTGGTGCTAGCCTAAATATTGCTGCGGAGCCTAAACTGCCTTATAATTGAGGTTGGACAGCAAATTAGCCAGTTAGGAAGAGAAAGGTAGCTGAGACAAAGGAGGTTGAGAGATTTTAACCCAAATGCACCCAACTCTTTCTCTTCCCTAAGATAATTTTTCGCTCATGGCTCCATAATTGTCCTAGATGGTTTTATAATGAACAAAACAGGGGCTACCTGCTTAAAACGAGCCTGAATTACCGGAGGAAAAACATGAAGGTAGCGAAATTAGGAGGGGAATCAGCAAACAAGGGACCGTATTCCGACACACAATGATGGGAAGTGAAGTTGAGGAATACCTGAACATATTCTTTAAATTCATGTTACTGGGACCCTCCCCAAGTTGTCCGGAAAAAAATTATAATCACTATGAAAATATTTTCCGCAGGAAATGGTTGACGAAAATGAGAAAAGGAGAGGGAGAGAGAGTGTGGGGAGGGTGGAGTCGAAGGAGAGAATTAAAAATGAGGAATTTAGGCGATAATTATGACGAGACGGATAGAAAGCGAATCAGTGTGGTGGGGGGGGGGGGAGGTTCGCGAGAGGGAATGAATGGGCAGTCTTCAGGGAAATGGATCGTGGGAAAGGAAGGGGAGGGGGTGGAGGCGGTATGAATACCACAAGGCATCAGTCTGGGGCCTGAACATTCCCATGAGGGACTCTAAGAGCCCTCGGCGATTTTTTTCTTTACCTCCCACCATCTCACTGCGTTCACATTGACATTTTTGCAAGACGCTCTTCATTAGAGAGGGACCGGTCAGAAATAAAAGCCAAGCAATCCGATTTTTGTGAAAATAAAAAAAAACTATACCAAATGACCCCGACCAGCTTCAACGGTCTCTACTCTTGAAAATGCTACGTAAACGCTAAAATCGTTTCACCTACATCTATGCAACACCCTGTGAGCCACAACGAGGGTGTGTGGCAGAGGGTGATGGTCACCAAAAATACACTTCTGACATGCAACTACGAGCTATAATTATACTACTAAATGGAAACGCGCTAGGTATATGAGTCACGTGCAATTAGATAGTTAGTGTCTACAGAGTAACGAAGTTTCTCTCTGACCAGGTTTTCTCGAAATATATTTATCTGCTACATAGTTTTTTGTATGATAAAGGGGTCTCAAAAAAAGTGTGGAATAATGCGAATTTTATTTCCTTTCATAATTTCTAGGTTCTACGAAGTGTCCTCACATTCCATTTAAGTAACCTGTTCTTTTAAATTGCCTCTGATTATCAGAATGTCCTCCCTTTTCTAGTGGATATCCTTCTCTTCTCATATCAATGCATTCACAAATTCGTTTCGCACCAGCCCTTGAACCAAACGTCCTATCCGACGAACTCAAAGCGCTTTCCACACAGCATTCATTCACCGGTATACAAATGAAAGATTTCAGCCAATGCTGAGAATGCAAACCCGAAGCCTCAGGATACGAAGTCAGCACTCTAGCCATTCAATTTCTCACCCTTACACGTCTAGTGCAAGTTATTGACTAATGAATTCATACAAATGGCTACCACATTAATAAAAAAATATATTTCTTCATAATTACCAACTGCCATTTAATTACACTTGCTAGGAGAAAGCATTAATTCTTCTAATAACGAAGTAAAACATCTATTTGCGCTAGTACACAGGGCGTTTGGTGATAATGAATTCCCTGCCAAACACCTTCGAGGCGACTCAAAGGGTAATCTGAGGATGCAGTTATATTTCTATACCTAATCGAATTTTTTTTGAGCACCTAGGCCGTTATACTGCTGAAAAATCTGAAAATAATACGAGACTACTTAATCGGCCATATCTTGAGACATGATGGCCTGATGAAGAAAATCGTCAAGGGACAAGTAAACGGGAAGAACTGCACATGAAGGGCTCGTATGAGATATATAGAGCAAGTAGTTGGGGATGCGAAAGAGAATAGGTCTACTAATATGTGGAGACTAAATTTTATTTTCAAGCGGAAACTTTTGCAGAACGCAGGAAAAATTCCAACTGCGACTCGGGTTTCAATTGTAGGCATCATCTACATCTACATAATACCCTGCAAGCCACCACAAGGGTGTGTGGCAGGGGGTGATTGCTCACCAAACATGCACTACATATCATGCATAAAAAAGGAATAGTATTAATATAGTAGTCAGAACTACACTATTTAAAAAAGATAGAAATTGCAAAGCAAACATGCAAAAACATTCTGTTAGTAGGGTTAGCTTTAAGTACACATACCAACATGCAGCTACCAATGCTATTCATTGCTACTCTCCGATAGGACATATTTACCGTTATTCGTATCTCTAATTGTGCGAGGGAAAAAGGACATTTTGAATCGGTCAGTTCGGCAATCAATTTCTCTAATTTTATGATTATGGTCCAGTCTGCCATAGTAAGTTGGGGTTCGTAAAATCTTTTTAACATCATCACTGAAAATATTGCCTTGGAATTTGTGGAAGAGATTAAGTCTAAATTTCAACCTGCGATCTGACAATGATTCCCATTTCAATTCATTTAATAGACTGGTTACGCTAATATAATTATCGTATCGTCCCTTTACAAATCTTGCCGATCTTCGCTGCACACGTTCAAGTTCATTACTTAGACCGATTTCGTAGGGATCCCATACACTGGCAGCATATTCCAAATGAGGTCTAACAAGGGAAAAGTAGCTGATTTCTCGCACATGATCGTCACATTTACCCAATACTCTTTTAATGAAACCCAGTTTACGATTAGCTTGACCAATTATTTCACTTATATGTTTACCCCAGGAAAGATCAGGAAAGATCATCATCTATAGGTTAAGACCTTCTTGAAGATGATGGTTATGGATTGAAATCCGGGTAGTGGAAGTTTGAAATTTTCCCGTGTTTTCGTAAAATTCAATCGACCTAAAATAAAATTTAGCGATGGAATACCACCCTGAATCTGATGAACGTGTTTTATTCCGAATATATAGAGGTTATCGAAGATCGGCAAGATTTGTAAAGTGTGGGTATGATATCTATATTAGCGTAACTATAACTATATTAGATGAACTAAAATGGGAAACATTATCAGACCGTAGGTTGAAATTTAGACTTAATCTCTTAATTAAATTTCCATACAATATTTTCACTGATGAGGTTAAAAATATTTTTGGCTATGGTAGACTGGATCATGATCATAAGATTAGAGTAACTGATTGCCGAATCAACAGATTCAAAATGTCCTTCTTTACTCGTACAATTGGGGATATGAATAGCTGTAAATATATTCATAAATACCTATATTAGCCCCTGCGCGCCATCTCTTGGTCGCCACTCTTGGGCAATGGGTGATATAAACCCCCGCAGATTTCACAGAAATTTGACTTTGGCTCGGTGGTGCAATGGTGAGCATTCCGAACCGAATATTTGAAGGTCCGTGGTTTAATTCCCGGCTGTGTTGTCATCTGGCTTAATTCCATCTTCACCACCTTTCTTGTGTTCGTTCTTTTATGTGTTATCTATCCCTATTCCTTATTCTATATATAGCGTAGGTAGTTGAATATTACATGTAATAAGGAGCTAACCCACGTCCAGGCATTACTCATGACTATTCAACATAAAAGTTACCTAGAAGTACGTACGATCGGATTAAGTTGTTTCTTACTCTCAGCCGCGTGATTCTCGTAGGCTTTTCTACCACAGCAACAATTGGCAACAATGCAATTCCACATCAATAACAACAATGATCTGCAAGATTTGTAAAGGGACGGTATGATAACCATATTAGCGTAACCAGTATATTACATGAATTAAAATGGGAACCATTGTCAGATCGTAGGTTGAAATCTAGACTTTATCTCTTAAATAAATTCCAAGATAATGTTTTCACTGACGACGTTAAAATATTTCGGAAACTCCCAACTTACTATGGTAGACAGGACCATAATCACGAAATTAGAGAAATTGATTGCCGAACTGACAGATTCAAAATGTCCTTTTTTCCTCGTACAATTAGGGGTATTAACAGTTGCAAATATATCCAATAGCATAAATACGAGTGTATCAATGCATAGGTAGTTGCATATTGGTATAAGGTCTTGAAGCTAAACCAACTAACAGCAAGTTTTTCATGCTTGCTTTGCTATTTTTATCGTTTTTAAATGGTGAAGTTTAGACTAGTATATTATTACTAATCCTTTTTTTATGCATGATATGTAGTGCATCTTTGGTGAGAATTGACCCCCTGCACACACCTTTATGGAGGCTTGCAGGGTATTATGTAGATGTAGCCGATAGGAAGTTCGAGTGGAGAGCTGCGTCAAACCGATGTTGTAAGAATGTTGATTTGAGGGCGTTACAAGTGTCCTAACGGCAGCAGCATCGACGAACGTATGCCATCACCGGTGGTCCGACGACGATGTAAAATACAGCATGTCGATATCGAATGATCACGACGCCGCGCCGCCGCCGAGCGCGGCCAACCCCTCTACGGTCGGCCCGCAATATCTCTCACGGCCTGCATGATTTGCCTTCCGTGACGCCGGGCCAAGACCGGAGCGGCCGCGGGAGCATCGCGGTGATTCACGGCGGGAGAGGAAAAGCAGACGTAGGAGTGGGGATGGGATATAACACTCCTCTTGCCAGAGCCCACAAAAACAAACGAGAAGTCCCCGTGCGCAACATGATACAAGGTGAACTACAGTCCCCCCCCCCCCTACTTCACCATGAAAGAGCGGTTACGTGATTGCTGGTTGGTTTTTTTTGGTGGAAGGTGACCGACAGGATAGGTGGGTTTTTTGGATAGGGTACTTTTTTTTAGGGAAACGGAGGAAGATCTCCGATGGGTTGAAAATTTAATTTATTAATGTAAGTGACCAACGGATCAAAAAATACTTTATATTAATTTACAATTTAATGACATTAATAGCTAATATTTCACGCGCCTCGTCAATGCACGTTGCCTTTAAAAGACAGTATGTAGATTGCTGCTCATGGTATTCTTAGGGAACGTTATTTAAATAGTGAGAACAAAAGTTCCCTTGAGGTCAGCCGAAACCAGTTTTTGGCAGGAAATAAAGTTCCCTTTCGTCTGATAAAGGATGTGGGAATAGTAGTTTGTTTTAGGCCAGCGGACCCAGTTTTTGTTGGAACTAGAGTTCCCTTTAGTCTTATAAGACTAACATTTTCCGCGGGTTGTTATCAATGTGACTCTTGGTTTCATGCCATTGAGGTATTAACGTTGTAGTATTTTTTCTACGCCTACATGGTGTTGTGATCCATGACATGATTCACCCCCTGCCACACACCCTTGAGGTGGCTTGCAGGGTATTATGTAGATTTAGATGAAGAGGGCGGCCGGCGTCAGTATTAGCCTGCTCTAATCAAAAGGCGTCATATGATCTACGGATTTACGTTCTCATCCGAGTGCCCGGCGTTGATCTTGAAGTACTCCATGCACAGTACACATACACAAGGACTGGTATAACAATAAAAATGTCCGCCACTTACGGGATCCGAACTCATGCCCTCGAGATGGGAAGCTACAACTCTAGCCACCCAAACAACCCGATCCACTGGCAATTCCTATGATGAAAAATAAAACCGAACTTCGTATGTCATAATCTGCAAATCTCAGCTAAAAAACCTCATGAAGTTCTCATAGGGTAAAAAGGCTCATCGTGGTCACTTGACATCAGTTCTAAGATAAGTTTGACTCAGCTCTCCACCCGATATCGCCAACCAGCTAGCGTCTTCATGTTATCAGAAGTCTTCTATTTTAAATGCTTCACTACTTATTCCATATATCTCATACGAAGCATTCGTTTGCCATATATGCTTCCCATTCACTTTCACCTCGACATTTTCATAATCAGACCATCACGTGAGAAATTAATTTTTTCCGTCTTCTTTATTTAGGTTCTCATCAACCTCTCTCCCTCGCTTATTATAAATTCATTTGCACCGCGGTTCATGTTTTTTCCTTCACCATTCCTCTGTAACACAGCATTTCGATGTTACAAAACAGCTGGATTACATGCTGAAATTGGAATATTTCGCTTATCTAAGGCGTATACTAGATGAAAATGACTTAAATGACACCGAAGGTTGCAATCGAAGGCAGAATAAGTGAATTCTGGACAAGCGAGGAAGAGCGAGTAAAAGAAAAGGGGTTAAAATGGTATGAAAGGAGTCATGAAATATGCAGATCCAAACAGGAAAAACAGCGCAGAAACAGGAGCCATAAGGCAAAATATATGCAGATAATACTTGGAACCCTTCATTAAAGCCTACGCAAACCGATAGAATTGTCTCATAAAAATTATGACTAAATCAGTAAGAATTATCGGATGAGAATATCGCTGGCCAAGAATGTCTTCTCAACGAGAAGGGAACAAAATTGAAAGTGGTGTTTCCATAGAGACGTGAATTACAATGTAAGTCAACACCATAAATTCATTGCGGCGTTGTAAAAAAATTCAGTGTTCAACCCGAATGTTGGTTTATGATAGGTGAGGGTAGAGCTCACCCCGCACTAAGCCATTGACATGTGAAATCCACACATTCAGGGTAGAAGGGGCCAATTCCTTTCCTTGTGGCGTTCTTAGGATGTGAAAATAGGTCCTTTCGTTAAGAAGATGAACAGAATGGGGTCGTTTACCATATTTTTTTATTGCCGAATCTGATAGAGTTTGTAAAATAAAAGGACCCGTATTTTTCCGTTTTCTGATCCGACAATTATTTCCCGAGTTATAAGCGGCGAAAAACTGATGTTTTTAACCCTTTCGGAAAAGTGGGTGTGGTGCAACCTCTGACGTATATCAACTTCGTCCAATCACAACTGAGCCCGCGAAGCTACTTCGCCTTATCGCAAAGGGGGGGACACAACTGACTCGGCCAATGGGAGCGATTTCGACAGCATCTGTGCGAGCAGACCTTCCGAGAACCCCCCTCCACTCCCTTCCCCATCCCCTGAAAGCAGTCAAGGACGGGAGGAAAATGACGTCGATGTTATCACAGCAGCATTTTCGGTGGGCGTCACCTTTTGCTAATTTTAATTTTTGATTTATGAGTGAATGGTTGTGGTTAGAAGATTAATTTTTTCACTAAAATTCGTTTTTCGTTTCCATCTAACGATTTCGTGTACAAAATTGCGATTTCGGTTCCGAGTAAACGCCCCCATTGAGAGGTTTTAATGAAATGGATCTAAAGAGGGCTAGCCGATTGGAGGTGAAGTCCAATGAGGATGCGTTAAACATGGCAGAAGAGTAAAGTTTAGTTGGAAAAGATCGTGAACAGCAATAAGAGTCGGCCGAAAACAATGCGACGGAATTTTTAAGAAGTTAACATAGGGGAGAAGAACGTAAATGCGGATGAAACGGAAAATGTTCTGAATCCAAGAAGACGGAAAGAGGATATGAAAAATAAAGGTGGTATTTACAGAAACGACTTGAGTGAAGGAATGCTAAGATAAGACATACGTATGATGACAACAAACACGACCTGTGTACTTTTACTTTTCAGTATCTTTAATTCCGACGTGTTGTGAACTTCTTTTTCCATGATCTACGGATTTTAGTGCCGGTTAAACACGATTATCATTTAATTAGAAAATGAATCACGTGAAACGCGTACAAAATGAATACCAAGAATCTCTAATCAGGGGTTCTTTGGAAGAAAGAATATGAAATGTAAGTTCAAAGCTTGCATGCCCAAGAAAAAGTATGCTATGACGAAATAAGAAGCAGAATTCAGACACTCATTGTTAGGGAAAAATCGCTACGACTAAAGAATAAGCGCAAGAGATAAAAAAAAGCAACAAAGATAAGTTCATATCAATGACAGGAGAGTTCAAAGCCCTTCTTTAAGAAAGCTCAAACTTTTCATGAAGATCAGCGAGAAATTCAAACAGAAGATATAACTTTTTATATCGTTATGCATATTTTCATACACTTTCAATTATAGAAAATAAAAGAATTAAACTTTGTAAGGTTCACTTTATATTTGAATAAGCACTTATTTAAATATAAAGTGAACCTTAGAAAGTTTCATTCTTTTATTTTCCATTATGGTAGGGTATCACATAGTCAAGCCTGAAGTTATCAGCTATACACTTTCAATTGTTTGGATATTCAATATTTATTCAGGGTGTTCATGATTGAAAATCTACTAACCTTCGTTGAATAAGATAAGGCATTCTGATAAATTTAATACCATGAGACATCAGCCAACAGTGGTCGTGAAAATACGTAGGTTAAAATTAACAAGCAAAATAAATTAGCTTCCCAGGGCCCTCTGCTAAGAGCCTGACGCTCGAAGGTTTATTCAATAATCATCCATAACCCAATTAGGCATGAACATTAACGGTCGTCGACAGAAGAAGTAGAGAGCTGCGTTACACCAAACTTGGGTATGGTGACCAGCGTTGATGATTGTGATCACTCCATTCATAATCAAGCTGAACTGAAAACGAAGACACCTCCACGGTTTCCCGTCATGCACAAAAGGCTGGACTCGACACCATGTACACTACGCTCTAATTCGTATGCAAAGCAGCCATTAAAGGTTAGTTAATAGGACGCCTAGATACCAAATTGGAGTTTCAAGGTGCCCGATTTTCCAACGGCCTGGGCCGGCAGCACCAAAAGCTGATAATGTACGCCTCGTCACAGAATCGAATCATGAATATGGATAATCTTTCATTTCTCCAACGTTATCTTCCCCCCTTCAAAGGAAATTTTCAAGAAAGACGCAGCACTTGCTCTAAGTGTAATGTATGGACGGGTAGTGCTGGACTACGAACCGGGTTCGAATAAGGTGTGGAATCACGGATCTATCTTTCGCGTTATCGCAATCTTTATCGTTAACGCTTACCCCTAGAGTAGCGTAGGGTTAACAATAATCGTCTATAAAATTCGCTCCCCTGATTGTAATAAGCGATTTGAAGCGCTGTACAAAAAATGAAGAATGGATATCACGTTCTCTCTGAGCTAAGTATAATCAATAAATAACGATAACGCTAGCGCACGCGTTATGAAGAACCATGATCGAGGCGAAGGATTCGAATCTGGATTTAAGATAGTGGATATAGAAGGTGTTGCAAACAGTTCCGTGAAATGCACCTGCATCTATCGAAAACTCTTGTAAACAACTGGCCCATTAGACTTTAAACTGTCGCTTCAATTACTGCAACATTATTGCGTCACAATGAACGTAATGCCACACCTAATAACAATCTGGGCCGCTGGATAGGGACTATGAGGAAATGTGGTAGATGTTTTTGACGAGATAATGGTCCGAAACAACAGGAGAAGAGCTAGAAAAACGAAGGAAGCCCTCTTTTCCTTCGCACGTATCGGTCCACGAGGAAGGAAGTCTAGTCGAACCGTCAGGAAACGGGCGTGCGGAAGAGGAAAGGACGCATTACGGGAACGGTGTCGCCCGGCGAAGTGCAATGCTCCATTAGGGACGGGTAAGTCACGAGAGAGGAAAGGAAAATTGTGAGGAGGAGAAAAACGTGGTCGCGAGAGTCTTCGCGGAACTCGAGTGTACGCGAGAGCCCCTTCCTCTGTTTCCGCACATAAAAACAGGAGAATCGATCGAAACGAAATCCGACATATTTCCTTCAAATTTGTCAGGTAACCACGACGATGTTTATTTCAAAGTGCATTTGGAGAATGATATCGAGGAGGCTGGAGCCGTAATCGTATATCTACATAATACCCTGCAAGCCACCATAAAGGTGTGTGGCAGGGGCTGAACTCTCACCAAACATGCACTACATATCATGCATAAAAAAGGATTAGTACTTGCATAGGTACTGTTCAAAACTACGCTATTTAAAAAAAGATAAAAATAGCAAAACATAAGTGCAAAAACATATAGTCAAGTACGTCGAAAAATACTAGGAACGCATTTCATTTAAGTAAAATTAATTATACGGTACCGCACATGCCATTATGGAAATTAGCAAGATATTCCACAGAGAAAAAAAAATCATTCGTCTTGACCGGGACTCGAACCAGGACCCCCTGATTTCCGACCGGTGCTCTACCAGTTGAGCTACCAAGGCACCCTCTATCTGTGTGGAAATTATATAAAAATTTCAGCGGTTAACGCCGCTTAAGTTTTCGCGGCCAGTTCGTGGTCTTCGAATTAGCCATTATGGAAATTATACACCAATCGTATATTGTATTTTTGCCTCAATGCATGTCATGACTTAGCAAAACAAACAATACCAAGGTTACCAATGATAAGGTTCGGCGTGGTATTCGAAATTAAGTTTAAAGTTATATTTAAATATGCTTTTTTGAATCTTTGAGTATGTGCGACACCGTGATATTTGTTAAAGTTATTGTAATAATGCACTATTTATTATTTTACGCTTATAAGAAAATACGTACATGTTTTATCGAATTATAACGAAATTTATCTGGTGTACCATAAGGTTTTATGCTAAAAAAGCGTCGAATTACCAAAAAATGAAATCGGTAAATTGCATTTTTTTTACACTGTACCTATGGCTAATATAAACAATACTTTCAGGGTTGACTTGGTAGAATTGTTTCATGATGAATAAGAACAAAAAAAAAATTCTAAATCCACATAAAATGTTTCATTTTTATGTGAATTACAAAGTTTTGCTTGGTTCTTATTAATCAATAAGTATCACTATAAGAACATGCACATAAAGTTTCATGCAAATCTGTACATAGACAAAAATCGCCACAGCCACATTAATAGCAGACTTAGATTTTAGGTGTTCCAATGTCTTGGGATATATATCATACAGTCTGATCTCAGCTTAGAACAACTTAACTTCATTCTCCATGCTAACATTAGAGCCCGCAACCTTTGATTTAAATAACAGACCGACATGGCTACCACAGTTGGCTAAGATGATATGGAAGAGTTCATTATTTCACCTGACATCTTCCTCGTCATCTCAATAAACATCCCATTCGTCGGAAAATCAACCGTCGCAAACACAGCCAATCATTTCGGGTTATATGGAGGGAGTAGAGAGCTATTCGGATTCTTCTAAGGTTAGGGTATGCAGCAGTTTAATTCCGGATTACGAAAAATAAAAAGCCTCTTCTGCTACTCTCCTCGTAGCAAATAACAAGACACTTAACAAGGAGCAAATGGAATCCGCGAATCAACATCCGGCCAGTTTCCACGGAGACAGCACTTCCAGTTTCGTATTACGAGTTTCCGCGAAGAGTTGGCATGAGTTCTTTTTTCGCCTTTTCCTCCAGCATTCTCCAGGCCAAGAAGATATTCTAGATACGCTACTCTTGAGAGCTAGTGACAGTAGTCGTTCCAAGCTATAGTTCGCCAACCGTAGAAGATTATTATCTCTCCGAACACAAATCGCTGGCCAAGCCTTCGTAAAAGGGGTGGAAGATGGGGGAGAAGGGATGGGGCGGGGGAGAGGTTAGAATGGTGGGAAATGGGCGGTGAGAAGGAACGTTCAACGTTAGATAAGACGTTCGTTTGAGAGGTTGAGAGAGAAAGAGAGGGGCACTGGGGTATTTTTACTGCCTACACAAGAAGCCGTGCAAGGTCCCCCGCAAACGGCAAAGGCGATGAAAGGACTTAATCCCACCTACGCTCCGACTCGCATGCCTTTGACGGCCCGGGGCTGGCACGTACAAAATACCAATTTCAGTATTAAAAGTTGAGTGTTCAACGGGGGCGTTTACTCGGAACCGAAATCGCTCTATTGCACACGAAATCGTTAGACAGAAACGAAAAAAAATAATTTTAGTGAAAAAATTAATATTCTAAACAGAGCCATTCGCTCATGAATCAAAAATTAAAATAAGCAAAAGGTGACGCCCACCGAACGACCTACGATGCCTACGTCATCTACCTCCCATCCTTGACTGTGTTGAGGAAGAACGGGAAGGGAGCGGAGGTGGGGATGGGAGTACCGGTACCTACTCAAGTAGGTACCGGTAACGTAGCAAAGGTATAGGTAGGTGAGATATTGTTAGATTAGTATGTAGGGCATGATGCAAGGATTGACACTACTGAACCATCCACGGTAGGTAAATACACAAATATATTTAGACAAATGCCATTATAAGTTCCCTGAGTTACATATTTCCCCGAGTATTCCCGGTTTTTCAGGTCGCTCGACACCCTGTAATACTATGTATATACTAACCATCTAGCAGCATATGACCCTATTGTCTAACATTTTTCCATGCAGTAGCCTAGTTGCATGTCAATAGAGCATAAAGAGAGTCGTTTCAGGCGTGATGTGGTGGAATAACATAATTAAAGAAGATTGGCAATTTTCCACAAAATACTTTGTGGAATCTGCTTTAATCAATAGTGTTTCGTATTCTTCACCCCCTGCCACACACCCTCACGGAGGCTTACAGGGTGTTGCATGGATGTAGATAAGTGTTCAAGGGAGAGCTTTTTAATGAAAATGTCAGATAGGTATTTTGTGGAATTCCTTCATAGTAAATAATACCTACAAAATGCAGTATTCCACTAGGATGAAAAAATTAATAACGACCTACTAGGACCTACGGCCTACTAGTAGGTTTCAAAGTGCATCGTCTTCAGGGGTTCCGAAGTCGGGTCGGGAAACGTCGGCGGACATGGACGCAATAACCCGGTGGAGGACCCAAGAAACCTTCACTCAGCAGTTACACCGCGGGAAAGCACCAGATCTTTCGGCAATGTTGACATTTTAGCGAACTTACTGACGCACAGCTTTGAGCAGGAGGCCACCCACACAGGAATTGCAGATTTACTGCACTCCTGCCAGAGAAATAAATCGGCACCATAAAAGCAGACCTTTTTTTACCGATGCGTAAACCGAATTGACTACGCCCTACATCCAACAGCATTCATCCACCTTCCCTTCTTAAGTGCTTCGCATTCCTTTCCTTTCTCTCCATCCTTAGCATGCAGATATGCGCCATCAATTATTCAAGATAAAAAGGCACAATCAAATTCCCAGAACTCGTTGAAAGGCACGCGGAGTAAGAGGCTGTGAAGAGGGAATCGGGAGGGGGGGGGATGTGATAGAGAGGGAGAGAGCGCTGTGAAATCTTTTAACGCGAAGAAAGTTTATGCTGATTGTTCTCAGGACGAAGAGGTGGGGGAGGAATAAGATCGAGGTGCATACGACGAGACCAGAGACGGCTATTCCCCGCTGCGGAGAAAAATATGCGATTAAATGGAGGCATCCGAGGGCTGGGGATACGCTCTGTTAACCTCAACAAGGGACATGTTTATAATTCCAACGCCCAGGCGTTACAGGGGAAAGATTTGCATTCGTACCGCATTCGAAGGTTTCCAAGCGTGCTGCTAAAAAGAGAGCCTTGCACAGCGTTATAATAAGAGACTCTTTCCAATAACTTCATCTTATTCGGTTGAAATAAAGTGAACCTCTTAAGTTAAACCCAAGACGATATTTTTTACTGATGGTGTTAAAAACATTTCGCAAACTCAATCGTACTACATATACATAATACCCTGCAAGCCACCATAAATATGTGTGGCAGGGGGTGAATTCACACCAAGCATGCATTAAATATCATGCATAAAAAGGATAGGTAATAATATACTACACTGTAAAAAGTAGATCTGATTTTAAGGTACAAAAGCGATCTGAATTTCAGATGCAACAATTTTAAGACAGGGTATGTTGAATTTCAGCAGTAAACTCTTGTCCAAAAATAAGGCAGGTGAACGACTGAAAATCAGACCATCCAGAATCCTGCTCCCTCTGCTTCCTGCTTAACTGCTCCTGCACCAACCATCCATGTTCCTGCCTCTTCCGCACCTTGAATCCGTGTTCCTGCCTTACAACCAGACAGCGCTTAAATTCAGTTCGCACTGAAAATCAGATCAACTTTTTACAGTGTAGTCTAACTTCATTTTTTAAGTTAGAAATAGCAAAGCAAGCATGCAATACCATGCTGTTGGTTGGGTTAGCTTAAAGTCCTAATACCAACATGCAACCTAGGCTATCCATTGATATAAGCGTATTTAAGCTACCGGATATATTTACAGTTAATCATATTCCTAATTGTAAGAGGAAGAAAGGACAGTTTGAATCTGTCATTTCGGCAATATATTTATCTAATTTTGTGATTATGGTCCAGTCTACCATGGTAAGTTGGGGTTCGCAAAATATTTTTAACGTCATTAGTGAAAATATGGTCATGGAATTTATTTAAGAGATTTAGTCTAAATTTGGCCCTGCGTTCTGACAATGATTCCCATATTAATTCATTTAATAGACTGGTTACGCTAATATGGTTATCGTACCGCCCCTTTACAAATCTTGCCGGTCTTCGCTGCACACGTTCAAGTTCATTATTTAGGCCTTATTCATACCGATCCCATATACTGGCAGCGCACGTACGGACAGCGACTATGGTACACTTGAAATGGTACAATACTATGCACTTAAAATTAGGAAAAAAGAGAAGGTCGAACAGACAGATTAAGAATGCCCTCGTTCATTGGCACCATAAAGGCCAAGTTCAGAATCTCAACTACAGTCTCACTTATACTTCTTACGTCCTAACATCACTACAACGAGTGGAACTGGTGAAAATATTTCACTTTCAAAGGTGATTTTACTTTTCAGCATGACGCTGAAAACTAAGTTGAGATTCCGATTTGGGTTGGGATATATCAGAACCTCAACTACAGTCATACTCCCACTGTTTATGAATTAAAATCTATATCATCAGTTCAAGAGGGTAAGATTCTCCTCGATATGGTCCCAATGCGATATACAGCTAGGTAATATCCACTTTGCAGGGTGAATGTTTACACCGATTTAACTGTAAGTTGAGATTTTAGGACGCAAGCAGTAGAAGCGACACTGGAGTTGAGATTCTTAAAGCAGCCTTAAGGGTCTGAAAAGCTGTGATTATATTCACTAATACATATACACACAAGTTTATCGATAGGAGGCCTAGGTAGTTGCATGATAGTATTGAGACTTGAAATACGTGTAATGCATATCTGTAGTGGTTCACATATATACATATTTCTTTGCATGTTGGATTAAAAGTGGAACTGGTTATGCACGTCCTGCATGGTATTGACATCTCGCTTGGGTACTTAGTACCCAAGATATAATAATACGCTGCACGTATAGTGCATGCTTTAGGATATTCACCCCCTGCCACACACCCTCGCGGTGGCCTACAGGGTATTACGCGGCTTTAGATGGAAATTAATGCAATGATACATGTAATCATCAATTGTTGTCGTATACAGGTAAAGTAACATTAATAAATAAATAAAGCACCAAGCAATGTGTTTTCGCTTTCAAATTACTTTTCAAATAAATCCAAGGCAAATGTCTTCTGCGCATCACGCGTATTCTGTCGGAAAATTTCCTAAGGAAAAGTAAATGTTAACGTTTTGAATTGCAGGAGTCGATTTCTGCTGTTTCAACGTTGAAGCAAAGTCATTCTTTACTTTTCCTGATATTTGAACATGATATATGATAGAAGAGTAAATAGTGCTATGGGAGGGAAAACACCAAGGAAGACGCATGAAATGTTGGTCAAGGTTAACTTCGTGCAAGGAGTTAAAGAGGGATGATGTGTACGACATATATACCACGAGATCCATAAGGTCCTAGAATACCCCATTTTCGTTAGTGCCTCTTTTTAACCTTGTAATGCTCTAGTTTCCTCTCGAAGGACTCCTATCCGTAATTTAACAAGCAACCATTCCAACTGCATTCCTTATCGCAATGCTTTTGGCAACTATGACGGATATTTATAGAACACTTGATAAAAAAACACCACTATACACTATTTGCTAATGGGCTTACTGTTGTAAACTATCTCTCGCTGACTACTTTGATCACATGCGCCTTTATTATTCGTAAATTCACCCTCAGACGATTCCGATATGACCCCGAAGATTTTTTTCCATCTCTGAGTTCGACTTTTTGACCACCCACGCTTAGAATAGAACAGAAATGTTTTATTCTTCTTGGACTTCTTCGTCCACAAAGAACATACAATAAATACATTAGCGCTCAAAACATAACATGATACATTCATTGCAAAGTCGATAATGCAACTTGTTAATCTAAAGAAATAAAACAGCACATTCTAGAAATCATTGCATAGATTTTAAATTATAACCCTTCCTGGTTAAAACGCAGCCTAAAAAATGTTTTTAGACAAATATTGAATTAAGAGCCCTTAATGCCGACGGGAATAGTATTCTACAACCTGGCCCCAGCAACACAGGAAGATTTATTACGTGAATGTTTAATGATGGCCCCCTATTCGCATTCTGCCCAATTTTCTGCTCCCAAACGCGATAAAAGAAAACATTATCATTCAAAACGTCGAACAAAATCGGCATTCGAAAAGATTACGCATGGTGATTTCCGAATGAAAGACGAAAGAATGCGCTATAAATACACAACACTTGCGACTTTCCTTTCTCCGAGCTGGCACATTCAGACGCTGAATACAAAAGCCGCTGCCGAAGGAAAACTGAGAAATCGACCTTGCACGTGCCAAGGATCCCTCATCCTCTTCACTGTCGGCCACGGCCGACCCATTGCTGCCGGCCCGGATACGCCGCAGGAAGAAATGGCTTAAAATTTTATCTACAATATGCTATGCCCAAAAATGTCGTCAACAATCCTTACATTTATTTATACACTTATTTCCTGCAGCTCTCCACTCGATTTTCCTATCAGCTAACCTCTTAATATTTGCGTATGTATTGGACCTTTTGGATCTCACGGTTCATATGTCTTAGACGTAGTCCCTCTTTAACTCCCAAATCAAAAGAAGCTTTCTTTACTTGGGGCCTCAAATTTTCAATAGCTTGCCACAGAGTATCCAAGTTATCACACACTTCAAAACTTTTTTAAGCAAGTAAAAATCTTACCTACCAGAGAAAGCATAAGTATGGAGCTAATTTAGAGGTTGTTCACAATATTTCACCTTCGTTTTTATTTTGCAATGCGTATAATATTCCTGTACCTATAACTGTTCCATAACTGTCTATAAGCTGTTCTATAACTGTATGTAATTTCTTGTGACAAAGTTTTTCTATGTTCCACAGGAGACAATTTGATATACATTAATGTACGCTAGTATTGCTGTGTACGTATTTTGAAGGCGATCCCAACAACAGGCAAATACCTTAGGGTTTACCTAAACCTACAAATTGTTATTATATTATTTTCTTGTGTTGTTTATAACTTTCTGGAGCATTAAACATATTATTATTATCATATATACGTCATTCTTCTCTTTCACGTCCTTCATCACTTGTTCTTCATATCTCACAGGAGAAAAAACGAAGTAAGGTTCCATCATAGTAACTATAAAAGTTACCGACAGAAATCAATCAAGTCCAAACTCTAATATTCATGAAATGTACCAGAAAATGTATACTGCCTTTTGAGTTTATTTAGACACAAATATGAGAAATGTTTCAACATCTTTTTCGCTCAATTACATCAGGAGAGCACGATTGAGGAATTAGATAGCCGTGCGTAAGGACTACAAATGTATTTTTTTCTCCCCGTGAATTATAAGGAATTCCTCGAAAGAGTTTCAAAATATTCTGAGGTCAGAGACATCATACATGTTACCTAATTTCCTTCGTAAGCAATCTAGCTATCGGATATATAGGTAAATGTACGTAAAGTAGTTTAAATACATCTTAAAAATAGTTCTATACATTACTAACACATGTTAACTGCAACACTGCATGCCTGACTGGAATAAAAATAATATATTCAAACAAATGACAAATTACCAATAATTATACGCATTTAACTTCGATGATACTAACAACGTAGCTGCACGTGGGTATGCATGGATACTTAAGATGTCTAATGTTCTAATAGTCTAATATTACACATGTAAAATTCGGCAATGACTCACTCTCTGTCATACAACTTCTAGGTGGATTGCGGGGTACTAAGCAGATGTAAACGATGCGACCTTCGTATTATAATATGCAACAAGTAAAACTGACACGTAAAAATTCGACATGCTAAGAACAAAGACTGCTCAACGTTAACCATACATCCCATAATTATTCCGTACTGCTACAGGGTAACTTATTATGCTGAGGTCCATATTTGTGTAATTTATACAGTCAAGTATGCCAACGTACTTGGGCGACTAATCTTCAGGATAATAAAATAAAACTCGGCTACTGTCTGCCTTTCCATAGAGCTTTCGGCTACCTTAAGAGTGAGTGATTCGAGGGCTTCTCTACCGATTTCATTCAGAAACTAACCAATGCTACTCAGGATAATAATATGAATTACGATTGAACCGCATTCACAAATTCGGCCACCCAACCTTCAAAAACAAGGAGCGGCCACGGTCGGATGTTTAGGCCTCAGTCGAGGTCGATTCGAAATCTAAATCGAGCTCTTACGCAGTCGATACCGCGCGACCTTATCGCACAAAAGTTGAGGCTCTTCTTGGCCTCTCTATCCCCTTTCTCGATTAAGAAGGTTGATCCGAAAAGTGAGAGTCATGTCATTTTTTTAATATTTTCAGCACTCAGAGAACTGAAGTTCCTCTATCTAATAAAGTAAAGATAATTATACTAACCCATACTCCATTTTGAACAAATTGCACTCTAAATTACATACGATTAAGGGCGATAATGGCCGTCACATGGGAATATAACGTTTAAAAATACCATAGTGACATGTCATTTTTGCAAAAAACATATTTTATGCGTCATTTTACAAGGAATAAAATAACACGAAAAAAAAAGCTTCAACCCACCGTATTTTTCGCTAAATCCACCAATTTCTCTTATAGCAAGAAATGCGTTAGTTGACTTCAAGTGACGCTGCGGTCGCTGTTGCCAAAATGGTTGGCGTATGAATAATGTCATTACTAATGAGATATTAAAGAATATTTCAAGAAATATTATAACATAACGTTTGATAGTAATATTCTGGTGTTATACATTAGTAAATTCATTGAGTACATGACTTTTTTTCTGTAACGTAAATGCTGAATTGATCCATCGTCGAGCTGATTAAAATTATCATAAAAAATAAATCCTTCGACTTTCCGTCGTATTTCTTGTGATACTTATGACTTTCAATAGCTTAGGTAATTTTCTTTGTGAAGTAAGGATCACTTAGTAGGCATATACTCGTACTTAAATTAATAAGATTCCTTAGACAACTTGACTCAAGCAGTCGCGAGCCAACCGCATCAGCGTAATATTTTTACTGCTATGCCGCAACTTCACTCCATGCAAGAGACTCGTTAGATAGTGATGAATATGAGACTTAGTTTCACAAGGATGCCAAAAAAATAAGAAGGCGGAAATCTATATGCATGAAATCCACCAGAAAACGTTTTTTACGATGGAAGCAGTTATCGTTAGCGTTTCACATAACCCCGATCATCTCTCAAGCCAAAAAATATAATTACTCAAACTCACTTTTCACTATTACCACATTTAAAAAGGACCAGACAACAGCAAAGTGTTCAAAGAACCAAAATTGAATGTAAGAGAAGACAATTTTTTGCATGCTCAATTCAATATAAAATTCAGATTAGAAAATGGATAGTAAGAAGACTATATGAAAAACGAAATCAAAAAGAAGATGAGGATAACTGCTTTGAAAACCGTCATTGCAAATGTCATCTCCAATACGAGCATACCTTAAAAGTTTAACGCGATTAAATAACTAAAGCTTGTAACACACAACGCATTTTTTTCGCATGGGATTAGTAGGATTATTAATAAGAAAAAATATGATCGTTTAACCATTGATAATGCATGCCAACTGCAGAGTTAGCAACTCCTGCCACATCTTTTAAGGTGGCTAGGAGGGCGCAATATAGTTATCGACGAAGAAGAGAATAAACTATTAAGGCTCTTCAACAGTATTCTGCAGCAGTACTTCAAAATATTCAAGCTCATTTAACGCGATCTTTGTATGTACAATTGATCCCGCTGCTGGCCTTGGTGACGATTCTTGTGTTCGTAGACACAGATCTTAATGTCTTATTGGCTCTTTGTCAAGAGTAGGCACATCTACATCTGTCTACATTTACGCAATACCTTGAAAGCCACCGCGAGGGTGTGTGGCAGGGGGTGAAGATCACTAAACATTCACAATTGACATGCAACTAGGCTACTACATGGAAACATTTTAGATAATAGGGCCACAGGCAACTAGACGGTTAGTACCTACATAGTAATAAAGGAATTATTGGCTATCAATACATGCATCTTGCACTATGCACTACTCTAGCAATAGGTATTTCCCCCACATATCCCTTTGCTATGCTGTCTATTGTGTTCTCTCATAACAAGGTAGAAAAATGACATTTTGAATCAATCGGAACGACACTATATCTCTCAAACCTTATTTATCTGGTCGAATCTACTGGTTCATTATTCTTTCACCAGTAGATGGGCTCACAAGCCGTTTAAATACTCCACACCCCACTAAGGGACCACTCAAATTTTAATTGCGGACCATCGAAACGTGGACGATTGCTAAAATTGACCGACGGCTAACGGATATCGGTGAATTAGAATACAGAGTGGGACGAATTTAACGGTCCCACGAAATTAACGTACGCTCAATGCGGCATGTTCCGTTCGAGTTTAAAGCAGTTTTAAAACGGAGCGTCTTCCGAGTTCCGCGTGGGATATCTCATATTCCTCGAGGAGGTCAAGCCATCCGACAGGTTGGACCCGCAGCTCCAGGATCGTACAACGCAGCAGCATTGCAGCAGCGCCCTCTTATAAGGCAGTAAGCGGCTATGCGCAGCGCCAGTCCGTCCGAAGGTATGCGAATGCACCCACGTAAAAACGAAGTCGTTATACTCCATGGGAAGAAGCTAACAACTCGTTTTTAACGGCCGTTTTGCATTGAAACAGAATCCAAAGAGAATATATCGACCAGATCGTTGAACTCATATACATAGCTGGGCAAAGTTAATCCAAAAATTAACTTCGTTAATGCATTAAAAGCTACTCAAAAAGTTAACTTCGTTAATCGTTAAATCGTTATCTTGATGAAAATTTAACTCGAGTTAAAGTTATCCGTTAAAGTTAAAAATCTATATGAAGTTGTAGGCAATTTTGAATTATATACCACTTAACATTTAGGTATTTTTATGTCAATGAATGTAATAAGAATTTCGTGGTCAAAAATACTTAATGAACAGTATAGCTTAGGTAATGTAGACTTATACACATGAGGTATGGAGTTTCATAGTAATATACCGTTTCCGTCAGTCAAGTTGGCCCTGACGCCGTTTGTATTTGATGGTGGAAATAGAAACTTTGGGATACGCCGCTACCGGTAGCTGCGAAACCAAACGATTCACCAATATTTTGCTGGCGTAGTATTTTTGCCATTAGATGGTGAAAAAACTATTGCCATTCCTATTGACATAAGAAGATTCCACAGCTCTTGAAGAAGCCTTAGGTTTTCGTTTTCCCGCGAGTTGATCCTGCCTTTACTTTTTCTTCAAATTGAACGTATTTAGATGGATGTGTTCTCTTCATGTCTTGTTTATTGTTCTGGGTGGAAACGTGAGCCTTGACTGTGAAAATGTGTCTGTAAAAGTTACGTAAAAGTCTGATTGCAGTACAAACGCTGAGTTCTCTAGATTGAATTCTCAACACAACTCCTTCAAAAAGTTATTACATGGCAATCCAGATGGCTCTGAACAAAAGTAACGGACTTATATTAACGGAATTAAAAGTTAACGGAGGTTAATAAGACCGTTAATAGTTTTTGGATTTAACTTAAAAGTTAAATTGTTAAGCAATATGTTAACTTCGTTAATTAACGATTAACGGATTAACGCTTTTCTGCCCAGCTATGCTCATATACGAATATATGAAAATATAAACACGATAACGCATAGTATAAACGTAGATTCGAATAATTGGACATTCGAGTAATACCTGATCGCTACTGATTGCCTTTATCAAGTGCAGGGTATTCGTAAGGCAAAGTGACTTAAGCATGCATATTTGTTTCCGAAATCCTAGTATTAATGGCCTAAAATCGTTACAGACGCAAAAAAATAATAAAAGATCATATCACTAGGTTATTTCAGCCAATCGAGGTTTTGCACATCATCTGGCTCAATTTTACCGTGCAAAATCCATATCAATTAAACTCTCAGTTGATGGGGACGTTTATCTGGTGAAAAGCTACAGTTTTAGTTAGAAAAAGCACATCTACCATAATTTTTTTTGACATTAACGACCTAATGGTATGACGAACCTATATCATTAACGTTTCTCATACCTTAAACACGCTCACCAAGAATATACAGAACTGGAATTAATTCAAAATGGAAAGTAGTCGAAGTTGTTCTCCAAAACGTTCACTAAACATATGTTATTATTATTACAACAATGACTTATAAAATTACAGTTTATGTTTGTGTAGTCAAAAAAATCAAAGAAAGGCTGAGGGAGCTTTATCAACAAACACGACGCGTCGTGTTTGGACAACCCAACGCTCAAATTTCCCTGAGTAGTAATTTCATTTTTACTTGCCACGACCGCATATCGGGGATTCTGCGACACTGTGCAACGTCGCGACGCTGCTATCGTAGCCCATTAATTCAACGAAGCTTCCAATAATCAACGAATGCATTTCTCCTCTACCTGTTCGCTGAAATTGATTATACGGTGTAATTTTGCTCCCTTCTTTCCCTACGAGTCCAGGCACCATGGGATGGATTAAAATTTATGGATATCGCCCATGCGTTAAAACATCCGCCTGGAGAGACCTTCGGGCCAATAGGCTGGGAATTATCTTCCAGAACGTGAGATGTTTACTACCACCACAATTCACGTAATGCCACTCCTTCCCTCCTGGAAGGGACCTCCTTGAATAACAGAACAGCAAGCCCGCTCTATCGACACGATAGCGTCAAAAATCAATACATTACAAGTTTAATTAAGCGGCTCCATAAGCGATTTACAGATAGCAAGGCACCAACGCCATATCTGGCCAACAACTTTCACGAGATGGTTATATAAGTGAGAGATATGGAGAGAGTAATTCCATTCTGGCTTAGAAAGAAAACCATGCGTTAATATCATATCAACGATGTTGGGAAAACGAGGAACTATTATCGCTGAAAAAAAAATTAAGAACGCCGCTTCACCGACCACACCTAAAAGGAATACTTGGAAGGATTAATTTTCCAGCCCAAGATAACTTTTTTGCATAAAAACTGAAAACGGTTTTGGCAGACACTCAAATATTGGCAACCTTTGATCATTTAAATCACCGCGAAGTTCGATACCACGAGAGAAAATTGATGGATTCACCGTTGGTCGAAGTATCTAATCAAGGAAGCGGCAAGACTAATTTATTTCCCATTAAATTTTATCGAAATCACCGGAGAGTTAATCACAATAGGTAGCGCAGACTTCAGGTTTTATTTGACATGCCAGAATGAAACTCTTAACGCAATTAAAGCCACACGAATAAGTATTTAAGTATGTACTTATTCTATGGCATAAAGCAAGAGGCTGGATGTTTTCACAAATCTGCTTTTATTTTCTAAAATTTCATATTTTTAAAAGATTTGTCCAGTCCCTGTCCTCTATGATGTTAGTTTGATGTAGGGGGCTGTATTTTAAGTTGTGATCACTAACGTTAGTTGTAAGCGTTGAAATCGGTAGTTAGTCACCATCAATAATATTGCTTAAATTTGATGAGAGTCGAATTCAAATTAATGAAATCTCAACGCGAATGTAGATAAACACATTTAAAAAAATCCACAGGCTGTTAGTCATAGATACTTTCCTTTAGGAAAAGTAGCGAGATTTTTAAAATACTTTTATCTCCACTCAATAATACTGTTAGTTGGTCGATAAAGCAATCGATAGTGTAGCCATTACCGATTATGTTGTTCGAATTAGACAGAATTGGACTCAATAAATCCAATCGTAAATATAGATAAAAAGTAGTTTAACTATCCGGAGATATTTACAGGTGTTTTGAATTTGTAAAAGCCAGTGGATCTACTCCATATGACTGTTTTCCCATCGGTAATGCATGCCTGATGTAGTTACTCCCATTACACCACCTCTACGGTAGATTTCAGTGTAAGAATGTACTACAACAAGTATTTTTAACTAGGTTTGAGAAAATAATCAACCGGCGGCAAACCAAACCGCACACCCTAGTTTTTGTATTTAGGCTACCTTTAAGATTCAGATGTAGATTAACATCATTTACGACAGGCCCAGCAAATTTCGCTTTTTGAACGACAGCTAAAAGTCTGATACAAAAGCCTTTCCCTCGCGACTGTATCACGAATTGAAACAACAATGGCAAAACATATGGTCCCTGAGGAAAATTAAAAAAATGTTCGCCCTGCATCTGTGAGAATTGCGAAACCTGACGACTGTATTATTTATTTGCGCAACAGCCGTGGGTCCAAATGTTCCTTTTTTTCTCTTGATGAGGTTTCTGGGCGGCAACCCTATCTCACATAAAGCAAACACTGAACTCCGGCACGCAGATAACATCACAATTAACGCAAGTACATACACAGGTCCTGCGAACAATAGAGATTAAGTCTTCCGAGGAGAGTGTATCATGAGAAGAAGATCTATATTCCTACATGCGAAGGACGACGAAGAGAAGAACAAGGGGATGCCTTACGAAAAGAAATGCGAGAGCGACTGGAATCTTCCCGAAAACCGATCTCAGAAGCGGCGGTATATACGTGGATGAAGATCTTAAAGGTATCAAGAGCAAAACAGTTCACGCAAAAACAGGGCTAGATGGTTAGTATCTACATAGTAACAAAGGGATGGGTATAAAAGGATTATTTGTAAAAATGGCATTTATCTAAATATTTTTATCTATATTCACCTACCACGCATGGGATAATGTCAATACGTGCATCATGCACCACAGACTACTCTGCCATATTTCACCAATCTATCCCTTTGCTATGCTGTCTATTAAGTTCTCTTAAAGTTAGTTAGTTATAAGTTTTCTACCGGTGAAGGTCTTATAATGTCTATGATCTGATAATGATTCCCAACCTGATTATCTATTTATTCTGATACACCACTAAACCTAGATACTACTACTAAACTAACACGTAATCCACTGCCAAAGTAATACGTTTAATTTGGATTCCGTAGAGGAGAATCTCATTACTTCTGTTCAAAACGGGGTCCCTCTTCAGCCCCTGATACCTTCTGCCTCCCATCATTCTATCCAAGCTACCCGTTCTTCTCCCTCTCCCACGCTTACCCAACACTCTTCCCTCAATCCCTTCTTTCAAAACGCCAACCCCTCTTATTACCTTTTCCATCCACACCTTCTGCCTTCTCCTAATTTCTCCTATCCAATTTCTTTCCTCTCCTACCAATTCTAGCACTTCATTCTTCGTCTTCCTTCCCACCCACTTTACTTTCTCCATCTTTCTCCACACCTACATCTCAAAAGCCCCAAGTCTATGTCCATCTTCTTTTCGCAGAGCCCACGTTTCCGCCCCATATTCTCTTATAGTACGGGGGAAAAATTACATTGTGAATATATCGGTACGACAAATTATCTCTCTAATCTTATTTATCCGGTCGAATCTAGCATTATATGCAGGGGTTTTTAATACATAGGTACCTAAAATCTTCAGTAAATCTGTTTTCAATTTCTGCAATAAATTTAATCTGTACTTTAACCTATGATCTGATAATGATTCCCAACCTGATTATCTATTTATTCTGATACACCACTAAACCTAGATACTACTACTAAACTAACACGTAATCCACTGCCAAAGTAATACGTTTAATTTGGATTCCGTAGAGGAGAATCTCATTACTTCTGTTCAAAACACGAGATTTTCAATCACAACTCTACCATAGTCTTCATTGCCATAAATATCCCACCACATTTTCACGCGTCATTCCGCAAAAGTCACCGATTACGCAAGGAATAAAAAAAGAGACGGTGGAGGAAAGGGAAAAAATGAATCTCCTGGGTAGGCCTGCCGAGCAGAGTAGCACTCACTAAGAGTAGCTTGAGAAGTTGAGAGAACGGTTCAGCGGGGAAAAAAGAATGAGAGAGTGTTTGGAGGTCACTGCTGCGATAGTGAGAGGTGTTCTCGGTTCTCGCTGCTAAGTTTAGAGAGGCCAGAGCGATAAAACGTGAGAGATAAAATGGAATTAAAAGTGAAGGAATGATGGAGAGGCACGGCAATGTTTTGATCCGACGCCCCGTACCCATGGGAAGCGGTTATTTAACCAGGTCATACGCATCAGCACTGAATACCGCCTCCCTTATGCCGAAATTTATAAAAAGAACCGTCTCTTACAGATTGATATACGACGTATTTCATTCGGATTTCGTACCCTTAGGGAAAAAAAATCGCTCGGGTCAAAATTTTTCGTAACCAAATAAGAACCTTGGTCGGCAGTAACGGGAGCGAAATAAGGGCACTGCATTGAGAAATGTTAAGATGACGGGAGACCGATAAGTCCATCATCTGGAGGAGGAGAGATAGGAGATGGTCTTGTTAAAAAACATGCCGCTCGAGAGCACAAAACCCTTGATTGTCCGGGATCAGGTCGGTATGGAGATCTAAAGGTCATTTTACACGGTCGTTGAAACGGCGCAAGTTGATGTTGCTTCCGTTTGAGCAGTCGTCTGCGAAAGACCTACACGTAGAAAATTGCGAGGACGCTTGCTTGACAGCTTTACATGGTGCAATCGTCGGTGCATTACGTCAGTGACAATATACCATATGGTAACACCGTCAATATATCGCATAACGTCAAGATCTGTTAAGTAGGAATTTATTTGACGTGAGCGATGCTATAAATTATCACCACTATAAAATATGTTTTAAGTCCTAGTATAAACATAATAGTAAGGATCCTAGTCCCGTATACTTAGCCCAAAATTTGCACAACGAAGGAACGGCTGTGGGCAAAGGTAACGAGTTCTTACTTTACGAACGAAATTTAAGATTCGACGTGATTAATCGCCTAGCTCATTATTATTGCACTTTACTCAGTACCTAAGGAGTTGAGTGCAAACAAAAACACCCCACTCAATCGTCAACAACCTATTTAATTGCCAGAATTCCCCAGGCAGTTCGTTGCCGCTACATCTGCACCACCTAGTGAGAGAAATAAACTTCAAACTTGCGCGAACGCATGTATTAGATTAGAACATGTTCTAATTTGCTCGCAGTCGTTCACGCAGTGGCGCTGTCTCTCCTTGCAAGTCGTCGCTTTACACGGTGCAAGTGCGCAAGTGTTCTAGCAGTAGCCTGCGCAGTATCAATGAACCGTGTAAAACGGACTTTAGGTTTGGCTTCGCAACTCCAAGGATCCGTAAGGAAAGATAATGACTTCGTGTTTCCACAAAAACTTATTTTTTAAGACGATCCGGTCAGGTGAAGACTTGAAGATGACGCCTTGACGTCGAAATCCGGGTCCTCTTAACAAAAACGTTTTCGTGGAAACACGAAGTCATTATAATTCATTAGATTCATAGATTCCACCATATAACACCTGAAACTACGAATTTCCCAAGGATCACAGTTTGAATCCCGGATGTGACAGAGAATTTTCAGTTTCACCTGTCTCTTATTCGAGTTCAGTATTTCGTCCTTTGGACAGGAAGTTAAACCAGCGCCTTTGGTGGTCGCCTTCCCCGAACAATTACAACAACCCGAGCGATGTTACTTTTCACTAGGCTCCATCTTGAAAATACAGCCAGTACATGGGACCCGAATGAATTAGGTCCGATCAGAGACCTGTACAGAGTGCGGCGCAGAGCTAGGGTTGCTAAAAGGTTGAATAAGATTGAAGAAGAAATTTTCCACAAGGACTTCTTAACTCTGACCGGTTTCGATTTTATACATCATCATCAGGCGACCAAATCTCTCCAAAGTCCAAATCTCTTCAAATATATAAATAATATTAGACTTTAGAGAGATTTGGTCACCTGATGATGATGTATCACACCGAAACCGTTCGGAGTAAAGAATTCTTTGTGGAAAATTGCCAATCTTATTTAATTATACTATTCCACCACATCACGCCTGAAACGACTGTTTTTATTGCTAAAAGATGTTACGATGGGTTTAGTAGTGCAGAATTAGCGTCGGAATTAGATTGGGAATCATTATCAGATCTGTAATGTAGCTATGGAAATGTAAATAAACAGTCTGTTGTTAGTGATTGCACAAGAATAGAAATCGATTGCAATGACTCAAGTTATTAAGTATTAACCGCTTATTATTTCTTAATTCCCTAGTCCTGCTGGCTTTGTTCATACACAACAAGATCAGAGGTTCAAGTACAGATTAAATATCCTGCAGAAATTCAAAACGGATAGTTTCACTGACGATGCTAGATTTATATTAAAAATCCCTTCATATTATGCTAGATTTGACCAGATAAATAATATTAGAGAGAGATTGTCGTACCGAAGGATTCAAAATGTCACCGTTCCCCCGTAATACATATAAGAGAAGACATTAGGCAGCGTTGCAAAGGGATAGTTAGGTTAAATATTGTAGGTATGAGTAGTCTGTATGAATACTGTCATAACTGCCTACTGATATCTTATGATCTAACAAATGGTAGCCCCACAACAGGTGCACCTTAGGGGCTACCAAAATGCTTCATTTTTGCAAATAGTATATTTCTTGGTATTGGTTTAATTTGGAAGCCATTAAATTTATTTTTATTATTATTATTATTAGTGCATGATGCATGTACTAACCCATGCATGATAGGTAAATACACATAAAATATTTAGATAAATGCCAATATAACCAATAATCCTTTTTTAGCATGTAGATACTGACCATCTAGCTGCATTCGACCCTATTGTCTAAGATGTCGCCATGGTGTAGCCTAGTTGCACGTCAATAGTGGATGTTTGGTGAGATTCACTCCCTACCACACGCCCTAGCAGTGGCTTGCAGGGTATTGTGTAGATGTAGGCGAGGTGGATTGCAGGGTATCGCGTAGATGAGATAACTCCTAAAGCTGTTAAAAATATTTTACGAACCCCAACTTACTATGGCAGACTGGACCATAATCATAAAGTTGGAGAAATTGATTGCCGAACTGACCGATTCAAAATGTCCTTTTTCCCTCGCACAATTAGAGATACGAATAACGGTAAATATGTCCTATCGGAGAGTAGCAATGAATAGCATTGGTAGCTGCATGTTGGTATAAGTACTTAAAGCTAACCCTACTAACAGAATGTTTTTGCATGTTTTCTTTGCAATTTCTATCTTTTTTAAATAGTGTAGTTCTGACTACTATATTCATACTATTCCTTTTTTATGCATGATATGTAGTGCATGTTTGGGAGCAATCACCCCCTGCCACACACCCTTGTGGTGGCTTGCAGGGTATTATGTAGATGTAGATGAATCCTCAAACGTTTAAATCGGATAGCTTAATTAAAGAGTATATGTTAGGTAAATATTAGGTAAGTATTATGATGTTACGTCAATATTATGAACACCAGCGTATTACGCTAGATTCGACCAGATGAATAAGATTAGAGATATATATTGTCGTACCGATTGATTCAAAATGTCATTTCTCCCCCGTACTATAAGAGAACACAAAAGCCAGCATAGCAAAGGGATAGGTCGGAGAAATATGGTATCTGCAGTGCATGATGCATGTATTAACAACCAATCCCTTCATTACTATGTAGATACTACCACCCAGGTGCATGTGACACTATTATGTAGCTTGTTTCCATGTCAATAGTGCATGTGTGGTGATCTTCACCCCCTGCCACACACCCTAGCGGTGGCGTAAAGGCTACCTACATCTACATAATACCCTGCGGGCCACCATAAAGGTGTGTGGCAGGGTACGGTACCTACGGTACCTACATCTACATAATACCCTGCAAGCCACCACAAGGGTGTGTGGCAGGGGGTGATTGCTCACCAAACATGCACGACATATCATGCATAAAAAAGGAATAGTATTAATATAGTAGTCAGAACTACACTATTTAAAAAATGTAGAAATTGCAAAGAAAACATGCAAAAACATTCTGTTAGTGGGGTTAGCTTTAAGTACTCATACCAACATGCAGCTACCAATGCTATTCATTGCTACTCTCCGATAGGACATATTTACCGTTATTCGTATCTCTTATTGTGCGAGGGAAAAAGGACATTTTGAATCGGTCAGTTCGGCAATCAATTTCTCTAACTTTATGATTATGGTCCAGTCTGCCATAGTAAGTTGGGGTTCGTAAAATATTTTTAACATCATCACTGAAAATATTGCCTTGGAATTTGTGGAAGAGATTAAGTCTAAATTTCAACCTGCGATCTGACAATGATTCCCATTTCAATTCATTTAATAGACTGGTTACGCTAATATAATTATCGTATCGTCCCTTTACAAATCTTGCCGATCTTCGCTGCACACGTTCAAGTTCATTACTTAGACCGATTTCGTAGGGATCCCATACACTGGCAGCATATTCCAAATGAGGTCTAACAAGGGAAAAGTAGCTGATTTCTCGTACATGATCGTCACATTTACCCAATACTCTTTTAATGAAACCCAGTTTGCGATTCGCTTGACCCATTATTTCACGAATGTGTTTACCCCAGGAAAGATCATTTGTCAGTCTTATTCCAAGATATTTAATGGATTCCAAGTTTGTTAATTCATTATTACTTATTTTGTAAGTGGTAGGAGGAGAGCTATTCTTTTTCCAAAAATTCATTACAAGACATTTCTTAAAGTTTAATTCTAACTGCCATGTATCACACCAAGTTTCACCTATCGCGTGGATGCAGAATCCTGGCGGCGGACAATGCATAGAATTGGACGAAAACGTTTGGAACAGGGTCGTCGGCGTGGGCACGTGTTATATAAACCGCTCGCAAGACGGTACGCAAAAGACGCGGGGTGGGTGTGTGCAGAAAGAGAAGAGAGGATGAGCGGCTCCGACTTTACCGAGCGGCAAAGGGAGCGAGTGAACCGAGGGGAGGTCGCATTCCTGCCGAAGCACGAAGCCATCATTCATCGCTCTCCGGAAGGCGAGGGATGGGGAGGGGCCGGATAGCCCGGGGACGTGACTCACGACGAAGTCACGCCCCCCTCCCTCATCACGGTCCAACGCCTCTCTCTCCGAGGTGCCCTTCCTAGCTCTCCCCGAAGAGAACGATGACTTTAGCGGGGGGGAGGGAGGGACGCTGCGGTCAGCTTCCGACTGGGCAACCGACGTGGTTGGGGTCAATTTAATCGCCAGCTGTGATTTTTTTCGCATGAAGACCAGCATAGAATGGGATATATGTAGTTAAGTTGTAATTTGCCTTGGCGACCAATACACCGACTACCCAGCAAGTTAACTAGAGGTTGGGTGGAAAGGACTGAGCTCTCACCAAACATGCCCTCCACCTATAATATCTACTGACCCTACAAACCACCTCGAGGGTGTGGGGCAGGGGTGGTTTGTCACCAAACATGCACTGAAGATCACTTTGACTACCTACGTAAAGATAGATTTAGATTTATATTCACATCCACATAATACCTGTTTTTTCCTCGTGCAATTAGGGATATGAATAGCGGTAAATATGTCCAATACTAGTGAATCAATCCATAGCATAGGTAGTTGCATGTTGGTATAAGGACTTGAAGGTAACCCAACTAACTGCACGTTTTTGCATTCTTAGTTTGCAATTTTTATCTTTTTAAACAGTGCAGTTCAGACAAATATATTAATACTAATCCTTTTAAATGCATGATATGTAGTGCATGTTTGGTGAGAATTCACCCCCTGCCACACGCCTTTGTGATGGCTTGCAGGGTACTATGTAGATGTAGATAGATACCCTACAAGCCACCATAAAGGTGTGTGGCAGGGCATTTAAAATTCATTTATATCATGCGGGACACACACTAAATTATACTTCCAATCTGTAAAGAAACATTTGAGAAGTATGTTCTACAGACATGTAGTATATTTAGACTTGTTAGCATGTATTTCGTTCAGGCATGTTTAACTCCGATAAAACACACCACCTTAATTTTAAATCTCTTTATCTTTTTCCTAATTCCATCTTTGTTAATCTAATGAGTGGTTTTTCACCTTAAAACGCTAAGGTGTTTTTTATAAGAAGGCATCACGAAGCGAGAAGAGAAGCACCAAAGTTCATTCATTCACTTGTATGCGTGAATATTAGTCCACGTGTTGGGTACGTACAGTTAAGCGATGCGACAATGGTTTTTTATATGAAGTTGGGAATATCGTGAAGTAGATACGGCGGGTAAGACCGAAATATGAGTCATATTGTTAGACACAGACTTAAACATGACAATAATATTGTATTACCGGACTAATATTTGCATGCCTGCAAACTTAACACTCTCCGATTAAAATATTCTCTAGAATAAAGAATTCTCTCCGATAATACATCTACTTAATACCCTGCCAGCCACCACCTGGGTGTGTGGCAGAGGGTGAAGATACCAAACATGCACTATTGACATGCAGCTAAGATATTACTAAGATATGATACCAAGACACAATCTTGCGATGGCTTGCAGGATATTACTATGAATATAATAACCATTTAGCTGCCTGTGACCCTATTACCTGACACGTTTCCATGTAGTAGTCTGGTTGCATGTCAACACACCATGTAAGGTGGTCTTCGCCCCTTGCCACACACACCCTAGCGGTGGCTTGCAGGGTATCGTGTAGATGTATTTAAATACCAAAAAAAGTGAACTCCCAATTAACTTAAACCTAGCTTGCAGCTAAATGATTTGAAACGCAGGAAATGCACTCACCTACACTGTGTGTTACCAGAAAGTTACACGATCGAGTAATGAAACGACATACCTACTTAGATAATTAAACGATGAATTTATGTGGTGCATTTACTAATAGGTACGCATTACGATACATATTTGAGTTCGAAGAAGTGGTTGAAGTGTAGCACGCAAGACGGCTCTTGAAACAGCTTAAAGATAAGGCTTATAATCTACTCAAAGATTGCCACTAACTAGGCCACCTGGTCAAATTGGGCGACTTCGGTAATTATTAAGCTCGGCTCTTATCAATAGTGGAAAGAAACAACTGTTCAAACATCCCCGACACCTAGCATTCGAATCCTAAGCATGTGAAACAACCCACTGAAGCGCGATGGTGTTAATATTGTTTGTGTTTGGGGTCTCCGGGAATTAAATCATCTTACAATATACTCAAAAGGGATTGGGATACATTTCAGCTTTCAACCACTTGAAGATACGTAAGTTTTCGTTCCAATAACGGCTAAATTTGTAACTATAATATTCTTGCGATGTAGAATTAAAATTAGATGTTGTTATTGCACTATGAACGTTCACATGTTAGCTATCGAGAACAAGCCAATATCCTCAAATACTTACTAATGTACAATACAAATTTGCGATCTCTAAACAATGTTTCCGCACATCTACATAATACCCTGCAAGCCACCATAAAGGTGTGTGGTAGGGGGAGAATTTTCACCAAACATGCATAACAAGGATTAGTAATTATATCCTAGTCTAAACTTCACCATTTAAAAAAGATAAAAATATCAAAGCAAACATGCTGTTAGTTGGGTTAGCTTTAAGTCCTCATAGCAACATGAAGCTACCTATGCTATCCATTGCTACACTCGTATTTGATATATTTGCCGTTATTCATATCCCTATTGTACGAGGACAAAAGGACAGTTTGAATCTGTCAGTTCGGCAATCAATTTCTCTAATTTTTTGATTATGGTCCAGTCTACCACAGTAAGTTGGCGTTCGCAAAATATTATTAACGTCATCACTGATAATATGGTCTTGGAATTTATTTAAGAGATTAAGTCTAAATTTCAACTTGCGATCTGACAATGATTCCCAATTTTATTTCTTTTAATAGACTGGTTACGCTAGTATGGTTATCGTACCGCCCCTTTATAAATCTTGCCGATCTTCGCTGCACACGTTCAAGTTCATTATTTAGACCGATTTTTAACGGATCCCATATACTGGTAGCATATTCCAAATGCGGAAACAGACAACATTCAAAATGTACTTTGATTGTGGTCTGATTCATGAATGCATTATTACATATTCTTCATCATTGTTATGCTGTTAATTTAACCTATATATTTTGTACTCATTACTTTGAAGAGTACGGTGTTTACATTTATTTTAAGTGTATTGTACTTCGATTTCTGTGCCAAAGGAGTGCTACCCCTAGAGCGATAAATATTATTATTGTTGAAATCAAATGGAACCTTATCTGTTATAACAGAGAGGAGGATGTTGAGAAAGATGGGAGATGGAGTGAAGAACACGGATTTTTTATTGGAACAAGAAACGTACCCATGAACCCCCAATGAGCTAGCTACTACGTCTTCATTGATGATGAAAAGAGTTAAAATATTAAGGGTCACAAAATTATTAGGGAGTGTACGCCGTTAGGGGTGACATGGATATGTCCTGGGCGAGATGTCGGTAGATCTCACAGTCACTGAATCTAGCAACATTAGATCTATAGATTACTGACAACGTGGATGTGGAGACAAAATCGAGAAGATGATAAGGTGAGGAAAAAAGACACAACCTTCGCTCACACCTCAATCCGGGAAAAAAATGCCTCTTGAACACACCCAAGCATCGAAAGTCATTTCTCACTTTTAACCTTTTCAAGAGTGACTCACGCTCGAAAATCACGCGAGGTCGCCTTGAAAAATTCAGTTAAAAGGAGGTCCATCACCGTAAGTACGAGGGGACAAAATGAAGCAACCGCGTAATTGCAAATCAGTAGGGCCAAATCTTTAAAATATGGGAAATTGAGGTCCTACGGAGCCGACCAAAATACTAAGGAGCTACTAAAAAAAAGTTTCTTACACTAAAACCACTAAGGAGGATATCCTTCGTCAGATAACATGCCTAGGGGAATATCTGACGGAATAGTCCTTGTAGACCGCTTACCCCAAAGTAATGCAAGCACAGCCGGCAGTACGCCTTATACATGGCAGTTGGAATACAATTTTAAATAATGTGTTGTAATGAATTTTTCGAAGGGCACTCCTATATCGTAGTTTACATGGCAATTGGTAAAAGCATACCTATTCCCTAATATACAAAGCCGTCTTAACTGGCGTTTGCCAAATACGTTTCAACTCGCTAGTGTGGTTAGGTTTAGATTGAGTGTGTAGACTGATACCCCCCTTTTTCATTCATCAGTATCACGCAACGTAACATAAGCATGGTAAAGTCACCACCAGGCAAACGTACAAGAGCTGGCTCGCAGTTTATTCCATAGATGTAGGCAGGGCAATTATTCTTGGCCAATTACTCAACTTATACTTCCTTCACTGGCGATCATCATGAGTTCGAATGAAATAGTCAAACGCCTCCAACAATTACCTACCCCGCCTTCACTACGCGTAACAAATCCCTTTTGGATTCAACACAACAACGCACTTAAAGAGCGCCATTCTGATTGGCTAGCGAGACCCATCAAGGCGGGAATCTCTTCAAAAAACAAAGATTACCATGCATACCAGTACCGTAACATCTCACGCTTCCATCTCCTGTGCCTTCACCTCACATTCTTTGAAGAGAGCGGAGCTTGTACCAAGCGGTAAAGGAAGGAGGGAACCATCTTCTGCGCAGGAACGAGGACAAAAAGATAACGCCCGAATGGAAATTCATACCTACCTATGTTGCCTATTAGATTTATAAAAGAGGGGGAGAGATAGATGAAGAGAAGGCAGGGCAGCGGGGAAGTGGAAGCTTTAACGGTGCCCGCACGATTGAGGGTCACACGGGAGGACCATTAAGGAGATTCCGTTATGGACTTGAAAATCAAAAACAGTCAGCTCTCCCGAGGAACAAATTCGCAAAAGGAAAGCTCCCTCAGGAGGCGGAGGAGAGGGATTCCCTACAGGCGTGAAGGATGTGCCCTTCGAATCGTACACAGGAGAGGGTAATGTACCTATCTACATAATACCCCGCAACTTTGGGCAAGGGAGTGTGGCAGGAGGTGACCTATCAGCTGGCATGAAGTCTAAATCGGAGAGAATCATATTTACACTCATTATGATGCAGACATGCAAAAACACTAGTCCGGGCATGCACTGATTACATGCAACTGAGACGTAGAGGGCTACTATTATGTGGAAAATGTTAGAAACGCATTCGTGAGACACGTGTAACTAAAGTTTTAGTATATACAAAGTAATGTGTAGATTTAAGAATAGTCGGGAATTCCTATAAATACCTACATTTATTATTTTTCCCAAAGCATGCATGAGTTGGAAATGTTAAAACACGTATTTGTAAAAATTAATCACTCTAGGCTATAGCATCAAAATCGTTATGCCTATTCCAATTTCTCCCAGGAACTTCTTGGTAATCTACTACTAGCCCTAATTTTGCGCGGAAAAAATGGAGTATTGAACCTCTCTGCCTTACGCTGTCGCTCTAATTTCACCGTCATTATCTAACCTGCCATAGTACGCTGGTGTTTTAATATATTCGTAATATTTTCAGAGAACCTGCCCGCATTAAATTTCTGAATAAATACCTGAACAATGGAATCTTAGTTAATAATGAGGTAACAGACGAGATGTGGTGGAATTTAAACATATTATTTCTTACTACTACTTTTCTACCGGCGAAAGTGGGTCTGAATGGATATTCAATCCTTCCAAACGTCTACACGATACCCTGCAAGCCACAGCGAGGGTGTGTGGCAGGGGGTGAAGGTCACCAAGCATGCACTACTAGCATGCAAGCAAGCAACTAAAGGGTCTCATGCAACTAGATTGTTAGTATCTATAGTATTTGAGGGGTTAATACATGCATCATGCACTACAGAATACTCTAAAATATTTCCCCTACCTATCCCTTTCCTATGCTGCCTATTCTGTTCTCTTATAGTATATGTCACTCCTGTATGTAGTATATGACTCACGTCCCTATATTTCAAATTTCATACCCTCTTCAGTCCCACATACTTCCTTCCTCTCAATATTTCTCCTGTTTGGTGTTAGATCACCCCCTGCCACACACCTTTATGGCGGGTTGTAGGGTATTATTTAGATGTATTCACGCTATCTTATCCACCCTCTGGCTCGCCCACTCAACATTCTTCCCCTAATCAAGTCCTTCAAAACACACTAGCCATTTATTACCTTTTTAATCCACACCTGCTGCCATCTAATTTTCTCAATCGACTTCGACGGATGAAATAAAAGTGAAATTTTCCATAAAATAAAGATTTTACTAACAACCCAGGTTTCGATGGATCCTATAACCCCTAAAAAGAGCACTTTGCTTAAGGTGCTGTCTGGAAAAGGATAAATCCTATTACACATAAAAACGAAGAGAGCTGTAGAGTTATAGTTAAACGCAAAGAGTGGATTCTAGTTGATACGAATGTTCACTCTCTAAAAATCTGCAAGTCAAATAACTATTCAAATCACGCCATAAGAGAAGTAACTTGGAAGCGGAAAATATTCTAAACCGGTTGTCCAAGAGGAAGGAAAATGACGACGCTTAAAACAAAAAAAACGCCTTTCACTCCTTTCCTTCGACGAAAACTTCGAAGTTTCGTCGATCCTACCACCACAGTTCACCTCAAAAATAAAGAGGGATGATTGAATACCATCGCTGGTATTTCGAGAAATGCTATCCATCTACATCTACGCAATACCCTGCAAGACACCGCGAGGGTGTGAGGCAGGGGGTGAAGATCGATAACATGAGGTATTGATATGCAACTAGGTTCCTGCATGGAAACATGTTAGATAACAAGGTCGTATAATTCTCGTTAAAATAAAAACAAAGCAAATTATAATATATAGAATGCACTAGAGCGTTATGTGGAGACTGAATTACAAAGCTAAGCATCCAATAGAACAACTTGAAGAGAAGATTGAATTGAAATGAGGGGATCAGGTTGGTGTGGTGGCTAGAGTACTGGCCTCCCATCCGGAGGGCCTGGGTTAGATTCCCGGCAGTGGTGTATTTTTCAGTGGCAAACCGGTCCCGATTTTCTTCATGCCAAAAAGTCCTCAGTTCCGCTACCTTTGCCCACAGTCATTCTTCCGCTCTGAGAATTCCCTGCTTAAATATACGGGAACACAGGTCCTGCATAATTGTTTAGAATGTTGTTTTAAAAACATAATTTATAGCGGTGGTAAAAGTCACTCCGTCCATGTATACTTCATGACAACTATTTAGGTCTTGCCCGTGTTCGGTATATGATGGTACTTGCACTTGGGGATAGGGTTGGTGTGGTGGCTAGAGTAGGTACTGGCCACCCATCCCGAGGGCCCGGGTACCATTCCCGGCAGCGGCGGATTTTTTAGACCGGTCCCCACTTGAGTGCCTGGTCGAGGGCATTACAAGTTCAGTACTCCGTCCGTCGGATGGGACGTTAAGCCGTGGTCCCCTTGGCGCCTGTCGTCAAGAGTAGGCTAATGCCGACGCCGGGTTTCTCTCCACCCTTCCTCCGTTCCCTGAAATGTTCCTACTATTACCCAATTACTCCCCCCCCCCCCATTCCTAGATGGCGAAAATGACCTCAGCTGTCGGTCGCCTCCCCTGAATGACTAACTAACTTGACTTGAAATGAAGGAGGAAATATGAATCTCTCATTTGATTAGATTTGTTTTACGGTGGGAATATTATGAGTAGAAAATATGAAGAAACGGAAGTGGCAAAGGGTATGAACGGAAGGGTTGAAAGGGAGCGGATGAGATGAACAAAATAACACTGCGAAACAAAAAATATTTTGACTTAGCTCTGACACCTGTTTTAGACTGACTTTTGGCTTCTGAATCCAAAAATGACCTGTTTTTGTCTATCACGTCAACCTTTTAAGCCTCTCTTTATTCCAAAAGTCACACAAAAGGTGCATTCAAAGGACAATAATTGAAGAAATTGTCAACTACACTGTTCAAAGAGAATTGTATTCATGCAAAGTCTATATATAGTCACTCAGACAAATTAAAAATTAGTAAATAGATAAATAAAAAATATTCATGGAAACGAATAAAATAAAACTTTTAGTCTATTCCACACTGTTTTAATAATCGGCCTAGGTTTCGACAAATTTTTTTCGTTCCCAAGGTTTGTCATTCTCAAATTTGTTGAAACCTAGGTCGGTTATTAAAAAAGTGTGGAATAGACTAAAAGTTTTATTTTATTTGTTATCATGAATACCGTAACAAAATTCCACAAAGTGACGCCTTCAGTCCTATCTAAAATAAAAAATAGTTGTAGAAGGTACATAAAAGGTGTAAAATTCTTAAGTCACCAATAGATAAACTGTGGAGAAAAACTTGACGCGATAGAAGAAAAATAACTACAGTTCTGAAATCAGCATGACTGTATTACTTTAAATCACCCGAGAAGTCGCACTCAGCAGAAATTTTGCTAAAAATTGTTTCCCTGCGTAATGGCAGAACTCAATCAAAACCTACCGTAACCGATAGTATACTAGATAATGATGGAGCGGAGACTTTTAAATGACTCCAAGCGTCAAGGAATCTGCCACGTCCGGCGATAAGAAACAAAACAAAAAAAACACGGGAGAGGCCCGCAGGCGACGGAAAACCACTTGAATGCTGGGGGAAGGTGGATCGCTGGACGGCTGGACCTCCTCCCCCCTCTCAGGGAAAACATCTTCCCTCCTACCGAAGTCCAGGCACTTCGCCGGACACGATAACATCCGAACACCGCGTTGCCCGGGTGACTGGCATCGAGAGGAGTGTTCGCCGTTCCACCCGAAGGCCGGTGGGAACGTTTAAAATACCGCCCGGGCACCCAGACGGCAAGCGGGCAATTTTGCGGAAGAGAAACAAGAAAGAAAATGATTCGTAACGGAGCGTCCTTTTATTTTCGTCTCGTTTCGGTACCTTCTTCGGCCGAACCGGAGATTTTAAGGGAAGTGGGGGGCACTAAGATTAGACAGATACAAATTCGCCCGTCGAAGTTCGGGGAAATAAAATATGTAGCCTAGTGACAACGTCTACCTACCCAGGATACCCAATAGTTCAGAGAAAGCAGTATATCCCGAAGAACTTGAGTCACGGAAGTTAATAATCTAATGTTACTATGTCTACAAGACAATCCACTTCTACATATTCCCCTCCCCGTAGATGGAGACCTACACGACCGAAATACAGGTATAGGAACTTACACCTTTCTAGCCTAACGGACCTTTCGATTTCATGCTCCCTTTGAAAGAAAGCACTAATTTTACAAATCATCCATCATGGCTATAACTCTATGACCACACATACGGCTCAAAAAGAGCACTTTAAAGGGAATTGTACGCGACCACTTCGCGCTCATGTCACAAAAAGGATATGCTTCAAACCAATCCACATTGCATATTAGATTGTTTTTCGGGATGTGTACATATATTATAGAATGGCCCAAAACGAGATAAACATATCATTTTCAGAGAAGCAAAGCACCCTGTATTTACCTAATTTCCCAATGTTATCGCACACAATACACACCGCCCGGCTTCTTTCTCATCCCTCAAGCAAATTACGGCATCGCCACGATTCAAACGCCAAAGCCGCGTTGCCATGGAAATCTCCAACGCTTGCCAATAAACTTTCAGAACACTGCCAGTCATGTGAATAATTTTCCACGACAGAAGGCAAGAAGGAAATCGAATTTTACGTTCGGGATATGGTGAATATATATCATAATCATGCCATATAAGTATATATCACGCGGTAAAATGATTTGATTGGCAGAAATGTCAAAACGTTAAATGAAAATTTTCACTGTCACCGGAAGTACACTTTCTTTGACAAGTGTAAATTACTCGTCCAATAAGCTACCATTACCTGACATTTAAATTTCAAATCGTATCAACCAAATCATAACTCAACCACCGGTCAAATGAAGAACTCCAGCCATACACACACGAGCCGACATCGGCGAAAACAGCGAAAATGTTGGGCCTAAAAATAATCCATTTCAAACAGAAAACGTCAGCAATGAAACATAAAAGCACCCATGCCAGCAAGCTTATTCGGCTAACCTTAGCAAAATATTTCAAAAGACCAAATAGCCATCGAAATCATGACTCAAACTTCAAGGGAATTGCTGATGAAGGATAACTTGCTTCGCGTTAACGTATATTAGATTGAGCACCTCTTCAAGCACTAAACATTCACCCTAGCAGTAGCTATAAACAAGCTATTTGCGAGATGTTTGACTCAGGATTCAGTGAAGGGACGTTGTTACCTAAGACTGCGTCGCCCTGGCAAGAGGTGCCAAAACAATATCTGGCTCCAGCAGTCTGTGGGCAATAACCAGGAGCATAATGCTGACCAACTAGTTTTTATTTAACTTCGTCCATAAACACGCATTCTAATGTGTGCAAAATTGTACTTAACGCCCAGTCAAGAGGACTGACCGACGTTGGACAAATAAATGCAACCACACTAAAGACTGGCCTTCGTAAGAAAACTGACGAATGACTAGAACACGGAACATATTAAACGTTGTTAATGTTTTGAAGACAAATTGTTTCTCACTATTGTAAAAATATTTCTCTAAATAGCAAGGCAACTAAAATTTACACTTACCTCGTTTATGAGATCCATCAGGGGCTGTTTTCCGCTTTCCTCGGAAACAGGGATAAGGGTATCGTTCAAATCACTCATGTCGCACAAAAGCAGTCCACTAAGTAAAAGTTTTAACACCTAACACACGGAAACCCTTTCAAGAAAAACAGCTAGATTATCACGAAGGCTATCATCACTGCTCCAACGATAACAACAACACTCGGAATTCCTAATCGTGAACAACTTAAACACTGGTGTAAGTTCTTGCTAATATAAACTAGATCAACCTAACCACTAGTTTCCTATTCCCTGCACGTGTATCGCTGTCCATGCGCGTTTCCCTCGAATATTTCCATGCCGTACTTAACCACCACAAGGATTTCCATCCACCTGACTACATCAGAGACCTCGCCAGCCCGTCAACTTGCTTCGGTCTGGAATGTGGAGCCAGCGATCATCGCACCTTCCCTCGCTACACCTGACGGCCTCTCACCGGCGCCGATGTCAACGGCATCTAGCAGAATTTCTCGAACTATTACTGGTATTTCGGTCTGCTGCACGAATACCAGAGTTGCACGTACAAATAACAAGGAAATATTATGGCATGCATACGCTGAGGCAAATTTAAGATACTCAGAAGTCCGTAGGGGTATAGCAAAATCTTATTCTGGAAGGTAAAAGGATATATAGTTGATATTTGAGCCCTCAAATTGAAGAACCTCGAGATCGTCAACATTAATCACTGATCACTTACATAAATGCTAGGAATTACTGCAGGATACAAAAGAAATACACGAATGATCCTCAAGGGAAAGAACTTTTTCTCTGAAGAGCAATCGATGTACGATTTACATGCAGGAATAGTCATGAAACAATTGTTACACATAAGAATTCCGTTACGGAAAAAGTTACAACTAGTAGGTAGAGTAGGTACACGTCACATTTACCATGGGTATGCAGCAACATTGTTTTGCTGGGCGAAAATATGACTTAACTATGCACGTCCAAATATTCAATTAATTCTTAGGTCAACTTAAGTATTTTTGGCAAACCCTTACTGTTGGTCATAATGGACCATTAATATTTGAGTTTTTTTATCCTCTCCTTAATATTTTACACCAGATTCGAATGGCTGAGTATAAGGTAAATTAAAAGTACTGAGTAAGAGGTACCACATTCTGAAGTCCTTAATGAGCATTCATTTTCAAAAAATTGTTCATATGTACTTATATATAAAAAAAACTCATCATCATCAGTTAACAAACCAAAAGATTGGTTTGATGCAGCTCTACACTTGATTCTCATATTTCTAATCTAATCTCTTTCACATCTGCCATAACTTGCTCTATGTAGCTCATTCGAGGCCTTCCTTTGCCATTCTGCATTCACTTGTCCTTCGAAAATTGTCTTCATCAGGCCATTATATACCATGTATCCAATTAAGTTGTCCTATCTTCCACTCACAATTTTCAGAAGGTTTCTCTTTTCTCCCACTCTTCTGAGGGCTTCCTCATTACTCATTTGGTCTATCTATTCAATCTTCATCATTTTTCTTAAGCACCACATATCGAATAACTCCACCCTTGACCTCTCTGCTGGTGTCACCACCCATGCCTTACTGCCATAAAGAAACTCTGTCCTGATGTGTGTTCTGATGAATTGTTTCCTTACTTCTAAACTTGAATTTCAAGCTGCAAGTAGATTTTTCTTTTAGTAGAATGCCCTCTTCACCTTGTCCATGGTCTCCATTATAAAGGAGGCCATGCCTGGGATATTCTACTGACTATACCGCAATTTATTGATCCCTCCCAAAAGATGCAAGAAGAGCACTAAAAATGAAATGATATGAAGAAAGTTAAATGATCAAAGCTATAGTTGAAGTAGTTACACAACTATGACATAACCTTACTATCCTGAGGCTGAACACAATGATGTTAAATCCTGTAGACAAAATGGCTCTATAGAAGAAGAATACTAATGAAATAAGAATAATCTTTCCACTAAAACACGCTATTTCAAGTCTAATCCATTAAGACCATTCTTACATAATATCCTCCCGAGTCATAGAACATGGAAACGACTCCTGTCCACTTCAACAAATCCCGTCCACATCTCCCCAAGCTATTCTAGTCTAAACATTAAATCAGAACATTTCCCATAGCTTAAATCATTCAAATTTTGAATTAATGCATCAATGCTCACATCATACTTCTAAGTATAGGATTACAAGTACCAAATACAAATCAATTGTACACATCAAAATACGCCAAAAGCTTCTTCAATCTAAGTACTATATCCCTTGAAAGCTACTAAACTCCTACATACTTACTCTCTCTTTTTCATTTCCTTTCTATTTGGCTCCAGTGGACTCAATAACTACTTTTCTTCTTCTTCCTAGCTTCATTCCACTGAATTGCAGTCTGCTTTCTCCATTCTATGCACTGATATATTGCGCATCTTCAGAAGAGATGTTCATCATACATTCCCAGTATCCTGCCACCACTTCTTTGGTCATCAGAGTATAAATATAGCACAGTTTTTGATTGTCCTCATAAGCACAGCTTAGTCTAAACTGAATACGTTCAAAGGTCTCCCCCAGATTCAAATTTCGGGCCTCCTGACAAACAACCCCATCTAATAAAATGAATACCATCCAAACAATCACCAAGTTCGGTCAACACTAAATAATTACTCAACCTGAATCAAGGTGCGATATTTTATAATTACAATTTAAGAAAATAAATGGCAAGATGCTATATACTGAATGAAACTGCATGCCATTTTTATTAACTCAAATATACAGTCACACAGTCAAACCGAGAAAAAACACATTTTATCCTCTCTACTCCTAGCCCGAAATTTCATTGGAAAAAGTATGGAAAAAGGACACCATGTAGAAAAAGAGATCCTACAAAAAGACTGGACATCAAGTTCTAACAATCAAAACACCCAAGGGGCAAGTGTCACCTGCATAACAGTTTGTTTGCAAAAAAACCAAAGGTTGACTCATTTACTAATGCAAAAAATGTCAGCACCAGAAACAAAATGATAGAAATTCTATAACATATACAAACTGGATTAAAAAGAACTGATAACTCATTAAGCTCTTTCAGTATCAATATTTATTTAAATTGTCAGACTTACTACACACTTAATGTTAATAAAAAAACTGTACAAAAGAACACAAATATTTGTGCTTCTTTATAAAATGTCATCACAAAGAACAAATACATATATGTATGCCTACAAACTTGCAGTTTCTAAGAGGAACTAAAGTACACACAGTTGTCTTTTTCATTCAAATATTATGCTATTGAAACTTCCCTACCATACTCAACATACTGTTTGGTTAATTAAATCAGTAGCTCCAAGAAACTGCAATGAAACAAACAGCAATTCAACAGCCAGGATCCTATTTAGTAAGTTCACACACATGTACATACAGGAAAACAGATTAAATGAAGTAATATGAAATATGCAGAATATAAAGACCAAGTTTGAAAAAAAAAGTACATCTTTGGAATATGTACTTGAAAATTTCTCCACACAATTCATTTGCTTTTCAATGCAGTACACTTGGTGAAAGAAAAATTAGAATTTGTTTTTACATAATTCGTGGCCTACCACTAGCAGTACAAGAAAGCTGACTTTCATCATCAAAATCTTATTAACTTGGTTCAATGAGATCAAAAAGAGTACACCTTTCTTTGATCCTTAACCAAATGAAATTTAATTATTTAAAAACCAAAAATACCAATTACTTCTACTCCAACAGCTACCAGTTGAATTGTCACAAAGAGGTATTACACAATTTTCCTTTAAATCCAATTTCATAATACTTTTATTCATTAGCTCAATATGTATTTATCAATTAGATAAACTGCCATTAACATGGTTAAAAAATTAAGGGCATAAACTTTAAATGTCCAACATTTAAGTCATTCTAAAAGCCATATATTACTGTAATTGTCCTTCAAAAAAATTAAAAATGTCACTGTAGAAGTCCTCGATTCTGCATCTGCATTTGAAATCTTCTGTTAAGCCTTACGCCTTTCAAGAAAGATCTTTGTTCTTCCTTTATTGCATTGCTGCAATAGAGCACATTATAAAATTAGGGTAAACGAACTCTTAAGCTCATTATATTTACAAAAATTCTGATATCAACTCTAATGCAGAATAAAACCAAAAAACTAATTATAATGTGAACAAATTATACCTTTAAAGGCAAAAAAAGTAAGAAACAGCAGTGGATATGTGTTATTCCCATTAACTGAAAGCAAAATAGCTTCATAAAGGGCAACCATCATTTTATTTAATGCCATGGCTGGATTCCTCTTGAAAAGAAAACACCTTGGCAAGCCTATCATGACCCTTATTTAATGGCAATGACTATGCTCTACATCAGTACAAGTAAGCAAGAACATTCTGGATCTAAGAGGCAGTGATGCCTGATCAGCTGCTTGTGTTTGTTAGATAGGTTGCCAAATTGAAGTAAGACATCCATCGAATGCTACAAGGCACATTCCTTGCCTTAAGGTAATTACTAAGATGACGACAGATGAATATATATTTTAAACAATCTCATGCGTAAATGCTAATTCTCCTAGCCAGTGAAAATGCTCAAGTGATGGAGCCTCAGAGCCAAGTTGAGTTCCAAATATTTAAAAAATAAGTAAAATAAAATCTAATTACTCTTTCATTTGCATCAGAACAATTGCCTATTGTGCATTGTAAATGGTTTCAGTAAAATAACGGACCAAAATGGTAAAGTACTGAAGAAAAATCAAAGTAATTGACTCAAATTAGGTAACCATGAAAATATTTTTTATATAAATGCTTCATAATTACTTCACTCAAATTTGGCAAGATAAATATGAAAAAATTAGTTTAAAAGATTCTGAATATTAATAACGAATAATAATAGTAATTGATGACCCTGTATTGAGGACTAAAAGTGAAATATGAAGCTCTCCAAACTACTAGGACATTGACTGACATAAGACCAGAAAGTGAAAGATGTAACTCATGGGTAGCCACTGAACACAATGCACACATAAAGCGGTACAGAAATTCTGATAATAATCTCAATACCCAATTCCTAACATAGGATACATTATACTCGTAATGCCCTTTCAAATGAAGTTGTAATTCCATAAAGAATGATCATGTTATTCCTTGACATTCACCAAATAACACAACACTAATATTTTAATGGCCAAAAATGCACAGGTACCCAAATAAGAACCATTTACTAACCACCTATTAAGGTTCGGTTATCAGGATTAACTAACACATAAGTTTAGTAATTCTTGACAGGAACTAATTAATTTTCACTTCATTCAAATAGAATGTACTTCAATCTAATTCAGTATATTGAAGCTGATAATCTTCCAATCAAATATGAATCAAAATTATTTTGACACGCTTCATTAATGTACACACTTTTAAACAGTCTTGATTTTCATTAAATATTCATCAATAAATGACAACAATCACATTAATTATAGCTTTATTTAGAAACTCATTCCCACAAACATACTAAATATAGCAAATACCATGAAGTACAATACAGACGGCTCACCGCATTGGGTAAAACTTTGGATGTAGTACTGGAAGGTTTCCATAGATGGCGAGGGAAGATTTTTTCGCATTATGTCAAATACGATACATATCGCTTCCATTGCTTTCGTTTCTCTAATTGATTTATGTGACACAATCAAGAAGTGTCTTGTAGACTGCTCCTTGCAGAGGTGGATTATGTGTTTTCAATGAAACAACAAGGAATCCCTCCTGTGACAATATATGTTTGCTTTAATAGTGAGAGAAATGTTAACTTATCTATGTGTCTGTTGACATTAGGTAAAGGCATATTGTATCATTATAATAAAATAGCAAAATTACAACAATAGCATATGCTATGTACCACTAAAATCAATTAGAAAAACGAAATCAATGGAAGCAATATATATCATTGGTGACATAACACAAAAAGTTCTTACCATTCCATCTACGGAAACCTTCCAGTACTATGTCCAAAATGTATAACAGTTTTGCCCTATGAGGTGAAGCCCTCTATATTATACCTACTCTATGCTAATACATACCCCCTGACCGGTTTCAACTTATTGACAGCTTTGCAGGCAGCATCTTTAGCATTGAATTTATTGATCGTAGCAGTACTCCTAGTAGCTGGCTCTGAAAGAACAGGAAAATTAATCAATTTAGTGCACAGGTTCTGTAAACAGTACAAAAATAGAGCACAAAAATAATTCTCAGGGACTGGCATTCCTACCACATGATTTAAAAGCCCCTTAATGCTATTCAAATCATTTATTTTTATTAACATGATTTTTTTTTAATTCAGAGAATCATGTGTAAAAATAATCTGCATTTCCATCTAATTCCCAGTTTCAAAGGCACTAATGAAACTAGTGTATTTTTCAAGGATGTAGGCATCCTGACCATTTAAAATGGCCTTTAAAATGGGGGCGTTTACTTGGAACCGAAATCACAATTTTGTGCACTAAATCGTTAGATGGAAACGAAAAACGAATTTCAGTGAAAAAATGAATCTTCTAACCACATCCATACACTCATAATTCAAAAATTTAAATAAGCAAGAGGTGACGCCCACCGAAAATACTGCTGTGATAACATTGACGTCATTTTCCTCCGGTCTTTGACTGCTTTTAGGGGAGGGGAAGGGAGTGGAGGGAGATTCTTGGAAGGCCTCCTCGCATAGATGCTGACGCAATTTTTTGAGAAAAACACAGTTAAAAAAGTTAACCATTGGCCGAGTCAGCTGTGTCCCCCCCTTTGCGATAAGGTAAAGTAGCTTCGCGGGCTCAGTTGTGATAGGACAAATATACGTCAGAGGTTTCACCATGCCCACTTTTCCGAAAGGGTTAAAAACATCAGTTTTTCACCGCTTATAACTCGGGAAATAATTGACGGATAAAAAACTGAAAAATACGGGTCTTTTTATTTTACAAACTCTATCAGATTCGGCAATAAAAAAATGTGGTAAACAACCCCATTGATGATAAGAGGTGATGATGAATGTTAATAGGAATTCATATTGTTTTAGAATAATATTCAAACTGCCACATTAAAAACCATAGCCCCTGCTGGGAAATGGCTTAAAGTAGTAAATGATTGAAGTGGTAATAGTTTTAATGAGACTTCAGAGAGTCTCCATTTGTCAGGTGGTGTACATATGTTGAGTACATTTACTTTCACACCCTTATGACCCAATCTCATAGTTAAAATTCAGAGCAAGAGACATTATATGTACAATTTTTTGAGAAAAACACAGTTAAAAATGTTAACCAAAAGTAAGCAGCATATGGTAAAATCAAAGTGGTACTTACCACTGTTGCTCCCAAATCTGAAAACAGCTGTTTCAGAAGCTGCAGGTACATTATTGGTTCTACCCTGCAAAAGGAAATACAGAAAAATAATGAAAATACCCCAACACAAAAGTAAAACTGATGTCCAAGGTATGACACTATTGTACACATCACAATCAAATTCCACAATGAAATTGAAACTAACCTAAACACATAGACTCTTTTGTTCTATTGACTACAACGGAAAATGTGATAACATCCTTGAACTTGACTGAGATATAGGTTGCACTACAGAGTTACCAATTTTATTTACAAATTACTATATTTCAAATGAGGTTGTGGATGAGAAGGCATGGTCAGCCCAAAGGAGCTTGAAGGTCATGTGGTCTTGAGGCACACCAAAATGAGCAAGGGAGGGGAAATTCCTTCTCCTGCAAGCTCAGTCTTATTCTGGCTTTTGTCGTATAAGGATCTGCTCTCTGCTATGTAGCCATGTTGCCATGTGTTCTGCAATTCCAATATCTGTATATCTGTGTGAATATAATGGGTATTGGTGTGCTTACTCTGACCTTGACATCAGCGAAGAAAGAAATCTACAATTCTTGGCAGTCAAACCATGAAAATTGTGTCCAATGTGTTGTAGAGCTTCTCCAAGTGTAGAAGGTGGGGTAACCGATTGCCTCTCCCCCTAAAGTCCACAAGAAAATCACCAAAGCTTGTTGTACAAGTGAAAGGAGTCTTCAGAGAATCTCAAAAGAAGGTACAGTAAAACCTCTTTATACCGTAATGGAAGGGACCAATTTTTGGTCATTTTGATAAATAGAGGTTCATTTTAAAGAGGTTTCAGCAAAATGAACAACTATAATCTGCCTTATGGAACATTTTGGCAATGATATGTGCAGCTATCTCTTTAATACCATATTTAAACATTAAAATAAATGCTGTTATTATTTTACATAGTTTCAATGTTTTAACAATAAAAACAACGGACCTATAACTTACGTAAGCACTCTTCACCGAAAATTTTTTTAATTCGGGTTCTTTCATTTTTTTTTATTCTTTTGAATTGATATTTTCTACCTTATTTAATGATAATAGATTCTTACTTAAAAACTCTTTAAAAAAAAAAGAAAACTTACTTAAGCACTCTTCACCGAAAATTTTTTTAATTCGGGTTCTTTCATTTTTATCGAATTCTTTTGAATTGATATTTTCTACCTTATTTAATGATAATAGATTCTCACTGCTGCAGTCTTCCATACAAAAAACCACACCTAAAGCATCCTGCACCTCTTTTTGATTGTCACTGACATTCACTCCTCACCATCACCCACTTCTTCCATATTTAGGTATATTGTTTTACTCTCCAACTACTTGCTCCACTTCTCCCACCATCATCCCCTCAATTTGGTATGCATGTTCAAAAGGCGTTGTCAACATATATTAAGTCATTATTTATTTCATGCCACTCTTGTTGGCTCATCCGCATACATAATGTCTTCCTTGCTGCTGTCCCCAATAAATCCAGCCTTCTTAAAACAGTTCCCAATAACCTGCAAGTTTAAATAAGCGCATGTAACACAGCCTGTGCATGGCATGCATTATATTCCACCAACAGTTCTTATATCTTTTTTTCATTAACTGTTCACTACATGCACACCACCCAGTAATTTCTCTTCACAATGGAAATATTCCTTGATCAAGGGGTTGCAATTTACTGGTGGTATTTGGAGAAAAATACTCTATTTTGATGAATAGTAACACAATCCCCTCAATTTTGTCCTGTACACTCATTAATAAAAAGGACTAGGTATTTTCTGGTTGCTCATTTCCATCTTTGAGTATTTATAAAGCCTCTAGGCTTTACATATTTCTCAATAACAAGTGGCTCCAATTTCTCAGAGCCATCAAAATATTGACACAGAATGGCACTTGTGAATTTTTCTTTGCTTTTTTCCCTCTCCATGGCATGATTGGCTTCTAAATAGCAGAGTTTTATCAGGAAGCAAGTTAGAAAAAAACTCCTGCCTCATCGCCATTAAAAATGTCTTGTGGTTTATACTCCACTAAAATCATTTGCAAAGTTTTTTCTTCACTCTTCTATCACTGCACCACTTACAGTAGATTCTTTCACACACATTTTTGATGTTTTGAGATTACATTGCAGATTAAACTTTTGTAGCCATTCATTTGATTCTGAAAATATACAATTCCTATGTTTACTGCTACTCTCTCACCTTTGCTGTAGAATACATCCAGATATGGGAATTGTTCGATATCATGTTAAACGCCTTTCTTTTTTTTCGATATGGTGGAGCTATTGTCGCCCTCCTCTCCTTCCCCTCTCTCGGAACCCAGGCGAAGGAGTCTCTCACTCTCTCTCTCTCTTGTTTGCAGTCGGCCGATGCAGTTCCCTCCCCTCTCCCTCTCTCTGCCGTGCAACGCCTGGACTTCTTCCCGTCCCATGCCAGTGAACGGACTTCTTTCGGCTTGGGCACGGCTGGTCCTTCGGAATGGATTTCATCAAACTCTCCAAAACTTCTGTTATCATTCACTGTGTCAATTTATTTGTTATATTAAAATCATTTTGTTATGTTGAAAATTGTGGTTAATTTCCGCCACAGGAATATTTCTGGCTCTACCTTTCATCAACCAATCAAACATGTGCTCATCTAACTGATCACTTTTCACTGCCCAAGACTTCTTAATTTATAACCCTCAATTTGTTGCTTCTTCAGTTTCTGAACATTTTTTTAAAATGGATATCTGAATGGATGGTGGTATTCTAAATGCCTAAGCAACATCTATTTTTCGCTTCGCCTCACCAAAGGCTTGGAAAAATGCTAATTTAGTTTCAGTTGTTCCCAGCTACCTCTTTTTTTTAAGATTTGTCACATCCATCGTGGACCAATTTACAACGTAATTTACATTCGTGTGCATTTTTACTGGCAAATATTTATAAATTGATAGAAAATTATCAAATTAAAAATAGGTACGAACATTCATAATATGTATAAGACCATCAAATAAATAAATGGTAATTTCAACACAGAAGTGAGGCTTGTTTCACTGACCGATGTCTTCAACAACAAAAATGTGACTCTAATACAAATAATGTTGCATATGGGGGCACGGCAATAACTGCTTAAGAGTGGTGGAGTTAAAATTCGTGGTGAAGATACTCCGGAAAAACAGATGAAAGCCACGAGGAGCAAGTATGAATAAATGCAATGTAACTTTCTAAGGGTATGGTTGCTACAATATCGACATTTCACGGAGAACTGACAATAAAATAAAGTCAGAATAGGGTAATTCCCCTTAAAAATCATTTGAACCCTAAAATATAACAAATCTTCGGATTTAGGTATAATGGCTGCATCAGATGGTGATCTCGATGTGGGTATGAAGGTTTACGTCGGTTTGAGAGTTCTATTTAGACCAGACGATAGTTTCACTAACATTTTCGCTAACTTATTATAGCATATTCGCTAATAGCTGAATACACTGAATATTTTACTACTTGGAGGTATTTGGCTCCTCATGGGTGTGTATTCCCAGTACAAAGCATGGAAGTTTTTCAAAAATATAGAGTTACGATAGGAAGAGGTTTCTCCATATATGTAATTGCATACAAATTTTGGCGGGACCTTGAAGTCATTATGAAAAATAGAGGTTTACGATAAAAGAAGTTCACTAGGTAGAGGTTTTACTGTATTATACAGCTTAAAGAGTCATATGGAAAAAATAAAAATAATTGCAAAGTATTGGATTCTTTCAACACCATCTCCACATGAATTTACAGTAAAAAATTATTAAGTTTTTCAATTCATATTTCTTGCATGTTCCCGTTAAAGGAAAGGCTTCAGTTGAGGATAGCGGTTCAGCATTATTTAGATTGCCAGTGAAAGCAAGAAAACCACAACCAAACACTTGACATTGATGGATGACTTTCAAAAAGATGCCATTTGGAGATCCATTTTGGGATTCTACAACAATGGGGAATTTCCTAACTTAAACAAGTGCATAAAAGACTCAAGCAAACAAACCAATTCTGCAAGGCATTTTTTCTTTAAGGGGTAATTAAGGAACTCGGTTTAAACACAAGATAACAACAAATGGCAGAATTTTTTTTAACGGAGAGATTGACCTCAGCATCCATGCTGCATGAATCACTTTTCTTCGTCAGATGAAAAATGTTAGAAACTAAGGAGAGTGGAGGAATGTCTTTTATCTGGATGAGGCATAGGTCACCCAAAATCATTCTGTGGATGCAGCATGGGTCGGCCCTAATGAGGAAGGAGGTTTAAAGATTCCTCCAGGGAAAGCCTCAAGGCTGATGGTTTGCCATGAGGGGTCTGTAGACACTGGGTTTTTGAAGGAATCCCAGCTGGTGTTTCAGTCAAAAGGGAAGAAGAAAGAGGATTACCACTCCCAAGATAATTCTGAGGTTCTTCACAGAATGGTAACCTGAAAACAATTCCTAAAAATCATTTACTGAAATAAGGGGCAACTGTATTTGATATCAATGGGGAATATGCATGAAATTTGTTTCTCTAAGATTAATGATGTACTTGATGCAAAATTTTCTCACCAATTTAAATATATAAGCCGAATTTTTCTACACCCACCACAAAGATTATTAAATGGTATTAAAATGTTCCCGAAAATCGACGAAAGTCACGTGACCTGAAATGCCTTTGGACGTCACTGCACGGTATAGGTTCAATATTGCTACGGGATAGACATTTATATTTAAAATAAAACGAAGTGAATATATTGTTTTACGGTGTTTAGCCGTTTCTCGAAAGAAACGATGACTGAAAAAATACTTAAAAAAAGCACATTCTGACAATTTCCTAAATGGTTGACTCCCTTATGGCGGTGTTCTTAAAAATCCAGCGATTGCATAGACGTAGTAGAAATTCTTGGGCACTAAACGGGCATTATATAATTAATGGGCGATTAGATCGTTACCATCCATACTACGTAAATAAAAAATCGAAATACAATCGTTTATTGCAATAAACAAATGAGATAAATACATGCGTTATCGCCAAGTATTCATTTAACAACTTACCTTCACACATAAACAGATAAACAATGCCCTTAGTGATACCGTGCCGTGACGTCATGCGATGACATCGTGTTTTTAAGCTGCCGAAAAAGTACAATTTTTAAAGAGTAATATCTTTGTAATGCAACTTAATTCTTCAGCAAAATTTTCACCAAGCACATTTTAGCTAATAAACTTCATATTCAAAGAGTTATAAAAAATAGTGCATGTTCCCCATGTTGTACCTAAGGACAATTCCCATCTATCCTTCAGGTTTGAGAAATTTCTGGATGTGCTCAAGGCTAGAAGTATTTACAATGCGATTATTGTAACGTACAATGCTAGTTACTATTTGGTGGTCGTCGAAAAGCCTCAATCTTCATCACACGCAAGTGTGATATCATGAAGAGGTGTAATGTGCTGGTTGGGCACATGGATCCAGATGGAATTTTGCTATTCTAAATTTCACTTTCCCAAAAGATATTTGTGTACTGTTAATGGGCATAGCTCAGAATAGCCAACAGCCAATGCCTCAAGAGTAAGATTTCAATTTTGACTTCACACTTACCCTTCTCTCCTGCCCCTCAAGTGAAAAACACCCTCCTTTTGCCTTCTATATAATGGCATGCATGGTGGCTTTTGGGTGATTGGTGAATTGGTGGAAGCGGTGATTCGGTGCTATTCTACCAGTCGGTTGTGGTTGTCATCAGAATGTAGTCCATCATTGGAGACCAATGCGCGGACCGTCGGGTCCGTGCTCTAAGCCGTGCCATCCACCCGTACTGAACGCTCATTCTCTTCTATCCTGCCGAGCTAGATGTAATGTGTACAACTCTCTTTTGGATATTCGAGACGCGATTGGTTTAACTCTTGATTCTGAATAAATTCTGTCTTTTGCACAAACCTTTTAGCTTTATCACTTGTTCCTGACACCAAGGGCAAAAACCAATAATTATGTTGAAGGTTCGAGCCCCCGCAATAGCACTGCGGGGCCGAGTCTCAACAGAGGCTTCTTTTGAAAGAAATGAGGCTCACATCAAAACAGATGTGGATGGAATTAAAACAGTGAAACCTATGAATAGAAGTTATGAACTTGATGGGAAGGCAGCAGCTGCCAGGCCATACAGTTGTGAGACTACCTCCATATCATTGCCAATACAACCCAATAGAATTGCACAATAGCAGAATTTCCCTGATTTCCAGAGATCCAGGTTCCGCTCCCGGTCAAGGCGAATGATTTTTTCCCTGAACATCTGCTATTGGGCAATTGCAGCAGGTAACGTAGTTAAGGTTCTCGTGGCCAGTTCGCGGTCTTTCAATAGAATTCATTTGGGGGCAGGTAAAGAGGGACGTAGAAGAAAATAATTCGACTTCCAAGACCAAGGACTTGGAACTCCAAGAAAATACATGCATTTGAGTTCCCTTATTTTGACTGTAATTAGTGTTTTGTCTCAACATTCCATGTTAATTTTTCTCAGGCATTAAACAGTTGCTAGGGATGGAATTCTAGAGCTAAACATTGTGCAACTCAATGATAGCGACACTGAGTATGAGGACAAAGAAGAGGAGGATGAGAAGGAGAATGGGGAAGACATTTGACAATTCCAACTTAACTCAGCCATTATAAAATGTATTACACTGTGCGTTGGATTTTGATGAACATGTACAATATTAAAGTGAAGAGCTTATGTGCTCATTTTGTATTATTCAAAATACAATTTCCGTCTGTGTCTAGATATAACGCCATTAAGAATTATATCCTTGATTCAAATTCAACACCTAAGCACTAGCGTAAACCTTTTGCACTGCCATAGATATAGAAACTGCTGGTGTTTGTTCCACCCCTACCTTGCCCATTCCATAAATATTCCCCACTTGAGCAAGAGTTAGTGGGGGTTGACGAGAATGGCAATATTCTCTCTACCCTGCGTTCCCTTCCACCAAGTCATTGGTAATAGAGTATAAGACTAAGATTGCACGGTGTTGGGACATACCAAATTCATGCAATGGCAATCACAGATGCTTCATACAGGGTATGCCCCAAAAGTAATGCGTCGCATTTAAAAAAAATTTATTGATCCAATTCATACAACAACCTAAAATTCTTCAAAATATCTCCTTCCGAGTCGACAAACCTCTGCCAGCAGTTCTTTCATGCCCAGAAGGCACCATGGAACTCCTCTGGGGGAAATCCCCTTGAGAAGCCTCATTGAGGTAGCACTGATGTTGTCAATGGCATTGAAATGTGTACCTTTCAACTCCCTTTTGAGGTGGGAAAACAAAAAGAAGTCTGGTGGTGACAAGTCTGGACTGTACAGCTGCTATGGCAACATTTCAGTGCGCTGGCCGGTCAGGTGGCATGTGACAATGAAGGTGGTGCACTCCGGTGCATTGTCTTGGTGGAGTTTCCACGAATTCCTGATCTCGGGTCGGACACGGGCCACTCTGTGGATCAATCTCATGAGCACTGACTAGTAAAACTGAGCATTTACGGTCTCTTCAGGATGCATGTACTCATGATGCACAATTCCTTTGGTGTCAAAAAAGACAATGAGCATGCTCTTCACCTTCAATTTCCTCATTCGAGCCTTCTTGGGACGCTGCGTGACGTCGTGATCGGTGATGTCCTCTCAGCCCTCCAGGAACATTTTGTGCCATCAGTTCGACTGGGATCGGGAGAGGCAATCCTCCCTGAAAGCTTGCTGAAGTTGAGTTGAGGAAATTTGAAAAGTTTCCAGCGTCATCTTTTTAAGTTTAACGTGAAACTTGATTGCTGCTCGTTGATCGAGAGATCGCTCCATTTTGTCTGAACAAGGTCACACTACAGGGGTTCACAAAATCAAGCGTGTACACACTCCAAGAGCTCGGATGCGACTGGCATGTAGATCGCTGGAAAGTTTAGACCCCCTACCACCTACCCCAACTGGTCCGGTTGGACTGTGACAAACAGTCGCACCAGAAAAAAATGCGATGCATTACTTTTGCTTACTTACAACTCTCCAAAGTAAATTAAAACCTTAAAGTCTCACTTGCTTCTCATCTCAAACATTCCAAAATATTTTAACCTCCTAAATAATGCTTACTTTAAAAAATCAACTTACATTTGAATTAATCTTCTTTGGTGGTTCTGCTTTACTCTTGAATGAAAACACTAAAGCACCAGCACCACTTTGAACATTCCGCCTCCTCAAATTCCGCTGATTCTCCACATCCCATAAGGAATCCATCTTTTCAAAAGCATTTTGATGAATGTTGGCAAAATTGGGAGGCTTTTTCACATCAAGCTTAGGAATTCTACTGCGATTCTCTGGAAGCATCAAAAATCCAAAGTCATTCCACACAAAACAGAGAACTAACACTGTAATGGATTGTTTCAATAAATACAAATAGTTTTGTTTAAGCGACCAATATATAAGGTCATTTGCACTGTTTAGGAAAGGAGGGTTACAGTACGGGCAGGAATTTTTCATGGAGAATAACCTGGCATCTGTAGTAACCTATTAATCAACGAAAGGTACCATAAGTTTCATGGATTAACATCTCATTTGACAGACTGATTACTAAACTTGAAGGATTTTAGTGATCCACTGCATAAGTGTAGTGAATTCATTATTGAAAAAATATTGCTTTACACGCAATTTTACCATTAAACACAAAGATATAAGCACCTTTCATCAATTTCAACAAAACAGTTAAATTTTATAATTTTCTTAAAATTTCAGTTGGCTCACCATACTTTATCCTAACCAATTGCAAGACAAATAGAATAGAATTGACATGATCACATATCACTAGCTTTTTTAGCCATAAATCTATATGTACTTTATAGAAGTATTAATAGTAAAGGATTAGAAATAAATTAATTTTTTAGGGCTCCCACTTTTTACCTGATAATGAAACCCACCTTTCAATTAGTAGTTCAGTCAGAAAATACACAGTGTATTTAACACAGGGTAAAAACTAAGCACTCCAATGAAATTATGAAAATTTAAAATAGTGCAGGGATTTTATCCCTTGCGAATCCGCAGTGTCCATCTGCTTGTAAATGATATTTTCAGGAGCCTTACCACGCGAGTTTTTTTTATATAAAACCCATGTCAAGGTCAAGACAAGAAAGTACAATCCTTGCACAGAAAAAGTAAACTGGATGCTGTCATGCTGCCAATACATTTTAATTGAGATTCATAAATTTATTTTCAGCATATCTAGAATCTACGATGTAACCATCTCATGAGAATAACAAAACAGAGACTACTTCTTTGCGAGTTCAACGGTTTGATTTATTGGTACTACCGGATTAAGCATTTTGACTCCCAGTGGAAGAGCAGAGATTATAAACTCAAGAGCAACAATTGCCCCAATTTTTTAATTGGGCGGGATGAAGGAGCACAGGAATTGCCTGCACAACAAGGACCTGACCTCCAGCCCCGCCCAGCACCTTGAAGAAGCCACCACAGCTCCTTCAAACCAGAAATCCAGCGTTTAATCCCTTAAGGTGATAAACTGTATGCCTGGAAACAATGTGAGATTGGCCTTCATGCCTATGACCGTGGTCTTCTTAAACCTTCCGTGACTGTGTCCTGAAAACTTCCAAAAACAGCTCTATGGGGTACTCAAGTACCTCAACGCTTCCTTTCCGAATATTACGTGGTTTTGTTTTTCTTCTACTTAGCCTTTAACTGTGCTTAAAAATACATTATTTATTATTTTGTTGAGATTATCTTGTATATTTGCCAATTATTCCCTCATCAATTTGCTTTGTGCAGACCTCTGCTCAGAGCTTTGATGCCAACCCAGGCATACCCAAACACCTCCCTGTATTTGAGATTTGGGATGTGGTACAATTTCTGTTAATGCAATAAATAATTAATCAATTGAGAAATCTGTATGAATGGGGTGATTGAGTTGCCACACTCACACGACAAGATTTGGTGATTTACAATCCAAGCAAAAATGGCTGTGCGGGGTACTTGGGTACCCCATTAAAAAACTAAAGATATTTTGGAAAAAAGTAGAAACAAATTTCTTTCAATTTCATAATACATATAAAAGAAACATTTATGCACAAATACATGGAATAAGAAACATAAGTTGTTAAAAATAAAACTTTTATATCAATTTTAGTTGTTTTGGGGTCCTCAAGAACCCAGCATCATCATGGAAGCATTAATGAAGTAACCTTTACCTACCTCCCTCATCTACTATCTGTTGTGTTACTATCTAAAAATTCATGAACCAATCACCTTTCCCCTAAATCCCCCCCTTCTACCCACCTTCCTCATGATTCTCCCACCCCTTCTCCACTCATTCCATATAAGGTAGAAGCCCGTTATAGTGAGTATGGCATATATCGAGAATCTCGCAATAATGAGTGATTAGCAATGCACCATCGAAAGGCCGATGATTAAATTGTAAAATAAAACTGTTATAGCGAGGCCAAGAAACTCCCGCCATGGTACATGCTCGGTATTACAAGCGATATTTCTTGAGGGTGATGCACTGCCAAGTACGAATTAATGCATGGTATTTATCTTTAGTAACATTATTTGTCAACTACAACTTAGAATACAATATTTGTTCCATCTCTACATTATTTAAAGTCCTATCAAGTCCAGGCACTGATGATTTACGGCCGGCCCTGGCATACCTAGCGCGTGCGCTCTCACTTTTGAGTTGTTCTTTTGTTAATCCAAGTTCACATAGGAGGCATAGGAGTGGATTGGGCGGGAGATGGACAAGTGGAAAAGCATCTATTCAGTCACATGACAGCGGAGAGTGGTGGTGTGGGCAAGGGGCAGAGTTCAGCCCGCCTGTCTTTGTGCGCCAGTGCAGTAGTAGTTGACGGACGAGGAGTTGATTAACTTGGTGAGAAACGAAGGTGACGACGAAATTAGTTCTCTTTCAAAAGAAGAAACAGTACCGATGCCAACTAAAGCTCAAGCACAGCAGGCTCTTAGAAAAATTAGTGCCGTTTACCGGGCCAGTGATGCTTCTGCCGATAACTTTAACAAATTTAGTGAAGTGGAAAGGTCTGTACTTTCGGCAACCACCAGTAGACTGAAGCAGACGATGCTTGATTGATTTTTCAGCCGGGAAATGAAATTGAAAGTACTGTGCTATTAATGTTAAGCATGCGTATGTGATACTAAAGGTCCAACACTTTGTTTTTTTATGCTTTTTATCATCGCGACGAATTCGCCAAAGTTTTCCATTGCCAAAGAATAATTTATATCCTTAAAATTTTACGATTCATCCAGGTTTCAATTACTTTTCCAGTTAGCAGAAGTAATGGAATACCTCCTTATGTTTTCTGGCACATTTGTTAATTTGTGCATATTTTTCAATGTTTTCATAAATATTGCCAGGGCTGATGTTATGCGAATAATTCAAATTATCCCATTCAACAAGTTTTTATTTTATGATTCCTGACTTCACGCATACATACAATTTTGAGTGAATGCATCAATAATTCTCGCAATTGAGTGAATGCATCAATACCTCCATTCGCTCTAGATCCTCCAGATGGCAGCACCAGTACGACACACGATGTGCATCGCAACTGACAGAGGCATTTGCTTGAGTAAATAAATACTCGCTGCAACTAATTTTCAAGAGATAATGGAGTGTGAATTTTAGGAATGGCTAGGAATAGGTAATTATGCAAGATATATTTTCGATGGCCAAAAAATGCTGTATTTCTGCGAATCATCATGGCAACTTTCCTAACCATTGGATGTACTGGTTAACACTCAAATACTTAAGCAAAGCGTAAATTTTTGATTTGGAAGATTTAATTCGCAAAATAAACAATAAATATGCAATTGTGCCCAAAAATGGCCCTTCTACCTGTTTCTAATAGCATGGTAATGAAAGAAAAACAGAAAGTAAGAACTGTGGGAATTGAGAGCCTTAATACATCACCTTCGGATATAATGAGCCCTCACTATAGCGAGTGATTTCCCAGCCATTGAGAGCACTCGTTATACCAAGCTTCTACTGTATATACAGACACTCTTAGGCCGATTAGCCTTGTATTACCATAAGCTCCATGACAGAACAACATTCGTATCGATATGACCACGCAGTACTGAGAAAAAGTTGTTTCACAAAATTTACAAGAACAATTTTATTTTAACTTCGATTATCTTAAAACTTTGTACATACCTTAAAAACAGGTTCCTTTATGTCGTATTAAAGTTTGGTTACGATCCAATGAATACTTTTAAAGTTATGAATTTTAAAAGTGAGCATTCCGTTTAAAACGGTGAAAAAACCGGCACTTTTTTTGTTTCGCAGACAATAAAATTTTAACAAGTAAAAATAAAAATTTTCACTTTCCATAGTTAAACGCAGAATTAAATTTGCTAATTTTTGATATAACTTGTTTTCATGTGGGACTACGCGTACAACTTTCATTGACTTGTAAACTCGAGTGTCATGACTTTTTTCCACGACAGTAGGTTTCATTTTGTACCTGATGATGTTCTGAAGGCCGAAACCTTAATTACCAAGAAATCAACCTATGGAACTTACAAAAAAGTGTTTTTTGTTATGGAGGGATTCCACAAATTAAGTACATAGTCACTAAGTTTTATCGCATAAGAATACAAATTAACATCATAATATGTTGTTTAACATGAGGCAATCAACTTTAAAATGGGTAACAGCTCTGGACTACAAAAGTGCCCACTCAGCAAAGAATAGGTATTTCTGCTATAAGTACTCACTATCTGCAGCTGATTTTTTCACCGATGACGCTACTCGGAGCAGCACTGCCTTATTCAACCGAGGAGTCTTCTGCACTGTAGATGGGGTCTTGGACTGACCTGAAGACAAGATAGAGAATTACAAAGCCCATTTTTATTACACCACCTTAAAAAATCACACTAATACAATTTCAGATTCATCTAAAAATTCACAAGAGAGCTCCCTCACAGAACCTCTATCATTTCATAATTTAAATAATATACTTAAAACCTTATTCAAATCTAGAAAATGTTAAATGACAATTAGGAAGGGTTTGCATGTAAGCTAAATATGAAAGATATAAAAACAAGATATACATTCTTGTTCTCTATGAATAAAAGTAGAATTGTGATGTGGCCCTGGCTCTACTATACAACAAAGACAGCTTCTTGACTAATATTCATTGTCTGATTATATAACAAATTAGCAACGAGACACCAATCCTTACATCAAATTGATATGAGCTCACACATTTCCTATCTCATCACTGTGTAAGCCTCACAGACATACATAAGGATTCAAAAATCACTGGTCAATATGCGCTGCAAGATTCAAATCCCAGTTAATTGGCAAGGAGGTATCCAAGATGGGTTCAGGTAAAAACTGGACCGATAAAGATCCTAAACCTGCTAAACACAACATGCTAAATAAAGTACTCATTAGCCTAATGAATATGAGAACCTCCTGCAAAGACAGAAACTAAAGTCGCTAAGTATGAGACTTTCATAAGCCAAAGGCCCTATCTGTAATGATTAAACCCTATTCCAGACATTAAAATCATCTTTAGGATTAGAAACCAATAACCTTTTCTCATTCCTCTTCCATGCAACTAATCACTTTATATGACACTTTCAGATTGACAACTTGACAATTCAAGCATAATCTGGTTATACCATTATATTTTTAAATGCATTTTGTTAGAGGCTTTGCTAGTCCCAGACTTAACACAACCTAAACTGGTGAGAAATATGGACCGAGATTTGTTTAAATTTGAAGTTATATAAAAAAAATTTCAATTTATAAAAATACATTGGAAGCTTATAATTATCCCTTTCTATTTTTTTCAAAGCATTATACCTAAACCATTAAAACACTTCGAAATATCTTGTAGATCCATATAATTTAACATGATGTTCATTTTGCTGTATATTTTGATACAATCATGGCCGGTGGGGCATAATTGCTATCACAGTGGAAATTTCTTCCCATTAGACATCCTTATCAGTTTTCAATTAGGATGCGACCTCATCATAAGAGCAATTGATGCAAACAGTTTGATTAAAGAGAGGAATAGATAATGGTTTGAAATAGCAACAACGCAATTAAGATCTACGATCTACTCCCAGGAATAACCAACCCTCAAACACCCTAAATTAAGGTCCATTTCCTCATCTTTTAGCCAAAAATTACAAATGCCAACAGAGACAAACAAGATTTACAGTGAATAGCATGAACTACATCTTAATCAGGTCTGGCAAGAACTGTAAAAAATTAGGTTCTGGCTTGTCAGGCCTCATCAAAACTGCAACATAAATCTGTTAAACACCTTTAGTTTTCTGCCACCTAGTCATCTTTTCTTTTGAAATTTACAGTTTTATTAACATCACCACATTACACAACAGAACTGTAGTTGGTGATAAAAATTGATAAAAAACATTGTCTCAAATAGGGCAAGGGCCTAGCCACATTAAAACACCAGTTCCCAGCAGATCACCAAAATTAAGCAGCTTTGAGCCGAACTGGAGGTTGGATGGGTGCCCTCCTCCATACCTCTACTGCTCTTGTCCAGTCTGTAAGTGGCAGGCAGGTAAAGCGTGATTTGGCACAATGGATTTTAAGGGGTCCAAGTGCCAGGGGGGCTCCAGAAGGTCCCCACCCACCCCACCAATTCAAATTTTTTTCTCATGCTAAACGAATGATGGCCATGGTTTCATCAGACTGTGATGTAAATTTGCTTTCTAAGTGTTCCATGGGGTGTTTCCAGGTTGTAACTTTTCAAAACCCTTAATCAACCAGTTAAAACTTAGAAATTGCAATGCACCCTGAGTGTCTGTATCTTTCATATACCAATTATTCAACACTCACAAGAGACTGTACCCTTTGACTTCATATGGGTGAGCTCAAAAGGAAATTTTCTACCTTTTGTACTCACATGCAGGATGTGTTTTTTTAACAGATGAAATCATAGCTGAACTCTTAACCAGATGGGGAGTACGTTGTGCGGCTGAAGGAGTCTTAGTGGGAACCAATGTACCAGGTCTCCCACTTGATTTCCTGTTTGGCAAAGGCGTTTTGACAATTTTTACATGGGGCTTTGGAGTGCTCAAACGACTTTTAGGACTTTCATGGATCCTAACCCTCTTCGTATTTTTTGGTTCATTTGTTTTTTCATTGCGAGGACTGGAGACCTTCCTGGATTTGGTCGCCTGAACCAACGGACTTTCAGGTTTTGGCTCAGAAATTTCATATGTTAATCTCCTCCGGTTATTTTCTTTGTTGCTATCATTTAGCTCCCTTTCTGAAGGTAAAAGTAAACATAAACTATTAAACTAATAGCCAATGATTAGATAATTCAACAAATTCATCAACCAACAGCAATGATCAGATAGGAAAACAACCAGCTGAAAGGCACTTACCAACATCTGAAAAGTTACGTTCTTCAAACGAAGGCTCTTCCGGAGAGGAAATCGGATGGAATGATTTCACTTCCAACTAATTGAGCACAGTTAACAATAAAGAAAATGAGTGCCATTATTTGTACAAACTCTAGTAGTATTATTTCAGAAAGAAGTTCAAGTGCTAAGGCTATGTTGATATTATCTAACCTAACCTAATATGAACAGTTGTGTCAACATTGAGTAATGCAATAGAAATAAACTTCAGAAGTGTGACACAGGGTCCAAATGCATTGTAGGATTTGAATCGGCAACCTTTTGGCTGCCAGGCCACTGCTTTACCGATCTGACTACCGTGACCAAGATTTGTACAATATCCCCAACTTTTTAATACAAGTCTTACCTCTTGCAGGGGCAGGGTGTCACTGCTATCATCAGCAGATTCAGTGATGGAGTCCAAAAGCACAGACACCAATACTTTCTAAAACAGAAAATAATCTCCATAATACACCCATGGTTAAACATTATATCAGAACTAAATGCCACTTAAAAGTACATGAACTTTCATGTGTTGCCAGCTAAATGAAACTCCCTTTCCAAGAGCATACAAAATTTTTGAAAATCACCCTTAGACCCTTAGGTGAATTATGGCTAAATTTACTTTAGCCATAATTTTTAAGCAGGGCAGGACTCAAAGAATTTTTCTAGAGAAACTGTCGTCGCCTTGACACAACACTACGCGGAGGAACACCCGAAAGTCGTTACCAGTGTTGGAAACCTCAGATCTGATTCAAAGGAGTTATATCTGGGAATGGTCATAAGTTTATACTACCACTGGCATTTCAAGTAGGATTACAACTACAGAACTCGTTTCATAAGGAAATGTCTGAGGTTAATAGTGCACTCTAAAGATAATGATAAACACTTCTGTTTATAGCATATAACAAAATAAAAAAAATCAATGACTGATTCCATTTTTCCAGTGTCGCTGTATGGGTCAGCGTTACGTGGCAACACTTTCTCCTCCATTACAAGGAGTGTCTTCAGGTCAAAGACAAAAATCAACTAGTAAACGTGCAAATAAGTTGGTCAATAGTCTACTGTAGTTGCTGAGGAGTAGCTAGTAATAAGTTGGTAGTAATCAAGGTGATTTCTGTAGAATACCATACTGAATCGCTCCATAACAAGGTTGACGAAACGTAGATATCGCCACCAGAGATAAAAATGCTAGTGGCAGGCAAAAAAACACAAAATGTATCTATTAAAAAATGTATCAAGAATAGTTGAAATGTATCAAGTATGATTTATAATGATTTTACGCCAACTTTTCTTCAATAAAACGAGGAAGTCGCATCAGATAGCCAGAGCGGATAACATAATACTTGTTAGCATTGTGCGTGGGGAAAAATTGTTTCCCACTGCACAGCTGAATCACTGCAAACAGAGCGCCAAAACTGGCGACACAAGGGTAAAACACAATTGAAAGGTGAGCAAGAGTGAAACCTAAGTGAAACACCACCGTTTAGGCCGCTTTACACGATACAATTTTTTGTACAATTTCTTGTACAAACTCTTGCATGAGGAAATTGTACCGTGTAAAGCGGCAAATTGTACGAAAACTTGTGCGACTGTCTGAATGGGAAATAGAACGTGTTCTAATTTCATTCAGACAAACATACAATTTCGTTCAGTCTATACAAGAGTTTGTACAAGAAATTGTGCAAAACATTGTATCGTGTAAAGCGGCCTTTTGACAAATGTACGATATCGAACGGTGAATTGATATGATACTCCACACCGCACACATCGGCAATGGGTTTCAATTGATAGTCCTGCATATACATATTCATGGTCCTGCAAATTATTTAAGCAGACCGGCCAAACGCAGCGCACCCTCGGCAGTATCCAAGAGTCTTAATATGAAGATATAACACCCTGACACTACATGAACAATTATAGATACATTCCGACTCAGGAAACCTCCCACACATCTTCAACATCCAAAAACTACTAATTAAATACATATTAGATTACTATAGTTGCATTGAATACGGCTAAATTTCCTACTTTGCGTGCAAATGGCATCTAAAGTCTAATGAAAATTATAGACATGGAGCTTCCAGAAATCTGGAGCAGTGTATCTCAGTACACGAACCTTAGTGATGCCTTTTCCAGATTGGCGTATTTTTCTCTTTTTGGCCAGTTTTTGCAGTTCGCGGTAGCTCAAGGCTTCCAGCTCTTCTGAGGAATACATTCCGACACAAGTAAAAGACCCCGATGGCACAATAATAATATCGATAAAATTTTAGCAACCTTAAGTCTTGAGATGAAATTTACCACCATCAATGTTTTCCCGTTTCCCACCAAAACGGTTACGCATAGAATCGGGTGCGCAGCTCACGGCGCATGCGCTAACGAGATTCAAATTTAAATTGCCTCTCGGTGCGCACCGTGGATTCTGGTGGATTCTAAACAATGAATTTTTAAAAGCAGATGTAAATTTCACTTTTTTTAGTGCTAAATGTGCATGGAGAACTTTAGATACGATGTCTATTTTGAATCAGAGAGAATTCTTTGGTAAAACTTACTTCGCCTTACCCGCTTTATTATCTATATGTCGTCCATGAACATATGATGTCTTTTGCATAAAATTGATTCTTCATTAACGCTTTCTTTCCTTGGAAATCTTATATGCATGCAGATGTTTAGGTTATATCCTACGTGTCAATTCAATTATTCTGTCTGCACAAAAATTTCATCATGTTAAAAATTAAGCAGGAATGGCCGGATTCAGCAGGATATTATGAACTAACATAAGTATATTGCATATACTTATGTTAGTATTCTAGAATACTCTTATAACAAGCTATCCTGTTAAAATTTTGCTGCCCCTGAACAAAAAAACCCTATTCATTGCAATAAATATACCTGTGGAACTTTATCAGAAAAGTGTTCCTAACCTGATCGTAACAAAAAGCACCAAGGAGACCATGGCTTATGCACTGACTGTGAGTACTGAACTTAAAGTGCTCTCAACAATGCACTCAAGTCCAGACTGGTATTATTATTATTAGTTTTCTACCAGAGAAGGTAGGTCTAAATGAACATTTAATTACTCCAACCCCCTAAATTTCATACAATGTCCCTCTTTAGCCTCTAATATGTCCTGCCTCCCGTCATTCTATCCAAGCTACCCATTCTTCTCCTCCCTCTTCCTTGCTTACCCAACGTTCTTCCCTCAATACCCTTTCTTTCAAAACACCATCCCCCTTTTATTTCCTTTTCCATCCACATTTTCTGCCCTCTCCCAATTTCATCTATCAAATTTCTTTCTCCTCGTACTAGTTCTAGCACTTCGTTGTTCAACCTCCTTTCAACCGACTTTACTTTCTCCATCCTTCTCCACAACTTCTTCTAACACACTACCTAGATAGCTAAATTGCTCCACCTGCTCTAGCTTCTGACCTCTAACTTTTATAGTATAACTGGCCTTTTTTGTTCTTGCAAATCGCATTACTCTCGTTTCTTCTGGTTAACCTTTATCCTGTATCTTTTGCACTGTCCCTGCAATGCATCCAGCATTTTTTTCAAGCCACTGGTTGATTAGCACACCAATGAAAATTCCACCTTGGCAGGGATGTGAATCCAGTCCCTCAGGATGGGAGGCCAGTTCTCTAGCCACCACACCAACACGATCCCCAGGTGGAGTGAAACCAGGGATGGGTTGCTTATTTGCAACCTGCTATTTTTCAATTGCTATTATTTATTAGCATATAGCAACTGCTACTGTCAGGCAAAAATAGCTGCTAATTGTAAGTCTTCTTCTACCTGCTACACTGTATTTTTCTCCCCTCCTTGGCCCCCTGCAAAAGCTGGAACTGTTATTTTATAAGGCACTACCACTTGGTACATTTCTGCTAATGGTTAGTTAGAAACGAGAGGGTTTTAAATTTTAGCAGAAGTGGATAAGAAGCGAAAAAGTTTTAGCAGGAGAGGACGAGTACATGTGCTGTGAAGCAGCTAATGTGCCTATAGTAGCTGAATTAGCAGTTGATTTTTGCATTAGCATGAGAGTAGAGCACATGCACCGTGAATCAGTTAAATTCAGCATTAGCAGGAGAGGAGAGCACAAAAACAGAGTAGCAGTTACTTTAAGGAGTAGCATTGCTGCACAGTCACTGCAGACTATGATACAACATCATGCGTTCTGGTCTGGTTCTGGTCTGCGGGTGTCAACACTGTGTCGATTTTGACTCCCTTGCTTTCAAAGCACCCGACCAGAGGTTGCCCGGCTCCGTTCTGTTTGGAATAATGGTCTATTCCAGAGGTGGGCAACCTTTTTGAGAGTAGGTGCCAAAATCAGAAAAATCTCTGTTCTGAAAAATCTGAAAAACAACATCTTCCATGTTCCAGCCAATTTTTTAAATGTTTAATGTATTGATATTTGATTTGTAACTGATTATGTCAATTGTGTGAAATTGACTAAACGAAAAAACAGTACAATTTTGAATTTATGTTGTGTCTCTCTGAGTTTGCCAGAGTACAATTGTGGCAGGTTTGATACCATCTGCTAATTATAGGCCTTGTCCATCAGCACTTTAAAAATTAAGTGTTATTCCATGACTACGCTAGGATTAACAGTTGCTAAAATTACCTTTCAAGTGTTTCTTCTGTTCATTTCAACTGTTAATTCTGGTCAGCAGTAGCTCTTAGCAACAGCTACTAGGATATAGCAGTTTTGATTACTCCTACTAATAATACTAATCCTATCCTTATGATTAGACTACCCGGTCAACAAATATTAGTCAAGACTGGTCAAGACCGTCAAGACCACGGTCGTAGAAGTCAAGACCCTATCCATGCATTGTTGCCAGGAGCGTCGGAACTATTTTCGCTGGGAGTCGCCAACCTTGAAAAGGGCCCGGCTCTAAAGAAAAGGGCCAGCTTTTTTTGCGGATAGGAGGAGGTAGAGACTAGAATTCCACTAAAAGTGCACATGAAGGTGGTAGAATATGCGTCAGAAGGGAAAAGGCAAATCATTTCTCAAGGTCCCGGGGCAAATTCTGGGGGGGGGGGGGGGCGCGAATGCCCCCTGGCCCCCCACTTCCGACACCGCTGATTGTTGCCTTGTAAAACCCGTATTACACGAGCGGTGAGATACATCGAAGGTTGCATATAAAATATAGCAACTTGTTAAGCAAAGTATTTTACGGAAAACTTACCAAATGCTTGTTCGAGTGCGAGGATAATAGCCCCTATTCTATTTTCATACCTACAACCGTGCAATTTCCAAGATTTAAGTCCTGAAAAATCCGCATTGGAGTGATCCGCGTTCATTGGTTTTAAATACAAAGGTTTGAACAGTACGATGAATATGAATGCCATTTCACTTTCTTAATGAGTAATGGGAATTTTTTTACTTTGAAAACAATTTGGTTGGAATGCATTTCAGAGCGTACGGGAAAGTGAAAAAATAATAATTTTTAATTCACTTTCCCGTAAACAATCATTTGAAACGTATTAATGAATTTTTACATACATAGGGCATATATCTCTATCTATTGATCTATCCTCCCAGTAGACAAATGTCACATTATGGGGAGATTTCGTGTTCCTTATACCGCAGGAGCTTAACCGGCGGTAGTGGTGATATAAAGAAGTAGATGAGAGGCTCCTGGTGGAGCATCCCATGTCAGATAGTTTCCACGACAGAAACTACCTGGAAATAATTGTATTATACTGTAATGTGACAGCAAAACGGCGTCCGGCTGTAGTTGGACAGTTATAAAGCGATCGTGATACGTCAAAAGCACTATTAACACAGATCCGTCTGTCCCTAAATTTCTTCAGAAATTCGAGAATTCGTTAAGATTCATTGTGGGAGGGAGGGCTCATATGGAATCTTTCCCCAGGTTTCGTCAATCATTGATTCAGGCATTAACTGAGTGAGCGGAGTCTTTTCTGATCAGCGAGAAAGTTTGTAATTGTATTGGTTTGAATGAAAATATATATACACCCGAAAAATACTTACGTAGGACAAAAATCTGACGAGGATTCTGGAAATTAAAGTACTTGAAGTTGGTAAAACTTGACAATAGGAGGATGCGTAAAGAAAGCCTTGTCAGTTTACAGATATTATTTTCTAGAGCAAGATTAGATGAAAGGATACCATGAACATTTTTATTGTTACCATCTACGAGTTCTTTCGGAAGAAATTCCCAATGATAACACCGAATAAAATCATTTAAGTTAAATCTGAATCCATTTTTTTATAGAGTAACTTCATATTTGTTTATGGTGGCACTAATTTTGAGACCAAAGACTTACAGAGCATCACTTTTACGGAAAATTTTCATTTCAATTCAATCTTTGAAATAACCTCTCCGAACGAATTCATCCACAATTTCGGTCACCATCGTCTGTATTTTCTCGTCTTTCATGTACACCCCGTGGTTCTTGGACATGTTGGTGATGGCGTCGCCGTCGGCCACGGTCACCGTTTCGTTCGTGAACCTCCCGAAAATCATCGGGATCAGAAGTATGCAAAGTCCCAGCCCGTACATCGCGTACTTCCTCAGGTGTTCCTTCAACGTTTCCATCGTGAGGATATCGTCGCGGAAACCCAAATAGCGGAGGGTCGATCCCAAGGCGTCCAGGTACTCCGCTAAGAGGTCCTCGTAGATTTCGTCCCTCAAGGGCTTCCTCACGGAGGTGTATATCGTGTAGAGGAGATCGATGGCTGGCGAGTGATACATCGTCATCTGGTAGTCCAATAGCATGACCTCTTTGGCCGGGGATCCGCGGAAGAGCACGTTGTTCGTCCAGATGTCGCCGTGGTTGATGACGGACAAGGGCTCCCGCATCTGGCATACTTCCACCATTGCGTCGACGAAGCCCCTAGCCAACCAGCGACCCAGATGCTTCGCGGACTCCGGCGAGCGGGTCCTCACAACCTCCAAGGAAGTGTTGGCCATCATCTGGAACTTATCGCGGTACATCTCCCGCTTCTCCGACACGAAGAACGGATGCACCATGCCCTCTGAGAGTTCTCGGATGACCTCAGGATGCGCCTCCCTCATGGCGAGCGAAAGGGCGTGCATACGTCCCATGGCCCTCAACACCATCAAGGACTCGCCTTGGTCCATCCCTTCCATCCGGTCGCCCATCCTGAACCCGGAGGCCTTCAGGTCCTCCATCAGGATAAAGTCGCCGTCGCACTCTGCAGTCTCGGCGGCGAAGCATCTCGGGACGAAGGCGAGGAGGTCTTCCCAGTCCCCCGCACCTCTCCAACGGCTCCTCACGAAGTTCCGGTAGGCCGGGAAGACCCGAGAGTAGAACTTGATCTCCGTGGCGAAGAGGTCTGCGCTCTGGAGTTGGCTCCGGGCGGTTTCGTCCGGATGCATCGTCTTTAGGACGAAGCGGGCTTCGCGTTGGCCTCCGGCGGTGTCTCGACCCAAAGCCCTCACGTTGTAGATGACCCCAAGGTAGTTGTCCCCTGCACTTGTCCCAGAGTTCACGTCCAGCTCAATGTCACCTTTGAGTCCCTGTTGTCGGGCGGCCTCGGTGATTCTTGCTAATATTCGCGGGTGGAGGATCACCGGAGGTGGCCCAATCTTCTCCATGGTGATGGTCGTAAGAATATCGTGTTCTTTGTGGCTGGCGCGCGTTCTGAAGCTTATCCTAGTGCAAACGAGCTAGAAATGGATCCATCGCGGGTCGCGTGGATCTCAACCGGGAGGGAGGCGCGCGGCGCCCTCGATATCTCCTCACTCCCCCCCCGCGAGTGACTCTGTGGTTTATGCCGTGTTTGGCTTGTGGAACGGTCATTAGCGGGGAGTTACCAAGGCCACGCACTATCTCATGCCTTCAAATGTTCGCGTTGATACTGGTTCCCTTCACTATCTGCTAATTGATGCTGGGAGTAAACAATAGCTTTTCGTAGGGGGATTGAGAAAATGAGCTAGATATGGGGAAAGGCAAGCGATAATGTGCTAGCTCTAGCGAAAGAATAAGGCTGTGATATAAATTAATTAACCGACTCTGGCGTGAATTACTTTGAATTATATATTTTCGTTGGATTAGGTACATCAAGTTCTGCAGGTAATCACAAATTGTACCAAAACAAATTGCTAACGATAAGTTTTAAAGATGGGGGATTTTGCCTGGTAAATATGGCATTACTCGGGGGAGGGTGCCGACAAATAAACTCAATTGTGACATTTCATGGAAGAAGTGGATATTTGGGAGGAGGTAAGATTTTATGGATTGAAAGAAGTGTAGAGCATAATGCGGCGTCAGAATAAGCTTACTTTTGACGGAAGTCAGCGTGGGATCCGAGGTTTTGCGTTATAAAGTAGTCACGGACAAAATATTGCACTTAAAGCACTCCCAATACCGGATACCAATGAAAAATCCGCCGCGCCTGGGATTCGATCCCAGGCCCTCGGAGTGCGAAGCCTGTACTCTTAACCACCGAACCAACCTAATCACCCATTGTGAAATGGGACACTTTTTATGTTAGGAGGAAGAGAATTGATGAATATTTCATGTAGTCTAATGGAAAAGTCTCCATCAAAAGTCGGGGGTTGTGGAGGCTAGAGTACTGGCCTCCACAGGTCATATTAGGTTGTCCAATATATATTAAAATGATCATAATTGTGATCACCTGTGATCATTATAGAAATTATTATTATTAAGACACAAAGTGCGGAAACTTAGGTCTGTTTTCTTGCATTAAGTAGTGTATGTTATACTCTGTGAGTTTTTATTCTTTATTATAGAAATCAAACTATTCCACAAAATTACGCCTTTGGTGTTAGCAGAGGTATGTAGGGTAATTTGGGTGAGATGAAGTTGTGTAGAAAACGTGTTGACCCTTAAGAGAGACAGATCATAGGGATGTAACCGTTAGGTAAAAGCGATGCAAATAAAAATAGGGATACTACGTCAAAACCTGCACTGACAGGTTGAAAACTATCAAAATTCCTAAGTTACGAAGTGGAATTTGATTTTTTTGTATGAATGTCTTATCTCCCGTAAAATTACTCTTTGGACTTCTTGGCTGTTTTAAAAGAGGTCCGTTACGGTTAGGGTGATTAACCTCGATTAAATCAAGCGAGATAGATAATTTATTTTCTTGAATCTTATCAGCGTGGGAGTGTATTCCTCGTCTGTAGTGACTCTATAGTGACCTTGCTACAATATGCGCGAAAATAGCGATTTCGCGTTGCTTGTCGGAAGAGTACTATTTGCAATTACTCCGAACCTTTCTGAGCCTTGTTGTTAAAGTAATTTCGTCATTGCGTGATCAGAGTTATTCGCTAGGAATCAGTTCTCTTTAGAAAAAAATCGATGGGTTTTTACAATAGTCCGGACGCTTTTACATATACTGAGTCATAACCAATATACCCCTAGAAATTTACTCAATCTGACCAGTTGAAGAAAATGGGGGAACATATTAAAAAACTTTAGGCCAAAATTTACAGTTTTTTGAATGTTAGTGAATCCCCTGAATTGGAGGTTAAAATGAAGGCTTAGCCTCTAACGTAAATAAGAAGCCGATTTATTGTTTCAACAACCGTCGAAACGCTTATCGAATGCAATCATGAACCACAAGACCTTTCGTTCACATGAGGAAGTGAAACCGGTAATAGAGTAGGTTCACTTTTCCCTATTTTTGTTTTACAAGAATGGAAATATATATAAACACAATTACAAACGTCTATATAATGTACCAAATTAACCACATGTATATGTATCATTCACAATGAAAATATAATTTGTAGCCTGATGAGATTTTCCAGGGATGTGTTTTGCCTTTCCCATCAAAAAGATTCCTCTTATATGGAAGGAGATCGAATTGGTGTGGTGGCTAGTATACTGGTTTCCCACTCCAAAGATCCAGGTTTGAATACCGGCCTAGTTAGATATTTTATTTAGTGTACCGGTTCCTACTTGGATGTTATGCTGAGAATAATACTCCATCCGTTGAATAGGATGTTAAACCGTGGTCCTCTTGTCTAGTTTTACTTAGAGAAGGCTACTGCTGACGCCGGGTTTCCCTCCATCTATCTTCCGTTTCTAAAATAACCCCAAACTCAGCTAATTTTCCACCAATCTTAATGGTGCCAATGACCTTAGTTATCGATCGCCCATGCTGAATAACAACTAATTACCCTGGGGTAGCATTAAGGTGGGTGCCACTATTAATAATCGTATTAATAAGACATCTACAGAAGGAAATATTATAAAGCATACCTACCTATATAGAAAACTATATGTTTCAAGGAATAATTCGAATGCATAACTTGTTCGTCACGTTTTGTATTTACCCTGTTAAAAAATCCCCATTGCATGTCCTTATAGGGAATTGGCAATGGGGAAACATAAAATCCCTATGGGGAATTTCATTTCCCTATAAGGAATTTCATGTCCTTATAGGGATTTTTAATGGAGTTCCCCATAGGGAACATAAAAACCCTATAGGGAATTTCATGTCCCTATAGGGAATTTCATTTCCCCATAGGTGTCCCTATAGGGAATGCCAATTCCCTATAAGGAATTCCATGTCCCTATAAACATTTTCTATGGGGAATTTTTGACAGGGCAGATATTAAAATTTGCGTGTTGGCTCGGAAGTACTTATATAATAAACACGGACAACAGTAACTCAAGTGTCCGATCAAAAAATCTTCATGAAAAGTTTATTTTGAAATTGGTGTAATGTTGGGATAATTTGAGTTGAACCTGTTCAACTCAATATACCCCGAACAACCACGAGTATTGTTTAGGTAAATATGGCGATACACCTGTCTAGATTTAGACTCAACCTACACGAATATTAAGTAACCTGCTCTATGGGCAATGTATTATCAACACATGATGCTAATCAATTACGACCCGGGTTATAATTATTTTTATGGTATATTCTTCATCAAAACCAAGGTCGGTTGGTATTATGTGTGAATATTGATTTTATTCAATGATTTTAACTATATTATAACAAATTTTACTTTGTCGTGATGGGGAGTTGGTGAATTAGAATACGCAGTACCTAGTGAACACTTAAGTGTTCACTAGGTGTAGTGATTCGTCACTGACATCTTTCGATAAAATCATTATCGGAAATAATTAGACGAGAATAATCTTATACTTATGCAGTGAATATAGATTTGGAATGGAAATATATTAGTCATTAGTGGCATTCAGTCAATTTTAGAGAGTAAAAACCTTCGCGATCAAATTATAGTTGGCTGAAAAGTTATTCTACTTCGAAAATTCTCATGCGCGGAAGAGAAATTATTAATCACTAATAGCAATTCTCATGCAATGACATAAGTTTTGGACGAGGAGAGTGCAGCGTATATACATGATCCATGGATATTAGAATAATATATATAATCTCCGTGGCATGATCCATACCACGAACATCCAACATGGAACATCCCTGTTCATGATCCATATATTGCGCCACGGTTGCTATCGTTACGAAACTTACGAAACGAACAAAAAAAATCGGGCACTCCTCAAATTGCCTATCGTTAACCGCACTCAATCAGTTGTTTCTGAATTGTGAAGGTAGGTTAAGATTGTAACAGTTTGCTTGAAGATTATTTCCTCGGGATTTATCCAGGAAAAAGGAAATATTTGGCAAATTATTGAATATTAGTGAAATATAGTGTAAAACTTTCCATAGTGTGTCGATTAAGGGTAGATTGATCATCGTATGCCTGGAGAGAAGTGATTGTTTTAAGACTGTGTGCGTCGCGTACCAACTTTTTCGTAAAGATGAATGTCTACCAGGCTTGCTATGACACGAGTGATGCCACTGAACTTTTTCTTCCGCAGAATTTATATTTGAAGCCTATTGCTAGGTTAAATATATCTGTTCAGTTGCCAGTTTTGAAAGTTCCTGGGAAGAGTATTTCTAACTGGGAAGTAATGGAAAAAGTTAGAAATATTATCAAACCCGACGAATTCTCCTCGCTAAAAGTATCCAAAAGCACGTTGGAATTCGTTAGATTGGAAGGAGAAGTCGATAATAAGTGTAAAATTCCAAACTTATTGAGTAAACTGGACTCTAGAACAATAACGCTTAGTGGGTTTAGTGATGTACTGAAAGTTCGTGCTGCGGAAGCTAAAATTCCTTATCCCACGCGACATATGTGGGACTCCTATTTCAGAGATTCTAAGCACATGAATGACATTAAACCAGGAGAACGTCCAGATACGATTCATATTTGTAATTTGCCAACCAAATGGTTTAGTGATAAATCAAGTAAGTCTGATGGTAGAGACGTGCCAAGTGACTACATATTTAAGAAGGTATTTGAAGCCTTCGGCGAAGTTAGGGTCGTCGATATCCCTATGCTGGATCCGTTTAGAAACGAAATGAAAAATACCTCTGGAATTAGTACATTCTATTTTGGACAGGATCATTCTTTCGAAGGATATGTACAGTTTAAGGAATATGTGTGCTTTGTGAAAGCTATGACTGCATTAAAAGGAATGAAACTGCTATATAAGGATGGAGAAAAAGCATGGACAGCTAGCATAAAGGTAAATAGGTTGTGCTCAATTTTCTAATTTGCATGATTTTGTACGCTTGTGTTAAGTAGGATACGACTGGTTGCGTAGCGGTAATAATCAAACATTGCCTATAAATGTCTCATTAGCTAAATATAACTCAATTTATCATCATTTTATTTTTTTAATAGCCATTAATGCATTAAAAAATCATGAAAAACTCTGAAAATGTTACTCTCGCTTTTGTTTTATATTTTTGATTATTCCCTTAGCTTGTCAGAGTGATCAGTGTTATTGCTAGAAAAAATACTGTGGTGACACGAAAGGCGTTATATTGTATGATCTATGACTTTATAAATTGTTATTTGCCCTTATAGAGTGATTAAGGAGGCTTTTGGTAAGAATGTTTGAATTATTTTGTTATTAAGGGTTCAATCTTATTTGAAAACTACTGTCATTATAATATATCAAAAGTGTCCCTTCTTTTAGGTCGATTTTGACAAAACGAAGCATTTGAGTGATGACTCCATCAGGAAAAGAGCTTTGGAGAGAGAAAAAATTCTGCTTGAAAGGAAATTACAGAAAGAGGAGGAAGAAAGAAAGCAGAAGGAAATCGAGGACAGGAAAAGAGAAGAAGAAAAGTAATTTCAATCTTTTTTTTCATTTGGTAACATTAAGTCTCTTGTCATCATTATAAGTGTTCTCACAAAGATAGTACCTGTGTGTGTCGTCTCTAACTGTAATTTTCCACCCATGTCACTTACCCCTTAGCTTTCTTCCTATCCTGCTGATATTTTCTACGTTAAATACATCTTTATGTTTTCTGCTTGCCTTCATACTATCCTGGATATACATTCAGGTGTACATTCTTTCATTCCTCTATCATGTTTTCCTAACATATTCACTTATATGTCCCCTTTAGCATACCATCACCTTTCATAATGTTCTCCATCCACTTTAGTTACCTTATAATTTATAATCCGACTGAGTTTCCCCTCTCAACATATTTAATGCCCCCATGTTTGCCTCAACATTCTTCCATTAAACCTCTATTCTTGCATCTAAAAGGCCTCTTCCAATTCCATATTCATGTCTTATTTTTATATTTAATAATAGAGTTTTAGTATAATCTTTTCTTCCTTTCCATCTGAAGGGATACCTTGTTTAATTTCCTCCTTGCGAATCCTCACTTGGCCATTTCAATTCTTTGCCTAATGCCCTTACCATGAGAGAACAGTCAAGTGTGCACTCTTAAATTTTTCTATAGAGATATATTGTCCCTCAATTGGGATAAACTACAGTTCTAAAGCACTTGACCTTTTAGATAAATCACTTGGAGGAAAAAATGTCTCTTGAGTAACATAATCATGGTCCTTATATTACTGGTTGCTCAACTCTAGACGTTTTACATAGAATCCGCTAGATGTCGCTGTTGCCGCAATCCTCCGACCCCAAAGATTTCATTTTTTTAACGGGTGGTGGCGCTACGAACCGATTAGTTTGCTTGTTCTTGAAAATTAACATGGCAAGTGATAGCGGGAACGACAATGCGTGATGTTTTAACTACCGTGGTTGATCGATCGACAACAAATTAGCAATAATGTTACAAGAAGCCAAATATTACTCTCAGTATTTGACGTAAGACTCATACATTCCTCAAAAATTCTTTGGTGGATTTCTAAATGGCATGATGCTGAAAAAACCGGAGAAATGTATTTTATAGGGACCTTGAACATAATATAAATGGTTTTTAGGATAATTAATTCTTCGTAATGAACTTGCATGTTGGATTGGATACAATTGAATACTATTTTAGGTAGACGACCCATCGTATTTTCCTTGGAAGTAAACCCTGGTAAATGTGAGCAGGAGGGTTACATCGTTCAAAATTTTTTTTTTACCCCCTTAAAATCGATGTTTTACGACGAAATTTTCAGTGCACTGTGCTGCAATCACAGTACATTTTCGCAAAAAAAATATATGCAAGAATTGTGAAAACTCACATTTTTCCAGCGTTTAAGACCCAAGAGGTGACTCTTCGCCGCACCGCGATATTAGAAAATGGCCGTGTTTCCCCGCTTAGACACCAGGTGACGAGTCATACGTTGAGTGGTGTTTCTGTAGTACAGGAGTGTTTTCCCCTGCCAACCGATGCACGAACATTAGAATCTCGCTGGGATGATGAATTATGGGTATGGCCACAGAAACCCATCCCGTAAACCACACTTTTGGGTACGGTCACACAAACCCACTCCGTGAACCGCACTTTTGGGTATGATCACACTTCTCAAGAACCAAGAAAGGGCATTTTAAAGAATCCCCCGCCCATTCCCACCCCAACCCAACACGTAAACCACAATTCTGGGTATGATCACACTTCTCAAGAACCAAGAAAAGGTATTTTAAAGAATCCCCCCACCCCCTCCCGCCCTAACCCAACCCCGTAAACCACACTCTTGGGTATGGTCACACATATCCACCCCATAAACCACACTCTTGGGTATGGTCACACAAACCCACCCCGTAAACCACACTCTTGGGTATGGTCACACATACCCACCCCGTAAACCACACTCTTCGGTATGGTCACACAAACCCACCCCATAAACCACACTTTTGGGTATGGTCACACAGTTGCAAAGATAGGCGAGCAATGATTCACTTCAAACGGGGAGAAGTTGCCTGAAGTGTCCAGCATACAGTAGCTACTGCACAGGTGCAGGGAAAATTGTAGAGAAGAAGTGAAATGTTGCCGATTCCCTCTAGCGGCTGTCTCGGGAAAAGCCCAATATGGCATCGAAATCATCAATTTTCGGGTGAAAATTGATGAAATTGTAAGTATTATATCTACAGAAATAATGCTTTACCAGCAGTGAAGTTTGTTTTAAAATGTACTGTCATCCTTCCTCTATGTTATGCAGTTCGAATGAAGTTGGTACCTTACATAGTTTTTGCATGATAAATGTTTGAACGATGTAACCCTCTCGCAAACATCCACCATATACCCTTGCTAGAGCGGTGAACTTTCAAAAGCACAGCTGTCAAACATAGACGCACCAATCAAATGCAAAAACTGAAGCAAATGTGGGCTGAGCTTTAATGCACTGAAGTGTTTAAGGCATCAAGCATACTTGAAAACAGGATTCTTCATGTAGTTGCTTATATTTGTTACCTAATGATCTGAAGCTCCACCTCGTAGCACCATCATATCTAATGTTTATCAATGCTGTGATTGGTTGGATGCAGTTCTCTGCTCAATTCTTAAATTAGTCAGCTTCTTCATGAGTCTTTGACATAATTCTTTTCCCTCACATCCCTCATTGCTGTTACCGAGTGACCATTTAACCAAGGCCTTTCCATTCCTTTTCCACTTTCCATCCTTCTGTAATACCACATCACAAGTTCTTCCAGTCAGTCCTATTCTGTGGCAATCTACCATCTTGGCTACTGGAGCCCTACTCCTTGGCCAGCAGCTCTACTCTTAAATCTTCTTTCAACTAAGCTCAGGGTTATAATTTTCTCTTTTACATGCTCTGGCTGTTGCTTTATAAAGTTCATCTGGGGTCCTCCTTCGCCGTTCATTCTTTCATTGATGGCAATGTTCATGATGCCACTGTCTCAAGGTTTGCCTGATTGTGTCATCTTTGTTTCAGAATTTTCATCAGGTTTCTTACTCTTCATAGAATATCTTCATCACTTACTCCATTGACCCATGAGATCTTCATTATATTTATCATATAAGTGCTGAGTATACTTCATTATTCTTAATTTCCATGCAGTAGCCACACACCCTAGCGGTAAATTACAGGGCATTGCATGGATGTAGGTGTCCCATGGAGGTGAACAGTCAGGAAAGATAGCTTATTTATAGTAAAGATGATTGAAAAGTTTGCCCATCTATAAAGAAGGTAATCTGTGTTAGCAAAATGTTTTTCCAGTTTAGCTAAATACTGGGACGTTTTTAGTGAGCATTAACTATATTTAATGAATAGCACAAATTTTATGAATGGTGATGCTAATGTCCAGCAATTCCATACATAGTTAATCTGTATCTCGTTGGTGATATAATTGCATTGTGCAAAAGGATTGAGGTTACTAGAGGGGACAGGTAATTGTTTTTTAAGTAACTTAACAAAATCTGTGGAAGTAATTGTGATTTTAATTTAAGTCTATTAATTTTCACAAAATTTTAAAGCCAGAATAGGATAATTTTCCTATTGTTATTATTATGTCTGCAGTCGTAAAATCAAGGAGGAAGAAGCCAAAGCAGCCAGAGAGAAGCAGTTAATGGAAGAGAGGCAAAAGCGCAAGGAAAATAGAAAGAAGGAGAAGGAGTTGTTGAAGCAGAAGCAGCTCGAAGAGGAGGAGAAGAACATTAAATTATCTGAGGAAAAGGAGGCCATGGCTCTGGAATGTCGGAGAATCCAGAGCATGAGGCTTCTTGGATATCTTTTGGAAAGGGCCAGGGTAAGTGCGAGGATAACATATTCCCATTTTATTTTTAATGGAAAGCTCTGTGATGTTTGTCCTTTGTTATTGGAAGATATACTGAATTGGGGTGAAGAAGAAACATTACCAGTAGTTCACTTACAATTTGTAGTTTATTTATGGTACAAAAAGTCACATTCAAAGTATTTTTTCATTGCAAATGGAAAATACACTGATTTATTAAGTTGCTGATGAGTGAGTAAATTGTCATCACAGTCATACTGGAGGTCCTCTAACTTTTCATATTAGTGACCTTCCCATGAATTACCTGGTGTTTTATTATTCCCCTCCCCTTCACTTATTTAACTTTGTAGACTGATGAAGTAAGGATCTTATGTGGATTTTATAGTTTTTTTACAGCTTTTATTTTGCGTATCTATTGCCTTATTTTTATTTGGCAATTCTCGTAACATTGTTGCCGTGGATAATTATGTAGCATTTGTATTCATGATTTTTCTGGGATATTTTTTTCCAAAGACCCTGAATTCATTCGGCGGCCTAAATCAAACATTCACCATTTTATGTCCCTCTAAAACCATATTTATATTCAGGAATATTATGAGGCTTGTGTATAGTTTTTAATAATTAACTTTGTATGAGTTACAAATATGGCAGTTTTATCCCTTGATGATGTTTGCCAACCCAGAAGCTGCCATTGCCAGTGTGGTAGACGGTTAGGAAGGTGGAAATTAATTATCATATACAGTTAAACTTCCCGTTAAGGAAATTCAAGGGACCCAAATTTTCCAGTGTTCGTTAATGGGAGGGTGTTGTGTGTTGCATAACTCAGCAGTTTTCAGGAGCTTTTATTGTCGTATGCAAGAAGCAGGAATAATGGAATAAAAATAACTTGCGTTATATACAGTAGTTGCTATGTGACACCTGAAATGTATTTGTTAGTTTCTTATGCCACTTACTGAAGAATTGCGTTATAACTAACTAGCTGTTATAGAAGAGGAAAATAATTGGCTTGTCGACTGAATGATGTTTCTACGTGATGGTGCGCAGAGAACTGCTGTGGCTCCACGGTTTTTTTGGCATGTGAAGTACAAATTGAATGTTGTTCGTTTTACTTGCTGAGTTTTTTTAAAAGTAAATTCCATTCTTTCCATGGCATCGCTTGAGTTAGCTATATGGCATTCTTTCCATGGCATACCTTGCCTCGTTGACGGTGAGGTAAAGTCCTCACTTGCCAATCCTAGGGTCGCGGGTTCGAGTCCCGACTGGGTGGGTTTTTCTCCACCCAGGGCATGGGTGTTTGTCAAGCTCTGTTGGTTCAGCTCCTGGGAAACCTGATGACAGGCAAATGCTTATTGGGATCCCAGGGGTATATGGACCAACAGATCAGTCCGGATGCGCAAAAAAAACACAACTGCCTAACGAACTGTATACAAACTACATGGATTATTACATTGTGATGCTACTATTTCATTATTTTAAGGGTAACTATTCACAATAAATATTATTTGTCAAGGTGACAATGCCAGAAGAAATTCAAAGATTGCAGGGCGAAATTGTGTTTTGATTGGGGAAATAGAAATCAAGGTTTTGCGATGTCATTGTTCGCCATTGAAAATTCACTGAACGTTTTATAAAAATATTACAGTCAATAACGCCAAAACTATTCAATCTTAGCGATGATTAACAATTTCTGTACCATTTATATTCTCCTTTCCATTCCCATAATGTTAGTCACCACTGTTGAAGAAGTTATTTTTTCAACAAATGTTCCATTGCAAGAAATGTGGAATATGCTGCATTTTTAGCATTTCTTATGTTATCATAATGCAACCATGAAACTTTGAGCTACCACATATAGCTTAAATTGGCAATTTCATTCGTGGCAGTCTTGTGAACTAGCCTCATGAGACAGTCAAAAAATTCGAACAAATTACTTGAATAATCTTTTGTTATTAGAATATACTTTACTATACACAAAAATTATTTGAAGAAAGAGTCAGTGGCCGCCTGCTTTAAAATAGACTTAGACCGTTACCACTTTTTCCGATACCAAATCGATACCTCGATAACCGATACCTTCTTGCAACCACTAGTGATGTTTCACATTTCACATCTCATCAGTGAAGGTGATGATGGATCATATACATTTACGCATTACCCTGCAAGCCACTGCGAGGGTATGCGGCTAGGGGGTTAAATCAAAAATCCTCTGTGCCCAATGGGTTCTGGAGTAATGGGGTCGTTTACCATATATGTTTTTATTGCCGAATCTGATAGAGTTTGTAAAATAAAAGGACCCGTATTTTTTCGTTTTCTGATCAGACAATTATTTCCCGAGTTATAAGCGGCGAAAAACTGATGTTTTTAACCCTTTCGGAAAAGTAGGTGTGGTGGAACCTCTGACGTATATCGACTTCGTCCAATCACAACTAAGCCCGCGAAGCTACTTTGCCTTATCGCAAAGGGGGGGACACATCCGACTCGGCTAATGGGAGTGATTTCGACAGCATCTGTGCGAGCAGACCTTCCAAGAACCCACCTCCACTCCCTTCCCCCTCCCCTGAAAGCAGTCAAGGACGGGAGGAAAATGACGTCAATGTTATCACAGCAGCATTTTCGGTGGGCGTCACCTTTTGCTTATTTTAATTTTTGATTTATGAGTGAATGGTTGTGGTTAGAAGATAAATTTTTTCACTAAAATTCGTTTTTCGTTTCCATCTAACAATTTCGTGTACAAAATTGCGATTTCGGTTCCGAGTAAACGCCCCCATTGTACCTATGTTGCTTGAATAGATTCATGCCAGTATTTCTCCCTCATCAGAGGCAAACTCTGCTCTCCTCATCTCCGCTGATTACAGGAAATGCACTCTTCCTCCTCCATGTTCTTCCTTTCCATAAGGCTCTTCAGAATTCCTGAATTCATCATAACTATCTATTGTGGGTGACCTAGCCTGTTGTGCCAGATGGAACATGACACTGTACGTGCTTTATTCTTTGCTTCTTGTTACTTCCTTATTTCACTGATTGTTTCTCCATCCACAATAGTGAAATAATTAAGTCTGGAGGCTCTGGCTTGGAAGAGTATTTTGCTGCCTATGGATACTTAAGATTTTCCTTTAAATGCTATCACCTTTATCCCTTTCTATTCTAACTGTCCCTGCACAATCCATTATCCATCATCTTCTTCTCGACTAACAATAGTGTACATCTTTTCCTCCACACTCATCTGACACATGAAGTATGACCTTACCTTCTCTTTGTGTCCTTAAGTTGTTGTGTAGCTGTCTCCATGCCTGTTGAAGTGCAAACATCTGCAAGTAGGTCTCGGTGGTAAGTCATATGATGTTAATCCAAAATCATGCATGCTAACCCTATTATCCATGAGTATTGATTTCAGTGTACACAGCACTATAAGTATGCTTCCTCATAGCTACTGGCATACCCTGGCTTTCTTGGTGTTGTCTATCTCCTCTTCTTTGGCCACCTTCCATTTCAGAGAATTAGCAGAAACGTGGTTCTCCTAATTCCAGGCATAGCACCAAAATCTCTTTTTCTACCTAAACCCTTGAGACTTGATTATCATGAGTCATTTGTAACTCTTCCTAGGGTATCTCTTAGTTTTCACCTTTGTTATTTTCGATGCTTAATGAGTGACCTCCAGCAATCTCTTTGTTTCTTCTTCTCCTCTGTCAAGACATGCTGTATTCACTGTCATCCTCATAGTTTCTTTCTGAGCAAATAGTCTTTACCATTGCTTCTTATTCAAGAAGCAGCATCAAACATCACTACTCTCCTCAAGGCTCGTTGACTCAATCTGGCCGTATCTTCTTTGTTTCACTGTGTAGATCATCAGTACAGCATAGTTTTCATTCCCTTAGTATTTTGATCATTTCACAGTTGGCTATGATGCAATAGTGCCCTAGGTCCAATACCTATTAAAATGGCATTAGGACTGGACTACTTCAATCTTATTTCAGTCATTGGGGTGGGTGCACAAAATTGGATACAAATAAATACGAGGGCAGATCGGAAAGTAACGCACAATAATTTTTTTCCCAAAAAGTTTAATATGTACCAACACCAAACAAATCACAAATTAACTTGCATCTTTGACCTACTTTTCTACATAGTCACCAATTTTCTCAACACATTTCTCCCATCGTGGTACCAGTTTCAATATGCCCTGTTCGTAGGAGTCCGTTTGTTGGGAGTATAGCCATCTGCGGACTGCTGATTTCACTTCTGCATCTGTTGCAAAGTGTTGGCTGCCCAGGAATTTCTTCATGGGACCAAACAGATGAAATTCAGGTGGTGCCAGTTCTGGACTGTATGGTGGATGCTGGAGCAGCTCCCACCCAAATTTGGCGAGTTTCTCACGAACAGGAGCAGCAACATGGGGACGGGCTGGCCCTTGTGGTTGTCTGTCAGGTTCTTAGGCACCCAGTGAGCACTAACTTTACGGAATTTCAACGTGTCATTAACAATGTCGTACACTGCACCATAGGAAATGTTGAACGTCTGCGATAAGGTTCGCTGGTGCACACGCCAGTCCTTCAAGATTGCTGCCTCAATGGCGTGGACATTCTGCGGAGTTGAAACTGTTACCGGCTGCCCTGAGTGTGGCGAATCACTAAGGTTCACGCGGCCCTCTTGGAAGAATGCACACCACCTGGAGATATTGCTATGGTCCAGACAGTCGTCCCCATACATGCCACGCATGTCCCTGTGAATTTCACTCAGTGAATGCCCTTTGGCCCACGAATATCGAACTACACTTCGCTGCTCTTCACACGTGGACGACAGTAACATGCGCGCCATGTTTGTTTCATAGTTCAGGCTTCTCTCGCTAGAGCTGCACATAAAAACAAAATACTCTCTATAGCGCAAACTTCAAATTATATCGTCGTGAAATTTCAACATTCCAGCTGCAATACCAGGGGAGAAAAAAATTATTGTGGGTTACTTTCCGATCTGCCCTCGTATGTATTTAGAAATATTTCGAGTTTAATGAAATTTGTAGATTTATATTGTCTGAAAGCATTCTTTTGGAACTGCTAAACACATTCATTTGCAAGGTATGGAATTTAGTTATGTTAGCAGTTCTCATCATCAAATCTGGGGGCATGTAAAATTAAATGATGTTAGTGCGTAGTAGTAAGTAGGCTATAGGTATTATGGCTGAAAAAATCATAGTGTAGAAGGTTTAAAAAAAGATGTTTACCCTGTGCATCCCTGAATTGATAGATTTATGCAAACTTGACATACTATTCTGGTATCATGAATTTTTCCCTTAACAACAATTTACAGCAATCCAAAAAATTTTTGGAAAAGGGTTGGTAATAATTGTTGACCTTAAGTTTTTTAAACATCTTTAATTATTACATTTTGGAACATTAACAAAGTTTAAATATTTTATCTTTGAAAACTAAACTGGTCTTCAGGTTTTAAGTTTAGCCATTTATCACATTTCTTCTTAACATGCTCTTCGTTGTCAACATTTTCTCATAAACAAAAATTGTATAAACATTAACATCAAGTATTACACAAGAATGTAGTTATGTACTTCCTTCACCTCTCATGCTAGGGAAATTCATCTTTGTCTAGAAGTCACTCACTCGTGCCTTGCAAGCATACAGATTGATTGTTTGTTATGATTGGAAAAGGATCGCATCCAATTATTGAGCACAGGAGTTTCATTAATCCATTCTTTTAATATACAATTACTAAGATATCACATGAATAATTTCTAATGCTGTGATCCACTTCAAAGAAATTTTAAACTGTATGTATGCACAGTCAGTTTTCAACGTATGACTATGTTTGGTTATGACAGTTCAGCTGAAGTTATTGGACCTAAGTTGACTATTCATAATTTTTGGTGGTTTATGATAAAAATATTTTTCTATGCATGCCATTTTTTCCCAGATGCAAAAAATTTCTAACAGTTATCCAGTGATGATACAATGTACATTCAGAAGACATCTGCTATAATGAAGGAATGTTTCGCCTGGGTCAGGTGTCTCCTGATTGGTCGAGACGTCAGTTTAAATTTAATGGACCCGATTGTTGGCCTCCTTGAATATTCACCGCCGGGCCGCCCTTCCTTATCTCTTGAATGCAGTATATTACTGGCCTCCAGGTGGTACTGAGGTTAAAACCAGTTTCTCTCTTTATGTTATTATTTTCGAGACAGATCTCTATGGCCTCCTTGGTGAGTCAGTCCCAATAGCAATGTGATCGGCAAAGTAATTTTGCCTTATCCCATTGTATTGCGTGGTCTCTTTTTATGCTATGCTTCCTCAACAGCTGATTTCTCCATTTGGGCTAGTCGGAATTGTACAAACTTTGCTCGATCACACAACCGGTCTCTCCCACATACACCATACCACATTCTCAGGGAATTTTGTCCACCCCTGGAGTCTTCAGCCCGATGGGATCCTTGGCCTTCACCAACTAGTCCCTAATCTTAACCTTAATCTTAATCTTGACCCGGGCGAAAGATATACATTTAAAACGGCCATAACGTAAAATCCTGCACTCAGAAGCCCTGATGATGAAGAGCAAGTCACTCTTTGAAACGTTGGTAGTAATGGAGTCTATTAACTGGTGGCAAGCCCAAAAAACATTCCTTCATAGTATTCGCCAGGAAAATAATAGATCTTATATCTGCTATAATGTGTGCTTAAAAAGTCAAATTTGCTCATTATAAGGTGCACTCATTATGACCAATGTAAATTTTTATGCTTTCCTATTGACATTTATAATACTGAGAAGATGTGGTATCATTAGCTGGTCCTAAGGCTATGCATCTGGGTAAACAATCATAGAAAAGTCAAGGAATTACAATGTCTCGTGGTATTAAAATGTTATTGCTGACCAGGGAGATTATGCTCATGGTGATCCTGAGGAAATTTTATTTCTTTTTTATAGTGATATGTAACTTGCCACATTAGTTAGTATAACATAAGTCAGTATAACTTGGTTTTTCACCGGCCATTGAATTCTGCAAGTTATGGAACTAGAACAATTATCATTGCAAAATCGACTTGTTATGGCCTCATGACAGAAATTATAGTGGGCAAAACTCCATTTTTTGCCATGGATCAACAATGGTGAAAAAATCACTTGCATGGGTATATTCATGCTATTTGCCGTACTCATCATTGCGGACTCCTACAGTTTTAATTTATTATTACGTTGTGAAATGAAGCTGAATTCATAGGTTCCCTTGGTATTGTTGGTTTTTTTTCCAATATACAAAGTTATGTTCAATTAACACTCAAATGGAAATGAACAAAATCTCAACCACTGCCATTATGACTGACAATTTCGAATGCTGCAGTGTTATCCAGCTGAGCAGTGCCATTCATACACTGGTGCCAAATCTGTCTATAAGTTAAGCCACTGAATATCAAATAGGTCATAAGCTGACAACTTAGAGTATGTGGTACTCATTGAAATTTACAGAGTAACTCGTGAAGGAAGCAATCCACCTTCAATAATTGTTGCTTTAGATGAAGAACTATTCATAATCAAGTAACCTGTATGTTTATTTGGTCATAGTGTATCATCAATTCATTGAGTTATTCTTTGGTGTCAATAATTGTTGGATATCACAATACTTTTTGCATTGTCGTTAGCAATTTTTGACAGTGTCAAGTTCATTCTTATTTATCATTCTATGATCACAACTTGACAATTTTTTCTTAAATTTTAGTTTTGACAAACCTTAAAGATCTAGGATAACCAAAATCAGGTAATTATGACCAGATTTTGGAAATAGTCTCACATCACACAGCACTAATGAATTCATCTTCCTAATTCACACTAATTGTTCACTCATACTGTTCTTTCATCTTGTCATTCACAGATCAGGATGGAGAAAGAGTTAATCCTGAAAAAGAAAGAAGAGTTACTTAGAAGGATTGAAGAGGAAAAAAAATTAAAGAGGGAAATGGTAATTTGAATTATTTATTATGGAAATTGTTGTATTTAATTAGTTGTGTGTGTGTCATGCCTTTAAATACTTTTTCTGCTTACAGGAAATGAAAGAAACTGGCAAAATGGCATTGGTAAAGAAGGAGAAGGAGCTACGGGGAAAACTCCTGACTCGTTACAAGTCATTCATTCAGAAAAAGTTAGAAGATGAAGAAAAGAAATTAAATAAATTGATTGAAGCGAAAAAGAAAGTACTGACAAGCTCCGTCCATGAGTATGCTCTTGAACCGCCTGAGGTCACAGGTGATCAGGCTGTTAATCATTCGCTAATATGTGATCTTTTAGGTAAGTTCAAATATGTTTTGAGCTTGAGTTATGAATGGTTCACTTTTAGTTGCATTGTGACTTGGTTTGCACCAGGAATACTGTTATTCTATGAAATAATTTATGGTAACTTTCACTTGGAATTTCTTGGTTTTTCTACTTGGAATTTATTTATCACTGCCTAGGTTTCATTGTTGCACAACATTAGTAGGGGATGTAGTTGTGCAACATCATCACCTTGTACATTTATTGTTGCATAGCAATGTCGTGGTGGAAAGACCAAGTTACCTTTGATTATTTCCTAATGAAACAGTGCCACTGAGTTACACTTGCATTGAATATATTGACTGTTGTCCTGTTCTGTAATTTTGTTGTTTGAGGTGAGAAAGAGAGGTTGTGGATGTTTGAACTACTCTTCTGAGGTTACTCCATTACGTATTATATTGCTTGTTACCATTTTAGCTATGTGATATATGTATATTATGTGATATATGCTTAGATATGTATACCAGAGCATAGGAGATGTTAGTTTTCACTAGTTAGTTGGCAATTTATGTGGTAAGAAAAGGTTTCTGCTGCTTGTAGGTGGCCAATTAAATCCATCTTAACTTTTATTTGAATCCATGATATTTCTTAGAGAAAACTTGAAAAAGAAACCTACAGAATTTTGGAAACTGTGGATTTAGTCCCCTGTCTCTTACAATACACTTATCTCTGAGTTTTGCTGCCACTTAATTTTTATGGGCTCTTACTCGTTTTTAGTTTTGCAATGTAAATTGGACAACCAAGAATCGTTATACTTTGAAAAAGAGGTTCTTGTTAACTTAGCTGTGATGTGTGTCTCTTTTATTCCTGAATATTCTGTCCGAGTTCTGAACGTCATAAAATGCTTTGTGCCTCTATGTAAGTAGTCCAAGTTTCCACTAATTTAGTTTTATGATTCTCCTGTAGTGTGGAAAGCCATCTGAAATTGTAGCAGTCTCTCGGTTTTCTAATGTTCTTAATGTTTTTCCAGGTAAATCCACTCACAGTGTGAATCCTAAACTTTCTGGTGTTGATGTCTCCGTACCAAAGGAATCTACTAATCGGAAGAGGAATGTTTCATTACCAACTGCAGAGGATCAGAGTGTGTCGAGAGGTTACAGTGCTACGTCTAGTACGAGAACAGATGCAATTCATGTACTCAGCTCTAGTGATTCTAGTAAAGATCAGCTTAGTGACGATTACTTTGTTGATTTGGCTGAGTTTTGCGATGATTACTTCAGCAGTTCACCCAAAGATGAAGTACCACACACTAAACAAAGAGGAAAAAGGAATGAAACTGAAGATTTGCCCTCTGGTCATAGAAGTGGAAGAACGAAGAAGAGAGCACATGATAATGTATCGACAGGCAGAGGTAGTATCAGTACAAAGAATCGTGAGTTGGAAATGAGTTCCAAGCCTTCAAAATTAAATAAAGTATGAAATATAAGGAACAAAGGGTGTTGTTATAGTCACAATTGCCATTTAATTGTTTTTAACTGCATTCCAGTGGCACATAGTTGAAGGCCAGCATGTGTAACAGCAGGTGATTCTGATCCGTATTTGGCAGGTGAATCACTGTGAATTTATTTTTGAGGCAGCGCAAATAAATATTGTTTTTTTGTTGAGTGGTAATTTTATTGAAAGCAATAATCTGCACATGGTTTTATACTCTGTGTCAGTGGCCTAAAGACATGAATAATTTTGCTCCTGTTGTTTGTTATTATGAGAGAACATAGTTTTTTCAATGATTATATCTTTATCATGAAAGTGGCATTCTTACTTTTAGGAAGTTTTATTGGATGAGAATGTGAAAAAGGTGATGATAGTATTTCTTATTGTGGTGTGTTCCCATTGTGATCTTGGTACTTACATCTATTCACACAATACTTGACCATGTAATAAGGTTTGCTGCTCTTTCAGCCATTGCTATCAGGACAGAGTTAGGTGTCCCTGATATAGAAGTTGGTAAAATGCTTGCATCCATTACCCTTAGTCTTCTTACTCTCTTGACCCTGGAAATGAAAGTATAAATGCTCTAATCAGTATTCATTTCAGTGGGATAATCATGTTATTTTGTGATTAAGGGAGTGTGTTTTTTATCTAACTAGTCTGAAATCCCATAGGAGAGCATTGATGATATTTTAAAATCAAAACCAGTTGTCTCACTCACAATTTTTAGCCAAAGCCAAATGTGGATGCTTCTAGTTTGACATGGTTAACTATGACTATATTATGCTATATTATACTGTTTTACACTTTGAATGAATTGCCACAAATTGAAATAAGTGTGCAATATACATGAGAAAATATTAAGAGTATGTGTTCAAATGAGAGATTTCACCAAATATTTATTTTTGTACGTTGAAAAAAGTGTATATATTATTTATATCTATCAACTATTGCTGAAGACCTTCAAAAATGATTTTGTGTTTGCACGAATTAAGTTAGTTTGATGCTGCAGTTAACATTAAATTATTTTATTACTAATAAATGAAACTTGCTTTCTTTATTTCTTCGACACTTCAGGACCCCTAATATCTTTCCTTAAGATCAGGTGAATTTCAGATTACTTTCTACTCTTCTGTCTATTCATTTAATCGAACCCTTAAACCTCTCATTTTGTTGGAATTTTTTTAATGGAAAAAAACTTCAAACTCAGCTTTGAGAAGTAGATCAGTATGGCTGACGTTCCTATTTTAATCCTGCTACCAACTTTTCAATGGGTTAGCTTAGGTGTGAAAAATAGCAATTCTGCTGTTGTTCTTTAAATAAAAGATGAAACAGTAGGGTTTTAATTTATGGCTGGGTGTGAATTGTGTTTTTGCTAATATTCTTCTTATAGTCCTTATTTAACTTATACCACCCTACAACTCTGTTTTCATTTATACCAAGATGTATGAGAGCAGGTTTAAAAGTAGACAGTGCCTTAACAACAGCTTGAGTAAAGTCACCATCTGATGACCTCTTGATTCCGCATATATTAAAATGTAACATTTATTTCATGCAGGGAAATAATTCAGGAAAAAACCTGGCTCTATCTAAAGTAATTGTAATGTGTATTTTGGTCCTTCTGCAGTCTTGTAGAGGATACATTTTCAGTGTATGAGACTGTTACTTGGCATTAAATCATTGAGAATTGTGCTTAGACTGCTTAATGAATGTTTTAATGTAAATTATTTGGCAGAATTGCTGTTTCACGAACCTTGTTTTATCTAGTATAGGATTTTTTGATGAAACGTGTGAACCAACTCAAATGTTACAACTAAACATGTTATCAGATTCTTTTCTGATGCATAGTTTGCTTACATAACCCCTAACTGAAACCCATGTCAATCTAAGATCTATTGATATCTACTAAAAAAATTATCAGTCTTAAAAACAGCTCTTTGCGTTTGGAGAGAATTGCTTAAAGCCTGAAGGTTTGAAGTCCATATTTTGCTACGTGTTCACAACAAGTTTAAGGTTGATGTGATTAGTATGATAAATACTTGCCGTAAATTATTGTCCACTACAGTTGAAGGATCTTCAACACTCCCCATTTTGCAGGTACCTCCTGGATGATATCCTGTTATGGCTCCCGTTCTTATCACACATTCTAAATATTCATCGTCCATTATGTTAACTGATAAATTACCACACTGGGGTAATTTGGGGAGGTGGACTTTGGCACCAAGTCTCCTAAATGATTTGCTCTCGGCTACTTTAACTGCTAATCTAACAGCTGAAAAGAAGGAAAATAATATTTTAGGGAAACAATTGCCATGATTGTTTTGTTCTCTTTGGAATCTATTAAATAAGGACAGTATATATCAGTTTCAGAGGTAAAAACTGTTTGGAAATCTAAATTGGCTTTGAATTTTTTTGATAATCTATCTAAAAACTAGTTCTCATTTAAATGCTTTCCAGGAAACCTTGCTGTAAAGAGTGGATTGCACTAGCATTGGCCCCTAATGTCTGTGTAGGGAAAATGTACGCTATTTTATGTACATTATCAAAGAGCATGATGTGTAGCAATGTATTTTACTGAGTTGAAGGTAAGTGGTAAAGTACCCTTGCATTTTAACACATGAATTTTATATGCAGAATTTATGGTGGTACCAAGAGGTACAATTTTTCAAAATACATATATGCAATTAGATACATAGGGAAATGTAATTTTTGACTGCATTATCATATTGTTATGCATATCATTTAGCATTCTATGCGTTAAAATACTAGTATTTAAATGTTTATCCAGCTTAAGAATGTTGATCTTTACCTTTGGCTGTGCAATCAATATCTTCCCTTCTTGATAAATATTGTGGATCTATCAGTGCATCACTGAATGGTGATGTATCTTTTAATCTCACAGTGCCTCTGCTGTTGGGTTGCAAGCAAGTTGATAAAATAATCATTCCTTCCTGGCTTACATTATAGCCCAGTGGAAATATGGTGTCAAAAGCCTGTAATAAGAGTTCGTTGGTTTGAACACATTGGTTTGTAATTCTAAGATTTTTTGCTTAAATGATTAATATAGAACCCACTGAAAATCTGTGTACATACATCAGGTCTGTAGTTAGCAACGTCTCTGAGTGCTTCATCAGTTGACCCCATGCCAAAGAGTATAAGTCCAGAATGTGGATCTACTTTTCCTACACCTTGGACTCCAGATGATGCAAGAATTCCTGAAATTATCATAACATTTTATTATGAACAGCTCAAAATGTTTGTTCAGACATTTTTCTTACAAACTCAGTTTGATGAAATATAATTCCATAGAAATCAATTTTAACATCATCAATATTTATGTTATTCAATTATGCAGCAGAATTTGAGTTATGTATCTATGTTCATTTGGTAGAGTATAATTCAATTCAAAGTCAGTACAAATAGATAGACAACCAAACTCTCTTTAACTGAACACCTATTCTTTCTAGAATTGTTATTTTTAACCCTCCTACCTCTCGTCACTCCACAGAGCATGGATAATCTTTCGTTCCCTTTTACACACCTACCTTGGTTTTTCATTTTCATCACTGGCATTAGCATCCTATTGGCTTTTACAAACTCTGCCCTTCTTTATTTCCTTTGTAACTTCTTTTTGTATGCCAAAATGAATAGTACTTAATTTTTTTTCTCAAACTTTTCATTATACATATCATTACTGTATCTCTAAATCTCTGATGTGCTGCCTGTGTTTATCCTCTCTTCTTAAGGTCCAGATTTTAAAGCAATATAGTTAGCACTCATTAAATTATTGATGTTTTTCTATATCCTTAATGATGGACCCTTTCATTAGTTGTGTCCTGAGAATTCTATTCTGCCCCTAAATTTAACTTGCAATTCATCCATTTCCACACAAGGTACTGCTCAAGAATTTGCAGTGTTCTTCTGTTTTAATCACCTCATCCCAACTATATGTTACACAGGCTACTTCATTATGATAGATCTCATAACCCTTTTCCTTTTATTAATTTTCATAACATAGTATCTTTCCTGATTTTGGATTGATTCCTTGGCTGACCAGCTCATGGATAATAATTTATGAACTAAATACACTGAATCAACCCTCTAAATTATCTTTTGTCATGTTCTTCACATACCTCTGAAAGCATAATATTTGTGTGCGTACATTAAGCTAAAAAAAAGTTGTGTTCAAACCAAAGGATTTTTGATGGGTGAGAGTGGAGCTCACCTCGTACTATGCCATTGGCATGTGAAATTCACACATTCAGGGTATGGGGGCCAGTTCCTTTCCCTGGGCCACCTGTGATATCCCATGAAGTTCTGAGATGCAGGATATAGAGTTGTGAAGATTTTAGGAGATTAAGCTAATGTATGATAATTTATTAGTTTAATAAACTGAATTAGCTCTCTTCTAACTTCTCTCATTGAAACAAATTCAAAGCTCGCGAGCTAGCCTCAAAGACTTTCGTGCAGCTACCTGCTGAATTGCACAATAGCAAGATATTCTACAGAGAAAAAATCATTCCCCTTGAATCTAGCTCAGGAGCTTTGAATTTGTTACAAGTAAGCACCTTGGTGTTTAATGTTGGCTTTATCCTTGGGGACGGTGGCACCAAGCGCACGACTTCGGCTGCTATGTGACATAATATGTCCAGCAGTCCGGCAACATCGTGTTCCTTTGAATCCTCTAGAATTTCCACAGAGAAAGAGGATGTCTTGGTAGCTCAACTGGTAGAGCACCTGGCTGGAAATCAGGGGGTCTGGGTTTGAGTCCCGGTCAAGGCGAATGATTGTTTTCTCTGTGGAATATCTTGCTAATTCTCATAAGTTCTTCCCTAACCATTATCATGGTGTAAGATACATATATCTTGATGTGTTTATTACCCTGGGAATAATAAGCAACCCTGTTTTGAATTACTTAATTTCATGAATACGGAAGAACAATGAATTCAGCTGAGGTCCCTCAAAAATGTCCCTCTTAACCCTGTTGAATGCCAACTTCAGATAGCAAATTGAGAAAATAGTCAAGATTGGGTTCAAGATCCCTTCAAAGGTGAAACCTCCATGAGGTAATATCTTTCATCGTATTATCTTCTCCTTATAAGCCCATCTCTAGTTTAGCACTAAGATAAGAACTGATTTTACAAAGCCCTACTATCTATCTTAATTGATTTTGTAAGTCATTGATTCATCAGTTTAAGCATTTTTTTCTATATTCTTTGGTAACTCTAAGAATGTACTCTTTTTTCTTCTGCCATCAATTCCTATTTTAACCCCTGAAATGAATTTCTTTGGTTATTTATCAATTTTAAGCCAAATTTTTTAGTGAAACTGACCTTTCAAAATTACCTTTTACAGTAGGAATTTATGGCTGATGTTTTTGGGAATCAGACATTGAGCTAAATAGAGACATCTTACTTTGTTAATTTCTCTTAAATATCCTCACCTTTATTGTTTATCATGTAATCCCAAAATGTTCGCAGAGTCATCACTTTTGCTTTGGTGATGCTGACTGGGCTCTCTAGGCTGGCATAGACAGGCATGTTGAGGTGATCAAACAAGTTATTTCCCACTGGAAGATCTGCAACAACAGGGATCTAAAAAAATTAATTCATTCCCTGGTCTATCAGATTCTTTGCTGGATTTATTTTTTGCACCAAGAGATTTTAAAAACCTCTTAACCCTTTGCACTCAGTTGTCAAGTGAAAGTCAAGGCAGCAACTCACACACCGAGTGATAGTCGACACAGACATTTTGTTATGAATTTAAGGTGTTCTATTTTTAATGTATAAATATTTTTATTGGGCATCTTTAGCTAGAATTTGCATTGAATGTGACACATTTTTGTTCAAAACACTGATTTTTGTGTTTCATTTTGCATTTGAGATGTCAATATTTAAAATTGAGGGGATTTAAAATTGATTTCCCATCACTCTACAGTTGAAGAAAGGAAAGAAATCGAGTGCAAAGGGTTAAAAAAGTTGTTAGTGTAAAATTCGAGCATTTAACAGTTACATCAGCATTTTAATTGCTAGACCTATTGCAGCTTTAAATTTGTTTGAATTAACAGATAGTTTCCTTTGTTATATTAATTGGATTCTTCATGTTTTGTTTTAATTTTCAGAATATTCTTATTTTGTCTCCAGTAGTTGTTTCCAGTACTTAGTTTCTAGAAATATTGGCTATGTCAGAATGAATTTCAAGGCATTGTGCCCCTAAAAACATCCGAACAATATTATTTAGTTAAGACAAATAAAGTAGAAGAGTAGGTAAAAGAGAAGAATTGCATCACAATGAAAAGGGTGGCCGATAGAACAATCAAGTGGAAAGCTGTGTCAAACCAATCCTAGGATTGTTGACCAATGATGATGAAGTCAAATATCTAAAGAAGAATTCTGAAAGCAATTTCAAACACAAATGTCCTACCTGAATGCTATGAAATATCTTGCCCAAATTCCAGTCCCATGTATATTATTTAAAGAAATGTGGGAAGATTATCAGTTTCCTTTTGGTAATATGGGAATAAGGTCACCGTGTAAAACTCATGTTATTGGAAAATCTATTTTCCTCCTGATATTTTTCATGTGGAGGCTTGTAATGCCTTCTGTATATATAGTGATAGCTAGTCACTTGGTAGTCAATCTTAAAAAAATCTTGAATTCCCATATCGGGGATAAAAATAGGGAGGGTGAAATTGCCTGCATTGCCAACTAATGATGTTAAGAATCCATAAAATTACATTGAGTTGGCATCTGGAATGATTTCTAGTCATTTGGTAGTCAATCTTAAAAAAATCTTGAATTCCCATATCGGGGATAAAAATAGGGAGGGTGAAATTGCCTGCATTGCCAACTAATGATGTTAAGAATCCATAAAATTACATTGAGTTGGCATCTGGAATGATATCAGATGAGATATTTTTATGATAGAAGGGTTTGTTTTGCATTTCCTTCTATCTAAAAATCCTTCTTTCTAAATGTGAAGGTTACGGAATCAGGGGCACAGCCCATAAATGGTTAAAATCCTATTTAAAGGACAGGAAGCAGATGGTGGTCATTGATGGATTTGGAGCTGACAATGTAGTGACTAGCTACTTATCTCCTGCTGAAATAATAAATGTTGGAGTGCCACAGGGAAGCATCCTTGGACCTCTTTTATTTCTACTATACATCAATGATTTGCCAAACAGCTCTGTAAACAAAAACATTGTTTTGTATGCAGATGATACAACCTTAGCAATAGGAGACAAGGATCCTCATAAGCTACAATCCAAGCTAAATACCTCTTTAAAGCATCTAGAAAACTCATGGTTCAGAAGGAACAAACTATCCATTGATACTCAAAAACAAATTTTATTCAATTCCACAGGCAGAGAGAAGTCCCACATTTAGATTTTCACCTAAATGGGAAATCTGTTGAAAGAATTACTAGTGCAAAGTTCTTAGGATTATTAATTGATGAGTCCTTGAATTGGGATATCCATAACCTGCCAAATGTGGTTATGTTTTGAGAAATCTTGCCAACATTGTTAACTTATAAGTGCAAAAAATGGCATATTTTGGTGTCTTCCAGTCACTTCTAACTTATGGCATTATTTTCTGGGGATCCTCTCCTGGTTTTAAAAAGGTTTTTGTAATGCAAAAGAGAGGTATTAGATGCATAGTTAAAATACCGGCACGAAAATCCTGTAAACCTCACTTTAAAGAGTTAAAAATTCTAACTCTGCCAAGCTTGCACATTTACCACCTATGTCTTTACATTTTAGATAATAAGAGTGAATTTGCTACAAATGCTCAAATAAATGGGCATAACACTCGGCAGAGAGTGGATGTGAACATGCTTCATCACACAACATCAATAGGTATATAATAAGAGTCCCTTCCATGTAGCCATTAAAGTTTCTAATCATTTACCTTCTGTCATTAAAAACTCCACTTCTAGAGCATCCTTTAAAAGAAAACTTAAAGACTTTCTGCTAAAGGTGGTCTACTACAATGTACAAGACTTTCTGGAAGAGTCTTTTGGACCTTAATCTCTTTCTCTGTATATATTTTTGTATTCCTGTGTTGTGTTATTCTTATGCTGTGCCATTTTTCTTTTTTTCTATGACGTGTCCCACATTCTACTCTTGTAAAATATCAGGATCATTAAATATTATTATTTACATTAACTTACTTTAAGCTCCTCTAGATGTTCCCGTGGTCCTATGCCTGATAGAAGCAAAATTTGAGCTGTATTAATTGCTCCTGCACACAGAATAATTTCTTGTCTGGCATACACAATATCGTGCTTGCTCTCATTGCGTTCATTTTTTGTTGCTAGCTGAACTCCGATTGCAGTGGGGGTAGAATTTCCTGAGCTTGAAAAAATCACCTGCAATTGATCAGCAGAATTAGATATTTCTTCTTGCTGTAAATAAGTCCTCTACTTCAAGTAGAAAAATAATTAAGGCTGATGATTTGATAATCGAAACAGAAAATAAATGTTTTAGCCATTCTGTCCAATATCAAATGAAAAGTTATCATTTCATTTTTTTTATTCAATAGTGTTTTAGAGCTCTCATGGTATTATTCTAATTCATGGAGGAAACACCTTTTTACTGATACCTATATCTGAATTAATTTACTCAGATTAGAACACAATTATTTGGGAAAGGCTGAATACCTCAAAAGTGGTTATTAGCTTTATCTGTACGGTAATGATCACTTTTGACAGGAGGTATTCAGCCGGAGGTATTAAGGATTGAAATCACCTTGAAAATAATTATATAAACATATTCATTGATTACGAATGGTATTTAGGTTATATTTGTTGCTGTAAATATTTTCATACTCTGACTGATGGATCGTCACCTATTCGAAAATAATACTAGATCAATATGATATCCTTTGAAGGGGTTTTGAATGGCTCAATTATTTTGTGCCATTTCTGAAGTGAAATGTAGCATGTTTAAAATATCATTTGTATCAGCAAGCACTACTGGATACGTCACATGGAATCATAACATTTTGTGCATAAAGTAGCTCCCTCCAATAATTTTTTCCCACCTTGATACCCTGTACTTGTAATTTTCAGTAGGTGTTTTGTTAACATCAAAGATTACTTTCTCTTGCACCTTAAGTCCTTTTGCTCATGCTTGAAAAAGTATTGAGAACAAATTTGATCACTTGGTAATTCATCGAGTCCTCAATGTTTTTTACATCCATACTATTTCATATAGATCTCGCCCTTTCTTAGCGAGGATCAGTTTGAAATAATGGTCAATAATTTCATTTTAAATATCAAAGGCTAAATACTTGATTATATAAAATGTGTACAAAAATGTTAAAAATAAAAAAGTCCATCTGTTATTTAGTACCTATCTCCTATGTTGCTTAATTTATCCTTCCACATTTTAATGCATGTTGATCACCAAATGTTAAGTATTTTATATTTGTGACTTTTATTGTTAGGTTGTCATGGCACAATTTCAAAATGAGAGAAAGTAAGGAAGGGACAGTGATCTGGAAGCTTATTCACCTTTGATACGAGTGTGTTGAGAAGAATGTGTATGTTGGGTTCATCCATCACTGGCTTTAGGTATCCATGATAGCTGCTCCACCTTTGCCCATGGGCAATTGTGCTCATTGCTGGAAGGAAACCGTAATCCAGGTCGCCGACTTTCTCAGACTCAATATTCAACTCTTTTCCAGCATCCAAGAAAGCCTTTGCGATTGGTGATTTCTTGGGATTGACCACTTCAACCACCACCCCAGGCAGTGAACTGGTGGGCGTGAGTTCAAGATGAGAACGATAGTGATCAGCATCGCAGCTGCCCTCCCCTGCTGAGGATTCATCGAGTTGGCAGCTGTCCTCCACTTCAAAATTTTTGGTGGTAAGCATTCTTCTCATGTATGGTTGGAGGGTACTGGCATCCCAACCAGAGACCCCATGCTCTTTTTTCCAGTGTTCGAAGTCTTCCCAGTGGCCAAGGGAGTGGAGCATGTAGTTCAGCTGTCCCGTTCCACCAAGTCCCTTACCTCGGGGCCACATCGAAACCTGCCTATCAAAATTCAACAGGTTATTCACACATACTCCCTTTTAGTCAGTCATGATACGTAAAAGACTTTAATTTTCACTATTCTGCATAGGAAATTTGTTGGAGAAAGTGGAGGTTGATGGAAGAAGGGATGATCAAACTCGGAATGTGGTCATAATAGAAGGAAGAATGGGATGGTGGGGAAGAGTGATAAAGAGATTGCCACATGTAGCGCTACCTAGTTAAGAGTCAATTTTTCAATTTTTTCTAAATGCAGAATAATAGAAAATATACAGGCTAGAATGCAGAAATTATCTTGTACAACATAATGCTGCTAAAATGCTTTGAACAAAAATACGTGGAAATTTAGGAACTTAATTTTAAATGTGGAAAAGTTATAGGTTTCTTACCATACATACCCTCAAAAATATTGGAGTTAAAATCATATACTTTCATGTTAAAAAAACTTATTATCTTTAGGTCTCACAACAGTTACAAATTTTTATTTTTTCATAAATTTTAAAAACTGCATACAGTGGAAGCTCGGTATAATGAGTGCTTACAATGGCTGCAAATTCTTTCGCTATAGCAAGCACTCGTTATATCCAAAGGTGCTGGATTAAGGCTCTCAATTCCCACAGTTGTTCTTACTTTCCATTTTTTTTTTCATTTCCATGCCATTAGAAACAGGCAGAATGGCAGTTTTCATGCACAATTGCATATTTATCAATGATTTTGCAAATTAAATCTTCAAAAACAATAATTTATGCTTTGCTGAAGTCTTTGAGTGTTAACCAGTATAACATTGGCCCTGGCAATATATATGAAAAATATGCACAAATTAATAAACGTACCAGAAAACATTAGTATACCCATTACTTCTGCTAGGAGGAAAAATAATCAAAACCATGATATATGAACCATAAAGTTATAAGGAAATAAATAATTCTTTGGCAAAGGAAAACACTGGCAACTTCATCGCGAGATTATTCAAATTCAAATAATAATAATGAAGAAGATAAATACCATGCGTTCATATGTACTTTACAGTGCATCGCACTCAAGAAAGGTCGCTCGTAATACCGAGCGTATACCGTGGCAGGAGCTTCTTGGCCTTCCTATATCCATTTTCTTTTACATGTTGATCATGGGCCTTTTGATGGTACATTGTCAATCACCCATTATTGTGAGATTCTTGCTATATGCTGTACTCACTGTAACGGGCTACCGTATTTACAAATACTCCCATATGTTTCACAATATATTCATCGTTTGAGAGTCAATGTGAATTCAAATAAAGTTAAGTTACCTCCAAAATCTTTTATGAAAGAATTATAGGTATGTACATTCTAAGTAATATTTGTTGGGAAGTATTAAGTCACAGTTATCTGGTGACTATTCCATCAATTACGTCACATGGTGTTAGTTTAAAGTGAGACTTCATTTTTTCCATTGGATTTCAATAACAGGTAAATGGTGTTATTTTTAGTTTGGTCTAAGCAAGAGATTTAAAGAGAAAGTCATGAGAGAGTGTGGTTCAAGAGATTCTTGAAATGACAATTTTGGGGTTTTCAGAAACAAAGTAATATATATGTACAAGTAAACCCATACAAAAATTCTGCTCACTCAAACTTTCTCCCACCTCACCTGAAAAAATATAATTTAGTCTTTTGTTGGGCTGTTGGAATAGCCAGGGAAGTGTATAAACTAAATAGCAAAGACAGTTTATTAATGTGAACGCACTTACAATTTACAATACTTCTTCTTAATTATTTATTTGCATAATTAAACCCCATATACACATGTGTGCATGAATCCTGCAGACAGTAATCCTTTCTTCTGCATTATTTACGACATCTCCATTGGAGCATTCATGTTCCATTGTGCTGAAAGATTTTTCTTCTTGCTTAAATTATAAACAAATAATGTATTTTAACGTAAACTTAGTATGTGATGTCAGAAGTTAGTGAAAAATCCTATCCAATGATACCCCATCTATTGCTACAGGCTTTGTATTAAGTAGTTGAGGAAAAGGCCTGTTGACAATAGAATGGCATATGAATTTCACATGTTCTTGGGCTTAGTACTTGATGAGCCATAATCTCACTAATTAAAATATCCTTCAAGTTGTAAAGTACAGCACAACTTAATTATAGTAAAGTAGTGCTGCAAATAATAAGTATTTTCTGTATAAAATATACCTAGTTATTAATTATCATGTAAATTTGAATAATATCTTGAAAGGTTTGAAAGCCTCCCTGCAGAAAATAATGAATATAATTTTAGTCATGTGTTATTTTAGTAATTCATAACCTTACTGCAGAATGATATTGCTAACAAATCTTTTTAGCACTCTCACTTCTCGGTGATAATACGTCCCCATCTTATTGCTGATACTATTACTGATAATATTTTCATGTTCCTTGTCCTCAGGCCTGTCAAAATCTTAATCTCCTTTCTGATTTGAAAAAAGACTTCAGGGCATCGGTTTGATGTGGTGGCCAACCTTCCAATCTAGAGGACTTACGTTCGAATTTCAACAGCAGGAAAGTTTTTCAAGAGAATATTAGTGTGCTCTTAGTGAAAGGCTCAGAGGGGACTGAAGCTTAACGTCCCAGCTAACAGATGTAGTACTGAACTCAAAGTGATCTCCACACTGCATTCAAGAAGGGGCAGGTTTGGTAATGAAAAATGATAGTGAGTTTCTCTCTTCCACCACCTGGATTTGTGCCTAAGCCCTCGAGATGGGGAGCCAATACCCTGGCCACTAAACCAACCTGACCCTCACTCCTCATTTCAATGGTTAGGTCATCAAATGGTGGATTTTTGGCACTATTCGTAAAGGGTAGGGTAATGGCGACACCGGGTTTCTCGCGAACCTTCTTCTGATCACATTAAACCCTTTCCTTAATAGTGCAAATATTCTCAGGTGTCTCACCCTAATAACAACATGATGCTTAAGTTATTAACACCATGACATCACTATTGTGTATGTATTTTCCATCTGTCTTATTTACAGGGTTTATAGGAACCTGGAAATCCTGGAAAAGTCAGGGAAAATGAAAACGGCCATGGAAATCCTGGAAAAGTCAGGGAATTTAACGTGTGGTAAGGGAAAAATAGTAAAAAATTCAAATTTTGGAATTTATCACCTGAAAATGCCAAGAGATCAAAAACTGCACATAGGAGTGAAGGAGGGGACGATTGGCCTCAGGCCGGCTTCGCTGTGGAGGCAGCCCAGGACGCTGAACCAGAATACTAAGACAGCCCAGTCTTAGTATTCTGGTTCTTTCTGGCTATAGCCTGTGCGGTTTGGTGAAAAGATTGGGGAAAGGTGTGCGCATTCATATTCTTACTTTCATTCGCTAGCAATTTCGCCAGGAATGCTTCACTTTGTACCTCTGGTGACGAAAAAGTTATTCTCAGTCAAATTTGAAGTCTCTTAGCCAAATTTGTAGAAGGATGTTAGGAAGAAAAAATCAAGATTGATTCAAAGAGCTACTTTAACATGACATCAGGTTTGAAGGAAAAGCCAGGTTAGCCTTCTTTGCATATATTTTTCTGCAATTAAAACCCTTTCTGAAGGTGTATTAATGTAAGTAATGATAATTTTTATTTTGTTGACTTAAAGTTTTTGATCTCTTATTACTGGAAGTTCATATGATTAATATGAAAATAAACCTACAATTTTTCATAAGTTTAGACTTCTTTGCTTCCTCACTACCATTTTATCTCTATAAATGACCGAAATCTTGGAGTATTCAGGCACTCAAAAGTCAGGGAAAATCACTAATAATGGTCTGGAAATCCTGGAATAGTCAGGGAAAATGAAAAGGAAAAACTCCTATAAACCCTGATTTAGTATTATCTTGGTACCAAGGGAGCATTTCCCACAAAATACCCAAGAATCTATTTCATCTGCCCTGGGATACTCTGTTCATGTCAGTTTCAGTGGACTAATTGATATTCACCAATGTTTCTTGTCATGATGGGTGACATGCCTCTCTGCAGGAGTGCAGTCAGGAATATCTTTTAATTGGGTTTCTCCTGGATTGGGGTAGGTACAAGCAGTCTTTCTCTACCTAGGGTTAATATGTCCCTTGACAAATATTTCGTATTTAGCGGATATTTTATCGCATTACTATTATTAATCTTCTTATATCTTAAATACTGATATATTTACATTTCAAAATAAAAAAATATTGTTAACATATCTAGTCTTATATTATTTTAAAATTTAAGAAAACTCCAAATATAGGTAGTTCTTAAAAAAATTATTTTAAATTTGAAGAAGATCATTGTGCAAGATGATTCATTATTACCGTGACAAACGAGGCTCAAATGTACCTTGAAGGAATACGATTCTATCACACTGAGAAAACTGACATGATGCATGTATTATTTATCATGCCCAAATACTAGGTGTTATTTAACCCTTACGCTGCAGCTCACTCTCCGGAAACTTACTCATCACATGCGGTGGAAAAATGAAGGGTATTATGTCATCGTAACCTTCATCTATTCCGATCTCATGTTATTATAAATAATAATTAATGAATCCTGATTCACTGTTTTAATTTTTACTATTAATAAATTTTATGTGAACATCATTTTTAATAATATTTTTAGAGAAAGATCGTGCACATGTGTGCTACAGGCAGAATGAAAAGGTACGTTCACAGCAGCCTACTGTGCGATCGTACTAGGTACGTTCACAGCATCGAAAGGGTTAAATACTCAGGTTGTAGGTAGGCACAAAAAGATAAGTTATTCAAATGGAAAGAAAGCCTTTTATTGACAATTACAGAGAAATGTTAAGTCTATGTGATTTTTTAGCCAGGTCGTCTCAATGTTTTTAGATCCTCTGAGAGGGTATGGGGGGTGTAAACCCCAAAAATATAGGGTGACGCGCTGCCGATTTCCCCATTTTCCCTTACGACATAATTCTCATTGTTGGGTCCTGCAGAGGAAGATTATTCGCGGAATTCGCCTCGCGGGACACTCCGCATAATCTTTTTTATTCTTAAGATGGCGACCCTACTGTCTGTTTCGCTATTTCGAGTCTCTGTGGCCGCGCATTATTTATCGCTAATTCATAGGTCAACATCGTGCCATTTACCGCTTCAATGAACTCCCCCTACACCTCGTGAAGCTATGATTCCCTCCAATGGAGTACAGTTCTGCTTCTACGGTGCTGTGTTTTACGCTGCGTATTTTAGTGTCAATTTAATCATACGAACGTGCTACGGAAAATCTGAACACCTCTCTCCATCTCAAAATCGGTCATCCAATGCCACCTCGTGAGAACTCCTCCCTCTCTTCAACACCCTACTTTCAAGCTGGCCATGCATTCTTTGAATTTTCCAACCGCAATGGCAAAGTCTTGACCCTTGCGTTTTTTACGCGTGTCACTCCTCTCTCCAGTTTTTCATATGCGAACGATTTTTGTCTCCGTTCTAACCTATCTTCTCATTGTTCTTGGATGCTAATGACTTTTATATGCCCCTATTGACACTTTTAGCGTACGGTTCCTCCTGCCGAAAATGTAAGAGAATAATACGTTTCATTCTGCCTTTACTTTGGTTGAATTCCTTCTCGACACACTTATTTAAAGCGAATTATTCCGTCCGTCGATAGATGAAACCATACCGAAAACCATCTGAAGTTTGGGTGAGAGTTAAGCTTTATACCTTTCAACGTGTGAAATTTACACATAAGGGTAGCGGAGGGATTCCTTCCCCTTACCGCCTGTGGCTTCCCTGAAAGATCTGGTGGACGGAAAATCACTTATTGTAATCATTGTTTCAACTGGACGTGGTCCGAGAAGGTCCTCCCGCATCCGAAACTGAGACCTCCGATCTCTACTCTCTTCGAGCTGGGGTCCTCTAAATTGCATGGGATTTGTTCTAAATATTTACCCATTACAGTACTTCATATTTATGCATTTAGATAATGAAGAAATATACGTGTATATAAAAGGTATACTGTATTTATCTGCTTTTTGGGGGTCCTCGAAGCTCAGGGCTTTCGAGGCATTGCCCCTTTTGTCCTTGTTTGTCCTTGTTACCGTGGTTACCGTGCCGTGAAAAGTTGCTGTAGTATCAGATTGCTGTTTTAGGTACTCTACTTACGTCTTATCGAACCGTGTAACCTAATTCTGAGCCTAACAATAAACATATGTCAACACTGAGGAGAGATTCGAACCCCCAGACCTTTGGTTCGCCAGGCCAGCACGTTACCGACCACGCTACCGTGCCAACTACTGAATAGAAATAGACGAGTTAATTTGCCGATGAAACTTTAACTACCTAGCAGCCGTGAGTAGTGTCTGATACAAGTATATATTTTTTTGTATGCTTTTCTAATCATTTTCTTAAAATGTGGTTCATCATAGTCATGTGGGGACATATTCAGGTAGCATTTATGCCGAATGAACCGGTAATATCAAGTTTATTACATGCTTCTGAGGATATAGACATGAATTGAGTGTATGTAATTACTTGAGAAACTTGCCTTTGTGTCGCACATCTGACCCCAGATGTGGCATAATGGCTACGCTTCAAATGTTCAGTTGGAAATAAATGCATTATTGCAAAAATTTCGGTGAGGTTTTTTCGCACATTAAACGACTTGCTATTGATATTTTTTCTATTTTTCGTTGAATTTGTAATTCTAATGTGATCGATGTTTTTTCGTTCACTAGGGATACTTGATTCTGTGAGACAGAAAAGATCGGATAATACGTCCAGGACCGGGTGAAGAGAAAACATGAAAAACGAACCGCCAGAGACCGTTTAATTGGAAACTAAAAGAGACGAGAAATCCCAGAATAGTCCCCTCGGAAGAACTCTGATGGTAAGTAGGTTTTAAGGATGAATTTATACATTTTTTTTACGTAGGTGTGCTACAAAAATGGCGGTTTAGCCAATATTCGTGAAGGGCTGTATTATGCCGAGCCTAGATGTTACTGTACCGATTAATCCACATTTCTGCCTTCTAAAGCTATTAGTTACCGGACTGTGGCGTCAAAAGTGGAACCTTCGAGGTTCGATAATTACGAGATAAATTCGAATGCGGCCTAGAGGGACTTTGATAGGAATTCAGGTGAATTTAAACTTTGCTGGTTAGGTCCTAAAATGCTGATTTTATGAGTTTCAAAAGTTTATTTGGGAAGCTGTGGTAACCACAGTTAATAGGTTGGATCTACTTACCCTGTACATGAACTTCGCAGTCAGGAAGACTTTACACGAGGTGGAATTATTCCTCGTTCACTTGACCTTTTGCTTTAACTATTGCGGAGTAGTATAGTAGTATTTTCATTTTATCTAGAAATATTTTACTACACAGTAGAGTTCGAAGTCGATATACTGCAAGAACGGATGCGGAATTCTGGATATTCTAGGAAAATGGCGATGGTACGTTAGTCTTAGAAATGGGTGACTCATCAATTGATTATTAATCTAGACAATTGGTAACTATCTACTAGTTCAGTCGTTTGATTGTCCTTTCGAAGTATTCTACTAGGAGAAAGATAGCTCTTAGAACACTGTGTTACCCAGTCAAGGTAATGTTGAGTAAGTAGGTCGTCGAGTGAGTCAAAGTTGTGTCTACTCAAAGGTTTCTTTTCCCTACTTACCTACTTGCCAACATTCCTGCTCCTTCTCTTAGCCTTGACTGCGTTATAGAATGTTTTGCTGATTTTTTACCACTTATTGCTCTAGATTAGTGTTTCCCAACCGGTGGGACGCGTCAAACTTGTGGGACTTCACACCCTTCTGGCTGTGACTCGAGCCGGCTTAATGTGCTCCACACCCTTTACTTGCGCTTCTTACCCTTCACTTCTTCGAGCATATCGTAAATACGCACGTCTACAATGTAAGTATTTTTGTACATACGTGCTAAAAGTCGTAAAAACATTGAACTCCACTTTGTACCTTGGTGGGGCTCGGTTTTCCTGAAGATGGAATGCGGGACGCATGACTAAATTCTTTGGTAACACCTGATCGGTCCGCCGCCGGGTTTCACTCCATCCTCCTCCCGTTCCCTAAGAAATTCCTACCTCTACCCAGTCACCCAATTATCCTAAATAGTGCAAATGACCGTAGCATCTGGTCATCCCCCTCTCAAATACTGCTATATACTATCATTACTTTTAACCTATGGTTTTATACAGATTTCCATGCGTGGTATTTGTTAGAACTCATTATCAAATAACTTGAATTAGATATTTAAGGGCGAGGAATCGGGTTGGTGGGGTGACTAGAGTACTAGCTTCTCATTCGGGTTCGAATCCCGGCAGTAGCATAGATTTTTCATTGACATACCGGTCATACCCTACTTAGTGCTGTGTAGAGAGCACTTCCTGTTCATTTCTCCGTCCGTCGAATGGGTCGTTAAACCGTGGACTCATTTTTGCCTTCCGTAAAAACTAATGACGACGCCTAGTTTCTCTCCACCCTTACTCCAATACCCTGATGTATTTCTACCTCTACCAAATTACTCACCTATTTTAAATGACGCGAATGAACTAAACTGTCAGTCTTATCTCTAGAATAACTACTACTACTACTAGGCACCTAATAGGGTAGTTTCTTATTATTTTTTATTGTCTTTATCAATAGTTTATAACCTTAGAGTACATATTTTAAGCCGTTCTATTTTAAAATGACGTTAAGTATTTTTCCTATTTAATGACAAAGTGAAGAAATTCAACGTCGCGAAAACGTGACGGCGAACTATTGCATGTCGGTAAATTATACGTGACACGTGAAAGGTATTTCCTCTACCTGCCTAATTTAACTTTATTTATTTAATTTAAAATTATTTATTCAGTTTAGTCATTTAAAATATTTAGTATTTATTTTACTAATCGCACTGTGAATTTGGCCCATAGTCACGTGAACTTCACGTCATGCTTCGCAGTAGCAGCGGACTCCACGAGTAGGATGACCCAGAGCCTATAAAACGACTATTAATACCATATTTACCGGACGAGACTTTCCGAGGTTTGATAGTTTTCATATTATGCTATTAATTAGCATAATATGAAAAATGTAATTGTAATTTTGCTATTTATAATACATGTTCACTAGAGCTTAGGGGCTCTGAAATACAATAGTACGGTTAGAAGACGGATATTTTCTATGCCTCGCAACGTAAAATATACGCCTGTTAAGTCAGCAACAATCTATCCCGCCATTTCTTAGCTTTTTCAAGTAAATTTTAAATTAACTTTTAATTTTCCAGTAAACTGGGATTACTCAATCCAATTTTTTTACGTAACATGAATGCATTTATGGTGGGGCATGAATCGTCATTAAAGAATTATTTTTTCTTTAATGAAAGAAACTACCCTATTAGCGAACTTGATAGAGATTTTAGTGTAACTGGACTTAAAAGTACCATAAAAGGCTTTCTAAATGTGAAACAACTGCCTGCGATAAACGTCAGATGCTCACCCGATCTCGGAGACCCCAGGAAGACGTCTTCTGCGGCACAGTCCGGTAGTTCCAGTCATTCTTGGCGGATCCTTGAAGCAGGGGTGACGCGAATGGCACCGAGGCCAGCCAGCCGAAGTCCTCTCCCGCTTCTACGAGCAGCACGCTTGAATTCCGATTGGCAGCGGTCAAACGTCCGGCTATGACGCACCCAGCTGTACCAGCTCCCACTGTTGATAATAGTTTTAAGAAAATACACCCATTATTACATTGAAAATGTTTGAAGAAATATCCCCAAAGTCGTAATTGGGTTGATTACGGCTTTGGGGATTTCTTTTTGTAATGTATACCGTGTTCTTTTCATTGTATTATACCCATTATCATAGTAACTATGATCAGCTAGGACACATGTTTATTCTCTCTCCTTTTGAGTGACGGCTTTATGAGAAACAGATTTGGATATTTGTTGGGATCGGGTTTTGTTGTGGTGGCTAGAGTTCTGGCCTCCTATGCCGAGGGCTACGGATCGAATTCCGGCTGTGGCATAGATTTGTTTTTGACAAACCGGTCCCTACTTGAGTGCCTTATAGAGAGCGCTTCGAGCACAGTTCATTGTTGCGTCGATTGTGACGTTAAGCCGTGCATCCCTTCTCACCTATCATAAAGTGCAGGCTAATGCCGACGTCAGGTTTCTCTCAACCCTTCAACTGGTCCCTGAAAAAAAAAATCCTGCTTCAATTGTCCACCCATCCTAAATGGTGCAAATTACCTCAGTTGTCGCTCCCTTCCCCCGAATAATTACTGTGTAGAATAATTACCGTATACCCCTGGATATTGGTCTTATTTGGTTTGTACAGAAGTGCGGGATCACCGGACACTAAGTACTATGTAGTATATTCCGTCGTTACAGTATTTTTTTACATGATGGCAATTTGCAGATAGCGTGGCCAAGGAACATAGCTGGGCAAAGTTAATCCAAAAATTAACTTCGTTAATGTATTAAAAGCTACTCAAAAAGTTAACTTCGTTAGTCGTTAAATCGTTATCTTGATGAAAATTTAACGCGAGTTAAAGTTATCCGTTAAAGTTAAAAATCTATATTAAATTGTTGGCAATTTTGAATTATATGTCACTTAAAATTTAGGTATTTTTAATGTCAATGAACGTAATAAGAATTTCATGGTCAAAAATACTTAATAAACAGTATAGCTTAGGTAATGTAGACTTATACACATGAGGTATGGAGTTTCATAGTAATTAACCGTTTCCGTTAGTAAAGTTGGACCTGACGATGTTTGTATTTGATTGTTGAAATAGAAACCTTGGGATACGCCGCTACTGGTAGCTGCGATACCAAAAGATTCACTAATATTTTGCTGGCGTAGTTTTTTTGCCATTATATGGTGAAAAAACTATTGACATATGAAGAATCTACAGCTCTTGAAGAAGCCTTAGACTTGGTTTTTGTTTTCCCGCGAGTTGATCCTGCCTTTACTTTTTCTTCAAATTGAACGTATTTAGATGGATGCGTTCTCCTCATGTATTGCTTAATATTGTTTAGGGTGGTAACGTGAGCCTTGACTGTGTAAATGTTTTCTGTAAAAGTTATGTAAAAGTCTGATTGCAGTACCAACGCCGAGTTCTCTGAATTGCATTCTCAACAAAACTCCTTCACGAAGTTATTAAATGGCAATCCAGATGGCTCTAAACAAAAGTAACGCACTTAAATTAACGGAATTAAAAGTTAACGGAAGTTAATAACCCCCGTTAATAGTTTTTGGATTTAACTTAAAAGTTAAAACCTTAAGCAATATGTTAACTTCGTTGATTAACGGATTAACGCTTTTCTGCCCAGCTATGCCAAGGAATAAGATTTCCTGGGTTCAATAGTCCCGGCTCCGTTTCCATAAGCTATAACAATAGTTTTTTAAAAGTGATGGGACCTTATCCTATCCCCATCCCTTCCATTCCTATCCTTATACCTTTCCACCCGGTCTGAAGCGCCTATTAGTGCGGAAACAGACTTGAAAACACCCATGAACCTTGATGCGTTGTAAAATAATGTTCTTGCATTGAGAAAACGGCTACCTCATCCAACTATCAAAGTCGACAATAATCAATAGTATACTCTTGTAGGGGGTGCACATGCTACACGTGTAAGTCAACGTACCCAAAGAATTCGCATAGGATTAGTCCAGTCTTGTGTGTAATGACCGCTAGATAGACCGAATCGATATTAAATGGTGATAGACGAGATGTTAATATATCACAATATTGCACAGCCCTGCATGAAGCGTATTAAACATCGATTATTATTCGCTGTGAACAACGTGGCTGTGAAGACTGAATTGGATCAGTTTTATTTTTATTTTTTTATTTATTTAAAAACATTTTTCACATACAGCCGTGACGCCAATTTACAGTGAAAAATGTAACAAGACTTGAATGAGACAAAAAACAATAACAATATAAAAACTAATGAAGAATTAACCAGAAGAGGGAGGAAGACATTCATTTAGCTGACAGATGGGACAAAGCTTGTATGGAGAAATTATTGCATGACAAGTAAAAAGGATCTATGGAGGGAGGGAGTGAGTTTAGAAGGGAGGAGAGGCGGTATAAAAGTGAGCGCTTGGTTAGTGAGATCCTGGGAATAGGTAGATGGAGAAGGGAGCGCGAGCGGGTGGAACGAGTTGGTATTCTAAAATTCAACAGAGAAAGGAGTTCCGGGCAGTCAGAGGTCGAGTTTAAGGTATTATGAAGTAATTTCAAATCCATTTTAAGTCTAAGGTTCTGCAGGTTAGATAAGGAGAGAGAAGACAGCACAGCATCAGAGGACATATTGCGTAAATGTGGGACTCTTATGTCTGACTATTTTGGCAAAGAAGTGAGGGATGCAATCAAGGGATTTGAGATTAGTCGGGGCTGACATGGACCAAATAGGGGAGCAATATAAAACTATGGGAAGTACAATAGTTGAAAAGTAGGAGTGTAGGGCAATCTTTTGCGATAAAGCGAAGAAAACTGAAGCTCATCCTTTAGGTATTTGAGCAGCTTTTTTCCAGGAGTTGGGAATTGAAAACTTCAAGGTAAAGTTTTGACTACTCTCTCGAGATTCAAGGGTTGCGACCGAACCGGGAAAAAAACTATAAAGAACTTCGCGCTGATATGCACAGTAGCAAGATTTCCACCGAGAAATAACCATCCACCTTGACCGTACTGGAATCCCATAAACTTGCGACGAGTTCTTTATACAGTTAAGCTGCCAAGGCGTTCTTCATCCCTGTGAATTTTTGAAATGGCGTAAAGCTCCTATAGCAGAATTCAAAGGGAAAAGTGACGTATTGATAGCTCAGCTGTCGAAAGCACTCAGAGCGAATTTGGGAGTTTGAGGGTCGAAGCCCAGATAAGGTCGGTATAATTTTGTCAGTGGAAATTTTGTTATTCTCTATTACTCCCTTTAAATAAGCATACTTCTTACCTCTCTTCGTGAATTCCTCAATACTTTTTCTTTACCAATACCTTCCTCACCGACCCAGAATTTTATCTTCAGTTACGAAGTTGTGGATACATATCATGTGATATAAATTATATACGATATATCCCAAGGAACAGCTAGTGAAGGGTGCAAAAATGGATGTTGCTGTTATGAATGGTTTATCCGATTTAAAAATTCGATGGAGAACATCGTCAAACCAATCAAAGGTTTGATGATAGGTGAGGATGAGATTCAGATGATGTGTCTAATCATGATGTTTCAATAAGGATAGGATATAAAATAAATCTCATAAAAATTCTGAGAATAAGAAAGAACCACTTTCTCGGACACATTTTACGACACTTATGTCACTGGAGGGAAAAGTGAACGAGAAGAATACTTTAAAGAGACCACTGATGAAATGTATGGAACAAGTTATGAATTTTTATATGATCTGCTTTCTCGATCTCTTGTTCGTCATTATGCACATCATCGCAGCCCTGAAGATGGAGACATAAATATCCGAAACGTTGGCAAAAGTTTTGGCCTTTTTACTCTAATTGACCTAAACTCCTAACTATAAAAAAATATAATCATGAAAATAAGATGACAGATTGAAAAATTCTCCTGTTCAGGTTGAACAGTTCTCCGCGGTAGCCTAGTGGATAATAAGGTGACCACTCAACTATAGTGGGTTCGAATCCCACCTAGAGCATGTGTGTTACGTTTTTACTTCGATTAAATCTAAGGAAATACGTAGCGATATGAACTTCGCAGTCGACTCTCCTTAAAAACCTAACTCTCCCATTCTGTAGATTTGTTTCATAGGTTTGTTTAACAAACCTATTTGATTTATTAATTTTTTTAGATTTTTAGATTGTTATTTATTTGCATTATTATTTTTTAAGATTTGTTTAGATTGATTTAGATTTTGTTTAACAAACCTATGAAACATATCTGCAGAATGGGAGAGTTAGGTTTTTAAAGAGAGTCGACTGCGAAGTTCATATCGCTTCTTATTTCCTTATATTTGTATCAGCGCGAATGTAGATAGATTTGTTTCATAGGTTTCCTTAACAATCCTATGAAAAAAATATACATTGTTAAACAAACCTATGTTTGTTAAACAAACGTAGGTTTCTTTAACAAACCTATGAAACAAATCTACATAATGGGAGAGTTTTTAAGGAGAGTCGACTGCGAAGTTCATAACTAACTTTGTTATGCAACAATTCTAGGAAGAAGTGACATTTGGTAATATCGTTCTTCTGAGAGCGTTCTTCGATGGAAAATTGCGAATGCCGAAGGTCTTCAAGTCAACGTCACTCACGGCTCACCTCTTCATCAGGGTCGGTTCCTCGTAAAAATATTTTATGCTAACGTCGGCCGAAGTTCTTATGAGTTCGTGCTTCTGGGAACGCTTTAGGATTGGGCTCTCCCCCCCGACCCACCATCCAAGGGCAATGCCGTACGTGACCTCTTCATCGATTTTTTCGGCATGGTATCTTATTCATGCCTCGCGGAAAGAGCATCGTAAAATGTCCGTCGAGTCTAATTCTCGCTTTACGAGAAAAGTAAAGCTGAGTCACCTCGTGCGCACGTGAATCAGCGCCGCACGGGTTACATATTCTCTCCGAAATGTCGTTGACATGAGCGAAAGACTAGAATACGAGTGGGAATGAGAATGGAAGAATTGAGGTGTGTGGACTCGGGTTTCAATTCAACTCGTTTTACTAAAGGCCCTGTCTCAATAATAGATTGCCTCTCAGCGGAGTGAAGAAAGGTATCCATTTCATTTTTTTCACGTTTCCGTTCAATATTTCCTTTTTCGGCTTTTTCCTCTCGCATGCGGATGGCCTCCAATCGAATATTGACTCGCAGCCTCAGCTATTGTATTGAACCTCCCTTTTCCAAAGCTAACAGTCAACTTGAAAAATCCCTCTTAGAACTTGGTGAGGTAAATATGCTTCAAGGCATACCAATCTCGACCTCTGAAATTTTTATTACTGGCATTTCACCGATCGGAAGTAGAATTTCATTAATTTTTCTCGTTTTCGACCATCGATATTTCCCATTTAGGACAAAACTCAGATTTACATGTTTCGTTCTCCGATTCGGTATGCCATTACCAATTTAAAATGTTCTTTCCTCTGTATTCCACGCCAGTATAACATTCTCCCTTCCATCGCGACCTTCAGCAGGCCATTATTTCTAGATATTTGCTTTTCTGTCTCATTGTATTTGGTGAAGCAACTTCATTCCTTTCCTTCCATTCATAACACGATTTTTCTTTTCTTTGTTGCATTATATCGTATTTCTCTCTGATTCATTGAAATGTGTATTTTCGTCTTTTCCTATTCGACTGTAGGTTGCGAGACTACGGAGAATCGTGACATTTTCTTGCGTCTTCATGCTGATTTCTTAAGGTTATCCTCAGCAATGTAAGCATTTTCCGATATCCTGACGGCTATTCGTAAAATTATTTTTCTTTTAGGGCATTATTCGCAGAGAAGAGGGAATCAATGCGGGGAATGCTGTGATGAAAATTTGTGAACGCCAAAGGTCTTCAAGTCGTCCTTCTTTCACTTCAAATGTCAGATCACTATTAGTTATTCGAGGGAGGCGATCGATAGTTGGATATGGGTGGGAATTTTTCAATGAATGGCGGAAAGCTGGAGTAAAATCCAGTTTCGGCACTAGCCTAATCTTAACGGAAGGCGCCAAGGGCTCCACGGTTTAACGTCCCATCCGACGGACGGAGTATTGAACTCGAAGTGCTCCCCGCTCAGCTCCTAAGTGGGGACCTGGATACCAATGAAAAACTCTGTCTCAGCCTGGATTCAAACCTGGGGCCTCGGGGTGTGAAGCCAGTACTCTAGCCACAGTAGGTACCAAAACAATCCCACGGTTAATTGAGACAAGAAGAAAAGATTGGTGACATTTCTAAATGAATAAGGGCTCAGAAACATGGTCATTCTCGAAAGAGGACGAACAGAAATTTGAGCCCTTCGAGATGTGGGTGTCGAAAATAAAAGAGAAAGAAAGTTAGCTGGATGGAGTAGAAGGCAAATGAAACACATATTAAGGATGGTGGGAGAGGAAAATCGCTAGGTAAAATAAATTAAGAGGAGACAACAAAAGTGGATAGAAGATGTTTCGAGAGGTAACGGGATATTGAAAAAAGTATTGGTGTAAAGAATATCAGGCACGCGTGGAAGAGGGAGGGAAAATATGCATACTGGATGGTATGGAGAAGATTTAAAGAGAGGTTTTATGTATGAAATGAGTGTTGGAGTCAAATGATTCACGGGTCAAGAATAGCATACAGGGACTTTCCACAAAAAAACCTTACAATATTAGCAGGATACTCATTATGAGAAGGTTTAGTACGTATTCGAAATACTAGAACTTGTAGCTTCGTAAAACGGGTCACGGATTTGGTGGAAAATCTCTCACACACACAGGTGGGAATCATACCAGCTCTCGTGAGGGCCCTTCCCACAGGTGTCAGCGGTAGGAAAATGATCTCGGCGTCTTTTTTGTTCAAAACTTTGTTTCGGATCGAGAATAGTGACCTAAAACCGTGCTCGAATACCATTATTCTAGATATAAGGTCTCCGGATCATATGTTCAACGATGACAGTGCGTTTCCTGGTGATTAATATTGCAAAAAGTGATTGACGTGGCTCGAATAGATTACCTGGGTTCCGATTGTCGATTCATTGTGTATTGGGAGAGGCTGGATTGCTTAACGACTACTTTTGAGTGCCAGTATCAACCAAAATCAATACAAAAAATCAATCTGCCTAACTAATTGCGTAATCGAATCCACCTAAGTTATCTTTATTTATATTTTTATACATTAGTGTCCGATGTTGCGTGTGAATCAGATAGCATTACTAACAATGAGTCATATCGAATGAGTTTGTAGGGTTGAGGTCAAAGTCTAGCGCTGATGCTCTTGCCTTCATCAAATCATTATATTATTCATTCTCTTATGAATGCCTGGATAGGTACGTGTGAGGAAAAAATCGTGAAGCTAAGGCGCCTGTCATTGGCTAATTAAATGTCTTTCAATAAGCAAAGACAAAAGGTCTACGACCGTAGGGCATTGTTCATGGCTACGGCCTTCTAGCCCTTGCACTAAGGAGATATTTCTTGTAGGAAGATAAATGATGAGTCATTGGACGAAGCAACACACGCCCTCGTAGTGGCATTGAAACGCTATTTTCTCTGATTAGTCATATAAATCATTTCCATGTCATTTAAGTATGCACCCAAAAGAAAATATATCTGAGGAGAGGAGTAATGCATATCATTTATGAACATATTACTGAGGGTAATTCTTATTTACTTTCACGTTGAATTTACACGTTCTTTGCGGATTAAATTAAACTGCGCAATTTGTACTGTTCCCCTATTTGTAGTGTACCATATAATTCTTAACACTTGTTTCAACGCCTAAGGCGTCATCACCAGGTCTACTCTACGTTGAAATACGTATTGAGTGTTGTGTAGTTTTATTTAATCCGTGAAATGGTGTTCCACCATGCTACAGCGGATACGGTCGCATTTACACATTCTTTCTTTGAGTGTTCATCCATTTACCAGCTTATCATTATTTCAGGTGATTTGAAGTATTTATCTTGGTACAAAACTAACCGATTCAGGCTTTACCAAATGGAATGTCTCCATCATGAAAGGAAAAGAAAACAAAATATGTTAATTCCACAAATTTAATACTCAATGCGACTAGGTTTCGATGCGTAGTATCATCATCAGATCTGATTATGATACCATGTATCGACACTTAGGCCGTTTAAAGTATTAAATAGGTGGAATTTACATACTTTGTTTTTTTCCCTTTCATTTCTTTTGGTATTTAATTACGCTTTTCTCACGTTTTTTTAAAATGATTAATAAGAAAACGGGAATATTAAATATTATTTGCTCGTCTCATTCAATCGTCAGGCTCGCGGAAAAAATATTTCGGTAGGTACTCTTATGGAGCCGTTTTAAAGTTACCTGTCTTATATTGGAAATTGTATTGGTATTGGAAATTTCGAAGAGGCAAAAATGTGGTTTCGATGTAGGAGGTGGAGAAAATGGAAATGAAGTTCAAAAAAATGTGATCTCGCCGTTGAAGAGACAGATGCCAAATTTTCGAGTGACTGTAAGTGATGGTGAAAGGTTAAAGAAAGGTTTTATAGGAAGGAAAATCTATGATTTTACGGCGAATAATATAATTTAAATCCTCTCGGGGTTTCCTCCGGTTAAAAATACCCTTATTTTTCCGAAAATTCGACAAACGACTCATCACTCATTTTCAAGACAAGAATATAACCAATCTTAAATTTCTGCCGACCTATACACTCAAGTTAGGTCTTTCTTGATTGGTCGAAACCGATTGTTGATAAGCCGAGGCTCTTGAAATCCTTGTTCTTTTCAAAATGGGATGCCAAATATTGATGCTATGACCGGCATCGCGATTGAAATCTTTATTTTCTATCCGGATCTCAAAGGCTTCTTTAGTAAGTCGATCCCCTACATTTCCTGAAGACCAAATACTTTCGTGACATCCCATTGCTGTCTTCAAGTACCGTCGAATTTTTGGTGTTGACCAAGCCTAAACATTCTGCGGTATTCCATCAGTTACATTGCAATCATTCTACCTGCCTCATCCATGTTGATATCGCCACATTCACATGGAATTCGAAAGACGCCAGGAGTCATGAGGCCGATTGGATCCTTCGCTTTCACTAGACGGTCTCTTAGTTTACCCATAAATTTATGGACAGCTTTGATTGTTGTATATCTTCAAAATTCTTGAGATTTTTTCCAAAATTGGGGAGACATTGGGCAGATTGGCCCTGGCGGTCGGTCGAAACGTCGGCAAATATGAATAATAAAATAACCCGTTGAGAGCCAGAGAAAAATTTATTGAAGGAATTTCATCTTTCCCTTGTGATTCCGCCCAAGTTTCGAGTTTCAACTTTTTTCATTTTTCTCCCTATTTGAATAAATAATAAGAATATATCAAAGTCTTCTTACACTTAGTGGTTAAGTGGAAGAAGGGACTATATAGTCTCATTCTAGCGCCAAATAAAGGCAGTTTATTATTATTCACTAATTCAACCATGTAAAAATTATTAATATTGCCAGAGAAAATAATGACCCTGGGCCAGGGATCAAACCTAGGTCTTCGGAATTCTGAAAAAATGAGCAGAATTAAAGTCTTAAATGAATGGCTAAATATGTTCACTATTTTCTTTGCGCCCAAAAAATTAAATATGAAAAGGGTTATTGTGCCAAGGCTAAGGTGAACAACAAATAAAAAATTATGCATTTCGGTAACCTCTTGAATGGGTCAAACTTTCTCGTTTTAAATACATTTAAGTATGATTCACAGGTATGAATTAAATTATGCCCCCTCTACTATGCAAGCGGGAAGTTTGTTTTCATCTCACTCATGTTCCCATCCTCCACTTCCGCGAACTAAAAGATTGAATTTCATCTAATGAAACTGAAGATATCATTAAATTAATACAAAGATGCAAATGATAGTTTTTTCGGCCGTGAGATCCGTATCAAAAGAAAACATTTCTCAGCTAAGAACGCAGCTAGGTCTTGGAATGCTGAGGAAAGCAAAAAACGTAGATTCTAAGCTAGGTGAATATTTTACAATTTTTTGTTTGCAGGTTTTTCTATAAGATCGTTTATTCTTGCCCTTGATATAATAAGTTGGGCTGTGGAGTGTGCATAATGGTTATTTCTTCAATGAATCTGAAATCATACCCTTGGCGAGATTGAAATTATTTTCCAAACTGTCGAATCTGTTGAAACTGAAAGTTTTAATGCTTCATTCTTTTTTTATTAGCTCACGATCACGTGATATCATTGAATCGAACTATCTGTCATTATTCTTAAGTGAAGTTCCGCATTAAACTATATTCCTAAAGCCTAATATGACGGGTTATGCGCATTAAAAGCAATAATTTTCAGATATATCAAGAAATTCTCTTGCTTTGACTGGAAAATTAATCGAAATGTTGATATGAGATATTAGGAAAAATGTATAGATACCTATCGAACCTGATTTCAGCCACGTTATCAATTTGAGTGGATTTGAGTTAACGCCTTATTATATGATAAAAAAGACAATCAATTATGAGTCAGCTGTAAATCTATGTAGGACCTATTGGAATTTACTTACCTACGATGTAATCATAAGTGCTGTTAGGTTTTCCAATGATTGAAGCCTTAGTTGTGAAGAAGGCACAATATACCCCAAGGGCAGTCATGACAAACAGCATTCCTGCGACCATCATTCCATAGACGGACAAAACTGGAATGAAAGAGGTAAAAAGGAATAAGTTAGGATTTATTTTTAAATTTACAAAAAAATTAAGATAAATATGATGAGCTATCCAAGGCTCGGAGGTATGATTTAACTTAAGGAGGTTCCACCGTGACTCCGCGATTCAAAATCCCGTAAAAGAGCTATGTTATTTAATGAATAAATACCGATCCAGAAAAACACCTATATGGAAAAGCATCTATATGGTGGTAACGCATGATCAATAATTTTATGAGTATGCTATTATATAGCGCGTTGTAGTTGCATTCTATTTTTTACTAGCTCTTTTAACTAATTTTGACTTCGGAACATGACTGACGTGTTGTTGCCGCGTTTAATTTACAAAGTGAGAATACATGCTCAATCCCGCTAATACGTATTCTAAAATAGGTTAAATATTTTCTTACTTAGTTTTAAACTATTCCTTTGCAAATACAACTCTTTATTTTGAATTTATTAATATTCGTATTTTTGAAAGTTGTTTGGCAACAATGACGCTGCTGCCATTTGGAATCATTGGTATTAATTACACCATGTCAATAACCAATATAGTGTATTATTGGCAATCTAGAGGACTCTGGTAAGCACATTTCATCACAAGTACCGTTGCCAATGATAACAACATACTGTAGCGCCACTTTCATGTAACTAAGGCTTTTCTGCTTTTTTTCGAGCAGACATTTATTAATATCAATTAAACAAGTGTGGTAAGGCGAGCACTTTTTCACAGTGCTAAATTATACATAAAATTGCGCATCTTATATTAGTTTTTCGTCAAAACGACATTTGTCTTTGAATTATTAATCTGCAAATTTTACTGTAAGAGCCATGCTCTGCCATATAGCCACGTATAAAATAGCAGACTTTCAACTTCTTTTTTCTCGAAATATATTATGGAAAGGCCAAATTAATTTATTGCCAATCGATAGAAGGGGCAAAAAATGACGTTTCCTGAAATTTTCACAAAAATGACATCTACTTTATAATTCGGTGGAGCCACCTTAACTGCGCAAAATGTTGATGTAAGTCTTTCTTTAATCCACCTTGCCTGTCTGTAATACTTACTTTCTTTCCGTCGGTTTCTTTTATCTCCTCTAGTTTATCTATTGTCGTTGGCATTCTTTGGTTATCTATCTTATTTGTTGTATGAAGCCCCTCGATCTTAAACAGTAAACAGAAAAAAGTTAGTACAGCCTGTTAATATCTATTCAACACGATGGTTTCCCCGTTCTTTGTTGTCTTCATGAATCTATTCGAAAATCATTTTTTATCAGCATCTTAACTTATTCCCGACTCATAATTTCAAATGCCGCATGCCCAATTTACTGCCTATTTCTTCGCCAATTTGCTAATTGCTTTCATTTTGAACGAAAATAAGTACCGCTGTATAATTTTGAGGGGTGTGCTTGAATCGTTCGAGATTGATTCCGGTACGGAATAATCCCGAACACAATGTAAAAACATACAATTGAGTCCTTAGTTACGTACCGGAATCAATCCCAAGCGATTCAAGCACACCCCCCAGTATCGAAAATCTACTTGCCTCAATTTTTTCAAAAACTAATTGCATTTCATTCAGCTCGCACTGCTTCTGCCTTGCTTTCGTACATTACAGCTATCCCTTTTATCGTGATGGTACTAAACTCAACTCAACAAACTACTAGTAATCATGGGTATTTGAGCAGTCCCTGCCATTGACTTAGGGACCGTCTATTAATTACATCACGATAATTTACCACTCTCTTAATCCTTTTCCTCTCTGTAACGATCTGTAGCAGTCTCAGAAATCCGTCCCACCACTTTTCTTATTGCTGTCAATTGAACCAATTTTTTTTGGTCAATGATAAAATATACATTATATAAAAATGGATTATTCATTCGCTAATTTATATCTGTATCATCATATTATTTGAATAAAAATATAATCTTAATATTTATATTTCTCCCAACGTAACGTAAGAATAACCTCCCTCCCTATTGTCGAGGATATAGGACAGTAACGGTAGGTCCGAACCCTCCCGCCCCCCTTTAGGGTTACGTACTTTATGGCCGCTTATGGAGGAACCTTCATTTTAGGCTTGCCCGATAACATGCCTTGATCTTTACATGTATTATAGTTAATCATTTTTCCTATCGAATGGCGTTAAAATATTGCTGTGCCATCGACCATTTAACGGAGATATATAGATTTTAACATGAAGTATTTTCACGTTGAAATGCATTTTTCTCATAGGAGTTTGATGACATTCCCTCGCATAACAATTTTTATCTCGATTTTGGCCCGATCAATGTCGTTATAAAACCAAGGCAACATGCACGAAATATTGAGGCATATAATATATTTTTTCAGCCTAGATCATCGGATGTTTAACGCCAATTTTTTAGTTTAAGGAACATACTTCCGGTTTTCTTCCGAGCAAGGAACCGGCATTCTGCAGTGAATATTGCAGCGTTGCGAAGTACTGGGAGGTAAAATATGAAATAGGGTATAGAAATTAAGTAGACGGCTTTTATTTTAATCGTCATAGTGCATTTAGTTTTCTTAGTTTTAAAGAATTGGAATCGATTTAGAAATGGAATCAATATGATTCCATCAAATAAGATGACGATGAATTTGATTTACGAATAAAGACGAGAAAATGAATGATGCCACGAACAAATGATAGAAGTGAAAAATAATGGGTGATGAAATCGTAAATTATAAATGCAATATCTATTGAGTGAATAAGCGTTCCTGAATACTGGAAAACACCAATCATTTCGAACCATAGATCTTAAATACCTTTTTAAGAACTATGTTTTGAATACTGTTAACAAAATACCATACTTGTAGCACTCAATTGTTGATGCAATCTCGGTGTTGCCATGTGCTTCTATTATATATTTACAATTCAATTTATCACCAAACTATACATTTAAGATACATTTTAAATTTTTAAGCCTAAAAATAATTATTTGTTTTCCTCAGTTAATCAATAATCTTGATATCTTATTATGGTGATATAGCAGCGGAGGCTGAAGTCAATACAATATTTAGTTTTCATTAGGTATCTAAAACTTTTGTTTGACATATTGTTATATGATACTTTACCGTATGGATTGTTTCAATGTATATTTTAAAATACGAGATGCATCGTTAAGCCTAAATTGACTCATTACCGCAAATAATATATATCATAAGAAAACAGTATTACAGAGTACAGAAGCGCAAGTTCCTCCTTATTAGAGTTATTAGTCATGAAGTCTATTTTTGTCGCACTCAATAGGAAGAACATTTGAGGGTTTCACTCTGCCTGCCTCAATAGTGTTTACAACGCGAAACCGCCATTCAATCGGTCTCTATGCTGAGGTCAGACGCCGTTAGCATTGTGGCCTCGCGGAGGATCGGATGCAGCGTGACCTTTCGTCTGCTTCCTGCCCTTCGACCTATGCGCGGGCCTGCCAGGGGAGATAGTCATTGGTCCCACTGGTCCAGATATAGGGATCGTAGGAACGCTTTCCTCCTTCCACGACGTCGAGGTTGTATTTCAGTCGACTGAAACCATCTTCGTAGTTTTGTATGAAATTTGAACTTTGAAATGAAAGTCAATTTAGTTACAGACACTTGGTTGATTTTGAAATGTTCGCTTTTACGCCTACAAAAGCGCACTCTTGACAAATGTGTAAGAAATATCTCATGTAAAGTTTCAGGTCACCCCTGCACTTAAAGGCGCTTCAGACCGGGAGAAATGGCACAACTCAGGTAAAAATATCTCTTCTGCAATTCATTTGAAACTGGTTTGAAACTCTTTTAAACACAATAAACTCATCTACAACTGATTTTGAACTAATTTTCACTGGTTTGCTTCCCAATTTTTAGTGTCATGCTCATTTGGAACCCATTTTCACTCAATTTTGCAGCACATTATCAAACTATTTTTCAACTGATTTTCTGCTTAACTGTTATACAACTGATTTTTATTCTTTAATTCTTATGCAACTGATTTTCATTCAATTTTGCTACCGATTTTAAAACTGTTTTACAACTCGATATTAAATAAAACTGTGATGCAACTGCTTTTTACTTAAAAACTATTTTGCAACAGATTTGCAACTGCATTGCAACTCATTTTCCACAATTTTTAAAATCAATTGTAATTGATTTTCAACTAATTTTCATCTGGCTCGCAACTCATTTTCCACCTTTTCTTTAGGTCATCTGCAACTGATTTTCAACTGATATGCTTCGTGTTTCAATTTTCAAAGCAATTACAGATGAGCTGCAAATGAGTAAAGAAAATCTGTTGAAAATCAGTTTAAAATGAATAGCAAAAGAGATATTTTTACCTGAGAAAAATCTGAATGTAAGGGTAAGGAGGAAGGGTGGAGGGAATGCAAATCTTAACAAAAGGCACCCAGGGGTCTACTGTTTAACATCCCATCCGACGGTCGGAGTATTGAGTTCTAAGTGCTCTCAAGTAGGAGCCGGTTTACCGGTGAAAAATATCTTCCACTGCCGGGATTAGTACCCGGGCTATCGGAATGAGAGACGAGTACTCTCTTCACCACACGAACCCGTGAGGAATTAGTCTATGTCAATTATGATCCGCTATTAAATCAATCTCATTCTAGTACATCAATTCCGCTTCTTGTTTATACATCTTTGCCATGTACGATAAACTATGACGCTTGCATTGAACTCATAAAACTTGCCTTCAAGAAACACTACGTTGGTGGTCTCTAATGGCTCTACTGTTGATGCGCAACAAAACAAACAAACATCAGAGGGAAGTTAGCAAAAACTTTTGAATGAGCATGACTTCGTGCAGACTTATTCGTTTTAATCTTAACGAATGGTAGAGACACCAGGTATTTGCTTGCAGCGGCGGATTTTTAAACATATTTTAAGGCCCCCTATGGCTTTCATAATCTTAATAGCTAATCAGCTTGCTTAATTTTGTATCACTGCGGCTAGTAAATTTATTTTCATAATATTTATTCCGCCGTTAATGAAGCTACATCTACAAACTCAAGTATGTGTGTCAGGGAGTAAATAATCACAAGAAATGCAGTGTCTACATGCGCTATTAGTCACAGCACATCGTCATTAGAATTTACCTACTATGTACCAAAACCATGCGTACCGAACACTGCAAGTTTCAATCTTTACACACCATTTTAAGAGTTTTATGAGTAAAATTGCACACATGTTGTGTATTTGAAGGTTCACGATCACATACAAAAAATTTTAAAATCTTCCTTCATATACGCTCTTTTCTCTTATTTTTCGTGTAAAAAAGATATATTCACATTTGAACCTTTTTGTTGTACATTATCTCGATCTAACCTGATATTTTACGAACAAGCCTACTGTAGTATTCTGGGATTTCTTACATATTTTAAACGGCTTCAGTGTACATATCAGTCCTATATTTCTGCAGGTGATTTGGCGTGTAAAATGGTATCATAGGAACAATTATTTAAAATTAATAATACATTCCGAAAGTCGGAACTAATGAGCTCATGGGTTTGAGTGCGCGACTTGTGTGCCTGCGTATGTGCGCGTTATCCTCTCGACTAATCCAGTTGGCATTTAAAGAATTATTGCCACCATTAGACGGGATAGGTCAACGTGGAGGGCATGCATTTCGTGATTCGTTATTTTTACTGCCAACGCTGGTACGGCCAGATATAGAATCAGTTTGAATCTGGCCCGCATTATTCTCTATGGAAAAACGTTTTCTTCTGAACACCCAAAAATCTGACATAATCACGCCCTTTGCATGGTTTTCCAACCGGCATAGTTTTTGTTAGGGTGCATTTTGAATATAACGGTGTATTTGAAGATTAGATATCTCTATTGCTGATAATTGAGACGAAAATCGAATTTTCACATCAAAAAGTTCCATATTTTTAGTACTTTTCAACTCGCCCTTTGAACTATAGGCACTTAAAAAGAGAATAAGGGTGAATAGAGCAAAGGAGAATGAGAGAATGTTCTTATTTCTCCATTTTGACCGGTTTAGTCAGCACTTACCATACATTTTCTTGAATGTATCTGCTGCTGTTTGTTGCTCGCCGTCAGTAATATATCGATTGAAATTTATGAGTGAAGAATGGGTTGACTTCATGAGTTCCTGGCCGAGCCAGTAATTAAACTCAAAGGTTTGCCTGGTTGATGAGGGTAGGTCACATCCAAGCCCAAGGGCATGTGAAAACTACACATCAGGAAAGGGGCAGTTTATTTCCCAGGGTCACTATATCTGGTTACAAGTTGTGGTTTTACTGCACATGTCCAAAGAGGCTTCTCCCAGATTCGATTCCAGGACCCCCGGTCAGTAGACCAACGCTCTACCCACTAGGCTATCATGTAGAAGGACAGGAAGGCAGAAAAGTTTACACATTGACTCTATATACCAACTAAAAACTTGCGTAGTTCTTATTTCTGACAGATTCCGATATATCATTCCTCGTATCTTATATGATAGGTAGATATAACTTATAGTAGTAGTAAAAACTCAGTTTCATGGTGTATAAACTGCAAAGGTAGTATTATACCCTCCAACCTAATTCGAAGCTCAACCCTGAGGTAAGTTCATCGTATTATATCCGTGAACCCTCATATTTGGGATGCCAGGCCTGCGTTTTGACTACTATGGACGGGTCCTCATCTCGTTGCGTCACCAAAACTTTTAACTCATTTCCTTTTGTGTTGCTATAGCAGCCTCGTAAAAACAACACAAATTCCATTATCATAAGAAACCACTCCCTAGAAATTATATCACTCAATGAATAATAATCACATATCGGCTTCCACATCGTTACCTTTCCGGTGAGGTATACTCGAGAGTCGTAGTTGTAGACTGTTGCTAAAATGACCTGGGAGCTTAATTCAGGCCTCATACCATTGGCAAATACCGACGATGAAGACATTTGACGTCACAAAATCTCTGCTGCGTAACTGAAAATGGGATTTGTCGTGATTATGACGTTCTCGTTATTGATTGGGTTGTTACGTCAGTTCTAAGGTGAACCGAATGTATTATTGCCGAATAAAATTCTCGAAAAGATAGCAATTATTGCTTAGTGAATATGAAACGGAAATAAGAGATTCAATTCGCATTTATTTCTTGCTAATTTTGGGGTATGTCAGGGTCGTTACTTTAATTCGTCATCCTTGTGTGTCAACGTTTCGTATCTTTTTTATCCCGATATTTCTCATATGGTTTCCATACTCCCATTTTCATCTACAGGTACATTGTTTCCTGAAAGCCATCGCGAGCGTATGTGACAGAAGGTGACTCCACACTGACATGCATTACCGAGGAATTGACTTCATATTTGTTACTGACAATGCAACCGATTTCACTGGTGAAAACTAATGTGCCACGGGAAAACGCTACTTCACATAAATAGTTTCATACTTCAGTCATCAATTTTAATCCACAATCCTAATGCTGGGTTGATGTAGTTCTCCTCTCAATTCTCCCCCGGATAATGTACTCATATTATTCTCCGCCTTCTCATCTTTTATTACTTGTTCCATGTATATAATATGACGCCTTTAAAAAATGTAAATTGGAGGGGTAGGCGGGGGTCTGTATAGGCAATATATTGCCTTTACGCAGCAATTAATTATTGCCCCCAAAATGAAAGTGGACTGTATTTTGATAGAGAGAGAACGCCCCAGTATCGCTCCTACCTTCTCGTAGGCCACAGCAATAGTTCTGCTCTCGTCCTCCTGTCCTTGTTTCGGCCGTCCAATCCGCTCGTCAGGAACTCACATTGTCAACTCCTCTCTCCGGACCTCCTGGCCTCTACAATCCGAATCGAAAAACGATCCATCGAATCGAGGGCGTTTTTCTTTTGTTGTCGTAGGCCACGACACCTGGCGACCTCTCTCTCATACATTACGAAACATACTCCCCCCCAAAATTTGAGCATCAAATTTTTAAAAGATTAAGTAACTACTAACAACAACAAAAAAATACCAATCTCATGGTTGGATCAATTGCATCATACATTAAATATTTGGTCTTTGTTAGGGTGAAGGAAAGAAAGGTTCTTTTTTCACTCTGGAGGGGGCATTCACCAGAGACTTGTTTGGGAAGGAAGCCCTCGGAAAGGTATGTGGGAGCACCAAAGACCAAATACACTAAATCAAAGAATTAAATCTAACGCTTTATGCTTTAGGAGTAACCTGATCTCCTCCAGCTAAATTAAATACATTGTTGAGAGAAAAAAAAATATAACTATACTAGGAAATTAATTCCCACTAATTTCCTACTGGCAGTTTCATAACCTTTGCTACGGGACGTTTGAACACCCCATCCTTTGTCCGTAGTGTTACTACCCGAACTCTGTTATCTGGGCCGGGGTGGACCTCTTCCACTCTAGCCAAAGGCCATTGCAAAGGAAACATATGTTTCTCCTTCAATACCACAAGGTCATCTACTGCTAAATTTTCTTCTTCTTTCGCCCATTTATTTCTCACTTGAAGCGTGTTCAAATATTCGGTGGACCATCTATTCCAAAAGTGTTGCGTTATTTGCTTCACCAACTGCCACCTTGAAAGTCTATTTGAACTCAAATCAAGTAGGGGCGGTTCCGGCAAGCCTACCAAGGGAGCACCAATTAAAAAATGTCCCGGGGTCAAAGCTTCATATTCAGAGGGGTCGTGCGACATTGGCGTGAGTGGCCTTGAATTTAAAACCGCTTCGATTTTAGCGAAAACTGTGGATAGCTCCTCAAAAGTTAGAATTCTATTCCCAATAATTCTTTTCAACAAACTCTTTGCGGATTTCATATTAGCCTCCCAAAGTCCCCCAAAGTGAGGGGCTGCTGGAGGATTGAAATGCCACTTAATATTTCTTTGCGAAAGGGAATCCATCATGTTACCTGAACTTAACAAATCCCGCCATTGACGATTAATTCCCGTTATATATCGATTGGCTCCCACAAAATTGGATCCACAATCTGAATATATGTCCGTGCATAAACCTCGTCGAGATATAAAGCGATCTAGAGCGGCAATAAATGCCTCAGTTGTTAAGTTCGACACTAGCTCCAAATGGGTCGCCTTAGTAGGTAAGCATACGAACAAACACAGATATGCCTTCCAGGATTTGGATGATCTCCTTGAAGATTCCCTTATAAGGAAATGTCCACCGAAATCTACGCCTGTGTATAAAAACGGACGTGTTGCCACCACTCGTGGGGATGGTAAATCACCCATTTTCGGTACCTTACACGAAGCCTTCAATTTAGTGCAGGTAACGCAGTTTCTAATTCGCTGTCGAACCACGGAACGCGCTGATAAAATCCAATATTTCAATCCTAATAAATATTGCAATGTCATGGGTCCCACATGCAAATACATTTTATGATAATGGTCCACGATCAATGTGGTTAGATAAGCTTCCTTGGGCAACAGCAATGGGTGCTTGCGATTGTAGGCTAAATCAGCGTTATTTAGCCTTCCACCCACTCTGAGACAACCCTCAGAATCGATAAATGGAGACAATTTCTGAAGCCTTTTGGAACAGATATGTCCCCCTTTCAGATATTCAATATCTTGCTTAAAATAAGACCACTGAGTTACTCTTATGCATACTTTGAAAGCGTTATTGATCTCTTTAACACTTAAATTACTTTCTTTGCATAAGTCTGATGACCTTTTTGCTAATGCAATGAATCGGAGACAATAAGCAATAACTCGTTTAAGTTTAGACAAGGAGGAAAAACGCTCCAGGAGTGCAATGTCTAGCGTGTCTTCATCTGCGACAGCAACATTCGATTTCAGAGATTTCATTTCAGGGATTACATCATTTGCTCCTGTTAATGCACTAATTTCCCATTGATCAGCACTATTAGATACCCAGGGAGGTGCGTTCCACCATAAATCATCGTTAATTATTTGTTGGGGTAGCAATCCCCGACTGCCAGAATCAGCAGGGTTATCTTTACCAGATATATGATTCCACATTATACCCACATGACTTTCTGATATTTGAGCTACCCTATTCGCCACAAAGGTTTTTAATAAATGTGTTGGAGTATTTATCCAAGAAAGGACTGTTTTGGAGTCAGTCCAGGCATAAACACACTCAATATTTATTTTTTGCGAGAGAGAAGAGAATACGAACTTAATAAGTTTCGTCAGCAAAACTGCTCCCAGAAGTTCTAGCCTCGGGATTGTTAAAGTTTTAATAGGCGCGACTTTTGTCTTGGCCATCATTAAATGGACTCGTCCCTTTGTATGGAGTCCTCCACAGCGCAAATACACCACTGCGCAATAGCCCCGCTCGGAGGCATCGCAGAAACCCAATAATTGGCGGTGTTGTGTGTCGCTTACTTCACTACCTAATGCACCGCGAGGTAATTTTATGTTTTCCAACCAAGGCAATTGGTTTACAAAATGCTTCCACGAGTCAATTACATCGGAAGGCAAATCTTCGTCCCATCCGATATTTAATTTCCAAAGACCCTGCATAAAATGTTTCGCCCAAAAGACGACCGGACTAATCCATCCTAATGGATCAAATAGTTGTGCCAAATTTGAAAGAACGCCTCTTTTTGAGGGTGGTTTTGACGCTATCCTCACGTTGTAAGAAAAGAAATCCAACTTAGGATCCCAACATAAACCTAATATTTTTAAATTTGAGTATTCCTCATTATTAAATTCCACTTTGCGTTGCACAAGCTCCGGTGAAATGGTCCTTAGAACATCCACGGAGTTTGTGGCCCACTTATGAAGTTGAAAACCTCCAGCTTTTAACATTCCATTCAATTGTGCTATAAGCTCTATTGCCTTGGTGCTCGTAGAGCTTCCCGAGATTAAATCGTCCACAAATACATCGTTTGGGAGTACTAAAGCTGCGAGGGGAAAGTGTTCCGCTTCGTCATGAGATAATTGCTGAAGTACTCTCATAGCCAAATATGGAGAGGACGTTAAACCAAATGTTACTGTGTTTAATTCAAATTCTTGCAAAGCGGAATGTTCGTTAGCGCGCCAAACTATATGTTGGTAAGCCCTATGCTCCGGACGTATCAAAATCCTTCTATACATTTTTGAAATATCGGCTACAAATGCCACAGCATGTAGACGAAACCTTAAGATTAAATCAGCAATGTCTTTATGCAATTTCGGACCCTTTAAAAGTAGTTCATTCAAACTATGCCCTGATGAGGTGCGAGCTGAAGCGTCAAACACTACGCGCACTTTCGTGGTTGAGCTAGACTCCTTAATCACCGCATGATGTGGAATGACATATTTCCCTGATCCCCATTGAGACCTTGACATATGCCCCATAGTGAGATATTCACTTAAGGATTTATTATATTCTGCTCGCAAATAGGTGTCATGTGCTAATTTCCGCTCGAGATTAGAATACCTCTTTAATGCCTGGGCCTGAGATTGTCCGAGAGAAGTCTCAGGGGACTCGTCCTTAAATAAAATGGGTACAACATACCGCCCATTGTCCTCTCTATAATGAAGTGACGTGAACTGCGATTCCGCCCTTTCGTCATTTTCGGAGGCAGGCGGATTGCTCGGAATCTCTTCGACCTTCCAGAAATGTTCTAGCAACGAGCCCAAGTCACTTTCCTCGTTCGTGACAATACACGAGGAAATGTTTGCACCAGTATGCAAAGAATTGGAGGTAGCTTTTACAGGACCTATTAGAATGTAACCAAAAATCGAAGGCCACGCAGTAGGATTACCTTCGTAGCGAATCGTGGGTCCATCAACCATAATTTGCGAGTATAATTCTGCGCCGATTAAAATATCAATATCCCCCGGCTTATGGAACTCGGGATCCGCCAATATCAAATAGCGGAAACGATCACATACACTATCGGGCATTAGAGCGCTAGGTTGCCTCGAGGTAATTTTTTGAATGACTATGGCAGTAGTGGTTAGTTCCTCGCCCCCTTGACGAGGCCGAATTACCAAAGACGTAATGCCTTTCGTAGTAGTGACGGGATTATCTGCAAGGCCCTTGCATGCGACCATGGATTGTTTTCTCGAGAGACCCAGCCTTTGCTGGCAAGCGGTGGTGATGAAACTAGCTTGCGACGCCGGGTCAATCAAAACACGTACATTGTTGAATATGCCAGACGCCGACTTCACGGCAACAATAGCCGTTCCCAATAATACAATGGAATTTTGACAAACAATATGACTCGTTGGACAAGCTAATTCGTCTTGCATATTGCTTTCAGCGTTAGATAATGCCCGTTCCGTCACGTCATTCGCATTAAATTCTCCCCGCTCTCTCTGGTCGCCTTTTGCCGTGCTAAATGGTTGCGAGGCTATCCGCGAAGAACTTCCAGATACTTTGGTAGTGCACAACAATGTATGGTGCCCCTTTGAACAATTACGACAAGATACACGGGATCGGCAGGCACTTGCTTTATGCTTTCCACCTAAGCAATTGTAACAAATATTCTTAGACTTAACAAAGTCCCTTCTTTTATCCACCGACATTAAAATAAATGTGTTACATAGATATAAACGGTGCTGTTCCGTGCATAGCGGGCATGAAAATAAATTAACATTCTCACTGGCTGCCAAGAGTGAAGTTCTTGGACTTGCGAGGTTCCGTTTTGCTTGAATTAATCTCGCATTTGACGGAGTACTTGACCTCGACCCTGATGAGCGAAGTATATTGATATGCTTGTGTCCAAATTTGACTAGGTCATCAATGCGGGGAAATTCAATTTCATGATGTTCCATTTCAAACTGCTTGCGCGAGTATTTATCTAACGTTCTTACCGCAAGAACGAATAAGATAAAATCGGCCAACTGAGGGATATTCATGGCCTTCAAAGCATTCACGTTTTCAGACAAATTTTCAATTAATGACTGGAAACCTTCTATCGAGTCGTTATTCAGAACGGGAGCATTTATAATTTTCTCTAGGTAATGTAAAGCTAATAATCGCTTATTCTCATATTGACGAACCAAGTTTTTCCACACGATAGCGTAATTTTCAGATATCAATGGAAGACCAGTCACTATTTTCCGCGCATTCCCCTTTACACTCCCAATTAAATAATGAAACTTCTCAATATCCGTCAACTGAGTACTCTCGTGTATCAAGCTACAGAAAACATCGTAAAAAGGTTTGAAGTTAGCCAATTCCCCGTCAAATACAGGAATATTTATCTTCGGCAACCTGGCCGTTTGCGAATGAGTAGGCACCCCCATACTAGCATTACTAACTTCCGTGGGTAGCATCTGACTTGCCACCGCTTTGATTTCATAATACAGCTCTTCCACACGATCGCTAATGCTTAATTCCTCATCGAAATCCAAGTTAAACTCGATCATATCCTCACGAATTTCATCAGTAAGAGTTAAAAACGAACTATATTTTTCCTCCAGAGCTGCATACCTGCATTTAAGCATCGGGATATCTATCTGATCCTCACGTGTGAGGGCATAAAGCCGTTCTAACGTATTAATTATGGCGTCTCGACGAGCTTTCTTTAATTTTAGGAGGCGATGACCGCGTGAATCACTCATTGCCTCAGCTTCTTGTCCCTTTTCGTTACCCATTATTCACCTAACTAATGCAGATAATCACTAGGTCGCGTACGAGGTCGAACGGCCGAAATCCAGTAACACTTGGCAATAACCAAATATATTCACCACACAAACAATAAAGACACTAAGCATAAGGACACAAAATCCAACCATGAGATGTATGTACCAGAAACTACTTTATCCGGCCCGAAGGACCAAATAATGTATAGGCAATATATTGCCTTTACGCAGCAATTAATTATTGCCCCCAAAATGAAAGTGGACTGTATTTTGATAGAGAGAGAACGCCCCAGTATCGCTCCTACCTTCTCGTAGGCCACAGCAATAGTTCTGCTCTCGTCCTCCTGTCCTTGTTTCGGCCGTCCAATCCGCTCGTCAGGAACTCACATTGTCAACTCCTCTCTCCGGACCTCCTGGCCTCTACAATCCGAATCGAAAAACGATCCATCGAATCGAGGGCGTTTTTCTTTTGTTGTCGTAGGCCACGACACCTGGCGACCTCTCTCTCATACATTACGAAACATTTAATTTAGCTGGAGGAGATCAGGTTACTCCTACTGATGTGATTTCACTGGTGAAAACTAATGTGCCACGGGAAAACGCTACTTCACATAAATAGTTTCATACTTCAGTCATCAATTTTAATCCACAATCCTAATGCTGGGTTGATGTAGTTCTCCTCTCAATTCTCCCCCGGATAATGTACTCATATTATTCTCCGCCTTCTCATCTTTTATTACTTGTTCCATGTATATAATATGACGCCTTTAAAAAATGTAAATTGGAGGGGTAGGCGGGGGTCTTCTGGATCCCCATTGGCGCTTAAGATCTCAATATGAGGCCTTACTTTGCCATTCTTCTCGCTCACATTTCCCTTGACAATTTCCTTCATAAGGCCATCATGTCTCAAGATATAGCCGATTAAGTTGTCCCGTCTACTTTTGAAAGCTTTCAGCAAACTTCTCTTTTCTCTCATTCTTATGACTTCTTCGTTTGTCACTTGGTCGATCCATTTTATGTTCAACAATGTTTTTCTCTAGCACGTTTCGAATGTTTGTAGCCTTGCCTTAACTTCGCTGCTGCTGTTATCGTCCATGCCTCACTACCATAAGCATGCTCCATATGTAAGTTCTTATGAAGTGTGTCCTGACTTTCAAACTTGTATTTCCAGCCGTAAGTTGATTCTTTTTTTTCATAGAATGGCCTCTTCGCCTGGGCTTTTGCCTTCTTGCTTCGTCCACCGCTGAGTATTCGGCTTCCAAAATATTAATGTTCTTTCACCTCCTCAACCTTTTATTTTCATAGTTTTACGTTGGTTTCGGCTTATTCTCTCTTACTGCATATCAGTACCTTCGTTTTATCTTTATTGATAACACATGAACGTTAATGACTTTAACATCTTCAGATATCCGCCTTAAATGTTTGCAATACATCCTACACTGCACGCGTGATTGGATAGTGATTCCCAACCTATTTCTTCCAACAATTTGGACCCATCGATAAAGCTTTTCGAAAACCTAACTGTTCTTTGCTGCTCTCTATTCGATTCCAACATTTAACGTGCTTCATCTGGGATCCATATTCTATTATATTTTGCTGTACATATATTCAAGGTGTGTCCTAGTTAATGAATAGCAACATCATAACGGAAAAATAAATTATCCATTTCTGTACCTGCATTAATTTTTTTGTTGTGAAATAAAATTTTCCTTTGCCCGCTGCATTTGTTACTTATTGTGCTCCCCCTCCATTTTTATATTTCGTCATTCCCTAGAGTCATTGATAATATTACCAGTTTTGTTCTTGTTTAATATATTTTAACATCCTGCTATTCATATTTATAATTGATTGTATTCTATTCTCCTTCTTTAGCATCGTATAAAAAAATCTCCCCTCAGTTCTCTGAGATAACTTTCCCATCTTCAGTAAGCTGCCGTCCCTCCGATGAAATTATCTCTCAGTTTTTTCCTCTTCCTTTTCTTTCTTTTTTCAAGTGTTCATAATTCATCCTCGTGAGGCAATCCATCTCTTAATTTGGTGCTCATCTTTCTAGCGCAGTGCAACAAACTCTTCTCCCAAAGTTTTCTTCCTCCGATGCTTAAACGGGGAGATGTAACAGGAGCCTATTCATCACAGTTGAAGTGTACTCTAACTGCAGCTTGATGAAGCTTTATCTCGCTGCTAAATCTTTGATTCGTGCTACTATTTCATCTGGCGAGAACTCTTCTTGCTGGATTTTATTCGATCAGCCGGTAGAACCGGTGTGGGGGGCCTGTATTAAAGATTACCTATGGTAAATTCAGTGAGGTGGAAGGCTGGATTACACATCAAATTCTTGGAACACAAATCTGAGGTATTTCGCTTATTTGAGTAACTGTTGAGAAAGTTGGGGAAAATGTAATAATGCGTGGGGTATGGTGCAAATTAGTTGGAAGTTAATACTGTGTAGGATTCCAAAGGATATCTGTAAAAGAAGTCTATAAGGATGGAGCACTAAGGGAAATAGCTTAAAACAGAGGATCTGAAGATGTAAAATAGACTATTTAAGTCTTTGGTTTGAATTCATTTGTGGTAGTGTTCTAAAAACTGACCTTTGAGATCGAAGGATGAGCTTAGATTGTAAACGTTTATAGCTACAGTATGGAAATTAATCAGTGTTCAACCCAAAGTTTGGCTTGGTTGGTGAAGGTACATTACCTAGCCCGGGTACTGACAACCCTATAAACCCAAATTCTTAGAGATTATGATATTTCCTCATCCAGGTAGGGGCGCCGATCCCTTTCCCAGGGAGATAGGTTCCCGAAAAATCACCCAGATTAAGATTTTAATTTTACGTGCCCAAAAGTTCCTTCAGGATTCGAACCTGGAACCTCCGGTCGGTAGGCATGCGCTCTACCACTAGGGCTACCACACCACCCCCCGTTGTTTTTCGACATATTCGGAAAAGGATAGAGAAATTGAAGCCAACGGAAATGAATGAAAAGGAAGAAAAACGAAGGATCGCAGGGAAAAGAAACTGCAATATGAAATATTGTGATTACTAAAACCGATCTATTTTTTCTTAGAGAGAACCTAACATTGTCGGACTTCAATCAAAAAATAAATATGAGTATGGGAGGAAAAGGGAGGACAAGGATCGGCATTTGATGAGTCAAGAATCGATATATGACGTATCCCACGCAATAGAATGAAATCGCGCAAGTTAACAGATTTTAACAGGCAAAAGAATCGTTAAGAGATACCAGTAAACATGAGAAAAACTTTGTCTGTGCTAGAATGTTCGTATTTCGTCATGCTTTTGTCTGAAATATTTTGTCTTTAGCTTAAATTCTTTAGATACAATGTGTTTTAACGTAACCTGAGAATGCTGTGTCAGAAGTTGGTGAATCATCCTATTTTCGGATAAAATCAATCGCTAAAGGGTTTGTATTAGTTGAGAAAAATGAATGATGACAAAAAATGCATATGATTTTTCACTGTGCACTCAAGCCTGCCTAAAATCAATAGAAGACGAGTGATGATATGTCAAAAATACGAACGAAGAATGAAACTTCAATGAAAAACTGAAAACATTTTTAATGTTCCTTTGGAGTCATCGAAATAGTGGGGGCTTTAGGGAGTGAACACTGTGGGGCCTTTTCAGATCTAATCTTTTTCAGTCGAGGTACGCTTTCTCTCCGAAAAGACCAAATATACTGATGGAAGGCGTGGTGTATGTATTTGTCTCTTCTCTTGTTTTGTAATTTCGTTGTCTGATGAGTCTGATCGATCGAACAAACGAAGGCATTACTGGCTTGTCTCCGGAGAGTCCGTCCCTACAGGCGTAGAGGGCTTGCGTGATTACGTTTCGTGGGATTCCCCTGATTCACTGACCCGAGGGATTGAATTTCATATGCCTCTGCGTGATCTTGAGCTGAATAAGGCGTTTTGACGTGAGAAATCCGGGTGAGTTTTTCACTATTCATACTCACATATCTACCCCTCTCCAAAGAGTTCGACAAGGAAGTTATGTGAAGTTTATTTCAGTTTCATTTATTTCCTCATTAATGTCTGCTTTTAAAAAGATTGGTGATAGTGCTTCCGAATTCGATCGTTGCTCATGACTTTTACCCTCTCCGTCTTTTGAAGATCGAAGATCGTAAAGATTTTTCACGCACGCTCGCTTTTCCTGAATCTAGATGTGTCATTTACGAAATTCACAGAATTGTGCTCTTCATTGAAGAAACAAAATTTCGTTTCTTTCCCAATAATATTTCGTGTTTACTCCTCCGTTTACATACATGAACATATTAGTAATAGCTACAGATGGAGTGCACGAAGTACGGCATGGCAGTTCTAAAATGTCAACTGCTTAGCCTCCCACCTGTAAACGCTTAGTAAATAGAATAATCGTGGATAAATGGACTATCACTACCTCATTGCATAGAAAGTAGTGTAGTATTCCTCCACTCTGTTTCTTCAATATCCTCTGCCATTTAATTTTCTTTATTTAATTTCGTATTTTTAACAAATTCAGGGATTATGTGTGTAGAATTCTCGATAAAGTTTGTACTGCTTGAATTCCTTTTATTGGAAATGATAGAACCACGAGTTTCTTCCACATCATCCCAACGCCGCGGAAACCCACCCACGAAAATGATAGTATCACTTTTGTCAACATTTGCGTTTAACAAGAGAGTGCTAAGTACCCCATCGCCGGGAAATTTTTGATTTACACATCATTATTCTCTTGGTAAGATTTCCAGCATGTTTAGAACATCGTACAGGCAGAGTTTGGCATTCTATGAGACGAAAAATTCCCGATGACAAATGCTTGCCGATAACAATTGCTGGAGCTTTGCCAACAATTCCGATAACTCACGACATATCCAACGGCACATATTTTTTCATCCCTAACTCATCAATAAAAGTCGTAAATTCAAAGATTTATTTGTTTCCTCACTGTACTCCTTATTTCTAAGCCCACATCATTATTATGTCGAAGGAAATTATTGAAATCGAAAAGTAAAAGAAAAATGTTGATTCGAACTTGTAAGGCCTCACCTGGAGAATGCATCAAGCAATTGGGATAAGTCAATAAAGACTTAATATGGCAACTGAACAAGATACAATGAAAAACTTCTTCTTTTTAACGAATTTCTACGAGCGTACAGATTTTGTTTCTAGCCCATTTGGAGAGATTTGTCAGGAAACCCTGTAGATTAAATGGTTGTTCACAAGATTGAAGTTACATAAAAAATTCAAATCATTCGAATTCGATTCTGTCACATCCCCATCTTCTAACTACTCGTACATCAGCGGGACACATAGAAGCGACAATTTTAGAGAAACCAACTGTTGGACCGAGCGATACGAGAATTCGTTTTTCTTGCGCACAATACACGACTACAACGCAAAGAAAGTATACTTTTTTCAAACACATCACACATCACTCTTCGTTATTAATGAACATACTGTTTTTCATAAAACTAAGCTTTACGGCAGGTGACATACCATCCCATGCCACATGCCCTTACTTGGCTTGCAGGATAAAATGTAGATGTTCATCTATCTGTAGGTTTCAAGTATGTTCCCGTACTTATAGACACTTCACACTGGCAGGAAAGGTATAAGGATGAGAATAGAAGGGTAAGGAGGAGGAAGGGTAGAGAGAGAAACGCGTCGCCGCTATTAGCCTGCTCTTAACGAAAGGCGCCGAGGGGACAACGGGTTAACGTCCCATCCGACGGACGGAGTACTGAACTCGAAGTTTTCTCCTAAAGGCAATCATGTAGGGTTTACGAATGAAAAATATATTCTACTCCCGGTGTTCGTGCCCGTGCCGTCGGGTTGATGTGGTTAGAGTACTGCCCTCCCATCCCAAGGGCCCGGGTTCGATCCCGGTTCGGGTGGCGGATTTTTCAATGGAAAACCGATCCCTACTTGAGTGCCGTGGTCCCTTTGGCGCCTGTCGTTAAAAGTAAGCTAATTCCGACGCCGGGTTTCTCTCCACCCTTACTCCGTTGAAAACTCCTACCATTATCCAATTACCCACATATCCTAAATGGCGCAAAAGACCTCAGATGTCGGTCGCCTCCCCTGAAAAACAACCAACCAACCAACCACCCGTTCCCTCTGTGTGAGAGGCAAGTACTACAGGCTACTATAGGCCCAAAATGTAGATGTAGAATCCTTCGCGAACATGTTTCAACGCGACTTGATTTTAACGAATGACTATCCCCAGACATCATGACCGTTTCATGGGACAAATACGGACCGATACAACTGAAGGTACAATACAAAACGCCGGGAGTAATGATCCCGTCCGTGCTTTCAATAGTCTCAGGCCTTCGACCCAGTCGAGAGGGAACACTTTTGACGCCGCATCGAACCGCTTCACGAGCGCTCACTGGCGCGACCTATTGCCATTGAGGAAGGGCGTCCCACGCTCATGATTGGAGCAATTGAGTGTTCGCGATACGATTAGTACTGCCACCGCACGAATAAACCGTCGCGGCTGATGGCATTGCACTGCTGTTTGGACCTGCCCGGAGGAATAACGGATTAACCCAGGCATCCCATGCATCGCATCCCGCGACTGTGAAGGAAATACCCTTCCATCCTCCTCGACACGGCGGGCCTCTATAGAGAATACACCGAAAAAAATGTTTACTAATTGGACCGCGGAACGTCTCGGAGACTCGGAATTCAATTGAAGTAACACTCAGTGGGCAGGAATGACTTTATATAAGACTGTCTGGTGTATTTATTGCTCTTCATGTCTTTGAGACCATCACGGAAAATGTGGCAAAAAAAGGTAGCGGAGTGTAAGCATGAAGTTTACGTAGATTCTCGCTGGACCATATGCCCTGTAATTGGCATCGTAGTATGTGATTTTTTTTACCCTATGATAATAATTTGAGTTTGTGTTAAAAAAATGAGTATCAACTTCTTGAAGCGAAAGATTCATTACCTTCCACCTCGGGAATTAACGACATATTCCACAAAAACGGAGAATCATATGTAGGTCAGGCAAAGAAAACCATGAGCTGCATGTTAAAGGAGTTTTAAAGGGAAGTTCATAGGATTTTTTGGTTTCACTCCGGAGTAGTCGAACGTACTTTCTGGGAGGAAAGACATGTTATTGACTTTCAACATGGCAAAAGGACTGTTCATGGGAAGAAGTTTTTTCCACACTTATTTAGGGAAGCCATTGGAAAACAAACAACCCGACAGTATTTATGGAGATGATGCATATCAACTCTCCAATTGTGTTGTAGAGAGAGACTTACGTGTTGTACTTAGGTGTCCAAACTGGTCAAGTGGCCAAATAGTTGGCCGAATCATTCTATATATTTTTTTGTTTGTCGACTTCCCATTTTATCAGTTAATACAATGTCCAGGAAATACTAAATCATATTTTTTGGTAGAAATGGGAGATATAAAGTGCGAAATTTTCGCACAGGTTATGTTTTTTTTGTTATTAGGATAGGTACCATTGTTGCGCTGACATCCAACGGATAATGTTCGACGCTAGAAATGGCAAAAACCCAGACACTCCCGGCAGAGAGGCAAATTAAATTATTACTATATGGAAGGACATTATCAAATCGGCGACTTGCTGAGAATTCGTACTATGTAATTTTTAGTACAGGAAACCTAAGGCTTGCGTATTCAGATACGGTAATAGCAAAAAAATGCATAATTATGATTCAATTCCAAGTGAAATTACTAAGTGCAGGAAAAAGTTGTGAACAGAAGCATGGGTAGATCATCATCATAATCCAACAATCCAAAATATTCGTTTGACGAGCCTTTTCACTTGATTCAGCTGTCTTCATATTTACGCATTTCTACTCTTTCACATCCCTTATCATTTGTTCTATATATCACATACGAGGCCTTCCTTTGCCATTCTTTCCGTTCACTTGTCCTTCGACGATTGTCTTCATCCATCTTGACTCATGATGTGACCGATTAAGTTGTCTCGTTTTCATCTTAGGTTTTCGGAAGACTCTTCTTTTCTCCCACCCTTCTTAGGACTTCCTCGTTACTCACTTGTTGGATCCATTTTATCTTCATCATTCCTTTGTAGCACCACATTTCGAATGCTTCCGGCCTTGACTTATTTGCTTCTGTCATCGTACATGCCTCAGTGTAGCATGTAGTAGCATCCTCCAGATGTATGTTCTGATGAAATGTTTCCTCACTTCCACGCTTGTATTTGCAGCTGTAAGCAGAATTTTCTTTTACCAAAATGCTCCTTTCGCCCGGGCTATTCTACAGACTATTTATCTTTTGATTCGTCCATCGCTGGTTACTCGTCTTCCCAGGTAACAGTAGTCCTTCCGCTCCTCAAGTATTTGTTTTCTTGTTTAACATTGGTTCTGGCTTCTTTTTTCCTGCTGCTTACAAATACCTTAGTTTTCTTTTTATTGATCTCCAGGTGATATCTAGTCTTGTCCTTTCCTTATTTCCTAGTGTCTTCTTTAAATCTCCTTCTGTTTCTACCATGACTGCTATGTCATCGGCGAATCGCAGCGTGCTAATTTCTTCCCCGTGGACATTCGCTCCAGAAGCCTTAAAGAAACATTAAGAATTACGGGAGAGAGTGCTCAGCCTTGTCTCACTCCTTTCCTTATTCTTGCTTCTTCACAGCTGGGTCCGGATTTTATCACAGCTACTTGGTTTTTATACAAACTGTGGATAATTATTCGGTCATTGTAGGGCACTCCGATTACTTTCAGAATTCCAAGTTTTAAATTCCAATCCACGGTGTCAAAGGCCATGGGTGGATATGAAAAGGAAAAATAGCGAAAATCTTGACGTGGAGCACGGCGTGATATGGATCCGCGATCTAGACCCTGGGGAAAGAGATTTAAAAGAACGATGATGTAGGTCATGAAGAAGACGGAGAAGATGAGATAGACAAAGAGAGATGACGGGCGAGAAAGCACTTTGCATGATAAGGGAAAAAAGTAAGTTGTCGGTGAATATTAGGAAGGGACAGATTAGACGGATGGAAAGAGTAATTAGAGGAATTTGGGTAGTCATTTTAAAGATAGAAACCCTGACTAGCGCAGAAGAGGGAGAGTAGGGAAAGGCATTGTAGGTTAGACGAAGACAGGTCGGAATTATGACGTACCCGAAGGAAAAAATACTGTAGGGGAGGTGCTGCTCGTAGAATTCTAAACAGAACGGGGGCATTCCATCAACACCGACCCTTAGCAATAGAAAACTAATGGAAATTATTTGGTGAGTTTTATTTAATTTTATTTTTCAATATTCCTGAATGCACAGCTTAAGTTTTCTCTGCGAGAAAGAAATCGACGAACGAGTTTTTTGCGTCGATCGAAAAACTGTAGATTTCTCAAGCTCAGGATCCTACAGGGTTTATAACCTATCATCAGGCCTTTCGCTGGTTAGAGTTTTCGCTGTTTGGGGTGCAGATGATACCTAAGCCGTTTCTAAATGAATTTTTCTTGGTTCATAATACTTTCCTTTTGTCAAAATACTTGCCTTTAATTTTACATTAATTCAAATGACAGCCGTGATACAAATAATACATTTTCAGAATTATTTTCCCATATTGATTACTTACTTGATTTAATTTAACTTCGTACTTCTTCGTTACACTGGTCTAATTTTTAATTCCTTTATGATATTAATATTTATCGCACGTTCATCTTTTTTACCCTTGCATAAATGTATAATAAGCTTTTTTCTTTGTCTACGGCAGCATTGTCTTTAAATATATGCTAAAGAGTTAGATCCGAATTTACAAAGACTACTTTTGTAATAGTTTTTTTCTGCTTCAGTCTTGTGAAAGATTTTGACTCGATCTCTGAAAGGATACTTATGTATCTCATCATGTTCATAGTCTAGGCCAGCTCTCACTCTTCAGACGGAAGGAAATATTTATTAGAGCCTTTCTTTTTTTATTAATTCGGCAGTAAGTCCTACAATACCTCTGTGACAGGTTCAAATTCAGGTCACAGCTCTGCTATAAATATCGCGAACGAACCCTTGTTCACCACAATTTCCTAGTCCCCGAACAAATACATATAATAAGTCGTTCCTAATCACTGCCTCCAAACCATTATGTAATACCTTACCCTAGAACATAAAAAACAGGTTCCTCAAAAAATTTTGAAGAAAAACATCTCGAGCTTCTTCTAAATTCGGAGTAATTGTAATTGCTTCCTATGTTTCTGCATGAAGGTACTTATGAACTCATTTATTTCTGTGTATTAGGATTCACTTTATGATCATATTGCACTCGTATATGGTGTATTTGTTACTTATACATTAAATTATTTTGTTGGAGCCAGTCAGGCAAAGTCTATTTTCTAATTTGCTCAATGGGTGACACCAGGAACACAATAAATAAAGATTCAATACTCAAGCTCCCACCTACTCTTACTAAGGCAAATTACCTTAGCTAAAGTCCCAAGTAATGAAACTGTGATGTCCATCTTGATAATGACCTCAAATGTATATTTTTACGTATATTATCCGAAATGCGCGATATGCATATCTGTAAATGAACGCTTGGATGACAGTATAGCATGGGAAGAGAACATTTAATCGAAATGCGTATCTTCTTTAATCGATTCTCCGTGCCAACTACTAGTTGTGCGGTTGCCTAATTGTTTGATCGGGTCGTCGATTACTGCTCACGGAAATTTGAGCATCCGTGAGCACTGCGGTCGATATTAGACGGGATTCCTTTCCACGTTAGGGGCAGAAACAGAGGAGGGGTGGGAGGTCTGTATCGACGTATTGAACCAGGGAGAGCATTCGTTTGTTTTCCCACGAATCCATCCGTGAATCCATCAACCTGACATCCAGACCTACATCCGGCGGGTGAAAGAGCGAACCTGCCCTACGCACAATGTTTTAATGTCTCCTTAAATCTCCACCAATCAGATCATTTAGTTGGTCCTCCACCTCTTTGCCGCCCACCAATGCGAACCACTTGCTCAATTTGAGTGTAAAGTACCGGTTGCGGGTGTAAAGTATAGGTTGTTATATACTGAAAAGGAGATTTGGAAAAGTACGAGTCATAACTGCACTTGCTCGTGAGTTTTCATTATTTTATTATCAATGAATTCTACCTAACTGGTTTGAATTGGTGGAGTTTCGCAATACGTTTTGGATTGAGGAAACCTTAATCATATTGATCCACATTTTGTACCAGACAGTATTTTAATAATACCCGTCAATGAAGACTGCATCTTTCGGATTTCACCTCTTAGTCATTGAAATGACAACAGTTTCGGCTGCATTCCAAGCAGGCATCTTCAGGTTGTTTCGACCTTGTCATCACTCCGCGGAAGCCTTCCTTCCAATATCTATCGATTTAAGACATAGCTGCAGAAATCGGTGGGTATCATTAAAAATACTGTGGAGCTGTGCAAAGTGTGCTTCATTATGTTTAAGTAACTAGTAACGTATAGGTACTTAATTTTTTCCAGAGTTTGCCTTTTTTATAAGGAAGGTGACTAACAAATGACGCTAGTACATTTGCGTCATTCAGAATGTATGAGTACTGACCCTGAAGGTGCAGATCCAATCGTACGGCTACATTATTGCATTTTAAGTGCTCCTCATCCAGCACTCAAGTAGGGATCGGTATTCATTTGTTAAACATCTGCGACTTCCACAATTCGAACCCGAGCCACCGGAAAGAGAGACCAGCACTCTTGCCAATGCTACATTATTATCCCAATTCTTCCTTCAATCTTGGCCTTCAACATCCGATAAAATTTAATTGCACTCTCCCATTATCTTTTCTGCAACCCTCAAATATCCTCCATTAGTTCTTCCCTTCTTTCTCTTAAGTACTTGACTAAATTTGTCTTTTTCTCTGACCATCGTATTTCTCCATATCTCTCCAGGTTCTTTAAGTCGGTTCAAGTCTACCGCTGAGTTCATGCTTCGAAAATCTACCACGCCTCACTTCTCAATGAAATATCCATTAATCTATTCTTCGCAATCTTGCACATAGCTCATGTCCTCAGTTCTTTTCTCTTGGTGAACGTCTCCTTTGCCAACACCTCCTCCATAAATTCTAGAGTAATACACCATTTTACATCCAAAATATTTACCAGATACATAAGTGAGGTTCGTCTCTTTCACTTATTTTCATTTTAAATTTCACTATTACGAATTAGGAGTAGATAACAGGATGACGAGTAAAAGGCCAAAGAGTTAGAGGATATTAACATAGGTTACCAATGCTATTAAATGTACCTACCAAGAAAATATAGCCGATAAAGTAGGTATAATTTTAATATTGATGGATAGTATTCTACCGGTCAAAGTAGGTTTTGTTGAAGTACCCCAACTCTTCTTTGTATTTCATTCATCTATTGGACCCATCCCAACAGGATTTTCTCTTCAAGTCGGCATATCTCCCACTCATTTTATACTTCCCATAGTATATTCTCTCTTTCTTCCTCATCCTCGTTTGTGTTTGATCTTAGATAGCGATATTCAGTGTTCCATTCATTCGCACTGCATTCTCTCAATTTCTGCCAGCAATCTTCTCTTCTCCCTAACCATTTACAGTACCCCTTCATTCGTCCTCCTTTCAGTCCATTTCACATTCTCCATTTTCCTCCACACCCACATTTCTAAGGCTTCTAATCTTGTCTCGACCTCCTTCCCAAATGTACAGGTCTCAGATCTATGCATGCCCATGCTCTGTATCAAGCTTTTTACTAATTCTCTCTTTACTTCCCTGCTAAAGCGTCTCGTCATATATTCTCTTCTGTTTGTGGACGCCAGATTATCTTATTATAATTCTTCTCCTAATAGCATTACTACTTCGCCTACTTTCGTCCATTTTTCCACTTTTAGTAACAAAACTGTTCCACCTGTTCTAGCCGTTGCCATCCGACCCCACACAAATTTTTGCTTAATTTTTTCTCCTTAATCTCATAACTTTCGATTTATTTTTATAGACCTTCTGTCCAAATGTACCAAACTGAACCTGCAATGCGTCTAACAACGATTGAAATTCTTTGGCTCTTCCGTTTACTAGCGCTCGGTGATTGCCAAACTTAACCGTTTTCATTACTAATCCTTCCACTTTTATGCATGCACTAAGTTCCTCCCACGCCTCTTTAACCATTTTTTAGTACTAAGAGAGAGGTAATATTATGTTTAAGGATATGCATTATTAGTTATCTACTGGCAGACATACAGTGACGTAATTATTGAGCCTGTGCTTGTCAGGTTCATTTGTAGCCGAGGTACTGGTAATAGGGTGTGCAGATTCTCCTCGTCTTTTAGCTCAATATTATTGCTGCTGTTTAATGTCTCATCCTACTGTGACTTTATCAGGGAGAGCAGTATCATTCTCTCAAATGTTAATTAATGAGAAGGAAAGAAATATTATTCCATGACGAAGAACAATCACACCCACGTCTTTGTATTACTTCCGTTTTTCGTTCCTCGAGCCGAAGTTCATTAGCACAGGCAGCGTCACCTGTCGTACAAGCATGAATTAACCCCTTTGCCAATTCAATGCGGGTTCAAAATAGTATCACGGATGTAAGCAACGAGCTCTCGTGACTTGACTCGTTCTTCCTTTGTCCGAACAGACTCATCAACAACTCCTCTGTCGCCCTCTGTCCTTATTGCAGTGAGTGTCATCTTGTCAGCGATGAGTACACGCAGGCAGACAAACAAATAAACGGAAGTTTTGTGTTGCAATTGCTATTCTTCTGGGACCAGGAAATTGCTTTCCCTCTACCAGTTTTTCTTCATGAGCCTACGACATTTGTTTACTCATTGCGTTAAGTTTACCAGGAGTTGCACTTAAGATTTCCGTTTTTGTAACTATGTCAGGCATAGGGAATAGTTTATCGTCATCATGCGCATGCTTACAACACTTATAGGCTTTTGAATAGTTCTTACCTACTATTCCCCTACAATGCCGGTAGTCTCTTAACTCTAGTCCTAACCAATCCACGTTTCCTATATTGAATCTCTCTTTTATCTTATCCCTGAATTCATGGTATCCTGAGCATCTATTTTTACTTACCTCTCCGCGCTCTCCACATATTATCCCCTCTACCACCTCCTCTTCAACACTTCGTTTCATCCCAAAATGTCGTTAACCCACCTTTGTTAGGGGGCGTCCATTAATTACGTGAGGCGTTTAGGGGGGATAGGGGGTCGAGCCAAATCTAACCCAATCTCACATGGGGAAGAGGGGGGGATCTCGCCAAATATCGCGTATTTTTTTCCGCAAGAAACAGTGTAAAATTACGAGAAAACTGGGTTAAGTTACGTAAAACATGATTCACCACTAAATATATGGCTAAATCCTACAAAGTAATATTTATCGCGGTTATGCGAACGCCACAAAGTAGGACAGTAGCCCCTCGATTGTTTAGCCGCCACCGGCCAGCCAAACGCGCGATTTTCTCACTGTGATTCTAGACTACGTTCTTAGTAGTCTTAAATACTAACAAGCAAATTATGTTTTTTAAATAAACCCAACGCAATCAAGCACAGATTAACGTATTTATACTAAAAATACGTATTTAAAAATCTCACGTGAGATAAGGGCGGGGGGGGGCAGAGGGTCGAGCCAAATGTCACAACATCTCACCAAGGGGTAGGGGGGGTTGAAAAATCGCCTCACGTAATTAACGGACGCACCCTTACCCTCTTCTAATTTCTCTGCTTCCTGCCCTCTCATTCAATATCCAACACTATCATTCACCCTTTCACTCTCCTCTCCATCCAGATAAACTTCTTCATTACAGCTTCTCCACACTCACGTCTCGCAATGTTCCAAATTCAGTTCATCATCTTTTAGCAAAGTCCAGATTTCTGTACTAAACAGCACTACGGTGTGTTTGCAGTTTAGAATAGTTAAAGGGTAAAAATGCGGATAAACAGGGGATGCACTCACACCCGCAACCAAACACACCTGAGATACGGAGTGTCATGTGGTATCAACCAGCAGAGAGGCAGATTCACTGACAAATGGTTAGTTATATGATGCGATAAATGATTTTCCTGCCTGCATCATATTTAAAAATGCAATGCACTTCGATTGGCGTATATTTGCGCATACTCTTGGCTCTATATTGCAAAAAATACCGCAAACCATTAATGGTTGAGTAGAGCCATAATTGGAATGTTTTAACAATGGTCTTCTTTCAGAGTGGAAGAATGGGTTAAATGCTATTAAAGGAGGAAATTAATTTCCTCCTTTAAAAAAATTCCGTTATAATTAATACTGCGCAATGTGTACTAAACGATAGCAAATGAAAGTTACATGAAGAAACACTGGAAGAGATAGGAGGTGCATCGCTCTCAGCGCACTCTCCATTTGACCGCGGAAAAAGAAAAGAGGGTTAACACTGAGGCAATCAAATGGGATAGAATATCGAAATTGGAACAATTGTGAAATATTCGCTCAATAATCATTCGTGCTTATGTATTGCCTCAGGAACTCTAGGTTCCTCGTTCCTTCTATATTACCTCGGGAACCTCTGTATCTGTTCCATTTGGTGAGAGTACCATCTATTGATAGGGTGCTAGTATTACTCCATCCCTATCGCCCGCATTCCGGAAATGGCTGAACTTTTTTTTTTTACTGGTATTACGATTCCTTTTTGGATGATGCGTTAGAGCGTTATATGGTCAGCATTTTTTCTGGTGGATAGGAGTCACATCCAATGGTCATATCCCATCCAACCTACTCCTTTAGCTTTACTTCTGAGGTTGGTTCGTTGTAGTTTTCCACGCTACGTGGTTTTCTGCCAAACTCTCAGCTCTGTGTGTGAACGAAAGCCATGGTTCTTTATTACCTTAGCGATGTCCTCCATTCTAGGCCCTCCCCGTACGTTTTTACCCTCCGCAGAGCCCTCTTGTCTAGCGATGTCCTGATGCTTCAAATATACTCGATTCCTCTCCCCTGTAGTGCTCTATAGACATTTTAATTTTCGTTGTAATCTCATGGAACACATGTAGCCTCCGTGGCGCAAACGGCTAGCGCGTTCGGCTGTTAACCGAAAGGTTGGTGGTTCGAGCCTACCCGGGGGTGTTTTTTTTACCGGCTCCGCTGAAGGAGCCAGTACCGCTCCGTTAAATCCATTATTAATCAATTCAGTCGTCAAGAGTTCGAATCTCACTAAAGTAGGATTATCCTTAGTAAATTCAGATACGATTTTTATTTTTGTTATTAAAAGGTTATCTTGGCTATTTATTTGGCTATTGTAACGTTTGATTTGAATTGTGTTGTGGATGCTGGGTTGCTGGGGAGTTGTTGATGGAGGAAAGGGGGGGATTGTTGAGGAAAGAGGATTTGGGGTAAGGATGCTAGATGCATCGAGAAACATTGTATTGGAACGAATAAAGAGTTTTTAAACGAAAATAAACGTCTGACGTTACACTATTTATTGGCTATTTATGGGTCTTTGAACATCCGTCCCTACCTCATAGCTTAACTTAAACCTTTTAACTTAAAACATTCTCTCGCTTTTTATTCATAGTAGCCTGATATCGGTAAGTTACCTCCACAATTTCTCATCTCTTATATACACGCCAACCGGGCACCCTTAATGGTGCAAACGGTATCGGAAGCACGATCACGAACCTTAATAACACGGCCTCTCGCTTTTCTTTATCAGGAATCGGTGAGCGGAAACATGATCGTCATTCTTATGATTTTGTGCAGCATTTCCACTGTCAATTTCAATTTATAGAGCAATTCACGAGAGCAGCGACTGCGAAAATTGAGCTTCCGAAGAGTTTTCCGTCATGGATAGTAATAGCGACGGCCTATAATCAGTCTCCGTGGTCCCAATACAGCTTTCGGTAATCTCCCCTCAATAACTACTCCATTGATAATCTATTTCGTCGTAATGATTATTTATATATTCTACTAGTCTAGGTTAGTTTTCATTTACTTTTTTTCTCTCTTTTGATACTACTGAACTTTTTGCCTGAGGTTTTTACCTCTTTCATTCAGCATACGTAATGTCTACCTTCATAAATCCAATCTTTTTCCTCTCTTCCACTGCATTTCAGCCTAAATAAACCATCACCTTTCATTAGATACTTGCCTCATACACCCATTCTCCCCTTTCCTGAATTCCTCCACCAACTTTCTCTCTTATTCCACATATTAGTCTTCATTTACGTACTTTCTTTATTCTTCTCAATTATTGGTCATGTAAAAATACATAGCTTAATACTGCTTTATAAGCCTCTTATCGTTATAAAGATGCATGAAGTTCCTGCTAGTTTGTACGCCTAATAACTTAGCTACAAGGTTGTTGGGTAAAACTGGTAATAATTTCTAAATAGCGCAGCATACCATGTGTCTGTTTTCAGCTGTATCCCCACGATGGACGAAGAGGCTCCGTATTTATAACCACGAATATCCGTACACCAGAGTTGGCTCGGCTCTCTGGAGACCCACGGAGACGATTGCGCAAATATTTCATGTTGCTCCAATGCCCTTTGAATGCACCCTCGAGTACCTCCTTCTCTCGGGATGATAATTCGAGTCGCTTCTGCGAACTGTGACTCAAACTCTATTGAGTGTTATCAATATGTTTATCTGTACACCAGCGCTGTCCTGATGGCATACTGGTTCGAAATCTCCCAGAAGAGACCCAAGGGGATGCCGAGGCCAAACGATATCGGAAACATCTTTGCAAATCGCGACACTAACTTATTTATTTTTCATTAAGAAGATAGAAGAGCTATAATCTGGCCGAATTCTCAAAATTTGAACCGCTCCTCCAATTGCAACGACGTTCACTTATCACAGAACACAAAATTATCGTCAGAAATATCTTCACAAACATTAAAGATCGTTAGTTCTTGAGTGCGCCAACGATCGTAGGTACTGTTACGAGAGGCGACTGATTACTACGGTCATTTACGCCCTTAAGTTTAGAATTAGCTGGATAGAGGGCAAGAAGGAAACAAGGATTAAAACTCGGCGTCGCAATCAACACCAAATGGTTCACGTTTTGATGTCCTATTCGGCGGACGGCGTACTGAACTTTTAATACTTTCCTCATGGCATTTTCGAATGGATTGAAAAAATTATTGGCTCTACCAGTATTCGTACCAAGGCCCAAGGGGTGTAAAGCCTTTTCTCACACACAAATAGCTGGCGCACCATAAATCTATGCCTCGTAAGAGATAGGTAGCGCAGAATGTAACTCAATATCCTACCCTCTACCATATTTTATAAATAAGCATCTATACCAATAAATGTTCTAGAAGGTAAGAGACCGATATGGTGTAGTTTATACCGAATTTGTTATGGACGCAGGTTTCTAATTGTTTTGGTGGTTCATGCCCAGTCTTATATTCCATTCCGTGAGCCACTTTTATACCTACTGCCTCGGAGAAATTCCGGCGGCCTTGGGTCGTAAGCAGCGGCACACGGTTTATGTTAAAATGAGACTTCGTCTACTTTCCCCAAAGCGAAGAGGCGGTTGTAGGAGAGAAGGCACATATTTTCCTGTTCACGAAATTCGCCTAGAAAAGTGATACAGAGGCTGTTAAACGGAGTACATTACCTAAAATAGGTTGGACAAAGAAATGTGTGTAATGGAAGCTAAAGTATTAAGACGACGAGGAATGAAAACAATCTTTTTGATATAAATGGCGAAGATGGTAGTGTTTAGTTGCAAGAAAAATATCAAGTTTGACCGCGAAATGTATGCTAATTGAATCCAGAGATATTTCAGTCTTTAAGATATTATCGGGAGATATGTGGACGAAATTTCACGGGCACAGCAGACTCGGAGGGAAATTAGGAAGGAAGGGTACAAGGATGGAAAGCAAAGGGTAAGGAGTAGGAAATGAGATAAACCCGGTGTCTTTACGAAAGGTGCCAAGGGGACCACGGGTTAACGTCCCATCCGATGGACGGGGTACTGAACTCGAATACTTCCTACAAATCACTCAGGTCCGGCTTACCAAAGAAAAATTTCTTCCACTCCCGGGAATCGAACCCTCGGAACCTCGAGGTGAGAGATTAGTACTCCACTACACCAATCCGACCCCCGTTACTCTCAGGAAATGGTTGTCTGCAAGCTTGTAGGGATGGTTGAGTGTGTCCATCGTAGACCCCTGCCACGCACCTTTATTGTGGCTTTTAGGGTATTATGTATATGTTAGTGTAGGCGTATCCTTGGATATTATGGTTTTTATTTATGCAGATAACATAAATTTGCCTTTCTGAATCATTATAGGAGATGATGGAAGGATGGGTTCCATAGACTACGAAGAAAATTATTCTTAAATCAATTATGTTTAAATAAATGAAACGCAGTAACGTAGTTGCAAATAATGACACCTATTTTATGAGCACTTGATGAAAATATTTTGAAATTATCTGCTGTTAGATTTATTTAGATAAATGTTTTAAATCATTCCGCGTGGAGGTTGATTAAGGTGATTAACAACATCAGAAAAGCAATAAAACGAAAATGGGACCAAGGATGCTACGTTTAGGCTTGTCGGAAGATGCAAATACAGCAATTTAATACTGAATTAAATTTTATCAATTATGTTTATCACGAATAAAAAGCGCTCTGGTTATAAGAGATGACCTTGAGTAGGTTGATATGCGTGTTATATCGTGACTGAAAAAAACGGAGGGTGTGGTTCACTGGGTAGGAAGTCGTGGAGACATCGATGCTACAGACATCAAGATTTAAATTTTGGTCAACTATTTTCAAATTCGGGGTGATTACATGGAATTTTTCACCATACAAGCAAAACTTTAAGTTTTAAAAAATAAGTTGATGGATGGACACGGGAGCTTTAGAAAAATTAGGATATGCGGTCTAGAAAATGTGACCAAATATTACTTGAACTAGTAGATTTGCTGGGCGAGGGAAGGAGTTGCATGCAGACGTTTGCTGAATAGTGGGTTGAGGTGGACTCAAACGAACGGTCACACCGTAGAAGAACAATGAAGTGCATGGTTGCGCTATTGCATATTCTAGGGAAGATTAATGATTTAACAATTCGTCTAAAGCTCAAGTTCTGATGATTATTTGAATAGCTGTTATTCGGGGAAGGCGACCGATAGCTAAATATTTTTTTGCTATTTAGAATCGGTTGGTGAATGAGGTGGGGTAGAAATTTTCGGGGAACGAAGGAAGGGTTGAGAGAAACTTCTCGTCGGCATTAGCCTGCTTTTAACGAAAGCGTCCACGCTTTAACGTCCCATCTTATCTTTATTTTTTTCCTCGTTGTAATTTTAATTTTTTCTGTTGTAATTTTATATATTTTTTTAGTAATAAGAACAACGTTTGTACGCACATATATACTATATTTAATGTATTGACCAGGGGTTAGATGTAAGAGGGAACTTTTAGTCTCAATCTCGCCCCAATAAAGGCGCTTATCTATCTATCCGACGGATAGAGTACTGAACTTGAAAGGCTTTCTACAAAGCACCCATGTGGGGCCCGCTGTACAAATGAAAAATCCGGGATTCGAATCCATACGCTCCTTGTTGTACTCAACCTACCACACCAACCCATTCCCCGTGTTTATTTGAATGCCATGTGGCGGCACATCTTTTTGTAGTTTTGTAATTTGGTGATTAATTATCTTTGTATTTTGAATATTAATTGTTTGGGTACATCTTTCTGTTTTTGCAAATTGCTGGTTAATTGTTTTGTAATTCATTGAAAATGTATAAGGGCGATAAGCACGGAAACAAGTAACAAGAAACCTAGTGACAACCAACGGGGATTGTTGGATTGTTTATGGAGGAGTATATGGACCGCCATATTCAAAGCAGCACGTATTTTCTTTGGTGTGTGCAATTTTCGACCCCACAGCTATACAAGTGGATATTGTAATTTGTTTTTTGTTTTTAATTGTATTTAATTGTTTAATGCGTTGCAAAGTCCAAAATGTGGGTATAAACAGGTAGTTTTCGTCAAAATTACCTACATCATTGCGAGTATATTCGATTGCCGTTTCTTGTGTGCAGCTTTTATTTTAATGCCTAAATTATTTCTACGTCACGTTAATGGTATTGTTTGATCACCAAACCTGAGTTAGATTTTAAAAACTGTAAAAACTAGCTGAAACGAAAAGGAAAAAAACTTAACTCTCACCGATCGGATTCTTTCAAAAACCTATTAAAACCCTGTAACCGTGTTTCTCTTTTATTTTATTTTATGTGTAATAGATCTTTCTGAGAAACCACAGGTGGCTCAGGAAAAGGAATCAGTCCTTTCCTGATGCATAAATTTCTCCTGCCTAAATCGGCTAACTAATCCAGCTTACTTAATTCAATCCAGTTAGTTAGTTACTTGGATGAGGCGACCAACAACTGAGGTAATTCGCGGCAGAGAGGATAGGTGGGTAACTGGGTAAAGGTAGAAGTTTTCAGGGAACAGAGGAAGGGTGGAGAGAAACTCGGCGTTGCCATTAGCCTGCTCTGTACGAAATGCGCCAAGGGGACCACGTCTTGACGTCCCATTCGACAGACGGAGTACTGGACTCGAAGTGCTCTCCACAAGGAACTCGAGTAGGGACCAGTGTACCAATGAGAATTCCGCCAGTGCCGGGATTCGAATCCGGGTCCTCGGGATGGGAGGCCAATGACCAGACTATATCATAATCCCCCCAGGATTTATGGCGGTACGTTAGGTATCACAAGAACATTTTTAAGTGCCGCTTGCAATGGCATGAAATATTGCGCAAAATTTTCTGGTCAGCGAAGGTGAACAAAGTTGGTCAGAAGAGAATATATCAAATAGTAACATATCAAACATTAAGTTGACGAAAGGGTTAACTAACACATCTCCACTTCCCACTTAATACGCCTCCATCAAATGCTAATTCAGTGCCGATAAATTTGTTTTAATTAAAGACAATGAGAAGGATAGCTATCTAAATCCTTAAAAATTGTTACTAAAAAGGTCATCGATCACTGATTGGATAATATGTGATGGAAGGTGGAATTTGAAGCATATCGAGATTGATATTCAACCATACGGTTAATTTCATTGACAAGTATTACTGCAAAGAGAACTTATAGTATGTTACACCAATTTTTAATTTCGTTTATTTTTCTCAGCGTTTAACTGCTGATCACAGTGATATAAGTCGGAATATAACCCCGTTCAAACCTGTTGAATATCAATTATTGATTTTGTGGTTCATTTATTTCGATAATGACTTAAAGATTTGCAATTTTGACGTGTTCCTCGTTATACGATGGAAAGACAAGAGTTTTCGGCAGAGCTGAGAGTAGTTATGAACGACTTACCGGTGAGAAAAGATAATGACTTAAAGATTTGCAATGTTGACGTGTTCCTCGTTATACGATGGAAAGACAAGAGTTTTCCGCAGAGCTGAGAGTAGTTATGAACGACTTACCGGTGAGAAAATTAACGTAAGTAATTCATGAACAGGCGGTGTCATTGCCCAGTGGGTAGCTTTGACCGAAAATCTTGGGTTTGGATCCCGAGAGATACCTCTTTGGACACGTCCATCAAGACCCAAGCCGAGTGATTATCGAGAAAAATCACTGGTTTCACGAGGAAAAAAACTGGCTCCTGCCTTGATAAGGGTCTTCCACACTTCACTGGGCTTACTTAGTGAGATACTTGAGCTTTGTCAGTTACTTAGTGCGCTCTATCCTTACCAACTATCCGACCTTCGGTTTGACCACTAATTTGTGAGTGAACCCATGAATTCCTCGCAAGTGGAATGCATATTTAGCATTTTCAAGATTATTCTCAGGCTAAAATTACATTATTCGTCACAATTTTCAGTGCAATGTATAATATGAATATTTGACTTGCAGCCCGCCAAGATTATGAAATAGAGTAAGTCTAGTGATTTTTATTCGGCGACACTACGATTAGAGGTTTTTTCCACTGATTTTTATGCTTTATAATATATCTCTCCAAAAACTCAAGTTTTTGTATGAATATATCAGAGAGAATCTCAAAAATAGAGAATAAAAAATTATTTTACATCAATCATGTCGTAAAAAAAACTGTAAATCGTGAAGATAATATTATGATATGAAAACTAAAGAAATAGTCTTTGTGGTAAATTATAAAATAATTTACTACAAAGCAAATAACTTTGGGCACGCGTGCCATAGCCTAGATTGCCGGCTTACCCCCCGGAAGGCCAGGGTTCGGATCCCGGCAGTGGCTTACCTTGCCAACCACCCAAAGGCTCAAAACCATTCACGATTTTAATAATCGTTTTCTCCTAATGATGAAAAAACGTGATGAATCGATTAAATCTTAAACGTTTCGGTTTCATACCTGCTTTAGACTTTAAAGCAGCATTTTTTTGGGGTTAAGTGTGCTTGGAAAATAGTGACGCGCAATAACTCGTTCGCTAGGGTGCTAGGGTGTCGGAGGTACCCGGTTCAAGTCCGGGAGTAGCCCTTTTTTATGTCCAGGTAAATACAAGCTGAATGATTTTCTGAGTATCAGATTTTTCCAAGAAACAACAGATGGGCGGGAAAATAAGTGGCTCATCCCATCCATCCACGTCTGGACCCCACTTAAAAGACGCTTCAGATTGGGAGGAAAGGTCCAAGGATGGGAGTAAAAGGACAAAGGAGAAGGGTGGAGAGAAACCCGGCGTCGCCATAAGCCTGTTCCTAACGAAAGGAACCAATAGGACCATAGGTTAACGTCACATCCGACGGATTGAGTACTGAACTCTTAAGTGCTCTCCACACAGTACTCAAACGTTTACCATTGAAAAATAGCTACCTCAACCGGGATTCGAACATATACCCTCGAATGGGAGGACAAAAGAACTGGCCCCTATCACATGATGCTGATTACCACATACCTTTAGGCTAAGTGCTTTCCAAAGTCTATCTTTTCCCAACAAGCTGTCATTATGGTTGAGCAGAGGAAAATAAGATCCCGCAAAAATATATTGCACCCAGAAAAAATTGGATGAGTGATATCCCAGGTAAAGGATCTCACTAAAAGTTTGAGCAGTGGTAGGTTACTGAAAAAAAACACCTTACTATCCTCCCTTTTTGTCCGTAGAGAGCACGTCCGGACGCGTGAGGAACGAGTACAGCATGAATCGTGAACACGTGACGTATTCACGACTACGACACGAGTGAAGACGCATGTGCCACCCGTGAATTGATGCACGCGAATGGCATTCCCTTACGAGACCACACATTAAGTTAATTACAGTCTGGAGACCTCTAGCGTCTTACTGATTAGGCAACTGCACTACATAATCTGGTACAGGCGTTCCAACTGCTTAGGTTATATCACACCACCTAACCTATACTAAATCCTAATAAAAACACAGCATCTCGTAGCGGGATTTGAACCCGCGACCTTCGTGTTATCAGGCTGGCGCGTAACTTAGCTACCGCGACCGGCGAAGCATAAGTTAATAAATATTATGAACCATCTTCTGCGCTGAGTTATGCGATTCAATTGTGGACTTCCAACACTCAACATTCTATGTATGATACCTTTAATTTCTCAAGTTATCATAGCAATAGTAGACAGGTTTACTTTGTGGAATATCGACTCACACTCAAACTATTTTATATCCCACACGATTAATATCATTCACTCAACCGGTTTCAACCTTTTCAGATCTCTATCAAGATTAGAATAACAACCATAGAGCAGAATATCAGTAGTATTGTACTATAGAATGATCTGAAGAGCCTGAATCCGGTTGAGTGAATTATTATAATTGTGTGAAATCGTATCAGTTTATTTTACGTTTGAGTTCTCAAGTTGTGTTCTCACATTCTATCGGCCTCTCGCTGCGAGCTAGCTCCTTAATTACCTTTGACGTGTGAGGTTTTCTCCCGTTTCTTGGGACGGCCTTCTCCGGCGGGGACGGGTGTCGCCTCCCGGGAAACCCGCGTCCCATCTCCCGCGGGTTCGGCCGAGTTCCTCCCGCGCCGGTTGCGGGCGGAGGAGGTCCGAGAGCGGGGCGCGGTCATCTCGCGCCGGAACCGGGCGAGGACGAGAGCTCCGTCCCCCGTTCGACCCGCCGGGGTCGCGCCGACGTAATTCGCGGTCGAGGCTGCGAGTGGGACCCCAGACGGAGGAGCGTCGTCTGCCCGGGACTGCTGGCGACGTGACGGACTCAACTCTTAAGATTGTCGCGGGAGGAGGACGAAGGAGGGGTTGGTTCTTCTTCGGGCGCGCGCTCCGCCTACACCGCTCGCCCGCCGCTCTCCGTTTGTCGTCTTGCTTCTCCTCCCGTCCGCGGGACCGGAATCACTGCCCCGCGATCGATCGGGGGGGAAGGTTTCGCGCGGCATTTTGTGAGGCTTCGTCCCCCTCTCCAGCTCGGAACCCTCAGGGGAGAGGGGAGTTGTGGGGGTGGTCCTGTCTTTTCCCGCTCGCGGAGTTGGGATTCCGATGGGGTTTCGGCAAGTTTTTTTTCTTCTAAGGGATCGCCACCGACAGTGGCTGACGCAACGAAGAGGATCAGGGGGGAGAATGGTGAATGGGGGGAAGGACGAAAATGGATTAGGGAGAGGGGAAGAGAGTGAGTGACTTTCTCCTCTCGTTTCTCACAAGGGAGAGGAGCAGACAGCGTGGGGGAGGAATGGGGGAAGAGGGGTTTTTGTCACGGAAGCATTGAGCAAAGGGAAGTATGTGTCGAGTCCACCGCTCCGACCGCTGCCTTCGCCGCTACCCCTCGAATCGATCCCACATCGCGGACCCGATCCCCGCGAAAAACAAAACAGTTCGCGGATCCGCACGCGAGATGTGACCGACCGCGTTTGCGTCTGGGGGAGAGCGGTTATTTTAAGAGCCGGATCCGAGCGGCTGGGATGTCCCTCGCAGCGTCCATTGGCGATCGCACTGATGCACTGTTTTTGCGTGTGAGGATTTGGCGCCAAGGCGACAGCGGTATGGCATGGCAGCCTATGGGTAACAATGAAGCCAAAATGAGGGTGCTTGGGAACGATTAGGCCCCACCTACTCCGTTCAAAAATTTCGTTTTATACGTCCTCTTATGGAGACCACATGTGTATCAAAACATAAATAACAATGAAATCGTACCCAAATTTTATCCCAGGGGGGTTGTGTTTGAAACCGTCGGGATTATCTAGAAGGTAACCAAGGAGTCACTTAGTATAAACACGAAGGGTTCGCAAATTTGGTGATTTAAAACCGCTGATTACAACCTCATTCATTCATTCTTTACACTTGTGTTTTCTCCCTTCTGTGGGCTCCATAGTCGAGATATATGAGTAAACTCAAGTGAAAAGAATTAATGATATTGTAACGAGCGATTCAGACACACTAAATTTGCAAACCATTCGTGTTGTTACACTTGACTCCTTAGTTACCTTTTCGATATAATCCCAACAGTTTCAAACAAACCACTGCAGCAGTATCAATTAATATTCGTAAGGTTATTTAAGGGAGGTATGAATGCACTTTATTCCACTAGGAGTTAATTAAATGCCTTAAAACTGGTTCGAATATAACATATTTTGCATTTGTTTGCATTATTTTGTACTTTCAAGCGTTGGTTTGACGAATTTTAAAAATTCATTCCATTATTACTTACTACTCTTAGATACCTAAGGTACCTGCAGATGACGCCTATGCGTTGAAACTAGTCGTACCTAATGAAGTTTAAGTGGAAATATACTTGGTTGGTTTCTTTATGAGATAGGTAATGAATTTCCAGAAATTTACGCCTCGCCACAAAGCATTGAGTGTATTGCTCTAAGCTTTACCGCGTACAGAATCAACTTCATCCGTACCAGTATTGCGAGTATCAAGCCCGTATTTACGTGCCGACCAAGATGGCCGCTGGCTTCTCAAATCATCTGCGATGTCTCCTGCAGAAACATTCTGACCTCCTTAATGACAGCAGTTAGTGCGAAACAGTTAGTTCGCCGGCCGTATTGCTGTTATCGCCCCCTAGGCGGTGAGATCTGGAATGAATCGGCCTTCGCGGTTTTTGCGCGTACGCTGACCTTTCTGCTCCCCTATTTTCCCGTGGGCGAGCGACTAAATGAGTCGTTGTTATTGATCCCACTCCGTACCGAGATACCGTACACCAGGTGATGGTTTTCCCAGCGTTCCTCAAACTCTAAAAACTGTATGGGCTAGTACGTAACACCAATAATTGGTTTATTTACTCCAAATAATATATCCCTAAGAGAAAAACAATTGGTATAATGTGACTCACAACCTCCACTCTTTGTACGCAAGACATAAGCGTCGAAAAATAAATTTGCTCATTAGAGTAAAAAAAATCGTAAATAGGTGTCAAATGCAGTGAAAAGGCGGTACAAACAATATGTCAATGTATTAAGTTTAGCCGATTTAACTATTGAATGTAGATTAATAAACGATGATAGGGTAGATAATTTAAATAGTGTTCTATTTCTTACTTCACTTGGCCTTTCAGAGTGAAATTTCATTAAATTATAAATATTGAAAATATGACTGGAAAAAGTATGAAAGAGTAAAATATTTGAATATACATTGTCCCAATGTTAAATCAGGTTGTAAGTAGGTTAGAGATATTTGCGAGCATTTACTTTGTAAAATCGTAATATTTTGGAACTTTTGGTTGCAAAACGTAGTGAGCTCCATTACATTGTGGTCCTAACAATGAGTGGGTTTATATATAACAAATGATATTTTGTCATCCTATGAGCGGAGAATTTAAGGTTGAATGGTACCCCTCTAGTGTTCATAATTTGATATTGATGTGGATTTTTAAAGAAATTAACCAAAGTGGTAAACTTGGAACTTCGGACAATTGTCCGTTAACGGACGGTCATTGCGAAAATAGTCGAAGGGAAAAAAACATTTTAAACTTAATTGTTTTTTTCTACTCTCAGCAAAGAACCAAGTATCACCAAATAAATATAATAATAGGAAAATGGGTGGAGGGATGATAACGTGTGGGTAGATGAGACGGAGATAAACAGTGGTTTGTATTGCCTTTGAAAAAATTAATTCCCTAAGAGCAAAAGAAATGCTTTACTTTCACATTGCATTCAAAGATGCTGTGTGAACAGTGAAGAATTTTTATCATAAGTTCAAATAATTAGAAACCATATGCAAACTACTCTAGATAAAATGAAGGAGAAATTTTCCTCAAATGTCATATAAAAATATGCATAAATCAGGATATTCTTTCCTTTAAATCATGATGAAAAAGAAACTAATATTTAATATTTTTTAAATTATGAGCGGAGTTAATAAGTTTATTTTCAAATAATAAGATATGTTGTAGAAATTAAATAGTGTGGGAAATAATAGCTATTATCTGGGCTTTAATAAATGTTGAATTTAAATCTTCCTTGCCTATACTCAGATCATATCGGTAAACACATTTTTAAATGATTTGGGTGTATTAAATCGATGGTTGGCGAGTTCATATTGTGTAATGAATTCATAATGAATAGAATATAACCAAGTTTATTGTATTCATCATCTTGGGTGTATTTACTAATAAAATAGTGCATAGAAATAATGACAAAAGCTGCATTTTAACTTCTATTCAGAACTATTGTTTAACGTTATTTATAGGTATTTTATCACCAAAATTAATTATAAAGCGTTTTATTTTAATTTTATGCGTCATAGTACCCGTTCCCGCGTATCCACTCTCTTGAGATCCAGATCTAGTTACGCACGCTTCATTCTGGGAATAATCCAGACCCTTTGATTTAGTCGAATTAAAAATAGTTGGGCTAAAAGTAGAAAAGCGTGCAAAGGGAGTGAATGATTTAAATTTTCTAATCATTTCCATTTTATATTGAAGCTGCTTTTCGGGTAGTGTACATGGTTTTCAGCAGAATAGATCGCCACAATTCGGTCAAGAGTGAATTGAAATAATAAGTTGAGCCATTAACCTTGTGAAAGTGTTTGTGTGTATTCTGTAGTCTCTTTCGACAGACATTCAAATGTTCTGTGAGTCAACTTTGGACAAGCTGATGCGGGTGAGTTTCGCAACTGATATGTGAACGTGACGGTGCAGGATGAAGAAATAATTAATTCCGAACATTTCTCCGCGCGATCAAAGGCCAGTTCGAATGACACAGTAAAACCTGGATATATTCGTTAATTTAAACGGGAGTTTGGTCTTCTACATAGCCTGTTCATGTAAGTTTAGACGGAAATCAAACAATCCTAACGATTTCCTATAGTGGGACGTAACTATGTTTTACGTCATGTCCTTCATCTCTTCATTCTCCTCGTCTTACTCCATCCCATCCAAACAACCGGTTCTCTCTTTTCCTTATCCTTAACATTCTCTCCTCAATCCCTGTCTTCAAAAGATCGTCTCTCCTTCTCACCGGCTCTGAGTTCTCCAGAAACCACATCCCCTCTCTTACGATGCCAGAACTTCATTTGCCTTATTCTCTATCACTCACTACACCCAATTTTAAAATTCCGCCATCTTATTTTAATCCTTTCATTTTAAAATCCTCTTGCCGTTGTTGCGCAGTACTCTATATTAGACACACCATCATCACTACTCTTTTTATTGACGTCCCTATTCAATCTCTTTGGTCCCCAACTACGAGCTGTTGTGTCATCCGTTACGAGAATTCTACTACAAGTGTCGTATATGGGATTTCCATTATCCTCAAGTATATTATCAAAGTAAGGCTATTATACCTCATATCTATGCTCTCATTCTCTTGGTTTCTCTTGCGTTCCTTTATTTGAAAAATCTTATTACTTTAGGTTTTATTATTTTCATTTTTTTACGATACGATTTCTATTACATATATTCTGTGCTGCATCTTACGCATCTAGTATCGTCTTGAAGCCGTTAGCTTACTGGTGAACTAACTCTTATTCATATGAAAACCTTCCTCCCTACCATATTACTACCCACTCGAATTATCCGTCCGCTAACCTACTATTTCCGCTTTGTAGGTAACTTTTAAATTTGGACTCGGCCTCCATTGTCTCCAATCTACTCCTTCGATACGTACATGTTCAATTGTTTTCCTACTACACTCGAACTCCTTATCAAATTTAATATTATTCCCACGTCAGTGGAAGCTTTCCGCTTGCTTTGTGCAAATATATATCTTAGCAGAAAATTGTCCCTATTTTGGTCCTTCACAATGTACTGCAAAGTAGGAATTCGAATCCACGACCTAATAAGTTGACCCACCGGCTTCCCTTGCCTTATTTTTCCGGCTCGACTACTGAGATCGGCCATCTCCCTCTCCTGTGCCTGTAAATTTCTCCTTATATTTTGATACGCTGCCCGCCATCGTCCAAAATGGCACACGTGAGACTAAATCTCGTCATCTGTTCCGGCAAATGAAATCCTCCACCTGTTCCAGTTTATTCCCGCCTACTTTCCCCCCTACTTCATTCACATCAGGGGCCTGATGTGTTTAGTTGGAGACGATTGGTATAAGAGGATCATCATGCTTCGAAAATTAATCCCCCACATTTCCCCTCGAAATTCTTTCGTAAATGAGGCAATATTGAGTCATAGCATCGTCTTAATGATATCCTGTCTGCTGCGGTTAGTGACGTACTTCTAGGCTATATATAATATCGTGAGTCCCAACCACAGCTTGGATGCTGAAGCTGAGTCCACGTAATGAATTTTCATTTTTCGTTACTTAGAATTTTCTTTTCTTCTTCAGGGCTGAAGAGGGACATCGTGTGAAATGTAGTTGTGTGTTAATGAATGTCCATTTAGACCTACCTTCACCGGTAGAGTACAGCTAACTATCTTGTGCTAGATCACATCACACTAGGGATGATCTTAATAATTGCGTTAGTTCTAAATTTGATCGGAATTGAACTTAACATATCAGGCACTATGCACGACTTATGGCGTTTTCTAGATAACCAGCGTTTTGTCAGCATCTCTAGAACATTCATCAACATTTTTTAGCATCTAAGATCAATGATATTAACTAAAAAGTATAAAAGTGCAATGACACGTTTATTGTATTCTCGTGATGCTACTCTAGTTATTATCGTGATTATCCTCACAGTTCAGTGCATTGTCCCTCTGATGCGACGTTAACTTTGGAGCTCTTGGCGGTATTACTTCAGAGCAGACCAATTCCGACACCAAGTTTCTCTCTAGCTTTCGTAGTCCCCTGAAAAATTTCTACCCTAACTCAATCACTATCTTCCACAAATGGCGCACATTACTTTGGATATTGGTCGCTCATCTCGAGTAACTTATGCTTTGAGTCCAAAGCTTCTGCTCGTTCCTTTCTGCTAGTTCCTTTCGTTACCACGTGTCAGCAATCTGACCATTTGGTGATGCCTCATCCTATCATCTTGCCTGAGGGATCTTCTAATAGCTTCCCCGTCCACTTCTACTGCATATCCAATAAAAGGTGTGGCCGGGAAGAACATAAGCTTCGGAGCCGATTAGCGAAGTGGAGGACGCTCGAAACTTCGAGAGGGGGTCCTCGGAGGGAGTAAATGTATGTATGTAAAAGTATCCCACCACCATGGGGATCGGACAAGAAGCCCTACGAGAGTATTTTGAGGAGTTTATGTTATTAATCTGAAAAGCCTGTTGGCGGTCGATACTTGCTAATGTCTACCAAAGCTCCTTCCAACTTCTGATGCAACATCCTATTGGGGTTTCAACACAATTTATTCCTTCATTCCGTCACAGTCCCTTTTTCAAATCCATGCTAAGCATACAATATTTTCAAACTCCCAATATCATCAGTAGGAGGTTTAGTTCAGTTATTATAATAATTTTGAAGTACCTTGCAGATTTCGAACATTTTGGATTCAGGGTAAGTGAGCAAGAGAAAGGATAAGAAAAGGTATTATGCATAGTGCAAAGATGGTAGGAAATACGCCGTTCGTAGGGGAGATATAGCATGGGGAAGAAGCCGTTACGTTAATTAAATTCAAATAAGAGCAGAGACACTCCCTCAAACCTCCACTCCACCTTAATTGGTAAAAGAATAAACTCCACAAACTGAGAATTACAACCGCATTAAGTTCAATTTAGGATACTGTTTGAAGTATACGGACTCACAGAAATTGAAATAGGAAGTTGAGATATCCACTTAAATTAAAGCAGCAATTCCACAAGTGAAGATTCCTCAAAATTTGCGCTCATATTTTTTAATAATAATTTCATATAAATTTATTAGCACTAAAATTAGTAATAATAGGCTTTACGATATGAGATTAGAAGTTTTGCATAAGTGCAGAAACTTTTCTTTAGAGCTGGATAGCCGTTGATAGTAACGTTATTATTAGCATGCCATCGTGAATGCGTAATAAATAATAAAAAATAGACCCTTTTGTAATTATCCTTTAAGAAGCACCTAAAGGTACACGACTGGTGATGCCAGCATGTGAGGATAGGGCAAATGGGAAAGGCTACTTAAGAATTAAATTACGATTGTAGGATGTTCTATATTCGACGTCGCTGTTATTCTTGTAATATTGTTAATATCCTAGGACATAGATGCTCCTGAATATATTAGTTTTGTTTCCATTTCTTTCCATTATATTCTTGGTCCGATAGGTGCATAGAAGTCAATTAAAAATAATGAAACTTACTAAGCACATCTATATTCAAGTAAATCTCCAACTACTGCAGTAGTTTATTGATACACCTTTTATCATTTGCCTCTGACTCAGTTCAGAAAGCCTTTTGTCATTGCTATAGCAATTTTTACGATTTTGTTGGGCTTCAATTCCACCTTTCTATCTCAAGATTCCGTTTTACATGGTGACCTTAGAACACGAGGAATAAAATACATTTTATCTGTATCGAAAATTGTTGTTAAATATTTTCGGTGTAGTATTTTACGATATCATCTGCTCCACAGAAATCAAGGGTGGAGTTAACTTAACTCCTCCCTGATTAAGTCTGTAAATAATTATAATTGACTGAAACATTAAGTTTACATTCATCATTCCACTTCTATGCAATCTCATGACACAAACTCGTCATTGTTGTTGTCCACGGTTTTTATTTCTGGTGCTTCAAATATTAGCAATCCTTCCAATCCACGCTTGAGCCTCTCAAAACAGGAGATTATTTTGTCTTCAGCTCTCGTAATTTAGGTACCTTCCATTCGTAATTATTACGCTGGAAATGACATTTTTAAAAATATGCTTGTTTCAATTTTACAATATGTATTTTCGCGCGTATCCTGACTGGTAGACCAGAAGCGCTACAAGAATGCCTGCCACAACGGTCGATTTACAGGGGTGTCAAACCCTCGCGGAACCCTTCAGGTTAATTGATGTAGAAAGGCGCGAAAAGTATCCTTAGGTCATCAGCTAATTCTGTTGGCACTGACAAAGCTAGCATTTGAAAACAGCAGTGAGAGTTGACACATGAAACATTATGTTATTTCGATGCTCACCCTTAAATCCGCCTATATGCGATACATTTACAGAAAAGAATGACGAATTATCCGTTCCACGATATCTAAAGATCCTGATAACTTTTCATGCGTCTTTGAGATTCCTTTAATCCTCGAAAAGCAGTGGTTCCAAAATTTCTCGACACGGAGCCCTTTTTGAAGCAAAGGGATCTTGTGGAGCCCCAGAAGGTGTTTAGGGTTTGGTTCTCTCAATTTTTTATGAGGCATACTGCACACGATACGTATACGGAAATATAAATATGTACTTGTATATCTAAATTTATATGTGTAAATACGTTTATAAACGAAGCAATACCAAAAAAGAACTGAAGACGATATTATTTAAATGTAATAAATTATTTAACAACTATTTAAATAGTATTTTCAAAATGTTGCTATCGTTCAACCAAATTATAATGTACAACCAAAATCAATGGAAAAATGTACCTGCTTTTTACGGCAGTTTGTCAGTGTTCGCTCTACAGAAGTCAGTTAAAGATGCATATCGTCCTCTAAACAAGCGCGTTATATAGATTTTTCTAGCCGTGTAACGCAAAAAGTTCGTTTTACATAAGGACATAGGGCCAATAGACTAAAATGCGCAATTTACCTTTTGAACTTAGTATGGAAAAATCATCTGATAACTGAGACCAAAATGGTTTATTTCTAAATGATGCCTGACAGTGACTGTTCTAAACCCTTCCTCTTAGTACCTCGTATTTTGCCATAAGGAGGGCTACTAGTTTTCATGTAACTAAAAATAAATCTAAAATCCACTCTGAATTCTTTCGAGTCGATTCCTGAGAGTCCCTTGGAAAGTACGAATCCAAATTCTGCAGAAAAGCAATGATTCATTCGTTGATATGTTATTCTCATCTATAAAGTATGAGGTCAATACGAGAAACCTGTCAGATGCTTATTGTTTATGCTTTTGCAGGAGAAAGATAGAACGTGCCCAGAAGTCCTATTTAGGAAGCTCTCGAAATTGTTGAATCTCCTAAGATATGATGTTTAATGAGATATCCGTGGCAAATCTCAATTTTCTTTAATAAAATAAAAGTTTTTTGAGGACTTCGTAAAATTTCATTCATTTCCTCAGTTCGAGGATGACGAATCCTTATTGAATAAGGTCTCAGATCGTGGTTTCATACTGTGTAACCATAGTGTTTCGTGAAGCCTTTCCTTGATCAATTCACTCATTGTCTTCTAGGGCCTAGCCGCATTAACATGCTGGTTCCCATCAGATCATCAAAGTTAAGCAACGTTGGGACCAAATGGGGTTGAAGGGATAAATCTTCTCCATATTTTTACCATGGTGCTCTTGTCCCCTGACCACAAGAGGCAGGTAAAATGGGGTTGACGTAATGGATTCCAAGGGGTCTAAGTGCCAGAGGGGCTCCAAAAGACATACCCACCCCTCCAATTTATATTATTTATAAATAAATATAAATAAACTGGATAATACTTATAATGAATTATTGTTCATGGGTTTCACTCCAGGTGATAGTGTTAACAGGTACGAACATTACAATGACCAAGTCTGCCATCATCTTCAACGTAAATGATAACAAGAATGTACCTGGTGTGAAACCCAAGAACAATTCACTATAGGTATTCAACAGGAAAACCTGAAATCTTTTGGATAATACCCACTTGTTTTTCAGTATTTCATTCTCTTGGTATTTGTAATGTGAAGTGTCCCATTTCGTATTACATCAGCATAATTACACATTGCTGCTCGTTTTTTTCCACTGATCATCCTTGAAATAACTCTTGCTTTATGATGGTATAGGCATGGTGCACAAAAGAAATTTTGTACCCTACACATCACATCACTTTTCTAAGAACTAATACGAGATTTATATCTTTTCCCAGAAAACAATATGGTGACAAAGTGAAGACCCTAATTTATTTAATGCCCACTTTTGAGGTAATGTGACTTTTTTCAGCTGCAGCCTTTAGTTCAGATAGGGTGCATTTGTTAGTGAAGAATCTTTAGCGTAATATGTACTTTTACTTTTCTGGGATTTTTTAGATATACAGAGCAAACTGCATTGCACGAGGAAAGAAGTAGGATTTAAAATCTCTGTTTACTGTTACAGAGATGAGCTGATCTCCTTCAAGTGTCTCCATCATCAAGACCCAACATTTTTAGATGCACGTCAATGATAACATGTTCTAACTCAGATTCCATGATGAAAGCACACAATATTTTATTAAAATAGTGGCCATAGAGTGTAAATTCTGAGATTTTCCCTTTGTCAAGTTCTAGACATCTTGCATATGGGGAGCATCACCAAAACGTATGTCACATAAAAGAAAAACTATATACAAATCTTAGCTGCATGATTACTCCTGCATCCATTACCACAGTGAGATAACAATGTCACCTTCATTGCTTTTGTAGTTGATTTGAACAAAATTGGATACCTACTGGTCCAAAACTCCCTATATAACTGTAAATCATCATCCTGAGTATGCATGAAGGTTTCTGTGGAGGAATTTTGAGACTTTTACCGGAAGTATTCTGAGTTTTCTTCATTTCTCTTTCATTGCTGTTTTTTAGATGCTAAGAAGCAGAAGAATGCCTATAAAAACTGTCGCTTTCGAGAATTGAAGAATGTGTCAGAAAACTCAGACCTTACAAAAAGATCTTGAATAAAAGTTTCATTTTTGGTGCCTGCAGTGTGAATTTTTCTTAAAATTTGCATCTTTCTCAATCACTATCATGCATCATCAGTCAACAATCTAAAGATTGTTTTGATGCAGCCCTCCACTCTATTCTTCTAACAGCCTACCTCTTCGTATTAACATATTTCATCACTTGTTCAATAAATCTCATACAAGGTCTTTCTTTGCCATTTTCCCATTCACTTATCCTTCAACGATCATCTTTATCAGGCAGGATTGTCTTCTTCTTAGGATATTCAGAAGACTTCTCTTTTCTCCCACTCTTATTAGGACTCCCTTGATCGATCCATTTAATCTTCATCATTCTTCTGAAGTACCACATTTCAAATGCTTCCAGGTGCTCAGAGAAGAAGAAGCCTTTAAAAATAAAGTTGATAGAAAGATAAAAGAATCAAAAGAGCAAAGACACTAGCAGATTCTGCAATACATAGCAGAAGCTACACCATATGTTCATATCTAAAAGCTACATGGGTCCTGTTAACTGTTGAGACAGAGAAGCTGTTGGTCTGCGATTGTTTAATTGCCTCAGAAATACATCTTTGAGATTTATAGAAAGCATTTATGTAATGCTTAAGATACATGTAAGATACATCTGATACTAAGACTGCTTCTCACGAGCATTGAATGGGGATGTCTAATAACTCTAGGATTTCACATGATATCGCATAAGTATCAAAAAAGCTTTATGCTACATCAATGATCTGTTTTCTAGTACAAAGTTTACTAACTTATATTGATTTAATTCATGTGTGTATTGATGAAAAGGAGTTTGGTGACTATGAAATAATAAAATTAATATTTTATAAAAATTAACATTGCCATCTTTCTGAACCTTATCGCATATGTGGGGTACATTTTTGATAATCCAATTTGATAAAATGACATTGAAGTATTGTTGATAAGGGCTTCTGGGCATTCCTCCATGTTGGTTTGTTTCTGGGTGACAATGTTTTCTCCAGCCATCCTGTTGGCATCTTCAGGACAGAAGAACTGAATGGCAGAAACAAACCAATATGGAGAAACACCCGGAAGCCCTTATCATCTATGATAAACCCTATGGAAACCTCAGATCTAATGTTGCGGCATTTTCATCTCAATCACTGCCAGTCGTTATGCAATGGAAAGTGTTAATTTAAAGCTGGTACTTTGTGTTGGTTCCTAGATATGGTATTTAATAAGTTGTGCATAAATAAATTTTAGAAATTCAAGGATAAAAAAAATGTGGTCAGCCCTTCATTGCATACATCATCTGAATATAGTGTCGCTCAATTCAATCAGAAGTTTTGCTACTGGCTAAAGTGTGGTATGAACATGATCATGATAGGTATGATGAGGAGGGCAACTGTGAGTATAATACATATCACTTGTAGGTAGAAATCGTCCACCTTTTCATGTTCATGAAAATATTCTTCTGCCATTAGAGGAATATTTTTTTATGATTTATGTCAATACATATTTGCAGTTAAAATTTTTAATCACATGTATGATTTTAGAGTAGAGATTTTAAATGTTCATTACAAAGGTGCAAAGCTGGATTTTTTAGAAAACTTTGAGATTATATCAGCATCTAAGGCTTTGGGACCGAAATCGTTAAATGTAACTGTACCATTTAATCTGTCCCCATTTTATTATGTACCTGTCCCACCTTTAAAAAGTATACCCCCATCATCCTGGCCTTAAACTCGTTCCTTATATCACTTAACCATACCCTCCAAGCTACCCAACCACTCCTGCAGTTCCTCCCTCCCTCTTTGTGAATACATATCTAGGCTTGTCACTGTGAGAATATCAGAGTGCCCTAGAGAATGACATGATTGTATCGAAACCAGTAGAGTTTAGTGTTTCAATAAACTGTGTGAAAAATACATCATTTAATTTTTCTTTCAGCATGTCACTTTTTCACAAAGTATTGCCCGACTCGATTCAATTTATGCAACACTTGTCACAGCCACTCTTTCAAAGTACATAGGTAGTCACTGGAACATGAGATGAAAGGTTCCCAAAGCTAGAGAAGAAATACATCAGTAAGGGGGAAATGCCATACCAATACATACTTACCGATTCTTGGCTTATTATGATTTACTTTCTGACACAACGTGGCATTATTACTAAGGTGATAAGGTAGAAAACTTCACTGTACTTTATCAATTATGTGTTTATACACTATGTTATGGTTGAAATTTGGATGCAGCAAGACTGACAATTGAAGACCTGAGTGCAAGAACAAGATAATAACCAAAAGTGAAGTTTCGAGAAAACTCCTGCTATTATCTGGTTCTTGCACTCAGAGAACAGAACGTAAAATTTCAACAATGTCTGCTGAACTTATTTAGAACTTACCATCGAAAATGACTATGTCTACTGGTAAAGGGCAGGAAGGGCTTCATGTGTATGTGGAAATCTCATTTTCGCAAAAAGTGGTCATTATCTGGTTCTTGCACTAAGGTCTTCAATTGGTTTTCTATTTCAATAAATAAACCATCCTTTCCTAATTAAGAATTGATCTTATGGCACCAGTGCAACCAATTCCTCAGCAGCAGCTTCACAATGTTGCTTACTTTACTCGTTCCAAGCATTAGGGAAACAACCTATTCTTAATGGATAACTTCAACGTTATTTGAAGTACTTGAGGGAAGCAAAGACATCAGCTGTTTCTGTAAATTTATAGTCTCAGAAATCCAATTTCACAGAGATTTTATTGTTGAAAGATCAAAATGCTATACATAACAAAGACACAAGATACACACAGCAAGTTGATGTAAAAGGAGGAATCAAGTGTATAGATATTAATTTACAATTTTATAAAATTTTTATGAAACAGTTTTAGGCATTATACAATGTGATATGAAATTGTAAACAAATATAGATGATAGTTGATCACAAGCACAATATTTTCAGTATTTATGTAAATAACACTGCCATGGATTTAAAAATCATTCCTCACTATACTGTTAGACCTCATTAAAAACTTTAGTTCACATTTTTCATCCAAAAGTATTCAAAAGAAAACTACACCAACATTATCATAGACCAAAAATAAATTGACTAGTCAATGCAAAGAGTTTAGCATTACTCTACTCATAAAAACAAAGCAAAGGCAAATCTAATTCACAAAAACCTCACCCATTTCTCAATTTAGAAAAAATACATCACTTTCAGTACATACTTGAAAATATACTAATTTATTTGATATAGCAAAAATCTGCAAGACAACTACATCCCTGAGTCATATGCAAGCTTAATGTTCACTCTCCATTTAAAACTGATAATCACCATACATTTTATTACAGTCAAAGCTTATAATACTTAACATCAACAACACTGCATTGAACTAATGAAAGAAACAAAAAAATGCACCCAAAAAATGACTCAAGGGTCATGACATAAATTAATACTGAAAATTCAACCCTTATTTTGAATATTTTAACACTGGAAGTTGTTAGGAAGAGTCCAAGACCATAAAAAATTTGGTCAGTTTTTCATCAGCCATCATTTTCAGTGATAAACAACATTGCAATCAGAAGACATTTGATGGGATCACTTAAAATAAATTTCCTCAAGCAAGGAACATTCGAATAAATACTTCAGAATGATTCCTCACCTACATAATTTAAAAATCCACACTCCATACTGGAAGACACAAATCATTTCAAATCTTGACACAACATCGAAATGGAACAACACATAAACAAAGCCCACCAGGTTGTTTACTATCTCAGGCATTTGGCAATAAAATGTAAAAATTAAGCAGAGAAAAAAACAATTTAATCTCCTTTGGTAATCATGTATAAGACTGTAGGCACACAACCAAATTTGCTTGTGTTGTGTTCCTCATCACATACTATAAAATTTCACAGTAGGTAGCTCCTGCCACATATTCCATTATATTACCTCTTATTTACATATTAATGATAATTTCCAGCACTTCTCTCTTTGGCAATAATAATATTGGCATTGATACTAGCATCATTTCAGCTGAAACAATATTATTTACAAATGATATGATGACTCTGTTAAACTGAATAAATAAAATCAACCAGGGTCTCACTAACAATTGAAATACTTAAGAAGGCCACATTCAACAAAAATGGATGAAGGTAGTTACTTTATTTTCTGGCATATAAGACCACAGCTTAAACATTGACTTGCATCAGTTAAGCATATAGTTCTAACAGTATTAGCTAGAGCTGTTAAGCACATTCCTGATTTCCAATGGTTTTCCTCGTGTACCACCAGATTTTGCCACTCTTACAGCATAAAACACCATGAAAATTTTTCCTTAATTTAGAGACTAGATATCAGACTAGTAACATTCATGAATATTCGTGAGACAAACAATAAAATTTAAATAAACGTAGTATTTTGATGAATTTTATCCCTTGATCAATAAATAATAACTATCAATAAATATATAAACATTCACATAAATGTCTCATTGACATCATAATTTAAGATTTTAGGTTAAATAATTTCCACTTCTCATTATCAATTAGTAAAATATGAGTTAATATTTTCCCAAAACTCTCCTTAAAAACAGCAAACCTTATATGCCGGAAAATATGGTAAGTTCCTATAATATTTTAGAGTAGCAAAGAGTAAAAAAGGTACCCTGATATAAACACATAGTTGGACCCTGGAAACAGGATTGTCTGACTTAGAAATTACATGATTTCAACATTGTACTATGGCTTCAAGCACATTTTTCATATAAATAATTATTTAACACAGGCAAATGAAATCAGTCTTCCTAATATGAAAGTATTGCTACCTCACTATTTACTGTATAAAGCCAATCGAGATTTTGCAGATGACTCCATAGATTCATAGCCCTAAAAGAGATGAAAGAAAAACAAACTTATTACCTGTAGCAACAAAAGATATCATTCACAAGAAATGAAACTTTTTACTGAACATTGGGAGTTAAATTAAATTACTATCAATCAAAGATCCTCAAAGTTTATTAAGATGAATGTAGAAACAATGTCGCTAATGATTCATTCCAAATGGCAGCTGGCTAACTCCCTTCACCATAAAGGCAATGTTTAAGCAAAATTTCTCTTCACAGAAAAAGATGACAGGGTCATATGTATCTCATTGATATCATAATTTAAGATTTCAGTTAAATACATTCCACTACTCATTATCAATTAGTAAAATATGGGTTAATATTTTCCCATAACTCTCCTTAAAAACTGCAAACTTTATATGCTGGAAAATATTGTAAGTTCCTATATTATTTTAAAGTAGCGAAGAGTAAAAAAGTACCCTGATATAAACACACAGTTGGACCCTGGAAACAGGATTGTCTAACTGCAGTGTGATAAACAATGGACATTATTGAATCAACATTATGTATTAGGCTTTACGGGGTGGAATAGCTTAATATTGAATGACAAATTTGCTATTCCTTTCAATACAAATATACACCTTTCAAATAAAGTTATGGCATTAAATACAAGAGAACATTATGACCATCACTTACTGGTTACCTTGCAATTCATACAATCATATTTTGGCATTCCTTAATTACCTATGGCAAATTCTTAAGACTGCTAACACCTGAAATGTTTTGCAATATCACCATGTTCACCTAAATAAAGCCCTTTCTTTCATGCAAAACTGTTTGATCACCATTACTTGCCTCTCCAGCTCTTTCTAATTCCCTTTACTCAATTATGAATTCAGATTCTCTTTCTCCTTAGACTTATGTCTCTCCTCCCATTCTCCTAAATCCTAGAGCACACAAACTATCCTCCATAAACTTTCTGCCTTCTTTATATCCCCACACTTTCTCTTTCTTAACTACCATATTTAAACTTTCAGTCTTCCTCCATGCTTAACACTTTCACTTCCAGTGGGTCGATATATCGGCCCTCTATGGCTGTGCGAAAACTGCCAAGGGCCGATATATCGGCCCACCTACATTACATATTTGTAATATTATATTTCCCTCAAATCAGAGACAGCAAAAATGATTTTTTAATCCTCATAAAAATTGAAATATATCACCAACATTGAGAATAACACATAATTGTATAAAAAAATTAAGTGCTTCAAATATACCTAAAATTCATAATCTTATGTAATTCAAGGAAATGGGCTTGGCAGTTTTCCCACAGTCTACCTTAAAGGGGCTGTCAGTAAAAGGGTTAATTCCACAATGGTTGTGATGACAATGTGGTTTATCAACTCCTGTCAATTTTCTTTGAACTCATACCATGCAAAAACGCACAATAATAGGAAAAGCTCAACAGTTTTTATTACTAAGAGTGTGTATTGGGAACAATTACTGCAAAAATTTCTTCAATACTTCATACTTTCTGTCATGCATGACCTTATGCAATGTTGTGCTATGAAGAACTGGATAACATGAACATGATGCATATGAATTCTGGTAAAATAGCAATGTGAAATATCGTTCCTGATTTATATACTTCCCAATTTACCCTGTAAAGACAACTGCCATTTACAGTCCTCCAAATTAAAATGCCAACTTATCAATCAAGGTCTTCCACAGGTTTGTAAATCATTCAGAATTTTTTACACAAGAACTGCATTTATTGAAGCAATTAAAGGAAAGCAAATAATTGCAACTGTGGTAAGGCAAAAAAAAAATTTGGCCCTCAATTACTAGTGCCTTCAGATCATCAACCAAGTTTGAGAAAGCTTCTCATTATAAGGGAGTGCACTGAATTTGAATTTTGACCAAAATGGTTAACTCAGGCTTTTCAAGTAGATTACACATGAATATTGTCATTTTTATTCTTGATATTTATGGCTTTCTGAACTCAGTACAAGGGCGGTTCATTAAGTACCCGAGTTAGGAATGAAAACGCCAGTTTTTTCAAAAACAAATTATTTATTTTTTAACATAGTCCCCTTTCAGGGATATACACTTTTCCCAACGTCCCTGCCATATTTTTAACCCCTCCTAAAAATAGGAACTGTCGAGCTCTGCAAAATATGCCTCTGTCTGGACGATGACCTCCATATTTGAGCTAAATTTCTGTCCTGTGAGCCATTTCTTCAGGTTTGTGAATAAGAAGAAATCACAGGGAGCCAGGTTTTGTGAATAGGAGGAGTGTGGTAGCAATTCATAATGCAATTCATGCAGTTTGGTGGTGACAACTGGATGACTGTGCTGGAGCATTGTCGTGGTGAAACAGCACTTTCTTCTTTGCCAAATGGGGCTATGTTTCCTTAAATTTCTTGTCAAATTGGTCCATTAACTCGCAGCAGTATTGTCCAGTGATTGTTTTACCTTTTTCTGAGAAGTCCAAGAGTATTACACCCTTCGCATCCCAAAAAATTGTTGCCATAACTTTTCCGGCCGATGGGATCACCTTCGCCTTCTTTGGAGCAGACTCACCGGAAGAAACCCATTGTTTTGATTAATGCTTGGTTTCTGGTGTTTAGTGATGAATCCATGTGTCATCAATGGTGACAACTGCAAAGAGGGAGGTCTACAGCCCTCCATTTTCCTTCTAATGGTAAACAATACAAGCTTAGTTTTCTCCAGATTTACAGTCAGCCCTGTTTCTGCACACCAACCCATTGCCTTATCCAGGGTTTTCTGAATGAGTCCAGAGACAGTATCAAGGTACTTTCCAGTGATGAGTATAGCCACATCATTTGTGTACCCGAGTGTATGTGCCAGTCCTATTCAATTTTACAAGAAGACTGTCGACTACCATATTCCAGAGGAGTGGAGATAAGACTCCTCCCTGAGAACAGCCTCGAGTCACAACTACCTTATTGAACTGTCTCTCTAGCTGTCTGTCACAACTACCGCATTGAACTGTCTCTCAAGATTACCTTGACAGTTCTCTGTTCCAACATATCCAATCCAGCTCACAATGTGAGCATGGATGCCATGTCTTCCTGCTGTAATGCAAATTTGATCGAAGGACGTGTTATTAAATGCTCCCTTGACATAAAGAAATGCCCCAAGTCCGTACAGTCTGTGTTCCAGCACTCCCTCAATTCTGCTAACAAGATTGTGGAGTGCTGACTCCATGGATTTTCCCTTCTAGTAGGCGTGTTGATACAGGTGCAGGGGGTGGTCCCATAATGGCCCATCCCTTATGTACCTGTCCACTATCTTTTCTAGTGTCTTCAATAGAAAAGACATAAGACTGATTCCTCAAAAGGAGTCTGCTCTTGTGTAGTCCTTTTTACCTGGTTTAGGTATGAACACCACCTTGGTGACCCTCCAGGCTTTTGGAAAATATCCATAACAGGCAGGTGCAAAATATTCATACCATTGGAAGGAGGAGCAGATCCTGCCCTTCCTGAAGGAGTGCAGGAAATACCCCATCTTCCCCAGCAGCCTTAAAGGGGCTAAAACTCATGACTGCCCATTTTGTAACTGTGTACATCACGATGTTGGAGGAAAGTCTCCATTCCATCCGAGCCGGATGGATGGGATTCCTCCCATGATGCATCTCCCTCAACTCTCTGGAGCCTGGAAAGTGGGTCTCCAGCATTAGCTTTAGCGCTTCCTTGTCGGAAGACTTGAAGTCTCCCAAGGGAAGCAGCAGAGAACCCACCCCCGCTTATGAGTACAGTCTAACCTCTTTTGAACGAACCTCCATACAAGACAAGCCCTCTGTACAAAGAAGAAAATTTCAGGTCCCGATTTTTCTCCTATATGTTACATGTATTGTCACTCTCTTTTGAACGAACCTCCTTTCAACGAAAATTTCTGTAGAACGAAATGATTTTTTCTTTACTGCTCTGAAGTAAGCACAGCGATAATGTAGACAGGTTCCTAAGGAGTCATCATGCAATCCACCATTCATAAGGTTAATTTCATATAGTACAATTGGTCCACCTCTGTACAACATAGTTCTCCGTACAACAAAGTTTTTTCCTGGTCCCAAGTAGTTAGTTATACAGAGGTTTGACTGTATTTCGATAGGATCTTATGAAGTCTTGCCATCTGTGGAACAGTCTCTATGCTTGCACAGAAGCCCCTCCATGAATCCCTGTTGCAGCGCTTGATTGCTGCTTTGTACCTCCAACCTTCAAGTTTTCCCAATCCTGAGGCATTCTTGTCCTCTTTGCTTTGTTAATGAGTTTCCTAATCTCTATACGGAGACCGTTTAATTTTGCTCCCCACCAAGGTAATTTACACCCTTCCTTCATGGTCTTTAGGGGCAGCTGTGAGACTAAAGGGGAAACTGTGGGAGACTAATAAATTTTACCAATTTTCAAAAGAGCATGCTACTGAAATAGCTGTACCATGTCTAAAAGGTTGGAAGGACGTAGAAGTAGACAAAATGTATTGCTTTTTGGCTATGACTTTACTGATGCCGCGGACCAAAAAACTTGCTATTCATGAGTATTGGTCAAAGGACTCACTAATCAAGACACCGATATTTGGAGACATAATGCCAAGGGATTTTGCAAATGCTGCATTTTTCGGACAACTGCAAGCCGAGCAATGGAGACACTCTAAATAAAATTCGACCAGTTTTGGATACATTACGCACCACTTTCAAAAATTCTCCATCTCCATTCTCCAATTTGTGTATTGATGAAAGCCTTTTATTGTTCAAAGGGAGGCTCTTTTTTAAAAAAAACATTCCATCAAAAAGAAGTAGGTTTGGAATCAAAACATTTGTGATATGTGATTGTGTGACCGGTTATGTTTTAGATTTGGTGGTGTACACTGGATCGAGCAGCGACATATTGGAGCAGAATCAGGGTTTAGGCAAATTAGGAGATATTGTATCAACCCTAATGCAGCCATATTTAGGGAAGGGTCACTTCCTCTACATTGACAATTGGTACACCAATTCAACCTTATTTGCTTGGCTTTACAACTATGGCACCAATGCATGTGGAACCGTAAGAAAAAATAGGAAGGAAATGCCCAAGCTTGACAGAAAATTAAAAAGAGGAGAAATTCAATTCAAATCTACAGATAATTTGTTAGCTATGAAATGGTGCAATAAGAAAGAAGTTTGGATGCTTTCCACTTTTCACAATGCGGAAATGGTAGAGACTTTAAAGAAGGATGCACGAGTGGAAAAAGTTCAGATGAAGCCAAAATGTGTTGTGGATTATAACGCATCAATGGTTGATGGACATGGACATGATGTTGAGCTCAGTGGAATCCATTCGAAAAACTGTGAAATGGTATAAAAAATTATGTTTTCATCTGCTGGATGTGTCAGTTTTAAATGTCCATTGTTTGTTTAAAGTGGTAACAAAAAAGAGTATACCAGTTGAAAAGTTTCAACTAAAATTAATCTGAGAGCTGTTGGAGGCACACCACAAAGAGAGAAGATTGGCTGAAGGAAGGAGGTCACATGAAGACCTAGGTAATAGCTAGGTTCACTGAAAGACATTTTCCTACCTCAACCTCAGTGATACCAGGAAGAAAATCTCTTGCAAGAAGGTGTGTGGTCTAGATTTATGTGTGAGAGATGTGACATGGGACTTTGTGTGACTCCATGCTTTCAAGTATTTCACACGCAAAGAAATTATTAGTGCTTTAAAAGAACACACTATTTTCAAGTGCTTTGAAGTGTGATTAAAAATTATGAAAAATTAAAAAAATCAATTAACAAAAAATTTTTAACTTCCCCAATGCCGGTCCAAAGTCCGGATGAAAAAGAAGGAAGGAAAATTTTTACAGAATCAATATATTTGTACGATATGAATGTGATCTGTGCATAAATTCCCAAAAATAAGAGTTCTGTAGACCGTACATCTCATGAATTAACATGGTGAAGATTTCTAAGTACCGTTTCTTGGATTCACAGTCTGATGATGTCAATAGCCTAAGGATATTTTAAATTCATAATAATTTTTATTGTTGAAAAGTGGTCAAAATAATTTACCAGTGTGACATAAAATGACAAAATCATTTGTTTAACCATTGATATGATGTTTTTGCTATAGAGCTTAATATTAATGACAGAATTTCATTTAAAAGCTGTAAAGGCACTGTAAAACTTAAATAATTCGTTTCCGATAAAATTAATATCGTTGCTGCAGCAACAATGTTTTTAGCAAAACCATTGCATAAACAAATAGTTGACCGCGACGGCCTGCTGTTAAGGGGTCCCCAAGCAGGAAAGGGTGAAGATTATCCCGGCCCGGTGCCCGAGAAAAAGGTTCGACACCCCTCTGGGCCCCAACCCAAGTTAGGGAAACAGGTACCTGAGAGGATCCTAGCGTAGTGAAAGCTCCGTACTGGCAATGCAAAGAATATTTTATGGCGTTCGTGAGGGAGGTAGCATTTTCTAACATGTGGCCCCGTCACGAAAGGGTTAAGAACTTGAAGTCTTCATTCTAAAATTGGTCTGCTATGCAAGTGCTGCAAAAAAACAATAACTAATATCCTTTTTCTTAAAACAATGGAAAGAACAATGGCCAGATATCAGCTGAAGATCTACAAGAAGAAGATAAAGATACTGGTTTGTAGCAAGAGAGAAGACGCCAAAACCAACGTTAAGCTAGGAAAACAAAAACTTGAAGAAGTGAAAGAGTTTTACTGGGAAGCTGAGTAACCAACGATGGATGAAGCAAGAAAGAAATAGTCAGTGGAATAGCACAGGAAAAGAGGGCATTCTATCAAAAGAAGAATCTTCTTACAGCTGGAAATATAAACTTAGAAGTAAGGAAACAATTCATCAGAACCTACATCTGGAGCATATTTCTTTACAGCAGTTAGGCATGGACGATACAGCTGTGGAGAAGAAAAGGGCGGAAGCATTCAAAATGTGATGCTACCAAGAATGATGAAAATAAAATGGATCGACTGAACGACAAACAACAAAGTCTTAAGAAGAGTGGGTGAAAAGAGAAGTCTGCTGAAAACTAAAAGGAAGACGGGAAACTTTATCGGCCACATTTTAAGACTCGATGGTTTGATGAAGACATTAGTCAAGGGAGAAATGAATGGATAGAATGGAAAAGGCAGACCTCATATGAGATACATGGAACAGGTTGTGAATTATGTAGAGAGGAGTTACGCTAATGCGAAGAGGTTGGCCAATAGAAGAATTGAGTGGATAGCTGCATCAAACCAAGCCCAAGATTGTCGACTGATGATGATGAACATCCTTTTCCTTACTACTATGCTGAAACCACTCCTTCAACATTCCATATAAACAACCTCCTACAAACCCACAATACCCACTTTTTATTGGCTTTCACCCTTTTTTCATGAATATTGAACAACCTAGTTTGTAAAGTATAGAAAGCCATCTAGGCATTACACAAACTGACTGAATAAATCTTGACCTTCTTCTAAAAATCTTCAAATTCTTCTTATGCTCTTCTCATTAGTGTACGCCCACAATTTAAGAAGAGAAGATGATGGTAATGGTGAGCATATGCTCACAAATACACTTAAATGAATAAATGCTACATCAAATCACTATCTTTACTCTCGACTCCTATTCCCATCTTAACATCTTCCCACAACTCTTACTACTTAGTCCACACACATGAGAAATGCAATGGGGAGAATAGGCACCACATTCGGTTCTACTACTGATAATTATCCCCCCCATTTCCATTTGTTGCACATAGGTACTTATCCCTCCAACTCACTACAATATTTTTATATGCTATAGTCTGTTTTTCCTACTCCACGAAATGCCCTCCAATCATCCTCAATTAAAGTAAATACATTCTGATTATAAACTACCTTCTAATTTGTGCATAAACCGCTAAAGCTGTTCGGAATATCTCACTTGATGTTAAATAGTTAGTTGTGCAAAGTTCGTAACATGTCACCTTTAACTGTGGACCTCCAGTAGTCAACTGGCTCCCAGCGCCAGGAATAGCTGTCGGCCCTTCCTCCAACAGTTCTGCTTCCCAATCCTCACCTTCATCGGCGGGGTCAAATGTATATAGGGGCATTAAATGGTGCCGCAAATGATCCAATCGTCGTTTTCGAACCACAGCCCACACCTTAAAGTGATATGTTCTAGTTAGTGCACAGCAGGAGGATAATTTCCCAAATAACGAGTAGTGTTGCAACATAGATCCAATGCATACTCCAAAGTACCAGTTCTATATCGATTCCACTAAAACTGGTTCCTACAATAATCATTGTCGGTAGCATAATACATCAGTTCCACTTACCACTCCCGAGATTCCAACGATGAACATTAACAAGCCTAAAGGCACAAAGAGATATGATAGACTTGACTCTTTCACATCAGATGAATCTGGCAGCGGTAGAGGCGACGAGACGCCATAAGTTAGAGTTGACATATTAGTAGTTGAATTAGAAACTTGTGGTTCACTAGTTACCACCCACTTAACGTCTTGATCATCAGATGTAGTGGAGTGCTCCATGGATGTAACCTGTAAATGGACAAAATTATCGTAACGCCAAAATATGTATTCAAGTGATTTTGGTTAGCATATTCACCTTGACAGTGTTTAGCAATTCCTTATACTAGATTAACCTCGAAACTTCTCCCAAGATAAAACTCAAAGGCCACCGATGTTGACTCATGAACCTGAAAAATGCATTCATATTGATTCAAAATTATAAATAACACTACTACTACGGTGCAGGTAAAATCCAGCTTACCATAATACTGCTCATGGGAAAGACTGCTCATGTCAAATAAAAGATATGTGACTTTTTCCACGATTAATCCTTATATTTAATTCTTAAAGACCTAAAACTATTCCTTTTTCGAAATTCATTATATACCTCCTCTTTACTATGACAGGTGTAGCGCTACACGACCTTCGGCTGATACGGATTATTGCTTTTGGTTAACACAATCACTACAGATGGAAGCACTAATACATTTTGCTGCAGAGGAATGAGAAGGAAACGATCATCGTAATACTTTCATCTTTCATGAAATGTAAGTAGAAATGTTAATATTGGCGACTCAAATGTCATTCTTAAATATGTTATATGCTCTGTAGTATATTACCTAAGCATGATTTATATCTTCGAAGTTTGCATTCTGCGTCAATCGTACTAGCGTATTTCCATGTCGGAATGTAAAGTTAATTGATACGTCTTCAGGTTTCTCTTTAATCTTAATTCAAGTGTAAGGTTGCTCTGCATGTTCATGTTATTGTTGTTTTCTCTTTTCATTGAATTGGGTGAAATGTCTGCTCTAGTACATAATTTATGAAACTATCAAACGCAGCTATTTAAAGTGATGTGCAAACAATGTACACAGCCTTTGCTTTTTGTCGTTCTACCGACTTTTTATTGCTGATGATTTTTTTTTCAACTCCTATGAAGTTGCATTCTTCCGCAGTCAAAATAATGGCTTAACGACTTTTTGCGGAGATTCAGCGCTGCAAGATGCTTGATATTCATTTGTTACTTATCTAATCCATACGCACACGCCGTTAATATTATTTTGATGCAGTGACGAAATTTATCGCCTTACGGAAGTTATTCATGGAGTACCACTTGAGTTATTAAACAATGATATGCATGGATTGCATTAAAATTATCTGTAATTAACAGATTGGGAAATGAGTGGTACCTCTGTCATTGTAGGCTTCGTTGAAATGTACGCATGTTTACATAATGAGATACCGCTATATTCTCACGAAGGACAATTTCCTTGCCTATTGATTGTCAATATTGTGTAGATGCAATCGTTGCTCAATTTTTATATTTCTGCGAAAAATGGTCCCTGTATCTTCAAATTCTAGTTATGAAACTTGAGTGGTCGCGGTTACGTCCTCCCGAAGGCCATTGGAACATATCTTCAATAATTCTCCCAAAAATTAATTTCCTTCAGTGAGCAAATTGAGAGTGATAGGGAGACTCTGGAGCTTAATATGTTATAGCTTGTGGCTGATGTTCATTTGAATCATCAGTAATTGTGTATTTCTTCTAAAACATAATTGCTGTAACAATATTTTTTCCAATTCGCGTTTTGTGAAGAAATCAATTTGAGTTTTAATAAGTCATTAATTTCCATTTGTAACTTACCGTTTAGACTTTTTAATTATTGTGTTGTCATCTTTACATATATTTCATTTTGAATTTGTGCTCTCATTTCCTTTCAGTTTCATGATGCCACTCACCTAATTTCTGAATAATTGAAAGCCAATTAAGAATGTAAGTTATGCAGTGCCATAGAGTGGTAGAAGAAGGTTGAGATCATTTGACTAAGTGAACATTATTAAATCACACCTGCCAGTCCATTGCATTGGGCCTCGGAGCCAGGTCCAAGAATAGGAAGATGATGGCATTAGCCAGTCTTCCTTGAGTCAAGTCATGAGTAGAAGTCGTATTAAGGGACCTGAGAGTGTTAACAACGGGAGTGGGAATACTGGTGAAGGTTCTCAGGTTGGACATGAAGGATCAGCGAGAGGAGGGGCCACGCCCAGCCCAACACGACGGCGCAATCTTATTGGGTCTACTGTTAGAGGACTTTTTCAGTCAACCTTGCGACACTCAGGGAAGTCAACCGCATCAAATGTCGGTGTTGGGCAGGTTCCCCCACATCATCACCACCATCATCACCACCACCACCACCTCCATCATTTGCAACAGCAGCAACAGGAGGCATTGCAGCAGCAGCAGCAGCAGTTGTTGAGCAGAACCGCAAAGGCAGTGAACCGATCAGGGAGGCGTAAGTCACCATCACCTGTGACAACGCCAAGCACTAACCTGCCATCAAACAGGGTCACCTCGGTGAAGAAACCTGGTATCCGTCGAACGGGCAATGTCGAGGACTCCCCTCTAACCCCTTCGGGGACCTCGTCAATCCACTCTCATGTCGTGCCCATCTCAAACCGACACCACAAGCGAGTGCCCAGTGATGACATCTCTGAAGTGGTATCCGCAACAGACAGGCGAATAAGAAAAGCTACTCTGGATCCAGAGAAGGTTGATGGGATAGATGTGGGAAGGGAGAAGCAGGACTTGGAGAAGAGTGAGAAGGAGAAGAGTGAAAAGAAGGAGCTGAGAAAGGAAGAGGCCTTTGAGAAGTCTGCTGTTGCGGCCGAAGACAAAGCAATGGAGAGTGGCAAAGGGGGAGGAATAGTTGACGGTGGTAAGTGACATCCAAGTCTTCTGAATTAGTTAAACATTTTTGTGCTCCTATTTTCAATTTTATTTATTCAATGGTTTTAAAGTTTTTTGTTGCCACGTTTAGGCCCAGTTTTGTAAGTTTAACCATTAATGAAAAAAGGAGACATTTCATACAAAACCTTTTTATCCCCAATTGATTTCAATCATGAAATATCATTTAGCTCCTGTGAAACTTATGTTTGATCATCAGAATTGATAGGCAAGAATAAAGTTAGTGGATTTATACAGTCTTATTTTTATCCATTATGGTTTAAGTTGATTACTTCCACAAAATAACAGCTAATTCTCTGTCTAATTTCAGTTTTATAATGTCTGACTTAATATTCTCAAGGTTTAAAAACAACCAAGTGTACATTATTATGTAGTTAAAGTTCTTGTCAACTAACCATGACTGATTTACTTATTGTAACCAGAAGTTTGAACATTGTCAAAGTAACTTAACACCTACATGAATTGATGGTTAATGCTAAACTGGCATTTTAAAACCAGGCATTGGTATCCTATCTTCAAATTCTTTCAATTATCATTTGAGACTCACTTGAGTATATGCTTGAAGAAATTGATGTGCATCCCATAAAATGTTCCATTTCTTAAGTTCTGATTTTTGCTGTAATTAAACACACTTTGTGGTATTTCCCATAAAATGTTCCATTTCTTAAGTTCTGATTTTTGCTGTAATTAAACACACTTTGTGGTATTTCCTCTAATAGTACTAGAGTCATTTCATGAAATTTTGCTATTGCCATTCAAATCTTTTTAGGTGCGCATATTATTTGTTTTTTTTCTTCATCTGTTTTTTTTTCTTTTCTGATAGTAGGGTGAAAATGCTGGAATGAATTAGCTCTCCATGCAGGCAGGCAGTTCATTAAATTGTATAGTATTGTAATTGTAAGGCTACTGGGCTGCATGCACAGTAGTAAAACTAAAATGAGCAATTATGATCTCAGCATTCGCCCTTTTGTTGTTAACCAATGGTCAAAAACTCCAGAACTCATTAAGGATGGGTTTGTAGAGAACATTGAATCTGTGTGCATTAGCAGTTTCAACCCAGCTGGTTGGCATAAACGTTTAGTCGCAGGTGCAAGAACCAGAAAAAGAACAGTAATTGATTTTGCAGATATTGTCATTTTCTCCTGTTTGAGTCTTGTTCAGATATTTGTGGTGAACATAAAATTCAGTACATAAACCGTGAGCATATTTGTTTTTCATCATACATTCAATGTAGAAAAAGTTTTTTGTTTACTGGTTACTGATATTCAAGTATTTTGGCATCAACTGTCCTCCCAATGTTGTATTAGAACCTGGGAACATAGGCATTACATGAATTGTCCTACTTTGATTATTTATCTGAATCACTCATATCTTGAAGATTATTTTCAGAATCCTTAATCATGTTTCTGCAGGTGAAAAGTCACAGCCCTTAGGCTTACATGTCCTCAAATTGCAAAAGAAAATTCCTATTGAGATTCAGTAACAAGCTTTGCCTTTAAATTGTTAAGAGTAATCAATTAAAATTAATCCCTTGATTTGTCCTTCAGTCTTAGTAGTAATTAATTATATTCAACTTAACTCCTAGTTACAGTAAAACCTCTATCTAGTGAACTTCTTCATATCGTAAACCTCCCTTTTTCCTATTGACTTCAAGGTCCCACCAAAATGTGTATGCAATTATATGGAGAAACCTCTTCCTATCGTACCTCTATATTTTCGAAAAACCTCCACAGTTAGTACTAGAATACACCCCCATGATGAGCCAATTACCTCCAAGTCATAAAATATTCAGCTATTATGTTATCGAAAATGATAGTAAAAATAACCTCTGGTCTAAATAGAACTCGCAAACCGACATATACCTCTCAGATGAACTCCTTCATTCCCACATACGAAATTACCATCTGACGCAACTATTATACGCGAATCCCAATATTTGTTATATTTTAGGGTTCAAATGATTTTTAAGGGTAATTTAGCCTCTTCTGACTTCATTTTATTGTCAGTTCTCCATAAAATCTCGATATTGTCATGACCATACCCTTAGAAAATTACATTGTGTTTATTTCCATGTTTGCGCCTTGCGGCAGTCGTCTGTTTTTCTGGATTATCATCGCCCCGAATTTTAACTCCACCACTCTTAAACAATTATTGCCGTCCCTCCATATTCAACATTATTTGTGATTAGAGTCACATTTTTGTAGTTGAAGACATCGGTCAGTGAAATTGGCCTCACTTCTGCGTTGAAATTACAATTTATTTATTTGATGGCCTTATACATATTATGAATGTGCTCAAGTATTTTTAATTTGATAATTTTCTATCATTATTTAATTAAATAATTTTCTATCAATTTTTAAATATTTGCCAGTAAAAATACACACAAACGTAAATGACATCCTAGATTTTAGGTCCACGATGGACATGACAAATCTTAAAAAAAAAGAGGCAGCGGGAAAAAAATTAAATTAGCAATTTCCCAAGCAATTGATGAGGGGAAGCAAAAAATAGACGTTTAGAATACCACCATCCACCCTGATATCAATTTTCAAAAAATGTTTAGAAAATGAAGAAGCAACACATTGAGGAAAAAGTCTTAGGTAGTGAAAAGTGAACAGCTGGATAAGTACATATTTGATTGGTTGACGGAAGGTAGAGCCAGAAATATTCCCATATCTGGATCTATTCTACAGCAAAGGCGAGAGAAGTAGCAGTAAACATGGGAATTGAAAATTTTCAAGAAACAAATGGATGGCTACAAGAGTTTAAAGTGTGATGTAATCTGAAAAAATTGAAGATTTGTGTGGAAGAAGCTACTGTAAGTGATACAGTGGTAGAAGAGTGAAGAAAAAACTTTTCAGAGTGGAGTATAAACCACGAGACATTTTTAATGCTGATGAGGCAGGAGTGTTTTCTAACTTGCTTCCTGACAGAACTCTGCCATTTAGAAGCCAATCCTGCCATGGAGGGGGAAAAAGCAAAGAAAAATTCAGAGTGCTTTTCTGAGTCAATTTTGATAGCTCTTAGACTTTGGAGCCACTTGTTATTGAAAAATATGTAAAACCTAGAGGCTTTAAAAATGGTCAAAGATGGAAATGAGCAACCGGAAAATAGTTCTCTTGATTGATTTGTGTACAACACATAAAATTGAGGGGATTGTGTTACCATACCTCAAAATAGAGTATTTTTCTACAAATGCCACCAGGAAATTGCAACCCCTTGATCAAGGAATATTTCCATTGTGAAGAGAAATTACTGGGTGGTGTGCAAGTAGCGAACAGTTAATAAGAAAAATGATATAAGAACTGTTTGAGGAATGTAATGCACGCCATGCACAACTGTCTTACACCCACTTATTTAAAGTTGCAGGTTATTGACAACTGTTTTAAGAAGGCTGGGTTTATGGGGAACAGCAGCAAGGTAGGCATTATGTATGAGGATGAGCCAACTGAGTGGCATGAAATAAATAAAATAAATAATAAATTCAAAGCTCGCGAGCTTTGAATTTGTTAAAAAGTAAGCCCCTCAGTGTTTGAAGTCGGCTTTAACCTCGTGGACGGTGGCGCCATGCGCACGACTTCGGCTGCTCTGTGACATTACATGTCTAGCAGTCCGGCAACATCTAGCTCCTTAAAAGCCTCTAGAATTTCCACAGAGAAAGAGGACGCCTTGGTAGCTCAACTCGTAGAGCACCTGGCCGGAAATCAGGGGGTCTGGGTTCGAGTCCCGGTCAAGGCGAATGATTTTTTTCTCTGTGGAATATCTTGCAAAATAAATAATGTTCAATCATAGTTTGATGACTTAATGAATGTAGACAATGCCTTTCTCACATGCACCCGAAGTTGAGGGGATGATGGTGGAGGAAGAAATTGGAGGGCAGTCACCAATATATCTTAATATGGAAGAAGTGGATGATGGTGAGGAGTGAATGTCAATGACAATAAAAAGGAGGTGCAGGAAGCTTTAGGAGGGATTTTTTTGTATGGAACACTGCAGCAGTGAGAATCTATTATCACTAAATGAGGTAGAAAATATCGTTTCAAAAGAATTTGAAAAAAATGAAAGAAACAGAAATTAAAATTTTTTCAGTGAAGAGTTCTTAAGTAAGTTTTAGTTCCCTTGTTTACATTATTATAAACATGAAAATTATGCAAAATCATAAATGCAATTGTTTAAATATACAAATATAATAATTACAGAGACAGCAGCGCATATCATTGCCAAAATGTTCCGTAAGGCGGAATAAAGGTGTTCATTTTGCTGATACCTCTTTATAACGAACTTCTATTTATCAAAATGACCAAAAAATTGGTCCTTTCTATTTAGATATACAGAGTTATTACTGTATTGTTGATTAAAAAGGTTTCAGAAAACAAACAAATTAGTAAATAAATAGAACATTTACATGGAAAAGATGTAAAAAAAGTATTGTGATATTTACAGCATTTAGAAGAAAAATTTTTTAAAATTAGTAATCATACTAGAAATATGATTATAAAAATTGGAAACTATACAGAAATGACACCCTACAATAAAAAATGCATTAAAATACTTAAGTATGGCATAAACTTGAATTAAAGATTTGTATCATTAAGCCCGAATCACACGATCATTTTTCTCGTCCCTTTAAAGGGATCATTTAAGCTATAGCTTTCAGGGACCGCGAAAATGATAGCTCAAGCTATCATTTCGCCGCTCACACGATCATTTTTGCCGTCCCTTCTCGTATCATTTCTGTACGGTAAACAACTTCGTAACTATGGATTATTTACACCGTCGTCGACAGCTTTTGGCTGCAGCTAGACGTTTCTTTCAGAACGTGCGCTGTGATTGGCTAAATGACAGGCCGAGGGACGGAAAAAAGGACGTGCTCAAATGACGAAAAAAGGGATAGCGATCCCTATCATTGCCGCTATCCGTGAAGTGATCAAGTCAGACGATCATTTTTAAGCTATCATTTGAGCTATCATTTAAGCTATCCCTGAAAAGGGACGAAAAAAATGATCGTGTGATTCAGGCTTTAGGGTAATTCCACCAGAAATCAACCAATTTTAATAAAAGTGGTTACTGACCCATTTTTATTTTTTTATTTTGTACATTGATAGGTGCTTATATGTATATTACAAATCAGTTTATGTTACATTTTTAGGGCGAACCATATCCGAAATACGTGCATTATCGCATGCGTGGATAGAGAAAAATGACACTTTTTGATGTTAGCGAAGATTGCTACTATTTGCATGTTTTTAAAGTTACAGCAACCATACTTAAATTAATACTTTTTAAACATTTTGTTTTATAGAAATATTCAATAGAAAATACATTTTAAAAAATATTCAGACATAAACGAGGGCATCAACTTTCCGCATCAAATTTTTTTTTCCAATTTTAGAAGGCCAATCATTCAAAATGGGGACAAGATATCAAAACAAATCCTTTTGGGATTAATACTCTAGGTACGCATGTTTCACAAAATTAATATTTTATCATAATCCTGAGTCTCCTTTACCCCCCAAAACAAATCCAAAATGGGTGGAAACTAAAAATTTGAAGGTTTCAAGGTCACATATCGCAAAAGGGGGACGTAGTAAAAAAAAGTTGATATTCTTCGGGAACTAACTTATCATCATAACCTACACTGACTACGAATTTGGAGTCGATACTCAAAGCCATTTAGGTTTGACAGCCTTCTGAAATTTGACGGAAACTTGTGTTTTGTGGCAATGTTAACCCATATTTGGCCAAAGGTGCGAAAACGAACCTTTTTTTATTTTTATTTTCTGTTTTAGTTATTAACAAATTCATTATGAAGAGTTCTCCACCAGAGTGGCGATCGTCAGGGAAAACCGGGAAAACCTGGAATTGTCAGGAAATTTTGGAAATCTGGAAAAGTCAGGGAATAGTCAGAGAATTCTCATAACAGTCGGGGAGAAATTGGGATAGGAAATTCTCGTTGTTTTTCTACCATTACGTTTACCGGGCAGTATTTCCTGCCCTTTATTTCACCAACTAAAACTAATGTCCGTCGCCGCATAGAAGTGCATAGAATAAGCCCCGTAAATTCGTTGAACATTCAGTTGTGAATCTTAGATGTTTAGTTGTGAATCAGTCGTACAATGTATCCCTTTTGTATATCCTTAATGCGATATTTGCCCAGTAGTGATAAAATTCAAGATCACTGTGTATTCTGCTCATTCCAAGGAATCCGAGGCTATGTTTTTCTGAAGATTTTACCTCACGTTTTTTTTTTTTTAACTTCTGAGACTCAGGTCGAGAGGTAGTTGTAGCACACTAGCTTGTAGTAAATACGTGCTTTGAGTTGTAAAAATACGAGACGATGATTATTAAAACGGTAATACAAGTACGATCACACGTGCATACAAAATCTTACGTGAGATCATCTTTGATTTCCATACCCCCCTTCATGAAACCATATGAAGAGTTCTCCTCCCCTCCCCTCCTTTCACACTGGACATAATTATTGAAGCCTTAGACCCTCTCGAAGCAATTTAGTCAGGTCACAAACCACCTGAAATATGACATTCCTAAATATGACTCTGCCGTTGCTAATTGCCTCCTGTTTTCGCTCGCAGTGGTGCGATTACGTTTTGTTTGTTTATACAAATATTTTAACAATTTTGGTTCCCTCTTACAATTAAGGGGTTATGACCACGTTAATCAAGTTGTTATTCTCTTTTAAAACTCGTGCCATCCGATTTTGATTCAGTCCAAGAACTTGATTTGGTTTGTATTTTTCGCGTAGCTTAGTAATACCTGTGCCGGAGTCCACCAGTAAATTGGCCATTAACTTTCCCTTCAATGCCTTTTCAGTAATCTTCAATTTCCCAGAACTACCACGACACGCCACCTCTTCCTTGATGAATTAGACATTGTCAATTTGTAACTTTAACAAAGGAAACATACACGGAAATACGATACCCGGCCGCGAAAAATGTATTTAAAGTGTGTACAATTTGTGAGGGCTTAACTTGTGAAGATTTAATATATTTTTTCATTTGAGTGGAGATTCCATATATTATTATTGGAGCAATTAGGATTTCAGCTATGGTGTGTCTGCTCTTCCGAAGGGTACCTTTTCCTGGTGTTTCCATATGGGGTAGCAAGGGCAAACCCTGATGGGCTGCAGTTAGGTTTGGGAACTCAGGTTGTTTCAGATTTCTTGAAAGTTAGTCCTGATCCATCGCATCAACGATTTTTCTTGATACATTTTTTTTCTTTGTAGTCCTTGTTTCATATCTTGAAAAACGGATATTTTTTGCAATGTGCACGGTTCAGGGAAATAGTACTGGAAAATGTCTGCCAGAAGATTCAAAGACCATTGGAAAAAACCTTGTAGATGTTTTGATTATGTATATAAGAAAACTTATTTAGCAACTTAAGCATTTCGTAATTTATTCCGCAGTTTTGAGTGCACTACATTAAAAGCGGAGAAGACTCTCCAATCCAGCTGATGAAAAGCTGTTCAATTATTTTTATAATGGTATTTCCTTGGCCTTCGTTCAAGGTATTATCGTGAAACCACCACTGCAAGCCAGATACATTGTTAAGTACCTCATCTGAAAACATGTATTTTTGAAAAGAATCACTTCTAGCCAAATGTTTAACAATGGTCCAAAAGATGAGCTGTACTGTGCTGTGTAGTAAGTATGTACTGTGCAGGAGTTATAGCCTGGATATATCTTTCATTCAGTTTCAACATTGAATTTGGATCGACTTTCTGCTTGAGCAGATTGTCTTGAAGTTCTTTCCAAATAGCAACACAAATCCCTATTGTGCAGCTATCTATCATTGCACTTTGTCCAGTGCTCTGGCAATAGGCTTCATTATTAAAAGTAAGTCTTCCACACTGTGGTTTATGCCTTTGTTTGATACCTTTTTTTAAAATTAATTTATCAATTTTTTTCTTCACAAATTTTAATCAAAGGTGCCCAGTTTTTTCCATAACACCCAGAGTATCAGCTACAGTGTTCCATCGAAATTTCAGTGGGAATTACAAGACAATATGCTGCTTTCCCAGTTCCTAATTTAAATTGTGATAAAGCAAGGCGATTGTTCCTTAAATGCTTAAAGACAAATGTCGCATGTTCAGATATATAATTCACATGAAGATGTTGACTAAGCTAATTGAGAATATGAGCAGAACATCCATACATTATGTCCATTGTTATCATCTTCCAATGCTTTGTCAATTCCAGAATCTGATTTAAATAAAGAAATCATCATGTATGATTTTTATCAACCCTACTTTTAAGTACCTACTACTAGACAATGATAGTATTAGAAAACATTTTGTGAGATGAGATGTTGATGAAATTTTGTCCTGAGCAGTCTTTCACTGTTTTTACTGGTAAATATCAATATTTAAATATTTAATAGAGAATGAGGAATTTGCTTGTTCATAAGATTAATAAAAATTGTTTTTAATGATCATCCAAAAAATAATTATGCATAGTAAAATCACGTTTCCTCAAAATTTTGTAAATGACATTTAACTTCTTTTGATCTTTAGACAAATTAAGATCGTTATGAAATGGGTGGGGCCTTTGCTTGTTGGATCATAGCAATTCAGTTGATCTATCAACATACCACTTTTTTCTTTATTTATAATGTCATGTAAAATATAATGTCACTCAGTATTCACTTATTGCATGGTTTTTGGCAGTTATTCAATACCAGTAGGTCCTCATAATTAACATGATTGTCCATGGTGGGATTGGTAAACTACCTTTCGTCAAAGTATTGGAAGGGAAAAAAATTGTGGATTTGTTTAAATGTGCCAGATAGATAAGTATTGTCATCGTCATCATCAGTCAGCAATCCTGAGATTGGTTTGAGGCAGCTCTCCAGTCTATTCTCCTATCAGCTAATCTCTTCATATTTACACATTTCTTCTCTTTGCCATTGTCATAAGATCCTTCCATTACCTTAAGTAATGTGCTGACTGTTCCTCCTCCTTTTTTGCAGGCACCGGAGCTAGTGAGATTGCTGATGGCGGAGGGCAAGCGGGTCAAGGGCTTGGTGGGGTTGTGGGGGGTGTGGTTGGGGTGGGAGGGGGTGGGGGAGGAGGAGGAGGAGGGGTGGGTGCTGGTGGGGTTGGAGGTGGAGGGGGCGGGCCGAATGGTGGTGGAGGTGGAGTCATGGTGGGGGATGGTGAGGACGACGATGAGGAGAAGGCCATCGGTGTCTCCCCAGACGGGAAGTTTCTGAAGTTTGAGGAGGAAATAGGGAGAGGAAGCTTCAAGACTGTGTACAGGGGTTTGGATACCCAGACAGGTGTTGCTGTGGCTTGGTGTGAATTGCAGGCAAGTTATTTTTCTGGAATCTCAGTGCTCAGATGGTGATCAGTGAACAAACCGAGCCTGTAATATGTATCTAATAGTTTTAGGCTTGACTTTGTGGAAATTATCCATGGCAGGAAGAATGAAGAAACTTATTTAATTTCATAAATATTAATCAATAGCCATACAATGCAGTGATATTTGTTTGTTCAACCCAGGTTTCAATACATATTAATGATTGCATTCATTCATACAGATAAATATTGCCAATGGAATCAACCAAGATTATACTTTTTTCTGTAGTGTTTTTTTAATAATTTTTAAATAGTTTTTATGGCAGTGTCATTTTGAGAGGCAGGTAAGATTAGTAGTCTCACTACTTTGATGTAATATTTACATGGGTACATGTTTGCTGAAGTATCAGCACAAAACTGCCATTTAAAACTGTATAGGTTACTGGTCATTGCTCTTAATGGTAACATAGGTTAGCTCTCCCCTCAAAAAGAATTTCTGCTGCTCACATGTCTGCAATTATATTACAGTCATGTCCACTAATATCAAACCCATTTTTAACGAAGTCCTGGATTAACGAAGTGAAGACTATTCCCCATTGAAAAAGGCCATTTTATCATGTTAAAAATCCCACCTTAAACAAACGTTTATTTATCATTGATCTATTTTTAATGAAGTTCTTTTACGCAACGGGTAACCTATTTCTTTCGTATTACCCCCAGTTGTTGTTAACATATTTTCAGTATTATCTGCAAGCTAAACTTAAATGAAGGTTCACATCTGATAATTTTCATAAATAAATACACCCGCCCGCCCCTTACTTTGGTTCCCATGAATGCCCACCACAAAAGCCTTCACCGCTTCATGATTATGGTTGAGTCACGGTTGTCCAATGACTGGCAGAAGGGTTGAGTGAGAGGTAGGAGTCTAGGTCGGAAAGGACAGCGCCCATGGCTAGAGGTTGACAAAAAGATATCGCAAAGAAAGTAGACAGGAAGGAAAGGCGAAAGAAAGGAAGAGTAATTCTGGTGATTCATAGCAATATGACAACGTTGTAATACAAGGCAAGGGTGTTAGGTACAATAAGGAGACAGCGATTGGCTGCGAAACGTGCTGGCATTAGGGTTTTCCACCCCTCTGACTTTCTGTTTTGCCCTGTCATCGGGCAACTCGCACTGCCTTTAGCTTTCTGTGGCACTGCCTTCAGTCGTTGGTCATCAGCCGTTGCGTCAAGCAAGACTGCATAAGCTCGTGCCTGAACTTCCATCTGTTTCCCCTCGCCCTTAGTTGATGACTCAAATGCCCTTGACGCCGTGGATGGTGCGGTAGCTGATCCTTAGCTGATATGACTTTGCTGCTGAGTACACCATCTAATTTGCTCATCCGAGGTAATTTCATTGGGTTGACAGATTCAAGTTAAAGTTGGAGAAGTATGCACTATCAGACATGATCAGGAGGAAAATACTAGCAAAATTAATATTTTCAGGCATGTCTCCAGCAATATCACATAAGGTGTATTTTCCAGGTCAACGTAATTTGAGCCGTAGATCTTTTAACTTACCGGCCTGCACTCAGCCCATTTCCCCCAAGACTTTGCTACAATGATGAACTGCTGCATCATCATCCTTCCCCACTGGAAGTCGCTCATCAGTTATGACCTCGAAAAAATCACATTTCACTCATCGCTTTCCCACACACTAACTTCCCAGGTGGCTTCTTATAGAGGAGGAGCTTGGGAGAGGATAGAGAGGGGTAGGGGTCGAGCACCATGTCAAGGTCAGCAACAAACCCTGATCCCTTAGCACTACAGTCATCCAACCAGAGCCTGGATGGAGGCTTGGAAGGAAGAGAAGGGAAGGCATTATTTATGGTGCGAATGGCCCAAAAAAAATACTAGGGATGGAGCGGCCGAGTTGCGAATGTACTCGAGGGATGTTTGATTAGGGGTAAACAACTGCTGGCTCACAGCACACCATAAGCAAATGTTCAAAATAGCTTAGCAACACTTAAAAGTAACTTAAGCCCAAGAAAGCGATTCTAGTATCACAGAGATATTGAAATAGGCACTAACAAACCATTGAAGTGCGCTGTCCCGGTGAATCGTTTAGAAATAAACGATACTTTGGGGTGTCACAGGATGAAATTCAACTTCGAGTTACATATTAAGCATATTTCGAATTATCTGTGCCATCAAATACGCAAGTTGTCACTTTACAGCAGTGACCTCCAAAATAGGGCTCGGAAAAACTGCCCCACATTGAAAAAAGTTCGGTTCTTACAAAGTAAATATGCGGCCCCCTCAACTTCGTTACAAACGGGCTTGACTGTATATTTATCATTTTTGATGTGCAACTTTTAATGTGTTGGTCAGTTTAGGGGACATTAGCTATGAATCTCAGGCTTAAGTTGGTTCATGATGGGCACAAAAATTACAATGTAGTGGCATTAAGAGTTCCTATTTCTTTTTTCATAATAAACGGTAATTTTGGTAGTAAATTAGGTAGTTGCTTGGATAGACATAATCCATAGTTGCTCTATGGTAAATTTTAAATATTTCCTTAGCTACAATTTTGCTATGCCATGATACTTGTTAGTGTTATAGTGTCTTATAGGTGTTGCAGAACCTGAAATTTTTCCTTTTTAATTTACAGGAGAAAAAGTTAAATAAGACTGAGAGATTAAGATTTCGAGAAGAAGCTGAGATGCTGAAAGGTTTACAACATCCTAATATTGTTAGATTTTATGATTACTGGGAAGTAACGTTAACCAAGAGAAAGTACATTGTTCTTGTTACTGAGCTAATGACTTCAGGGACATTAAAAACGTGAGTATATTGCATAATCTTATGTACTGTCTGCTATTTCATGAAGGATGTTTTGCAATTACATAACAAACATTACTGAGGATTCATTTGTTGCAGTAGTAGTAGTTGTGGTATTGGGCACTAAGTAGTTGTAGAAGAAAGTAGGCTACTACTATATCTACTACTACTACTTCATTTGTTTATGTGGTAATTTTGGTCAATAATGGAATGTACAGTTGTATATCAGTGTAACCTAGCTCTGGCATTGTGACACTTGCAAATTAACAAAAGTCAGTATCAGCTTGTGTTAATTAATAATGCATACATGTTTCATGTTCTAAGTGATGCTCAGTGTCATATTTTTTTCATTTCACAGCTACTTGCGTCGTTTTAAGAAAATCAACCCTAAGGTTCTCAAATCTTGGTGCCGGCAAATACTCAAGGGTCTTTCATTCTTGCATTCAAGATCCCCTCCAATCATCCATAGGGATCTTAAGTGTGATAACATTTTCATCACAGGAACCACTGGATCAGTGAAAATAGGGGACTTAGGATTGGCTACTCTTAAGAATCGCTCTTTTGCAAAATCTGTGATAGGTAAGGTTTTACATTATATTTTTTTGTATTACTCTGTTATGCCTGTATCAATTCATGTTACATTATTGGCTGTTTAACACATTTACCAATTTTCAGTAACTAATATTATGTATACAAAGCTTTTAGGTATTGTGGTTTGTTGATTACAAATGTTGGTGTTGTAATCTGGGAGTACCGATTGCCTTGGTTGATTAGATAAAACATTTTTATGAATTTATATTTTTTTAATTTTCTCAAAATGTTTGTTTAATCCTATTTTTGCATGCCTTTTGTGGCACTCATATTTCATTTGTGTGTGAATTATTTTTAAATTATGTTTATTCTTACAATCAACTCTTCACCTGATTGATTGTTTTTATGTGTAAATTTCAGCTCTTTGCAGATTATTTTTTGTGTACTGTCTCATGATTAATGTAGTTTTATTCACAGTACTACATCTAAGTAGCATTGTGTTGGAAATTTCTTGTGAATTTTTTTATCTTTGAGTTATGGCTTTTAATATGTTTCATTTTAGATCAGATTCACATTGCAAAATAGGGCACACACTCCACTTCTGTCCAGAAGGTGGTATTTGTCTTTAGAATTGCGGAGAGCCTTCCCTACTGTAGAAGGGTTAGAAAATGAATATTTAATCTTGTCTTTCGGTTCACTTTCAAAAGGATATGTGTAAACTTCCTCTTAAAAGATAACTTACAGCAGCAATTGAACACATCAGGAAAGGTAGGTAACAAGGAATAGGTGAAAGTAATTGCCTGCTTTTCATGTATTCTGTTTAATAAGAAAGAATTACATTTTTATTGTAGCCGTTATTTTCAGGCATACGTACAATGTTAGAAAATTAAACATTAAAATTATTTAGCAACATGGGTATATTGACTTAAGTGATACAGCATTGAATGATAAATGTGACTACGTTTGAGACAGTACTTTACTGACACACCTTGAAAATTACTGTGATCCGTTGAAACCTAGGTCAGTGGTAGTATTGTGTGGATAGTGCTATTTTTCAAGGTTTTATTTCTTATTCTTGTGCTTTGATTTTGAAAGTCACATTATTCAATTAGATACAAACAATAGTTATAACTTTGAGCTAGGAATTTTTCTAGCTACAAGAGTGATTATTTTTTATGGAGATAAGAGTACGAAATTAGTGATAGCAACCTAGTGATGTTTACAGTCTCTAGAATCCCTCTCTAAATGTCTGTATAAGCTTAGGTGTAAGATTTACATTATCGTTTTTTAGACATGCATAGGGTAACTTAAAAATGAAGCCACTAATTAACATTTCTTATATACAGAAAAGCGTATGGCATGCTTTAAAGATATTTAAGTATAAGTCTCTTATGAGTCAAGTGATCAATTGAGCGTTCATTTTCAGCGTGTCCATAATGTAATGTCAATTGCCAAATGCCTAGTGTGTCCTCTCTGAGGCAATAATTTTTGTTAGACAGGTGAATGGTTTTAGCTTTAAGAGAAGTTTATTTTCTTACCTGAAATGTATTCAGTGATGTCTTAAGTGAGTCGGAATCAATTGATTATTTAGACAAATGCAGAAAGTATGCATGTGACATAACATTTTGTATTTATTTATTCCATTGTATATTTGTTGGCTCAGAAGTGTAAATGTCTTTGACAGGTACCCCTGAGTTCATGGCTCCTGAAATGTATGAAGAACATTATGATGAGAGTGTGGATGTTTATGCCTTTGGGATGTGCATGCTTGAAATGGCAACTTCGGAATACCCATACTCAGAGTGCACTGGCCCTGCACAGATATACAAGAAAGTCGTTAGTGTAAGTGGAATGACTTTGCAACTCATTATTTCCTGCTGATGCCATGTGGTTTATCTTTTATAAATAGGTTTAAGAAGAAATATGTTTCGGTGGTAAGTGAAATCATTTCATTTTCACACAAGTCACGGAGTTATCATCATGCTTTTTTTTAGTTCACCTAATGAGATTGTTATTTTTTTGTCTCTGCAACTCTTTGAGTTTCATTCTTTTTTTTCTCAGGGTGTGAAGCCACAGAGTTATGAGCGGGTGGAGAACCCTGAGATTAGAGATATCATTGAACGGTGCATAAGGTTGAAGAAAGAAGAAAGGTTGTCCAATTTTTCTTTAAATTTTACTCTTATCTCAACATAGGCTTAAGTTAGAAGCAAATGTCTAAGGGGTGAATAATAATCTAGAACTGGAAGCAAAGAGATTTTCTTTAGATGTGGTGTAAGGTTCTGCAAGGCTTTGGCCTTTCAGGCTCCCATTTTTCGATTGAGATGATTTAAAAATGAGCCATACTGATTTTCTCTTTTGTCTTGGAAAGCATGCGGCTGACTACTGTTGTTACTTATGCCTTTGAAATTTATATCAAATGACATGCTGATGATGAATAGCATGTTTCTAATAAGCCTATGGATATCCACTATAATTCATCAGTTTGTTTCACATTATTTAACTGAATTTAAAAAATTTCTATCCACCTGCATGATGAAAATTATCCATACACATTTCTATGGTCAGATGTAGTCATGATATCTGTTTATGGCTTCAGAATCAGGGTTCTGCACAATGAAATAGTTGATTTGCTTCTCGGTTAAGTAATTTCTTTAATGCAATTCCCATATCTGTGGGTATGGTCCAAAATATTTTTGTTTGCGAAGGTTAAGGTTGGTACATAAGTAATCATTAGCATCTTATTTTTTCTGCCTTTCTCTTCCCATGATAAATAATTAGCAAGTTTTTTTAAAATGCATCACTTCTTATAAATTTGCTTTCAAATTTTTTGAATTATTTTCTGTGATTGCATTGGGCTGTATTGCATCGTGATAGGCATCTTTTTTTCGTAATTCATTTATACATATATAACTTAATCATTCCCTTTATCTTCAACTAGGCCTGAAGTAAAGGATCTTCTAACTCATGAGTTCTTTGCGGAGGACATTGGCTTGCGCTTGGAGATGATATCGAGGGAAGCAGCCGTGGCCAGTGGGGCAGAGAAGGTGGAGTTTCGGTTGCGTGTGCTAGATCCGAAGAAGCGCTCAAACAAGCACAAGGAAAATGAAGCTATCCAGTTTGAGTTTGACATTCGAACAGATAATGCTGATGAAGTGGCTACTGAAATGGTAAATGTGTTGATGTTTGTTTGCAATTATTTCTGTAAATTTATCTTTGCAATAGGGTTTCCTTAATCAAAGAAAATAGAATTAATGAACTGCGATTCATGCCCCACCATAATTGCATTCAATATACATATGTAAGTAATTTGGATTAAGAAATCCCAGTTTACTACAAAATTAAATGTTAATTTTAGGCTAATTTGCAAAAGCTCAGAAATGACGGTACTGCACAGCCATGTTGCTGACAAAACAGGTACATAGTTTAATGCTAGGTACGTAGTTACATTGCAAGGCATGGGAAATATTAGTCTCCTGGGTGTCTATTACAGATCTTTCTATAAGGATGTTGTTGAACAGTAAGGTATTTACCGTTCGATACAAATCATTCGACAATTGAAATGCTATTACAGTTCGTCCATTGTAATTGTTCGATATATATGACGATACGGCAGAGGTGTTGTCGTTTGTTACAGGGCAAATAGTACGATAAAGCTATTACAGTTCTTCGTATCGAATGGTAACGGCTTATTGAAAGCATGATATCCTACAGCGAGCTACTGAGTGCCAGTAACTCTCTTTTCGTTTGATATGGAGTTAACCTTCGATGTTCATTCAAAGAAATGAGCAAATATATCGATGGATACTGAATTCTAATGGTTAAATTTGTATCATTATTGAATGCACTGCACACTGATATACCTTATAATGCAATGAGGCGAGAATTTGAATTATGATGAAAATGCTTCACACTCACTCAAAATAAGTATACGCAAAACATAATGCATGAGATCTCCGTAATGAGGCATAGCTCGCAACTACTAATGCATCAATATATTTTGTAGCTTACAAGTACCACTCTTTGAACAGGCTTCATAAAGGATTTCTTTAGAGTTTTATACAACTATTGAATTTTACTCTGTATAAATTCTTTGTTGGATGACCTTCTTTTAACAACAGCCGTGGCTGAATGGGCTAAGGTGTCATGATAGTTTTTCGATGCGAGTTCGGTTCCCACTCTGACCAATTTTTTTTTGCTAATGAATAGTTTACAGCATGACTGTTAAATGCCAATCCCATAAGTTTACGGCAGTAACAACAACATATTTTTATTTTAAAACTATTTACTGGATTTCCAATCAACCCCTTGAGAGGCTTTCGAGGCTAATTTCGGGACTGTTTGCCCGAGGAGAGGCTTCACATGCCGACATGCATAATATGTTTCAATGACAAGGATACCTCTGATGTAAAGCAAAAGGTCACCCATTCTTTATATTGGCCCTCGAACATGTCCTTAATTTCAGTGAGTGGGGACCATATGACCATTAATCATTTATTATTTCCTTTAAGAAATAAGATTTAGCTCTGATTAGATTTAGGGAATTAGATAATTAATTAGAGAATTCACCAGAAAGGAAGCATTATTTAACAATTTACAGATAAAAGGAAGACTTGTATTTAATAAAATTGAGGAGCTTAAGGATTAGGGATTAGGATTCGAGATTTGGATGCGATAAAAATACAGGATTCGGATTCAATCAAATTTGGGATTCCCCCTATCACTATGTAATAAGGAAAAATATTTAACCTCCCTTTGAAATCAAATAGCTTAAAATATGTCGTCTTAAGATTATAAACTTCTGATCAAGGCAAAAAAATAGGAAACTTAAGGGGGTGGAGCATTAGGGATTTAATGAATAAAGGGTTATGGATCATTCAGCAGGCGTGGTCTCTGTGGTGAAAGAAGAAGGGAATCCTGAATATAGAAAATTTACTGCATCAGCAGCTCATCTCCTTTACCTTCTACATGCTACCTGAAATGTCTGCTCTGGGGATTGGGTTTGTATGGTTGCTAGAGTATTGGCCTCCCATGCCAAGGGCTCAGGGTTGAATCCAGAGATTTTCTTATTGCTGGTACATATTCTGCATTTCTTTTGAATTTTTTCATTTTTGATAAATTCATGGGTAATTTATTTTCCTCGCTTTATTTTACTTTGGATTTTGGTTTCATCTCTCTTCATCTTCATCATCAGTCAATAAACCTGAGGTTGGTTTGATGCAGCTCTTCACTCAATTTTCCTATCAGCTAATCTCTTCATATTTACGGATCTTCTCTTTCACTTCATTCATCACTTGTTCTATGTATCTCAAATGAGGCCCTCTTCTATCATTCTTCCTGTTGACTTGTCCTTTGACAATTAGGCCATCATGTCTCATGATGTGGCCCATTAAGTTGTCCTGTCTTCTTCTAAGGGTTTTCAGAAGGCTTCTCTTTTCTCCTACTCTTCTGGGGACTTCCTCGATACTTACTCGGTTGATTCATTTAATCTTCATCATTCTTCTGTAGAACTACATTTCAAATGCTTTCACCCTTGTCTTCCCTGTATCAATAATTACGTGCCTCAATGCCATTAAGAAACATGCTCCAGATATGAATAAAGAGTCCAACACCTATGTATATTTCCACTTAATTTTATTTGGCACCACTAGTTTCTATGCATCGGCATCGTCATCAGAATGATGCCGATGCATAGAACTTAAGCTACTTGGTTTTTATATAAACTGTGGATAATTCTTCGGTTATTGTAGAGTACCTACTGCAGTGTCTTTCAAATTTCTATGCATTGAATTCAATACACGCTGTCAAAATCCTTCTTTAAAGCCTCTGGTTTGACTTTAATAAATTTATTCCATTTATTCAACCGAATTTAACCTTTCAGTGGTAAGCATGTTAGTTTACACATTGCGTATCAAATGCATATATTCACTCATAGCACTGAAAGGGTTAAAGGATATAGGTGCGGTTTTTGGTGTGAAATAGTAAATAATTGATTGTAGGCATTGTGAGAAGGCACCAACATTTCACCTGCTATGATAATATTTGTTGAAAAATAAGACTTGTAACTTTGAGTTCTATTATCTGAACCTCTTTCCCTCAGTTGAAGGTACATTTTGCTGTGGAAGTTGTCTTTGCGCTGGAGTGTAAATATTGAAATGTGACTTTGTTCCTGGAATACGCAGGCCAAATCAGGTTTAATAATGGAAGAGGATGCGAGACAGGTTGCGAGGATGCTGAAGGCTCAGGTCCAAGGACTCAACAGGGAAAGGGAGGAGAGGAGAATCCACCTCCAGAATCAACTACAGCAGCAAGCCATTGGGCTCCAACAACAGCAACAACAACAACAACAGCAGCAGCAACAACAACAGCCACAGCAACAACAACCTCAGCAGCCACAGCAGCAACCACCACCTCAGCAACAACAACAGCAAACGCCCCAACAACAGCAGCCATCTATCCCTATGCAGCAGCAGGCTGCGCAAGTGATTGGCCACACCAGCATTCCTCAGCAGACGATGGGGCAACCTCAGATCATGAACCAGACGCAGTCAATGGGGGTCCAGCCACAAAATTTGGGTCAAGCTGTCAGTCAGCCGCCGAACCTGAGCCAGTCACAGCCCTTGGTTCAGCAGCAGACAATCGGTCAGCAGCAGACAATCGGTCAGCAGCAGACAATCGGCCAGCAGCAGACAATCGGTCAGCAGCAGACAATCGGCCAGCAGCAGACAATCGGCCAGCAGCAGGTCATCAACCAAACTCAGACAATGCCTCAACCTCAAGTGATGTCCCAGGCGAAAGGGATCAGTCATCCCCCAAGTATGGCTCAACCTCAGGGAATGAACCAGCAGCTCAATATGAATGCACCACAAGCTCAGGGATTGAACCAGCAGACAGAAAGCATGTCCCTTCAGCAGACTCAAGTCCTGAATCAGAATGTGCAGGCTGTAAGCCAGCAGCAAGTGTTGTCCAACACCCAGGGGATGAATCAGATGACAGGGATGACCCAAATTCAACCAGGGACTGTGCACCAGCTCAATAAGGATGGCATCGAGATGGACTCGGGAGCAGATATTCATGCTGGTAAGCTAGAATTACTGATTTACTCATGTAATCCACGCCCTCATGTATCCCACTCACCCCAGGCAGGGTTTTTGGGCAGGCTCACGAGGAAAAAATAATTTTGCCGAAAAATTAATTTTTGGCCCTTGAGCGTACCGCTTTTCATAATTATAATTGGCCTTGTTGATCTACAGACATAAGGCAAGTCAAGCAAACATAAAATGTTTGAAAAAAACAGAGTGTAAACGATTCCAGCACACACTTTTGATATGATACAAATGCATACAACAAAATGATGTACTGATAATATGCAAAAAAAAATCATAATTCCAACAATAGAATATATATGAAGACAGCTTTCTTTTAATATTTATTTAGATATTCCATAAGTGTGTAATATGAGTTTTCTTGCAGATAACTTTTGACTTTGGTTCTGAAATGGCTAACTCTGTCGATTGTTTTCACAGTGTTTGGCAGTTTATTGTAAATTTGGGTGATAACATGGCAGGGACTTTAGTCAGAAAGGGAGAGTTCACCTCCTTGATTATTGAGAGGAAAAAAATGCCGGTACTTTTTCACAAGAGTAACAGCTTCTATCATTTATGTGGAAGGTAATGTCAGTACTTCAGTATGGAAGGTAGAGTCAGAAAGAAGTCTGGCAAAATGTGGTTTACATGATAATTGTTGGTTTATTCCAGCAATTGCTCTGATGGCTCTTTTTTGCTATTTAAATGTGTGATCACTCATAATAATCTGAAAGCAGATTCTGTAATTAAATTTGAAAAAATAGAATTAAGTTAAAAAACAAGGAAAAGGAATTGGGACAAAATTAGTGATTCAATAATAATAAAAACAATAAGAATTTGAAGAAAAGATGTGTGTGGCCTACACAAGTATATTGTCGTGTGGAAACTTGTTTTTTTTTCCTTGGTGTTAATAAATGGCGATGGATGAATTCTTTTAGTTAAGTTGAGAATTGATTTGTTGAGTGGTGAAGCTCTAATGGAAGTAATTTCTGTGCTTTACTATTGTACAAAGAAATAAAATACTAGTTGGCTGAATTGGTATTTCTTTACACTTGGGTGATTGTGGCTAAATCCTCTCGGAAAATCAAGTATTGAATGGAAAATTAATGACTTTTTTTATTATTTATTACTGATATTTTGTACATGCATCATGCAATTTCTAGCTACTTATGATAGTTCATCACATGAGCTGTTGAAATAAATGAAAAGCCAATGATTATGTTCATTACAGACCAGCTCACAGATTCCGCTTATTCCACAATGCAGCAAGCAGACTCTACTCATCCAATGGGTCTGATGCATGGGCAGACTGTTTTCATGCAGCAGCAGGTAAGTCAGCTATTGAAGTTTAGGGTTCAATCCTTTTGTAGATCCTGTGTGTTTTTGTTTCTCAGTTTTATAGGAAATGGTTGACTAAAAGGGAAATTAGTCATTTAATACAAGTGTAGCAAATATTTTTTTATGATTATGTTGACGTTTTTGCTCATAGTAATAAATGTACACTTGAAGCAACCGGTCCCTATTTCAATACTTGATTCTTTATATATTTGTAAATATTCATCAGGATTGGTAGGTACAAATTATCAAAGCTATTTATTTATGTGAAAAAGTTTCAATCTATAGGAATTATTCTTGGATTTATATTAGTTATCCAGTACCCATTGTTGTGACTTGCTCTATAAATCTTTATTTATTAAGTATACTACCCTGGTCACTTCTAAGGGATTGAAGAGAATTTTATTATTTTAATCACTGATACAATTCAGTGCATAGTCATTGTGACCGTGTGTTAGCTAAATTGTACGCATCATTGTTTTCAGCCTCAACAGTTCTATCAACAACAATTTCCTGGTGCCAATGCTCCCACCATGTCAGCATCTGCACCAATCTCCTTCCCATCAAGCACATATCCTACCCAAATGCCGACTGTTGCCCACACCTCTGTATCATCAACTACAACTGGAAACTTGTCACAGGGTCCTCACATTACCCAGGTGTATCACCAGATTCCAGCCTCTGGTGGAAATTTTGTGCAAGGTAAGGCTGACTCTGCATAGTTGGTTTTTGTGACATCAGTGAGAATTATTTCAATGGGGTTGTAACTAGGGATGGGTCGGTTCCACTTTTTTTCGGTTCCGGTTCGGTTCTTAACTTCGGTTCTCGGTTCCGATTCTCGGTTCCGGTTCTTAATTTACCACTTACTTTGCATTGCTCAATGGTAAGATAAGGTAATCAATAATCATTTTCAGAGACTGAATTAGAATAATTCACGACTTTGAAGCATCTAAGTACACTATTTCACCAGGTTTTAATGTGAAGCCTCCACTTTCGGAGTGTGAGTAGGTTTCAAACTGGTTTTCGCGCCAATTATTTGGGTGCCGATTATTTTTGGCCTCGGTTCCGGTTCCGGTTCTAAGCTCAAGAACCGGTGGAACCGAAGAACCGAACCGACCCATCCCTAGTTGTAACATACCCTAATCCATTCAATTCTTAGAATACTGGTAAATATCTTAATTTTATATTGCATACACTGTGATAAGAATCAAAGACTTCTGTTCTTACAAGAAAATTTTCAATGTATATGATGGTTGGCTAGTTAGTTACTACATTTATACAATAGAGAGGATCCCATCCCGAGGGTCTGGGTTCAATTCCTTTCATTGGCGGATTTTTCAGTGGCAAACCGGTCCCTACTTGAGTGCCTAATGGAGGGCATTTCAGGGTCAGTACTCCGTCCATCGGATGGGACTTAAAGCCATGGTCCCCTTGGCGCCTGTCGTTAAGAGTAGGTTAATGCCAACGTCGGGTTTCTCTCCACCCATCCTCCATTCCCCGAAAACTCCTACCGTTACCCAATTATCCACCTATCCTAATTGGCGCAATTGACCTTAGCTGTTGGTCACCTCCCCTAAATAATATAGCGCAGCATAACAATAGAGAGGATCCTGGATAACTTCAATATTTTTATAAATAATTTACTATTCTTTTCTAAAAAATTTGTATTGGTATTTGGTTGTCGTAACTTTTGTTAAATATTGAATTATTTTTAGTGCAGTAGAAGCTCTATATAACAGGAACTCTCGTCAGCTGAAAAATCTCTCACTATATCAAACTCATTATTACCTAAGATGTATGAATAATCATTCCACAACCATTTGCTATGATTTGAATGCTAGTTTAACCTATATGACTCAGTCTCAGGCAAAACTTTGTGGAAGTTATTCATCGTGGGAGAAAAGGACCTGATGATGGAGTCTTGTTACGAAACCATGGTCGTGCCTAATAAAAGTGTATGTTGAAACAGCAGTGTTGATACCTTTTCTCCCATGCTAGTTTAACCAATATTGTGGGTGTTTTCAGTCAAGATAGCTATTATAAAATAATATTTTCACACACTTAATTGACCCATGGTTGTATTTATTGTCATTGATATTAAATTTCATCTTGTACGTAAATATTTGGAATATAAAACTTCAACTTTTGACACTTATGACTCTGCGCATCAAGGTAATTTCTTCAGTTCCAATTACTTTGCAGCAGCTAGTAATATAACAATGCGATCAACTATTAGTGGCAAAATCTTCAGAAACCTGAAAAGTTATGTGTCGTACACTGCCTCTCTAAAAGGCGTAAAATATTATAAATGGGTCAGAAAAAGTTTTATTTATTACAATTTACAAGAATGCTAAGTAATAGTATGCCCAAGAAACAGTAGAAGCCCGGTATAGTGAGTACGGCTTATTGTGAGAATCACGTTATAGCGAGTGATTGTCTTTGTACCGCCAAAAGGCCTATGTTTTACATGTAAAATAAAGCGGATATAGCGAGGCCAAAAAGTTCCTTCCCGGTATACGCTCGGTATCACGACAGATATCTCTCGAAGGCGATGCACCGCCTAGCAAAAATAAACCATTGTGTTTTGTATTATCTGCTAATCAAACTAAAAATACAAGATGTGTGCCATATCTACAACACCTAAAGCCAGTTATGTCCAAACATTAGCGATTTACGGCCTTCAGTACGCTCTGTGCGCTCCCATTTTACGTTCTTCTTTTGTTAGGCACAGTCATCAGTGGGAGGGGAGTGGGCGGACGATGAGCAAGATGAGAGTAGAAGAGGGAGTTAGGTCTAGGCATGGGCTATATTGATAAATCAATATCGGGATACGATAATTTTAGCATATCGTAAGGTGGCGATAACAATAACTCATATCGTGACGATAAATATCGTCTTATCATGCCCTGCTAATTTATCGGGGCAAGATAAGTTATCAGGGTATGATAAACATCGCGATAAATATCACGATAAACATCACAATAAATATCGTGAGTGACCACGGTAAATATCGCGAAAAAATATCATGATATCGCTTCCCGTTAAAATATCACGATATCGCGTCCCGATAAAATATAACGATATATTATCACAATAACTATCGTGATAAAAGATCGTGATATTGCACTCGTTCAAATGTAGCGTAATCGTAATGAATTATTCTGATATTGTGCCGGTTAATCATGTCGGAAAAAGACAGCCGTTGAGTTGGCCTTCGCTTAAGCTGGATCAAGTACGTTTGAAAATCAACTACTCTGCTATCTGCTAATTCAAATTCTCTGCAGTTCTCTCATTGGCACTCTCTTTTTCAATTTCAGTGGTCTGATAGGTGACGTAGTTGAGTAGACAGATAGGTTACGTACTTGCTTAAGCGAAGGCCAACCCAATGGCTGTCTTTTTCCGACACAATTAACCGGCACAATATCATGATAATTCATCGGGTGCGATGATTCTAACATGCTCCTGAAAATGTGCAACACATTAATTCTTCAAAATTATTTGTTGCCATGGTATTTTATCATTTTCCAAGCGACGGCCCTGGTTCGAAACTCTCTCCCACCCGAACATTTCGCCCGATCACACGAACATTTCGGTAGATACTTACAATTATATGATTGCAGAGCTTAAGTTATTTTTTCTCTTGCGATTAGTTTTTCCAAAAAAGCACAGCGCTGGAAAATCACGGCACCAGGCAAATTAGAACAAATGTTGTACGTGTGCTGGGACTGTGTGGCCAAAGATACGGAAATTAAAAATCACGATCACACTACATGCTCTTCCGTTAATTTTGTACACAAAAACAACAGGGCGTGCGGACGTATTTCACCACGTACTAATTACGTGATTTAGGTAAATAATGTAATTAACTATTTTACGTACTAATTAAGTGATTTTAGCAAAATTAGCAAATTACGGAAGTAGTGCGTAAAATAGTGAAGATGCATCTCGGGTAAATAGATTAAAAATATGTAAAACAGGGACAGTCGTACAACGAAACTGCAATGAAAAAAAAATGGAGACAGAGAGTCTCGAAGTAGGGATGTCGACATAGTGAAGCAAGTACTTTACCCCTGACCCAAACTGCACTGATCAAACAAGACTAATTATTAGCTTTATATTGGCAATAAAATATTTCAAACTCGTTTTTTGACGAAGTTACTGGATATATAACCCTATATGGGGGGTGATCCGTAAATAACTAATCAAGGAACCTGCCTGGCAAATTTCATCAAAATCCTAGACCCGAAACTCGGGACACTCCCCTTGTAAGTCCGACTTGGAGAAGATTTTTCCGAAGTAAAGATACGCCTGGATGGTTACATAAGAAGAAAAACAACAACACCCCCATTGGCACTGTGAGGGGGAGGGAAAGTTCACAGACTCCCCAAGGACAGGGCTAAGTGGCGGCTTCTTATGGGCTTCTTATGGCGGCAGGGCTTCTTATGTCATTCACCCCCCACCACTCCACAGTAAAAAAGGGGGGGAGGGATGGAGATATATAAGATATCAACTTTTCCAATATATTTTATCATTGCCTGGCATCCTGCAATGGCCGCGAAATCTCGCACACCGACAACGCGTTATACGGAGCTGCACCCTAAAGCCTCTGACAACAATGTATCATACCTCTGAGAATACAACTCAATTTTTTTCTGGCATCCTCATGGTTTATTTGATAAAACTGCAAATTTTTATAACAATTGAGTGATAAATAAGAAGCATATAATTTTTTTTCCTCTGGAGGTACAAGTGTCCACGGAGTCCTCAGGAATGGAAAAACTACAATTTGACCTACACTTTAAGAGGTTGTTAAAATAAAACGAGTTGAAATAGAGAAGAAAAACTTTGGATTCTGTCCTATCTACATGAAAAGATAAATCATGCCAAGTTTCATCAAAATCTGAGTTGGTGGGTGTCAAAACTTAATTTTTCTGGATGAATTGACATGTAATGACCCTTCCATATTTTGCTGTGCCTGCCATCTTAGCCACTGTTTACATCTATCGATCCAATGGCTGTTGTTCATATTTACCCTTTCATCTTCTTGTGTGTTTAACATTACTCATGGTTGGCAAAACAGTCCTCATACTATCTCTAGGTCACCATCTTGGGGAAAATGCAGTATAAATGCCTTCCATTTTTATAGCATAGATTGACTGGGCGGTATAGTGATCTCAGCAGTCTGGAAAGCTGGCTTGTTTCAGTAGGAGGATATTTTGATTCCCAGCTTAATTTTGATAACTATATTTATTGAATGCTATATGATTTCAGATGTGTAGTATGGTTTTAAAGAGATTGCTCCCTTATTGAGGTTTCATAATAGCATGACATGGCTCGAAAGTTGCTGTTTGAAAAACCTGATTTGAAATTTTGCCTAGGATTTGATCTTATCTGGTGAGTAGTAGGTACCTTGTACAGTGACATCTCGAAAATGTCATTGGTAATGGCTCCCACGAAAATATAATGTTTTCCTTTTTAATTTTAGAGGTGTTGTGGAATGGGTGCTGCTTGATTGTGTTTATGTATGGAAGATAAATTCATTTTAATTCCCTTAATTTCATTTCATCAAGTTTGGTTAACATTAGAAATGGGACATTCGAATCCTCGAATCCCTCGAATCTTGAAAAAGATTCGAGAAACGAATACTCGAATCTTTGTGCTATTTTCATCATTCGAATCTTTCGAATCCTAAAATATAAATAAACACTGAATTCTGTATGTAATAACTTAGAATAGATTAGTTTCGACCAATAAAAACGTTCATTACAAATAAGGTTAAACCTCGCTTTTATGTCCCCACAATTTACGTTTTCCCACCATTAATGACTTTTCCTTCAAGTCCTAATAATTTTCATATGTCCACAAATAACATCTTCCCTTTATTTACGCTAGCAAATTTTTGAATGGTTCGCCATTTGCATTTTACGAGACAATTTTGCCTTGATTGTCCTCCTGGTTGCATAACTGGTGGATGGACTCAACCCTCCATGAAAGACAAAGTAAAAACTCATGCAGTAAGTTACCACTATGAAAGATAAGTAAAATATTCTCAGATGTACCACCAGTTATCGTGACCTCAGTCATCTGTGGAATTGTAATGCCGCGAGAAATCACAGTACACGTACGTAATTTTTGTCCCTATTGTTGTCCGGGTTGCATAACTCGCGGATCGACTGATGCTATCCCATAGGTGATGAAATTTTTTTTTATTTAAGAAGTGTATGCTTTTCAGCATTTGCAGCCTTCTCTTTCTTTTTTGGTTAGGTATTAATACAGATTTTAAAAAATCGTACAGCCAAACTTCATACTCATACATCCTGCGAACAAACCAGTAAAATCATCACGTTCTTCTCAACCTCGATTCTTAAGTAATATTACAGTTTCTCACACCTTCTTTTCTCATAATGTTTACCCTAACTTACTAGCATGGCTGGACTCCTGGTCCCAGTTCATCCTTATCTATGTCCTTCTCCTCTTCTATTCCCAAGTTCCCTTGCCTATTGTTAGTGCCATGCTGTTCTTGTCTTGTATTCATTACCCATTAGCCATTATCTCTTGTAAGTTCTATCAGCAGCTCTCCTGACTTAACACTAATGCACAGTATCGTATTCCACTTCTTGCTGCTGAATAACCTTCTAACGTTTGAGTACAGGGCGCCTATTTCTCCCTCTCTCTGGAACCTCTCAACCTATTTACATTGACCTTTTGGCCACTTTTCTCTCACACTCTTCAAACCCCTCCTAAGTCTATTGCTTGTTTCCTTAAATTTTATTTCGCCTTGCTGTGTTTAAATCTTTCTATTTCCATCATCCCTCAATTTCCTCCATAGTTTGTGCCAACGCCCAATCTGTCTTGACCACTCTTGTGTCTACTGCACCATACTGCTTGCTTTTCTGCTTCTTTCCTTATACACCTGTAAACTAATTCCTGATATTCTCTCCGATTTACAACTACAATTTTTTCACACTGTTCCTAATCTTGGCCCAACCATATGTAATCTAGTTAATATATTTCCCCGTGTCCCCTTGCATACAACGCAATACAATGTTTAACACATGAGGAATTGTCTCCTGCAAGCAGCTCGTCTAACGCTGTGAATGAGTCTTGAAGACGTGACAATATTGGAAAAAAGATATTGTTTTTAAACATGCAATTCAGTATCAGTTTAATAACTTTTTGGAAACATGTCATCGCTATGCCTCCTAGAACTTTCACATGCTTTCATTTCATGCAAAAAATTTTTTGTATCATGTTTATTACTTACCTATGTTAGCTCTTCAAATCTTATTTGTATTATTGCAATAAAGAGTTGTATTTTAAAACTATTCTTAAATTTGTTTTTCATTGAATGCAGCTGCTAAAACTTTTCTTTTCTGTTATTATCAACTTTATATGCAGGATTCGAGAGATTTGAGAACCTCTTAGGATTCGGGTTCGGATTCCAGAAAATTTAGGATTCATCCCACCTCTAGTTAACATCATTGTTTTTCTTGGAATAGCCAACTGTTAAATTATTGAAGTGTAAATATGTAACAAAATTTTAATATGTCAATTTCCACTCTTTAACTACAGATTTCAGTTAATCTATAATTGGGTATTTTCCTGAATTTATGTTTTATTAGCGAAAAATACATTAATTCATACGTATCCATGAATTTCTACCTCGAAGAACTAATTGTGCAATTATAAAAAATATACTTTTTTCAAAACCTCTTTCTATGTGTAGTTACATAAAAAGTATTAAATTGTTATTAATTTTTTGTTGAATTGATTAGTGTTAATTCTTCAAATTAAATCATGAAGTTCCTCAAAATGAATCTAGTAACATTTTCTTATGATGAATTTCTATTTCTAGTGCCTGGACAATTTTACCAAACTGCATCTCCAGCGTTTGCTGCCTCACCACAGCTCTATACCTCTGGGACTGTAGTTGCCAGCTCATGTTGCGGTATCCTTTCTTCATCAACATTGTCTTCATCCATGGCATCCTCCTCTCCCTTGCTCTCATCCACAACCTCAACAGCTACAACTTCTGCTGTTCATGAGCGAGGCTCCCTCCCATCTGTCGAAGCTTCTAGCACCCACGTAAGTCATGACTTACCTGCCTCAGACATATCACTACTGCAGGTTCCATTGTCTCATGCCTCCACGTCTTTGACACCCTCTGCCTCGTTGACGGCGACTCCACTCCCATCCCGATCACCTTCAACCAACCTCCTGTCCTCGTCTCACCCCTACAATGTGGCAACTGGTCAGCAGCAGCAGCAACATTTTGTCCAGACATCAGTCGAACCATCAGTTGTATTGATCAGCACAGGGCCAGCTGTCTCTGTTGGGACTGGGATTACAAGTGGTGGGCCTAATGCTGGGACATATGGTATTTTTGAGGTGCCAACTTCCGTGATACATGTCAGGGTCAGTCAAGGCTATGTGGGCACTGGTCAGAATGAATCAGGTATGGCTCCTGGTTGTCCAGAGGTCATGCCCATGGCACCACCATCAACTCCAGCATCACCCTTTCGAGTGGGAGCTTCTGGGACAACAAGTGCCACGGCATGGCCTGGTGTGACACCTGAAAAAGCTACTCAGACCACCCCCTCACTTGATTACATGTCAGTAGATGCTGGAGATGGGGTCGATGGTGAAGAATTTAAAATCCACTCAGAGTCCAATTGCAAACTGGAAGACCATGCAAGGTGTGTCAGGGCATCGATTGCTGAGGAGGTATCATATCCTTACCCTGGGGAATGTATCCCAGGTAGGGATCACCATGGTCCCAATGTGCAAATGCAACCTCAGGAAATGTCTCAAGGAACATGGAATGTTGAAACTGTGAACAAGGAAGATTCTGCATTAGTTACCAGTATTGAAAATTCTGATGGAAAAGCTCAACCTGAGTCTGCTGCACTATTGATGCAGCAGCAAGAATTAAGGCAGCAGATAGCACATGGAGAGAAGGTGGTTCAGCCTTGTGCCACAGCATTTCATGGTGCCACATGTGAAGTGAAGGAGACCTTGTCAACACGCTTCATTCAGGAAGGCCAGCAATCTCAGGCCATTTATCAAGCTGAGATGCTATCGAAAACCACTCAGAAGGGAGAAATTGGCCAAGTTGCCCAGAATATTGCTCAGGAGTACCAGCAGATTGCCAGCAAAATCATCCAGGATTCTATCCAGGTACAGCAAACGTTTCAGTATGAAACATATCAGATGCAGAGCATATCTCAACAGGAAATGAGCGTACAGCAGCAGCTTCAGGGTGGGATGAGTGGCCAACCACATTTCACTCCGATCTATCAGCAAGATGTGATATCTCAAGTCACTGGTGACCAGTGTAGAATGCATCCAATAGCCACAAACATCACATTTATGTCTGGGCAGCAGATAAACCCCAACACCATGCCTCAGGTGATGGCCACTCACCTCACCATGGAACAACAGCAAAATTATCTTGCTCAGGGTCAGGGTAATGTTTTGCCTGACAATAGAGGGATGCAACCACCTATGCAGCCAGAGTTTCACCCTCATCCTCAGCCTGAGATGAAACAGGAAACACTCTCTCAGGTCGTACCTCAGCCTCAGTTATCTCAAGAAGGCCAAGCATTGCATCATGCTCTTCCACAAGAAGTTCAGCCTGTTGCATCACCGCAAGTTTTAATGCAGATGCAACAGGCAGCTGAGCATCTAGTTCAGCAGCAACAACAACAGCAGCAGCAACAACAACAGCAGCAGCAACAACAACAACAGCAGCAGCAACAACAACAACTGCAGCAACAACAACTGCAGCAGCAACAACTGCAGCAGCAACAACAACTGCAGCAGCAGCAGCAAATGCAGCAGCAACAACAACAGCAGCAACAACAACAGCAGCAACAACAACATCAACAACAACAACAGCAACAACAACAGCAGTCAAGCACCCCTTCCTCTGTTCACTGTTCACCAATGAGGAGACCCGTTCCTGCTCACCTTCAGGTACTTAACCAATCTTCTAGCCGACTGCAATCATGTTTTTCAATGAGCTAGTCTGCGTCACTTTGCATTATGCATGTGGATAAAGGAAGCTTATTTCTGTTGACTGCCACACAATGTGGTACAAGGGTTTTGGAAAATGTTGGCATCGTGGTAAAAGAAAACTTGTCTTTTTGGTGTGCTTTCTTCAGGTCCCTGTTGCTTTTAGAGAGAATGTTCAATTAGTTCAGTCATTAAGGCATATATTGGAGAAATGTTTTCATCCTAGCCCAATATGGTGTTGAGATTTTTGTCATGTTCTTTGTTAATCTCTTTGTAATGTATATTATGAAGGAATTGGGAAATTGGAATCATACTTAGAACAATACTGCGGTATATCTTACTTGACTTATGTACACTTTTGCCACGGCGATTCTTAGCATATTTTTTATTCACATCTTATGGTTCCATTTCTTATTGTTTATTTTAATCCTTTTCTTGTGACTGAAATTTTGAATGCATAGCAATGAATTACCATTTGATAGAATTCATTTAGTTTCTTGAAGATGAGAAATATATTTAAACGTTTTTTTCTGAGTTTTCATGCCCATAGAAGCCATAATTTTCCACCTACAACACTGTTATATTGTCTTAATACAATTTATCAAGAAAGTGAAATGAAAGGTTTAAAATTTTACAATATGTTTCATTTTAAATACTCCAGTTTGTGATGCAAAAGCTACTTAGTAATGTATCTCAAAGCATTTTTCAGCATGCTATTATGAAAAATTTTCTCTTTATTTATGCTGATATTTATAAATACCACTGTAATTAGTGATTAGGGACAAATCAAACAGTATAAAATTAGTTAGTTGTAGATTGTAGTGAGTTCAGACAAAAAGGCATGACTACATTATCTTCTTGCTTAGTTCTGTTACTTGGTGTCTGTTTGGTATTGGTATTTGAAGTAAATGATAAACACCCTCAATCTTTCAGCTAAGAACATTCTCTTTTTTCACTATGGCGGTATTTTGTATTTTTTGCATGGCTGACCATTTAGATATAAGTGTTATTCATGATAGCTTTTTACGCTTTTATCTCACTGTGATTCACTTCTTAAAATTAATTTGCCACAAGTATATGATGTTTTCTTGACTGTGATAATGCAGTTAAGCCTGCTAATACCGGTTTTTAACGAAGTTAAGACTATTAAGACTACTACAAAAATCCTCATGTTACCATGTTTAGAATCCCACTTACGAAGAGTGTATTTTTTGGTGGTGCATTGTTAACTACAAATGATGAAGTGCTACACTGAAAAAATGATTTTCTTAAATCGAGTGGTGCCCTCTTGATTTAAGAGTAGTCTCACTAAAATAGGTGCCCAGGATATTTTCTTAATTTAAGAGGGGATCCCACTAGTTTGGTAGCCACAAGAAAAGTATTCTTAAATTAAGAATAATCTCTTAACATCGAATAGTGTCCCGTATTCCTAAATTAAGAATACCCTCTTTAGAGATAAGTATAATTTATGCTTATATTAAGAATACTTTCTTGATATTTTAAGAATTTTATCCTCTTTAACTAAGAATATTGAGATATGGTGAAATAAGCCCTGCAATTTTTAATCGGGTAAAATGTGTTTATTGCATAAAAACAACAATTTCAGCACAAGTTTGAAATGGCCATGGAACAATAATGTCCATGTTTAAAGTAACATATACCTTCCCACTCTAGGGAATGCCGGAAAACTTATTAGGTACTTTGATGACACAAGAAGCAATTGTTCAGTTGCCACTCCATGATAAAAGCTCATTTAACTCAACTTCACTTCTTTGCATTTTTTTTCGCCTAATTTTAAGACGAATGAGAATTAAAGAAAAAAATATTTTTTTTGGAGGCACAGTGTTTTCTTGTTTCGATTACCTCATTGGTCAATTTAATTTCTTGTAAAATATCAGTTTAATGTTAACGATGTAAGTATACATGCATTTAAATATATGTATGTATAATATTTTTTTGTACTGCATTTCCACCAATATAGTGTAATTACTTACCTATATATTGTAATTCACATCTAGTAACCAGTGCAATATATGTAATTATGTACTTTGAAAAAATCTAATGTTGATGAAATTCCTATGCATCAAAATTTTGCCATAAGTTGGTAAAAAATATTGAAACAAACTCGATTATTATTAATGAATCCTGAGCTCAGTAGTTTTCCCATTTTTTTCAAACTAGCCGCCCGGTCATTTGCAATTACATATATTCATAGAAACAACCCCTCCAGACTCCTAAACCCCTGTCAAACGACCACCCCTTTCAAAGACCATTTTCAAGCGGAACCATCGGTGGTCGCCTAATACAGGTTTTACTGTACTTGAAAAATAATTACGATGTACACTCAATGACTCACGATTATCGCTCCAGCCACCTTAATGGATAATGTTGATTTTCAAATAAATTGGTGATAGAAGTGAAAAATTAAAATATAAATTTTATTATTACTCCTTTTCATAGAAATCTGAGGGTGAACTTAAACGTTTGACTGATAGTATACCTCTTTTACAATATTTGTTAAGAATGTAATTCAGTAGAATTTGCTACTTGGTGACAGTTACTAAATAAGAAGAAAAACATTATGCAAAAGTTTGCTTCTTCTTATGCCTATTTTGTAGGTGAAACAGGTCTCTTATAACAATTAACCATGAAGAGAATCATAGATGAACAGCAGAAGCTATGAGGTCCCCACACCACCATATCTGATGCCCTTCACTCTCAGTCGATTGACCTTGATGCTACAATGGCTCTCACTAAGCTATCCTTTGAGCTGTCACGGCATTACCTCTGTGTGGGCCACCTAATTTGTTTGGTTGAAATAATGTTGAACTACACAATGGTACATACTGCTGCAAAAGATGTTGAAAAAAGCATTGTCAGGGTGGCGATCGTCAGGGAAAACTGGGAAAACCTGGAATTGTCAGGGAATTTTGTAAATCTGGAAAAGTCAGGGAATAGTCAGGGAATTCTCGTAACAGTCAGGGAGAAACTGGGATAGGAAATTCTCGTTATTTTTCTGCCATTACGTTTACCGCTTTCCCGCCCTTTATTTCACCAAAATATTTCACCAACTAAAACTAATGTCTGTCGCCGAAGTGCATAGAATATTCCCTGTCACTTCGTTGAACATTCAGTTGTGAATCTTAGTTATTTACCTGTGAATCAGTCATACGATTCATCTCTTTTGTATATCCTTAATGCGATATTTGCGTAGTAGGTAGCGTTATAATTCATGATCACCATGTATTCCACTCATCATAAGGAATCCGAGGCTATGTTGTTCGGACGATTTTACAACTTTTTTTTTAACTTCCGAGAGACAGGTCAAAGAGGTCGTTGCAGCACACTAGCTTATAGTAAATACGTGCTTGCAGTTCTAAAAATACGAGACGATGATTATTAAAACGATAATACAAGTACGATCACGCGTGTAAACAAAATCTTTTATAGATCATCTTCGATTCCCGTACCCCCCTTCGCGAGGCAGTAAGAAGTGTCCTCCTCCCCTCCCCTCCTTTCACGCTCGACGTAATTATTGAATGGTACCCTTAGCTCCATCTCGAAGCAATTTGGTCAGGTCACAAACCACCTCAAATATGATTGATATTCCTGAACATGATGCTGCCGTTGCTAATTGCCTCCTGTTTTCGCTCACAGTGACGCGATTACGTTTTGTTTGTTTATACAAATATTTTTACATTTTTCGTTCCCTCTTACAATCAAGGGGTTACAACCACGTTAATCAAATTGTTATTCGCTTCTAAACGTCACTCGTGCCATCAGATTTTGATCCAGTCTAACAACTTGGGCTTGGTTTGTATTTTTCGGGCAACCTGTGCCGGAGTCCGACAGTAAATTCCTCATTAACTTTCCCTTCGATGACTTTTCTGTAATCTTAAACTTCCCAGAGCTACCACGACACGCTACCTCTTCCTTGAAGAATTAGACATTGTCAATTTGTAATTTTACCGAAGGAAACACACGGCCATGGAAATACGATACGCGGCTGCGTGCCCGTGGCCGCGAAAAATGTATTATAAGTGTGTATAATTTGTGTTAGGGCTTAACTTGTGAAGTTTTAATTTGTTTTTTCATTCTTACAGCTTTTAATGTATTGATTTCAGCTTTTAACATTTTCTGAGTTTTAACGAAAATTTAATTCAGCAGAAATAAAATATTCCGATAATAGCAGACCTTTTGGCGATCGGTCAGGGAAATTGGTAAGGTCATCAGGGAAAAGTCAGGGAATAGTCAGGGAATTTGAAAATTGGATATCAGTAGCCACCCTGATTGTGCTCATGCAAACTTGGTATCATATTTGTGCATGGCATTGGTGATTATTGTAATTAATGATGATAGTGGGACCTCCATTCTGTCCCTCCTGCCTGCAGCAAATGCTGGAGAGCTATGTTAAACCAGTTAATCGAATGTTAACTGCTATATTTCAGCAATGAGCATCAAAACCAGGCTCAGAAAAACTGGCTGGAATTTGATGAAATTTGGTATTATAATCATTACAAATTTATTACAAAGTAAATGTTTGGTCCCCTTAACTTCGTTATAAATGGGCTTAACTGTATTTTTCTTGAATCTGAAATGTTACAGTTTCATGTGGCTTTATTAAGTGTAAAATGTTTTATCTCTACTGTTCCACCATCAAAAGTTTTATCCGTTGTATTAAAAATTTTCTTCAGTTTTCTCTACTATTTTTCATTTGTTTCAAGATATATCCTATGAAGATAAAGTGTATGATTACTTAAGAGAAAATAATTTTGTGATATGTTTACCACTAGTTAAGCAGGGAATTGAAGTGTGAGTAATTATTGCATTTCCCACCCCATAAAATGCACCATGACGTTTCAGGCTGAGTTCAAAATATAAAAAAATAATAATCAGCATCTGTTTATGCTAACATTTTTTGGGAAGAAAATGGGATTGTTCATTTCAAGCAGTAGTAGCTGTGATAAAGTAACAAATGAAAGGATACAGGTTTTATTTGCTGCTGTATTCTGTGTTAAAAGCAGATAAAGTAGAAAGGGTACACATAACCAGATGCTTACAAATAATTCTTGGATCATAAGTTGTAGCCTGTAGTTAAAATGCATTTCAGAGCAAAAAAATGTGCATAATGTGTTAGGAAGTATAGTAATGTTGTTCCTTACTGTGAGTGAAAAAAATATGAAATTTTATTTATATTTTTTATAAATTTTCTAGGATTTTGTTTGTCAAATTATTAAAGCATTAAATAGCATTCCGTGAGGCAGGACTTTGAATAAATAGTTTAACCATTAGTGCCACTGTTCTTACACCACTGATTACTAGTTAATCCAGCTGATTGATTACATGTCATTGATTCTGTGTGTGGAATATGGTGTTAAAACCTAGCCAATTGGTTGAAGAAATATCCATGCCTGAAATCGTCGTCTAAAAAGTACAGATGTGATTTTGAAAAGTGTTACTCTTATCTCCTAGGAAATGGTACATTACTGATCTAGTTGTGTTTTGGCAAAAATCATAGCCCGTTGCCAACTTGTATGTTTGTGGTAGCAATTGTTGTTGTCTTTAAATGGAATTATTAAAATCTTCAGTTCATAAGACATTCTGTTTAGTGCATGAATATCATGTCGAATAGTGTTTGACAGTGTGTAGAATGTGTACATCTCATGTTCATTGCCTGTATCATGTTATCATATGTCATTTATATTCTATATCAATTGTATTTGTTTTGTGCATGTTTTGTTTTGTCTCAAAAGTCATCACTCAATCCAAATGTAATAATCCATGAGATGCAAGTAATTTAATGATTCTTTGACTTAGGTAGAGTATATGTATTTAGCTATTTTACTTTCATGCTGTCAGCATGAAGAACTTCTGTGTCATGTAAAGAGTGATTATTGTTAAAAGTTATTCAATGGCTATTCGAAGATATTGTCCGGCACTGTACACTGTTACATGCAGTGACCAGGTTCTGCTGTGATTAAATCTTCTCCTAATTGTCTCTCAAAAGTATTAGGAAATGAGATAATTTTGGGTAGGATTATTTGGTGAGCTGGGTAGTACAAAGATTTAATAGCATATCAGTCAGAACTTGATCATTGCATACGTGATTTTTCTAGAATCCCATTACATTAAATGATATTCAAAATCTAGCATCTAGTAGTTGATTACTTTGGCCTCAATCAGAATTAATGGTTTTGAACCGGGAGATATTTTTAATCCACTCGCAAAGAGTGGGAAAGCAATGATTTTAGACTTACGTGGAGGGGTATGTGCAACTTTTTTCACTTAACTATTCTCAACTTATCTTAATCTTTAAGTATTTGACTACAAAAACGTATTATAATTTGTGGATGTAATATTTCACTTATTTCTTTATCATGAGTGTCTATTTCTAGCAAAATCAATTTAACTCCATTTTCATGCAATTGATTCTATTTGTGGTGTATATTTTTTTTCTCTCTGCGATTTACTCCTTCTGTTTTCATGTCTTAAACCCTTGTGTGTGTGTTAACTTTTAATCTGGCACCATATTGGACATTATAAATATTTCAGTCTTAAAAGCAATAGATCTCTAATATATCAGTAAATAGTTATTGCTTCCAGAAATAGTGATGCTGGATTTACAAAAACATGTTCAGAATAAAAACTTATGAAATTACATTACAAAAAATGATTTTTTGAAATGATGATAAGAGCTGATTACTCAATTGTTCCAAATTTAAACTGAAAAGTACAGTGAATTGAAAATTAATTGACCAGCAGAATGATATGGAATCAGGCTTTTTCTTTGGCTCAAATTACTGTCGTGGAAAAAAGTCATGACACTCGAGTTTACAAGTCAATGACAGTTGTACGCGTAGTCCCACATGAAAACAAGTTATATCAAAATTTAGCAAATTGAATTCTGCGTTTAACTATCGAAAGTGAAAATTTTTATTTTAACTTGGTAAAAGTTTATTGTCTGCGAAACAAAAAAAGTGCCGGTTTTTTCTCCGTTTTAAACGGAATGCTCACTTTAAAAATTCATAACTTTAAAAGTATTCATTGGATCGTAACCAAACTTTAATACGTCATAAAGGAACCTGTTTTTAAGGTATGTACAAAGTTTTAAGATAATCGAAGTTGAAATAAAATTGTTCTTGTAAATTTTGTGAAACAACTTTTTCTCAGTACTGCGTGGTCATATCGATACGAATCTTGTCCTGTCATGGAGCTTATGGTAATACAAGGCTAATCGGTTCTCGATATTTAGAATTTATGTAGTTGTTTATTTTATGTGCGCTTACATTTAATTCGGTGTTTCCAATAACGAGAGGAATGGAGCGAGCGAGAGGAGACGGGCGCATGGCCATGGAATTCCGTGCGACGTTGCCGCGTTCGGCACCATCCCCGCGCTCCATGTGTAGAATCAATACATTTTTGTTGCGTTGTAACTTAAAAAGATAGGATTCTGATCTTTCGAAAGAAAATACACCCCTTTCCATCACCTTTTCTCATGAGGGCTTTGGCCCTCCAATGGCAGGTTTAAAATTGGGTTGCTAGCTAATAAGCTGTTGTCTTTATATTACACTGTAGTATTTACAAACTATAACTGAATTTTTAAATATTTATTAACGATTACAAATAGATATTATGAGTACTTCATTCTCAATCGTCCACATAGTCACTGTCCGATGAATCAGATGAACATTCATTTAAATTTATAACTACAGGATCATTAACTGGTATGTCTTCTGTTAGTCCATCCTTTTCCCAGTAGTGTTTTTCTATTTTATTTGTGTGTTCTATACATTTTTTCCATAGATCTGAAGTTACGGATCTCAAGGCTTCTTCACACAAACTTTGCATTACGTCCATTGATCTTCCCTTTTCCGCATGGTTAGCCATGTTAACTTTGTCAACTTTATTCTTTACGTATGCCCAAATTAGCTCTATTGGGTTAAGCTCACAGTGAGCAACTGGCATCCAGACGAGTTCGACGTCAGGACGAACACGCTTGACGATCTGCTCCAACTTCTTTTCAGGTGTTTTGAAGTATGCCCTGGCGTGAACAATTAGCTCTGCTTTGGTCATGGCTTCATACCTTAGGATACCGTCAGGGAGAGAAATACCTCTGGATGTTAGCCACGTTATAATTTGATCCTTCCTATAAGACATTGATGGGTTTTCAGTCGCAGGATCCACCATTGTATGGTATGGTGCCTGATCGATGACAATTGCTGACTTTTCAGGTAAAACTGTTAACACTCTTTCAAACCATTCTTGATAATGTGAAGAGTTCATTTCATGGTGATAGTCACCGGTATTTTTCTTCCCAATGAAACAAAGTTCTCCTCAAGGCAAACATCCGTCCACACTGCCAATATGGATGATTATCACACGTTTTCTTGCTCCTGACGGTGTCTTAAAACCTCCCCACCACCCGTAAATCTGCTGAATGTATCCTCTATATCGGTCATAGTTATCAAAGCTGTTGTTGAGTCCATCTATAACATTTTCTTGCCATCCGTATTTCATTGTGTGATTCTGACCGCACCAAGTTTCATCGGTTAAAAAAATCTTGTATCCATCGGCACGCAGTTTATTAAGGGTCCTTAAATATGTATGACGTGAAGCAGCGCTAATTTTGATCGCATAATATTGCGAATGAATTTCATGCGAGATTTCCGTATTACACGACGCATGAACTTCATGCGCATGATTTCATTTGCATGATCATTCGCTGAGTAAAACGGCCTTCATATCCAACTCCTCTGACTCCATAAAGGTTGGAAAGAACAATCCGCTTTTCGGCCGCTGTTCCTCCATCCAACTGGGGTGGAGGGGGGTGTTATCTCCGAGAGGTAACCTGACACTGCTGTGGGAACCCACACGATCGCTCAGAGACAGAACCGATGTGGCGTTTTGTAAACAAGAGGGGTGGAACCCCTTAGAGCAGGAGAGGGGGTAGACCGCCAAAGGAAGAAATCTTTGCTAGGAACTAGGATTTTACACATGGAGCGCGGGGATGGTGCCGAACGCGGCAACGTCGCACGGAATTCCATGGCCATGCGCCCGTCTCCTCTCGCTCGCTCCATTCCTCTCGTTATTGGAAACACCGAATTAAATGTAAGCGCACATAAAATAAACAACTACATAAATTCTAAATATCGAGAACCGATTAGCCTTGTATTACCATAAGCTCCATGACAGGACAAGATTCGTATCGATATGACCACGCAGTACTGAGAAAAAGTTGTTTCACAAAATTTACAAGAACAATTTTATTTCAACTTCGATTATCTTAAAACTTTGTACATACCTTAAAAACAGGTTCCTTTATGACGTATTAAAGTTTGGTTACGATCCAATGAATACTTTTAAAGTTATGAATTTTTAAAGTGAGCATTCCGTTTAAAACGGAGAAAAAACCGGCACTTTTTTTGTTTCGCAGACAATAAACTTTTACCAAGTTAAAATAAAAATTTTCACTTTCGATAGTTAAACGCAGAATTAAATTTGCTAAATTTTGATATAACTTGTTTTCATGTGGGACTACGCGTACAACTGTCATTGACTTGTAAACTCGAGTGTCATGACTTTTTTCCACGACAGTAGGTGTGCATTTTATAAGTTTTCTGTTCAGAAGCTCTGCTTTTGTTTCATAATCAGATGACTAATAGAAGGAGCAGATGTTTTCTTACATACTGTTGTTCGATTGAGGGCTTCTAATCAGTAGTATCTACAGTTTTTTCATCATTAATATTTTTAGGTTTCGTGCATTTGTTGAATATAATGTCTCTTTCCTAGAATACCAAGAGATTATTAATTCCCCTATAAATGCTTTCCTCATAAATTTCCCTCTTGATATAAAAAGTGATCTTCACTAGCAATGTCTTTGTTCTCTGAATTTCTCACATCATTATTTCTTACATTGTGCAAGGAAAGCTTTACCATCCCTGAAACTAGTTTATGCCAGCCATGTGTCAAGAGAGAGGATCTTGATAAGTTGAAGTTATATTACAGTTTCGACATTTTTTTAAGGATTTGCATAATCTGAAACAGTCATTGCCCTTGTTCAAAACTTCCAAGTGGTTTTTCCGGGTAGTAATCCATGATTAAATACTGGACCTGTGGTGAGCAGCAAAATGGGTAGTAGTCAAAGATGCTGGGCTTACAGCAGTGCAAAGTAGACTACATTAATTGCTCCAAACAACCACTGCAATTTTATCTTGCGAGGTCTTTGATTTGTTTTGTTATTCCTTAGGAATGAATATTGGCAGCCTATGAGTTGCTTATCACTGGGAATCAGACTGCTTTGAATCATTGTAATTAATTAATTTGAAGCAAAGTATATTAAAGAAATGAGCGGACACTACTACCCAAAACCCATGCCCGTCTTTTTCCAACATCCCTGTACCCCATCTTACATCAACACCAGTTCATACTCTTTCATGTTGATATTCTAAATCTTTTCAAGATATTTTTGATTGCTCGGATTGAAAATAGGCCGCAAGTCCTTTGGGATCTCTGTGGAACTTTTGATGAGCTGTTGAATCGATAAACTAACTACTAGGTAATTGTTGTTCCATTATTCTGGTTGTCAAAGATTATGGTGACACTAAGATCCTTGATACTTTCCATACTATTAGGAGCAGCTGGTTTAGTATTTGATTTTTAATTTTATTTTCAATATGTAGATATGTTGCAGATCGTGTCATATAGTTTTGATGTGCATTTTGAGTGACTTCATATTACACTATCATAAAGTTTGCTCATGTGTAGTTTTTTGTACCATGTTTTATATGTGTACTTCGTCATTAAGATAACCTGTGTTTTGAATGAAAAATATGTACTTCTGTTATCCTTTGTAAGATCTGAAGTTTTATGGTTACTGTGTAATTGATTGACTGAATATGTTTGTGTAGTTTATTCATTGACAATGTACTTAGTGTTTGATTTATTATCTCATGCATCACCTGCTGTAGTTGCACAGCTTTTGGTTTTGACAGGTGGAGGGAAGCATGTTTTTTTTTGGTACAAATGTAATATTTTGTTCTTATTTCATCTAGTTTTGTTGCATTTATGGCTCTCTATAATATGAGCTATGTGAGGAAATTTTCAGTAATAGTAGATGCAACTTTTTGCCTCGGATTGAATGATTTCAATAGTCATTAGCCAGCATGTAGAAATATTAAAAAGTATAAGGCCATTCATAGTAAGTTATGCATCTATATTGCATAGGTTATCATATAATTTTGCTCCCATCATTAATTTTTAATTTTGACTTGTTTAATTCTTTGAGCACTTTAAAATTCAGTATTGGGCAAAGCAAATCCTTGCATGTGCTGAAATTGAGTACATCACTCATTAAAACTTTGCATTGCAAATTATTTAATAAATTTTGAAGTGATAATGACCTCTCTAATGGATGGGTTCTCCCAATTACAATACTAATATTAGTAATAATATATAATGTTATAGAGAAGTAAATTAAAAACGTTGCAATGGATATGTTTGTCTATGGCCGTAAAATGGGAGCATTAATGAGGTGAAGAAAGATGCAAAATGTAATTGTTGCAATTATGTCCATTTCACTAGTAGAATTATGCTAAATCATTTGTCTTGGAAGTAACTTTTCTTCATCACATTTGTGGAACTAAAATGCAGTATTTATTTCTTTATGCATATGATTTTGCTAAAATAAGGAGTGTTTCTATATAATCATTTTCTACTTGTGAGTCCTAAGAATAAAAACCATCCTTAAGTGAAGATAATGATACCATGTCAAGAACATATGTGGTACATGGAGATGGACCATGAGGCTTCATTCACAAAAATTACATGTTCAGTTATATGACAATAGAGAAGTAAAGTCATGTTGAAAAAAACCACTTGGTACTTTTCCGTAATTGTATATATATTCTGGCCATTTTTTGTTATATTTTATGTAATCTTCAGAGTGGACTGGTCTCCATGTATCATCTCTTGAAGATGCTGTCAAAGAACATCATTACTGGTAGCTTTTAAGTAAAATTACAGAAAAGTACCTAGTGGTTTTCTTTTAGTATGGTCATGAACTTCCACTGTGTTAACAGGCCTTTAGAGAAGTGATGTTTCTAGTTCTAGAAAAATGCTCCCCTCTTAAATACTTCTATCTTGATCTTGAGAATAGGATAGTCGTACTGAGCAGTAAGAATTCAATTTTCCATTTTAGTCACATAATTATTGCTGAAAGAATTTATGTAAGGTCTGAGTAAACTTAAGCATGTCCATTTTTAATACTTTTGGCATGGTTGTTGGATACCACTGATTTCATGTTTTTACAATTGATCTCTCGTAGTTGATTTAGTACAAATCTTGTGATGGAATATTGCATTTATCATATTTAGCATCTGTCCTCAGTATGTTTATGTAGTTTTAACTTCCAAATATAACATTCCATTTTACTTGGTCATTTTTCCCATAGTTCATATTTATTCTGTGAATTATTTAAAATATTTTTTTTTTACTTTTTTAAACATAATTTTTTCCCACCATTTCAACAGCCACTTGACATTACAAGTGCTCAGAATTACCAGCAGCACCAGCTTCAAGCTCAACTTCAGAGCAGTGTGGCTGGTATGAGCACACCAAGTTCAGCAGCTTCCACCAGTTCAGTGCCTGCGCCCTTACCAATGGCTTCTGGTGCTCAGGAAACAGAAATGATAACTGAAGGAGGGTTATTAAATAATGATGGGTAAGCATGCAATCTTTTTGGGAGTCCTTTTGAGACCCTTCCTCTTTCTGGAGTCCTAATTAGCTTTTGATTATGGTGAGGTTTCCTAAGTCATTATAGTCCAAAGTTCTCTCTGTTTCTATTGCCCTCTTGCCTAAGATACAATTCGAATCCTGTACTTCCAGTCTTGGAGTCAGCAATAAAACCAAGACTTATCTTGGTTTTATTACATGCATACGCTAACCTCTGAAGCAATTTGCCACTAAAATTGAGACACATAAAAGCATTCTGGCTTCATAATTGAGTTTTCAAATATGATTTGGAGTTAGTTGAAGCTGAATTGGGAACTATTGTTAGATTGATGTGTTGGAATGCATTGCATTTCTTGATCATGAATCAAATGTGATGTTACTATTCCTGATGGAATGAAGGACTGATTATGTCATTGTCTACCTGTGGATTGTGATATCTAAATTTATTTTATTGCCCTGCTGCATTACAACTGGATAGTGAGAGGTGGAAATAATGAGTTAATGATGCCATCAGAGTTCTCTGTTTTACGGGCATTCTAAGTTCAGCATTTTATCTTTTTGAGGAAGAGTTATGCCCAAAAAATCGGAACTTATAATATGCCTCACATTCTTAACCAGAATACAGAATTTTCCTTAAAAGGAAATAATCTTGTGCCGACCTATACCTTCTTACTACAATATGTTCCAGTTGAATAATTGAACTTCCAATTTTAATCCAGTTTGTCGATTCCCTTCTCTTAGCTACTACATTCTAAAATTACTTTCCTCACATAACATTCCTATGTATTTATCTTCGTTTATGATTTTATCTTTGCAGTTCCCAGGTTAAGGGTGAAAAAGTTGATCAGGAGCTAACACCAATGACTGAGGATGGGAAACTTGGATCTTTGGGTGATAAGAAATTGGAGAGGAAGAAGCCAAGTGCCAAGAAGCGACGGGTCGCTGGTGCTGGCACCGGTGGTGTTGGGGGCAACGTCTCAGGAGGTGGGGCTGGTGGTGGTGGAGGGACAGGAACTGCTGGTCCTCGACTGACAGTCCTTGGGGTTGGAAATGATGGCACGTCAGTGGAATGTCAGCTGGAAACTGGACGACAAAAGACTGTCACCTTCAAATTTGATATCGAAGACATGGTCCCGGAAGACATTGCTGCAAATCTGGTGAATATATTTTTGGAAACAATTTGCCTAAATCTAATGCTTTTCATTGACTTTCCTATTTAGTATTTGGCAGAATTTTTGGGTTTCCTACATAATTCATTCTCATCACTATTAAAGAATGTTTTTACATACTCACTCATAGTGATCATCATCTGTCATGGTTTTTTTTGGCCATACCTACCTCTATTCGGCATGAATATTTCATTAACCTTGCACTATAAATTATTGATCATTAGTTTTTGAAATTGATTTTGACTGCCTATTTGTAATTATTTTATAATTTATTATCATATTTACTCAAGTATGTTAAAAACTATTGAATATAGTGGTTACTTTCTCTTTGTCACAAGAGCGTTACGTGCACCTGTCCAGAGGTCACCTGCTATGTTCCAAAATAGGCTGAAAATAATTTAATCTGTGAATAAATATTTTTGTTATTTTCCTCTAGGAATCATTAAAAATAAAGGTGGGTTCTCGAATACATCTACCCCTGTGGATCTGCCGAATCCCATAGGATTCGAGGATTCAATATTTTTGATTAGATTCGTGTTATTATTTAACCAAGCTTTTTTTAAACTTTCTTTAGAATTTTACTGCAACCTTCAGGCAACTTCCACAGAGGTAACATTGATTGTGACTGGGTTTCACTTTTTACAGCATATTCAGACCTAAAGTTGCTGTAAAAAGCAAAACCTGGTCACAATAAACGTTATCTCTGTGGAAGTTGCTGATTATTCAAGTTTAGTTATGTTCCGTTTTCACTCAATCACGCCTGAAACCTCAGAATTTGCAACCTTCAATACCACAACTGCATAATTTATCATTTTCATCCTCTCTCTTAAACATGTAAATTTTTGCTGAGTCTAAAGTGTAGGCGGCAATTTTCGTCTGAAAATGTGATTTGAATCTAAAGAAACGTATGAGAAATTTTGTTCACAAACATGTAGGCAGAGATAGTTCTCCATTGCAAGATGGCAAGCACAGTGCAGTTGGTGTTAATACGGGTTACTGGCATGTTATTTTGCAAATAGTGTAGAAAATTATTATGACAGTTAGAGTCGGCAAAATGTAAACAATGTATATTATCTTAGTGAAAAAAATATATTTTATTTATATGAATTATTTTGAAAATGTATCTGAAATATAGTAAACGTTTCAAAGCACTTGAGTTGGTAGCTAGCAAAGTTGGAGATAGTGTGGTGGAATTATGGAGAATTGAGAACTTGGTACATTATGGTTATGTAAGTCTGAGATAAAACTTAAGTGGAAATTTTTGTGAAACAGCATTGTTTGGAGACATTTTACTGTCGGTGAAGACAATAAAGCATATGTAAAATGTGTGCGTTGTGGATCATATATTTTAGGACAGCCACTTAGACAGGACTAGCCACAGTATGACAACTACAGCCTTGAAGAAACCTTTTAAACCACATGCTCATCTGACTGAAAGGTCATCATCATCAGTATTTCAATCCTAGGATTGGTTTACTGCTGCCCTCCATTCCACCCTATTCAGTGTTAATTCCCTCACACCCTGGTATGTTATCTCTTTCATGTCCTTCTTTATTTTTCCTATATACTTGTCCCTTGGTCTTCCTCGCGGGACCTTATCTTCAATCTTTCCTTCTATTCTATTTCTAACTAATGCATTGTGCCTCAAGGTATGTCCAATCCATCTGGTTCTTCTATGTGTTAGGGTTTTCCATATTGTCCTTTCTTCATCTGCTCTTCTGTACACCTCTTCATTCCTCACTTTATCTGTCCTTTTAATCTTCAACATTCTCCTCCAGCACCATGTTTCGAAGGCTTCAATTCTTCATTGGTCTGCTTTCCCGATGTTCCATGTCTCTGATCCATAGAGTGCCATGCTCCATACGAATGTTTTGATTAAGTGAAAGGTAGACAAGGGAAATTGTTGAAAGCTCACCAATCAATATCTGTGAAGAAATTAATTCAGTGGATGTTGATGAACCTTGTGCAAGTTCTTCAATTGCTTTCGCATTGAGTGATTATGTTTGCCCTTCAGATTACCCATATAGCAAAACTAAATTTTGTAGGTAACTTACATAGCTAAAGCATTAAAATGTGATGATAATCAGCAAACATTAAAAGAGGCATTATACTGCTGCCAAAAGTTTAACCCGAGAACCACAGGGGTGAAATGATAACCAAATGTATTGTAGAGTTGATGTGTGTGGGCAGTCAGCAATTCAGTAATTTGGAGGACCAAGGATTTTGTGCTCTAGTTGGTTATCTTGAGCCTTGATTCCTACTTTAAAATATCTCTCCACTTCAGTGATTTCTATCTTGTATGAGGAAGCAAGGCATGAGGTAAAGGCTCTTTTGAACTTTACCAATAGCATGGCAATCACTACAGGATTATGGATTTACACTGCAAATGACAGTTTTTTGAGCATAACTGCACATTTTGTGAATGACATGCATGAACTTAAACATCTTTGCCTTGATGTTGTTCTTTCCCCAGAAGCTTCGCATAATGTTGATAACATAAGGAACTTTTTTATTCAAACCCTAGAAGAATGGAGCATAGCTGAAAAAGTGCCTTTTGTAGTTCATAACAATGGAAGACATATATGTAGTTGCAACTGTCAATAACTCCTCTTATCATGGCATGCCTTGGTTGGCTCATCACTTCCAGCTGACAGTAAAAGACAGGCTTTTAATTCAAAATTCAGCGAATAATCTCGCAAGTTTTGCTTGGTAGATTGTAGGCCATTTCAAGCACTCCTGTCAAGTAACTCGTGCAGATAAACAATGCGAGGAAAAATTGAGCATAGAATTTCATTGAGTCATAGAGAATGAGCCTGCAAATGGAATGCCACTTATTTGATGTTAAATGGATTACTGAAACAAAGGAATGCATGACACTAGCTGCAGTTGAAACTAAATTTCCAACTGAGCTTAAAAAGTCCTAGTGGGATTTAATGGGTGAAGTGCACAGCTGATGAAAATATTCCATGAGACCACAAAGACTGAGTAGTGAACATATTACACCATCAGAAATCATTTCTATTGTGAACAGCGCAGTTGATGGTATTATGAATGGAAACTTCATGCAAGCATCGGGGTTGAAAAATCATGTCTTCTCTGAAAGTAAGAATCAGCGATCTGGAAACCAATGAGGTGTATGCTTCTACTATTCCTGATCCTCGATTAAAGGGAAGTTGTTTCAAATCTACTAGTAGTTTCAACCTGGCCAAATCCAAACTGCTGGAGGGAATGAAGCAAAAAAACAACCATAGAAAATAATAAAGTGGGTATTCTAAAAACTAAGAAACTGCATTGTGGGAAAGAGTAATATCATTTTCACATAATTTTATTTTACTCTTGCATATGTTCAACAATGCGTAGAGTTGTTCTGTAGCCTGGTGATAGTGTTTGAAAGCATTGTATGTGGGCTCATTACTCTAAAATTATGAAGCATTCATCTATATCAAAATGCTTGAAAGAAAAAAATTGAATGTACTTGAGGGAAGGGACTTCTCTTCCTTTTTATTGAGCTTTTGGTATACTGGAAGAATGTAACGGCCTACCCTAACTTAAAAGTGTTACGTAGGCAATTTTATTTACATCCCTTCCACAATGGTTGCATCTGAAAGACTTGAGTACTTCTTGTCTGATAATAATAATAATATTTATTTATCACCGTTGGCAAAATACAATGCATGGCTACGTCAAAAGGTTTGCATATATAAAATGCATATAAAATACAAATTAAACATTAAGAGATACATACACCATATATAAATACACAGCAAGAAATACAGAAAAAGGAAAAATCATACACTACAGACTACACTATCATATGTTTATATGAGAGTCTTCAAAGTATTCTGTAACACTATAGTAGCACCTATTGAGTAGGAGATTTTTTACCCTTAATTTAAACAAAACAGGTGAAGAAACGGCTTTAATTTCATCTGGGATATTATTAAAAATTGCAGAGGCGGAGTGGTAGGGACCATTCAGGCAGAGAGAACTAGAGTATTGCTGAGTGTGTATGTTATTTCTGGAGCGGGTGGAGTAATTGTGGTAAGAGGCGTTGGCAGGAAATTTGTCCCGGTTGGAGTGTATGAAGCAAGCACAGATCAAAATATATAAAGAAGGCAGTGTGAGGATTTTTGCATTTGAAAAAAGAGGTTTGCCTGGGGTTCGTATAGAGACTTGGAACATTGCCTTGATGGCTTGCTTTTGAGCGGAAAAAGCTCTTCTTGAGGCAGTTGAATTTCCCCAGAACAAAATGCCATAGGATAAGTGAGAATGTATTTTAGCGAAATACACCTTTTTCAAAGTATCAGGAGACACAACAGGTGCTAACTTCCTAATCATATAGGTGCCTACCGATAATTTACTGATTATGGCTTGGATATGATGTGACCAATCTAGGGTATCAGAAATGATAAGCCCAAGGAACTTAGTGGTATTTATGTTGTTTCCGTGCAGATTTTTTTTATTGCTGGGAAAGAGAACCACCTTATTGGATCTCTTATGCAGGAATTGCAGAAAGACAGTTTTTTCTTCATTGAGCATGAGGTTATTCATGCTGCACCATTGTTGCATTTCATTGACAGTCACATTACTGAGGTGGATTAGATTTTGGGGACTGTCAGCCGTGATGATGGCAGATGTATCGTCTGCATAGAGAATTGATTTGCTATGGGATAGGTGGTTCGGAAGATCATTGATAAACAATAGGAATAGGAGTGGTCCCAGGAGTGACCCTTGAGGTACCCCACAGGAGAGTTTCATTGGACTGGATTTTACAGTCGAATTGCAACTGGAATAGCAGACAACTTGCATCCTTTCACTAAGATAGGACATAATCCATTTAAGGGGCAAACCAGTGATCCCAAGAGCATTGAGCTTATTTTTTAAAATGTTGTGGTCAATGAGGCCTTACTTAGGTCAAAGAAAATACCAAGGGTGAGAAGTTTGTCATTAAGGCCAAGAAGTATTTCATTAATGAGCTCAAAGGAGGCAGTTGTAGTGGACTTACCACTCCGAAAACCGTGTTGGTTTTCATGGAGTAGTTTCTTTGAAGATAAATATTCATATACACGTGTGAAGAATAATTTTTCCATTAGTTTTGAAAAAACAGAAAGGATTGATATAGGTCTGTAGTTATCAGCATTTTCGCGAGAACCTTTTTTATGAACAGGTATCACACGGGAAGATTTGAGGGTAGTAGGAAAGCATCCAGAGGAAAAGGATGAGTTGATGATATCAGCCAGGGGTAATGCAATGATGGGTGCAACAGCTTTCAAAACTGGCATAGGGATGTCATCCAGGCCTGTAGAAAATTTATTTCCAAAAGAGTTGATAGTTTTTATTATTTCTAACTGATTAGTGGGAAAAAGGAACATAGATTGATGGAAGTGCTTTTGAAGTTGGTTTGGTGTGTTTACTTTTGTTGGGAGTTTCGTGGCAACATTACAGAAGTGAGTGTTAAACAAGTCGGCAATCGCTTCTGGCTCCGAGACTCTGATGCCACCAAAGCTGATAGAGGGAGGATTTTTGATTTCTACAGTAGAGGCAGTGGTAAGATGTCTTATGACATTCCATGTAGATTTAATAATATTGCTGGAATTTTTAATAGTTTGTTCAATTTTATGTTTCCTGGTGTTGTTTATGAGTGTTCTGAAATTCTTATGAGCTAATTGATATGTTTTACGGAGATTAGGATCAGTGAATTTACTTTTAAGATGAAGTTCCCGGATATTTTTAGATAGGGCAATAATTTCAGGTGAGATAATCTTAAAATTTCCATTTGCCACACCTAGTTTAACTTTTTTGTGGGGAAAAGAAGCATTGAAATACACGATAAAAACATTGATAAAAGCACTAAATTTGGCATCACAGTTGGCAGCAGAGACAACATCCTCCCAAGATTCTTGCTCCAGTGAGGTAGCAAATTCCATCATGGAGTTCTTACAGAAAATTCTCTTAGTGACCAAGCGATTGGGAGGTATGGAGATGAAAGTGTCAAACTCCACATGCACACAGAGGCCAAAGTGGTCAGACAGGCCAGTATTTACATTTTCACACTTTAGCTTAGAGGCTGGGATGTTCGTGATAAAATAATCAAGGAGGGACTGACAATTTGCAGTAACTCTAGTAGGATCAGAATTTACAACCTGAAGCCCAAAGGAGGAAAGCAAATTCATGAGGTCACTCTTCATGATAGAATCTTTTAGAAAATCAACATTTAAATCACCAAATATTACTATACCATTCAGGCTTCTGCCCAGTAGAGACACAAGAACATCATTTATAGTATTCAAAAAGATGCTAAAATTACCACCAGGAGGCCGATAAATGGATAGGATTGCAAAGGTTTGGTTTCTCGCTTTAAGCAAAGCACCAGAGCACTCACAAGTTGATTCCACTGAACAATCCAAGTTCAGGCAGATCATATTAATCTTTGGTTGACAATACAAAGAGACACCGCCACATTTGTGCAATTGCCTACAGTAAGAGGAGATTAGATTAAGACCTTCAATAGCACAGGAAGATATTTCATCCTGGCGTAACCAGTGTTCAGCTAGTGCCAAAACATCAATCCCCAGTTCATTCGTCAGTAATTCTAGTTCAAGGTATTTATTCCTAATACACTGAATGTTGACGAAAAAAAACTTCAAGGTTACATTATTCTCCCTACATTCATTGTTACCATGGTGATGACACTTGTTTACGTAAGAGACTCCTAGTCAGGAGCTGAATGGTGTAGCAGTCAAGCCCTCAGAGGAATCAGTTTGATTGCTATTGACACCATTACTGGGTAAAGATTCAACACTCGTGGCACTTAAATCGGATGAAGATTTGGAGATAACCGAGGGCACCTCAGGCTGGTGGCTCGCTAGTGACTTTTTGGGGGGAAAGTACTTGCCAATAGAAACATCGTCCGGCCATGTTTCACTCTTGAGGAGGACATCCAGTAGACTCATGGGAGCGGTAACCACGAAAGAATTATACATTCTGCTGCAATTTAGAATGGAACACCCGAAGTCACTTGGGGGACTAGAGGTAAGCTTTCTTCTCAGGTAGTTTACTATTACCTCCGGTGTAGTAGATTTATTCACTCGCCCGACGTATAGATTATACGTGTCGGGGCACTCCGGCGAAGGAACACTCCTCACTGACCACTTTATTAGATCCAAAGATGTTACCCTTTCTTTTGGATTTACGCTTATGCGTAATTTTAGTAAAGCCGTCGGCGTCGGTTACGCTAACAGCCTCCTTGGCGGTAGGAACACCCGGACGGTTCTCATTCACTGACAAATCTTTCCTGCCACTGAACTTAGCAGTCGGGGTATCAGAAGATTCATTTATCCGAGGCGGATTTAGAGGTGGTGAATCAGGTTTAGAAACTGGCACGCCATTATGTTCAGATGAATTCACGAGTTGTTTCTGTAGCGTCACTTCACTAATTGATTTTTCGACTTGTTGCATGGTGACCATCAACTTTTCCACCTCAGGAACGGGATTCACTGAAATAGCTTCCGCAAAACTAACTTTTTTGGGGATAGTCGGCTTCTTATGGGCCGCGAAATCAAGCTTCAGAGCTTTAACTTGGATTTCAATTCTTCTATGTCGGACGCCATGTTGGAAAGCCGGTGCTTCCGATAGCGGCAAGAAAAACACTTCCAACTAATAAAATTGAAGTCGCTCAGTATGCGCAAACATTTCATTCAAGCCTGAACATTTATGGTGATAAATATTATCACAAACGTGACACGAAATAACTTTTTCCGCGATTCCAAGACTTAAATTGCACGACGTGCAACTGTGCAAATCCATCACCGCCGCCATCTTCCGGCGAACTATCCGGATATGATATGTGACCAAAGGGTAACAGATTATATCCAGAACAAGTGCGAATGGCAATATTTCAAAATAAAAATTTAATGTCATCACATAAAACTTTCTGAATGTGAAATGTTAACTTTTAAGTATGTTTAATATAACATGTTATTAACTGTATTAATATATTGCCATTAAATATAGTTTGTAACAGTTTTTGACTAAATACGCGACCCATCAAGATTTTAGTGTTCCATGGTTGATTTTGCATATAATAGTGCATGATTATTCTCTGATTCCAACTTTTGTGATTATGCTAACCTGTTGTAAGTATTTTTTTGTAAATTATTCATTGTCTTAATGATTTTATTAGAGATAGGATAGAAATAACTATATCACCAAAAATGATTAATTACTTCTCAATGTGACATTTGGGGAAGAACTAGGAGACTAAATCTGAATTCTGAACCCTGTGATCACAGATAGCTGCCCTAAAAAATTAGGCCCAATAAATAAGTGTTAAATAGTACTTTATTCAAATGTGAAAATTTTTTGTATTCATTGTTTTTTAATTTTTTTGTTACATATGTTATGTTTAACATTTTTTGCTTATTATTATTGCTTATGCATCCTGCAAAATGTATATTCTTCTGTAGTGAAACAATTTTCATGCTCCAAAATCTGTCATTGTCATCCAGTTTTGCTCTGAAATAAGGTTTTTTCTGGGACTAAGTGAGATAAATTTATTCACCATGAATATTTGCCTCTGTAAAAAAATTTAGTGATGCTGAAGTTGTTACTCTTTCTATGCACAGCATAATCATTGTGTTCTGCCCTAGTGGTCATGACAGAATTTTTCATCAATGATTTTGTCAGGTTGGGGAAAGCCTGCTACCAAAGCACCAGTCTGACCTGCTGGCCAACCTTGTTCGGACTGTTGTGGCACAACTGAGGGAAAATCCTGACGAATTGCGATCGCTGCCATTTGTTGCCCAAGCTCATGTCCCTGGGTATTCCTCTCCGAAGAGGACTCCAGTGCCAGAACAGGCATTCACCCCAGTCAGTCAGGCTGCTACAGCTCCTCAGTCATCCATAGTTCCTCCATCCACATCATCCTCTTCTTCATCTACTTCTTCCCTTGGTTCAGATCCATTTCGGGTAAGTGAGATACTACGTCATCTCTCATTGGTGCGGGAATTTATCTCTATTTTCCTTTGGTAACCTCTTCCAATGGTCACCTCTGAGACCATTATGTCCACATGTGACTTCATATTGAAGTGGAGAGCCAAGTAAAATATTCCACATTCCTTGGGCCCCAATAAAAATTTCACTTATAAACAATTTAGCAGAAATCTACATTCAAAGAGCTTATTCATGTTATCTTTCTCATATTGGCCACTTCCAAGAATTAAATAAATTTTTATGAAAGTTAGTAATAATTGCACATGCAGTCGCATCAGCTAACATTTTAATTGATGGAATTATTGCTATTTCCATGAAACTTCAGTTTTTAATGGCTTGAGAGTTTTTCCTCATTGGAATGAAAGGGCATAATAATAGTGTGGTTTTTTTATGTGGAAGCACTGTCTAAATGCTCTATAGTGAGCTCTGACAAAAGTCATAAATTTGTTAGTTAAAAGGTGCACTCGTTGTAACCAACATAAATTTTAATACATCTCTCTTATCATGTATCATAGTGTCTAGAAGTGGTGAAAATAACTATTGGGTAGAGGAGTCAATCCACCTGTAAATGAATTGAAAATTTCACATTTTATGCATAAATAACAAAACTTCATCGCCCATTTGATAATATTAATCGGTTGCAGTTTATTACCATTTCATGCTGAATTTTTTATCTAAGAGTCAGTTTTAATTTTATCCTTTTCTGAACTAATTTGACAACTATAAGCCATATTTTTTGCCATTATCAGTTTTATTGGCATTCTTTCTTTCACAGGCTTCAATCATTTCAAATGTTTTTGCTAATTTCAAGGCCTTTCTTTTCTTCTCCATTCTAAAACTTGCAAGTAAAGAAATCTGTTTATCACCACTAAGGGATCAGAGGAGCATTGATGAATTGAATGGAAATGGAACATTGAGCGTGATGAATCTAAGCATCATTAACATCCGAGACATGTTGTTAAGACATTCCCCAAAACAGTCAGCAATGTAACCCTTCTCCAGCCCCATTCCTAAATGTAATCTCTTTGAGGCATTGCAATGTTACAGATGAGCAACCATCGTTATTAGTTCATGATTTATGATGCTTATTACTATAATTTATGTTATTTATTAGTCCACAACTTACCATAAATCTCATATAGGGGCATATGAGATCAGCTTAGGCATTGTTTTTTATATCCTTGTACAACAGAACCTGCTGGAACAGGACCTGCTCACAAAGGTCTTTAAGTTGAGCAAATAATCTAGGCACCCCATATTTTACCAGAACTGCTGTAATTACCCACATTTAATAGAAGCAACACACAATAAAGCTGGCATATTTTCTAGTTTGAAGTACAGCTAGCCAGTAGCACTCAAATTCCCGCTATTATCATTACAGTCACAAATAAAAGCAGGTTTATTCCTCTCAGTTCTGGAAATTAATGCCAGGTTCTGGCATTGCTTTAGTGTACTTGTTAGCTTTTATACTATATGTTCCATAATCTCACTTGAGTGTGCCTCATAGCTTGTGGTACTCTCATTTTTTTAAAGTTTTATTATCCATAGATGAATACGACAGATTTCTGATGAAAAAAAGTTACATATATGTTTTATATTCATCCGATGTCCACATTCACTTGGAGAATAGGATTAGCCAAATAAATAAAAATCAGTGTAATTGCATATGCATTGCAGAAAGATAACATGCAAGAGTCACAGTAATATAGTGTCATTAAGAAACTCTTTCATGGTGTAATATAATTTGCCCAGCTTGAACATTTTGAGTTTTGATTTTAGGGTCATGATATTGCTAGCACCATCAATGTACATAGGCAGTTTGTATAAAAGGCTTCGACAGTCTTTTTCGGATGGAATGGAAAAAGATAAGTCAGTTGCCCTTCTTGTCAAGTAATTGTGGATGGAGCAATTGTTAAGGGGTGAGGTACTGGGTTCCCAGATTAGTATTCTTGTGTGCATCATATATATGCATGGTAGTGGCAAGAAGATTAAGATATTTGAATAAATGCTGACATGCAGCTTGGAGATTTCCCTGTAAGAATTTTGGTTACTCTTTTTTGTACTTTGATAATTCTTGGGAAAGAAAGCATGTGCAGAGGCACCCCAGTAGTCTGTGATACTAGGTGTCATCATTTGAGTGCATTTAGTATGTCTCAAAAGTAATGTATCCTTTTCATGCAATTTTATCATTACCTTCTGTCGCAAAGTAATGGGATGTTGACTCTGTATGACTTCAATGAAGTTGTTGAGTGACATGATTTGCTTGAAAGCTCTTGACATGTATATGATTGTACCTGGATCCAGGTGCAGAGCAAAGCAACTGTTTATGGATTAAAATGGTATCCTATTAGAGGAGAAGGCATTGATAATTGACTCATTAATGAGTTACAAATTGAAGGACTGTGAACTGGCCACAAGGACCTAAACGGCATTACCCACTGAAATTGCGCAATAGTAGAATTCCATGGAAAAAATCATTCACCTTGACAAGGACTCAAACCTGAATCCCCTGATTTCTGGTCAGGTGCTTTAACCAATTAAGCTATCGAGGCGAGGCTATTTACATGGCTGGAAATCAGGGGATCCAGTTTCGAGTGCCAGTCAAGGCAAATGATTTTTTTCCCTGTGGAATTCTAGTATTTGTAATGAGTTCTTTTGCCTGACTTCATGTGCATGTGGTAGCTCTTCTTTCAACTTCTTTTTTCCGAAGCTAAGATTTCAGAAATTGGAGAAGACTGTTTGAGAAATATATTGGCTCAATGGTTGTAAATCAACAGCTGCCCTTGTCTTCACTAAACAAGCAGTTGGTGTGATACATGAGGGGGCACACCTTATCTTGTCCTTTGCTTGTGGTGATATCACCTTCAAAATGGCATCTCATGAATTCGGTCATGAGTGAAATACAGACCGTTTCATCAGTCTTCTTTTTTTAATACCTTCTTGGAGGTAATGGTAAGATCCATGTTTTTAAAGCTTTATCATTGCATCATTAGAGTGGATTGATTTATCCCAAACACTTATTTTTCAACCATTTGATAGTAGAAATAGTCAAATCGTATATAATTATGAACCTGCAACAGCTGGCTTTTGTCCAACTTCAATTCAAATCATCTCATCATGAAGATGGTTAAAATGTGCCATCATGGTTAAAATGTGCCATCATTTATTCAGTGTTTTCATAGCATAATGCAATAGTTTATTATATGTGAAATTGAAATTCTATTTTAATGAGAATGAGTAGTTTAAATTAGTGAAATAATTTTATAACTCTGTTTAAATATTCTTTTTGCAATTTTTGAGCAATAATTCTCTCCAGTATTTTGGTGGAAAATGATATTTGAGAGTGTTTTTAACAGAAGACATTCATTTAAGTCTGGATGAAGTGGCATTCGTGATGCTGAAAAGAAAACATGAATTCTCTCAATGGAAAAAATGCAGACTCCTATAATTTAGAATTTATGAATGGATTGTAGTTATGGCCACTACAAGTGATCCATATTGGAAGGGAAAGTGAATTATAAAAAATTTGTCCCATATCACTCAAGGCTGGCATCCCCATTGGTAATTAACCCCACATCTTAATTGATGAACAACAATATATCTCCACTTCAATGAAATAATTCTATTATTATCAGTGCATTTTTGTAATTCTTACCATTCTTTGTATTGAAAACTTTCTTTTAAATCATGCTTTATGCCCTTTTTTAGTGCTTGTATTCCATTTATTTAAAGTATTTGAGAGATAATGTATGATTAAGTGGATGCCATTAAAATTTCTTTATTACCATCATATTAGGTATTGGTTTTTTATTAAAAAACTCTTTGTGTGAAGAATAATATTTATTTTTGATAATAATAATTTGATGATGAGTAAGTTCTACAAGTTCATTGTTAAGGTACTGTTTTCATCTTAACTATTACAGTGTTATATTTCTATTTAAAGTTTTGCATTTAACCATTTTTGTTCATAGCCTTTAATGTCTTTTTCTAAACCTTTTAACTCCAACATTTAAGGTGGAAGGCTTATGTAAGTAACCTGTGCACTGAACATATTTTCCCTGCAGTTACCTGTGTATTTTAACTCATGGCTTCTAACATTGCAGCCTTGCACAAAGCTAGCAGTTTAAACTCTGCAAAATTATGTAGGAATGTGTCCGATTCATTCTATATGTTTCCTTCATTCCTATCATCCATTGGATATTTTTGTCAAACGGCTAGAAAGTAAATACACGATTCATAGTCTCTTGTGCATAACAGTAAAATTCGAAAGTTGTTATTGCGATTACAATTTGGCTATTTACCCAGTTTTTTTCTCTAGAAATTGTAGCATTGAGTGGTGAATATAAACTTCTTGGTAGTCTCACACAATTACGTTTCATTTATAATATCCATCGAGTACTTCTACCTTTGTGCAATGAAGTTTTCCCAGGTAACCAGGCTTGTCATTTTCACATGAACAGTCATATTGTATGGTAATTTTTGACTTATTAACAGCTTAATTAAGGGAAAAGTCAGTGTACTCATTAAATTTAAAGTGGAGTTCATTGTAGTTACTATATAGTGGTTTATAGTTATATTTTTTTTATCATCGCATTTTATTTGTATTTCTCGTGATGGTTAATTGTCTTATCTACTGGTGAACCTTCATGCCATCTATTCATATGTTGCATTATGACTTCGTGGGTATTGTATATTTTGACTATTTTAGTTTTGGAACAATTAAAGTATAAGCGTCATGGCATGTACAATCAATGTGCTGGTGTAAGCATATGTAATTGAAAGTGTATAAATACTTGCATGAATGTAAGTCTGTCAGTCCTTATGAGGCTTGTTCCAATTTGTCTTAATTGTTGCTGTTTGTGGTATGGCTTTCTAGTAGTTCTTGTTGTTTCCTCAAAACCTGAAAATCGGTTAATATGGTCTTCATTAAGTTCTCTCATGAAACTGTCCTTTCAGGAAATTTCATCATCAATTTGAGCTCAATCCATATGTGTGTTCAAAGCGTACCCTATTCATGTTATCATAATAAATGAGTAATCTATCAAACTCTGTCATAGCTGTAGTTCCATAGAAGTTCCTTCAAGAATGTTGTACCAGGTGTTTTGTCATGTCCAAAATTGCTCATTTTTATCTTTTTCATTTTCTCTGTTGGGAAATTTCTTCTTGTAATCAAGTTTCACTCTGTAAAAAATTGGTCTTTTTTGCCACAGAATATTTGTTCCGTTCGTTCAGGAAGGATGCGTGCTGTTCATTTCAAGTATGCTGATTTGCATTGCAGGCATTCAGTATTTTACTTGCTGAAAACTGTGAATGATATAATTCCGAGGACTGCCTCTCCACCTTGTAATGGCTATGGTTTTGTTATAAATGTTATTCCTTTTATATTTATACACGTGCTATAATCAATTTCAGTTGCCCATTTTGTTCACATGTTGACTTCTTAATTCTCTTTCAAGAATGGAATGGATTTTTTGATCATGTTCTCCAATTTTTTAGTTTGTTTGCCAAAGAAACATAATAGAATTTATTGGTATTGTTTATGGGTCATCTGTGAAAGTTCTGGGGTAAGAATAACATGTCTGTATGTCACACTGCTTTAAATATATGTATTCCTTGTCATTGGTGATAGATATTGGAGATGAAATGGCTGTAAGAGGTTGCATTACATGACATTCCACTGAGGTATATCTGAAATAAAGTCGAACTCACATTTGGGAGGTTGGTTTTAGTTACAAAATTATTCAAGCAAATGATGTTGTTTAAGTTGTCATGATACCTGCTGTAATTTTTGTGTTCTAGGTAAATTTGATTTGTTAGCTTTCATAGGAATTCCATCATCATTTGAGTATCAAATCCAGGAAAATGTATCAGAATCAGAAGAGTAATCTGTTGTTCATAATTCTACCTTATGACATTTCAATTCTGAATGTAGTGTCTCAACATTCAACGCTAACTTAATTAGTGATGGACGAATCCAGGTTTTTTCTCGGATCCGGAACCGGATCCTTGCCTGGGTTTCAGATCTTTATCTTGGTTTCGGATCCTTAGTTTCAGATACTCGATTTTGAATTTCATTCATTTTCAAATCCTAGATTTTTAATATAGGTACACATAAAAACAGCAACAATAGAATTACCAAAAAACCAACTGAATTTATTGTAGAAAAAATCAACTTCCTATCTTCTATGTGGATTATATTTTCCTGGATCAAGATTTACGGATGCAATACCTATATCTTATTACTTCTAACGTAAATATCACTTTCCTTATCACATACTCCTCAAGCAATACATGTTTGAAACCCGAACAACTATTCTTTAGAGTGCAGTTAAAAGAAACATTATAAGTTCATTTTCATTAATAAAGGAATTATTTTCTAATTATTAATCAAATCCTTGAATGCCTTCAAATTCTTGTTTAGAAACAAAAAAATTTTTAATATGGCCAAGAGATCCCATCATCTATGTAATATCTGTGAATTCCATTTTTAAGATGAAAAAATTATCATAGAATATTGCTGAACTAGTAATTTTGCAATGTCTTATTAATAATAACCTTTAAAATGAAATTTGAGAATTTTATTCTCCTTAGGTGAGGTTGTGTAACTCTGATCTTGAAATGAGATTAGCCTTTTTTCATGCCACTAGAAGCAAAATTTAAAAATTGTGTCAGATTTTTTATGAATTGGGTCTGGGTTTGCAAGAAAAAAGGTAGAATGACATATGGGGAGCCTGCATTCTCCAAACTCAGGTAAGCCGACAATAACAGAGTGGACTGCATGTAATGAAATTTGATTCTTATCGCTGTTTAAAATTTTTCTTTCAGCCATTGAGTCAAAAACTTTATCATCCTTCATTTCTAATCTTTGTGTGTGGATACTGACTTTTCCGTACTTCTTTCTATTGCTTAAACTAGATTTACAAATGCGTCACTCAAAAATACACTGTAAAGTTGACGTAACTATTCCACAATTTAATTCTGTAATAAAAAAAATTTCCAATCGTTTCACTAACACCAAATATTATTATTTTTTTGACTTATGAATTGACATGAAATTTCTGATAATCTACTTTTTTTAACTGCCTACTTGCATTACCCTAGGAATACAGCTATGCTGTATTCCTAGATAGTGTTAAGGATCGAACTCGCGACCAGCAGTACACTAGCCCTCATTTTTAACAACATCGCTTTTATAGGGTCACGGGAATCTGGTGAATGTAGGCGACCCGCATGACATTCAGCTTAATTTTTTTCTCGTGCATCCGGGCCTATTGAGAAAAAAGTCAGGATGAGTATTTTTTTATTTTGTTTTAGTGGCATGGAAAAAATCTTCTCATTTCATGACCCGAGTTACTCAACCTCTCCTCGTCAGTATCTACCATACCTACATTCTATTCATGGGGCGCATCAATCACAAAGTCGCGAAATGTTATAATCTCCAATCAGGATCTGAAATTATACTGTCTTCGGATATGATTTCAGGAGCGAATGAAATGAAAGACCCATGGATCTTTGGATCCGACCCGACCATCCTTAATATATGAGTGGTACATTTGTAAATCTAATTTAAACAGCAAGAGTATAATTAAGTGAATATTCAGGTGTAATGGTTTGAAATTGAAGATGATAACATTTTCGATGCAATCCTGAAAGAAAAAATTAAACTGCGATAGGGATCGAGCTTCGTGCCGTGCACTAGCTCTCATCCGCCTGTTCCTGGCACATGTAGGCTAACCACGTGACATCCTACGTATTTTTTTCTTGCTATACCATGGTAAATGGGGAAAAAAGTCATATTTCTTTATTTTGCTTTTAGTTGCACGGGAACATTTTCATCTAATTTCGTGACCTGAGTTACACATCCTCTTCTTGTCAATATCTACGGCACCTACATTCCATTCATTGGGCACTTCGATCACTAAGCCGCGAAAATTTAAAATCTACGATCCGGATTCGATTTTACTCCGTGTCTTTGGATCCGAATCCGGAACTGAGTAAAATGAAAGATCCGCGGATCTTTATATTACTTAATATGCCATACTTAAACTTAATGCCCGTGGGCTTTCCTGGTTTCGTTGGCATTCGATCCCATTTTCTTTTTTTTTTTCTTTTTTGAGGACATCATCTATCACTTTTGAACTTGACCACCCTTACTAGGCTTCAAGCCGAGAGCTAAACGAGGAATGTGATATGCTCTGAGTTAAGCGTCAGGTGATGTGCTCTGAATTAAGCTTCAATTCTGTCTCTGTAGCTGGCAAATGTTTCAAGATTGGTTGCTTGGCAATACTTAATGGTATTAATCATCCAATTATATTAGTTTTTGTCAACTTTTTTTTATTGAATACAGTTATGGGTTGTTCGAAAATTACTGAAATCTAAGTTACAACTTTCCCTCGTCAACTTTCCTCTTTGATCATTTTTAATCAGGACATTCTCTCATACTTTCTAACTCAGAAGACTTGTGACTGGGATGTTGTAATCTCATTCGCTATTGCCACTCTTCCACCAACTTCTCAATAGCTTTGGATTTTGTACTAAGTTTCTTATTGGACTTTGATGGATTTTTATGACCTTTCTAATTACGATTGATGCCAGGACTAGCAGTTAAGACAAATACATGAACTTGTTCTTCGTATCTGAAATTCACTTCAATCTCATTTCTCCTCTGAAACAATGAAAAGAGATATGATTTTGTTGTTTTAATGTGCCTTGTGAAATACTATCCGGGGTTTAAAGATTTTATGGGATGGTTATATCCATTCTTTCATGCCTGTCTTGTCATGGTTTTTTGCCAACAAAATCCACTTCCTCATTTGTACGAACCTTTTGAGATGTACATTTTTGCTCTTCCCTCTCTCCACTCCCTCTTATCTTCCCCTCACTCCTCTCATCTTCCCCTCACTCCTCTCATTGCCCTCCTTGCCATCATCTTCACTCCCGCTGCCCTCAGGTGAGGCATGGATCTCTGACGAGGCAGTCTGGACAGTCTCTGAAAGCATTCCTCAAGGGACACAGACGTCATCATTCGGTAAGAGGGGTATTTACAAAGGTGAACCCATCAATACATTGCTTTCATTTGTTTTGGCTACGAAACAACCAATGGCTCAGTATGTGCTATCCACTTATGGGCTGGTTAACTCCTTCCAATGTTTCCCCGTAGTATTAGCTATAACATTTTTCACCCATATAATTCTACCCCTTTTATACGTACATTTTAAAAGCTGTAAAAATGAAAAATGTTTGACAATTAGGAGTCAGGCCATTTTGGAAAATGACCATTAACTCACTTGATGGGAATTAGTGCTGGGGAAATGAGGTTATTGAAATAACCATAGGATTTGCAGCTTACTGGAGAATCAGGCCTGTTATCTTTTGAATGAATCTTATCGTTGTCCACTCAACTTGTCATTTTCCACTTACTTTTTGTCCAATTTACTCCATGAGCATATTTTAGCACAAGAGTTATCGCACATCTAATAAATTTTTCATTCTGAAATTTCATATTAATGTTTTTTCACTTCCTTATTGTTGAATATTGTAGTATGCTAGCTGTGATTCTATATCATAATTCTAGTTTTCCTTCCATTGCATTGCAATGAGGGTTTGGTGGAAGTATTATATGATAGTCGGGTAGAGGGAAATATAGTGGTTTTGACTGCTTAAGTAGTAGTTCTGACACTTAAAAATTTAGTCATGCTTTTACATTGCAGAAAAGGTAATTGTTTCAGACCTTTTGATTGGTCATTCACCGATGAGGTCATATTTCACCCAAGACAGGCCTACCTGTGTTCTATTTTATCATTGCATCATAAAGGATAAGATGTTAAGCCAATTGAAATATGAAAGTAATGGCAGTGCCACCATAAAACCAGGTGGAAAATAAAGGATGCAGGATAAAAATTATATTTTTCATAATTTTCATATTTTATTAGTGTCCTAATCATTGGCTGAGCAATTATTTTTTGCATGTATTGATGGGATCCTCTTCACGTGTGTTTTTTATCCAAGTAGTGCAGTTCTTCCATTATCCCATAAGTGGCATGCATACGTGAATGTGCTTATGCTTCTAGAAATAACTTACCCAAAGCTTCTCATGTAACCACTTTCTTAAAATACAGGTCTGACAACTTTGCATCTGTGCCCTATTTAGGGTGTTTGGAGTGTAAGGCTGTAGTTGTTCACTTGTACTGGAAGTTTTGTGGCTGAATGTTTGCACTGTGGCATTGTGGTAAACATCAGTGCTGCAAGTTTCCCAGATGTACTGGGTGGATTGATTCCCTTGAACTTAATTTTTTTAGTGCCAAATTTCCTTATTCATCACGAGTAGTGTGGAATGGGATAGCTGAATAATTTAGCATTGTGGATAAAATGAGAAATCACTGGTTAGTTCCAATAATTATTTTCATTGACGTCATAATCAATTGCGTCACATTACATTCCTCTAAGGTATTTCTTGAAATGAATTCATACTGACTTTTGACAGTTACAAAATAATTCAAGCACATTATGTTTATTAACTATTCATGTTATCTTGTTGGCTGTAATGATTGTGGTGTAGGTGTATCAGTTAAGCCAATCATTGGTTCCTTACTACTTGGAAATGATTCAGAGTAATCAACCAGCAGATAAAGTCATTTGTGGCACTAAGGAAAGGTGCATTGTTGGCTTTAGGTTGGTATACGTAGAAATAAAATAAAATACTATGTATATTCCACACTATTTTTATTCATCGACCCGGGTTTCGTCTACTCCATAGACATTATCAGGGTCAGACCCTGATCAGGGTCACGGTCGATGAATTAAAATAGTGTGGAATATGCATAGTATTTTATTTTATTTCTTCGTAAACCTGTAGTTCCACCAAGTGACGCCTGAAACTGTGCAGTTCATTAGGTTGGTATGTATGAAGTAGAGGAGGAAGGATGAAGAGAAACAAGGTGTGAGCATTAGCCTCCCTTAGTGGTAGGTGCCTAGGTGTCCGCGGTTTTACATCTCATGCACTGCATGAAATACTAAAGTGCTTTTGACACTGGACAGTAGGGACCAAAATTTCAATAAAAGTCTTTACCAGCATCAGGATTTGTATCCCTTACGATGAAAAACTTCCTCTGTTTCACAAAAATGTTATGATTGAGAACAGTGCATCCTAGATCAGCCACTATCTCAGTTTAACGTTTGAGGCTTAACATTGTGGAACCACGAAATTGGAAATGAAACATTGCTATGTACATTACATGCACGTACTTTATTAACTTTGACCATGGGTTCGACATGTTAATGTCATTATTAAGGAGCCAGTTTGGTATTGGTCACTGACAGACGTTGATAATGACATTTATGTCGAAACCATGGTCGAAGTTAATAAAGTGTGTGTGTGGAATGTATGTAGTGACATTTCATTTCCAGCCACCATCTATTTTTGCCTCCTCTCTAATAAAACACAGCTGATGAACCTTGAAAACAAAAAAAAAAAACATTGTTGCTATTATTGATCAAAATTGCTTTTCTGATAGGTATTTAGTAGCCTCTGGAGCAAAATAATAAATAAATTTTGAAAGAAAAGTTTGGTATGCTGTATTACATGGCATATAAATTGCACGTACGCACCAGACATGCTCCGGTTTTGGCTACTAATGTGAGTTAAAAATTAACTTTAATTTAGACTGATCTGTTGGCTTTAAGGCTAAGATGTGATCTTTTATGAATTATGTTAAAAAAATTGCTCAATGAAGTAAATGTGGTGGGAACTTGAAAAGAAAATTATTTGGTATTGGTTACAGGCACTTCATTACTCAAAAATCATTGCATAGGTACGAAATGATTTCAGTTGTTATAGGTTGTAAAATATCTATATTCAATCAAAACTCATTTCATGGGTCTAGTCCAGCCTGATATTGATTTCAGTGGCTTGCTAAAAGTTCCTTCTCGCACATAAGTAAGTTAGCATAAACAACCTCGCATAGGAAACCAGTTCTAAAGCACAATGACCAAACCTGAATTTTAGGATTATGCATGTAACACTGGTAAAATTAGTATCCTATGAGTAAAAAGATATTGAAGAATTTCTTTTCACTTAAAAAAAAATTGTGGCCATTAATCTTCTGATTGTATTGTATCAAAATTCCAAAAAGACTTCATAGTTTGCTGGCCAATGTGCCGCCACTATGATAGGGAAGTCTTAATCTTGAAACTCAATGACAGTGTGCTGTAGAATTAAATGTAGAAGGAAGAATTATTTCTTGTGGAGAAGAAGGAAGTGACCATTTCCTGATGTCACAAATCATTCGAGGTTAAGGAGATGAGGAATTACAATGATTTTTAGAATACAGGAATGATATCAATAGAGACTTGTAGATGAATGCCATGGCAAGAAATAGGACTGGAAGAATGATTATGTGTCATAGAAACTAATAATTTTTTCCAATTTAAAACTTGTAACAAGCATAAAATATTTGAAAAGGGAGTTAATATCTCTTAGGGTAGCCTAAGGAAATACATTGATATTATCTAATCATCTTATTCCTCTGGACTTGCTCTTGAGGCAAACTTGGTGGCATTGAATTAAATAGTATCTGAAATAATCATCATGATATTTTTCAAATTTGCCTGTTGGCTGGTTCTAGAATGCCATTAAAAATTTTACTGTCCTAATGTAAAGGACTCTAACGTTGACCGATATCATTTGATAAATGTTTATCAAACATGGTAGTGCGGCATCTTTCTTATACTGATGTAATGAAATCAGAATACATACATGAAGTTGTTGTAAAATACAATTTTCTTGCACTGTATTTCCTCTTAAGTCAGTTTCTCTGGTCAAATTAATGTTAGGATTCTTCTCACTTGAGGAAATTCCTAATCATGGTAGATTGTCTTGATGATTAAAATCCTCTGATAAAAAGAGGAGCCTGATATTTGAAATTCTATTTTGGCCATTATCCTTTTAGATTTGTGTGTTGCAGAAATTTTTCTCAGCTAGGAATTTGCCATGCTGAATAATGCTGGTATGTGTACATTAAGCTTTTGAAATGTATGCTTACTGCTGTGAATTGCTTTGTAATGTTGGTATTTCCTGAAAATTGTCTCTGGTCCTCGTAATTAACATTTGTGTATTATCTAGAAGACATTCTGTATGACTTGATTGTGTAATATTGTCACATTTTTAGAATTGTTTGTATGCAATGAGTTATTCTGCAATAGCCATATTCACCGCAAAATTCAATTTTTTCCTTGCTAAGTTTGATGTTATCCATATGTTGAGGTGTCTCTGACCTCCAATTTGACCATGTTATAATTGAAAGCGGTGATACCTCAGCTAGCGAAGGTAATTCATTCTGGAATCAAATTTGTCTGACAAAACATATTTTTCCATAGGTCTTTGTAGGAAATCATTCAATTAGTTCTATATGCTGCTTACTAACTAAAGATAAGTTTTGCTATTTATTAAAAAGCACACTATAAAGGGCGAAAACTTTCAAAAGGCTGAAATAAACTGCTGTCCAGTGGATGCGTAGATAATACGCACTGCTTAGTAATTTACCAGGTAGACACCAGATGTCTATAGCATTCATGTGGTATAAATGATGTTACTTCACAGATAACACTAATATGAGTATTTACACCTGCATTGAATAAATTCAGTGGAAACCCCATATTACAAGTACGACATGTAACTAGAAAGTAGCGAGGAATGGCCAAGGGACCATTTATTACCCTATGATTTGCATGATCAGTAAACACCCAATTTTCCATGCTAATGACTGGTAACTGGTGCACAGATAATCAGGAAATAGTATAATCTGTTGTTAAGTTCTTTCTGGATTCATTTCTCAATGGTGCACTGCCAAAAGAAATAAACTCCTTAAGAAAATAACTCAATCTGCCAATAAAAAGATCCTCGCTGTACATAATAGCATTTTGTAACAAAAAGAATCCAGTATAGTTGTTGCAGTCGCAATTAAAGGTTCGCAAGCGTCGATTCATTTTTTAGTTGAATTTTTTTTTCCTACTTTCATCGATGCAAGTATTATTAGGTATCCAGTTAACCGCTGCTTTGAATGTTTAATAAAGATTTTACTTTCTTCCTCCTGTTACGCAAAATGAATACCAACTGACATATATTATTATGTCTTATAAATTAGAGTTTTTCACGAACTCATTTTAAAATGCTGTGGACTCTGTATACCCAAGTCAGTTGATCTTCTGATGTATTTTAAAAAGTGTTAATTTCTTTGGATCTCAACCACTTTGTTTTTGCTGGAAGTATGATAGCAGAATTACATGCCCAAATGGCAATTGCCATATTTCCCGGCCCTTGCACTGTGATTTTTATCCAATTGTAAATCAAAAACTAATGGTCAACCTCTGGTAATTTTAGCAATTCATAGGAGGTAATTTTTTTCCTCCTATTTCGTAGTCCTCTGCAAACACTGAAGATACATGAAAATATAGCTTTAATAAGTCACAGGTCAGTTTTGGAATTAATTTTTGAGTAAATTTGTATACCTTATTGGCCAGGAAATATGGTAACTTCCCCTCCATTAGATCAAACTGCAGTTCCTGAAATTGCAATGCAGTAAGATAAAATTGGTGTTCAGGATCCTAAAAGTGATATCCTTCAATTAGATGTATCATGACGCATAGCCTACTTTTGAAGAGTCTTATGTCAACTCTTTCTTAAATTTTGTTTAATGTTTCCATTGCCATAAATAAATTTCATTTTTATGCTTTAATCTTTTATATTTTTCTACTTGTAAGGTTAATTCCTTTTCTTTACTCTTCCAGTTTATTGATATCCCTAGTAAGAGAATAACCACTTGCTTTCTAGTAAGAACTTATTTTCTTGTGTTAAATTTATTCTACAGGAATGAAGAATGACTTTAAAATTATTGCAGTATATTCTCAGGTGTCATTTCAGTGAACTCTCAGATATCTAGATCCTATCTAATGTTAGCCTTTAATTTTTTAACCACTGGTTGTATTTTATCAGTTGATATAAAAATAAAATTGCCTTGTGATTGCATACAATCTTTAAATAAAAACACCCCATACTCCATTTACTTTGAAGTACCTCCAGCAAGAATGAAAGGCTAATGTATGAGAGATGCACAGAGTTTTTATGTCAGTTTATTGAGGTGACTGCAATGCATCAATACTTTCTGCTTCAGCATCAATTTTTTTTAGAGTGATAACCATGCATTTGCTAGTACTACTAATAACTCACATTTTGAGTAGTAGGTGATATTTGCTGGTAGGCCAAAGGCTTTGCTTGTCCGTCCACAGTTTGGTGATTGGCCCACGACAGTGATTAGTTTTTCCTTCTTCCTACTTCTTTTACTAACAAATGAACATTGTGTTTGGACAATTCCATATAAAATCTATTATGTTCTTTCTGTGTTGATAATGAAAACATTAAACATAAATATCCCTGAGTCATGTAATGTTCAGTTTTCTTTATGAGGTTTGGCCCTTTCTTAATTTTATCTAAATATTCAAAACATGATGCCAGAGAACAGGTTTTAGTCCAAACTGGTCTTTCTTTTGTGTGCCATTTCTCTACCTCAGGGAACACAAATGGCCAGTCCAAAATTTCTTTCTCAGTTTTATTTAAAATTTACTGCCAAAATATTGTTTGTATTTCGAATGTATACATATGTGCATGCATGCATAAACTTAATGCACTTCGTCAACTGGTTGATTTGCAGGTTTTGTTTCATTTCATTGTTACTAGCTCAGTGCCGTTTTGTTGAATGGACCAAGTTAAAGAATTTTTATTTTTTTAAGCGTGATGAAACATCAACGGTAGCAGCAACTGCTTCACCGCTGAGGTGGGAGCCGGATATTGGTTCTGACATGGCTCATCGGCAAGAAATTACTGTCTCCAAGTCAGTGCCAGTTGGGGTGACAAGCCCAGTGAAGCAGAATAGTTTGCATCCTACAAATGTCCCAGCTGCTGGTACTACTACAGCCTCGGTGAGAATTTGAATTAATTGTTACTTTTCCCTATTAATTATACAGGTATTACATAAACCTTTTAGCACCATTACAGCTGTCCACATAAGTTGGTGACGCTGTAAGAATGCTGGCCTTTTTTTTACATTCTTTTAAATTTTTAACAGACATGGATATTGGATAAATATATTTTTGGTGTGGATAGAAAGGTCTTTTTCTTATTTTGATTAATGTACTGCATTTTAATAAATATGGAGTTAATGGATTTTTATGTTTCCAAATGATGTATGTTTTCAGGAAATTGAAAAGTTTTTACTAATATTATTCAGTCAATTATCCCAATTTATAATGAGTATACACATACAATTTTTAGCAGTACAGAAAGTAAAATGTATAATTCTTATTCCTCTTAAACTATTAAGCATAAATATTAGGTTTTGTGATTTTTCCATGGATGAAGTAATCTGAGGCAAGGCTGTATGCAAAGTGACTGAGTGCTGATTTCAGTGACAGGGCTGAAAAACTTGACTCATGCTTCATCTTAAGACATTTTCATAAATGAGAAGGACCATGCTATATTTCAGAGTAATACTAGAGCTGCCAATTTATGGCCTTGATCAATAATCAAGTGAATTGGCAATAACATCATTTGATATCCTCCGAATTTTTTGTAAAAAATGAAAGGATGTAGATAGATTTATCTTTTATACTTTTATCTTTGGAATAGGGTAGTTTCCTATTATTTTTTTACTGTCTTGATCGAAAGTTTATAACCTCTGGAGTACGTGTTTTAAGCCGTTCGATTTTTAAATGACATTAAGTATTTTTCCTCATTAATTAAAAAGTGAAAAAAATCAATGGTGCGAAAACACGGCGGCAAACTATTGCATGCCGGTTAATCCTACGTGTGACGTCAAACTATTTCCTCTACATGCCATCAGGTGGTGCTGCGGACGCTTCCAAGTAGCCGCTGCACTCCGTTAAAGCTTATGAACGAGTATTGGAGGCATATTTATTCCGTTAATTTATTATAATAAACTTTTATTTATTTATTTAACATTACTTATGCAGTTGATTCATTTAAAATCAGTTAGTATTCCTTTCACAAGCATACCATGTAGTTCGCCCATCGCCGCACGACCTTCACGCCATGCCAGGTTATTATTATTATTAAACAAACCATTCCAACCATTGATACAGCTGCGTTGGTCGGAAATCTCCCGTGAAATGTGTACTATCGATAGGCCTACAATTGCACATCCTTTCTGCACGTAACATTCAAGGAATTAATTCGAAAGATCATTCACCGTGTAAAACGCCCTAAGCAGAAGCAATTTCAGGTCATCTCTGAAATTCATGCGCATGATAATTCACCTTGACACCAATGACAATGACGAAGGAAATGCTAAGTTTTAAGTGATCGAAAGGTACCTATAATAGCAGTTACTGTACGTTTTCGAGGCGCTGTAAATAAAGGCAATGAAATTTAAGTTCATTCTAGTATTTTATTTCTGTATCTCCTAAACGTAATAGTGAAGACAATAAGTGATATCTTAGGGGAGATGTTTAGTAGAATTGGGAAAAGTGGGGTTTGAAATATCTTATAAACATAGACGATTTCTGAAAGTGATTATAGATGTTTTCTAGATATACGTAGAAGATAATATAGATGTTTCGTGGACGTTTAGCTGATATTTTGTCCTTCATGGGTCCATTGGAAATGCCTTTAGTTACAATAAGCTCAAAGTTAAATCAGCTGAATTACAAATCAGTTAGGTGCTTTTATTTGTTTGTTGATGTCAGGAGTATGAGAAATTTACTAACCTAAGCGTTCTCAGAGAAATCTCGGTTTCGTAAAACCAAGATAATAATAACAGTGGTGGAACGCAAGCAAGAGATTATCGAGATAATAATATTAACAGAGATAATGTAAAACTGCGATAATGGGAAATTTTACCATCGTTGGTGAAACTGGCCCTGAGGGATTTTTTTGTTTACCCAAAGAAGGGCAATACTTTGATATCACCTGCTTTGTCACTTCAAAATGGTTTTAACTTGTTTAGTCCCATCACAATCCTGGCAAAGATGGCTGCAATTGGTGCTTCTTAATCCTTATTCTTACTACTGGTGGAGTAAGCTTCAGTCAAGTTCACATAAAGTTTACCAGTCCTAATAGGTAGTCTCCTGATGCTATTTCTTCACATCCAAAGCTCTTTAGAATCAAAGTATTTGTTCATTATTGTCAACCAACTGCTTCAGGAAATTTACATTGCACAGCATCAAAGGAACAATATTTGATGGTTGTACATTTTATTGCTACTAAAGGACTTTGTACAAAGTGGATTGCATGAAGTAAAATGGAATGTTGCATTTCATTTTTCTGACTGCTGTTCCAGTTCTTGAAGAAATGCTTATGTTCTTCTATAATACTGCCTTACAGTCTTTATTATATCCAAGTTTAGTGGCAGCAGGCAACTGGTGCTTGTAGCGGGAAAGAAATCTACTTTGACTCTTAGTAATTACATTGTGTCAAGTGGATGTGCTGCATATTGGTTAATAAATAGAATAATTTTCCTATATGCTGATCACTTTTTGGTTGCGAAAGATATCAAATAATGTAGTAATGGATGTGTAGCAATTTGTTCTTTTTCGTTGCTTATTTGCTAGGGAGGCTATGCCTTCCTGGCCACCTATGGTAGAACCCAACCCTGCAGTTCTTTCGCTTCAGTTGCTCCACCAATGTTTGTCAATATTTTTCTTTTAGTGGTATGCTGGAACTTTTTCCCCTTTCATTTCTAATAGGCTTATCTTCCCCAAGCATACTTGTGACAGTTAACTTTATTATGCCTTTGGTCTTTATGGTGGAGGTTTTTTAAAATGGCAAAATTGACAAAATATCGATATACAGTGCAACCTATTAAAACGAGACCTCACGGTGCCCAAGAAAACCCTCGCTATAGTGAAGTATCATCTTACAGAGGTTGATGTAAATAATCGCCATGAAACCTATTGTCAACAATTTTCTAGGAATTGGGTTGGTGTGGTGGCGTAAGTATTTCCATGCGGAGAGTCTTGAGGACAAATCCCGAAAGAAGGGGAAAGTTTTTGCAGTAATTCATAACCCAACTTAATTCACCAACTAAACATTAGATCAAAAAGCACCATACCTGCTCCAAAAAATGCAAAAAGCCTCGAATTTCTCAAATGCACAACTGACCAAGCTACTCTTTTGTAATGCTCATTTCATTTTCTAATGTTCATTCCATAATTTTGATTAGTTTCGCCAAAAATTTAACCATAGCTAATAAATCAAAATTGTAGCCTTTATTACTAGCCTTTACACTTTCCCTTGGTTGGTATTAATTTTTATGATCAGTATATTCACGTTCTTCACGGCATTTTGAGGAAGCCATTTGGAATAACGTATCGCAATTGTTTCAGCAGACGAAAAGAGACCGTGGAAGTGGTGGAAGGGATCCTGCCTTGGAGGGCATTTTTTTCCATCTGATGTAATGTCTTAATTGAAAGACATTCTCCTTTAACATGTATAACAATTTTATTGAAATAGTGGTTGTATCGCAATAAGTTCTTTTTAAAGATTTCAGTAGGCCCTCGACGTGTTTACAGTAATTTTGTCGGGTGTATATGTGCAACTAGATGATACAAAGGACTGAAAAAATGGGTCTAATGAAGAGCCCTCCTATACCACCAAATGTGTTAAGTATTAATTCATATATCATCACTGGTCAACAATCCTAGGATTGGTTTGATGCAGCTCTCCACTCGATTCTTCTTTTGGGCAACCTTTTCATTGTAACGTAATTCTTCTCTTTTACATCCTTCACAACCTGTTCCATGTATCTCATACCCAGTCTGCCTTTTCCAGTATTCCCATTCACTTTTCCCTCGACGATAGTCTTCATCAGGCCATCATGTCTCAAGATATGGCCGATTAAGTTGTCCCTTCTTCTTTTTAGATTTTTCAGCGGACCTCTTTTCTCCTACTCTTCTATGGACTTCCTCGTTACTTACTCGGTCAATCCATTTAATCTTCAGCATTCTTCTGTAACACCACATTTCGAATGCTTCCACCCTTTTCTTCTCCGCTGCTCACATCTTCCATGCCTTACTGCCGTAAAGAAACATGCTCCAGATGTATGTTCTGATAAACTGTTTCCTTACTTCTACGCTTGTATTTCCAGTTGTAAGTAGATTCTTCTTTTGATAGAATGCCCTCTGCCTGGGCTATTCTTCAAACTATTTCTTTCGTGCTTTGTCCATCGTTGGTTATTCGGCTTCCAAGGTAACAGAACTCCTTCACTTCTTCAAGTTTTTGTTTTCCTAATTTGATATTGGTTTTGGCCTATTCTTTCTTGCTGCACACCAATATCTTAGTCAGGGTGGCGATCGTCAGGGAAAACCAGGAAAACCTGGAATTGTCAGGGAATTTTGGAAATCTGGTAAAGTCATATAGTCAGGGAATTCTTGTAACAGTCAGGGAGAAATTGGGATAGGAAATGCTCGTTATTTTTCTACCATTACATTTACCGGGTAGTCTTTCCCACGCTTTATTGCACCAAAACATTTCACCAACTAAAACTAATGTCCGTCGCTGCATAGAAGTGCATGGAATAATTCCCGTACATTCGTTGAACATTCAGTTGTGAATCTTAGTTATTTAGTTGTGAATCAGTCGTACAATGTATCCCTTTTGTACATCCTTAATGCAATATTTTCCTAGTAGTGTTAAAATTCATGGTCATCGTGTATTCTGCTCATCACAAGGAATCCGAGGCTATGTTTTTCAGAAGATTTTACCTTGCTTTTGTTTTTAACTTCCGAGAGTCAGGTCGAGAGGTAGTTGTAGCACACTAGCTTGTAGTAAATACGTGTTTGCAGTTCTAAAAATATGAGACGATTATTACTAAAACAGTAATGTAAGTACGATCACACGTGTAAAAAATCTTAGATCATCTTTGATTTCCATAACCCCCTTCGCGAGACCATTAAATTGGCCATTAACTTTCCCTTCGATGCCTTTTCAGTATTCTTCAACTTCCCAGAACTACCATGACACGCCACCTCTTCCTTGAAGAATTAGACATCGTCAATTTTTAATTTTACCAAAGGAAACATACACGACCATAGAAATACGATACACGGCCACAGAAATATGATACACGGCCACAGAAATACGATACACAGCCACAGAAATACGATACACAGCCGCGAAAAAAGTATGTACAATTTGTGTGAGGGCTTAACTTGTGAGGGTTTAATATATTCTTATAGCTTTTAATGTATTGATTTCAGCTTAAAACTTTTTCTGAGTTTTGACAAATATTAATTCAGCAGAAAAAAAATATTCCGATAATAGGAGACCTTTTGGTGATCAGTAAGGGAAATTGGTAAAGCCATCAGGGAAAAGTCAGAGAATTTAAAAATTGGTTATCGGTAGCCACCCTGTTAGTCTTCTTCTTATTTATCTTCAGCTGATATCTGGCCATTGTCCTTTCCATGGTTACTAGAATCTTGTTCAGATCCCTCTCTGTCTCTGCTATGAGTGCTTTGTCGTCAGCGAATCGCAGCATGCTTATTCTTTCTCTCCAGAAGACTTCTCTTTGATTTCATTGATGGCTCTCTCGATGTAAACATTAAAAATAACGGGACACAGTGCACAGCCTTGTCTCAATCCTTTCCTTATTCTTGCTTCTTCACAGCTGGGTCCAGATTTTATCACAACAACTTGGTTTTTATACAAACTGTGTATAATTCTTCGGTCATTGTACGAAACTCCAATTCCTTTCATAATTCCAACCATTAAATTCCAATCCACATTGTTAAAAGCCTTCTCTAAATCCACAAATGCAATGAACGTCGGCTTGTTCTTCTCCATTCTCTTCTCTACGAGCAGTCTATGGGCCAATATTGCTTCCCTTATACTGTTACTTTTCCTAAATCCGAATTGATCTTCATCCAGGAAATCCTCTGCTTTTCGTTATATTCTTCTGTAGATGATCCTGATCAGTATCTTTGATGCATGTGTCGTCAGGCTTATAGTCCTAAAATTTTTGCATTTCTCCGCTCTCTTCTTCTTGGGAATAGGAATGATAATGTTTTTCTCGAAGTCCCTTGGAATTTCTCCTGTTGAGTACATGTCGCAGAGGTTTTGTAAGGATGAGTTAATGTCTTCTCTCCTGCATTTTTAATTAGTTCTACAGGGACATCATCAATACCAGAAGCCTTATTCATCCGAAGGTCCCTTACTGCAGCGTTGAATTCCGATCTTAATATTTATGCTCCCATATCATCTTTTTCCACTTCACTTTCCTCTTCAATAGCTTTTGTGCTGAGATTTTTTCCGTTGTATAACTCTGCCAGATATTCTTTCCATCTCTTCACTTTGTCCTCGTTTTCAATCAAAATTTCTCCATTCTTGTCCCCTATGGCATTGCATCTTGCACTCTGTTCCTTGAAGTGGTTCCTCAATATCCTGTAGGCAGCTTCCACCTTTCTAAGTGCAAGGTTATTTTGTACATCTTGGATAGATTCTTCATCTGCATCTCTCTAGCTTTCCTTGCTTTGCAATATATTTCGTTCCTTATTCTTTTGTATCATAGCTGCCCTTCTTCAGTTTTCGCATTATTGTACTTTCTTCTTTCTTCAATCAAAATAAGACTTCCTCCGTGATCCATGGCTTCTTCTTAGCAACTTTTCTTCTTCCAAGAACTTCTTTTGTGGCTTCCTATAGTCCACATTTAATGCTTTCCCAATGCTCTTCCACTAATTTCTCATTCTCTTCTCCTATGTTGTTTTCCACTGCTTTTTGAAATGCCTGCTGATGTTGTGCCTCCTTCAGATTTTGCCTACTTGACATGTGTTCTTCACAGTCTTCTTCAATTTCTTGAATTTTAGATGGCATTTCATCATCACTAAGTTATGGTCACTGTCTATGTCTGCCCCAGGGTAGCTTTTGAAGTCTTTCACTTGGTTTCTGAATCTCTGCTTAGCTAAAATGTAGTCTATTTGACATTTCTTCTGTCTCCTGGCATTTTCCATGTGTATCTTCTTCAGTTGTGATATTTAAAGAATGTGTTGGCGACCACTAACTTATTTTGTGTGCAGAACTCCATCAGTCTTTCTCCTCTTTCGTTTTGGTTTCCCAATCCCTATTTTCCAGTTATTCTTCCATCTTGACCTTCGCCAACGATGGCATTCCAGTCTCCTAAAATAATTAGGTTTTCTTCTCCTCTTACCCGTTTTATAACTTCCGTGATATCTTCGTAGATGTCTTCCACTTCTTCATCTTCATAGTCCGTCGTAGGCATGTAAACCTGCACCACTACGGTATCTACTGGTTTGGTTTCGATCTTCACTATTATTATCCTTTCATTGTACTGCATGAGGCTCTTCACACGCAGTCCTGCACTCTTCCTGAGCATTATGCCTACTCCAGCGTTACCATTCAGTGCTCCGGTGTGAATAATTCTATAACTTCCACACTAAAAGTCTCCTTCTTCGGGCCATCTCATTTCACTGATTCCTAATACGTCGAGGTCCATTCTTACCCATTCCATGTTCCTACCCTAAAAGGTTTATCACATTTGACTGATGTACTCTCTCGAGTAATCCCCCCCTGGAGATCCGAATGGGGGACTATTTTACCTCTTGAATATTTTACTCGAGAGGGTTCCATCATGTCTTGATAAGAAAGAAAAGAGTGGAGTAGCTGCGACTCCTTGGGATATTAATGTGGTGGTTTCCCCTTGCCTTCCAAATAATTCTTGCCTTCCACATAATTCTTGCCTTCCACTTAATTCATATAATTCCCCAATAATGGCAGCAATACATAGAAAGGAATATAGACGTATTGAAAGTCAATAAACTAAGAGCGCTAATCCCTGGCACCGCGTTCATCACATTACATCAAGCAGTCACAAGTATAGATAACAATTAATAATTTTTTAACTTCAATTATCTCGTAAATTATAAAATTAACTCACGAAAATATTCAACAATGATAAATATAGAGTGAAAGAAAATATCAAAACAAATTTAGGAGTAACTTGCCGTTTTTCCCTTCTGACACTTACGTGTTTTGCATTTTTGGGCCATGGTGTCTATCTTGGAAATGCTCTCAAGTCACAGACGTGCGAGGGTGCTCTCGACTGCCTGGGAAACGAAAGAAGATTAAATACGTATTCGTAACTGCTAATGCTGCAGTATTTCCTTCAATATTAACAATAAAATAATCGGATGGTGATTTATAACGAGCAGTTGATATGTAACACTTCATATAAATTGCATTGCTAACAAATCGCAAGCAATGGCAGATGTTGGCCACTTTTGGTGTCTGTTTGCCAGTGACGGAAACTCTCGCAATGGCTGAAGCCAACACCAAAAGGGTCTCGTAAAAACCGTATTTTTTTATATGGCAATCATAGGGTTAATTGACGGTGCCCCTGCAATCTCTCATAATGGCGGGGGTCTCACAATAGTTCATACTCGTACTACCACGGTTCCACTGTATTTCATCAAATTTTTCATGATTTGTAACAAAATACAATATTTTGTGATGAGAAATAATTTTTTTGGCATTCACTTTCTAATGGTTCATGTCTAGTGTTTGTAGTATGATAAATAGTAATTTAATTTTCTAAAATTTATGTCTTCAGGCGTTACTTTATGGAATTTGCTTTCGTGCATAATGAATGAAGAATAAACTTGGTAATTCCACAATTATTTCACGCAAATATCACAAATTATCATTAATTTATCACAAATAATTGTGGAAATGCCAAGTTTATTCTTCATTAATTTTCTAAAATAAAGTAATGATCAATGCTAGGAAAATGATTTTAACATGTATTCTTTTAGGAGCACATAAAAGTGCATTAAGTTGAAGTATACTATCTGGCAAAGGAAAAGTAGTCCTTATTCTGCGTGTTGTTGACATTTAATGATTAACCAAGTTTTAAGTTTTTGCTATTTATTCTCTTAATAATCAGTGTTGCATAGAAATGTGATGAGCTTATTTCTTTATATCATAGAGAGGTAATGCTTAAATTATCAAGGCTCAGTAAACTTTCCCACTATATATGGTTGCAGATCTCAGATGATTGTGCTTTATTGCCCTGCAAGGAACAGAAAATTCCAGTTACATCAGAATTGAATATGTTCCTTGGCTCTTACCTCATAATTTAGTTAGTTCTCTGAGATTTTATTTTCCAAAATTCCTTCATCTCTGTACTGACAATCGTCTAGGGAAAAGTGAACAGGAAGATTGGAAAAGGCAGGCCTCATATGAGATACATAGAACAGGCTGTGAAGGATGTAAAAGAGAAGAATTACATCAAGGAGAGGTTGTCCGAGAGAAAAATCAAGTGGAGGGCTGCGTCAAACCAATCCTAGGATTGTTGACCAATGAGGATTCTGCACTGACCCTGGTAGTTTTGCATGATGACAAATTTTCAAAAAGAAATCCATTCCTGTGCCAAGAGCAGATTTCGGTGGCATTTCTGCACTGATGTTTATAACTTTTGAGTGGACGTATCCATCAAGAATAGCACCATTCCCTGGAGAATTGAGGTTGTGCACTTCCTGAAACCAAGCAAGTATTTACGTCTCCAATATCTTGAATTCAGAATTTTCAGTGCTTACGATTTTTTTTGGCAATGTAGATTAGAGACCTGCAAACAGGCATGAAATCCGGGCGACCCTCGTCTGCCTGTGCCGGGTGCCCTCACCCATGTTCGCCTCCACCCATGTGACGTAGATGCCCGACTGTGCCCGTTCGCCCTGGGTGCCCACATCCTAGACGGGTGCCCGGGTTGCTCGCTGAAACTGAGGGGAGGGGTGGTAAAAGAGTGAGTGAAAAATATTGCGAATGGCAAAGACCCTTGAGAAAGATATGCGGCATGAGAAGCCTGGTGACGATCTTAGGCCTGTCACCCGGCGTGGAAGCGGTCGCCCGCTCAGCCGACGGGCGACCGCCTCTTCTTGGCAAATTCTCTGTTGGCCACATTCATGACATTTCAGAAGTCCGTCAAATGTCTTCAGGTTTTGCCTCTCTCTTTATCTGTTGCACACTGGCGGGCGACCCTCACCTGTATTTTGCGCCCATGTGCAGGCCTCTAATGTAGATGCCTCTTTATAACTTGTATCTTGTGTCATATTAATGCTGCTCAGCATTGTTGGTGACAAATAATTTATTTGCTCGTGCAGTCCTCATGTGTAGGCTCTTATCTACTTACTCAGATTTCATTTTGTCTTTAATATGATACTTAGAATTTTTATTTTTGCTGGCTTTCTACTTCAGCGAAGATTTCTTTGTTGAGCCTTTACCCTATTGTGACCTTCAAAGGAGGATAGTGTTTAAATTATACGAACCTGTAGAGTGAAATTTGGAAGAGAAATCAATAATTAACTTCTCAGTGTATGTTTTGAGGGCTCATTAGTGGAGTAATTTTGTCTGAGAGTTCATGAGGTGTGTTTCTCAGTTACTGATGCCCATTTGCAGAATGTACTGAAGAATTCATTAATTTATCTGTTGCATATTCCAGTGTATACTGCCATACACTAATATACCATGCTTTCTCTTATTTCTCATCTTCCCACTCCATTTTCCCCCTTGGAAAGCCAATATCCATTCATAGCATTTGCTACACAACAGTTTATGAGCTACTACATGTGAGACTTATGGTGCCAAAACAATTTTTTCTTGTACTCTACATTTCCTGTTATCTTTAGATGGAATGTGATAGTTTGATGAAACATTTAGTTCAAATCAAAAGAAAAATTGTCTAAAGCCCAGGTGAAGTTGATAAAAAGCCAATCATCCTCAAAAGTTACCATATGGCACTGGCCTGATGATCATAGTTTTTTGTTACCCTGTATTGTATTTGCCTTTTAAGATTCATGAAAAATGCTTTGGACTCAGCATTTAGAAAAATAAATCAGTGATACTAAGAAGAAAACAAATATATGACTGTGGTGATAGCCCAGATTATGTTAAATCTTATGAAACTTAAAGGGAAATAAGGAATATATTTTAAACTTCAGTGTGTGTTGATGCTACAATGAAGAATTGTCACCCTGTTTTCCTTTATCATGTTAAGAATGCGACAGAATATGGCCAACTAACCATATCCAACTGTTAACTTATACAGAATTTGACTACTCCCTTTATATATCCCAGAAAATTGCTATTTCTTCTGTGAATAAAAATGTATCTACTATGAGCACATCGCTCACTTATGACAACTACAATTTTTATTTATCAGGTTTAGAGATACGGTAAAAACTGGACTCTAAGTGAAAATTGATGATTGTTTTAACTTAATTTCTAGGCTACATTTTGAGGTACAGAAGTCTAAGAGGGCTGGAATCAAAGAAAAAACTTTCAGAGAAAAGGCATTGACAGAATCGATTGGAGTAGTACAAAATTGCTGAAAATTTTAAAAAAAGATTTTAAAAAATAAAAAAAGATTATTTATTTAGGTTTTGTTTCACATAGCCATGAAGGAATGAAGAATTTGGTAAAAACAAGATAGCTTGAAGTATTTAATTTAATATTCCCAAGATATGAGACTGGTGTTGATTGAGCAGATATTGTCAGAAATATATTTGTCATCTTCATAAAATACTTTTTTGGCATTTAAAGGACAAGCCCAGCACATTTTTACAGTACGCCAAGTCATGGACAAATATATTAATAGGAACGGAACAGTCTGCCTAGCTTTCTTAGATCTACAGGCAGCTTTTGACACTGTTCCAAGATGTAGACTATGGGAAGCACTACAAAAAACAGTGGTATCTATAGACTTAACTGAAAAAATTAAAAGTCTGTACATTAATGTGAAAGGAGCAGTGAGAATAGCAGGGAAAACGTCAACAGAGTTTGATATGAGGAAAGGTGTCAAGCAGGGAGACAGCCTTAGCCCGCTATTATTCATCATTTTGATGGACCAGATACACAAACAATGGGCAAGGGCCTAGCCAAGTTGATACACCGGTTCCCGTCAGATCACCGAAGTTAAGCAACGTTGGGCCCGGACGGAGGTTGGATGGGTGACCCCCTTCCATACCTCTACCGTGGTGCTCTTGTCCCCTGTCTGCAAGTGGCGGGCAGGTTAAAATGTGGGTTGGTACAATGGATCTAAAGAGGTCTAAGTGCCAGGGGGGCTCCAGAAGGCTCCCGCCCACCCCTCCAATTTACATTTTTACACAAACAATGCAAAAGAAAAACAGAAAGGTGCAAGGTAGGAAACTATAAGTTAAGGCCAGTCTACGTCCAGTCATTGGTATATGCAGATGACATTGTATTGATTGCTAAGAACAAGAGAGAATTACAAATAGCAGTGGAAAAACGGGCAAATGTCATCAGAGACCATGGAAAGAAAATGAATGTGGGGAAGAGCAAGGTTATGGCCATGTCAAAAAATGAGGTACAAGAAAGGCTGAACATAACTTGGGACGAGCAAGAATTAGAACAGGTTGACAAGTTTGAATACCTGGGGACACAAATTACTTGTGATAGAAGGCCAGACTCAGAAGTGAGTCACAGAATCTGTAAAGCAAATCAGGCATACTGTCAGCTTAGCAGATCAATTGTAGGCAAGAGAGAAATATCGGAGAAGGCAAAGATGAGGGTGTACAAAACTATTTTCCAGCCAGTATTGCTGTATGGAACGGAGAGCCTAACCCTACTAGATAAGCACAGGAGTAGATTCCAAAGCTGCGAGATGCGATACCTCAGACGTGCAGCAGAACGCAATAGAAGAGATTGAGTAAGAAATACTACAATCAGAGCCCAATTCCAGCAAGACTCCATCATTGAAGTGATGGAAAGAAAAACCCTAGGATGGTATGGCATGTGGTTAGGATGGAGGAGGAAAGGAAGCCAAGAGAGGTGATGGAGGCAAGACCAGAAGGAAGGCGAGGAAGAGGCTGGAGTGGGAAGATTATGTGGAGAGAATGGCAGCCCGAGGTGGAAAGAGTATAAATGAAGTGAAGCGACTCGCTCAGAACAGGAGGGAATTTAGAAAGTGGCTGAAGGACCCCGACACCTAACAGAATAAGGGGATTTGAGAAAGAAGAAGGACAAGCCCAGACTGTAAGTTAGGAAGAAATTCATCTCAATGGAGTATGCTTCTTTATGAATATGAGTTGTGGATGATAATAACCCTGTGATAGGCAATACTGGAAGCATTTGAATATGGTGTCACAGAAAGACAATGAAGAGCCAATGGGTGGACAAAAAAAATGGAGGGGTGGGCGGGGGCCATCTGGAGCCCCCCAGCACCTAGACCTCTTTATATCCATTGTGCCAACCCACATTTAACCTGCCTGCCACTCGCAGACAGGGGACAAGAGCACCACAGTAGAGGTGTGGAGTAAAATCACCCATCCAACCTCTGTCCCGGCCCAACGCCCAATATTTAAGTGGCTAAAGCGCAAAGTGGATGATATTTTTAATCTGTGAAGAACTTGCTGTTGTGCATATCAGTGCTGCATTCTGCTGAAGTTTTTCCTGGCTAGTAAGCTGTCCTTAAATTAATATCTAGTATTGGATAATATTTTAGCATTGAGGTGTAAGTGGATAATCTTACCTCGATGTGTAAGGACTTAATTTAATCAGGACACATGAATTACCTTAATTCTAGGCTATAGAATGAGTTGAATAAGTAGAATAACTTTCCATTTAAAAAAATTATATTATTCTGTCTACTTTCTCTATGCTGTAGCATCATCAGGTATTACAAGTAGTGAAACTAGTCATAATAATACCATTAAAAATTGGAAAGCTAATGTCTTTCCTCCAATGGACTACCACAAAGTATTGGCCTGATCCACAAAGTGATGGAATGAGTCATAAGTATATTTTCATTCCAACTTCTTTTCCTTCTTTCGCATTTGAGAGATAAAATACTGCTTACAATACAAATGCAAGCCCAATTTCATAGTCCTGAGTAACACTAACCTGTAACCACAAGTGGCAGACCATTTTGAGCTGATGGGGATTGCAATAATCATAAGTGATTAGTAATAATTGTGCAAGGTACATTGTGGTATGTATACTGATCAAATAATGACAAGAAACAGAATTTTACAGGCCTCCAAAATCGGGTCACATTGACCTGATGTGAGTAGTAACATAACTTTTTGCTGTGCAGTTAATTAAGGTTTGACCACCATTTCACGTAAAGGTGAGGTTCTTTTGGTGATAAACAACATTGTGCATTGTGTGAAGCACATTTTACTGAAGATTATTTGGCAAAAGGGACAATGATGGAAAAACATCTGTGATAGTTATGCCCAAATAAAATAGTTAATTGAACATTATAAATGTCTGCCAAATGAGCTTAAAAAGGATATGATAAACATTGTTATGTTGAAGACTCTAAACTAAGAAAATGTGATTTGCGATTAATGAAAGTTTTGGAGATTTTTGATAAAATGAAGTGTAGTTACTTGTAACATGAGTAGAAGAATGGTATAGGTTTATCAGAGTCAAACACATCAAAAGTTCTTTTCAAAGCCATGAATGTCAATCAGTGAAATGAATTTAATTATGTCCTTGTCAGGTATTTTTATATTTTGATTGAGGAAAAATGTAAATTTTCCTTGTGATATTTAATGCATTTAAGGTTTTGATACTGAGGCATCATCACCAGACCTATGTACGTCTGAGATTCGCCAATATCAAAACAGGCAATGCGTTAAACATTCCGTGAAATGTTTTGGTTGATGGTTTTTCTTGTTCAAACATAAATTTTTCACTAAGTGGACTCTGAATCTAGTGACCATTTTTTATCTTTTCCCTAGGATACTCAATCTTCTGATCCCATGTCTTTTAATGGCAAATCCATGATTACAGTAAACTCCCGATTTTCCATACTAATGTCTGATGAAGGGTGCACAGATAATCGGGAAACACATAATTCGCTGTTTGGTTCTTTCCGGATTTATTTCTCTACGGTGCACCGCCAAAATTAATAAACCTAAGAAAATAACACAATCTGCCAATTAAAAGATCCTCGTTGTATATAGTAGCATTTTATGTCAAAAATAATCCTGTAGATCTGTTCAGGCTGCCATTAAATGTCCACAAGCCTCAGGGAGTTGCTTGAAGCCCGGCATAAGACATTAGACCAGTCGGCATGACTGTAGTGAAAGTCACAATTGTAGGAAAATGACAAAAGTTTACTCACCATTGCTAATACACTAAATAGATTGTTGATGCATGGATAATCTGCAGCCCAGATAGCGTGAACACGGGCAATCAGGAGTTAACTGTAATAATTGTTGTGCCATTATTAGCCATGAGTGTCATGCACTTAATCATCATGCCGGCATATGATAGTTACTATTGTGTTCTCTGCATATTGAGTTCTGCGTCCGCGCATGTTGACTAGGGGTAACAATAGTTTCGCTAGCAGAATGTCTAGTGAACAATAGTTTCACTAGCCATTCTGCTAGCGAAACTGTTGTCACCCCTAGTCAACATATGCAGATGCAGAACCCGATGTGCAGAGAACATCTGAACTACGCTGCGGAAACCTTTGCACGTACTTACTATGGTTTGAATTATACCCAGTTTTTGCACAGGTATGAGTGAATTTGTGCAAAGTTTTTATGTAAGAAATTGCCTTCCGGCGTGACCAGCCCGGGGCTGAAGTAGAAAATTTGAAAGCCCCGGTACATGATGCATAGAAACACGACTCCATAGTACACGTGCACCCTTTTCTCTGGACGGTTTTTTTTCAGATGGTTGGTGGAAGGAAGGTGTCACGATTCCTGGTGAGCCGAGTGGACGAGGGGCAGGACCCCTCCCCTTCCACCACTCCCCACACCTTCATCTCCCACTCCTTCTCGGTAGAGGTAGGAACGGGCATTTGGAAAACAAATCCATTCTTGGCTCTTTCTCTCTGTCTGTCGCTCACCCTCATATTGTCACTCACAGTGAATTTGGTGGTGGCTAGCCTTTGCTGCTGTCATTGCTGCATCATTAATTCAAGTCGTGATTATTTGGCTTAATTGGTTAGCAGGTACATATGTTCGTCAATATTATTGGATGTACATACATAAATAGATAGTTGCAAGTTTCCTGTTAGAGTAATGCAGTGCCTCTCAAGCTGGGAATAACATTAGTTTGGCTTCAATCTCTCAAAAAAAATCAGTGTTTTTCATTCGGTGCTACTATTGAATGGTAGTAATCTCTCATATTCTGCTTGTATATTTATCCTGTTCTGTCTTATTTAATCTGATATAAGTGCATATTTTGCCTGTATTATTGTCAGTCATCCTGCTTACTTATAGATCACGTAAAAATACCTCATTAACTGTTATTTGGTACATTTCTGGTACTAGCTGCTTTCTTCAGTCAGTTTCCTAACATACATTTAGTCATTATAATTTTATCAGCAAATTAATTATCATCTTATATGTACAATTTATGGATGAGCAATTACTATACATTCATATTTCCTTTGATGATAATTTGCAAATACATAAGTTTACTTCATGGAACTGATGTATCAATATCTCTCAATATCTATTTGTGAGACGTTGGTAATGCATGAGCAAAGCATGAAGAATGTTTATTACGTGAAGGAATCAACTGTGGTGCACAGAATTAATGCTTAGCTGATTGGCAGTCTTGTCTTTACCTAAGTACAATTTTGTGAAATTATTCATTTCATCTTGTGTAATTACATTAATTGTATACTTAGATCTCAAAATCTATTAGTAGTTATTGATAATGTGCTTTACATGCATACGTGCAATATATGGCTGTGGCAGTCAGAAGTACGTAGGCATTTAAGATACCTTAATAACTAGTATTAGAGAAATAAAGCTTTTAAATACTCATTAATGCAATTCATTACTTTGTAATGGACTAACCTCCAAAACATTGTGCTTTAGCTTAAAAGCTGTCTCTTTAGAGGAGAACTTTTAGTTTGAAAGTCAATGTTTCAAAGTTGGTAAATCATTCAAGAGTAGATATATGTAGGTTTTTATATATAATGCTCTCTGTGTGGTTATGTATTTGCCAGTGCTGCGTGACTATTATAATTTTATGTTTTACCTGTGCAATAAAAATAAATATTTCAAAACGGGAGAATAAAACATTGTACATGTATTTTCATGAAGCTACACATAATTAATGTGTTGTAATGAGGGTGTGCTCTCATGTGGTTGATATGTGGCCCATTAAATTTTGAAAAGCAATTACTTACCCTCCATGCTGTAATTTCTTTTTGTGATTGGTACGTGCCATGTATTTTTGGTCTAAATGTTCTTTTGAAGGCTGTTAGTTCATTTTGTTGCTGTAGGTAATTGTGTTCCATCCATGATCATTAAAATGTAAGTTTTTATATTTCCTCGTTATAAGTGAAATTTGGAATTACACTTTTTTAATTTGTATGAATACTAGCAATAATGCGGTAAGGTTGTAGAATAGATGGTAACATTCAGATTTAAAGTGTTTGAATGGCTGCATCCTTTAGTATTGATTGAATCCTTATGGTGATTGTGATGATTCAGTGGCAATATTGTGGTGATGGCCTTGGATAACTAATTTTGTGTCTTTAAAAGATGAAGTTGTATAGGAAATACAGAGTATTGTTTGCCATTATTATTTATTAACATCATATGTTTATTTACTCATTATTGCTGTATTAGGGAGTGGTTGTTGTGTTGAAATATAAAAAGATAGTGCTTAGCTTCGCAAGCTACATGTTAAATCCAGTGAAAAGTTGTACAGCTTTCGTAGGTTATTTATTACTTAAAAATGAATTTATCATTAAACAGTCATTACCACCTTTACATAATGGTCTCACCAATTAGTCTAGTATGTTGAAAATAGTGCTTCTGCGGAAATGAAACAAAAGAAATAAGTTCCAAATGATTACCCACCATCACCTCATCATTAGAATTCATTCCTTTTAAAGTGCCAGTGGGTGCAAAACCTTTCCCTAATTTTAAAATTCCTCACGTTTAGCTTTGTACTGCCATTTAAACTTTCTAATTGTGTTAGGGAAGTATTTATTATTGTACAGTCAACCTTTAATGGCTAAGTGAGTCAGTGCTACCACTACTGTGTATTTAAAATACTTGATAGGAAGTGATAACATATTATTACCTCTACTGAGCAAGGAAAGTATTGTACCATAGATAATGGTATTGACATGGCTTAAAGCTCTTGGATGTATTTTCAGAAAAGATTTGGAATATTATTTATCTATTTAGCTGGGTATATTATTTCAATACAATCTTCACTACTCTCTATCACCCTACTTATTTTTTTCAATGCTGATTTCATTTGCATATTTGCTTTATACACGTAAAACATTTCATTTTCATCCTTGGCAAAGTGTTGCACAACTAGCTGTGTGCAGAATGCTTGAGCCTTGTAAGATGTTGCTTTTATTTCATACATGAGCACCGCTTTTGCGTTGTCATTTTGGGCATAAATGTGGATACAAATTCAGTCTCACAAATCATCGTTGTGCTCACAGTTTGTTTTATTCTCATTTTTTAAAATTGGGAATACTTTTCTCAAGTCCATGATCAGCCGAGCTATAGCTTGAGTTGGGATAATGATTTGTGATATTTAATTACTTAGTATTGAGCCATTCACTCAATTCTATATTTTGGATCTTGTGTTTGAATGGATATGTTACATGCTTAATTTTTATCTCATGGTAATGAGAATGAATGATCCTGCTACTGAAGATAATGTGCCAAAATATCTGTCTGTAATTTCTGGCATGATAGACACCATTTGTATTTCAATAATTGTAAAAGATTGGCATTTTATTACAGAAAAATAAATAACCCTTACATTACTGCAGATAAAAGTTACTGAAAAACAGAAATCTTAAATATAATGATACAGTTAAATATGGCAAATAAAGTTGAATTGGAGTGAATTGCTAAGGGAAGTTAACTTAGAATAATATTTATTAGGGAGCTTCACCAAAAGCTCATTGACCATAGCTTTTTTGGCCAAGTATGACTTCAGCATCAGTCGCCTATATAAGACACTGGAACTTTTTATCTAAACTTCTTCTGAGGATAAGCACATCTTTTATGCTATGAAATATGGTGAATGGTTTTTATTCCACTTTGAAAATCTTTTTAATGTTCATGAAATGATAGAGGATTGAGCAAAAAGTTTTACTTGGAAGAATTAACATTTTAATCAGAGATGATAGTGGCCAGGTTCATTTTTCTGAAGGTTGGAAATCGTATTTACTACTTTGGCACCATGTTTAATTGTTGGTTTCTCAGCCTGATAAATAATTTGGGATCCATTTTTGCTGGTCACCATCAACAGGATACGTCTGCACCTATTGGGACGTCTCTTGGGAGGCCTGAAGAACAGTTGGCTGGGGACTATGCTGAATCACAAACACCGACACCGCCTCAGTTCCAGAGCCCTCCTCCGGCTACACCGTTGCAGCAAGGAACCTCTGGCAGTTCTGGTACTTCTGCCGGAGAGTGGTCCCCTCATCCCAAACTCTCCCAACAGAACTCGATTGAGAAAGTTCAATCCACGCCTGCAAATCCAGCTGCTGATGCGAGTAATTGCAAGTATGTTCTTTGTTACTGCATTTTAACCTGTCTATTAGATTCTTTTCTGCAGGTGGTAAGTCATTCTGGAAGGTTGGGTATTACTCAACCTCAACCAGTTTCAAGGAGGTCTTCTTTTGAAAATGACCTGAAAACATCAAAAGAAGTCAAGGTAACAATGAATACTATGGAAAATACACATTCCGTCTTGTTAGATGAATTTCTGCAAAGTAAAGCCATAAATGTTATCTGATTACGTGATATTATTACCCAGTTTCTTAAAATTTGAAGCAGATAATGCCATAATTATCAAAGTCCTGAATTAGATGCTGCATCAGCCGTACTGATATTCTCATGATACTTGTGAATGGTCATTCAAAATTGTATCTTTTAAGAATTTCAATGGTTGTGTCCTGCCAATGGTGGTCCTGCCGGGAAAGTTATTTATGGAAAATGTTTTTTACTATAAAAATCAATTGCCAACTACCTTTGCTTGTTTGATGATAATCACTGGAAAATTGTTTCCTTGTGGAGAAAAAAGCCAAATGGGCAATATTTGGTTTGTCATGCGGTTAATATATTTATTCATAGGACCAAAGTAATGTTCCTTGTTTTCTAGTTTTCTTTTAGGTTGGGTATGTTTCATATTTTCCTTCCATGTAAAATGTGACTGCTGCTTGGAATTTGACTGCTTCTGATGGCTTTTTATATAGTGTTACCGGTTACAGTAGGGTTTTATCGAATCGCCAGTTTTTGTCGGACAATCGCCAAAATTAGGATTTATCACTTATTTCACATTCTAAACAAAACTAGGTGAGGAAGAAAGCGCTGCGACAACAATTAAAGGATGATAAATACGGTATTTATCTTGATAAGGATGCGGACTCCAACCATAATAGTGAGTTTCGCGCCTCAATTGTTTTATCTCTCGTTTGAAATTGCTCATTTCACACTCTGGGTTTGCACTGCACGGACGAGGTTGGGTTTTAGCTTTAGAAGGACTTTGCTTAAATACGCGATGTCGTGAGACGTTGGTTTTTAGCTTGTGAAGGGCATTGTTTAAATACGCGATGTCGTGAGACGTTGGTTTTTAGCTTGTGAAGGGCATTGTTTAAATACGCGATGTCGTGAGACGTTGGGTTTTAGCTTCTGAAGGGCATTGTTTAAAACGCGATGTCGTGAGACGTTGGGTTTAAGCTTGTGAAGGGCATTATTTAAAACGCGATGTCATGAGACGTTGGCTTTTAGCTTCTGAAGGGCATTGTTTAAAACGTGATGTCGTGAGACGTTGGGTTTTAGCTTCTGAAGGGCATTGTTTAAAACGCGAACTTGTTGATTCGGTCGTCATTTGTCGTTCGTTATGGCTGCCGAAGCAGACTAGGTCCCCATCCCTAATCAAGATAAGTGCAGTATTTATCATCTTTTAATTGTTGTCGCAGCGCTTTCTTCCTCACCTAGTTTTTTAGAATGCGAAATAAGTGATAAATCCTAATTTTGGCGATCGTCCGACAAAAACTGGCGATTCGATAAAACCCTACTATCACCAGTGTTACCTCTTAGAAAATGTTTTAAGTGACCTAAATGGGTGTTGGCTCATTTCAAATCATAGCGAACATGAATCACAAGAGTCACTATGCGTCAATCTACAAGCCTCAGAATTTAGACATTTAATATATTTTTAAAAAGAGGCAAAGCTCTTTGGCTCTTGGTATGGTAGCAACCATAGATTGAAAAGGAGAATAGATGAAACAGTAGTTTTTGCTCCCCCCCCTTGTCATGGTATGGCCATTTAAACTTTTGAATTGTATTTGGGAGGTATTTACTATTGTACAGTCAACATTTAATGGCTAAGTGTGTCAGTGCTACTACTTGTCTTTGCTGTTTTTGTTGCAGTGGCCCTCACTCCATTGCAGCCCTCCAGCAGAAGCTTTACCAGTTAACGTCACAGACGACTGAAACACTGGCTGCGCAGCAAGGAAAGTTAGAGGAGGTTAAGTCAGCGGCTGCTGTGGCCAATGAGCCTCAAGCACCTGAAGCCTCTGGGGCAGATGGTAAAGGTTATGCTATGGGTTTTGCCGGTAACGAGGGCAATGTTGATGGAAGCCATTTTGGCAGTGTAGAAGGCCCTGCTGTGGTTGAGGATGAAAGAGCGAGGGCCATAGGAGAGGTTCGGCGAGGAGATGAGTGCGAGGTAAATTTGAGCAGTGGGGTAATGACCACTCAGTCTGTGCCATTACCTATCCCATCATCCATAGCCCATGTAAACCACCCCACCACCAACCAAGTCCCAGTTCCCCCATCTACCGTCACTGTTCCCATATCAAGCCTCCCCTCTCACCCTGTCGCTGTCAGTGGCTCTTCTCTGTCGACCCCTGGTTTTGCAGGAGCCCCCCCTTTCTGGACTGCCACCCCATCACCCTCGACTTCCTCTGTAGCATCACCACAGTCATCCTCAGTGTCGGAACAGCATGGAGTTCCCCACCACCCACTCTCGTCCCTTGCCCAGTCCTCTGCTCCGATCCCACCCCTTTGTTCCTCTTCATCTGCCTCCTCATCCCACCCCGCCACTCCCCACGCCCCCGCCAGCTACGATGTCAACATGCAGACCCTGCAGCAGAAACTAGCAAGCATCTCAATGACTGGAGCTCAGCCTTTGGTTAGTAACAAAAAGAATTTTGATTGCCATGCAATGTCTGCTTTTTTTGTGTCAGTCAGGGATTTTCTTTCAATTTGATTTTTTAAAATCTTGCTGTAATGTTAAATTTTGTTTTTTTGTTCAAACTTTTACTGGGAGACCCTAATTCAGATAGCTTTCGATCGAATTTTGATTTTTAATTACTTATTTGGCTCCATATAATTATAATTCTCTTCATATAGCATAAAATATTTGATATAGTGTTTGAATGGGAATAGTACTTTGTTTCTGGGCTCTGGTTTGTTTTCATTGATTGTGCATCAATTTTTCTTAGGGTTTCAATCATATTTTATTCAACACAATGTCATGTTTTGTTGGCAAAATATGCCTGATAAAGTGAAATTAATAAATGCTTTGGCACCAGTGTGTGTAGTAAAACCATCATTAGAGTGATGCTAATGAATCATTATTTTTGGAATAGGCAATTGAAATCAGATGTGTATTGAAATGACTTGATAAAACTTTTCATCATTTTGATTACAATTATCCTATGCCACTTGCCGATCATCTGTCACATTTGAGTCAGTTTACATCAATGTATTTAGTATTAGTGTTGTAGGCTAGCCAGTCCTCAAATGCTTCATGGTGAAATGTTTGAATTTCTGGCAAAATCACAGCCTGTACCTAATTCCAGAATTGTCATGGGTATACTGTGGTTATATATTCCTATTTGTTTAAATATGGCATTGGTTTAGTGTGTTTTTTAAGTTCTCAGTTCATCAAATAGTGGTGGCAATACTCATGAATTACATTGCATGCAGGTTCAGTGAAATGCTGGTGCAAGAAAATTAATGAAATTGTAAAATGTGCTAATTATGTGGGGTAGCTGATAAAACTTGAAGGAAATTGGAATTTTGATTCAATTTATTTTAATCAGTTGAAGATAATATGATAAAATTCATCCTTTAGCCATGATTTTACATTTTTCTTTTATTTGCACAAATTCATCACCTAAAGGCTATCTACAAGGTCTTGCCTCTGCATCTAGTAGCTCCTTTCTTCAACCTTCTCTGTGATTTGTTTCTCTCATTCCTTGTTTCTTTGTCATCCAGATAGCTCCTTTGTCATCCTCTTCTGTCGAGCTCTGTAGAAGAATTATTCCAAACGTTCTGTCATGTCACATGGCATGTTCCTTAATTTGTTATGATTGTTTTTCCATATAGAATACATCTTTGTGGTTTCAAAATGTTTGAGAGTCATTTATTCATCCCAAAGTCTCCTATAAGTGTAAAAGTTATTTCCAAGCAATAAATATAAGAAAACTTTAAATTACACGGCTTTTTATAAAAACATGGCTAGTTGCATCCCTTATTGGACATTATCAGGTACATGATAATGACCACTGTTGATTGAAACTATATTTATGGAAAGTTGTGGAATTTTTGTGAATGTGGAACAAAGTTTTTTGCAATTAACTATGAGATTCCCCAAGGTTAGGTCTGAATGTGTAGGAATAGCTATTTTTTGGTTATTATTTCCCGAATTTGAATAGTGGAGAAACTATGTATCAGGTGTAGGCCCTTCCTTTTGCTCTTCGTAATGATTTTGTGTCTTTCACGCTATTTTGAATCCACTCATTCTCATTTTGATGTTTTGGAGGTTCTCTTCATATATTTTAAGCCTGTTTCACAAGACACTTGATCCAGCACAAGGTCGAGGATACTCGTTAGTATGCTAGCTTTCCGGTTTCGTGTGAATAGAACCAGTATACTGGCTGGCAAGCCTGATCACTAGTATACTTGCTGAGCTACTTGATTTCCTACTTGATGCGGCACTAGTTTGCTACTAGCTCCCAGTAGGACCCAGTGGCCATCTACCAATCACGCTACGTTACAGACGCAGTGCGATCTTCTCTTTTTTTAATTAGTATGGAATCATATGGAATAACCACTTCATAGCAAGCTGAAGGTCGATGATCGTGTGAAACCTCCTACCAGGGTTGCAATCATGCTAGATTCCATCCTCAATATCAAGTAGCAGCCAGCACACTAGGTCTTGTGCTGGATCAAGTATCATGTGGAACGGTTTTTAGCAAGGTCAGAAGTTTATTAATCCCATGAAAGGATGCCATTATTTTAGAGCAGAAAAAGGAAAGGTATGAAGTTGTCCTATTTCAGATGCATTTATTAGATTATTGAGGTTTATTTTTTTATCTTGCAATCCATCATATGTATACTCGTCATGGATTGGTTGGGAGCTCATTGATTTCAATCTTAGTCAAACTTATTGGCTTTAAATACTATTCCGAGAATGAAACCATGTAGACAACTGTTGTAGTGGAAGAGTGCAGTTGCTGTTGTTTTGCAACTCTGAATGCATATTAACATTGGGTCTCCCTGTGTGAAAAAATCAAACATTATTTTCTTTTTAAATTTTTGTTGGAAATGAGTTTTATAAGTGTTCATCGAAAGATGTTTTTTAAACATTTTTTATTGGTTTTGTGAATCAAATCAATTCTGATTGTTTTTATATCAATTATAATTGTATAAATACTCTATTGAAATAATATATCTTTTTAAATCTTATGTTTAACTCTTAATGTTGAGTTGTGCATTGGGTATTTTAGAAATTCTTTCTTAATTTATAATTATAAACAGTAACAATACAAGAATCATATTTTCATAACAAATTTAACTTATACTTGCTCTTGCCTGTTCAAGGGAAGGATGTTATAGCTCATAAACCATAAAGTGACTCTAGTTCCCTTGTATATACTTTCTAGTAGTATTTATGGTTTAAGAAGTATAACATCTATTCCTGTTCTCCAGAGTCAAATTATTTTTTTCCAGCATTGAGATGAGCATGTTTTATAGATCCCGTTAGTTTTTGAATCCATAGTACTCAATATCTATTGCCTTATAACCTGTAGTTTGCCTTATTTTTTTTATATCTATAAATGTCATTAATGAAATATTTTTCTCAATTCTTTAATTAATGTTAACCAGCAGGCATGTGTCCTTTGAGAAGTTCAAATTTGCGATGGCCAATAGTGAGTGAACACAACTGACATGCTCACCATTTTCAAGGTGAAACCAAATCCCTGCAGAAAATTTTGAATTCACCAGATGTTGATGTTTGAAGATCATGAGATTGTTGTTGATGATCCCAACCCAATGGCCAGCTCTCCAGAGTGTTTATTGATATCTTTCGTTTTTGTGGGGAATTAGGGTCCTCTTTCTCCGCAGAGCACCCTTCACTCAGTGGGACCCATTGGAGGTCTGGGGATACACCCTCCCCTTTCCGTGATAGAGGGGATTTCAGCCAGTGCACATCAAGTTTCGACTCCTCCCATCCTGACCCCTTCTCCCGTACGTGAGCTGGCTCCTTCGGGGATTGCAGCCGTGCCCCCCGAGACCATCATCCCCGAGCGACCCCACCACCTGGAGGTGAGTGAAGAGGGTCATGGAGTGTCGGCCCCTCGGGATCAGATGCTGGCTCAGCTTGCATTCTCACAACCAGTGACATCTGCCAAAAGGGAAGGAAACACCTTTGCTCCCTGTGCTGCTGCTGATGGTGTGCATCCTGGTGATGGTAGGTTTCTTGCATAATACAATTTTGCCTAATGAATCTCACGTTCCATTTGAAAAAAAAGGAAAAATGCAGTAAAATTCCACACTGTAAACAAATATAAATGTATTGAAACATACTTTATATAGTTCTACAGCACTTTTACCAAACCCAATCGATTTAGACAACTATAGCATCATTTCCTTGGATAAAAGCCTTTTATCCTATGCTGACAATGATGCTATAGTCATCAAAATTTATTGGACTTAGTGAAAGTACTGTACAAGGTGTGTTTTCATTATGTTTGCCTTAACCCTTAGAGTGCCGGGGAGCGCGATCGCGCTCCTCCAAATTCTAGTGAAAAGTGCCGGGGAGTGCTACCACGCTCCTACTATATTGTCATTATTAATTGTTGGTTGTTCATTAATTGTTGACTGATGGCATTTTAATGCAGAGAACTTTAGATACCGAACCTTTGTTATTCCAAAATTGAAAACTAGCGTTCATTTTCCTACGTTTTTACATGAGCTACATGAAATAATATTTTTCCCTTATGCTCTACAAAATCGGCCTAAATGCTCCGGCAATTTTAGCGTAGCTCCTAGGATATTGGTTGGCACTCAAAGGGTTAATGGATTGGAATTGGGTTGGTGTGGCGGCTAGAGTACTGGCATAGGGCCCGGGTTCAATTCCCGGCAGTGGCAGATTTTTAAGTGGCAAACTGATCCCTACTTGAGTGCCTGGTGGAGGGCATTTCAGGTCCAGTACTCTGTCCATCGGATGGGACGTTAAGCAGTGGTCCCCTTGGTGCCTGTCGTTAAGAGTAGGCTAATGCCGATGCCGGGTTTCTCTCCACCCTTCCTCCGTTCCCTGAAAACTCCTACAATTATCCAGTTACCCACCTATCCTAAAATGGGGCAAATTACTTCAGCTGTCAGCCGCCACTCCTGAATAACCAACGTGTTTGTCTTATCATAAATCAGCAGGTACTTGGTTTTTCCGCAATCCTGGCACTCCTCACAATTTTATCCTTGGCAGCGATACTATTGTCATAAAAATTTATTGGGTTTAGTAAAAGTACTGTACAAGGTGTGTTTTCATTATGTTTGTCTTATCATAAATCTGCAGACACATGGTTTTTCCGCAGTGTATATCAATACTTGACACCAGCAGTTTCGACCTATGAGGTCCTCATCAGGTATAACTACAGAGGACAAATTCACTGGTACATATACTTATCTTGGGGAAAAAGGGGAGGGTAGACTACTTGGGTACAGTAAGTCCTCTACTTACGCAGTTAATTCATCCCAAAATTTCTGCGTAAGTTGAAATTCGCGAAAGTCGAAACACCTCAACTTACCTATACATTTTTGAACCATTAACAGTGCTGCTTTTGCTGCGATTTGTGGCAATCGGCGATGATTACAGAAAATTCCATCTTTTGAGAGGTTGTTAAGTTAACATAATATGACAAAGCCAAGAGTAACACAAATCCAATCTTTCTTTCACTGGATATTTAAATCTAAAATAAGCATAATTACCCAAAACTTCTTTTTTTGCTGTAATGGACAACAGGCGTCATTTATGGAGTAGATAATTGACTGCGCGTCAACTTGCACGGGAAGGTCAAAGTACACCAAAAAAATACGTTGATGACTGATCACATCAGACTTCTTCACCATCATGATGATTAAATATCACCTATCAAACTATGTAATGTCTTAAACTAAAGATGTCATTCTGAACACCAGTAGTTTGGCATCAACTCTTGCATGCTTGGCAATGAGTCGTGGGTTGTCACACCGTTGAATCTGTCGTGGCAACAGAAATGTGGAGAAATGCAAGCATGTCACCGGACTAACTGAACATCCGAGTAACTCCGGATCCGTGTAACTCGGATCCGCATAAGTCGAGGACTTACTGTAATTGGGTTGATTGGAAGAGAGGAAGGTCAAGGATTACAGTCAACAATCAAATATTGCCGTGGAAAAACAAGTGTTTGCTGATTTATTATTAATCGCTTCCACCATGTAACAGCTGATTCCAATGAGTTTGTCTTATCATTCTACATTGGATCACCAAACTCCAATAATTTTTTCCATATTATTTTTGTTCTAATATACCATGGGTTCCATTATGCTTTTTGTTAGAAATATTTTCACTTGAGGAGTATTCATGTTGTGAGAGTAATTATAGACTATTTATAGACTATGTATATTCTTAATCTCCTCCTTGATATTGACATGACATGTTGAAAACATTGAAAAAATTTTAATTTGGAATAGTAAATGTTTTTTCTTTTCCTTCGAGTGGGTATCAGTGATTTCCACAACGTAATTCAGAAAATAATCCATTTGTGTTCTGTGGAATGTTTAAAACTCCTGAAAGTCAGGAAAAGACACTAATGTGTTGAAATGTATGGTGAAGTACCAGCTTATTCATCATATATGCAGTCATCATGTACCTTGTTCAAGTAATTGGTATTTCAATGGGTATTTAAAACTGATGCTTGTTGGTGGAAAATGTTTTGATGATGTGTGGCAGAGAATAAGAAAAGAATAGAGATGTTGAAACTTAAAGACACTAGGAAAAACATAGAACTCAGGAAAATTTGAGGAAAATGTCTCTTTCCAGATCCTGTCACCACATTGTTCTCAAACTGTACTTGGGAATCAAGAAAATTTTATCAGGTATAAAGTATCATCAGGAAATTACCAGAATATAAATAATAATGAAATCAATAATGGAGGAAGCTTACACCTGATAGATTTAATGCTGGTAATAATAAAGTAATGAAATATGTGTAAATTTGAAATATTAGGGCTTCATGTCAAATTTAAGCTTGATACATTGTCCAATCCTGTTAGAGCAGTGTGCTGCAATGAATTTATTCATGATTTTCTATGGTGCAAACTTCAAGGAATGTAACTTACCCATTTTTTAGTCAGTCACATGTACAATTCCAGAGATTAATTTGATTCTTATGTTACATGAATGCTGTATCTTGGGATTAAAATTTTTCTTCCATCACTACTTGTACTGCATCGCTTTTTAAACTCGCTTTAAAATCGCTTTTTTCTGGCTTTTATAATCCATTCATGACCGCTTATGTATTAGTTTTTTGCAAGTCTTTATGTCCTATATTACATTCATAGTCATTTGCTTGTTTCTCAGAATTGTCAGTGATCATTCATTTTATTTGTTTATCTGTCAAGTTGCATATCATGCTGATATTGAGACTGGAGTGAAATCGGAAACTGCCCTCGGTACAGTGCCTTCTCAGATGCTGGATCCAACAGGAATGGGAAAGGAAGAGGCTGGAAGAGCTCGCCCAAAGCCAGCGGCTATAGACCTCCATGATCTGAGGCAGGCATGTAGAAATTCCAAGTTACTTCAAATACCTCTACTTTAACAAAAATAGAGTGCACTGTGACTTGCCATTTGTATTCATGTATTGTTTGACTTGTCGATGAAATCGGCTTTTGGGCGTTCCTCCGCATCTGGCATCTCCTGGCAACAACAGTTTCTCCAGCCATCCTGTTGGCATCTTCAGGTCAGAAGTGATGATGCATCAATATTGTCTGTCTTGTATAGGGGGCTAGGAGCCCTGGGCCATCACTGATTGGCTCCTGGTTCATCCAATTGGAATACTCTCTTCCAAGTGGTAGAAAGTGTGTATCCGTCCTCCCAGTTGCAGTTCTTGTTTTTCTCTATTTTTATCGCCTCCCGGATCAGTCTTGGATCGTATCTGCACTCATTGCAAATGACTTTTGGTTTCTCAAAGTCCACTTGGTGACCGAGTCTCGACCACACGTGCTCCAAGATGGCGTAATTGTTTTTTCTCTGAGGCGCGTTGATATTCAAGCACTCTGCATTTAATCGACCGCCCCATATGTTGCCCGATGTATGACTTTCCGCACGTACATTATAGCTGGTAGACCCCTTCGTAATGAGTACGAGGAATCTTGTCCTTGGTGTCTCACTTTCCCAAACTGGAATTTGAGGAAAAATGGTGCAGGCTTACACGAAAATGTGGAGGAATCGTGTAAGCCCCGCAACCCCATTTTTTTCTCCAGCATTTCTGGAAAAGTGCATTGCTTACACGAGTAAATACGGTATTTATGAGCAGAAAAGATTGTTTACGTTTTATTATTTGCATCTATTTTGTTATAAGAAAGTATATTTTTCCTTTTCCAGAAGTCAGTACTTTCACTGTTCTGTTTTCTTTAATGTTTTTCTTATATTGAATGTTTTTAAGTCTGACTGGTTCTACTGCAAAAATTATTCTGTGATATTTCATGCTATGAGACGAGTATGAGGAAGGAAAGTATCAGATTTTTTTGTTACTCAGCATTAAATTGTAATTTATATATTTCCGTGTATAAGAGCAGTGTATTCTTAATTTTCCAAAAGTTTAAATGTTTTGTAAATGTTTTTCCTTATATTTCTCTTAAATTGCAATCCAATTTCTGCTTAAAAACATATGTTTTTAAGCCGAAACAGTTGTATTACAAAAGTTATCCTGTGGTATGCTAAAAGGCAAAAATGTATAAGGAAAGTATCTACAATTTTTGTTACTCAGGACAATGTTTGTTTAAGTTAGTTATGTGTTTTCTGGTTAAGTTATGTTTTCTGTTTGAATTTGAAAGGAGTATATGTTTCATTTTCCAAAATTAATGCAAGTAAAATAGAGGACTGATAAATATAAGACAAATAGCATTTCCACAAATAGCACCAAATTTCCAGCTGTACTGAAGGCTCTTTCTAAAAATACTGTTGCTGGAAGAATGCAGAGGAACTTATTTGTTAAAATTTTCAAATTAAGGAATTTCAAAGAATTCATATGTGGACAAGAATTATTAGTTTATAATATGCTGCTTAGACATTTCCTACCATGGTATTTACGATTTAAATGCTAAAAACGAGCAATTACAGTATGTTGTCAACTTACACGGATCCGCAGTTACGCGGATGTTCAGTTCGGCCGATGACATGCTGACGTTTCTCCGGTTTCTGTTGCCGTGACAGATTCAACTGCACGACGACCCGCGGCTGATTGCCAAGCACTCAAGAGTTGATGCCAAACTACGGGTGTTCGGAACGCCAACTCTAGTTTAATACATTACACTGTTCGATAGGTGATATTTGATCATCGTGGTGGTGAAAAAGTCTGATGTGATCAGGCATCAACGTCTTTTTTCGACGTAGTTTGACCTTCCCATGTAGTTAATTATCTACTCCATAGATGACGCCTGTTGTCCATTACAACAAAAAAAAAAGTAGAAATCCACGTAAGTCGAAACACCACAACTTACCCATTCAATGTGAACCATTGAGGCAGGTAGATAGAAAAATTAACGTGAAATTAACGTTAGGGGTGACTTAGCGTGATTTTCGAGATCCCTACAGTTAATGGCGGCGTTTATAAAAAAATTAGTGCAAAACCTATCTCAAGTTATGGAAAAATTAGCGTAAGGTTTGGTCAAATTTGAATTAGTGCTAAATTAACTTAAGAGCACAGTGTCGTAGTCACTTGTTTCAGCGCCTTTCTTCAGTCTTTTGTTCATATTGGTCATGCATTATTGGAAGGAAACCTCATGGGATGAAAAATATTAAGTAGAAGTCTACTCCTTTTTTCCTCCAGACTGTACTGCAGTTTTCCTGCATATATGACAAGATTTCCAGAATCTTTCCATCAGTAAATACTGAAGAATATGCTAAGCGCTGAGCATTGGCGATTTCTTTTGAAAAACAGATAAATGGTGTCCAGTCCACGCTATTTTTTTCTATAAACGCCCCATGGGCATTAAGCTAATTTCATGTTAAGTGCTTAAGTTAATTTCGCGCTAATTTTTTCTATAAACCCGCCTTTAGGGGTGCCGCTTTCACGGCGGCAATCGGCGACAATTACAGAAAATGCCATCTTTTGAGAGGCTATTAAGTTAACATAATACAACAATGCCAAGAGTGAAACAAATTCAATCTTTGTTTCACTGGATATTTAAATTAAAATAAGTATAATTACCCAAAACTTCTCTTTTTTGCTCAACAGGAGTCATCTATGGAGTAGATAATTAACTGCATGTTGACTTACGCGGGAAGGTCAAACTACGCTGAAAAAAGACGTTGATGCCTGATCATATCAGACTTTTTCAACATCACGATGATCAAGAATCCCCTATTGAACTATATAATGCCTTAAACTAGAGTTAGCATTCCGAACACCCATAGTTTGTCATCTGGTCTTGCGCGCTTGGCAATTAGCCATGGGTCCTCACGCAGTTGATTCTTTCGCGGCAACAGAAACGCGGAGAAAACCAAACATGTCACCGGCCTCACTTAAAATCTGCTCAACTCCGGATACTTATAACTTGGATCCGCATAAGTCAAGGACTTACTGTAGTTCTCTGTCACTGGAACATAGAATCTGCATAACTGGGATTCAAATCTTTAATCTATCGATTCTTTGGATTCGATGATATTCTACCGAATCTTCGAATTCCTGCCCTAGTAAATACGGTATACATATTGTCTGTAGATGTACTGAAACAATCTGATCTTATATGTAGGTACAAGTGAAACAATGGGATGATAATATGTTGTTATGTTATAATTAACTCAATGGAAGTGTTACAGTCTCAGTTCTTAAATTTGTATTGAAGAACCTACTGATTTCATGTGCAACATTGTTTGAATGACTCAGCATAACTTGGTGGATCATGGAATCATGGGAATCAATGAAAACATCAATCAGTGCGGCCAACTTGCAACCACACTACTAACTATTAAATATACTGATCTCATAGTTAAACTCTTACAACAAAATAATGATTTGAAATTTCTAATTTTTGGCCTCTAATATATGCTCTGAAATACTTTGTTACAATTTTTGAACTACCCCATTATGGAATCACTATTATTGAAGCATTGATAAGTAATATTTTACTCTTGATGGGAATAGAACTGTTTATTCAAGCCATATTTATGAAGTAAGATATTATGACTTCATTATGGAAAATGAGAAATGGGTGTTTGAGACACGTAATAACCTTCTTTCTTTATTACCATCTCATAGAAATCAATTTTTTAGATAGTTGTGCAGAGAATATTTCAGGAATTGAATATTTCATACTGAAATGAAGAGAGCCGACCATTCAATGGGTTTTCTTCAATTTGTGATTGCCTTTTTTATTATGTAAACATGAACAAGTATACCAGCCTGTATGACTCCCCACTTTGCACACCTTCTCGAATTCATGAATATGTAACAAGGACTCTTCCTAGTATTGCTACGTTGAAGTACTCCAAAAATTTAGCATCATATCCAGTGACTAAGTCTGTGAAATAAGAGTCTTACACTGAATAAAAAATAAAAGTCTTAATTGTTGTTGGATTTAACAATCAAAATAAAACTTATTTGTGAGTAAAAGAACTCGCTCTGCAGTTTCCTCATGAAGATTTATTTTTTATGTTCAATGGTTTAACAGGTTCATGCCTGGTTTACATCGTTCATAGTTTGTTTGGTTACATCGCTATTATCAGCCCTGCTACATCATCACCTGGTGATGTAACTCTGATACGAAACCATGGTTGTACAAAATAAAACTTTATGTGGAAACTGCAGAGTTAGTTCTTTTACTTCCAGTATGATGGACTTCCACAAAGTTTCACCTGAGACAGTGTCATAGTTTAAAACTTACTGTCTTTGGGAGATTAGCAAGGAAGGTAAATTGTTAAGGGAAATGAAACTTATGCAAAAAATGAGAAATCCAATACGTTGTGGTCTTGGAATTCTTTGTCCTTGTCAAGAAGTCCATTTTACACGGTCCTTGAGATTGCACAGTTGGTATAGCATCAGTTTGAAGTATTGTCCATGGGAGTATGTGATGCAGTATTTTAGTAGAACAGTTGCTTGACAGCTTCACATAGTGCAATAAAAATTTATGTTTGAATTACATTATACAATGAAGGAAGAAAGCTTTGTGTAAGTAAAGTAGAAAAATATGCTAATAATTGGAAACATGTAATTCCATCCTATGTTTGAATTTGGGTCTATAGGTTTCTATAAATCTTTAAACTTCTGAAAACCCAATTCAATTTGAATTACATGTAAAGTTCAATTCATTTTTAGGGTGGATAGGGTTCTTCAAGATGGACAGATAGGGTGACCTCTAGATTATGTGTAAAGATGCTGAACTTAATGAAAATGTATTTAAATATATTTTGGTATAAGTTCGTCATTGAAAATGGTCTCTGAGCTTTGTGTTGCACATGCTTAGTGAGTCCCGTACTAACTCAAAATTTTAAGTTTCATGATCAGTGGGTTATGCTAATTACAATGCTATGTTAAACTCATCTGTAATACACGTGTTACTAGAAACACTACAATTAGCATGCATGCAATATCCTTCCTTTTTCTGAAATTCAATTTAATAGTTTTAGTGGTGTAATTGTTTTCATCACAATGCTGAATTTTGCGTATGAGGCGAGTGAAAAGCTCTTTATTATTTCTATTGCTTGCATCATCAAAACTGTGTGTTAAAATTGTGTCATTAAAAAAATCACATCCATAATCAGTGAAGTAATATTTTTCTGTTTGTGGAAGTAAAGAAAGGATCAGATCGTTCTCTTGATAGAAGGAGTTTTCATTCAAGAGTGAATTTAAGTTCACAGTGATGACATCACTTTAAAAATTATTGATTCAATATTTTATTCAAGTATATGACTCACATCGACTTATACTTCTCCTTGAATATACTCTGGATGTGAGATGTCAGTGAGGATAATTGCTATAAGGGAGTTTTAGGAATTAAAATTATTTTTGACCCTTCAAATATAAATCTTGGCATTATAGTTTTGGTTAATACTCCTTGCTATTGGATCTATGTCAAATTTATAGGTTTATGAAGTTCTGTCGCACAAATTATCTCCATCATAGTATTCTTTATAAGTTGGATGCAAGTGTTTATTCTGGGCCATGTTTTTCTTCAGGAATTGGCAAAAATACACCCTGGTTATCGACGAGGAGAGACTCCTGCCGTTGCAGCAATAAACCAAGTAAGGTTCTAAGAAAAGCATTTTTAAATAAATGAGAGTGATGGATGAATTCACAGGAGTCTCTTTTTCAATCATCCTGAAAACAGAAAAGAAACCTATTTTACTCTTTAACTTCAGTTGCACTCAATATGTATCCCATCAGTATTTTAGGCAATTATCATCAGATATTTGATTCCATTATCCTGTTGGCTGCTACAGTCATGTGACTTTGATCATCGTCTATGTGCAGAATGGGATGACTCATTTAAGATCTCATTCATTCTACCATAGTAATTGATCATGGGATATGATTCATGTGTGTGTGTAAATGATCTGTAGCTGTTGAATATATTCTTGGGAATTCAAAAAAAAAAGAATAAAACTTCCTTGCTATCCCGGATGGGGAAGCAGAAGTTTTTAAATTGTAAGTGGATTGGTTTTGGATGGCATCCTCAAAAGAAATTTTCCCTTCTCACAACGCAGGTGATGCAGCAACCATCCTTACTGCCCTCGTTAACTGCTCTTCAGAGCCAGCACACACCAATCCCGGCTCAAACATATGGTTTCCAGCATTCTGAGTTCCAGCAACCTCTTCACCTTCCTTCCCAGATGCCCCCAGGCGAATTCATCTCAATGGGACTCAGTCAAGTGGCACCAGCCGGCACCCAGGCGACACCCTACCCTCCTTCCTCCATCCCATACCAAGAATTTCAGCCCATCGGTCAAGATCTGCAAAGCCTGGATGGAGTCGGGGGTGAACACATTGGAACGAGCGCCGATTATCACGCCATGGTTACCCAGATGGCAGATAGTGGCTTGTCAGGTGTCAACAGGGAGGCTTCGTGTCAAATTTTGGGCTCGCAGGAGGTGTGTGGGGAAGGAATGGGTGATCGAAGACTAGACATGAGGTTCCCTCCCCATACAACACCAATCATAACGCCTCAAGTAGATTGCAGTGCAAATAATACTCCGGTGTCCTTGAAGGAGGATTTTGAGGCCAGCAGAGATAAGGAAGATGAAAAGGAAGGCAACAGTGCTCAAGCAAACGTGGCTGAGGTTGTAAAGCAACCTCCTGTGAGGAAGATCTCACGCTTCCAAGTTAGCATTGTTCCAGAACAACAGACAGGTAATATTTGTGTGTCCACTTTAATTTTATGACTTAACATCTCTTTTCAAATGTTCTTTCTATCTGATAAACATGTGATGCGATCAGTTATGAACTCAGGGAAGCCGAGTTTAATTGTGTTTTGGAAATTGTACTTTTATATTTTTAGTTTTTTTAATCAATTTACTACTTTGCTAGTTTTACCAGTTGACTTTATTAAAAATTCTATTATTCTTGGAGCAAAGTGTTTGACATGGAATTTAAAGAAATGGGTGTGAAAATTATTAGGTATCATCAGTTGGTCCTTTAAAAAAACTGTCTTCAGTATCATGCAGGCTGCATGCCCATTATTTATGTAAAAAAGAATGGTATAAAATTTCGCTGCTTGAGGAGTATGTCTGTGTTGTGTTGAATTTGGTTGAGGCTGAAAAAAATTATGCAAATGGAGAATGGGTCTTGTTAAAGCCCATGAAAAAAATTATCTACTTTACACCTTGTTCAATCATAAGTTTGTGTTGTTCATGCGCTTAATTTTGTCATGCACTCTTTTACTGCCAGCCCCTTTCAGGTACACTGTGCAAAAACTGCCAAGCACATTCCCATGTAATTTGTAGGATTATGAATTTTAGATTTATTTGAGGCTCTTAATTTTTAATATATAAATTATGTATCTGTCTCAATGTTGACGATATATTTGTTTTAATGAGGATGAAATCATTCATGCTGCATTTGATTTGAAGGAATATAATATTACAAATATGTAAATGTAATTCAGCCAATATATCGGCCCTTGACATTTTTTGCACAACCACTGAGGGCCTATATACCTGACCACTTGCAGTAAAAGGGTTAATGTTTGCATGCTTTCATGATTATTACCAACTTGGAAGATGTTAGAGAATCAAATATGGCCACAGTTGCTGTAAAAAAGAGTAACCTCCACATAAAACCTGTTGGTACATCAGATTGCCTACCACCAGTATACCTGATGTTCCAACCTGAAATCCTATACCCTAAGGGTTAAACGGTTTTTAATAATTTTTTTTCCAAAAACTACTATGAATACCTGGCGTATCTAGAGTAGAGATTCTCACTTTACTGATTTCCAGTACACCCTATGTATAAGTATGAATCAGATCATAATAATATTTTGGATTATTTGAAACTGATGTCTAAATATCAGAATTAAAATGGTGAAACCATTCATATTGCAAAATTATTGACTTAACATCTTATTAGGGCTTTTTATTCATGGTGCTATCATAGTTCAACGAATTCAAGTTAAAATTAGTGAATTCTAGGCCAAGAATCGGAATTGAGTACTTAAAAAGGTGAAAAATGGATTCCGATTCCAGTAACCTTCTAACCACACCATGAGCTTACGTGTGGCTGTGCTTCCAATGATCATTTGTATTTCATGCCACATACTCATGAAAACAAAACACATTCCAACTGGCATAGTTTGAGATACGTGACATACATACACATTTAATTGAGTTTCACTCCAAGTAGTTGTTGCAGAGGTGACATTTGTACTTTGCAATGTCAGAAGTATGGAAACATTTTCATATTGGCCCTATAAATGATCGGTATGCCATATGCTTCCAATGCCACTCTACAATTGCCAGGTGGGACTCGAAAAACAAAGTCTAACGTAATGAAACATTTTAAAAACTGAGCAAATCAAATCCCTTTTAGAGGCTTCATCATTGAAAGAGGGTGTGCTTGAAACTTCACCATTAATGGTTCAACTACCTGAATTACATGAAATAAGTTCACTAGTAACTTTGTGGAATTTCATGATGAAAATTGATTTATTTTGAACTTTTACAAATCACAATAAAATTGAAAACTCACAACCCAGGTTTCGAAGCACCATCATCAGACCTGATGATGGTGCTTCGAAATAAATCAATTTACCTGAATTACATAGAGATACATTATTAGTGGTTGGGTAAAGTGTTTCTTTCATGCAGTAATAACTTTTAATTGGTTTTTTGCTGATTGAGATTAAGAGATATTTTTCAATCAATGGCATCAGAATCGAAATATAAAAATTGGGATCAGAATCTGAATCGCAAAAATTTTGGAATCGACCCATAAATAGTTAAAATTCATGCTTTTTCCAACAGCTCCCGAGATTGGAAATGTAGGACATTCCGAGTCACAAGCAGGGAAGAGTGCTGTTCAGGGCAGCATTTCAGCTGCCCAGGCTGTGCAGATGCAGAGACCTTGCGCGATGGACACTAGGCGTAGTAGATTTGGCGTTGTCATCCACTCTGATGCGACGCAGCCATGCAACTCGGAGCCTCAGAAGCAGCCCATGCACCCCCATGGGGACCTGGACGATGAGGAGGACGAAGGAGTGGCCGAAGGGAAGGAGTCGGACGATGAATTGGTGGGCACAGTGAGGACTCGTGCTGAGGATAGGTTAGCATGGCGAGAGTCCACCTCACCAAAGCGTTCCAAAGCTCAGGTAAGACAAGTTGGCTGGTAGGCACTCCAGTCCAAAAAGCTCTTGTTATGTGCGAGGGAACTGAAAACTGTGTTGTTTTGACAGATTGGAATTTGAATGGAATGTTTTGAGAAATGATGGAGTTTGTACTCTTGGCATGAATATGCTTCGTGATGAAATTTTTGCGGTAGATTCACTCTTAATCAAAGTATTTCAAGGGCACAGATGAATGTGTGTTGAGTTGGTATTGAATTTATATTACTGGATAGGCTATGTAGGAAAAGTCATCATTTTTATCAATGAAGTTTCTAATGAATGAAAATTCTTCCCGAGTAAAACTTTTAAGATGAACTGATCTGAAATTGTTTGCCACTCTGCTTTTTTTTATTTGATATCAAAATAAACTATTCAGTCAGTGTTGATTTTATTTCTAAAAAATGGTAAAATAATTTTAAGTAAAATTTCACATGTTCTTCTATGTGCCTTGAGCAGAAGTATTAATTTTATGATTTCTTGTTAAACACCTGTGTTTGTGAGTTGTTTAGTGCTACACCATTTTTGGATGAAATAAAAACTTCTTTCCTGATGGGAAATATGGACTTATACAGTTAACCAGTTGGGGTCTGGATTCTGATTGAGAACATAACATCAATTTACATTGTTGTCATGACATTTGTCCCATGATTTTTTTTTGATTATGAGTGGTTCTACTTGCGGTGAAATTTTTCAATAATGGAGTGTTCTAATTGGAGTAAAATTGACTTGAACGATGTGATTCTGTTTATACACAAATGTTCATGTTATTTTTCACTGTTTCATTTCATACTGAAGTCATGGGTTATCAGTATAAATGTTGCTGATCATTCCCAAAAACATCTTATCACATCCATTCAATAATGGCACTCAAATACGTGTTTTTTTAATACGTGCTGTGAGCTCGTACTCTTGTGGGCATGAAGTGGAAATGTAATCTGTGGATTGAAGGATATTTGAATTGCATAATAGCAGTAGAGCAAAGTTACTTTTGTTGCAAAATTGGTCTTTGTTGTTAAAAGTGTTAGATTTATGTCATCATTTTCCTATCTCTGATAAATTGGAAAGCTAGAAATTATTGATAAGCTATTAGCTCTTAACCTTTATTTTTAAATGTCTTCTTCGTTAATGCATATCATTTACCTTTGGCATAATCCATCAATCACTTCATTACGTATTTAGTGTTGGTAATCTTGTTTTACTGATAATTATTGCATGAGCATTTTTCGAGCCTTTTTTTTTGTAATTCTCAAAATCTATCTAAATTCTTCTGTAGCGTCAATTGTTTTATTGTGTATTGCTTTCAGTTTTGTGTTTTAAGGTTGCCTTTAGAATAGAGTTTCACTCAAAACTTGTGGGATTGTAGGGTTCCCTTCTTGTTTTTTAAGTTTACTGCACTGCCACAATTATGCCATTTCACTGCGCTTAGTCATTTATATGCGGTATGGCAGGATAAGAAGCTGTTTTATACTCTGAATGTGTTCAATTTAATGTAAATCTGTAGTTTTCCCAGTACATATGTATGTCTACGGTGACTTGAAAGTGCTTATCCTTGCTTTGTATTTAAATTTTTTCTTTGATGGTTTAGTACAGGTTTTACTCTTATTTTAAATGTTTATTGTCATACATAAGAAGTGTATTTTATGCCACTATTTATGCAACAAGTTTAAAATTGACTCCAGTTCGTTCGGAAACCAAGTTACTTTGGGGGAATAGACACTGGTGAAGATATTTGAAGGAATCCTGGTTTGGAATCAGTAACCTTCATTGAAACCTCTGGTTTATCATTACGTATTTTGTATTTAGTGATACTGCTGGAACTTTTTTTTTCTATCTGTGTATTTTATGTTTAAATCTCCCATTCATATGCCTAGTATTTCATTTCTGTAGTTTACAAAATTCCTACATCATATTACTTAGTCCCATGATGTGGGCTCAGGTTTCCTAATGTTCTCACTTTTTATAAGTTCATTTCCTTCTCACAAAATTAAAAATGTATGTAATGCAAGGAAGTAGTGTACATGTTCATGCCAGTGAAAATGGAGATGTAAGGCAAATATATTCAAGAGGGAATTGTAAGGCAAATATAGTCAAGAGGGAATGTTTTCATGTACAAATTAATAACCAAGATCAGGTCTGTATAGGTGATAGGATATTTTATTGATAGAAATTTGATGTTCTTCTCGTGGACATATTTTGACTGAACTTTGGTTTTCCCCTAAAATAATAAAGATGCTGTGTAAGCCAGAATGATAGCTTGCTGGCTTATGATTGTCATTGAATGGAATATTCTGGACTTTAAAAAGTAAGCAGTCTTCACAAATGCGGCACTTCATGCAAAATAATACCAGGAACCAGAGCATCATCAGCAGCCAGGGAAACTTATGATTTTCAATTTATTTAGGGATGCATTCTATTTTATATGCAGCAGGTCATCTTTGCCCTCTCTAGTCGGTATGATGCTCATAGTCACTATAATACTCGTAGTCTCTATGATACTCGATGAAAGTTCATGTAGGTTAAAACAAGTGCACCTTAGAATGAGGGAATTAATCACTTTAGTCAGCTGTCATTTAAGTGGACTTGTACTGTACTTACTGAGCTCTACTCTTGTGTTTTTGCACATTTACAAATGGATCATCCAAGAGAAAAAGTCTTTTATGTTGAAATGCCATTTGCAAAAATAGATAAAGATCAAATCAACCTGCTAAAAACTACTGTTACGTACATTCTAAGTGTAAACCTAACTTTACAAGCACATTACGTATTTGGTATAATCTAGGGATAATGAATTTTTTACTTCTAAGGTATAGTTTTAAGTCATGCAAACATAATTTAAATGTAGGAGTTGAAGTTCTTGAAATTGGCATCAGTGTTGAAATATATATTGTGACCATGTTAAGCACTTAGGAAATTTACTGTGCATAATATCCCATTATTTTGGTGAAATACACTTCTGGTATCGGAGTACAATTTTAAGAGGAATATAAAAATGGCCAAAATCACTTGTGTTGTTTCCAAAACCTTCATCTGTTTCTTGTACTACATCTACCGCGTGTCATTCCATATTATTATTCTTGGTCACATTACTGCTATGGTGTTAATTTGTTGCCTCAGTGGCACCTTTTAATTCATGAATGTAGAATGAATCTGAGTCATGTTTGAAATCAACTAAATAAGAATCATCAGTTAAAAATGTTTGCAGTGCATTCAAATTTCTGCAGATTGTGTAGCCAATGGAAACCTTGTTGAACAAACCACGAGTTTTCTGACATTTGATTCAGAATTGAAGTTCTAAACTAGTAAAACTGGTAGGTGTAATGCATACCTATTAACTGAGAAGATAATAATCTCAAATCACATCTAATAGTGATAATAGATAGCCTCTTTATCGTCTTATGTATCGAACATTAAGTCCTTAGCTTCAGGAAAAGCTGATGATGAATGATTATATTCCAATGAAAACAGTTGCCTAGTTTTGGTGGATTTTTTTCAACAGCTCTGCATCTGATTTTGCTTGTTTGTTCTGATGATGCAAATGTCACAGTTTTTTCTTGGGTATCTTCTAATTCTTGCAATTATTAGTTAGCATTGTGTGCTGGTTATTTCTCTCATGAGTTTCCCCATTTCCCTTTTCCATTTTTGCTCCACAGATTGTGCTTGAGGAGGTTTTAGACCACAAATCATCAAAAAGTATTGGTGTAATTATTTCATAATGTTACATCTGATCTAATAAATCCATATCCATCCAATCATTAGACTGCTAATAACATGCAATGTACCATTCTGATGTTTTTAGTGTCCTTCAATCAGAGATTTGTTCAGGTCTTTGGGAGATAGGTTTGCCTAAAAGAATCAAATTATATTTCTCCTTAGGCAGGTAATCTTTGAAGTGTAGTAAAGAAAGTCTATGAATTATAAGTTGAATATTTCAATTTCAATATCTTTATTTCCTCCTAAATGGTACTGTTCTGATATACAGCCTTCCATATAAAAATCTGCCATCAGGTTGATAGAAAATCAACTGATTCCAGTAGGCCTTTTGGTATAGACCAATCGTGATGATGATAAAAACTTGTTACTGTCCAGTGAATTTATTTAAAGGTGTACTGTGCATTCTGATGCTTTTTTCATTTCCAAGTGATGTCAGGCTTTATTTTGACTTTGGCTTCATTGTCATTATTATGATTTTGATAACCACAAAAGCATTAGTTTAGTTTATATTACTCTAGCTTACATCAGTTCAGAATGTTAATATGAATATTTTTCCTCTGTACCATCTTATACTACTGTCTTGGAGTTATAAGTATGAAAACTCGTGTTTTTTTTTCAATTTTACTACTTGGGAGTTCATAAGTCATAAAAAAATTTAAATTTTTTAATGGAGGGTTACTGTTTAGTCTTGAAAAAAAAGGTCACCAAGTATTTTGCCCGAACACACCAACAAATTTAGTACACATGAAGAGTGGTGATTATGGAGAAGGTGGTCATTGAGCCAGTCAATGGCCGATCTGCTTCCCTTCTTTTTCATCTACATTCATAAAAGAAATATAGCTATTCAGGCTTCTGTCTCCACATTTCAAGAGAACTCCATAAAAGATTTATGAGGCGTTAAGTGAACAGTTAACCCTCCAGCTCAGGCACATAGCCAGAAATTTGCTTCGGGGGGACTAAATGTAATGTAGCGTAACTTGAAACAGCCCATTCAATACCTACATGTTACCAATCTCTTCCTTAAATTTTCATTGGGTGGTATTTACTTTCACAGTGCCCATTCCTATATCTTCTAAGTGCACTGCTTACCTTGTTGTGAAACAGTTAATTTGACTCTGGTGAAGTCTTCACGGGTTCTCCACCGGGTCAGGGAAACGGCTAAGGCTGACGTTTCGACGGTTAACACTACCATCGTCCTCAGGGCGTTGAGTGTCAGGTCTAAGAAAAATGCCAGTATATATACTCTTTGCCTTGGCTCAGGTCACTCTTGATTGGCTCTTCTCAGGTCACACGTGAATTGCTCCGCAAGGTCACTCCTGATTGGCTCTTTCCAATCCTCTCTCTCTCTTCTCGTATGTTCCGGATCACCGGCTTCCACACGTTACTGAGGGCGTATCCTGTGTCGCGGTTAAAATTCTTCGCCTCTAACCTAATTTCAATTGCCTCCTTGGTTAAACAATCCCAATAACCATAGGATCTGCTAAGTAATTTAGCGTAATTTGAGTTAATTTGACGTATGATCACGTTTCAAGGCACTTAACACTTGAATTATATGCAGTGTAATCAGGATTATCATGCCCAGTTAAAATCAGAACAACAAAATTATTGGGACAAAATTTTGGGGGGACTGAAGCCCCTTCCCTTCCCAACCTCTTCCCTCTCCCCCTCCCCCCCCCCCCCTCCCCCATAGCTATGTGCCTGGTCCGGCTGGGTAATTTTTTCGATAATCTGGTCAGAAAAATGTATTTTTTTTTATCCTTGAAATAAGGAAGAGGGAAGAGCACGTGTGTAGTCATCCTTCAAAAAGTGAATGTAGATGCCATCTATAGCTTAAAATAAAGCTGTAGAACTAAGTCACTATTCAGGCTAATGGTGACTGCCCCTGAAACGATTTTTCTTCTCGCAGTCAGGCAAATAAAGTTATTGACATGAATCTTTCACCATCTACTTTTTATTGCCAATAAAATTCTTTTGTTCTTCTTAAATGTTGCAAAAACGAAGAAATATGATAAAAAGTTGCTAAAATGGCAGAATGCATTGTTATTTATAAAAATCGAAAAAATTAAGAAGTTTTTGTTTCTTTATTAATCAATTCCAATTTTACAAATAATATTACCAGCAGCTAATAACTAGTAATTAGAATAATTAGAAATCGCTAAAAATGCTCTGCTAAGAGCGTCACTTGCGGCGAAATCAGGGAACCATAACGAAGTACCCGAGGAGCGATAAGAGAGGGGAGGGAGAAGAAGATATACTGCTGGAGGGGAAGGGCTATTCTGCTAGAGGCATTTAAGGGGAGGGACGAACGAAAGACAAATCTTGCAACATTTTTTTGCACTTTTGCTTAGCAGAGAACAGCGTGCAGGGTATTGCAAGGTGAAGTGTCTCTCTTCCTTGCTCTCAGTCCATCTCGACTTTTGTAATCGAGGGCCATTTCCAAGTGCCTAAAATTAGCACAGAGCTTTCAAGAAATTTTTTTAAAATTCAGTGAGTCAAGAAATAATTAACAATTAATTTCTTCGGTGTAAATTATCTCTGAAAAAAGATTATCACGGAAACTGCCAGAAAGGACCATCGTCGAAGTAAGAAAGGTTGTGTATTCTCATCTGCTAAACGAAAGAAAAAGTCGGCTGGAAGTCTCATGAAATGGCATGCGAAGTAATTATTTGGTTGTGGACGACTACAATGAACCAATTCTTTAGATTTTGTACATTTTTTTGTTTTCATCTAACCGATTCTCAGAAAAAATACGGGTTCCTGCTAATGACCTAGCCTCACTGGAGCAGATTAAACATTTGAGTCCTGAATGTGAGATTTAAGTATAATTTTTGTCCATGGCTGATTTGACTGTTTCACCACAGTATTTTTAGACAGTGGTTTCACCTTAACATCCATGAGGAATGCGAAAATGTAGCCATCACTTTTCTTAAAGTCATTTAATTGTTAGAGATATTACTTTACATTGCAAGGATGCAATGTTTATTTCCACTAAGTCTGATGGGCAAACCGTGGTACTTTCTGAGAAAGTTATGTTCATTCTGAAATTGCCACGTCTTAAACCATATTTAATCATGTAAGCCACGCCCTCGTGTATCCCAGGCACCCCTATTTTCGGACCGGCTCGTGAGGAAAAAAATTATTTCTATCAAATTATTTTTTTTTGCCCTTGAGTCTGCATCATTTTATCATAACATGAATGCATGTTCTTTGATAGAAATGATGTGCTTAAATTATGAGTAAGTATTTCTTTCTCATTAGTAGATTAAATTACGTGTTGATATCCTCACAATCATCATTGCAGTGTGCATCTGTGCACAGCCTCTTTTACTGTGCATCTTTTTCTCATAGAATCTCACGGTAATCAGTTACATAGGATCACATCATCCAGCTATAAAAATGGCATCTGTTCAAAATAACATTCAACTGAAATAATTGCAGAAATATATGCAATTTCAACCCGTGATTACTTTATTATCACGGAAATCCGTTGCCATATCAACAAATAAAAGCAGAATGCCTGGTGGTCTCGTCTGCTCTCTGCGCAGTAACTGTGGACTGGGACGATTGAACAACACCGGAAAGTCTTGGGAACACACAGAAAAAACTAATCTCAATGTAATAACAATTATAATTCTTATAAAACTAAAGAAAAACACATTTGCAGGATTAGAATCATAAATTGCTAATGAATATTCATATCATAACAGTTCTCATTTTTAGTTTTCGTCACTACTAGATTCAGATATTTCCTTCCTGCTGCTTGATTTCCTATTTTTTCGGCATCGCTTATAATATGCAGTTTTGTACTCATAGGAAACAATTGTAATTTCACATCACAATTCATTTTTAGGGTGATATGTAGTGGCAAATTATTTTTAAATGCCTATTGATCGATTTGAACTCATTTACTACTCTCACACACGGAGCGGATAACACGGATAGTAAGAGTGTATAATCTCTGAGCATACGACTATTATCACCATGTAACAAATTTTTTGTCATGACTTTGCAATGTAGCTTTAATGTGTATGCAAAATGAGCTATCTATTACATAAAAATGTTGCTACAGATAAGTGATACTGAAACAAACTCCGCTTACAATTTTGAATAGACATAAAGACGCTGCTCCCCTGGTGGCAACTTCCAGGATACAGTAGATATAAATACATATCAGTGCTACAATGTGTTGTCCTATGTACGATCTATACATGATAAATCACTGCCAAAAATATGTAATTGGACTTTTAAAAAAAATAATTATCTATTGAGCCAAATCCGCTCAATGATAGCAATACTAAACATGTTTAAGGCGTATTCATAAAGTAAGGGTCTTTCTATCTTAAAAGAATATATTTTTGTTATAAAATACTTTGATTGGTGGTTATAGTTTCCCACAAACCTTGGGCAAGAGCATAGCCACGTTGAAACACTGGTTCCCATTAGATCACCAAAGATAAGCAATGTTGGGCTCAGACAAGAGATTGTAAGGGTGGCCGTCCTCCGTACCTCTACCACGGTGCTTGTCCCCTATTTGCAAGTGGCAGGCAGGTTAAGATGGGTTGACACAATGGATATAAAGAGGTCTAAGGGCCAGAGGGTCTCCATAAAACCCCCACCTACCCCTCCAATTTACATTTTTTCCCAAAAACTGACTTCACTTTTCCACATAATAGCTGTTCACTTCTATGCACTTTTAGTAACATTGCATTTGCTTCTTCGACCCCTCTACTTAGAAGTCCTCCACCTGGGAATTGAACTAGTTGACAACAGCGGTCTCGAGTTCCTCATTATCTTCAAACCGTTGTTTGCCAAGCCATTGTTTCAAGTGCAAGAAAGGTAAAAATCACTGGGTGCGAGGTCAGGATTGTAGGGTGGGTGGTTGAAAAGTTCCCATTGGAAATCCTTAATCTTATCCTTGGTATGGGCAGGGGTGTGAGGATGCCCATTGTCATGGAGGACTATCCCAAACATTTTCCCGTGAACTTAATTTTGGATGGCACATCTCAGTTTGGCGAGCATTTTGTGGCACACTTCAGTAGTAATTGTTGCCCCATGTTCCATGAAATCACCAAAAGAACCCCCTTTTCATCCTAGAGAATGGTGGCCATCATTTTTCCACTTGAGTGAGGAGATTTGAATGGTGCCACTGTATTGATTGCTGCTTTGATTCTGATTTGTGTAGGATAACCACGTCTTGTCACTGGTAACAATGTGGAAAAACAAATCATCTCCATCTTGTCAGTAGTTTTCCAAAAACACTCATCCGCTTGCCATTCTTTGCTTTTGATATTGGTCAGTAAGCTATTTTGGAACCCAACTTGCACACAATTAGCGATATCCAGCTTTTCCAAGACAGTCGTATGAGTACTGGTGCACCCAACGTGAGGAAATTCATCAGCCAGATCACTAATCCTCAATCACCGATCAGATCACAATTTTTTGACCAATTGTTGTACAATTTCATCAATCTGGATACTGGGCCTGCCACTCCACTCCTTGTCATGCACATTTGTGCGACCACTTTCAAAGTCTCGATACCACTGTCTAACCCTTTCTTCACTCATTACTGTAGGCCCATAAACTAGGCAGAGCTCTTGATGAATTTGAGCTTCTGTAAAACCTTTTGCACACAAAATAATCAATATTAAAGTTACAGCGCGCACTTCGCAACTTTTGGGAGCAATGCTATTTGAAGCCATTATTATTTGCTTTCTCTGAAAGTCAAATAAATACTGTATCTAACCAATGACTTCAGTGACTTCTGATCAATAAATGGCACTGCATTCATGAAACTTTATTCTGAGCTGCCAACATTTGAATATAAGCAAATGACCCTTACTTTCCGAACACGCCTTGTATTATCAGATCAATTCCCCCCTGCTTACAAGGAGGGAACCAAAATGTTTAAGGGTGTATGTAAATCACTGGCCAGTAATAATATTTTATTGATTCTAGAATATTGTTCCTAGTCAAACATGTCTATTAGTGAACTTATCTGAAGAGTATTCAGGTTTGAAAAGCTAGAAGAATATGTCATGTCTGTGTTCAAATGTTGCATTCTATTAATTAACATTTCTTATTCGTTCAAACTGGTATGAATTGGAGAGGCATACAACTAGGTGTATTTTCCAGCTTGATGTATGACATTTTTCAAGTTATTGCTTACATCGCTTATCTTGTGGTGATAATGACCTGTGGAGTACATATGACTCTCATTTGATTAAAATGAATGTAAATATAGTATTACATTTAGTTACCCGTACCATCCTTCAGGTTAAATACATCTTATTATAGGTTAGCTCTATTTGTGGGATAAAACTCACTTAGAAAAATATTGAACAAATATTTCTTGAACCACAGTAAACAGGGTAAAACTTAAACATAAATACATTTACCTATATTATATAGGAATAACTTATGCATAATTACTGATATTTATTTCATTTACGTATGTAATTATTTTTATGGTTTATTAATTTTTATATGTAAATTGTGTCTCATAGTCTTAAATTACTTATTTAGTTGTTTTCTGATAATTTTATTAATTCTTCTGTTAAAATATTATAAATACCAATTCAATTTTTAGAAGATTGTAGGATATTTCAGCATTTTTATATGATTGTTATTCTTGTAATTTGCTATATTTACATAATTTTGCTATTTTAAAAATTCAATTTGTCTAAAATTGTTTGATTGCATGCCTAATGAAAGTTTTTTTCCTTGTTCCTTTGAGTAAAAGCCATGAAACCATATCGAAATTAACTAAAGCAATAAGTGCAATTCATCCAAAGGAAAATTGAAATGTACGAAGATACATTTTTTCTGCAAATCTGCTCATGCAAGCTAATTATTTTTTGCTGTTTGCTTTTATTTTTGTCAGTTCTATCACTTTTCATCGAAATTTTTTTATTCATGTTAGCCATTGTCATCTGCATGGTCTTCAGTGGACATGCAGTTATAACTTGGCTTCTGAATCAATGAGGTTTTTTTATTTTATTTTTTGCCTCTACCACTGGCTTAGTGTTTTGTATTTATTTTTGAGCTTTGGTTAAGCTTTAAGCAACTTAAAATTTCCGGTTCCTCATGGCAGCCTCCCCATCCCATAACCATACATCCCCCGACTCTGATGTCGCGAGTGACCCCATCTTCGGCCCACCTGGCTCCTCCGACCTGGCACTCATATCAACCGTCACATCAGGAAACCGCACAGCAGCCTCCGCTCATATCTCTGCCTCAAAACGTCCAAATGTTCCCCCAACAGCACCACCCCCACCATCAACATCCACAGCAGATGCCTCACTCACAAGATTTCGTCACAATAGAGAAGAACTCAGAAATGGGACCCAGGGTCCCGAAAATAATCAGCCACTGGAATCAGGCTGAAGGTGTTTCATTGGAAGGTTATTCTTCCGGGGACATCAGGGAGGATCCTCGTAGGAATTGGAACCAAGCGATGGATGAGATGACATTCTCTTTTCCTGTGCCATCTCGGTCTCCTGTGCAGTCTCGGTCTCCTGTGCCACCCGCCTCACCCACAAAGCATTCCCACATGTTCCCCCACATGCCACAGGCTCACCCCCTGCCACGCACGAATAGTTTGGGAGATTTCCAGCGGATTAACAGCCCAGGAGTCAGCCCATTCCCTCAGCAGCATATTTATGTCACCTCGGCCCCAAGACAATCCCAGCCTAAGCAGTCCCTCTCGGTGGACTCCCACCCAGCCACCCTCCAGAGGTGGGCCAGCTTCAATGACCTGGACCAAGTCAGTCGAGGAGGGCCTCCATTGTCGCCCGGTCCTCGGAGAAGGATACTACCCGAGCTCCCCAAGTCGAGCAACTGTCCTCCTTCCCCCGCGCCACTCTTGCGTTCCTCCTCCATGCTCCACCTTGCAGACAATTCCTCTCGGTTCCAGCGTTCTGTGAGCGTGGGCCCTGGCCCCGTCGATACAGGACCACTCTCGCCTAGCAAGCAGCACGCACTGTCGCGGGGCTTCCCTGCGCATGGGAGCCAACACCATCTCCAGCATCCCCTCACTAGGAACTTGAGCAGTGATGAACCTCGCCACTTACTGTTTGCGCGGCTGAAACAAGCGAAGAGCATGGTAAACCTGGCACCGGGTCAGTCCCTGCCAACCAGTCTGAATATGAGGGAAGATCTGCATCGGGATTGGGAGGAAGATCACAACCCGTACCTCTGCATTCCATCGACGGTGACGGAAGCACGAAGCGATTCTTCTCACTACCACACGGTCCATGCAGGCATGAAGTCGGAGAAGTGGTTGCATCCCCACTGGGATAAGGGAAGGGAGATGAGACCACCCTCCCGAAATAGGGAGGAGGTCAGGGAGGTGTTTGGCTGTGAGGAAGACATTGCGTTTGGCAGAGGGGTGAATACTAACAGCGGGAGGAAGAGGCAGGAGGAGTTTCATGAGGAAGTGTGGGAGGGTAGCGAGAGTTCCTTGCCCCCTCCTAACCTCGGTTTCACACCCCTCTTGGTCCAGCACGATCGTTTGGCGAGGGTGCAGTGTAGGGGTTTGGCCGAGAACCTCTCTTGCCTTTCTGATGGTGAGGACATGAGACGCTCTTGGGGGCGGCCATTACCCACAGCCAAATCCATGGGAATGACAGCTGACCACGGGAAGAGTATGGTAAGGCAGTCCTTCCATTCAATAGTGATGGTTTGGAGTTGGCATTTTGGTGGTGGAGAAGTGTTTTGTTTTTAACTCAGCTGGAGTGCTGGCGGTGAGAAGTGAAGTGGAGAAAAGTCATGGTACTTGGATGTAGTCTTGCCCGTTTGCGCTTGTGTTCATGCCACTTAGGTGAAGGGATTATCAGAAGAAATTGAAGAGCGAATGGCTTCTCTTAGTACTTCCTGGATCTTGGCTTGGATGTCGCCTTCTCTCTCTCACTTTAATCTGTGGATTGATGATTATGCATCAAAGAGGAGTTAAAAGTGAATGTATGAGCTCTATGTCTTTGTTTTTAAGTCCTTTCTGGTTACTATCCTGGCTTCAGAGGATGATTTCATGCACTTGGGGATGCTTAGCACTGGTTATAATTGCAAGAGGAACTGGCTTTCTATTCTCTTCTGCTCTTGGAAAACTCAGCCATCTTTCGTACTGTGCATTGCCTGCACTTTTTTGTCATCAAGCTTAAGGCTATTGCTGGAAAGCTTGTTATCTCTTGACTTAGCAGTCACTTATCTTCTGTCATGTATATCTTGTAATTGTAAGACCCTCATCTTTCCATTACTTCAACATTAATTCTGTTCATTTTCGTGTTTTTTTATGTGGCCAAGTAATACCCAATGTGCCCCCCATGTTATTTTCTTCCCTAAGTAGGATGATTTTTTTATTATTATTATTCATCCCGTCAGGATTGCAATATTTTTGTCTGTCGAATAAGGTTTGTAAAGTGTAGCCCTCTTTATGTTAGCAGTTTAAAGCTTGGGATTTGTTCGTCTCTTCCCCTCCCCACACACACTTGTCTCTCTCTCTGTCATTCAGAGGCCGTGCCTATTCTCCCGCCTAACTGTGGCCTTCCGGAAGTTCTGCCTGGCGGTGGTGCACTTCTTCCTACCACCTCGTATCCAGGCCCCTCCTCCTCCTTCCTCTGTGCAGAACCCACACTACGAACCCCTGGGTGACTCCCAGGTTGGAAACTTTTCACCCCTTTCCCCATCCCTTGGTAACTCGGGAGGAGGATCTGACCATTCTAGCCTGGATCTAGCTGGAGAGCAGCAACTCCCTCTTTCACAGGTGTGTGTGGAAATGTGTGTGTGCGTATGAAATTTGTCAGTGTGCTTGGATGTGTGCAAGCCTACCCACCAGGGCCGTGACAAAGAGGTTTCAGCACATAATGGCAAACATTCCAAATCTTCATCTCCCAGTCCATCTATATTCAGTAGTTTTGACCTTCATGTTTACTTCTAGTTTAAAAATATTCCCTCTCTCTCTTTTGAGTGATTTTAGTTAAAGCATGTTATTTTTCATCTCCAGTGATGTCTGAGTCATACAGGGTGGCTGCAGGTCATATAAGAGTCATGGGAAATGGAAATGAATTTGTCCATTTTGGCTTTCATTGTTCTCAATCAAGACTTGTGTGTGTTTGGAAGCAAATGAGAAATTCCACCATTTAATCCACACCTTTTTAAAAAAATACAGCCGTCATCATTAAATGCTGAGACCAACAAGAAGTAAAGTTAATAAATGTATTATTATTTTAAAACTTCTCTCAACTTGAGCATCCAAATGTTGTGCCATTTTGATCACGAATAGCATATTTGGCCTGCAATAATTGTAGTTATCTATGGATAACTTTAAAAACTATTTGGGATTGTTGTTCTTCATTTCATTTCATTTCCTGGAAAAATATACTTCATCTCATATTAGTTTTTTACAGTAATGAGTCTGCACATTCTATAAAAAAGATATACAGTAGAAGCCCGCTATAGTGAGTACGGCATATAGCGAGAATCTCGCAATAATGAGTGATTGGCAATGTACCATCGCAAGGCCCATGATTAACATGTAAAATGAAACGGATATAGCGAGGCCAAGGAGCTCCTGCCACGGTATACGCTCAGTATTATGAGCGATATTTATTGAGGGCAATGCACTGCAAAGTACAAATTAACGCATGGTATTTATCTTTAGTAGCATTATACAACTTATAATACAATATTTGTGCCAACTCTACATTATTTAAAGTCCAATCAAGTCTACGCACTGACAATTTATGGCCAGCCCTGGCGTACCTTGCGCACGCTCGCGCTTTATTGTTGTTTTGTTAAGCCAAGTTCACATAGTAGGAATAGGAGCGGAATGGGCAGAAGATGGACAAGCATCTAGCCAATCATGCGACAGCGGAGAGCGGTGGTGTGGGTTAGGGGCAGAGTTCAGCCGGCCTGCCTTTGTCTGCCAGTGCGGGAGTAGTTGACGGACGAGGAGTTGATCAACTCGGTGACAAACGAAAGTGAAGACGAAATTATTTCTCCTTCAGAAGAAGAAACAGTGCCTATGCTAACTAGAGCTAAAGCACAGCAGCTAAAGCTCTCAGAATAATTAGTGCCATTTACTGGGCCAGTGATGCTTCCCCCGACGACTTTAGCAAATTTAGTTGTTAAATCAAGATTCTCTGTTTCTAAATTAAATTAAGATTCTCTTGTCATATCCGCAATGTAACATCTTCCCTTTAATTACGCTAGCAAATTTTTGAATGGTTTGCACTTTACGTTTTACGAGGTGATTTTGACGTGATTGTCGTCCCGGCAAATATTGCCAAGGCATGATAATCCTCCTTTTGGCAACTGCCAGTAGACTGAAGCAGACGATGCTTGATTGAGTTTTCAGCCGGGATTAGAAATTGAAATTACTGTGCTGTTAATGCGAAGCGTGTGTATGTGTGATGCTTAAGCTCCGATGCTTGTTTTGTTATGCTTTTTATCCTCGCGATGAAGTCGTCAGTTTTCCATTGCCAAAGAATTATTTATAACCTTATAATCCTGGTTTTGATTATTTTTCCTGTTAGCAGAAGTAATGGAAATACTTATGTTTTCTGGTACATTTGTTAATTTGTGCATATTTTTCACTGTTTTCGTAATAATAGCCAATACCAATGATGGGCTGAAAAATGCTGTATTTCTGCAAATCATTATGGCAACTTTCCTGAGCAATGGGCGAACTGGTTAGCACTCAAAGACTTCAGCAAAGAAGCGTAAATGATTAATTTGGAGGATTTAATTCACAAATAATCGATAAGTATGCAATTGTGCATGAAAACAGCCCTTCTACCTGTTTCTAATAGCATGGTAACGAAAGAAAAACGAAAAGTAAGAACAACTGTGAGAATTGGGAGGCTTAATCCATCACCTACGGATATAACGAGCACTTGCTATAGCGAGTGACTTTAGGACATACTTTTCTTTGTAAGTACCTAAAATTATGAACAAGACAAAATTAGCTTTCATGCAATGGTGAAACCTCTGACAGCTTGTATGATTAACTTACTTTTTTGATAGCGAAGCATTTCTAGGTCGAAACTCAATAAGTTGCTGATGAAAGAGACTCTTCTTGTGTTTTGCAACCCAAAGTCACTCACAATACATTTTCTTGAAATATTTTCCATCTATCTCAGAACTTTCCCTAAAGTGATTACCCTCACTCACTCATCTATTGATGGAATTTCCACAAAATCATGCATGCAAAGTTTATAAGCAAATCTCCTTTTAACTTTGCAGTTTTTTTGCTCTGGAAATAGAAATGGAATCCTTTTGCCATTGACTGCTCTTTACACTCAATCAATGTTTGTGACTCTTCAATAGTTCAGTAATTATGGCCTGAAACATCAATTTGTCAAAAATGCTACATAATTTGTGGACGCTAGTATTTATATTTGCTGTAAGGATATCACTCAGGATCTTCTAACTTAAATACCATCATGCTAGCTCTTTCTATTCTATATTCAGGCCTCCTTTTAAACTATGTGAATGCAGATGATATTGCATTTTGTGCGTAAACTTGTTCTACCATTGAGTCCAATGGTTGCGTTACACCAAGTAGGATGTTTAATTGCAAATCATGAATTGGCTTGTAGGTTTTTTTTTTCCTTTTCATCCATATCTTCACTTAAGTACATTAGGGGTAGTGATATTGACAAGATCTTCAAAATCTGTAGCCCAAGGTTCAGCTTGCTGCAAAGAGGAGATGCTGATAATTGCTGTGCTTGTTAGGGTTCTCTGGGATTTTTTCTCCAAAAAAAATTTTGTATTACTTTAATAAATTATATTGTATCATACAGTCACCAAAAGGCTCGTTTCCTGGTTTATCATAAAATGTTTTGAGGTGCATTAAACATGTTACAATTAAAATTTTACATTTATATGTTTATATTTACACTTAAAAAATTCCTATGATACCCATCAATCTTTCAAAATTTACTATATTTTGATTTCAAGTAGATAGTTAATGTATTGGCTAGGATGAAGTGGTATCCCTAGCATTATGCTAAATACGGATATATTATGTTATATTACTCTGGTAGGTAGTCTTCAGGATGAAGGCTGCATGATTTATGGACTTATGTATGGTTTAAGGTTTCTGTCCACCTTTTCTCTTCATAACATATGAGCTTAGGAATCATAATGATATTTCATAATCCTTCTTTTGTTGTTATGTATGTAATTTAGTGGACTTCAAAGTGAACATAAGTTTCAAAGTTGGCTTTTATTGAATACCTATAATGCAGTGATAGTATATGGTCAGATATATGTATTCTGGTTAAAGTAATACAATAGGTTTATGTTTGAAATAACATTTGGTATGGTTCTACCATTTTGATGATGTTATAAAAATTTTTCCTGCAAGTCAGTCAGTTTCGGAGAGCAAAAAATTTTTTGTTCACGTTTCTTATGCATACCTTATAAGGTTGCAACAGACATGCTGGTATGTTTTTATTTTCCATTACTTTGTATTATGGATTTCCTCCTAACTATTTTTATGTGCAATACTGTGCTCATGTGCTGAAACTGGTAGTCATGGCCCTGGTTCCAATTGCTGTACAGGTGGCAAACCGAATTTGTAAATGCATTATTCGTGCTATTGGTTCAAGCTTTTTTCATTGTTCTAGAACTTTTGTGCATTCTTGTTTTTCAAACAATGGGTGAATGTTTTTGTGGCACCCAAAGCAGTGAGTGATATTTGCTCAAGTTGTCACTTTTTATTTTATTCAATTCTTATACGTTGCCCAAGTTGGGCTTGCATTGCTAGAAAGCTGCTGCTTCTACAGAACTTTTTCATGTTTAAATAGTACTGCGTGTATCTATGTCAAATGAGGTTTTTGCATAGCTGAACACAATTGCATGATGTAGATAATTTGCAGAATATCTACTTATAAACAAATACTGAAGGCCTAGATACACTGATGAGTCTCAACGATATAATGGTAAATGGCTCAGATTATCAAATAAAATTTTAAGATATTTTGATTTTAATAATTTTTCTTGAAATCTGCCCATCTATTATTTCACGGTTGAGGTATCCATGTTTATTAAGTCATTGTTCCTTTATGTAATGTTATGGTCCTAATTCCTACCCCTCCCTTTTTTTTGAAGCACCAGTTTTATTAGGAAGTTGAAGAATACATTTGTTGCACCTTGAGACCTTATGTACATTCAGTGGAGCATGGTTGAATTCCCCTAATTTAATTCCTTCCTCAAATGTAGGTCTTCTTAACTGTCATTATTTAATGTTTAAAATTTTTTCTGTTTCCTAATTGTGAACTTAGGTTTGTGACTAACTAGGTGTAGCTTCTGATAAATCTGGTAATGGTTCATTGTTATTCATTATCAGCATGGGAAAGGTCTCTATTCACTGTAAAATACTCAATATTCCAGTTATGTTAAGTTAGCTTAGGTGAGAAGTTTTTTCATCCAAGTGTATATGTAATGTTATGCAATGAGTGTGGATGTACAATTATTCGTTTACTTAACTCATTGTATTCAGCTTATGTCTTTTGATGTTGTACTAAGTCTGCCATTTTATTTGCCAGAAACATTAAGCTTAAGTTTTGATTATTTATTTTAGAAAAGCATTTAGTGACTGATGCACACAAAATACAGATGAATAGACTTCCTTGTGCAATGTCCACTAGAATTTTAAGTCAAGAGTTTGCTCATTTCATCCAATCCATTACCATTCTTTAGCTGGAAAGGTCCAGGACGTTAGCATTTTGTTTTTTTTTTTTCAAGTCATCTTTCTTATAATTTTGTTTCAAAATAAAATTATCAATGGTTTCACAGGAACTGTCTTATATTATGTTACAAGACTTTCTGATACTAGTTTTTCTTAAATAATATATTCCTCCATTGGAGTCGGAAGATATGGTGTTAGAGAATTGCTTGTGGCTAACGTTGTGGCATCATATTTCCAACTTTGTGTTTAAAAAGGACTATTTACCCATGGTATTTCAGTGAGTGTTATTATTTTAAAAGTGCCCTTAAACTTTTTTCAACTATGTGTTTGCCTTTGCTTAATATGTGTTGGAGATTGATAGCATCTAGAAGTTTCAGAATTTTTTGGGGGTGAAGCCCAATTCTTTATGGTTCCATCCTCTCTATAGGTGTAAACATGAACGTAAAAAAGTTTTAGCTAGACTTTTATCTGAATTGAGGTAGCTCACTCATCTCACTCAATCGTTCATCCAAAGTTTATTTATTATATAGCTGTGTTGAATGCTAGGCTAAGATAATTGATTGCTCTTACTTTGAAAAAATATTTGTTAAATGAAAATAACTGACTAATCCTTCCTTTCAGTTAACTATATCTTAGTAGAACTAAGGTGTTCTTTTAGCATCATGGTCTGAAGTGTACCAATGTTTTACAGGTAGTTCCAAAAATCAAATTTAGGTAATATATCTTTGATGTAGGTATGACTAAGAAAAAACTGATTTTTTGAATCGTTTTTTTTCCCCTCTATTTCAAACAATGAAAAATGCTATTTAAAGCACCAGTTTATACATTTGTGTTCTTATGAACAGTAGAAATTTATAGTGAAAGGAGTGATATATGCACTTTTCTACTTCATATTTAAAGTTAAAATAGATCTTACTATGGAAATGATATCTATAAGTGTATGGTTGAAAAATTGGTATACAACCTCCCATATTCTCCGTGATTTCAGCCACTTAGTAACATGGATACATGCTAAATCAGCTTTGATGTTCCGGTATTAGTGATACATTTAAGTGTAATAGTAATGGTTCTTTGAAATGGAGACATTAAAAATTATCTTCTCTTTATCTTCCATTGTGTGTCAGTCTAGCCAATTAAAAGTCTAACCATTCAGATGTGTGTCCCTAAACTACATAGGTAATTTTTGTTTATCATAAAAGTCAATAATCATTTCACCCTGTAGCATTTGGCTTATGTTAAATTAGTTTTTCTAATTTTGCCTGGAGTGAAGGTGTTTTGTCTTGAATGAAGAAGTATACTTGAGAGAAAGTGTTTCGAGTTTTTCAATTTCAGTTTTGAAGTAATGATATTCCTTTGTGACAGCAAGTTTATATTAAATGGATTTAGGGAGAGTCAGGGTAAGAGTATTTTTTCTATTAATTCATCTCTTCCTATTTTTATGTGATGAAAATTTTAAGATTTTCCATGCTAGAGTAGTATGCACCAAATTCAGTTACCATGAATTCACAAGTGCATTATGCTTTGAGAGTTATTTCCTTTGCCAGTCAGTCAGCACCTACATTAAATAGGTAGCATCAGTCATTTAGGGTTCATTCAGTTATGTTAGGCCCTTGTTTATTTGTCCCTCACCATTATGGTGTACAGTCATGTGATTTTCTGCATGTAAGAAGTATGTCTTCCCCTTTTTTTATGTTGGTGTTCTGTATTCAAGTGAATCATGGTTTCACTGAGTGGGCATCAAACCTTCCTCTCTCCTATTATGTTTTCTAATCCTTGGAATGCTTAGCTAAGGGGATACTCTTTTTATTGTGGCCTTTTTTGACACAAGATTCAGAACAACACCTGTTCAGTGACCCTTTTCAAACTCTAATCTCCCATTGTAAATATCACTGTTTGCTATTCCACAGCATCAGAAATTATCTATTACTTGTTACCATCTGAAAGGTATGAATCTTATTAACCACTTTATTATCTACTTTTATACCTGTCTGTTTCCCTTTTGTGACGTAAGCAATGTATAATTCTCCATTCCAAATGTGTGAAGCAATCTATTTCAGAGTTAAGCCGAAGTGGTTGTGATGCAAGTGTGTCATGAGAGGTTAGATGCACCAGACATTTTCTCGTCTAAATGGTAGCATTAGCTAAGTTGTTGTCGTTACATCTAGGTTTTTTTAAAGTTATTTATTAGCAAGTTGCGACTACAAATATTCATTACAAGATAGCATCTTGATCTTGCTGTTCTGGTATGGTTTTTGTGGAACTTAAAATGATCCTCTCAGGTATTGTGCAAGAATACTAAGTTTGTACTCAATTCCTTGGTAGCACAAAATGGGGAATGAATCATTGCTTCAACTTGCAGGTTCCAAGCAGCTTTTGCAAGGAAAGTGCTCATACTGCACCCGGCTATCTTACAGAATTGAAAAATCAATACATCTTTGGAATGCTACGTTGGCTTAAAATGTGATGGTAATGGAAGGTTAACTTCATCGTGAAAACTTGGCTCCACTCATTTCATTACTTTACATCATTTTTGTTTCCTCCTGAATACATCCTAATTCAGCTAATTTATTTGTTAAATGCGATGGTGGGTGGCGTTACTTTGTGGAACCCCTTCATGGTGAACACAAGGGAGAAATATCCTGTGGACCAGCAAAGTATTTTTTTCTCCCTTGTGTTCACCAATTTATTTGTTGCCTGTTGTAGATGAAAACTATGACTCAATTAAATGAAATTAATTCTTTAGAATACTCTGTGGACACATCAAGTACATGTCATTGAGTAATTTTTAAGGCATGCGGCCCTATGTGGTGTGATGTAATGTGACCATTGCCCATAGAAATCAACTGCTTTATCTAAAGAGGTTTTCTTTCTTTTCCAATTTTTTTCCAAAGGTGGGATTAATCCCTTCACATTTTTGGCCAATAATATCAGTTTGCAGGCTTTTGTCCTAATTTATTTTATTGACTTAGTAAATGTTATTAACCCTCGGTCATCTTAAATCTGCTATTAAAAGATTGAAAGGATAAAAAAATGTCCTTGTCATCTGATTGCTGATCTTTGTAGCTAAAGGAACTGTGGGCATATAATCTTAGTCAGTGACAAAAGCAGAACATTTTTTATGAGACCTTCTGAGTAAAATATTGAGGATCATTATTTATTTAACTATTCAAGTGTATCTTTCATGTTTCAAGAGTTACTGTAGTGCAAATTTAGTGCAGCTTAATGAGCACACATTACCAAATCTTTATCATTGCTTCTAGTTCTTAAAAGTTTACCTGCATTGTCCATCTCTCTTAAAGATGATGAGTTAATTTTTTTAAGTGTTTTATGTGTATGAAAGCTTTTACATAGCCTAGTGGTAAGGCTAAGAATAAGTGTAAAAACATAAATTAGTATTACAACTGGAGATGGGACAAATAGCCGTTTTCTCAAATTTGAATACAAGTCATAACTTGAATATTTGAATATCTCCAATACTAGAAATGCAATTGATGTATAGAATGTTATTCTGCCAATTTAGTTGCTGCCTGTTGAAGATAACAGCTATGACTCGATTAAATTAAAAAAAATTAATTCTGCTTTTAATATTTCAAATATTTAATTAAATAATGTTATTACCAATTATAGAATATTGAATGTATTAACTTTTATAAATGTTGATAAGTGACTAGGAAGTGTTAATACACCTTCAAGTTCTGTCCAGTTTTGAATCTAACCACAAACAACTGTCAAAATTCAAATAAATTGAAAAAATGGAATAGATTAAACTCTGCAATATTAACCTCGGATTCAACAGATTAAAATGGCATTACAGTTCATATACTATTAAAAGGTAAAGCTTTTTCACATATTTGGCACCTGTGTGCATCTGTAATTTATCGCAAAAGATTGTTCGGAGCAGTAGAAAGTGCTTTAAGGTTAGTTTTTGATATCCATCCCCACAATGCAATGTGAAGTATCCCTTCACAATTGTAAAATTTCAGTGGAATGGCTTAGTTATATAGAGTTACCGTAGACGCTGGCGCTGTGCCTGCACACCTTTTCTCGCGATTCACTGGGGGCTGATGTATTGATGGTGCAATGTCGCCGAGTAAGGCATTCATAAACTGGTGCATCGTAACAGGTACGTTAGTTTGAATGAATCCTTCCCCCTCGTTATCCTTCATAGATTTTTAGGCGACCCTTCTTTCTCAGCTTCAACTATGTAGTATTGATGACATTATTTTACCAAGAAAGGCATACGAGCCCACCAGGTCATTGTCTTCACGTGGTTTCGTGTTTTCACATCTGAGGGTGTGTTCATAAATTTTGGCAGTCTCTCCCCACAGCCCCGCTTTTTTTTGTGTATTCATCTGGGCCTATTCATTGTATTCTTGCACAGCTACCCTTGCATTCTTAGATACCGTTTTATTTTCCCATTTGTCTGTTGGGCAACCTTTGCACCCAAATTCGGACAGGTCGACATTTGCGGAACATTAACGAAAAAAAAACTGAAGTTAGTTTTGTATCAGTTAATGCATAATTTTAATCGTTAATTCCAACTATGGATGGAATACATGTATAGGTATCACCCAAATGGAGGACTAAACAATTTAAAGTTTTTTTTAAGGATTTCTGTGATCTAAACTTAAAGGAAATGGTATATTAATAATACTAATACATGAAATGTTACCTCGATTAAAAATTTTGTGGCAGTTTAAAGTTTTTCCCTTTTGCCTTTGGTCTCCTTGGTGCATAGACTCAAGTTGGTTTTTCACCTTCTGTTGTTATTTCTCCTGCATGCGCCATTCTAGGATAGTAGCCAAAGGGCAAAACAGATCTTTTCAAGATTGTTGGTCTCATAGCTTAAAATATGTATTCCTGGAAATATTTTCAATTTGATATTTTCATGAGATATTTAATGCAGCATTGTTTAGCAGGGAAGTATGAAATTTTACTGTATATCGCAAATCATTTGAGCTGCATTTCTTCCTTCCAGTGTATAAAACTTCAACCGTGTGATTCCTTTAAGTTGAATGTTGGTACATTTTTGGGAAGTCTCTCATGGTAAAAGAAGCAATTCAGTTGCTAATTATTTACCTAGAAAGTAGTTATTTTAGTTGTGTAGTGGCATTAGTGTTTGCGGAAGATTCATTAATTTCTTTGATAGGTATTTACATTATCAAGGCTTCAGAAATAAAATAGAGCTCTCAACTACAGATTCTGACGTTTGACTGAGCATATAGTCATCATTAATCTCCATCTGTGTTGTTGTCAGCTGACTAATGTGTCTCGGTTATTTTCTGGACTACTGTTCTTGCCCTAATCACTCTGACTTTTTTGTTTTTATATTTTACCAGGTCAGCTTTAATTCAATTTTGAGGTCATGAAAAAGAAGCTGAAGGCTTGTTTTGAAAAGTGACTATTTAAGCTGATGCGGTATGGTGTACCATGTGTGCTTTTGAAGTTTCATTTTTAGATTGATAAAAGCTATCACTCTCAGATGAAGCAACATCTATATAGGTAGTATGGCACTTAAAAGTTAGGCATGAAGAAGAATGTACCAATAGGAAAGTGAGGACAGAAACTGCTAGGTAACACCTTAGCAAATCCTGTTTCTGAAGTATACTTTTGAATTAAAGCTTTTTTATTATTGCCTGTAAGTTAATAACTTTATGTTTAAAAATGTTATAAGAAATTTAACCTAAATTCAAGTGTTACTCTGGGTGTATCAGGAAAGTGACTGGGGGAGTATTGTCTTATTGAATATTGTAAGCTTTTTTCACCTGTGATATGATTTTATATTTTATTTAGTTACGTCATTATGGTTGTGTAACATGGTGTTGGTATTATCTTTCCACTACTGAAGTTTCCCCTATGTGAAAACAAAGATGCCGTCTTTATCAAATGCTTTCACTTCCTTATTCTTAGTATTATTTTTCTTTATGATCTAGTTTTAGTTACCATCTTACTCTCTCGTGCCATTCATAGTTGGACTGTTCATTGGTCACTCATTTTGATTGACCAGTATTGTGCTTAAAGCGGTGAATGGTGGAGCTAATGTATAGTTTTTAAAATTGTGATGGAGCTTAGGTCAGTTGCTGTTGAATGTAATGCAGAGTGAAATTCACTCAAATTTAAACAAAGCTAGGTAAATTGAAGCCATTGAAGAGGTACTCTAATCCTGCCCTAGGTATGGTTTCAGTGTGCGATTGTTATTGTAATTTCAGGCAAAGGGAATACAATTTTTAAAGTCACATTTTTTTATATGTATACGTGTGTAAGTGCAGGTTGGAATGTTTTTCAACTAATATATGGTTACGAGTCTGTTCATATAATGGATGAAAATAGTCTTCAGATGGAATTTTATCTGAAATATTAGATTTCTCTCCTTGCAAAAATCCCGTAATATTTCTTCTGCATCATGAGAACGTTCTTTGACTTTCTTTCCTAAATAGTTGTAATTGGAAGCCTAATATGTTGGTGAATTGATGTTATTTATTTGACTACTTCTTTCAGTGTTGTGATTCTTTATTTTCTAAAAAAATTAGGATAGCCATGTTAGTTTGCTTTAATTGTCTGTGCTATGTACCCTTTTTTTAAGTGATAGTTATCAGTGAAGCCTTCTTTGTGGAATACATGTGAGTTCTCAAGTGTCTGAGATTGTATTGACATTTTTATGTTCACGGTTGGCTCCTTACCTTTTCGTAGTGATCTCCATGTTCTGAATTTCCTTCGCACAACTACTAATACTTGCTTGTAGCCACCTAGTTTTGTGAGTTTGCCTGTTTTTGCATGGTCTTCAATGTGCACTGCTGACTTTTCCTTAAGGTCCTGAAGATTACAGTGGTGGTTTGCACTTCTAAGCTGAGATATTTCCTTACATTTAGAAATATTTAAATTTTACTGAAATTTGCAAAGGTTGTTGAACATCGGCATCTTAATTGCCATGAAATTTAATCCATCCAAGTTTCTGTGGACTAATTAGTGGGTAAAGCTTCTATTTTTCACAAGAGAAAAAAAAATGCTCACAAGTCCTTTAAAAGTTTTGCCTAGTTGTCTGAATGCCATTTTAGTTTTGGCTCTCCTGTTTTGTGTAAAAGAAATTGCAAAACTGATAGGTGCCTGATTATAATTTTTTTGGCTAGAGCCACTTCAATGTTCCACTATTTAATTTTTTTCCTCATTTTTTTCATAGGAATCTGAATCAGAGGAAGAGTTGTCCTTGGTTTACTTTGATGAACAATTGAAGGTGATTCTGAAAAGGTACATAGTATTTTTTATCGATTTTCATTATTTTTAAATCCTAGAACACATTTTAATTACCAGAACATTGATTGTGATTTCTTTCAGTGTTCTGTCATTTTTATCTTATTTTTTGTAGGAGATAATAATGAAAACATCCTTATGGGGATTTTTTCATTGGTGTGCTGACCATTATTTGTTCCAACAACAAACATTTCAAATTACAATATTTTGTTTCAAAGCAGAATAATGGATCACCCTGCTGTTGTTGCTAATCATGATTTTTATTAACCTTATGTACAGCTACTTACAAAAAAATCGTACCACTTCACTATGCAACCCGCTCAACAGGCTCTTTAATTCCTCGATGTGACAACACTGTCACCGATTCGACTGCCGAACACCTATCGCGTCTGGTTGACGATCTCAGAAGCAGGAGCACCTGAATGAAACATGAACTGGCAAAGCAAAGGCCCCGTGATACAGGGGGTTGGAAGCTCACCGGCGGCGAGTAAGGTTTTCTTTCCCGAAACAACTGACGAATGCCTTTCGCAATGCAGACCACCGTCGTGCCTCTCCATCTCGCTCGCTGACCATGCAAGCACAGAATTTAGGAACCCCAGTTTTCCAAATTACTAAGAGTTTATATGGCTGAACTGCTTTTCAAGGAACACTCGTGGTCCATCCATTTCCGATTCGGCCTCATTGCACTGTCGTTCGCGGAAGTCGGGAAACCCCGTGGATTAATGTGTCGACTAAACCAAGCCTCATAGATCTACCATGCAAGCCACCGCGAGGGTGCGTGGCAGGAGGTGTTGCTGAGGAGTGGAATCTCAAGGGTGAGGAGAGAGAGGGGACGGTTTTTTTATTCCTAAGATAAGTTTCCATTGCCTTCCAGCAGTGAAAACTGACATTTTCTCACTTAAGTAATGCTACTTGCTGTTATTGGAAAATTATGCTTTAGTATTAAATACTATTATTAGCTAAAATTCACTTAGTTTGAAGGCGGCGAAGAGTCCTCGAAACAGTTTCAATGAAACTAATCTCGACACATCAGCGATACTTTTCTATTCTATCTGAATAATATGATTATGTTTTTCAACTTTATGAAAACAAAAATTTTCTATCGAGAATAAAAAATATTTTTTTTTCTATGGAAGCCACATGCAATGCCACACATCAAGAAATTTATATTCCTAGATCTGAATCATACACATTTCCCTTAAGGAGCTTTCATTGACACTGCCGAGAACATTTATCTTTTTTCAGACACGTAGTAGAACATGGGCATAACACCATGGAGCTTTTTTCTTGGCTACAACTCACCAATTCCCGAAAGAAAGTGAATGCGTATCATTTTAACTTATTTTTCATTGTTGCATTAGGCAAGGAAGATATTTTTCGGAATCACTTCGTCATGTTAACAAAATGAAAGACGATCAAAAATTAAAAATATAAAATACCAATGAAAACATAAGAAATCCAGGCGTGCAACTTTGTGAGCATTTGTAAGAAATTCCTTCACGCCTTACCCCAAGTCCTACGCATTGCATCCTCGGACGCACGGTCTGTGGACATGTCCGAACACGAACAGCATCCCCAGTCTCTTCAGTCGAAGAGTATTTTCCTGTCGAAAAAGTATTTTTCCTTCCTTGGTCCACTATGCGCGCGTCTTCCTGAGAGGTGACTTTAGGTTTCCCTGAACCCGCATTTAATTTACCTGCAATCTCCCGAACTGGCATATTTGCCGTTAGTATTCCTGCCATTCGGTTTCTCCACCTACCGTCAATCAAAATATTATGTGCACTCGAGTTTGAAGGGTGTTTACAAAGTTACCTAATAACAGAAAATTTAAAAATATTAATTTTTGTCGTTCAATTCTGCGCTAATAAATGTAAAAATGCATTTCTCAAAAACCCTTCAGATTATTTAACCCAAATTATAACTCCATATAGACAAGAAAGTTTTATGCATTTTCTATAAAGTTTATAATTTTAGCTGAAAAAGAAATGATACTGTAATCATATTTAACCAAAATGGTTTTTCTCCGCTCTATGTGATCCAAAAAATACAATTTTAATTGCGTCACAATCCTTAGATATCTTAATGTTATAATACATCGATGTTAATAATGTAATTTAATCAACTAATTTTATATTAGTTAAAATTTATGGCTTAGAATGAGACGGTTCAGCGTTTATTTGTTGCTGGGAAAGCCGTGCGACGTTGACGCAACAAATAGCCGCAGACTTGTCTCACTCTGGCCCGTACAAATATACACTGATATAAAATTAGTTGATTAAATTACGTTCTTAACAATGATGTATTATAACATTAGGATATCTAAGGATTGCAACGCAATTAAAATAGCATTTTTTCGACCACCCTGAGCCGAGAAAAACGTTTATGATAAAAATTATTTCAGTATCATTTCTTGATAGATAAAATTCTGAAAGTAATAGAAAACACATAAAACATTCTTGTTTATATGGAAAATTTGTATCAAATAATTTGAACTGTTTTTGAGATATGTATAAGCTTTTATACTCGGTGTAATAGTTGAACACGTAAAAATCCGTCACTTTTTGCAATCAAACTTTAATAAGAAATACATAAATATAAGAAAGAAAATTAAAGTGCACAATTAATGTAGAATTGAATGACAAAAAATACGATATGATTAAATTTTCTTTAGTTATTTTGGTTATTCGTAAACACCCTTCAAACTCGAGTGCACATATATTTTGGTCGACAATAGGTGTCAACTGCGGCATTCCTCTGGCGTAACTAGCGTGCACCGTCAATGTGAATTATCGGCTTACTTTTCCTCCCAAAAACACACACGTCGCCGCTAACACCACTAGCTGAATTGGGAACGAGATTAATAAATGGCAATGCAGGTTCTCGCTCAAATCGGAACAGAGCATTTTAAACGCATAGCTACATCATATTCCCAGCTTTTGTTTCGAGGTAAGGAAACCCTCCTCGCCTGTGAGCTTCCAGTATCAAGTATGACGGCTTTGGTTTCGCCAGCTCATGTTTCGCTCGGGCGCGTCTCATACCGAGATCTCCAGTCCGACGTAACTGCTCTCGGCCAACACCCGGCAGTCGAATACGGCGACAGTGTTGTCTCATCGCTGATTTTAAAGGTCTGTTGGCCGGGTTGCGTCGGGAAGTGGTAAGAATTTTTTGTAAGTAGCTGTACAGAAGATGTATGGGTAATCATTGTATCAAGTAGGCATAAAAGGGTGTATAGCCTACAGGATTTTTTTAAATATTCATTTCCATTTTTCTTTTATTGTACAGCTCTATTACAACTCAGTGCATAGATTTTGACTAATGTCTGTATGCAAAATGCTCTTTGCTTTGTGTTAGTAAACTTAGCACCAGTCAAATGTGATGAATTTTTAATATATGGGAATATACTTCACAAGGAATATGTTGTACCTGTTATGATTAAATCTTCTGTCAGGGACATTCATGCTAAGATATATTGGCCTTGCAGGTGGTTGAATCATGAGCACGTGGGAATTTAGTACAACTAAGGTTCTTTAGATTGCGATACATCATTAGCTGGTCTTCACATCAGTAATTGAATAATTTTTCTCAGGTTGGACATGTCATGGTGTTAGAGTTAGTTTTAAGAATGTGAAACCCAAGCTCTTGGAAATTGTAAGAGAAAACTTAATAATTTTATTTAATTTCTATTTTGTCTTCTTTTGTTCAGAAAAACAACCTTACTTCCTTTTCCTGTATTTCAGTTCCACCCTCAGTCAGATCCTTCAAAAGCTATATTATCTGCTCCATTCACTTACTCCGCCAACAACACCCATTCCTCTCCCTCCACATCTAATACTCTCTCATCTTCGTTTCTACCCTGTGTATTTCCTGCATATTACTCCTTTACCCTAACCTCAAACCTCTCCTGTGTGGTGAAGGCTATTCAGGTACTTAACTGTGCCATCTGCATTTCTGCCGATGTTTCAATGTCTATCATCTTCAGGGTTGAACCCGAAGGTGATGGATGACTCAACTGGAGTACCCGAATAGCCTTCACCGTACACCGGGAAAGCATCCATTTATTCCCCTCATTTAAAAAGAAAAAACTTGAAGTAGTATGGTGTGGCTTGATGGGTAGCTATCATTATCAAGGACCTAGATAAATGACGGTTGTTGAAACCTTTATCGGTGGTGATAAACTGTGTGGATTATTCTACTTCAAGTATTTTCTTCTAAACATGAAAAAGTTCCACAAAGTAATGCCTGAAACAATCTGGTTAATTCCCCGCATGTGTGGTTTCATCCACTAAATGGTCACATGTTGCTTCCGTACATCGCAGTGATGCAATTGATTGTTGGTTTTCTACACAGATGTAGGCTATGAGTCTTCCAACTTTGGGCCATCTTCAGAATTACAACTACAGCCTTGCTTCTTCTGTCTACATTATAAAATCTCTACTATGAGCTTGAAACTGTGTATAGATTCGAGGTAATTCTACTTAGGATTCCGACCAGGTTGATAATTCAGGTGCCAATGTTTCAGTAGCACACTCCACATCATCTTCATGGGCATTGATGATGTACACACATTCTCCATGCAGTGGTGATATTACTTATCACTGTAACTCTGAGAAGTACCCAGATGCAGTGTCAAAGTGTATCGGGGAGAACCTGTATCCAGCTTTGAATTTGGGGTAGAGGTTTTATGATGTAAACAGTGGAAGCAAGGCTGTAGTTAAGATTCTGAATACGGTCCTTTGTATTGCTTTATTCCTGATTGGTTATTAATTTGTTTTATCTTTCCCAACCTCTCCATTTCTAAAACTCCAGGCAAGAAATGGAGCTTGAATCCCTGAAACAAAAGCATCAGCAAGAGTTAGAGATGTTTCAGAATACATACATGAGGATGCCATGCCTACCGATCTATCAGCAGGATATACCACAACGAACTCATTCGCTGGCCAATACCGTCCAAAACCAGCGAGTGCACATGTCCTCCCCACCAGTGATCTTGTGTCCGACAGCCACGAGGGGAATGGATGGGAGGGAGTATAGCAGCAGCAGCAGTTGTCCAAATAATCCTTCCAGCGAAGAGCCGTTATGGAGGCCGACGAGCATTTGCCCTCGAGTGGCCGGTCCCGGGTTCCAACGAGTGCAAGCAACGATGAGTGGCGCAAGTTTACACCACCACCGACAGCTTCCCCCGTTGTCAGTAGCACATGGTGGTGCCCCTGGGGAGAGTGATCGTCAAGGTTGGTGGAGGGAGCAAGGTATCTGGTCGGCAGCGGCATTGGCTCCCCACGAAGTGTACCGTTTGGAAAGGGGGGATAGTACAGGTAGCGACCCTGAGGTTGAGCTGTAAGCAAGGTTTTCGGCAATGGCCTTTACTCAGTTATGGTATTGGTTTTTTTTTCAAATGATATCCAGTGAGCTTTTTTGATCAGTGATGGAAGTCGATTAAAAGGTGATATGTATGTAACTTGGGTGAAGGAGTGAGATTTCTTCTTAGCTTTAAATGAAAAGTTTTGTTGTGTCTGTTTTGAAAAAAAAAACTTTCACCTGTTTCAGTTTATTCTTGTACGTATGATATTTTATTATAGAATGTAAAATGGTGAAGAAATGATGAGGTGGTTGTAAATATTCATTTATCTCAGAAAGCAAAGACAGAAAATTTCAATTGCTCCCAATATTTATTTACCTGACATGTTGTTGGTTTTTTAGAAATACGTGGCCAAAGAAGTATGCGGGGCAGTTTTGTGAATTGTTTCCAAAGCAATCGAGGACTAATTGGACATGTGTGTGTACATTTTCTAATGAAGAAAACACGTTCAATTCAAAGTAATAAATGGAGTGATAAAATGGCATGGAACCTCCTGGCTGAGTACGGACTCAAAATTTTGATCCCGACACGAATGTTTTAGACCATGAAAAATGCTTGTTATGGCATAATGGATGGGAATGTCTAACCTTATCAATCTTTTGTAAGTAGGATACTTGTTCTGATGTATAAATTCATTGATATGTTGCCATCTGTTCATGGTCTTCTAATCTTTTAAGTTATTTGGAGTGTCCAGAAATTATGGGTTTAGAGTAATGCAGTCTTAAAAATTGGGAGCTGATAATACTGCAGATATTATCATCTCTGTTGTTGTAGCTGGTGAATATTGCTTTGAATAACACGAACAACCCTTGAGTATAATTTAGACTTCAAATTGATTGGCCTAATCTCTTCCCTTAATTAGTGATAATGTTGCGTTTGAATGAAGTTTTGCATGTCAGCTTAAATCACACTAAATGGCATTGCCTTTTGTGTGGGCTGATTTGAATACTAAGGTGGGCAAGCATATCTACTGCTCGATTATGGACCATTAATGAAAATGCATCATGAGAAAAAGACCTTGTAAATATAAGTAAATACATTTCTAAATGACTCGCAGGTACCAGTCATGATGAATATGGTCAGTAGCAACTCTCCATATCCTGTGAAAGATTGTGTAAATATGCTCCCTTGAAATTATTAATTTCTTCGCTAAATAATGTCTCTGGTACAACTCAAGCTGTGGTATATACTAAAATTGCATGTTGTGTAATTATTTCGAGTTACATTTATCTGGTCCAACATTGCCATTCATTACATTCTGAGACATCGTTGCTCATTCTTTTATGTATATTTTATTATCTTTTAGTCTAGGTTCTCTAAGATGGCCTGTGAGAAATATCGTGTTTCCTTTCACCAGAGCCACTTATTGCTTTTATAACAGAAATTTATCGTTTTAAACAGTGGTTATATTTTTAGTTTGCAGTCAGTTTTTAAAAAATCATTGTATCTTGTTTAATAAGAGGGTTGATAAGTTACAGGAAAGAATGTCCTTGGAACTTATTTAGTCAAACAAGAAGTGGATAATTAAAGGCTTATGAAACATTTGTGATATTTGTGATAAAAAGTTGGGAAAATTATTATGTTTGCATTGGTAGACTGAGAGATGAGTATTTGAAGATTGTAAGAAAGTGATTGTAGTGTGCGAAATCAGGGTTGTAGCCTTCTGTTAATTTTCACCGTTTGTTTAAGTGGGTGTGGCTACAGTATATGCTGGCTACAAAGAGTGGTAGATCGTACCTTATCTCTTGCTTTTAGATCCTGGAGTAGACAATTAGCTAATGATAAAATCTCTCAGCAATTCAGTTTACATTAATTTTACTCTCTAAAATGTATTTGCTGAGTTATTAATTGTAGATGGATAGGGATTGCTGAAGAATCATAAGAGGCTAGAAGTACATATCCTCATCAAATAAGGCTTTCGACAGTCGCAAAGTCAATGAAATTGCTGGGTCATTATGATATTATGATAATTATATCATCAGTGCTTGTTTGCTTATGAAAACTCGCCACCAATTCACAAATAATAGCTTTTTTATTGAAAGAAAGATAGAGGACCATATATTTATACACAAAAGCTTATGATAGTAACTTTCTAATTATCTGTAATAAATCATGACTCCCTAAAACTAATGCGTATGTATGGTAGACAATGTTGTAGTTCATTCTGTGTCTTCTTAACCAAAATTTAAACTTTTTTTTCATTCTCCTTGGATTGTGCACTAACTGCTCATTGAAGATCTGGTTATAACCCACTCAATGGATGTGCATTATAATGCCTCACTCATTATCAACATACAGGCCAAATGAGTTGCAGGAATATTTCTGTTTAAACAAAGTCTGGTTTCATGTATTGTGGTGCATAAGTCAATGATTGGATTAATGTAGTTTATGTAGCGTTTCAGAATTTGCTCAAAAAAGAAACTAATAACACAGGTATTTCTAATTCTGAGGAAAGTGGGATGAATGGGTAATGATCGGAGTTCTGTTGTTCAATGAAGTCAATCATTAGTTTAAAAAAAATAAATAGGAAGAGTGACTCAATGGCTCTTTAAGAAATCTCCCAGTAAGAAAGCCAAAATGCTTAATTAGTTTTGCTTGAGCATGACCAATACTTGTTTCACCAGTAGATCATTAATTCAAGATTTGGCGTAAATAATTTCAAGCATGCAGCCACAACTGAAGGTTGGCATTTGCACCATGTTGACTTATATATCTCAATACTTGAACATAAGTCAATTTGAACCCAATGAGTTAGGTGTCCTCTTAGTAATTTTTTGTATTCTTTAAACAACATATTAAACCTCATTTTTTCCATTTTGATTAGTTCTGTTTTCCACAAGGTCTGGAAAGGTCAACCCCATGTGTTTCCAATAGAAAGTATTCACATTGGCCATAAGCAGTGAAATTCATAAGTGCTTCCCTCAAAGTGTCTGTTGTACTAATTCAGGTGTCTAAAACAATCAACTGTATTGACCGTAACACAAAGAGAATTAAGTGATAACTGTGATTGTATTTTGTCTATTAATGCTACCAATACAATTATGGGAAGAAAGACTGATAATATTTTAAAGGGATGTGTCAGAGACAGGACTTTGTAAAGAGCTTTGTTTTTAAAGGAGAAATTGATGAAGAAATTAATTTGGTTTAGTGGAACATTGTATCTGTTTTCAGCACAATGTAGTCAGTTAACTGAACCTTGGCCTTTTTCTTAGCTAGGATTGTTGAAAAAATTTAAAGCATACGCCAATTGGATCATAAACAAATGGGAAAATACAGTAGTATGGTATTTCTTGGAATAAATTTCGTGAAATCTGTGATTTACTGAAAATGTTGTTGTTATTACTTTTTGTAAAATCCACATTAGTTAATGTGTGCTTAAGGTGCTTGCTCCATTTTATGCCAGTAATTTTAGGACACCAGCATTGATTTTTATTGAAATATATTATTTAATCTTTTGTAGACTTGGATTTCATGTTCTGGAAAAGAGAAATTATGGTATAAATGTATTCTGATTTTACGTTGAACTTTTGGAAAAAGAAGTTATTTTGGAAATTCTCTATCTATAACATTTTATTTATACAGTACATACCACTAAAATTCCGTGTCATTTCCTTTACGTAAGCTGTAATTATTCCCTGAGCTGAGCTTTTCAAGTTCAGCATCAATAAGTTGCCTGAGGGGGTATGTTGTTATATTTTAGTGGTGTACCTTGTTAACAGTGAATACCAAAATGCCTGTATTTATCCACGTGTGTCTGTCGTACTTGGGAAGATAAAAATAATACCAATGTTTCAATGTGTAGATGGAAAACAGTGAAATTCATTTTTTTTTTCATTTTCCAGGTAGTCAGTGTTGGTTTATTTTCTGACGGAAATGAACCAATGTATGAAATAGACATGAAAGCATTCTCCCCTATGTTTAGCATGTATCAAAATAATCTCCAGCCTCTAAAATTCATTACATTAAAGTGCAGAATTTAGGAACTGTTTTTGATGTGAATTTTAAGTAACAAAATTTGCCCCCCCAAATGAAAACTCTAGGATAAAAATGAGAAAATGAACATGATTTGATTTTGTTTTCCCAAGTGTAGAGTGAATGCCTGAATATGTCTGTATACTGCGTGATTGTTGTTGTGGCTGTGTGTGTGTGGGACATGTATTGGTCCATGGTCATGTGACCATGCACTCTCAGTACATGTGCTTGTGATTTTATTTCACGGAGGCTTTCATAACTTACACACACATTTTCACTAGAACCGCCAGTGTCATTTTTTTACTCAAAGTAATTGAGTTTCCTGATTCCTTCCACTGTATTTGATATATTACATGCCACTGTTAAGTTGAAATTCTGTGTGAGAGTCAATTTTTTTTTAATTGGAAAGAAAGCTACCATGCTGTTCTGGGATTTCCACCAGAAATGTCTTGCATGTGTTAACATGCTAATACATACATTTATATATGCCTATAATACATATATATTAAGTATTTATTGTACAGTGTCAATGTGGGTTCCATGCTTCCTTTTGTTTGTGCATAGTTAAAAATAATGCTCCTTTGTTCATAAACATTTTTATTGCTAATTATTGTGTATGCCTTTTCTTATTCCTTAATCCTTTCTAAGAATTTATTTAGTATTCACCTTTGTCATAATTATTCATAATTTGAGAATTTCTGGTAATCTAGTCATCCTGCTGATGCTCTTGCTTGTTCCAAATTAACATTTTAATAAATGTATTATCTATTTGACATCATATTATTTTGTTTTTATATCTGTCATAGTTCCAAAACGATGCATTTTTGGCTGATTTGTAGGGAAAGTTGGAGTAGATTGTTTATATCCATTAGCCCAACAGATAATAGTCTCAATGTTAATGATAATTAGAGTGAGAGGTGTACTTAGTTAGGGAAATTAAATATTTTGTTCGCACTTATATATAAATTAATTTTGCCCATGTACTGTAGTAATCACAAAATGGTTTGTTGGCAAATTCATCCCAGCCCTACAATCACTCCTTGTTTCATGCCATTTGTGTGATTACCCCATGTACTCAAGTATGTCACTAAGATTTCTCTCCCCACAGCTCAGCTTATTAGGAAAGAGATTGCATTGAAATAAATGAAGCTCAAGTTGCTTAAGGGACTCTCTTTCAGATATATATATATATATAATATTTGAACGAAGGTTTCCGCGGCGTGGGTTAGATGCTCTCTGCATACTTTCGGGTGATCGTCCGCGTCCGTTGGTTGGTAGACAACAGTTTCGCTGACTGTCCTGTCAGCGTCTTCAGGTCGAAGGTCCTTCGACCTGAAGACGCTGATCACCCGAAAGTATGCAGAGAGCATATATATATATATTTTTGCCATGAAGATTGATACATGTAAATATCCTCTCAACCTCGGTACAATAGGTGAATACCATTTTTTAAAAGAGACAATGTGATGATAGTGGCACCAGAGCATTTTTAAGGGCTTTATTCTTTTGCTTTAAAGCAAGTCCTTGATTTTATCTTTTTAGGTAGGTACTTGTTTAACACCATGGCCTTCAGTTTTATGGGCCTTAAATAATTGTCCCTATAATAAATGTGGCATTTAATTTTATAGCTTTATTGTTTTGTAGTAATTGTTTAAAACGTAATTCATTCTTTTCTTGAGCACTTAAATAATTAACAAATCTTGGGATCTGGAGTTACTTGGTCAAACTGTGTGGAGCGCCGTTGCCAATTTTCGCTAAGTTTTATTAGCATCTTTGGGGCTTCAGAAAATAGTTAAATGGAACCCTGAAGATGCTAAGAAAACTTAACAAAACACTGTGCAATGCAACTTGATGCACATTTTGGTCAACTATCTCCTGATACAAAGAAGAGTTGTTTATAATGTTAAATATCTTTCGTGATAAATGTTTTGATTGATTCTAACAACTTGTCAAGTAAATTCTAACTCTTTTGTGTAAATTGTAATTTACCTGTCTTAAAGGCTTTGCTGAATGTTTAATGTGATAATGACTTGAACTTCTAACACAACTCTTAAATGTTCACCCCTGTGCCCATTTTATTTGTTTTTCAGTGGAATTATTAATGTTTAGCTATCAGGTTTTGCTGTAGGTCACATTGCAAGTCCATCTTATACTCCACCACTGTCCTTGAAGAAAGTTTCAGTGCTTCAGGATGCTGGGATTGATATAGGTATGGGTTGATTTTTGAAAGACTTTTCTACTCTCTATCAGTTTTCCTATGTATGTTTTCGCATGCTTCTAACTTGGAAATGACCATCTCCAGAGTTGACCACAGCTTGGAATTTAACAGAGCATGGGAATTTGTGCTTGAGAAAATGAACAAAAGGTGGCAACTTATTCCATTGGCTGAAATGTAATTTGAGGACTTATTCAACCACATGTGTTTTACATTTTAAGTTGATGTTAAGACTAGCTGGATGTGTTTTTGTGCATACTCTGCTTTGAAGTCCTAGCTCTCATGAAGAAAAGTATTTCTCTTGTTTTTACACTTTTGAATGGTGAAGGTATATGGTACAATAATGTTCTAGCATTAGTGGCGGCAATTTGAAAGGCGATCTCTCCTTTCTTAAATGGAAGAAAAACTTACTTCCATCCCTGAATGGTCTTTACTCATTTTCAGAGTATTAGTGAGAAAGGTGATATTTTTTCCCCATATTGTCATTAAATTTCTCTGCAGATTACACATACAAAGAATTTGAGTGATTTATGAGTAATTTTTAAGTCAAGATATGCATCTTTCATTTTTGTTTCTCACATCCTTTCAAACAATTTTATTTGTGAATGAACATATGTAACTTGCAGAATGCATTTCTTTCTGTCTTCAGAACACAGGACCTGAGCTCACTTCAAAATGCTCAACACAATCATGAACCATGAGCTAGATTCTCTTAGATTAATGCTTGACTTTTGTATATGTTATGATATCTATCAGGAAATGGTAATCAATGCTAAGCATAAATGTAGAAGGGCATGAGCCAGAACCAGTGGAACTAATTGGGTAGAAATTTGGATTAAAGTAAGTGTTATACCTGAGTTAACTGCAAAAATTCCTCAGCGTAAGCAATATTTTTCATCAAGAGATGAGTCATCTATGTTTTAAAGTTGCTTCTGCACTTATAGGTACTTCAGACTGGGAGGAAAGGAAGGGTGGAGGGAAACCTGGCTTTGGCATTAACCATCTCTTAACGAAAGGCACCAAGTGTCTTCAGTTGACGTCCCATACAATGGATGGTGTACTGAACTCTAATGTTCTCCTTAAAAATTTTCATTCGAATTTCAAGGAGACCCCTTGTGTTTCATTGAGAATGAAAATTTCTTCACCTGATGATTATTCCAAAATCATATATGCAATGCATGTAAGAATCTTGGAACGTGATAATGAAGTATGAGTTGGGGATAGGTGATCTCAGCAGTGTGTGGGTCGCAAGATCTTCGTGACTCATTACTTTTTATCTATCTGTGGTTTTCAAGTATGTACCTGCACTTACAGGAGCTTCAGACTGGGAAGAAAGGTACAATGATTGGAATGGTAGAGCAAGGTGAAAGGGTGGAGAGAAACCCTGCATCAGCAATGCCATGCTCTTAACACGTACAGAGCAGACTACATCGCATTTACGAACCACGTTGAATGTGTTAATGAAAGGTGCCAAGAGGTGAACATCCCATGTGGCAGGCTGAGTTCTGAACTTGAAATGCTATCCACACTGAAGTAGGAGCCAATTTACCAATGGAAAATATATTCGACTGTTGAGATTGGAACCTGGGCCCTCCAGGTGAGAGACCAGCACTCTAACCACTACACCAACCTGACCCCTAATAATAATATTTTATTTGCCCAAAATATACGTTGTAGTGACAAAAGTACATAAGGGTTGCCAAAAAAATCAACGTTGAAGCCTTAACTAGTCATTAACTGCATAAAAACTATTATCAAAAGAAAATTATGGACTAATTTTTTTAATACAGTCCATCTTTTTCATGCATTGTGGTAGATTGTTACGCAATGGCATGAATAGTAGTGGATACAATTTTATATTCATGAGGTAAGGACCATTTGAAGTCAGCCTGACCAGCTGAAAGCACATGCACGTAGTTGCATCTTTTAATTTTAATAGGTACAGTAATTGTTTTCAGAGTAAATTCTAATTCTTTTTTTTCATATAGAATAGAACAATTAGTATATCAAGAACGCACAGTCAAAATGCTAATACAATGAGTTGTAACAGAAACATTGAGCTAAGGGATGGAGGTTTAGACAAGGTAAAATGAATGAGGAAAGCAAAATGTTTGGTTTGATAGGAAGTAAAGATGTCAGGAGGAATCCTGAGGTAACACTAGTCAGGGGAAGTGTTGAAAGGCTTCTTAGATTAGATGTGTAGTTCAAAAACCTAAAATTACTGGTGGAGTCCACAATGCCTTGTCTCTCTCGAGTCTGAATCTATATCATACTCCTAAAACAATTGTCAAACCACTCCTTTCTCTTCCCTGGAGGTTTCAATATACAACTATAAAATTATAAGCCACCACAAGAGAGTGTGGCAGGGGTTGAATCAACTTCAGGCATCAATTAATATTAAGAAACTTCAAACTACCACAATACAGGTTCTACTACTAAAACTTTTGATTTGAAACTCCACACGACATATAGATGATATGAGCTGCAAAATTCAAGTCCCATAAACTTTTAGAACTGTTTGAAATGTAATAACCTAGTAGAAAGAATGAACAAGATGATCCATCAATTTCTTTGAAATTGAATGCAGCTTCACTCTATATGCTCTTCTGATTTTAAGCAAATATTGGAGTAGCTTTTGGTTGGTCAAGTTTGAGGTGAAATTTAGTGGGGAAACAATGAAAATGTGGCCAGCACATAGAGGTGGCAAACTTAGTATTGCACATGAAAATGTATATTTGCTGGTTCCACTGGAAGGTGGCTAAGTCCGGAAAGTGGTCCACTTGGGAGGTTTTACTGTATATGAGATGTGAGTGGGGAGGAGGACATAATTTATAAGATGCACGGAAAGCTTGGCAATCAAAGAATTGAGACAGGCCACGTATTTGAGGGAGCTATACGAGTGAAACCAGCCTCAAATGCCTCCTCTATAAAGCAGTCACCTTTTCTAACGTTTTACTATTTTATTACCACTATTTTAGGCCAGCAACCAATGTTTATGACTAGTGTCAGTTCAGTTGGGGTTCTAGGTATTCTTTTCACAAGCATAGCAATAGCTAGGTAGCAAGGATAACCTTTGACATCTGTGATGGATTTGAATAAAAACTTAGGGAACTCATGAACAAGAAAAATCAGTTGGTTCCTTTGAATTTGGTGCGGTGAAGAAAAATTGTTCAGTTAAGGACCGATTATCCATGAGCGAAAACTTTAGTAAATACTACAGGAAATGAACTGTCGTGTTGTACATTCCACACACACTTTATTAGTATCGACCATGGTTTCAACATGTAAATGTCACTATCAAATCATATCTTGATAATGGTATTTACGTGTCGAAACCAAGAAAGTGTAAGTGGAATGTACAAGAAGATATTTCACTTCCAATCTCGTGGTTCCACAAATTTAAACCTCAAACATTAAACTGCATATGTACTACTGTTTAAGGTTCACTTAGATGGACATTAAATACTTCCTGCACAACCTTTCAAATGTCCTTTAGTTCCTTACACTTTTTGTTCTCATTTCATCCAGACTGCCAATTCTTCCTTTAGCTTGTTCACTGAACATTCTCTTCTTGCGAAGAAGTCCTTTGAAAACTCCCCTATGGCCCCTTATTGTTTCTTCCATCCTCTCAACCAGCCTCTTAATATTGCAAATGAACTTCCTTTCATCCCCAGTACTTTCTATCCACCTTTACTTCTAAATCCTCCTCCAACCCACATCTCGAAGGTAGCAAATCTCTTTGTAACATCCTCAGAAGAGGCCATCCACGCACCAAACTTGAGCTACAATAACATTCATTACAAAAAACAACTTTATTTTCACCTAAAAGACTTAAAAGTGACCAGATACAAAAGTCTTACAAAGGTGTATGCCCTTTCAAACACATAGTTACACAAGACATACAAAAAGTTATGGACAAAACTGCCTGCACCTGAAACACCAGTTCTCAAATAAAAAGCAACTATCAATATGACAATGCATTAAGCAAATTAAACAATAGAGAGCAGACCATTACAACATTAGCTTTGAATAAAATTAAAAAACTAAAACACAGCAACAAGCAATAACAGTCATTAAATATCTTTCACACTATGCAACTCAGCCATACATTAACCAAATTAAGCTTGGAAGATAGCTGCTATGACATTTGAGCATTAAACGCCCGCCTTAAAAAATTGGAATATATTTAACTCTAAACCCAGTCATTAAAACCGCTACCTTTTGAGGCTCACCCAAACCACCAATGCAGTAACAATTCATATTTTTTAAAAAATCAGACCAGTATTACATAAATGACAACATCCAGTCAGAACTTGTAAATCTTCTACACTGTCCTAATTCACGATCCAATCACACATGAAATGCATGCTTAAAAAACATCTTTATAGCAAATTCAGTGGAGAGAACTTTTTATAGTTGTTGTGTTTCAAGAGTGACAACTCCACCACGATATACACACTTCCTACAACCTAGCTCTGTAACTTAATCCTCGTCATCCTCCTCATCTTCATCATCTTTGTCATCTTCATCCTTGTCATCTTCATCTTTGTCATCATCAATTTTGTCATCATCGTCTTCTTTCTCATCCTCCAACTCTTTGTCATCTGCTCCCTCATCATCCTTCTCATCATCTTCTCCCGAGGATTCCGTTCTCTTCTCTGCTTTCCTAGGTCGACCACGGCCCGCTCCCCTCTATTGTCAAAAATAAACGTACAGGTTTGATTACACACTGGTTTAAGAATGCTGCCACTTGGAACACTACAAAATTTTTTAAGTTGAAAAATTTTACTTCTGGAATAAATATGGACAACTTCCACAAATTGAAACCTAATATAGTGAAATATTTAACGACATGTGATCTTAATTATAACACATGCATAGGGTTCTCCACAAATTTAATTGAATCTAGGAAACTTTTTGAGTCTAAGAGTCCAGGGCTTTAAATAAGAAAATTACAAAAAGGAAACAAAGATGACAATATAATGGAACACCGGAGTCTAACAAATGTGAATCCTCACTGGACTAGAAGTGAACTTGGTCACCCTGCATTAAAAAGAACACAAGAAGGCATTCACAAAAGTTTTTCAATCTTAAGAACAAATATTGTCAAAGCCATAAAGCATCTACATCCACCGGTTAATTTTGGTTTTCACGGCTCTTCTCTGGTCTCCAGTTTCCTTCAACCATTCTCTAGTCTCTGGATGTTTTCAGACAATAACTTCAAACAGCAAGCATTCTTTTTAAATCTGGGGATCAAGCGTAGTAAAAATATGCAAGCTGTATTAAACACTGCGTGACAGAAATATCTGCTGTGTGGAGATTTTTATAGATGTAGGGGTTGCTCTTAACACCTGGGTACAGGAGCAGTCAGAAGACTTTGTTACTTATGGTGGGAATTTTTAAAATATGAACTTCTCTTAACTCACACCAAGGTAAAACCCTGGAAAGTGCACAGCCATGACTCACACAGGTGAGTCAACCGCACCTAAAAGGTTTTATGATGTCTCTACCCTTTTCAGGATCGTTGACCCTTTCTCCAAAAAAAAGCCTAATATGGTTTTCCATTTCTATTGAAACTTCATATATCTTGTTCCCCTTCTACCTCTGTTACAAAGCATCTTAGTTCTTCCCACTCCCAGACATTGTCACACCTTGCCTTAAAAGGGTGGTATTTTTTTTTGGATGGCCCCGAAGGGAATTATAATTCTGTATCCGACTGGCAGAGGTATGAAGGTAAATTCCAAGTATGTAAAAAAAACTTAATACTTCAGCTGCTAAGTGGTATGCAGTCACTTGATTTCTTTATTTTTTTAGTAGCTGTAGTAATGATTACTCCCATTTATATGAATTACTTCCCTCTGTGATGTAAAGTAAACTCCCAATTTTCTGCGCTAATGACTGGTAAAGGGTGCATGGATAATTGGGAAACATGGATAATCCGCTGCTTGGTTATTTCTGAATTCATTTCTCTATGGCGCACCACCAAAATAAATAAACTCCCTAAGAAAATACCACAATGCACCAATGAAATGATCCTCGCTGTAAATAGTAGCACGTTACGACAAAAAAAATCCAGCAGGGTTATATCGGCTGCAATTAAATGTTCACAAACCCCGGGGAGTGGCACGAAGCCTGGTATAAGACATCAGACCAGTTGGTAGGGCCGCAGTGAGACACAATAGGATGAATTATTATATTGTTAATTATTGGTGAAATAAAATTAAAATCAGCAGCCTTGTATCTTTTCCTTTGCGCTGAAAGATATACCATTTCGTACGGACCTTCTCGTCTATTGGTAAACAGTCCAGCCCGGATAATGGGTGAACAGATAATCGGGAGTTTACTGTATTAATTACCTTGCTGCAACTATATTAAAAAATTTTCATCCAGTAACACCTGACTATGGCTGGTAAAGAGATTCCACAGAAGAAGAAACCATAACACAAACCATTGTTTCAGTGAATGGATCAACAATCCAATTAACAGCGAGCAGCTACATACCAAAGATGACAATACAGTCAAGCCCACTTATATCAAACCTGTTTATAACCAAGTGAAGGCTATTCCCCATCAGAGAGAGGCTTGGAAAAACTGGTCCACATATAACAAAGTTCAGGTATTACAAAGTAAATATTTGGCCCCTTCAACTTTGTTATAAATGGGCTGTATTACAAAATACATTTCATATAATTCAAATATTACTGTGAAATGGGATGACAAACATGAAACTTTGTAGCATTTAAAAACATCTTTCACAGATTTTTCAGTACCTAACAAGGTTTTATATCACAAGTTCTAAGATAAAACCATTCCACTTAGCATACTTTTCAAACTGTTTGAAATATAACACTTTATTTGAGTTCATTTAGTGTAATTTTGTCGAAACTCACTAAAATCCTTCCAAGGTCATGACCTCTATATACATATCCGAATACGAAATATCAAAAATTTTAAGTTCAGGCATTTTCAAAAGGTGGCAACCATACGTACATCTATTATTTCCCATGTCTGCTGCAATTAGACATGTTGAAAGGTCCTGAAAGCAAAACTTAAGTCACCAGGTCTGGAAGGTTTGAATTATATTTTTTGAATACTTTCCCCATTACTATAAATATATTCCCTCATGAACATTCCAGTTGAATCTATTTGGAAGTAACTAGAATGGAGTCAACCTGATCTGACTGGCTTACACTAGATTGAACTTGGTCATGGCTGCTTACTGGTTTGAACTGGAACTAACGAGGTTCAATTGGTGGGTTTCAGCCAGTGTAAACAGGAATGTAGTAGAATCAATAGGCCTAATATACATCGATTAACTGGGCATAGCTGGCCAGTTACATTCCGCTAAATCCAGTTAGTTATTTTCAGGTCAAACCAATTACTGGGTACTAAGCTTTGAGCATATATCGAAGGGTGACCATTTGATTCTATTTTCTACCTGCTGGTTACTTTTAAATGTAGCTAAAGAGGAACCAAGCAAGATTTTGCAAGGAAGTTTTATGAATATCTGTACAGCTAGACACTTGTGGAGCATTATTGAATGCTTTAACCCTTTCACTACTATGAACACATGTATAGGTTTGATATGTAATGTGTTAACTGAAGTGCTTGGCAGTAATAGGGTTAAGAACAACAGCAAAACAGGCTTACAACTAATGTGTGAAGCTATTTTGGGCTGGGCTTAGGGCAGACAGAGAACATTATAAGGAAGAAGGAAACCTTTAAGAGGAAATTATGAGATTTGAAAAATGGATAATGGGGAGAGAGGAAAGGATAAGAAAATATATATCATTGGGGAAGAAGAGAGGTGTGGAGGTGGAAAATTACAAAGTTCATTCTTATTTTCAATCATGGAAAAATTCCACAATGTGACGGCCGAAGTTGTTTCATCGAGGTGTGGAGGGTTTCTAAAGGCCATTTTACACTGTACAATTTTTAGTATAAACAAATGTATGAAACTGAATGAAATTGTATATTTGTCTGAATGGAATTAGAACAGGTTCTAATTTCCGTTCAGTCATTCAGACATTTGCACAAGCATTCACACAATTTGCCACTTTTCATGGTACAATTTTCCTCATACAAGCGTTTGTATGAGAAATTGTACAAAGAATGTACTGCGTAAAATGGCCTTTAAGCATTACTAAAAACATCCTGAGAGGAAATGGGTCCTAACAAGAGAAACTTGGTAACATGTGACCAATCAAAACCTATCTTGAAATGGTGTAATTCTAAGATTTTTTTACTTTGATTTGCTTCTTATAAAATGAAAACCTAAATATACCAGAAGTTGCTACCTGAAAGGAGAATCAATTGGATGGCAGCGTTACACCAATCTCAGGTTTGTTGACTCATAATTGTTATTATTCATGATGATGAAGACTAATTAATGACTCATTAATGATGATGAAAATCATTTAAGTTTTTCCATGTTTGAACTTAAAAATAAAGAATAGAATAGTGACATGTTTCATTGGAATAAAAATCCAGTCTAATAATGAATTCCTTCGTTAGCCTCATGATATTTAAGACTCTTCCTAATTGATATCCAAATTCCTCTGCATGTAATATTTGAAGATTTCAAGAACCACCCTGCATTCCATGAGAGAAAGCACAATTTACTTCTACCTCTAGAGGAACTATTGCAAATGGACTGTAAGCAAAACTACGAAGATGTAATGCATTCATAACTTTGAATGACACACTGAGGTCCACAAGAATATTGCCTTCACCTTCACAGGCGCTGATTTCTTGCTCTTAGGTGGCCTCCCTCTTCCTCTCTTCGCTGGTGTAACGTCTGAGTCTCCACCAGAGTTCAACTTCTCATCTTTGTCCTTGGCAGGTACAGTTCTCCCTCGCTTCTTGGGTGCAGTATCACTCTGAATCATGAGAAGAGAACAAGAGCTAGCAAACGACTTAAAACTCAAACATCTCAGAACCCAGGTTTCCTCTTCTATGAATTGTGCCATCACAAGGCATAATAAATTGCCGCTACCACCGAAAACTCAAGATTAGTAACAAAATGTAAATGGATATAGTAGCAAAATATGGCCTACAATTACACGGCCCACATATTTGCAATTGTTTTTTTTTCTCAGAGAAACGAGATGACATATAAAGAACATCGCTCTTTTTTCCACACTACCACTGTCAATGATGGGTAGGTTTTTCTATGAGATGTACAGAGATAATGAACGAAATTAACCTGTGACAGAGGAGATTTTATGCGGCACAAAAACTACCAACGATACTAAAAGCTTTATCCGATAGGGTCATCAGTTCGAATTTATGGCCCCGTCAACACAAGACCGTCTAAAACCTGGGTAGTGGAAGGAAATAAAATTTGTGGAAAAATCAAGTTTAATCATTTTTATTATAATGAATCGTTTCCACCATATCACGGCCGATAACACCATCTACACAAGACATTTCCTTGAAAAATAATGCATTTATACATACCTTGGTTTCCACTGCTACGGCTGCTTTTTTAGGCGGTCTACCCCGGCCTCGCTTCTCGGTTGAAACGCCTTTCTCATCAGCCATTTCAGCTGTTAATTTGGCACAATCGAAAGACAGTCCTGTAAAGCAATCGTTTCATACATAACGCTTGAGAATTTGTGATTTACTTGATATTGTGCTAAAGGAAATCATTCGATCTCAGACGAACAGCGATGAAATAAATAATGAATTATACATTATTTTCAGCACATCACAATATTAATAAATTCACTTCAACGTGATGAACTAATTCTACGGTGCCCTGAAGTATGATCTCATCCCACCTTAATTTTATTACCGTTACGTGCAGCAAAACATTGCTATGGGATGCATTAGGGGTCAATGATTTTTTTCTGGTATACATCACTTACTTTAAACACTTGTTCTTGTTCCGCGCCCGCCATTTTCAAATTACCTGGCTGAGCACAAATGATTAAGGAACCTAAGACGATTTATTTCCCCTCTCCCTGCACATAAGCCCCCACAACCTCTATTTCCGCCAGCTAATTATATTTTATCGAGTTTTTTCACCGTCAGCAACCAGTGGATAAAAATCATTAAACCAATATTCCAGGAATTTAGTGATACCTTCTCAACGCTCCAGGACACTTTCGATCCGCCGGGACGCCATAGCTATTGCAATTACGGTAGAAATATTCGCCATAAACTCGCGAGAAATATTTACCGCATGGGTATTTGCCAAACAAGAATTCGTACATTTCTAGATAACTTTGCTGCTTCCTCAAATAAAATTCTTATGAAATAACATATGAACGGCAAGCGAAAACTATCAATAAGCACATACCTCGACTAGGTGCAATGGCAGCCGGTAAGGACGATGCGCGCCACTCCCGCCGAATTGACATACGTTGATACGTCACATCGGTGCACTAACCAATCGAAATCAGGTAGCAGGGGTACAAGAAAATAAAGTAATGCAAAGTAGTCAGTTGTTCTTCGTGTGGAGTGAATAAAGGAAGTAAAATGCCAGTTAAGATCACTTGGAAAGAATTTTGTCATCAAAATGTCGAGTAGTTGAGAGAGCTCACTAAGTACATACATCGAAGGTCATTACTCGCAATGGAAGGATGTAAACAACTGTGGGAAGCCTGACAATTCGGTATTTCACATAAGGGGGAACCACTCCGTGGAGGTAATGTAAAGATTATGCATGAACATGACAGCAGTGTTGTGATCGCAAAGAGGGTTTCGTAGAACACTGTTGTGGGACATAATTTGTCACGATCGTGCCTTTTGCATCACGTTAATTAAAAGCATCAGGGAAGTTCATTAACATATTTCTCAAATATCTAATGACATGACACATGGTTGGTCGGAAAGCTTAATGTAATGCATATTTCATAAAGGGCTAACAAACAGTAGGACTGCCGTAACCAAAACAATTACTTCCACTGGTAAAAACAAATGTTGCTTCTCCGTCGGCTATGACCACCCGCACCTCTGAACAATTATCAAACAATATTGCATCGATATTACCATGGCTAGCAATAAATCTTAACAAGGGTTATAAGGATCGGTACAAAAATTAATTTAGTATAGAACATACAGGTTATCTACTGTTTATTTATTACGTGGAAATGCTCTATTACATCTTAATTTCTTCTGGGTCACTACCATACAGTTGCATAATTTAACGCAAACAATAGAGCACGTAAATAAGACATCTTTCACTTGAACACTTACACAATCAAAACATGAAAATAATGACGAAGTCAAAAATGACACAAAAACTCAAGGAAAGGCCAGACAAAACGATTAAAAATTCACTTTTACATGTAAATACACATTACATGTTTCATCCACGATGCACTAAAATGTAGTCCTCATAACCTTACAAAAAGGGGCCCCATGCCGTTAGGATTCGAGATTCTCTGGAGCAATATCCTTTCAGCAGTCTCTGAAGAAAATTTCACTTTGTACTTGGATTGTGGCCACTATTTACGAGTTGGATTGCGTTTAAAACCCAACATTGTAGCCGTTAAAAATGTGTAGGTTCGCAATGACTATAGCTTTTCAAAGATGCTCCGGAAACGTTATATGAGCACTTAAAAAGAGTAGGAATATGCAAGAAATATGGACTTTCGCATGGCTTTGTACTTTCAATGTTACTCCCGAGCAAGGAATGATTTTTTAATTGTGCTACTTTGCTCCTTACGTCTGAACGACAGTTGCTCCTCATGATACAAACTGCTATTTAAAAAAACCGGTAAACCACCATAGTTCGTGCACCTACACAAAAAATGTCAGTTTTTGTATCTGGCACTGAAAACCTAGTTTTGCTCAATCACTGCGTAGTTTTCTGTATAGCCTTTCCTCAATCCAAAGCCAATATTTTCAACACAATCACTTGCGGCAGACTGTCAGGACTCTCCAAAAATCTTCACATACAAGGGCACAGCCTTGCTTACTTGCTCTCTTCGTCATCTTCGTCCTCCTCATCTCCTCCGGAAGATTCAGCGGCGGCCTTCTCTACCTTCTCTTCTTTCTTTGGCCTCCCTCGCCCACGACCGCCACCTCCTGTAGCCTTCTGCAAGAAAAAATGTGGAATATGAATATCAGCATCCTCGGTTCAAATCAATCACAAATTCATAGAGTATAGTCCGACGCACAAAAAAATCAGCAATGGCGACGAGTCAAAACTACGGTGCGACTAAACTCTCAAGAGAAAACGTAGCTGATAAGGAATCCAAAAAATAACTCACCTTAGCCTTCGCCTTGGCCTTCCCCTTCTTCCCGGAACCCTTGGGGCGACCGCGTCCCCTCTTGGCGGGAGTAGCCTCAGACGCGACGGCGTTCTTCTTCTCGTCGGCCGGCTTCCCCCGTTTTTCCGCTTTTTTCGTCGTAGCCTCCTGCAAGAGCGTTAATTTTTTAAGATATGGCGTCAATGCCGACGAACACATCGAAGAACACTCAAAAAACTGGTATAAATGCCGGTTTACCTTAGCCTCTACAACCTTTGAGGGGCGTCCTCTCTTCTTCTCCGAAACTGCCACATTATCATCTGCCATCTCTCAAGGTATGAGATCTGAAATAAATAATCCTCGTGAGTAGATGAAGCGCAGTACTTAAATAAAGTTAAATAGTTAACACCATAAATTTGCAAGCCACAATGGAAAAGTTGTTGGTTGGGTGAATATATATATTCGGATGGGTATGATACACATTAAAAAAGCAGCGCGATTGGGATGACACCGGAGATTAGCTTATCCACTAACCTACTACGGGCTTACAACTACTCTTGACATCGGAAATAACAATGTGATGCAATGGAAAAGAACTTATAAGCGCGTTAATGAGAAGCTAAAATAAATCTGAGTTCCCGATATATACTAACGATGAAGTAGTTGCACAAAAGATATCTGTACGAGAAGAGAGTGAGAAAAAAGCTTATTAACGGGTAGATGAGACACCATTAGGTGGAGTCCTGGGATTAGCAAAAAAAAATGGTACAACCAAAATACAAAAATTTAGCAAAATTTTGTGGGAAAATGTTATAACCGCCAAAAAACACTGACATTAGAACCCATTTCCGTCGAACAATGACACCGAAGAAAATTAAAAATGCTATATAAAACCAAAATAATGTTGTAGCAATGTTTACAGGGTGTCTCAATAATCCCACTAACGCACAGTAAGGGGTATTAATTTTTTCACCGAAGACTGATCAGGTTAACCATACACAATAACAAGCAAAGTTCCTGTAAATTAACCATGACCATTTAAAACATCACTACTAATTTTTTAAGGTTGAGGAAAAAATACACCGTGCCCAGGAGCTTTTTTCGTCTTTGGACCTCTAAATTCAGTAAATTTAGCGGAAAACTAAATGACAATAACCAGCGAGAAATAATTTTGCGCGCCCGCCATTTTCAAATGGATTGGATCACGCCTAACTAAAATGCCCAACATTGCATTTTTCTATTAATAGAATATTTAGTATCACTGGTTCCACTATTTTTTAACCTGAAGAGTGAAAATTAATGGGTTCATTGGTTGTATAGGTAATGATATCAGAACCACACATATCCTAAAAACCAAATATTAGATTTGGGAACTTGTCTCAGAGTTCGTTCAGGACCCGGTAAGACGCCATGTAAGCATTCCCGAGGCTTGAGCCACTAATGAATGAATTTATGTCTTTTAACACATTTACCAACTCTAAAAGGAAATCACAGGCATGAAACTGTATAAAAAAAGGAATCACACAATATTTTTGAACACTTGCTCAGTAAATAGTTATACTACCTTTAAATTAAGAAGAATATCAGGGTACCCTTCCTCACTGCGGACACACCGTGTCTCCGTCCGTTTCGCGTCTGTAGTATCAGCGCGTGACTCCAGAGAGCGTCGGGTAGCCTTTCCCTAATTCAAAATTTGAAAGAGGTTCAGCCAATGAAACGCAGCCATGGGGACACCACCCTCCCCCCTGCGGCCCCTGGCTTATGCTGGTGCACAAAGATTTTGTGATATTTTAAAATATTTTTTCATAATGAATTGGTCAATTTTATTTTTAACTTAATGTAATTTTAATCATTCCGCTTCCTTAAAGTAAAGAATAGAAAAATAAATCCTTTCATTCTTTATGTACTACACATAATTTATAGACTTAACTTTCAATGAAAAATATCCTAAGCGACACCGCGCCTGCCCTCCTGTGTAAAGTGCTACGACAAATCCACCACGACCCCTTATCTGCCCTGAGAAAGTGGAAACACAGCAGTAAAAGATGTTATTATTCGCAAGCGGGTAAGCATGTAGCAGTCAAAAAAGTTTAAAAATATGGGCGCGTGCGAAACGATACGTCAAATATGTTTGTCTTTGAAGACTCGTTTTTCTCATCGCCTCCGTGGCGCAATCGGCTAGCGCGTTCGGCTGTTAACCGAAAGGTTGGTGGTTCGAGCCCACCCGGGGGCGTATTTTTTTTCAGTTATGTTTCATAACGGTGTGAAATTTACGGTTTGGTCTGGTCGTCCTCATGTTAAAACTGCGCTCATGTTGTTTTTTTTGCCTTATATTCGGCGTCACCTTTAACTTGAATTTGCTTAGCTATTTCATGATTAACACTCGGGTCCTTCGCCTGTTTTTTGTTGTGACTGCTTCTTTTGTACAATTTCCCCTACGCAGTGGATGCGTGTTTAATTTACTAATATAGACTAATAATACTAATATTTCATTCACGTGTATGCATTGTTTTTTCATTTTAACTGATTATCCCACTGTGCTTATCCGTATTATCCCCATTAATATCTATATGCTGTATATTTGTGGAAAAATGTATTTTTTTACACTTTGAATAGTCGAAATATAGTAAAATAGCTTTCCATTCCCGTGTTGGAATTGTAGAAATTCGTATGATTTCATGTAGATTGAGAACGGACGCTATGCGTTCAGAATAAATGAAGTAGTTATGTCTTCCATTTCATTTCATTTATTTTTCATAATAACAAGGTTGTATTTTAAGACAGTCCACTGACGTAATTAAGTCCAATTATTGAAATCAATTCAGAGTTAAAATTGAAGTTTCTCATTTTCATTACGTATTCGTATGAAGTGAGTTGCATCATTAGTCGTTGCATGTGGAAAGCTGTACGGTTCTTATCATGAACTACACACCAGTGTTATGTTTCTTCTCCTTGATTTGCCCTGTGCTACTCAAATATCTTTACACCATTGGACCCAATAATCGATCTCAATGGGGGCCAACGTTACTCTCCAAACTTTTCATGTTATTACGTAGATAACTAAGGAAAATTTACCAAAGTTGTATTACTAAAATCTGGTCATCCTAAACTACCTTCGAGTATTCAGTTTGCTCCTCGAATTTTGATTCTGAATTGCTAGTGAATTGTTGTTCGCTGGTGGATTCTTGTAGCCCGAATATTTTCCTATGGTGAGGAAGAAATCTTCGCTGTGCGGCCGTATAAGGAAGTATACTGCATTGGCGACCGGTTTCCGCGAAGAATGTATATGTTCATGAAATAATCGTATTTTCCCAGGCAACGTAGATGACGGTAAAAACATTTGAGGTGGTTTGATGCTGATGGGATTTTGGTGGATGGAATGTTTGTGGTAATCTCTCTCAGTTAATTATATTTCATTCAATAACCACAGTTGCGTGTTCTTTGTTTAATATTCCCACTTTTACATGAGCCTTCGTGTAATTCCTTCCCCTGTTCTGTCTATCTATCTAGCCAATCTATTCCAACTGAAGAGCCCCCGGTTCAGATACAACACAAGTGTAAACAAAGAAAGAGGTTGTAATCAGCGGTTTTAACGAACCAAATTTGCGAAGCATTCGTATTTTACCACGAGACTCCTTGGTTAACTAGGTATTCGAGATAATTCCGACGGTTTCAAACTCAGCCCCCCTGGTATTTTTGTGAATATCGTTCGACGCCGTGAGGTAGGTGTGGGATGAACATTACCCGGAACCAATTCTCTCATTGTGAATTGTGGGTGTCTTCTAAAGAAATAAAGATTATTCTTTTACTATGAAAATCAGGAAAAAAATCAACGTTGAATGGCATGCAAAAGATCACGTGAAAATACGTTATGTGCGATTGCATATCAGCTAGAGACACGAAGAAATTGCTTGAAATGTGCTTGATATTGCCTATGATTTTTTTCATTTTTTTACTTCCCGCGACCATAGGACGGAGTTATCTCTAACCTATTTGAAGCTAAAATTTAATTTCGAGTTTTTGATTTCCCAATTCATCTGCGAAAAGCATGGAAGAGATTTCCAATCGGAAAGTTTTGAAAAAGCCTGATATATAGGAAACGTGGTCTGGATATATCTTACGTATGAAAGGGTTTTATGATATGAAGGGTTATAGGCAAATGCGATGAGAAAGCACGAGAAAGATGCTACTTTTCCCTTAACAGGTTTCATTGGCAATAAGTCGCTAGTATACGTGGTTCGTACGAGGAAGGTATGATGAAGAAATCAGAGCATCTACAAAGGAGAGCTGCGAGATGCCTTACAGACCGATGCGAAAATGGTATCAGTGTCACGAGTTCAATGGAGGAACTGGAATGAAATTTACTTTGAACGCAGGTAAAAACTTAGACTAAATCTTTTAAGTAAATTTGAAGCTAATATTTTTTTTATATATTAAGAATGTCTGCGTATCAGTCTAGATTTGATAAGAAAAATAGAATGAGAGAGGGCTGTACCGAGGTATTTAAAATGTCATTTTTCCCACGCGACTATAATAGAACAAATAGGTAATAAAGTAAAGGGTTTTGTAGATGAAATTGTTTTGAGTAAATTTTTTGCTCTTTTAGTGAAATTCTAGTCTCTACCCCCTCCTATCAGCAAAAAAAATGTGGGCCCTTTTCTCAAGAGCCGGGCTCTTTTCAAGGTATGCCCCTCCCAGCGAAAATAGTTCCGCCGCCCCTGTTTATAGTTCATGAAGCATGCTAGCAATACTTACTCATGCATGCATGATTATTTAACTAAAATTTCCAATGTCATTCCATAGCCATCATTATCATCGGTCAACAATCCTAGGATTGCTTTGACGCAGCCCTCCACTCAATTCTTCCATCGGCCAACCTCTTCATATTAACGTAATTCCTCTCTTTTAAATCCTTCACGACCTGTTCCATATATTTCATACGAGGCCTACCTTTTCCATTCTCCCCGTTCACTTTTCACTAATTCACGTTCACTAATGAGCCAGCCAATGGTCCGCGGTTCGATCCCCGATCCAGGTGAATTTTTTCACATGGCATTGAATGTGCATTTCACCGCCGTTCACGCAGCTTGTTTGAGATATCCTACATTTACCGCCTAGCGCGGCTTAAGCGCTGGTATGAGGTTCACCATTGGTCGAGGCTTCATTGAAGCCCTTTATCCCTTGCGTTACCATCCTTGATGGACCGCGAGGGCTCAAAATCTAGTACCTTGAACCTCGGTAAAATTTCCATGTGAATTATTGATCTTGGGTAGCAGAGTGGCCCGGAAAGACAAGACAAGAAGGTCCGTCGTTCGATTCCTGGTCCAGGTGAATTTTTACACATGTAAATTAATGTACTGAATTGGAGATTACGATAAATATTATGCGGATCACGCGTTACAATTTTAACTTTTGAAGCAGCATGCGAGGAAATATTTCAGAAATACTGAGAACTTGCATGACACATTTAAAAATGTACTGTGCATACATGGTTAGACAGCCAATAATCCTCTATCCAATCTGATATTTGGCCTGTCAGCTTAATCTATTTTTATATTGTCGGCAATTAGTGACATTGCAGTGAGATTTCGTGTTAATGGAAGATCTATGTGAAGGTATCTTGGTGTGACGTCTTGATGTTGCTGGGAATATTCAGGGTATAAGGAAGGACGCTTCAGTCATTCCTTTTGTGAGCATATGGCCTAACCAACTAAAGTGGGTGTTACTACCCTGTGGGTACAGATATTAAGACATGATTTTACCCCTACTTCTTACACCCCCTACTCGGTGAAGTGAAGGCTCTTCTATTTGAAAACTGCTCATACGTAAGTAGGGACTTTGCTTTGACTGACATGAGAGAATTATCATCTGCACTCGGTATACTTTTTTGCCAGTTGGAACAATTTACCTTTGTTTTTTTATATGTTACACTCAGATCTGTAAGGTTTTGGAATGTTAAATCCGAATAAGTTATCATGGCGATGATCCAATGGAAGTTTATCTTTTTATACGTGGCAAGGGAGGAAGTGGGTCAAATTGACCTATATTTCCTCGCGTATTTTGATCGCAGGGAGCGCGGTAACCTGGATTGAGAGGGGATTTTGGCCGAAAACCTAAGAGGCGAGATTTAAAATCCCAGTGACACCCTTTGAGCCGTCATCTGCACCTAAATTGTGTCCTGCAAGCCACCACAAGGGTGTATAACAGTGGCCTGGAACTAGACATGCAATTAAGTCGGACAAAGTATTTTTAGTATCTAAATCACCAGTTTTTTACCTAATTTATCTAAATTTACGTATGAAACTCGACGCCTTCATAAGTGACGCGTGTGCGGATCCTATTTACTATTTTTCAGTGCATAATAATATTTCTTTTAGTTTTTATTCTTGCAAAATGCTGCATTCTAAGTATATCTACATAATACCCTGCAAGCCACCATAAAGTTGCGTACCAGGGGATGAATTCACTTCAAACATGTATTTCGCATTGTGCATAAAAAAGGATTATTAATAATATACTAGTCTAAACTTTAGTTTTTAAAAAAGATAAAAATTTTAAAGCAAGCATGCAATATCATGCTGTTAGTTGGGTTAGCTTAAGTCCTTATACCATCTTGCAACTACGTATGCTTTCCATTGTTACTCGCGTATTTATTACTATTCGTATTTATTACTATTCGTATTTATTACTATTCGTATTTATTACTATTCGTATTTATTACTATTCGTATTTATTACTATTCGTATTTATTACTATTCGTATTTATTACTATTCGTATTTATTCATCATAATCATCATCGGCCAACAATCCTAGGATTGCTTTGACGAAGCCCTCTACTCGTTTCTTCTATCGGCCAACCTCTTCATATTGACGTAACTCCTCTCTTTTACATCCATCAAAACATGTTCCATGTATCTCGTACGAGGCCTGCCTTACGAGGCATTCTTCCCGCTCACTTTTCCCTCGACGATTGTCTTCATCTTGTATTTATTACTTTTGGATATATTTACCTCTATTTATATCCCTAATTGTGCGAGGAAAAAAGAACATTTTGAATCTGTCAGTTCGGCAATCAATTTCTCTAATTTTGTGATATTGGTCCTGTCTACCATAGTAAGTTGGAGTTCGCAAAATATTTTGAGCGTCAATAGTGAAAATACTATAATGGCATTTATTTAAGAGATTAAGTCTAAATTTCAACCTACGATCTGTCTAATACCCATTTTAATTCATTTAATAGTCTGGTTACACTAATATAGTTATCCTACCGGCCCTTTACAAATCTTGCCGATCTTCGCTGCAAATGTTCGATTTCATTATTTTGGCCTATTTCATATGGATCCCATACACTGGCAGCGTATTCCAAATGAGATATAGCAACGAAAAAATTAGCTAATTTCCCGTACGTGATCATCTCATTTACCCAGTACTCTTTTGATGAATCCCAGCTTGACCCACTATTTCACGCATGTGTTTACCTCAAGAAAGATCATGTGTCACTCTTATTCGAAGAAAAAGTAAAAAGTAATTTGTAATGAAGTTCCTATACCCATAAACTGATGCGAAGGTGTACGGTTAAGTTTTTGGAATGTTGGGAATGAATGAAAGTTTTTTTTTAATCAATAAAAAAATCCCTAATGTGGCAACTGACGTAGTGTTCGACCTTTTGATTTAAATTCATACTTGGCGATATTTCACCCCCTGCCACACACACTTGCGATGGTTGGATGGGTACTATGTAGCTGTAGATCTACATCTACATCTACACGATACCCTGCAAGCCACCGCGAGGGTGTGTGGCAGGGGGTGAAGATCACCAAGCATTCACTAATAACATGCAAACTAGCAACTATATTGTCTCATGCAACTAGATTGTTAGTATCTATAGTATTTAAGGGGTAATACATGCATCATGCACTACAGAACACTAAAATATTTCCCCTACCTATCCCTTTCCTATGCTGCCTATTCTGTTCTCTTATAGTACGGGGGAAAAATGCCATTTTGAATCTATCGGTACGACAATCTATCTCTCTAATCTTATTTATCTGGTCGAATCTAGCATAATACGCTGGTGTTTTTAATATGTGCATAATATCTTCAGTAAAGCTATCCGATTGAAATTTCTCTAATAGATTTAATCTGTACTTTAACCTACGCTCTGATAATGATTCCCACCCTAATTCTTGTATTAATTCTGATACACTACTCAACCTATCGTAACACCTTTTGACGAACCTAGCTGCTCTACGCTGCACACTGTCTAGTTCTCTAATCAAACCTAATTCATTAGGATCCCATACACTGGCTGCATACTCAAGGTGGGGCCTAACTAATGAAAAGTAGCATCGCTCTTTTGTCTTCTCATCACATTTCCCAATTACTCTTTATAAATCCTAGCTTTCTCTTCGCTCGGCCGCATACTTCCCGGATGTGTCTACCCCACGATAAATCTTTAGTGATTGTTACACCTAAATATCTTACGGTTTCAACGTTTTCGATCTTCGTGTTATTAATTCTATAGGATCGCTGTATCGAATTATTCCTCCTCCAAAAATTGATAGCTACACACTTTTTAAGGTTAAGTTCTAACTGAGTTCTAGATGGAAGTTGCAAGGGAAAATGAGAATGAGATATAGGTGGATGGAACGAATAATATTTGGCGATGGCATACATACTCTCAAAATATGTTTAGAATCGTCTGAGTACAAATCGGTAGTGGCCTGCCACACACCCTCGCGGCTCGAAGGGTATTAGGTAGAAGTAATTCTTCGCGGGATGAAGGACATTTTAAATCTATCTGTACGGCAATCTATCTCCCTAATCTTGCTTCCTTGGTCAAATCTAGAGTGATACCCTGCGAGCCTCCGCGAGGGTGTGTGGCAGGAGGTGGATATCACCAAACTTGCGCTAAATGCAACTAAGAACTACAATGTTACTACTAACTGGTAACTTGTTAGATATAAAACTCACGTGCAACTAGATGGTTAGTATCTACATATAATTTGGCAAATACTAGTTATAATTAGCTATAAATAGCTATAAGGTATTTCTCCACATATATTTATTGGAATGTTCCTAGATTGCCTAGAGTTAAACATGCATCATGCACTACAGATTACTCTAACAATATTTCACCTACCTATCCCTCAGCTATGTTGCCTATTATGTTCTCTAATGTTACGCCGGAATAATGACGTTTTAAATCTATCGGCACGACATTCTATCTCTCTTATATTATTTAATTAATAAAATCTAGCGAATTTGCAGGGATTCAGTGAGCATATCCGATTTAAATGTCTGCAGGAGATTAAACGGCATGTTAACCTAGATCTGATAATGATTCCCAACCTAATTCTTCTATTAATTGATACACTAATAAACCTGTCGTAACACCTTTTAACAAACCGAGCTGCTCTGCGCTGGACACTCTCTGATCAAACCTAATTCATTCGGGTCCCATACACTGGCTGCATATTCAAGGTGGGGCACAACTAGTGAACATAAACATCTACATAATGCCCTGCGAGCCACATCGAGGGTGTGTGACAGGTGTTGAAATTCACCAAACATGAACCATTGACATACAAATAAGAGCGACTACTACATGGAAACATGTTAGTGAAAAGTAACATCGCTCTTTTCTTTTCTCGTCACCTTTACCCATTACTCTTCTGATAAATCCAAGTTTTCTGTGATACAAGGTTGCGCTCAATATATTTCCAACGTCGTCGGTAAAAAGATGGTTGCGAAATACGTTGGAGAATTATGATTTTGACAACACCGTGGTCGTCGTTTATTCACGAGTAGAGAAGGGTCAGAGCTGTGTCCCATATTGATATGGGCTCTCGCCTACTGCACCATCGAGACGGACCTCATGTATTGTGACAGACTTGGTGACACCTTGACCAAGCTTCGGAGGGAGATGATCGGAATGGGTCGACAGCCGCTACCCTCCTCCCCCCTGCCCCGCACAATACGTCTCCTGGCGACCCTTTTTCTTTGAGAGGGGAAGCCTTACCCTCAAACCGCTGGGTAGAGTGGGAATCGTCGAGGGAGGGTTGATTCTCCAGGATTGAGCTTTCGCTCTTTCTATGGGGAGCATTGTGGATCCGCTACTGTCCCCAATAGGACTTCGGTCCGCTCCCGGGAAAAAGGGAGGGATGGGTGATTTATTCAGAGAGGTGGGGGGGAGGGGAAGAGGGTACTACAGGAAGCGTGCGTAGCATGCATGCCTCGCCCAACCGTATCCCAACCAACTGGACGACCTCCGTCCGGCCTGTGGCTGTTAAGTGTACTGCCCTTACCCCTAGTCACTTGCTGTGCGTACCAGGTACAACTCTCGTAGGAGTCCCATCGCTGGGATTGGAGCGGTTGTGTACGTACTTCGCCTTCGAGAGAGAGCGAGTGTGTGAGTTGTTTGAGGGGGGTGAAGAAGGGGTGAGTAGAGGGAGGTTTATCCTCCCTCACTCCCCCTTCCCCCATCGATCCTCAGCTGGAGCGATCCCGTCATCCACCGCTCTTCTTCCCGTCAGCCTGCCCCTGACGCGGGAGCCGACTCGATGCCGGTGCGATATATCGAGGTATCGACGATGGTGAACGGTGTCCCGATGTGGGAAATCACTGGAAGGGAAGCTGACTTGAGGTCACCTCACGTCTACATCTTTATAATACCCTGCAAGCCACTAAAAAGGTGTGAGGCAGGGGGTGAATTCAAACCAATCATTCATTACATATCATGATTAAAAAGAATTAGTGAGTAATTTCTAGTCGAAAAATAACAATACAAAAAATATTAAAATAGCAAGGCAAGCGTTCACGAAAATTGTGTTAGTTGGATTAGTCCTTATACCAACGTGAAACTACCTATGCTATCCGTGTTTAATTTTTTGCGATATATATATTTTTTACAACTATTCATAACCCTAATTGTGGGAGGAAAGGTGGACATTTTACATTCGACAGTCTGAAAATCAATTTCTCTAATTTTATGATCACGTTCTGCTTCATATATTTTCCTTTTCATCCACAGAATACCCTAAAATGCAACCTCAAGGGCTTATGGCAGAAGGTGAATATTCACTAAACTTGCACGTGGGCGGAAAAAAATAATATATTGTTACGTAATCACCGAAATGTTTTGATTTAATTTAAAAAGTTTCTACATTACATCTACAAATACATGCATCATGCACTACAGACTACTATAAAATTTTTACCCTACCTATCCCTTTGCTATGCTGCCTATTCTGTTCTCTTATAGTATGGGGGAAAATTACATTTTGAATCTATCAGTACGATAATATATCTCTCTAATCTTATTTATCTGGTCGAATCTAGCATAATACGCTGGTGGTTTTAATATATGCCTAACATCTTCAGTAAATCTACCCGATTGAAATTTCTCTAATAGATTTCATCTGTGCCTTAACCTACGCTCTGATAATGACTCCCACCCTAATTCTTGTATTAATTCTGAAACACTACTCAACCTATCGTAACACCTTTTAACGAACCTAGCTGCTCTACGCTGTACACTGTCTAGTTCTCTGATCAAACCTAATTCATTCGATATCATAGAGAACTTACCGAAGCGCGCACCAAACACATGAAACAGAATGATTCGTGACTAGGAAGCAATCATCATCACCTGGTATCAACCCTAAAGGCCGCTTTACACGATACAATTTTTTGCACAATTTCTTGTACAAACTCTTGTATAGACTGAACGAAATTGCATGTTTGTCTGAATGGAATTAGAACACGTTCTATTTCCCGTTCAGTCATTCCGACAATCGCACAAGTTTTCGTACAATTTGCCGCTTTACACGGTACAATTTCCTCATGCAAGAGTTTGTACAAGAAATTGTACAAAAAATTGTATCGTGTAAAGCGGCCTTAAGGCTGGTTTGACGCAGCTCTCCCCTCGAATCTCTTTATCTGTTAACCTCTTCATATTGATATAATTCTACTCTTTCGCATCCCTCACTACTTGCTCCATCTTCCCTTTATATTCTTCCCAATCGCCTTTCCGTCGACGATTGTCTTCAACGGGCCATTATATCTAAAAATGTGGACGATTAGATTGTTCAGTTTCATTTTAGGTTTTCATAGGACTTCCCTCTTCTCCTTAGAACTATTGAATGGTTTTTTATCGGTCTGTTCATTTTATCTTCATCATTCTTCTGTAACGCTGCACAGTGTACAGCGTTATTGTACTGTTACACTGTACTGTACAGTGCACTGCACATTCTTCTGTAACTGTGGTGATCTTCACCCCCTGCCACACACCCTCGTGGTGGCTTTCAGGGTATCGCGTGGATGTAGATGAGAACACCACATTTCGTATGCTTCCCGTTTTGTATGAAGGAATATATTTTTTGCAATTAGGTTTGGCGTTTGTTTTCATTCCCCAAGATATAATTCTCATTAGGCGAGTAAAAGTGCACTTAGTGAGTTATCCGAGTTAAGGACTTATTCCAGATTATTCAGGGACTAGGCTACCTGAATCAACATCATCGGTCGACACTCCTAACCTAGCTTTCCACTCGAATTTCCTATCGGATAACCTCTCATATAATAGTTCCCTTTCACATAATTTACAACTTGTTCCATGTATCTCATCCGAGGTCTGTCTTTTCCATATTTCCCGTTTAATTTTCCGTCGACGATCGTCTTCGTTAGGCCATCGTGTCTTAAAATACGATCATTTAAGTTGCCCCTTGTATTATTTTCAAAAATTTCAGCAACTTCTCTTTTCTCCCACTCTTCAGAAGACTTCTTCGTTATCACCACTTTTCAAATGTTTCCAGTCTTGTCTTCTCTGCTTCGTTATGCTTTACTGCCATAAAGAAGCATGCTCCAGATGTATGATCTAATGAATGTTTCCTAACTTCCACGCTTGTATTGCAGCTACAAGTACATCTACATCTACACGATACCCTGCAAGCCACCGCGAGGGTGTGTGGCAGGGGGTGAAGGTCACCAAGCATGCACTACTAGCATGCAAGCAAGCAACTAAAGGGTCTCATGCAACTAGATTGTTAGTATCTATAGTATTTGAGGGGTTAAAACATGCATCATGCATTACAGAATACTCTAAAATATTTCCCCTACCTATCCCTTTCCTATGCTGCCTATTCTGTTCTCTTATAGTACGGGGGAAAAATGCCATTTTGAATCTATCTGTACGACAATCTATCTCTCTAATCTTATTTATCTGGTCGAATCTAGCATAATACGCTGGTGTTTTTAATATGTGCCTAACATCTTCAGTAAAGCTATCCGATTGAAGCCAAGTAGAATCTTCTTTTGATAACGTGTTCTTTTTGCCTGGGCTATTCTGCTGACAGTTTTTCTGTTGCTTCGCCCATCGCTGGTTATTCGGATTCCCAGATAACAATTCTCTTTCCCCTCCTCAAGTTTTTTTTTCTAATTTAACGTTGATCCTGACTTATTTTCTCCTACTGTAAACCAATAATTTAGTTTTCTTTTTATTCATCTTCAGGTGATATTTGGCCATTGCCCTTTCCATATGTCTGCTACCTGAATAACACTCACTTATCCACCTATTGGGGAACCTATTGTCATCCCTTATTTTTCTCGGGTAGTGTGAGGGAATATGTTAAAAACTTTGAAAAGAAGACGGGACGACTCGGTCATATCTTGTGACATAATGGCTAGGGTGGAATTACTATGATAACGCAGGTTAAAATTTTGGCTACACGTTTTAAGTAAATTCGAAGCTGTTTTCTTTACTAATTACGTCTGATATATATTAAGAACCCCTGCGTATTATACTAGGTATGAGCATATAAACAATATTTGAGAGATAGATTGTCCTACCAATAGATTTAGAATGTCATTTCTCCCGCGTACCACAAGAGAGCACAGTAGGCACAATAGCAAAAGGGTTAGATAGGTAAAAATCGTTACCTATCTAACCCTTCATACCTTCCTTTCCCTACCTATCATGCCTTCCTCGTACGGATTCTATATACTAGCGGTATATTCAAAATGAGGCCTGACAATTGCAAAATAGCTTCTTTCTCGTACAATCTCATCGCATTTGCCCAAAATTCTTTTTACGAATCTTAAAATACGGTTTGCTGCACTAGTTATTTCCCTGATGTGAAAGTTATTCTTTTTCCAAAAGTTTACTATCGCACATATCTTTAAATTTAATTCTAGCTGCTACTGGTTACGCTAATATAATTATCATACCGTCTCTTTAAATCTTTCAAATCATGCCGATCTTCGCTGCACATGCTCCCGTCCATTATTTAAGTCATTTTCGCATGGATCCCGTGTACTGGCAGCGTATTCCAAATGAGGTCTAACAGGGAAACGTAACTCATTTCCAGTACATTACCTATCCTTACACTTGCCCAGTACTCTTGTGATAAATTCCTGTGTACGATTACCTTGACCCATTTTTTCGCGTAATTGGTTACCTCAAGAAAGATCGCGTTTGAGCCTAATTCCAAGTTAATTAATGGATTCGACGTTTTTTAATTTGTTATTCTTAGTGTAGTAAGTGTTAAGAGGAGAGCTCTTCATTACCTAAAAATTCAATAATACACATTTTTCAACTTTAATTCCAACTGTCATGTATCACGCCAGTTTTCAATTGCTTCTAGGTCATCGTTTAAAGATTCTCTATCGTTTGAGATAAAAATTTCCCTGTACACTACTGTCTCATCGGCAAATAGACGAAGTATACTTTTTACCACCTTATTGATAAAATTTATGTACGGAATGAACTGGAGAGGACGTATTACACTACACAGTGGCAAACCCGATTGTGACTTGAATTGCCGGAGAGGCAACACCTTCCAAAACAACCCTTTGAATGTGATCATGTAGAAAATCATTTATTCATGATATAATATTACTGTCTTATTATATACCCGAAATATTTTGTTCACGCCCGCCGCGTCCCGCGCACCCTACGCTAGTGCGATATATCTCCTCCTCCCTCTCTCGGCTGGATTTTCATTTCACAAGTAACTTGCTATGAGACAATTTGTCAAAAGCTTTCTTGAAATTGAAAAATATAGCATCTACTGGAATATTATTTTCGCCAAAAGCTAAAATATTGCGAGAAAAAAGTGCAAGTTGTGCTTCACAAGATCTGCTCCTCCGGTAGCTGACCATGCTGAACACTGGTCAATAATCCTGGCGGTGGCTTGCAGGGTATTGCAGATGTATATGTTTGATCATTCATCCTCTGCCGCATAACCTTGGGTTAGCTTGTAGTTAGACATGCAAAAATGCTACTATAGGGTCTCAGGCAACTAGATTGTTAGTATCTACATAGTAATTAAGGGTTTGGTTGTTAATACATGCACCATGCACTACAGACTACTCTAAAATATTACCCCTGCCTATCCCTTTGCTCTGCTGCCTATTCTGTTCTCTTATAGTACGGGGGAAAATGAAATTTTGAATCTATCAGTACGACAATCTATCTCTCTAATCTTATTTATCTGGTCGAATCTAGCACAATACGCTGGTGGTTTTAATATATGCCTAACATCTTCAGTAAAGCTACCCGATTGAAATTTCTCTAATAGATTTAATACGTACTTTAACCTACGCTCTGATAATGATTCCCACCCTAATTCTTTTACTGAGGTTTAAGTGGGCTTAAATCGTCGTTACACCGTCTTAGTTTCCAATCCCTTTATTACTACGTAGATTCTAATTATCTAGCTGTATGTATCTATTATCCAGCATATTTCCATGTAGTAGCCTGTTTGCATGTAAGTAGTCCATATTTTGTGATCTTCACCTCCTGCTCCACATCCTTGCGGTGGCTTGTAGGGTATTGCGTTGAAGTAGATGTAGTTTCCAGTGATTTAGTCGCGTGTGTACCTCGCCTATTTTCTTTGTGGCATGCATTGGGCACCAACTTGGTCATTCATTCCCTGCCACACATCCCTCGGTTGCCTCGCAAGTTTGGATTGGCCTCGAGACCCCGATTCGAAACGCGACCTGTGGCGCGACGGATGATGCTGCTGCCGAATCGTTCGAATCGATACATCGATTTGCGATACGCGCGCGGCCCCGAAGCTGTCTCCCGGCGACCGAACCCGTGCGTCTAGATGAAACGCGCGACCTTCTTGGTAGCCAAGGGATACCGAAGCGAGACGCGTCACACCTCCCTTTCCTCCCCCTCCTCAACTCACCCTTCTGTCCATTCACCCCTTTCCCTTTTTACACATCACCCTCCCCTCAAAATCTCTCCGACGCAGACTTAACCTCCTCTCTCTCTCTCCCCCTTATCATTTAAGGACGGGGGTAGGAATGGTAGAGACGGGAGTGGGGCAGGATGGACATTGTTTTTTTTCCCAAGCCCTCCTTGCGCGTGGAGCGGAATGTAAGGATAGCGAGAGGAAATTTTGGGAATTTGAAAGTAAAATTGAGCATAAAAGTTTTAGTTTTCGGCGTCCATCAATGATCATCGGCCGAAGACCTTCGCCGAACAGCTTTTAAAGGAGAGAGAGAGGGGGGGGGGGCTGAATAAACACCAAGAATGACTATTCGAAGAGAGGATGGGAGCCAAGTGTTATTTTTTTCATCTTCTTCTTCCTCAGATGAGTGGGTATGAGAATTGTGGTGTGTGTTTACGGGCTGGAGAAATATGAGGGGTAATGGTTGCTGTGGCGGAGAGATGAGTGTGGGAAACATTTATATCTCCAGTCTTCCCGCTCCTGTGCCGATGTGTGTACACTTCTCGTCGTTTCGCTCCCACCGCCATCCGGCAACAAGATTTCGTCTCGCCAGCCTCCCCGCGCATGCGCGCCAAACACTCTCTCTCTCTATCTCCCCCTCAACGAGCGACCCAAAATTTTTGGTACACGCTCCCGCGCACCGTACGATATATCTCCCTCTCTCTCTCTTTGCGTGTTCGTGTCCGAGATATACTCATCCCTCCCCCACATGCATGAACTGAGGCTTCGTTTCCCCCGTTTTCCCTGGCAGGTTTGGTAAGGATCCCCGCCAGGAAGGGGTCGCCTGCAGACGTGCAAGGGTTACATGCGTTGTAGTGGTACCCCTGAGGGCCGACGACTTTATACAGCGGCGGGGGAGTTTGTGACTGCCTGCTTGCAGCGTGTGTGGGGGATGTGGATGGAGGAAAGGATTTCTGTTCAGGGAGGGAGAACCTGCATGGGTGAATGAGGGAGGGGGGGGGGATTCCTCGCTTAACAGATAGCTTGGGAATGGATGGAGGGGAGGGAAGAAAACAGGAGAATGCTGCTGGACTGACGGGGTGGTTGGCACGTAGCCTCAGCTCTTTGGAGGCAGGGGGAAGGGACCTTATGGCCGGATTTCATTCCTCCTTCCCCTAGTCGCGGTAGTGCTTGCCCCGCGATTCCGCTCTACTCTTCACGAAGAACGGCCGTCGGGGGGGGGGGGTGAGAATAAGTACCCCATGCGCGCGCAGGGTTGCAAGAGATCCGGGATTACTCTCTCAGTGATACGTGTGTGCCATCCATTCTTCGCCGTTTTCAGCTGCCGGTAGGGCGCTTGAGTTTGCGAGTAGGTCTTCATTGAAAAGGTCGGGTTATTGTTTGTGGCTCCGATTATATGGGCCCGGGTTCAAACATATATATTCATTGAAATCGACGTAATTTTATATCTCATGATTAAATTCGAAGGCAAAAATATTTTCACTGATGACGTAAAAAATATTTTGCGAACTCCACAACTTACCATGGTAGACTGGACCATAATCATAAAATTATAGAAATTGATCGCCGAACAGGCTCAAAATGTCCCTCTTTCCTCGTACAATTAGGTATATGAATAGCTGTAAATATATCCAATAGTTTAGATACAAGTGCAACAATGGATAACATATTAATAGGTAGTTGTATTTTGGTATAAGGACTTAACGAGAACCCAACTAACAGCATGTTTTTACATGCTTGCTTTGCTCTTTTTATATTTCTTTTTAAATTGTGAAGTTTAGACTATAGAATATAATTACTAATCCTTTTCATGGATGGTATGTGTAACGTTTGATTTGAATTGTGTTGTGGATGCTGGGGAGTTGTTGATGGAAGAAAGGGGGGATTGTGGAGAATAGGATTTTGGGGAAGGATGCTGGATGCATCAAGAACATTGTATTGGAACGAATAGAGAGTTTTGAAACGAAAATAAACGTCTGACGTTACATATGTAATGCATGTTTGCTGTGAATTCACCCCTTGCCTCACACCTTTATACTGGGTGGCTCGCTGGGTATAACGTAGATGTACAGTCTTTGTCTCGACAGCCGAAGGAGTACATAGAGTGATAATCCACAAAAATAATAATCTTTACTACGACCTAATCTTTACGGTCTTTCTTGTTATGTTTTTTCTTTCTATGTTATCATGTTTCGCTTCCACTCCATATCGCTAGAATCTTCAGAATTAGAGTACGTAGAAATTTTAAAAAATCAAATGTTTTATCATAGCCTTTTAACGGGGACACTTCGCATTATTTTATGGCCTAACCAGTGCATACCTCCTGTGGGATATATGCCTCTTAGATTAATTCACAGTCTAAGCGTGCGTCTTGAAGCCAGCATTATAACTGATCTCTGATTGGCTGGAATCCAAACGACCGACCCCTTCCTGCCTAGCTGACGTGTTACAATCCACGATATTGAGGCGCGGCTCGGAATTTAGAAGGTTCGGAAAAAAATTGTGGCCCTTGATCATTCGGGATCCTGGTCGAAAGCGTCACCCTGTGTAGGGGTGGGGAATAGAATCACAAAGATCGATACAAGCTTCTGTAAATCGGAGAACGAGAAAATATATTCATCAATGGTATGGGGTTAAAATGGTACGTATTCATAATTTCAAAGAATTTTTGCCTTATGTGAAGGTTATCCAAGGTATTATACGGCTCATTACCTAATGTCAACAGTATTATTATTACTATTATTGAATGTGACACTATTATTAGCGTTGCCATATGTCCTCGTTTTTGCGGACATGTCCTCAATTTTAGTCCAAAATTGCCTGACCGCGAACGCTTTGAAAGAGTGCAAATTTGTCCGCATTTCTTGTTTCAAACCAAGTTCAATTCGAGACCAGTGAGTGAATCGATAGTGATCAAATTACCCAACTGAAATCGACAACTTTCCATTTCAAGTGTACTATCCACCGCTGTGCTCACTAATATTGGAGAAAATTAAATCGATCTCATCATGGAGTCATTTAAAAATATTTATCGCAACAATTTCGGCAACACAGAGAGTTATCAAATGCCCGAAGAACATGGGATGTAACTCGTTTAATCAGTAAAAATCCATAGCTGCATCTCTATACAATACCCGGCAAGCCACCATAAAGGTGTGTGAGAGGGGCTGAATTCTCACCAAACATGCACTACATATCATGCATAAAAATGATTAGCATTAATATACTGGTCTAAACTTCACTATTTAAAAAAGATATAAATAGCAAAGAAAACATGCTGGTAGTTAGGTAAGCTTTAAGTCCTCATATCAACATGCAGCTACCCATGCTATCCATTGATACACTCGTATTGGACATATTTATCGCCACTCATATCCGTAATTGTACGAGGAAAAATGGACATTTTGAATCTTTCAGTTCGGAAATCAATTTCTCCAATATTGTGATAATGGTCCAGTCTACCGTAGAAAGTTGGAGTTCGCAAAATATTTTTAACATCATCACTGAAAATATGGTCATGGAATTTGTGTAAGAGATTAAGTCTAAATTTAAACCAACGATCTGACAATGATTCCTATTTTAATTCGTTTAATAGACTGGTTACGCTAATATAATTATCGTACCGTCCCTTTACAAATCTTGCTGATCTTCGCTGCACACGTTCAAGTTCACTATTTAGGGCGATTTCGTAGGGATCCCATATACTGGCAGCTGTAGTAGATGTTACTCATGCAACACAGACCCCTCTACGGTAAACTTTGTGACTATTACTTCGGCAACATCAGGGTCATGGGGTTACTGCGGAAATTTCATGTTTTGAACGGAAGAGCTTGTATTAAAAGATCGCTATATATGAGGCAGGCTGTATGGTATGAGCGTGGCATTTCATGGAACTGAGTCCTCAAAAGTCCTCATTTTTTCCCCAATCGTCCTCATTTCCAGAAGAGCAGATATGGGAACCCTAACTATAGCATAAAGCACGTTGCTAATCACAAAATTAGAGAAATTGATTGCCGAACTGACAGATTCAAAGTGTCCTTCTTTCCTCGTACATACATACATTTAGGGATATGAATAGCGGTAAATATGTCCAATACGAGTTTATCAATGGATAGCATAGGTAGCTGCGTATTGGTATAAGGATTTTAACCTAACCCAACTAACAGCATTATATTGAATGCTTGCTTTATTATTTTTATCTTTTATAAAAAAATAAATTGTAGACTAGTATATTATTACTATTTTTTTATACATGATATGTAGTGCATGTTTGGTGAGAATTCGCCCCCTGCCACACATCTTAATGGTGGCTTTCAGAGTATTATGTAGATGTAGATGCTATTAGCATAAAATTAGTTCCCGTTTTTAGGTTTGGGTTTCTATTATCATATTTTATTGATGGTTCATATGATTTGTTTTATTATATTCCTTAGTTCTTTTAGGTTGTAGAACATGCTTGGTGACCTTTCACTCCCTGCCTCAAACCTTAGAGGTGGCCTGCAGAGTAATATGCAGATGTATCATTGAGTATTAACATTTTTTCGTAATATTATCAAAAAATTATAAGTAGGTTAGTCGAAGTTCGATTTCCATCTGATTTGAGCAAGTTTATTATTTGGATGGTAATGTTCATACATTTTTGTTTATAGAACAGAAGAAAGTTAGTAAAGAGAATATCAGTCACCTATTGGTAGTATCAAATTTTAGATTCTAAAATTCACTCAAGGCTGCTTTTACAGGACGAGGAAAATAATTCCTTCTTGCTCTATTCATTTGATGATCATTGTGCAACAAAAAACTATGGGTACGATATATTAGATCTAAAATTTACATCTACATTAATGTATCTTCTTTTTAGATATTTTCTAATTTATAACATCTTCAGCATACAGCCTGTCTCTTCAGCCCATCTTATCTACTTATCCGCTCCTTCAATTTCATCTACATCTACACGATAACCTGCAAGCCACCGCGAGAGTTGTGGCAGGGGGTGAAGATCACCAAGCATGCACAATTGACATGCAAACAAGAAACTAGTTTGTTAGTATCTATAGTATTTAAGGGATTAATACATGCAGCATGCACTACAGACTACTCTAAAATATTTCCCCTACCTATCCCTTTGCTACGCTGACTATTCTGTTCTTTTATAGTACGGGGGAAAATGCCTTTTTGAATCTCTCAGTACGACAATCTATCTCTCTAATCTTATTTATCTGGTCAAATCTAGCATAATACATGGTGTTTTTAATGTGTGCCTAACATCTTAAGTAAAGCTATCCGATTGAAATTTCTCTAATAGATTTAATATGTACATACTTCAACCTACGCGCTGATAATGATTCCCACCCTAATTATTGTATTAATTCTGAAACACTATTCAACCTATCGTAACACCTTTTAACGAACTTAGCTGCTCTACGCTGCACACCTTCTAGTTCTCTGATCAAATCTAATTCATTCGGATCTCATACACTGGCTGCATACTCAAGTTGGGGCCTAACTGGTGAAAAATAACATCGCTCTTTTGTCTTCTACTATTCTTCTACTACTATTATGCCGCTCTCTCCAAGGATTTTCCCCTCTATTGGGGCCTTCAACAGCTCAAAGCTTGTAAATATTTATTCCCCCAAAATCTTCTAATTTCCTGCAGAAATTTCATTTTCTCCCCCATTTCGCGCAATACGTTTTAAATCTGGAAAAAATGATTAATAAACCCGTCAGTGAGGTGCTCTTAAATATTTCATTGGTCATCAAATGGACCGTCTTGCGAAGGAGTTATCAAATTCAAAAACCACATGCGAATCGAAAATTAAATAGGTGGAAATCATTTATTTTTCATCACGTGTCCTCCCTGATTCCTCGAGCTTACTGGATGAATTAGGTGGTGATCTTTGCTAGATTTTATCTTAAAATTTACGATTAACCCGTAAAGAATATTTGAAACCGATATTTTCTCCGATACTATTAGAGAATATTTAGAGAACACCTTCGTTTTACGCTAGATTCTTTCTCGAATACAAGATTGGAAAAAAACTGTTATATAGAAGGAGTCCTGCATCTGCATAATACTTTGCAAGCCACCATAAAGGTTTGTGCCTGGTGGTGAATCGTCACAATGCATTAGTGAATGGTGAAAATTCAACCCCTGTGATTAGTGATGTGCTACCTATCATTCTTAAAATAGAGAGCAGAGCAAGCATGCATAAACGTATGTACTATTATTTTGGTTTGCTAATTTATTGATTGATTAATAATTGTGTTGCCCAACATAATTTTATGTTTATGTTTCCATATTATCCATGTTATGAGTTCCAGTCTACCATAAGTGAATTCGAAGCTGATTTGTTCACATCTAGTTACATCTGCAAGTGGGAATTATCGTCAGATCGCTGGTTGAAATGTTGACTTAATCGCCTAAAAAAATTCCAAGACAATATTTTCAGTGATGATGTTAAAAATATGTTGCGAATCCCAACTTACATCTATATCTACATAATACCATGCATGCCACCATAAAGGTGTGTGGCAAGGGGTGAATTCTCACCGAACATGAACTACATATCATGCATAAATAGGATTAATATTAATATATTAGTCTAAACTTCACTATTTAAAAAGGTAAAAATAGCAAAGTAAGCATCCAAAAACATGCTCTTAGTTGGGTTACCTTCAAATCCTTATACCAACATGCAACTACCTATGCTATGGATTGATTCACTCGCATTGGACATATTTACCGCTATTCATATCCCTAATTGTACGAGGAAAAAAGGACATATAACTTTATATATAACGTTAGAAAATTGTTAAGTACCCCCGACGTATTATGCTAGCTTTGATCAGATAAACAGTAGTAGAGAGATTGTCTTACCGATTTATTTAAAATGTCATTTTCCTGCGTACCTCAAGAGAACACGATAGACTGCCTAGCAAAGGGATAGTTTGATGAAAACTTGTTGCAGTAGTCTGTAGAGCATGAAAAATGTTTTAATATTACTGAGTTATACAAGGTAGGCAAATACGGATAAATATATCTAGAAAATCTTTCTAACCTGTATTCACTTCGTTACTATGTGGACGCTAACCATCTAGTTGCACAGTGCTCCTATGCATAACTTGTTTCCATGTATTAGTGTCATCGTAGCTCTTAATTTCATGTCAGTAGTGCATGTATGGTGACATTCACCCCCTGCTACACAGCCTCTCGAGCGCTCTAAGGGTATTACGTAGATGTACCACAGTAAGTAGGAGTTCGCAAACTTAGTCTAATGTCATCAATAAAAGTATCGTTTTGGAATTTACTTAGGAGATTGTTTATATTTCAACCTCCACTACTAATGATTCCCATTTAATTTCTTTTAATAAATTTATGGTTTACGTTAGCCAGGCATTATAAAACCGGGCCTTGGAGAGAGATTGATACGAGTTTTCTATTCGTTAGGGTAGGTTTTGTTGCAATGTCATTTATTTTAATTTCTGTCGTTTATGAAATCCTTCCTTACGCAATTGATCTCTTCAAGTCGGGATTATTCAACCCCTCTCGCACTTTGCATATTACCTTTTCTCTTTCCGTATCGTCCTCGCTTATTAAGTATTCTACCCTAGATAAACGACCTTCAGCATTCTTCTTATCATTATATTAGGGGAGGAATAGGGGTGCAAGGGGAGGGGTGGAATGTCTCTTTCCCGGGTAAACATTGTCTTAATGGCTCGGGCAGACATATTAACTAAAGTGAGTAAATCTTTCTTTCCCCGTGCATCACACTTCTACTTGTAGCTTTAATGAGCTAGTTCAAAACTATAAAAAATCGAGAGCATTAGCAAGGAAAGCATTCCGGAAAGCGTTATCACATTTCAAGAGCAAGATGTTAGGAGAATATTTAGATAGCAATCCTAAAGCGTTTTGGTCATATGTGAGAGAGCTTCAGGGAAATAAGTCCACAGTGCACACACTTAAAAATGATAAAGGAATCAGAGTCACCAGCAGTGTAGAAAAAGCCACCACTTTAGACCCCTTCTTCCAAAGCGTATTCCACTCATCGTCACACAACGCAGTGGAACCACCGCCGAACACTTTCAGTGAGCAAATGCCCGAAATAAACATTTCATGTCGCGGAATACATCTACATCTACATCTACATCTACATAATACCCTGCAAGCCACCACAAGGGTGTGTGGCAGGGGGTGATTTCTCACCAAACATGCACTACATATCATGCATAAAAAAGGAATAGTATTAATATAGTAGTCAGAACTACACTATTTAAAAATGATAGAAATTGCAAAGCAAACATGCAAAAACATTCTGTTAGTAGGGTTAGCTTTAAGTACTCATACCAACATGCAGCTACCAATGCTATTCATTGCTACTCTCCGATAGGACATATTTACCGTTATTCGTATCTCTTATTGTGCGAGGGAAAAAGGACATTTTGAATCGGTCAGTTCGGCAATCAATTTCTCTAACTTTATGATTATGGTCCAGTCTGCCATAGTAAGTTGGGGTTCGTAAAATATTTTTAACATCATCACTGAAAATATTGCCTTGGAATTTGTGGAAGAGATTAAGTCTAAATTTCAACCTGCGATCTGACAATGATTCCCATTTCAATTCATTTAATAGACTGGTTACGCTAATATAATTATCGTATCGTCCCTTTACAAATCTTGCCGATCTTCGCTGCACACGTTCAAGTTCATTACTTAGACCGATTTCGTAGGGATCCCATACACTGGCAGCATATTCCAAATGAGGTCTAACAAGGGAAAAGTAGCTGATTTCTCGTACATGATCGTCACATTTACCCAATACTCTTTTAATGAAACCCAGTTTTCGATTCGCTTGACCAATTATTTCACGAATGTGTTTACCCCAGGAAAGATCATTTGTCAGTCTTATTCCAAGATATTTAATGGATTCCACGTTAGTTAATTCATTATTACTTATTTTGTAAGTGGTAGGAGGAGAGCTATTCTTTTTCCAAAAATTCATTACAAGACATTTCTTAAAGTTTAATTCTAACTGCCATGTATCACACCAAGTTTCAATTGCTTGTAGGTCAATATTTAAATATTCTTTATCGTTCGGGCATAGAATTTCCCTGTACACTACTGCGTCATCGGCAAATAGACGAAGCTTACTTTTTACCACCTTTTGGATATCATTAATATACAAAAGGAATAGGAGTGGACCTATCACACTACCTTGTGGGACACCCGAAGTGACTTTAATTGCCGGTGAGGAAACACCGTCCAAAACAACCCTTTGAACCCGATCATGCAGAAAATCATTAATCCATGATATAATGTTACTGTCTAACCCATAAGATTTTAACTTCAAAATTAGTTTGCTGTGAGAAACCTTGTCAAAAGCCTTCTTGAAGTCGAGAAATATAGCATCCACTGGAATATTATTTTCGCCAGAAACTAAAATATCGTGGGAAAAGAGAGCAAGTTGGGTTTCACACGATCTGCTCTTTCGGAAGCCATGCTGGACATTGGACAATAAATTCTGGCTATCTAGGTGTCCCATGACTGAACTGACAATTATATGTTCTAGGACCTTGCATGAAATGGATGTGAGGGATATAGGTCTGTAGTTAGATGGCTGCTCCCTATCGCCACTTTTAAAAATGGGTGTTACATCGGCTGCTTTCCAGTCCATCGGTACGACGTGTTCGGTCAGGGGAATAGAGCAGCAGTTAAAAAGCATAACTAAAAACAAATAACCAGGTCCCGATCAAATTCTTTCCAGAGTATATAAAACATTAGCTTCTGAAATAGCCCCCTATCTAGAAGTAATATTCAATAAAACACTAAATAACCACACAGTAGGTACCCAAGGATTGGAAAGTAGCTAACATTACACCTATATTTAAAAGCGGTGATAGGGAAGAACCAAGTTACTACAGACCCATTTCACTCACGTCAATCTCTTGTACTTATTCTCTTAAAGATATTTGAGCACATTGTAGTCAGTTCTATCATGGGGCATTTGGATAGTCAGGGATTACTCATAAACAGCCAACATGGGTTCCGGAAAGGTAGACCTTGCGAGACACAATTAGCTTTCATCTACATCTACATCTACATAATACCCTGCAAGCCACCACAAGGGTGTGTGGCAGGGGGTGATTGCTCACCAAACATGCACTACATATCATGCATAAAAAAGGAATAGTATTAATATAGTAGTCAGAACTTCACTATTTAAAAAAGATAGAAATTGCAAATAAAACATGCAAAAACATTCTGTTAGTAGGGTTAGCTTTAAGTACTCATACCAACATGCAGCTACCAATGCTATTCATTGCTACTCTCCGATAGGACATATTTACCGTTATTCGTATCTCTTATTGTGCGAGGGAAAAAGGACATTTTGAATCGGTCAGTTCGGCAATCAATTTCTCTAACTTTATGATTATGGTCCAGTCTGCCATTCTTTAGCCAGCTTTATTCGTATACGATATTTTATTCCACGGCGAATACAGTACTGAAGTTGATGCGATATTTTTAGATTTTCAAAAGGCTTTCGATAAAGTTCCTCATGATAAATTAATCTTGAAGTCAGAGAGTTTTGGTATAAATAAAGACGTTGTATGTTGGGTAAACGAATTCTTAAGTGGGCGAGAGCAGAGGGTTGTCATATTTGGTATCATGGCGGACACAATCAAAGTCACATCGGGAGTTCCCCAGGGTAGCGTATTAGGTCCACTTCTATTTCTTTTATACATAAACGATTTGGGTACCGTAGTTAGCAGTAAGCTTAGACTTTTTGCAGACGATGCGGTAGTGTACAGGGGTATATCAAAAGAAGAGGACAGAAAATCCCTAAGCAAGGATTTACATCTAATTCTACATAATACCCTGCAAGCCACCACAAGGGTGTGTGGCAGGGGGTGATTTCTCACCAAACATGCACTACATATCATGCATAAAAAAGGAATAGTATTAATACAGTAGTCAGAACTACACTATTTAAAAAAGATAGTAATTGCAAAGAAAACATGCAAAAACATTCTGTTAGTAGGGTTAGCTTTAAGTACTCATACCAACATGCAGCTACCAATGCTATTCATTGCTACTCTCCGATAGGACATATTTACCGTTATTCGCATCTCTAATTGTGCGAGGGAAAAAGGACATTTTGAATCGGTCAGTTCGGCAATCAATTTCTCTAACTTTATGATTATGGTCCAGTCTGCCATAGTAAGTTGGGGTTCGTAAAATATTTTTAACGTCATCACTGAAAATATTGCCTTGGAATTTGTGGAAGAGATTAAGTCTAAATTTCAACCTGCGATCTGACAATGATTCCCATTTCAATTCATTTAATAGACTGGTTACGCTAATATAATTATCGTATCGTCCCTTTACAAATCTTGCCGATCTTCGCTGCACACGTTCAAGTTCATTACTTAGACCGATTTCGTAGGGATCCCATACACTGGCAGCATATTTCAAATGAGGTCTAACAAGGGAAAAGTAGCTGATTTCTCGTACATGATCGTCACATTTACCCAATACTCTTTTAATGAAACCCAGTTTGCGATTCGCTTGACCCATTATTTCACGAATGTGTTTACCCCAGGAATGGATTTAGATGCAATTCAAGAGTGGTGCGACAAATGGCAGTTAGAACTTAACCTTAAAAAGTGTGTAGCTATCAATTTTTGGAGGAGGAATAATTCGATTGAGCTATCCTATAGAATTAATAACACGAAGATCGAAAACGTTGAAACCGTAAGATATTTAGGTGTAACAATCACTAAAGATTTATCGTGGGGTAGACACATCCGGGAAATATGCGGCCGAGCGAAGAGAAAGCTAGGATTTATAAAAAGAGTACTTGGGAAATGTGATGAGAAGACAAAAGAGCGATGCTATTTTTCACTAGTTAGGCCCCACCTTGAGTATGGAGCCAGTGTATGGGATCCTAATGAATTAGGTTTGATTAGAGAACTAGACAGTGTGCAGCGTAGAGCAGGTAGGTTTGTCAAAAGGTGTTACGATAGGTTGAGTAGTGTATCAGAATTAATACAAGAATTAGGGTGGGAATCATTATCAGAGCGTAGGTTAAAGTACAGATTAAATCTATTAGAGGAATTTCAATCGGATAGCTTTACTGAAAATGTTAGGCACACATTAAAAACACCTGCGTATCATGCTAGATTCGACCAGATAAATAAGATTAGAGAGATAGATTGTCGTACTGATAGAATAAAAATGGCATTTTCCCCCGTAGTATAAGAGAACAGAATAGGCAGCATATCAAAGAGATAAGTAGGTGAAATATTTTAGAGTACTCTATAGTGCATGATGCATGTCTTACCCCTTAAATACTATAGATACTAACAATCAAGTTGCATGAGACAATATAGTTGCTAGTTTGCATGTTAGTAGTGCATGCTTGGTGATCTTCACCCCCTGCCACACACCCTCGCGGTGGCTTGCAGGGTATCGTGTAGATGTAGATGTATCATAACTTCCTCGTACGCATCCCATACTAACGGCTATTCTAAATGAGGCCTGACAAATGTAAAATAGCTTCAATCTCCTACTCTCTTATTGCATTTGTCTAGAATCCTATTTACGAAGCCTAACCTACGATTTGTCAAACTAGTTATTTCCATGATATGTTCCCCATGACATGTCTTCAGCGAGCATGACACCTAAGTGTCGATTCTACGTCAAAAATTTTATCTTCTTTGATGTCATAATTATCCTGGGGAAAGCTATTCTTATTCCAAAAGTATAATTTCGCGCATTTATTCAAATTTAATTCTAGCTGCCAACTAACATACCAATCATCTATCGCATCTAAATTCTTTGCTAAAGCCTGACTGTCATCTTCATTCCTAATTTCCTTATAAACTACTACATCGTCGGCAAAAAGACAGAGCCACTTTAAACTATTGTATTCAAGTCATTTACGTAAAGAAGAAATAAAACTGGGTCCTTCACGCTTCCATCTAAATCTACATCTACATAATAACCTACAAGCCACCACAAAGGTGTGTGGCAAAGGGTGATTTCTCACCAAACATGCACTGCATATCAAGCATAAAAAAGGAATAGTATAAATATACTAGTCAGAACTTCACTATTTAAAAAAGATAAAAATAGCAAAGCAAGCATACAAAACTTGCTGTTAGTTGGGTTAGCTTCAAGACCTTATACCAACATGCAGTTATCTATGCTATCCATTGCTACTCTCCGATAGGACATATTTACCGTTATTCATATCCCTAAATGTTCGAGGAAAAAATGATCATTTTGAATCTGTCAGTTCGGCAATCAATTTCTCTAATTTTGTTATTATGGTCTATCTACCATATAAGTTGGGGTTCGCAAAATTTTTTTAACGTCATCACTGAAAATATGGTCTTGGAATTTGTGTAAGAGATTAAGTCTAAATTTCAACCTGCGATCTGACAATGATTCCCAATTTAATTCATTTATTAGACTAGTTACGCTAATAAGGTTATCGTACCGTCCCTTTACAAATCTTGCGATCTTCTCTGCACACGCTCCAGTTCATTATTTTGGCCTATTTCGTGTGGACCCCATGTACTAGCAGCGTATTCCAAATGAGGTCTAGCAAGGGAAAAGTAGCTGATTTCTCGTACATGATCGTCACATTTACCTTATACTCTTTTGATGAATCCCAGTTTACGATTAGCTTGACCAATTATTTCATGTATGTGTTTACCCCAGGAAAAATCATTTGTCAGCTTTATTCCAAGATATTTAAGGGATTCCACGCTTGTTATTTCATTTTTACTTATTTTGTATGTGCTAGGAGGAGAACTATTATTTTTCCAAAAATTCATTGCTAGACATTTCTTCAAATTTAATTTTAACTGCAAATATAAAAGGGATAGAGTAGTCTGTATGGCATGATGCATGTATTAACAACCAATGCCTTTATTATTATGCAGACACTAACCATGTAGCTGCAGGTGGCCCTATTATTAGCATGTTTCCATGCAGTACCCTAGTTGCAATTCAATAATGCATCTTTTGGTGATCTTCACCCTCTGCGACAGACACCCTCGCGGTGACTTTCAGGGTATTGCATAGATGAAGATGTAGTGGTCTTCGACGAATCATTATTTTTTACCTTGTTGAAGACGTTGGCGCTGAAATGAAGTGGTAGTCGCATCCAAATTTGTTAACGGATACATTTGAGAATAGCCGTCCTGAACGTTTTCCTCAGTGCGAATGAAATGACACCATCACATCGCTAAGGAGAGAATTGGATTGGGGGAAGTGTGATCCCTCCTCTGTTCGGGACAATCGCCATGTTTCCCCGCCGTTCTGTGACGAAACGTTTATCGCATGAATGCAGACTCTCGGGACCTTGAGGGCGGCGATGACAAAAATGGCGAGGAGGGGGAGGGAGGAGAATGAGCGGAATATTTAGCCCTCTGGAACAGCGGTGAAGGACCTTCGGAGAGCGGGTTTGGGGCCAGAGGAAGAAGTGTGGAAGGGAGGGAGGGGGAAGGACGATGTCGGTCAAGGGCAGTATACTTCAGCGTCCCGGTCTTAGGAACTTATGGACGCCCCAAGCCAGGTGAGCGCTCGAATCTGAAGCCAATTTCAAACGATATTTGATCCAACACAAAACCTCCTGCCCTCTGCCAGCACAATCTAACATGAAATGCTCAAAAGGCCAGAAACACCAAAATGGTCCATTGGAAAACCACTAATAATATTCAGGATTAGTTTTAAAATCATTTTGAAAGCAAACAAAGATTACCACCTAATTCATCCAGTAAGCTCGAGGAATCAGGGAGGACACGTGATGAAAAATAAATGATTTCCACCTATTTAATTTTCGATTTTCATGTGGTTTTTGAATTTATTAACTCCTTCGCAAGACGGTCGATTTGATGACCAATGAAATATTTAAGAGCACCTCACTGACGGGTTTATTAATCATTTTTTCCAGATTTAAAACGTATTGCGCGAAATGGGGGAGAAAATGAAATTTCTGCAGGAAATTAGAAGATTTTGGGGGAATAAATGTTTACGAGCTTTGAGCTGTTGAAGGCTCCAATAGAGGGGAATATGCTTGGAGAGAGCGGCATAATAGAAGTAGAAGAATAGTAGAAGACAAAAGAGCGATGTTATTTTTCACTAGTTAGGCCCCAACTTGAGTATGCAGCCAGTGTATGGGATCCGAATGAATTAGATTTGATCAGAGAACTAGAAGGTGTGCAGCGTAGAGCAGCCAGGTTCGTTAAAAGGTGTTACGATAGGTTGAGCAGTGTTTCAGAATTAATACAATAATTAGGGTGGGAATCATTATCAGCGCGTAGGTTAAAGTACATATTAAATCTATTAGAGAAATTTCAATCGGATAGCTTTACTGAAGATGTTAGGCACACATTAAAAACACCATGTATTATGCTAGATTCGACCGGATAAATAAGATTAGAGAGACAGATTGTCGTACTGATAGATTCAAAATGGCATTTTCCCCCGTACTATAAGAGAACAGAATAGGCAGCATAGCAACGAGATCTGTCGGCGAAATATTATTAGAGTAGTCTGTAGTGCATGATGCATGTATTAACAACCAATCCTTTATTACTATGTAGATACTAACAGTCTAGTTGCCTGAGACTCTATAGTAGATGTTTCCATGTTTGTAGTGCATGCTTGGTGATCTTCACCCCCTGCCACACACCCTCGCGGTTGCCTGCAGGCTATCGTATATCTACATCTATCTACATCTACATAATACCCTGCAAGCCACCACAAGGGTCTGTGGCAGGGGGTGATTGCTCACCAAACATGCACTACGTATCATGCATAAAAAAGGAATAGTATTAATATAGTAGTCAGAACTACACTATTTAAAGAAGATAGAAATTGCAAAGAAAACATGCAAAAACATTCTGTTAGTAGGGTTAGCTTTAAGTACTCATACCAACATGCAGCTACCAATGCTATTCATTGCTACTCTCCGATAGGACATATTTACCGTTATTCGTATCTCTTATTGTGCGAGGGAAAAAGGACATTTTGAATCGGTCAGTTCGGCAACCAATTTCTCTAACTTTATGATTATGGTCCAGTCTGCCATAGTATAGATGTAGATGAAAGTTTGCTGGGAAGATAAGAGGACTAGTGACGTTCACTAAATTCTAGATACGTATTTTAGATTAAAAAGATACCCGTAGTGTGATAAATTCCATAGGATTTGACCTCGTGATTTAAATGAGGGTTTACCCCTCGCTATACCATGTCGGCAAGCGAAAAAATGCTACTCCGTTAATACACTACTTGCATGAAACCAAGAAACAAAATGCTACCCCCCCAAGGAAAATTTTATGCATGCTGTTACGAGGCAACCTGAAATCTTAGTTTTAAATGACAATAAATTTTTATTTGATACAAAAAAATGTAAGATATTTTGATTATTTAGTCATTTCTATAAATAAATTAAATTATAAACTTACATTCTTGAAATAATAATGGATACAACAAATTCAATCCGAAATTTAATGTTTTTGATATTTTAATTTTACCCCCGTAGGTACTATAAGAGGACACAATAGGCAGCATAGCAAAGGGAAATGTTGGTGAACTATTAAAAGTAGTTTGTAGAGCATGATGCGTGCATTAACAACCAATCCCTTTATTACTACTTAGATACTAACCATCTAGCTGCTGGTGATCCTATTATCTAGCATGTTTCCATGCAGTAGGTTGCTTGCATGTCAATAGTGCATGCTTGGTGATCTTCACCCCTTGCCACACACCCTCGCGGTGTATTGCAGGGTGTTGTGTAGCTGTATAATTTGTAACCTCGATTTGCATTGTGGTCGTTGAGTGTGGAAAATGTAAAAATTCTTTTTGGCGCGTTTTCTAATTTTCAGCTCATACGCACTATTTTCATGTTCCCTTAGGCTCAAACTAGGGATCCTCGAACATTACATATGAATTTTTGTGTTCTTCAACGACAGCATCTCTTGAGGTACGCATTATTTTTCCTGTACGTTGGGCAATCCATTTCAATCCAGTCAGGTCGGATTTGATAGAACTTTTCCGCATTAAAGTACATCTACATCTACATAATACCCTGCAAGCCACCATAAAGGTGTGTGGCAGGGGGTGAACTCTCACCAAACATGAACTACATATCATGCATAAAATTTGTAATTAAAAATTAAAATAGCAAAGCATACATGCAAAAACATGCTGTTAGTTGGGTTAGCTTTAAGTCCTTATACAAACATGCAGCTACCAATGTTACCTATTGCTACACTCGTACTGGATACATTTACCGTTATTCATATCCCTAACCCTATTTTCACTGATGATGTTAAAAATATTTTGCGGAACCCAACTTACTATGGTAGACTGGACCATAATCACAAAATTAGAGAAATAGATTGCCGAACTGACAGATTCAGAATGTCCTTTTTTCCTCGTACTGTTAAGGATATGAATAACGATATATCTATGTCTATGTCTACGACATACCCTGCAAGGCACCTCGAGGGTGTGTGGCAGGGGGTGCATCCACACCAGGAACAATGACACAACAAACAAAAATGAACACTACAAAACAAAGTATTGGTCCAGGAGTCTCCCGCTGGATAAAATTTATACTCGATGGAATGCTATATTTCCGCTACATTGACAAGTGATTGAGTTTTTAAAAAGAGATAGTTTCACGTAAAGCTTCTCTTATCGTGCGAGAGTGAACCGGGGGTATGAAGCGAGGGGAAATAGCAGTTCTTGGAGGATCATTAGGAAGGAGCAGTTCCCGAGATAACAGGCATTAGCGTCGGGGAAATGCCCGAAGCAATTTGCGGACAGAAACACCCTGGTAATTGGTGGTGGGAACGGGGTGAGCGTACAGGGTCATCTTTCTACCCCTCCAGGGTCACCCAGGCTCTTAACCTATTCCCCGTCAGGATATCATCAAATTTCGCATCTCGTTCCTTCGTCGTTACCTGTAATTATCGAAACGTACGAGAAATAGGAGAATTGGCGTTTTTCTTAAGGTGCTCCAACTACCAAGACCACATCGTACCATCTAACTCACCTTTATCCACTGATTAACCTACAAAGCATCTCGAGGGTATGTGGCAGTGGTTGGATTATCATCCACGATGCACTGCAACCATTCACCAACAAATATATTCATAGCAACGCGATAAGAGATACGTGTTATTAATGCGTAAACACATCACTTGCGATTATATAATTAGTAAATACGATGGATTACGTATATTTTAGACTACAGTTACATAATACCCTGCAAGCCACCATAAAGGTGTGAGGCAGGGGGAACTAATAGGCTTGCATTTGTCAAATGGGGGCGTTTACTCTGAACCGAAATAGCAACTTTGTGCACGAAATTGTTAGATGGAAACGAAAAACGAATTTTAGTGAAAAAATTAATCTTCTAACCACAACCATTCACTAATAAATCAAAAATTAAAATAAGCAAAAGGTGACGCCCACCGAAGAAGCTGCTTTGATAACATTGACGTAATTTTCCGCCCGTCCTTGACTGCTTTTTGGAGAAGGGAAGGGAGTGGAGGGGGGTTCTCGGAAGGTCTTCTCGCACAGATCCTGTCGCAACCGCTCCTGTTGGCAGAGTCAGCTGCGTCCTCCCATTGCGATAAGGTGAAGTAGCTTCGCGGGCTCAGTTGTGATTGAACGAAGTCAATAACGTCTGAGGTTGCACCACGTCGACTTTTCCGAAAGGGTTAAAAACATCAGTTTTTCGCCGCTTATAACTCGAGAAATAATTGACGGATCAAAAAACGAAAAAATACGGGTCTTTTTATTTTACAAACTTCAGATCCGGCAGTAAAAAATACGGTAAACGACCCCATTGGTTACAACTTTCTGAATAATATAATAGGCAAACAATTTTTAAGGGGATGGTATGATACCGTCTCATTCTAAAAGGTACCCATTCTATTAGAAGTACTTATATTGGAATCATTATCAGACCGTGGCACAGTGGCCTCGTATGAGATATTTGGAACAAGTTGTGAAGGATATAAAAGAGAAGAACTACATTAATATGAAGAGGTTGGCCGATAGAAGAATCGAATGCAGGGCTACTTCAAACCAATCCTGGGGGTTTTGACTGATGATGATGATGGCCATTGGAGGGTGAAAGGCGACGAAAATGCGATACCAACTATTGCCTGGTGTCCCCAAGAGCAATAGGTAATGTCTGATAGGTAATGCATGCTATTTCCGAAGGCTAAGTAGTAGACATAGTAAAATATGCTGATGATTCGGCGTTCGTTCCCGAAACGCTCCATGAAAAAGGTGTCTTTAGGCTACTTACATCGGCATCCGATATCATGGTATATATCGTATTGATAGAATCGATACCCCAGTAGTATCCCTAACAAAACATTTGTGAAGGTTCTCATTGGTAGTAAAATGACCATAGTGAAGTCTGTGACTCCAATTTTCAAATGAAATTTAAGCTTCCACATGACTAATTGCCAAGCGAATGATTATTGCACTTAATGCACCACCTAAAGTTTTCAGTGCGAACAAAATCATCCATATCAAATGTCAACAACTTATTTAATCGCTAGAATTCCGGTGGAAGCTCGTTCTCGCTACCTAGTGGAAAAATATGAAAATTGTACGATTGTATGTATCAGAAAAGAACATGTTCTTTTCCATTTCATTGCATTTTCATTTCAATGCATTTTCCATTTCCATTGCAAATGATCTTTCCTGGGGTAAAAACATTCGTGAAATAATGGGTCAAGCGAATCGTAAACTGGGATTCGTCAAAAGAGTACTGGGTAAATGTGACGATCATGTACGAGAAATCAGCTACTTTTCCCTTGTAAGACCTCATTTGGAATATGCTGCCAGTGTATGGGATCCCTACGAAATCGGTCTAAATAACGAACTTGAACGTGTGCAGCGAAGATCGACAATATTTGTAAAGGGACGGTATGATAACCTTATTAGCGTAACCAGTCTATTAAATGAATTAAATTGGGAATCATTGTCATATCGCAGGTTGGAATTAAGATCTCTTAAACAAATTCCAAGACCATATTTTCAGTGATGATGTTAAAAATATTTTGCGGACCCCAACTTACTATGGTAGACTGCACCATAATCATAAAATTAGAGAAATAGATTGCCGAACTGAGAGATTCAAAATGTCCTTTTTTCCTCGTACTATTAGGGATATGAATAACGGTAAATATATCCAGTACGAGTGTAGCAATGGATAACATTGGTAACTGCATGTTGGTATAAGGACTTATAGCTAACCCAACTAACAGCATGTTTTTGCATGTATGTTTTGTTATTTTTATCTTTTTTTAAATAGCGTAGTTTTGAACAGTACCTATAAAAGTACTGATCCTTTTTTTATGCATGATATGTAGTGCATGTTTGGTGAGAGTTCACCCCCTGCCACACACATTTATGGTGGCTTGCAGGGTATTATGTAGATGTAGATGTTCTAATTTGCTCGCACCCGTTCACAGATTGGAGCAGACTCGCAAATCGTCGCTTTACACGGCGCAATATTTCTTGTGCAAGTGTTGTTGCAGCAGCCTACGTAGTACATCTACGTAATACCCTGCAAGTTACCGCTATAGTATATAGCAGGTTACACCTAAATCTACATATTACCCTGCAATCCACTGTAAAGGTATGTGGCAGGGGGTGAATCAACACCAATCATGCAGTACATGTCATGCATAAAAAATATTACTAATTATATTCTAGTCTAAACTTCACAATTTAAAAAAGAATAAATTGTGCAGCATGCATGCAATAACATGCTGTTAGTTGGGTTAGCTCAAATTACTTCTACATCTACATGTACACAATACCCTGCAAGCCACCATAAAGGTGTGTGGCAGGGAGTGAATTCTCACCAAACATGCACTACATATCATGCATTTAAAAGGATTAGTATTTATCTACTGTTCTAAACTTCACTATTTAAAAAAAGATAAAATTAGCAAATCAAACATGCAAAAACATGCTGTTAGTTGGGTTAGCTTCAAGTCCTTATACCAACATGCAGCTACCAATGTTATCATTGCTACACTCGTATTGGATATATTTCCCGTTATTCATATCTCTAATTGTACGAGGTAAAAAGAACATTTTGAATCTGACAGTTCCGCAATCAATTTCTCTAATTTTGTAATTATGGTTCGGTCTACCATAGTAAGTTGGGATCCGCAAAATATTTTCAACATCATCACTGAAAATATTGATACACTTGTATTTATACCATTGGATATGTTTACACTTTTCATATCCCCAATTTTACGAAGAAAGAAGGGCATTAAGAATCTGTCAGTTCGGCAAACAATTTCTCGAATTTTATGATCATGGCTCAGTCTACCATAGTAAGTTGGAGTCCGAAAAATATTTTTAACGTCATTAGTGAAAATGTTGTCTTGGAATTTAGTTAAGAGATTGAATTTTAACCTACGCAGTTCAACGTTAGAACATGAAGATAAAGGTGAATAAATAGCTAGTAAGATGGAGAGGAAAAGATATCGAAATCTTGTAATGTTTCCGATGGTATTGGCAGTTTCGTTCTTGTACGACTATTGGAGAAAACCTTTCTTATGTTCTTCCAGGAAGCAATCTAACTCATATCGGGGCAGTCATCGTCATTTGAGATAATGAGCAGTATACATGCGTTAAGGAGGACCTATCCCCATTGCAAGTTAATGGCCAGGAAGACGCCCCGCGTGGTCGAGGTTAGAAAAGGAAGACCAGTTTTTCGCAGAAGAGGAACAATACGGTAGTCCCCCCGCAACCACTTTCTTCTCTCCCTTATCTACACCCCACACCCCTCTGCTACTGACCCTCCACTAGCCTTTCTAAAAGAGTTTATTGGCGTCCATGTCTCCCAAGGACGATGAAGATTATGGTGGCCTCCGCTGATTTAATATACCCAGAATTTTAAAATACATATAAGTCATATAAATAAATGTAGATGGTTACATTTTGAATTTTGGGGTAATATCGCGAGGTCTGACTTGAAAGCAATTAATTAACAACAAAAGGCGAGTAAGGGTATTTTTAAGAATCCAAAATTATGTGAACACACTTGACATAATGTTCGAGTATTCGAAAAGTTCATTTTTTGTATGCATAATATTGATTTTAAAATAAAATGATTATAAAAATAGAAGAAAAAAAGTAGGATAAATTGTACTATTAGTTTATTTAACAGAAATTGGAGGGATACCTAGGGATTTTTATCGGTCATTTAGTTGAATTTGTTAGTCCCCTCCCCTGAGTAATTACTTCATCTATGGGAATTTCTATTTTATGGGAATCATTGTCAGATCGCAGGTTGAAATTTAGACTTAATCTCTTCCACAAATTCCAAGGCAATATTTTCAGTGATGATATTAAAAATATTTTACGAACCCCAACTTACTATGGCAGACTGGACCATAATCATAAAGTTAGAGAAATTGATTGTCGAACTGACCGATTCAAAATGTCCTTTTTCCCTCGCACAATAAGAGATACGAATAACGGTAAATATGTCCTATCGGAGAGTAGCAATGAATAGCATTGGTAGCTGCATGTTGGTATGAGTACTTAAAGCTAACCCTACTAACAGAATGTTTTTGCATGTTTGCTTTGCAATTTCTATCTTCTTTAAATAGTGTAGTTCTGACTACAATATTAATACTATTCCTTTTTTATGCATGATATGTAGTGCATGTTTGGTGAGCAATCACCCCCTGCCACACACCCTTGTGGTGGCTTGCAGGGTATTATGTAGATGTAGATGTAGATCTACGTCTACTTAATACCCTGCGAGCCACCGCGAGCATGTGTGTGGCAGGAGATGAAATTCATCAAACATGCCCCACTTACATTTAGTCTATTAAATGAATTGAAATGGGAATCATTGTCAGATCGCAGGTTGAAATTTAGACTTAATCTCTTCCACAAATTCCAAGGCAATATTTTCAGTGATTATGTTAAAAATATTTTACGAACCCCAACTTACTATGGCAGACTGGACCATAATCATAAAGTTAGAGAAATTGATTGCCGAACTGACCGATTCAAAATGTCCTTTTTCCCTCGCACAATAAGAGATACGAATAACGGTAAATATGTCCTATCGGAGAGTAGCAATGAATAGCATTGGTAGCTGCATGTTGGTATGAGTACTTAAAGCTAACCCTACTAACAGAATGTTTTTGCATGTTTTCTTTGCAATTTCTATCTTCTTTAAATAGTGTAGTTCTGACTACTATATTAATACTATTCCTTTTTTATGCGTGATATGTAGTGCATGTTTGGTGAGCAATCACCCCCTGCCACACACCCTTGTGGTGGCTTGCAGGGTATTATGTAGATGTAGATGTACATGCGACTAAGAGCTACATTCTACTACTGCATGGAAACATGTTAGGTATAACTACTGCTGCTAATAATTGCTCAAAACACCAAATGTGTGACTTACACCGTGAGAATTAATATTGATGAGCTCTAATCTCGTCATAAAGATCCAGCATTGGCTAGGATGCTTGCCTTTTTTTATAAAACTGCCCTTAGCCTTGAATGCGACTCAGGTGAGGATATTGAAACGGGCGTATGACGTGTTCATCCTTGCGGAATGGTTTTATGGCACCTTGCCCTACAAAAATAATCCATTGAGCCTTGATACATAAAATGCTTTCAAAATTTCGCATTTAAGTTAGAGTAGCGTGATAGGTTGAGTAGCGTTTCAGAATTAATAAAAGAATTAGGGTGGGAATCATTATCAGAGCGTAGGTTAAAGTACAGATTAAATCTATTAGAGAAATTTCAATCGGATAGCATCACTGAAGATGTTAGGCACACATTAAAAACACCCTGTATTATGCTAGATTCGACCAGATAAATAAGATTAGAGAGATAGATTGTCGTACCGATAGATTCAAAATGGCATTTTTCCCCCGTACTATAATAGAACAGAATAGGCAGCATAGCAAAGGGATAGGTAGGTGAAATATTTTAGAGAATTGTGTAGTGCATGATGCTTGTATTCACCCCTTAAATACTATAGATACTAACAATCAAGTTTCATGTGGCACTATAATTGCTTGTTTGTATGTTAGTAGTGCATGCTTGGTGATCTTCACCCCCTGCCACACACCCTCGCGGTGGCTTGCAGGGTATCGTGTAGATGTAGATATTTAATCGGTAAAATCCTCTAAGAAAACGAAAGCGTCATGATTTATCAAAGCAAAAAACAAAAAAATATTCCAGATAGGGGCTTTCGGACTCTCGACTCGACTGTGCCCAAGAAAGTTGTTTCCTCACGAAATTCGGAAGATGGCTGGCCCATGCACGTTGGCCTCCGATTAGTTTGAGCGAGGTCACTTTCTCCTGCGGGCGTAAGCAAAGAGAAAAATAAGAATCCCACCCCATTCCAAGAGCCGTCGCTAAATCGTAAAGCTATCCGTTAATCGAAGGCGTCAACAGTCAAACATTCGCGCTGCTCATCGAGAGACTCTTGGGTGAAGGGGTCGTAAAATTGAAATAGTACGTGACGCGGGCATTTCGTAGTTAACAGCAAGGTCTGACTTCTATCCTATGACGCAGTGCTCTATGCAAATAATTCGTTGGTTACGTATCTAAGCTGGTGTTAAATAAGAATCACCAACTCTCGTGAATTCTCTGAGCTGTAATTTGATTGAAATACATTCATGTACCTCTACATAATACCCTGCAAGCCACCATTAAAGAAAGAAAACCTGACTTTTCCCTTGTTAGACCTCATTTGGAATATGCTGCCAGTGTATGGGATCCCTACGAAATCGGCCTAAATAATGAACTTGGGCGTGTGCAGCGAAGTTCGGCAAGATTTTTAAAGGGACGGTACGATAATTATATTAGCGTAAACAGAGTATTAAATGAATTAAAATGGGAATAATTGTCAGATCGCAGGTTGAAATTTAGACATAATGTCTTACACAAATTCCATGACCATATTTTCAGTGATGATGTTGAAAATATTTCGGAGGACGAGTGAAGGACCCCTATGTCAGTAGAAGAGAACTTTTTTCAGAGCGAAATGTAGACAGTATTTGGTGTGTCGTTAAAAGTAAAAGTAGTAATGCAAAAAAGGTATATGTAGGTGCATTTTACAGACCACCGGACGCAGACGTCAATTCTATAATGGAACTAGAGTCAGGGATACGTACATTACTTTCTCGGAACAATGATAGAGGAATAATAGGAGGCGGAGATTTCAATCTCCCTTCGATAGACTGGAATACGTGTAGTTTTATAACAGGAGGTAAGGATAAGGAACTCTGCAAATCCCTGTTGAAAACCTTTATGTAACATTCTTTACAACAGCTAGTAACAGAACCGACTAGGGGAAACAACATTCTAGACTTATTAGCAACAAATATACCCGAAAGAGTTCTAAATACAGTTACAGACATAGGAATTAGTGATCATAAAATAGTGCATGCGAAATTTATTGTAGGTATTGAAAGACATTATAAACCAAGGATGAGGGTATGCTTATTTGGCAAGGCTAATTACGACGGTATGAAAGAGGAATTAAGGGAATCTTTTCATGTATTTAACGAATGTATCACTAATTCATGTGTCTGTAACTGTATTTAGAACTCTTTCGGGTATATTTGTTGCTATAAGGACTTGAAGCTAATCCAACTAGCAGCAAGTTTTTGCATGCTTGCGTTGCTATTTTTGGCACGGGGTGGAAAATCACTGAGCATGCACTAATTATTAGTTACTTTTTATTAGAGTAACTAGTCTATTACATGAATTAAAGTCTGAATCATAAGGAATTGAAGGTAACCCAACTAACAGCATGTTTTTGCATGCTTACTTTGGTATTTTTATCTTTTTTAAAAGTGAAGTTTAGAACAGTACATAAATACTAATCCTTTTTTATGCATGATATGTAGTGCATCTTTGGTGAGAATTCACCCCCTGCCACACACCTTTATGGTAGCTTGCAGGGTATTATGTACATGTATATGTAGACGTAATTTGAGCTATTACAACTAACAGCATGTGATTGCATGCTTGCTGCACAATTTATTCTTTTTTTAAATTGTGAAGTTTTGATAGAATATAATTAGTAATATTTTTTATGTATGATATGTACTTCGTGTTTGGTGTGAATTCACCCCCTGCCACATACCTTTACGGTGGATTTCAGGGTATTACGTACCTAGATGTAGATAAAGGTGTGTGGCAGGGGTTGAATTCTCACCAAACATGCACTACAAATCTTACATAAAAAAGGATTAGTATTAATGTACTAGTCTAAACTTCACCATTTAAAAAAGATAAAAATACCAAAGTAAGCATGCAAAAACATGCTGTTAGTTGGGTTACCTTCAATTCCTTATGATTCAGACTTTAATTCATGTAATAGACTAGTTACGCTAATAAAAAGTAGCTAATAATTAGTGCATGCACAGTGATTTTCCACCCCCTGCCACACAACCTCGCGGAAGTTCGTATGGTATTACGTAGATGTAGCCTTCGTGTTGTTAACATACCTGGATCTCTCCTCATATTTGCATGTCCAAATTATTCTGCATCTAAATTTATGTAACACCCTAAGCCTTTTGGTAATCTTCACCCTCTGACGCACACTCTTGCGGAAGTTCGTATGGTGTTACGTAGACGTTGCCTTGGCGTCATTATCAGATCTAGATCTGTCCTCATATTTGCATGCCCCAATTATTCTATATCTACATCTATGTAATACCCTGTGAGTCACCGCGAGGGTATATGGCAGAGGGAGAAGATCTACAAACAAGCACCATTTACATGTAACTTTGATTTTTTAACAGTAGTGTACAGGGAAATTCTATGCCCAAATGATAAAGAATATTTAAATATTGACCTAAAAGCAATTGAAACTTGGTATGATATATGGCAGCTAGAATTAAACTTTAAAAAATGTCTTGTAATGATTTTTTGGAAAAAGAATAGCTCTCCTCCTAGCACTTATAAAATAAGTAATAATGAATTAACAAACGTGGAATCCATTAAATATCTTGGAATAAGACTGACACATGATCTTTCCTGAGGTAAACACATACTTGAAATAATGGGTCAAGCGAATCGTAAACTGGGATTTGTCAAAAGAGTACTGGGTAAATGTGACGATCATGTACGAGAAATCAGCTACTTTTCCCTTGTTAGACCTCATTTGGAATATGCTGCCAGTGTATGGGATCCCTATGAAATCGGTCTAAATAACAAACTTGAACGCGTGCAGCGAAGATCAGCAAGATTTGTAAAGGGACGGTATGATAACCTTATTAGCGTAACCAGTCTATTAAATGGATTAAATTGGGAATCATTGTCAGATCGCAGGTTGAAATTTAGACTTAATCTCTTAAACAAATTCCAAGACCATATTTTCAGTGATAATGTTAAAAATATTTTGCGGACCCCAACTTACTATGGTAGACTGGACCTTATACCAACATGCAACTACCAATGTTATCCATTGCTACACTCGTACTGGATATATTTACTGTTATTCATATCCCTAATAGTACGTCACAATATAGTCACACAATTAGAGAAATGGATTGCCGAACTGACAGATTCAAAATGTCCTTTTTTCCTCGTACTATTAGGGATATGAATAACAGTAAATATATCCAGTACGAGTGTAGCAATGGATAACATTGGTAGTTGCATGTTGGTATAAGGACTTAAAGTTAACCCAACCAACAGCATGTTTTTGCATGCATGCTGTGCTATTTTTATCTTTTTTTAAATAGCGTAGTTTTGAACGGTACCTATACAAGTACTAATCCTTTTTTATGCATGATATGTAGTGCATGTTTGGTGAGAATTCACCCCCTGCTACACACCTTTATGGTGGCTTGCAGGGTATTATGTAGATGTAGATATAACTAAGAGCTACCAGGACCTACTTGATGCATCTGCCATGTAACCATGCAACTAAATGCAAGAGCTACCGCTACGGGCTACTCTAGCAATATTTCACATACTAGCAATTTCGCAAACCTAGCAATACCTCTCTCACTCACTACTCGCCTACCTTTCCCTTTGCTATGCCGCCTGATTGTGCTCTCTTGTGGTACGCGGGAAAAATGTCGTTTTAAATCTATCGGTGTAACAATCTATCTCTCTAATCTTTTTTGTCTGGTCAAAAATCTAGCATAATACGCGGGGGTCTTAATATATATATCTAACATCTTCAGTAGACCTATTCGTTTTAAATCCCTGCAGGAATTTTTCGGTATTTCAACCTACGACCTGATGATGATTCCAAACATAATTCTCCCATCAATTTGGATATACTGCTAAACCTAACGTAACACCTTATAACAAACCTAGCTGCTCCACGCTGCACACACTGTCTAGTTCTCTGATCAAACCTAATTCATTCGGATCCCATACATTTGCTGCATAATCTAGGTGGGACATAACAAATGAAAAGTAGCATCGCTCTTTTGCCTTCTTGTCACATTTCCGTAGTACTATTTTTGAAATCTTAGCTTACTCTTGGTCTGGCCGTATGTTTCCCGGATTTTCACTTGTCACAAAAGCGTGAGGGATCACATTTTGATCCTCGGTATTCTTGTGTCCTTGAAAGTACATTCATATTTCCTTATTGACTGAAAATACACTCTTCCAATTTCCACTCTCCTATTCATTCCGTTTCCACTCACTTTCTCACTCCCATACGTAATCTCCCACTTGTTTAACCCTGGGTTCTTGTTCTGTCACCCGTGATTATTTCCATTTATGCAATATTTTCAGTAACCTCTATCGACCTGTTTTTTCATTTCTTATATTCGAATCTGGACGAATTATTTATGCTATATAATTCCAATTTCATGAGATGGAGTCAAAAGGTCAGATCAAAGGTCGCGAACTCTCATCATTGGTTCATTCCCGTTAGTATTTTTAAAATCAAAAAATACCCTGTGAGTATAAGTAAATGCTTTGATAATTTTTCGAATTTCCATAGTTGGTCACTTTATTTCTTGGATAAAATTCGAAGTCCCAAATTAACCGTAAGATAGTATCAGCCGAATGCATCTACATAATAGCGTGCAAGCCACCATAAAAAAGTGTGGCAGAGGGTGAATTCACACAAAACATGCATTAAATATCATGCATGAAAATGGATTAGTAATAGTATACTAGTCTAAATTTTATTTATTTTAAAGCATAAAAATAGCGAAGCAAGCATGCTAACACATGTTGTTAGATTCGGTTAGCTTAAAGGGATAGGTAGGGGAAATATTTTAGAGTATTCTGTAGTGCATGATGCATGTATTACCCCCTCAAATACTATAGATACTAACAATCTAGTTGCATGAGACCCTTTAGTTGCTTGCTTGCATGTTAGTAGTGCATGCTTGGTGACCTTCACCCCCTGCCACACACCCTAGCGGTGGCTTGCAGGGTATCGTGTAGATGTAGATGAAAGTCCTTATACCAACATGCAACTACATTGGCTATCCATTGTTATTACACTCGTATTTATGCTATTGGATATATTTACAGCTATTCATATCCCTAATTGGAATGAAAGAAGGACATTTTGAACCCGTCAGTTCGGGAATCAATTTCTCTAATTTTAAGATTTTTGTCCAGTCTACCATAGTAAGTTGGAGTTCGCAAAATACTTTTATAGTCATCAGTGAAAATATTATCTTGGAAATGATTTAAGAGATTAAGTTTAAATTTCAGCCTACTATTTGAAATGATTCCTATTTTAGCTTGCAGATGGTCGTTGCTTTGATGACCTTATGTATGCACATAGGTATAGTACCCTGCTAGCAAACGAAGGGATGCATTGGAGTTTGTTAAAAGCATTTTTTCATAGATCTACAGGCAATTATAATATTATCGTGCCAGAAATAAATGTCCATGAGAGATGTTAGTTCGTCAGTTAGACCCACTTTAGTACGCGTCGAGCATTAGGGACCCGAATTTGAAAGGTTTCAAGGTTTCAGGTTAAGGTTTCTACAAAGTTACGAATGAGTTAGTTAATGAGGTTTAAGGTTACTGTAAACCCACAATTAAAAGTGGAGCATTATCCACTACCGAGGGTAGAGGAGTTGTTTTCAAAGTTGCAAGGGGGAGAAAAATTTTCAATTATAGATTTATCCTACTCTTGTTAACAGCTCTTACTGGATAAGAATTCTCAAGCACTTTGCACCATTAATACGCAAAGGGTCTTTTTAGGTATAGCAGATTACCCTTTGGCATTGCTTCATCCCCTGCAATTTTTCAGAGAACAGTGGACCAGGTGCTACAGGGGTTGGAGGGAATTGCTTGTTTCTAGGATGACGTAATTATCACAGGTGAAAATGACGGCAGTCATTTAGAAAACTTGAATCAAGTTTTAACAGATTGAATAAGTTAGGGTTTAAACTCAATAAGGACAAATGCAAACTCAAGTTGGAGGCGGTTGAATTTTTGGGCCACAAGATTGGTAAAGAGGGTTTGCATGCCACTACTAGCAAAATTGAAGCTATTGTGAATGCTCCAAGACCGAAAGAGTCATCTCAGTTGAGGGCATATTTGGGGTTAGTGGAGTACTATCCACAATTTTTGCCAGATTTAGCCACAGTGTTGGCACCCTTGCATCAGTAGTTGAGGAAGGAGACTAAGTTTAACGACCAAAATCATTAAGCCCTGGGACGTGTCCACGTATTAGGGTGACCAGGCCTATCCTTCCTTGACCATTTCTGTTTGTGGTTTCCCAGAAAACCCTGAATGGTCATAAGCTTCGAAGCGAGGGAAATGCAAGCTATAAACCAAAAGGACGAAACAAGTGGCAGTTATTCGGAGGAGGCGATCGACAGCTGAGGTCATTTGCACCATTAAAGTGATACGAACTGGATTTTTTTCAGTGATTGTAAAAAGGGTGGAGTAAAACCCAGTCGTCATTAGCCTGCCCTTAAAGATAAGTGCCAAGAGATCCACGGTTTAACGTCCCATCCGACGGACACAGTACTGAACTCGACATACTCTCCACCCAGCACCCAATTGTGACCAGTGAACCTTAAGAACCCCACCTTGAATATGCAGCCACTGTATGGGATCCTAATGAATTAGGTTTGATGAGAGAACTAGACAGTGTGCAGATTGGAGCAGCTAGGTTCGTCAAAAGGTGTTACGATAGGTTGAGTAGTGTATCAGAATTAATACAAGAATTAGGGTGGGAATCATTATCAGAGCGTAGGTTAAAGTTCAGATTAAATCTATTAGAGAAATTTCAATCGGATAGCTTTACTGAAGATGTTTGGCACATATTAAAAACACCAGCGTATTATGCTAGATTCGACCAGATAAATAAGATTAGAGAGATAGATTGTCGTACAGATACATTCAAAATGGCATTTTTCCCCGGTACTATAAGAGAACAGAATAGGCAGCATAGGAGAGGGATAGGTAGGGGAAATATTTTAGAGTATTATGTAGTGCATGATGCATGTCTTACCCCTTAAATACTATAGACACTAACAATCAAGTTGCATGAGACAATATAGTTGCTAGTTTGCATGTTAGTAGTGCATGCCTGGTGATCTTCACCCCCTGCCACACCCTCGCGGTGGCTTGCAGGGTATCGTATAGATGTAGATGTAGATGAACCTTTGAAAAACCTTCATCGGGATTTGAAGCCATGACCTCGGAATGGAAAGCCAACACTCTAAACGACAAGTTAATAAGACAAAACCCTTCTAATTATCCTAAGTACCCTACTATTAGTAACCACCTGGAGGGTATGTCCGTGTAGTCTCTTAAATAAATTCCAAGATAATATTTTCACTGATGACGTTAAAAATAGTTTGCGAACTTACTACGGTAGACTGGATCATAATCTCAAAATTAGAGAAATTGATAGCCGAACTGACAGATTCAAAATGTCCTTTTTCCCTCATACAATTAGGGATCTGACTAGAGATAAATATATCCAACATGAGTGTATAAATGGGTAGGATAGGTAGTTGCAAGTTGGTATAAGGACTTTGAGCTTCCCCAACTAACAGCATGATATTGCATGGTTGCTTTGCTATTTTTATCATTTTTAAAATTTGAAGTTTAGACTGGTATATTATTACTAATTTTTTAATATATGATACGTCGTGCATGTTTGGTGTGAGTTCACCCCCTGCCACACGTCTTTATGCTGGCTTGCGAGGTTTTGTGTAATTGTAGATTTATGTGACGAAGATCGAATAACCATTACCTAGAACACACGCATCTAAAGATGGTCAACTTCGAAGTAAAAAAGCCTCATTCAACAGGTACCGCTTTCAAGCGTAACTGAATTAATATTAAGGCTATATTAATGATGCATAGTAACATTATTTATTATGCCTGCTACTCGGCCCAGCGATTTATAAATCTGTATCTACCTTTTACACTGCGAGCCGCCGCTAAGGGCAGTGAATGACAGGTCATTAGTCATGAAAATAGGGTAAATATGAAAAGTAATTGAACAGGGTTCAACATGGTTGAGGGGGAGAAAAGATTGCTTGAAGAAAGTAGAAGCCAAAGTAGGCGAATGGAAGAGTTACTTATGGACATAGGAATTCTGAAGGTCGTTGTCGAAATAGAATGATGGGTAACCGAGGAGGAAAGCGAAAAAGAAAAGGTATTATGGAGATTATGAAGGGGGTAGGAATGCATAGCGAAAGGAGAGCACTAAGTCAAAACCTACCTTAATCGGTAGTGGTCTATTTTCTACGAAAATAGTCTTTGGAAAATACGTAATACGTACGAATTTCTCTCTACCCTCCCATCGTTCCCTGAAATATTCCTACCTCCACGCAAATATCCATATTTCCTAAATAGTGCGGACGACTTGCGAATTTCGCGCGAATAATTTGTAAAGGGACCGTGTGATAATTATATTAGGGTTACTAGTCTATAAGATGAACTAAAATCGGAAAAATTATCAGACCGTGTAGGTTGAAAGTTAGACTCGAACTTTTCACTAAATTCCAAGACAATATTTTCACTGATGACGTTAAAAACATTTTGCGGACTCCGATTTACTGTGTTCGACTGAATCATGATCATATAATTAGAGAAGTTGACATTTAAAAGAGCCTTCTTTCCTCGCATAATTAGGAATACGAATAGTTGTGAATATATTCAATAGTATATTGAAGTGTATCAACGGATAGCTTAGGTGGTTGCATTTGGTATAAGGACTTTAACCAAGCACAACTAACAGTATGTTATTGCATGCTTGCTTTGCTATTTTTATCTTTTTTTATATTGTTATGTTTTCGACTAGAGTATTGTTACTAATCCTTTTTATGCGTGATATGCAATGAATGTTTGTGTGAATTTTCATCATCATCATCAGTATTTCAGTCCTAGACTGTTTTACTGCAGCCCTCCACTCTGCCCTATTCAGTGTTAATTCCCTCACGCCCTGGTATGTTTCTCTCTTTCACGTCCTTCTTTATTTGCCCTATATATTTTTCCCTTCCCACACTGAAGCCCATATATGTTGCATATATTTCCCATATATGTCCCATATATAGGCTTCAGTGTGGGTTGGTCTTCCTATTATTCTATTATATTTCTAACTAATTCATTGTGCCTCAAGGTATGTCCAATCCATCTGGTTCTTTTTTGCCGTAGGGTTTTCCATATTGTCCTTTTTCATCTGCTCTTCTGTACACTTCTTCGTTACTCACTTTATCTGTCCATTTAATCTTCAACATTCTCCTCCAGTACCATGTTTCGAAGGCTTCGATTCTTCGTTGGTCTGCTTTCCCGATGTTCCATGTCTCTGATCCATAGAGCGCCACGCTCCATACGAATGTTTTGATGAAGTGCTTCCTTGTTTGCAGCCGTAGGTTCTTTGAGCACAGTAGTTGTCTCTTCTTCATAAACGCCTCCGTAGCTTGTGGTATTCTTCGCTTGATGTCCGTCGAGCTTCTTCCATCCCAAGTTATAGTACTGCCGAGGTAGGTGAAGTTCTCCACTTGTTCCAATTTCACTCCTCGAATTGTGATATTTGTCCTAAGCTTCTCCCTTCCGCACACTAGGATGTTTGTTTTCTCCTGAATTTTCATGTTAGACGTTTTTGATGTTTTAATGTCACAAAGAAGAGTCGGTTCCTCAAACAGGATGTAATCTAAGGGGAACCTATATTCCTTGAATATGCCATGCATTGTTCAGCTTTGTTAACAGAATTTATTTAAAGAGAGATTTTGTATGTATTCGTACTAAAACAAGGAATAAATAGTTAATAAATACATTTTTTTAAATTCACCCCCTGCCACTCATCTTTATGGTGCAGGGTATTATGTATATGAAGGTGAATGAGGGGTATTATGTATATGAAGGTGAATGAGCTTAGCTGTCGATCAAATCCCTCGAATAACTGACGGTTGATCAATTTTGTTGCCTTAATATTAAAGCCGACGACTAAGTTGCGAATAAAAAGATTGTTTACTTCACTTACATTGCATGCAAGTTGTGGAGTGCCTCATGCCATATATGCTTTAGGTGGCTCTTAGTATACTAAGCATATCTATCCCATTCAGTTTCCGAATCAAATTTGTATTAGTTGGATTACAAATGCCAGTGTATAAAGTTGTTACGATAGGTGGAGTAGTGTATCAGAATTAATACAAGAATTAGGGTGGGAATCATTATCAGAGCGTAGGTTAAAGTTCAGATTAAATCTATTAGAGATATTTCAATCGGATAGCTTTGCTGAAGATGTTAGGCACACATTAAAAACACCAGCGTATTATGCTAAATTCGACCAGATAAATAAGATTAGAGAGATAGATTGTCGTACCGATAGATTCAAAATGGCATTTTTCCCCCGTACTATAAGAGAACAGAATAGGCAGCATAGGAGAGGGATAGGTAGGGGAAATATTCTAGAGTATTATGTAGTGCATGATGCATGTCTTACCCCTTAAATACTGTAGACACTAACAATCAAGTTGCATGATACAATATAGTTGCTAGTTTGCATGTTAGTAGTGCATGCCTGGTGATCTTCACCCCCTGCCACACACCCTCGCGGTGGCTTGCAGGGTATCGTATAGATGTAGATGTATATGCTCCAGATGATGCCTTGCCTTAAAAAAATATCGTCTCTTTTGCATGAGCACCTTCCAAGATTCGTTTAATAAATCCTTGTCTCTTTAATGCACTCCTGCAGAAACTTCAATAATGATTCCCCGAGATAGATTTGAAGTGAAAGCGATGTGTTATTTAATAGCAATTCACAAAAGATGACCTTAATTCCATCGAATACGTAATGCGTGAAGGAACTACGAAGGAACAAAGCGGTTCGAAGGAATAGTATAATGTAAAGTGGCTCCACAAATTTATATCATGCACAGTGGAGCCTTCCATGATTGTGATAGCGAAAAAAGGGTTTGAATTTCTTACTGCGTGAAGTGTTTCTCAAAGGCCTGGCGAATATTCCTGCCTTTTACATCACCAGATTGGACGGCTGATGCGGTTCTCAACGAATCATTTTTCTGCATCAGCTGAGCTGGGAGAGCTAACTCACTTGCATGAGGTGCATCTTTTTAGGACTCGGTTGCAGTGAAATTCAAACAGGCAAGACGAGTTCTTCGCCATATCTCGAATGTGTAAGGTTGCTAAAGCGTAACTGGAAAGTTCCTTCCCAGACGTCTGCTGAGAATCTCGAATATCCTGTTGCGGCTCTTCAACGTGATTTTCAAGCAGAGCCAAGCGCCTTTAACAATACACTAGCATCCGTCTGCAACGGTATTCGATCTCACGACCTTTGGGTTGGGCGGCTGTCCCCCATCCCATCTGGAAACTGCAACCAGCAGGTTTTTAGTACGTCGGTCCCAAGTAACTTTCTACATCTACATCTGCATAATACCCTGAAAGCCAACATAAAGGTGCGTGGTAGGGAGTGAACTCACACTAAATATGCATTACATATCATGCATAAAAAAGGATCAGCAATAATATAGTAGTCTAAACTATATAATTTCAAAAAATAAACATAGCATAGCAAGCATGCAAAAACATGATGTTATAGCAGCATCTATAGTCAACACCAACAATGTATAGGATATTTCAAAATTGCCATGGGAATTAAGGATCTTGGGTAGCGTAGTGGTCTGTGCAGTGGCCCGGAAAGCCGAAGGTCCGTGGTTCGATTTGAAGTTTAATTTTTTCTCATGGCAGTTAATTTGAATAACACCAACTATAGTTAGTTTAGCTTAAAGTCCTTATCCCAAAATTCAACTACCTATGCTATTTATTGATTCACTCGTATTTATGTTACCTATTGGATATGTTTACAGTTATTCATATCCCTAATTGTACGAGGAAAAAGGGCATTTTGAATCTGTCATTTTGGCAATCAATTTATCTAATTTTATGATTATGATTCAGTCTACCATAAGTTGGTGGTCGCAATTATTTTTAACGTCATAACGTCATCAGTGAAAATATTATCTTGTAATTGATTTGAGAGATGAAGTCTAAATTTCAACCTACGATCTGAAAATGATTCCCATTTTAATTCATTTAATAGACTGGTTACGCTAATATAATTATCGTAATGCCCCTCTATAAATCTTGCCGATCTTCGCTGCACACTCTCCAGTTCATTTTTTAGGCCTAATTTCATATGGATCCCATGTACTGGCAGCGTATTCCAAATGATTTCTAACAAGGGGAAAGTAGCTGATTTCTCGTGTATGAACGTCACAGTTACCCAGTACTACAATTACTGTACAATTTTCCCAGTACAATTTTCGCAAACTGTGTGTTGTATACATATAGTCAATATCATTCCGAATCTACGATTTTGTAAAAACTATGCGTGCGTCCCTCATCTTACGAGTGTCTATAATTGGATTAGTTTTTTTTCTTTTCATTACCTAGGCGTTCTATTTGAAATACGGGCATGTGTTCTAATGTGGACATTTAAAATGAACCACGGCACTCAAATCGCTTTATATCATAAACTCCATTTGGTCCGTTTTCCTCCATCAAGTGTCCTTCTAAGACTACCTTTCCTCGAAATTAACGCGCAAACTCCCGACATTTTTTTAAAGTCACAAAACGATATTAATTGGGAGAAAGTGAGAGATTCAAACCAATGGATTCAAAATATCATTTTCCTCCCGTACTAAAAGAGAACGCAATAGGCAGCATAGCAACGTGATATGTAGGTGAAATATTATTTAGAGTAGTCTATACTTAATGGTGCACGTATTAACGACCAATCCCTTTATTGCTACTAACCATCTAGCCGCATGTGACCCTATTATGCAGCATGGTTCCATGTAGTAGCCTGTTTGCATGTTAATAGTGCATGTTTGGTGAGCTTCGCCCCCTGTCACACACCATAGCGGTGGCTTGCATGGTGGATTTAAATGTAGATACTCGGAGCTGGATTTGAACCCGCGAACCGTGAGTTCCTACCGTGGCACGTTACCACCCTGGTTTCCACGTTCGGCCTCAGAGTTGGATTACTTCATCAAAAACCTATCTTCAGTACTAAACCTCTATCAGATTAATACTATGGATAAATATACCATTTCTCCCTGCCACACAACCTCTATTTGTTTCTAATGATTCTCTGTAGATTTAATGATCGTGTGAGGTAATGCATTGAAAATCTATTCGTATGACGGTATGGTACGTATGTAGGCATTAGTGTGTGTCTGGTGATAGGTCGCCCCCTGGTCACATCCCCGAGGTGGCTTGCAGGTTAGTCAGTAAATGTAGCTAATGCAGTTTAATTTTGTGTTTGTGGACGAAAATATAACTTTCGTTCTCATAATAATTTGCTCTTTTGAAAATAAGTTTTTTTCGGTAACTCAATGGTCTTAAGTCGTTCATTCGGGTTTATGAATGTTTGCAGTATTCAGACTCCCTCACTAAAATCACTGAGCATATTTGTGAGGGTTAAATTGAGATCTCTCAACAACACTCCGAAACTTGGACGCAGGAAAACAATTGCGTCAGATTGTGATTTCCCAGAAATTCCATTAAAATGCACCAAATATCTTTCTCGTTAGTAATCAAAACTCCATTTTATCTTCCGCGATAGCGCGTCAAAAGCTCATCTCAATAGTGTGGACTGCAGATTGGGAAACTATTCCAAATCGCATTTAACTGTTTTTTTTAAATTATAAATGGAGATTTTAAGCGTGATAATTTTGACGAAACTAGTCAACAGGTCATTTATTGCGCCATTTCCATGAATGATAGCGCTACCCAATGAATGAGATTTCTTGTATGAAATCAACAGGTTGATACCAACACGGATCAACGTTTTATGCCGGCCGATCTTGACCGGCCGAGATAGATTATTAAATCTGGGGAAATGAAAATTAGTTCGAGATTATTAGCCTCCAAACAAGATCTTAAGAAAAAGAATTATTTCACAAAAAGAAGCGTCTTCCTAGAAAAAGGTATCAATATTACTGAATACGAGTAAAAATATGAAGAAAACTGTGGTTGGTATGGCCCCTTTGTCTTTGATGTTAGGAAATGGACGTAATTTGGCCACTTAAAACGTCAGAATGGAGGGATTGAAAGGAAGACAAACGATTCAGTGCTAAATATCTTGACGGAGGAAAGGAAGGTCGGGAATACACTATAGGAGATTACTAGGTGTAGAATGTTCTGAGAGATTACCGTGTACACTCGAGCATAGATCGATATTCTAGCATAGTTCTGCCATCATTTATCTGCGAATTAAAAAAAATTAATGCCTAGTGTACAGATCGTCTCCTCTACGAAAATATATAAATTTTTGACCGGAAATCGAGATCCAACATATGAGAGGCACATTAAATGTTTATTTCATTATTGTCACGACAACAGATGATTAATGAACGTACGTGGTTTTATCGAATCGCTAGCAAGTATGGATGACATAACGTCTTCATAACGACAATAACTGAATTTGACGCTTTAAGGATCAGGAAAACAGCCCGGAAAATATTATACAGGCCATCATCATCAAGGGTCAACAATCCTAGGATTGGTTTGACGCAGCCCTCCACTCGATTCTTCTATCGGCCAACCTCTTCATACCAACGTAGTTCCGCTCTTTCACGTCCTTTACGACCTGCTCCATGTAACTCATACGAGGCTTGCCTCTTCCATTTTTCCCGTTCACTTTTCCCTCGACGATTGCCTTCATCAGGCCATCGTGTCTTAAGATATGGCCGATTAGGTTGTCCCGTCTTCTTTTTATAGTTTTCAGTAGACTTCTCTTTTCTCCCACTCTTATTAGGACTTCTTCATTTGTCACTCGGTCGATCCATTTTATCTTCATCATTCGTCGATAGCACCATATTTCGAATGCTTCCACCCTTTTCTTCTCCGCTGCTGTCATCGTCCACGCCTCACTGCCATAAAGGAAAATGCTCCAGATATACGTTTCAATGAATTGCTTCCTTACTTCCAAGCTTGTATTTCCAGCTGTTAGTAGATTCTTCTTTTGAAAGAATGCCCTCTTTGCCTGGGCTATTCTACTCACTATTTCTTTCTTGCTTCGTCCATCGTTGGTTACTCTGCTTCCCAGGTAACAGAACTCTTTCACCTCTTCCAGTTTCTGTTTTCCTAGTTTAACGTTGGTTTTGGCCTCTTCTCTTTTGCTGCACACCAATATATTAGTTTTCTTCTTATTGATCTTCAGCTGATGTCTGGTCATTGTCCTTTCCATGGTTGTTAGCCTCTTATTCAGCTCCTTCTCTGTCTCTGCTATGAGAGCTATGTCATCAGCGAATCGTGGCATGCTGATTGTTTCTCCGTGGATGTTCACTCCAGAACACTTCTCCTTGACTTCATTGATGGCTCTCTCAATGTAAACATTAAAAATTACGGGAGGCAGTGCACAGCCTTGTCTCACTCCTTTCCTTATTCTTGCTTCTTCACAGCTGGGTCCAGATTTAATCACAGCTACTTGGTTTTTATACAAACTGTGGATAATTCTTCGATCATTGTAGGAAACTGCAATTCCTTTCAGAATATCAAGCATTGAATTCCAGTCCACGTTGTCGAAAGCCTTCTCTAAATCCACAAATGCAATGAAGGCCGGTTTGTTCTTCTCCATTCTCTTCTCTATAAGCAGCCTAAAGGCCAATATTGCTTCTCTTGTACCCTTACTTTTCCTGAATCCGAATTGATCTTCATCCAGGAACTCCTCTGCTTTTCGTTCTATTCTTCTGTAGATGATCTTTGTCAATATCTTCGATGCATGTGTCGTCAGGCTTATAGTCCTAAAATTTTCGCATTTCTCTGCTCTCTTCTTTTTGGGAATAGGAATGATGATGTTTTTCTCGAAGTACCTGGGTATTTCTCCTGTTGAGTACATGTCGCAGATGGCATTATAAAGTTGGGCCAATGTCCTCTCTCCCGCATTCCTTACCAGTTCTGCGGGTATATCATCAATTCCAGAAGCCTTATTCATCCGAAGGTCCCTTACTGCTGCGTCGAATTCCGATCTCAATATTGATGCTCCCATATCATCCTTCTCGACTTCGCTTTCCTCTTCAATCACTTTCGTGCTGAGGTCGTTCCCGTTGTATAACTCTTCGAGATATTCTTTCCATCTCTTCACTTTGTCTTCATTTTCAATCAAAAGTTCTCCATTCTTGTCCCTTATACCATTGCATCTTGCGCTCCGTTCCTTGAAGTGGTTCCTCACTATCCCATAGACAGCTTCCACCTTTCCAATGGTAAGGTTGTTTTGTACATCTTCACACAGATTGTTCAGCCACATTTCTCTAGCTTTCCTGGCTTTGCGACTTACTTCGTTCCTTATTCTTTTGTAGCAAAGCTGCCCTTCTTCAGTTTTCGCATTCTTGTACTTTCTTCTTTCTTCTATACAGGCCACTGACATTTAATTAACGTTTCCATCACGAAATGCCGACACGGTCTGAGAATTACGAATTTTAAGAGCCTTGGTTTCAAGCAATAAAAATTATTAGTCGTGTATAATTTGACCCCCAAATGTTATGCGTAAAAATTTGGTTTGAAGAACTCGTAAATTACACATATTAAGGGTTCGGTTTCGGGGATGATAAATATTAGAAAAGACCAGTAAATTGATTCAAGAGAGAGATAATTCATGATAACACTACGAAAGTGTGCAATAAGCTTCAGAATCAATCGGTAGAAGACCAACAGTGCCTTATTTATCTGAATGAAGAGAACTCCTTTGCGAAAGGCTCGTTTGAAAATAAGGTCGGTCATGGCGTCGGAGCTGAAACCTTATGCGGCTCAAGAAAGAACTCAACGACGCCTGGGATCAGTAAATGGTGTTCTGTGGTGCTTCTTCCAATCAACTGTGAAATTGGAGAATGATATCCCATATACATCAAGTTCCCAACCCCTTTGACCTTTGTCTCTAACCCTTCCTACTGATGATTGAAAAAAACCTCGACTCGATGATTTTTAACATTGAAAAACTTTTCTTGTATGTAAAGACCTTTATTAAGCTTCCTTTTCATTTTATATTTTGTAAATGCAGTTTTGATAAACTGTAGATTGTCTATTACCTATCGAATTTCACGACTTCGTGATCACTTTTCCGTATTTTTTCTCCGAATCACTTCGAACTAAGGGTAATCCTTTGCTTTACAAGGCCGATAACCTATTTCTGAGAGTTCCATTTCTATACTCTAAGCGAATTTTCTACATTTACGTTGTGCTCTGCGAGTCACCATGCAGAGAGGAACTTTTCACCTCAGGGGTGTGTTTGAAACCGTCTAGATTATATCGAATAGGTTACCAAGTAGTTACGTAGTCGAAATACGAATAGTGTGCGTGTTTGAATCGCTATTAATAATCTCAATCATTGGTTTTTACTTGAGTTTTTCACATCCGGTGGCTCTATGCTCAAGAGGGTGATAAAAACTCAAGTAAAAACCAATGATTGAAATTACAACGAGCGATTCAAATGCACCTAATTTTCAAACGCTTTTTCTTTGTATGTACCACGTAACTCCTTGGTTACCTATTCGAGTTAATTCCAACGGTTTCAAACACAGCCCCGCCAGGCATTCATTATTGACAAGTAAAAAATCATATTTTTGTTACTTCACTACCGATTTCAGTGTTCAAAATTAATTTAACAAGGGAACACGGCCACTTTGCATCCAATAAAACCTCCTACTTCAAATTAACATATAGGCTAATACATTCCGCACAAATATCAATCTATCTATCTATATCTACTGAATAACCTGCCAGCTAACTTGAGGGTGTGTGGCAGGGGGTAAGTTATCACCAATCATGCAACACATTCATGCACTAATCTTTACAAATATGTAGTAAACTTACTTGATGAGATTTTACTGTGAAAATCGTGCGGGACACTAATGTTAGTAGTACTATTAATAACAATTTTCATCAAACATGGAAGAGAACATTTAGTGAACACTGCGCATGCTTAGATCCCCAAAACTCCACAATCTTAATTTTATCTGATACTTTGCCTTATCTGTAGTTATCTAATGTTTACGACTGCATGTGAATACAGATAATTCTGATTGCGTTCCGAACGAGCAAGAACTTATAAAATATAATTACACTTATGCGTTTTCATTTAAAGTTTAATGTGGGCATGTAAGAAAAACCGGAATTTTACATGTCTATCTCACTATCTCATATGCGATTTTCTAATCTCTCCCCGCACTTAAAAGCGTTCAAAGCAGAAGGAAAAGTATAAAAATGATAATATAAACATAAAGAGAAACCTGGTGCATCATCCTACTCTCAACAAAAGGAGCCAAGGGGCTCGCTGCTTCACGTCCCAATCGACGGACGGAGTACTGAACAGTGCAAACCACAGAGGAATCGATATGCCATTGATAAATATTCCGAATCAATCCCGAGTCCTAAGAGTAGGTCGTCAGTACTCCAACCACCAAACCGATGCGAATCTTCGAGGACCATTGTACATGCCATCTCGTCTTGTACGGAAATTTGCACAGCATCGAAGTTCTAAAATTCTTTTGAAATTCTTTCTTCTGAAAGTTCTTTTTCTCTGGATGTTCAAAATTTTTCTTGATGGGCGATAATTTTTATTTGCTTAAGTTTAAAGGAAATGTATAGAAATTACCAAAAAGAGAAGTAGAGAACATTCTGACAAGGTATCAACTTAAGATGAACTAGTTCTAAACAAGGCCATGAACCGCAGAAGACGAACAGAGGGTAAAGCAAATATTGCATGTACCTACCAGGGTAACTAAATCTCGAAGATGTAGAAGCCTTGTTGATATGGAAACAAAGCAACCAGCAGCAAGGAGGGAATAATGAGAGGAGTAGCCCAGGCTAAGAGGTATATCTACATTTAGATAATATCCTGCAAGCCACCATAAAGGTGTGTGGCAAGGGGTGAATTCTCACCAAACTTGCACTACATATCTTGCATTAAAAAGGATTAGTAATAATATGCTAGTCTAAACTTCAATATTTAAAAAAGGTAAAAATAGCAAAGCGGGCATGCAAAAACTTGATGTTAGTTGGGTTAGCTTCAAGTCCTTATACCAATATGCAACTACCTATGCATTGATACACTCGTATTTATGCTATTGGATATATTTACAACTATTAATACCCCTAATTGTGCGAGGAAAAAAGGACATTTTGAATCTGTCAGTTCGGCAATCAATTTCTCTAATTTCGTGATTATGGTCCTGTCTACCATAGTAAGTTGGGAGTTTCCAAAATATTTTAACGTCGTCAGTGGAAACATTATCTTGGAATTTATTTAAGAGATTAAGTCTAGATTTCAACCTGCGATCTGACAATGGTTCCCATTTTAATTCATGTAATATACTGGTTACGCTAATATGGTTATCATACCGTCCCTTTACAAATCTTGCAGATCATTGTTGTTATTGATGTGGAATTGCATTGTTGCCAATTATTGCTGCGGAAGAAAAGCCTACGAGAATCGCACGGCAATAAATCTCAGGATTGTCGACCATTATTGGTGATACATCGCTCACCGTGTTTTCTTATTATTATTATTTAGTTATCTCCTTGTCTGCATCTATTCTTCCCATCTCATCAAATCAGTAGTAATTCGGAAAAGGGATTCGGTAACTAAGGTCATTTGCTCCATTAAGGATAAGTGGATAATTTGATAGAGGTAGTCATTTTGCATATACGTGAACACAAAGAGGTTAGCCAAAAGGAGAATCAAGTGGAGAGCTGCGTCAAACCAATCTCAGAATTGGTTAGTCATCATCATCATCGCTTAAGCTCCTAATGAGGACTTATGATGATGAGAATTTTTTCTGGAAATGGGGAAAGGGCGGAGTAAAACCCTTAACGTCGGCATTAGCCAGCTCGTAACGGAAGGCGCCATGGCGTCCACACCATAACGTCCCCTCCGACGGACGGTGTACTGAACTCAAAGTTGTCTCCACGCAGCACTCAAGTAGGGACCGGTATACCAATGAAGAATTTCTGCCCCTACTAATATTCGAACCCGGTACGGGTTCGGGATGAGTGGCCAGTGCTCTGGACTCCACACCACACCGACCCCCTTCCTCTAGACCAGGGTTCAGAAAACTTTTGAGGCAAAAGAACCAGAGCCTGTCCCTCAAAACAGCTCAAGGATTATTCGTGAGTCTTTAATATATTTTTACTCGTAAAGATATGGAAATGAATAGTATAATGACAGGTAAAAGTATTAATGATATCGTCATTAAAATAAGAAAAATTCTCACAGAGATTGCTCTCACGAGCTCACTTGTGTGAGCTATGAGGTTGCGCCACCTGAGACTATCTCTGTACATCCCGTTGATAACTTGTCATCTTTGAAGCACGACATAAAATTGGCATCAGTATATAAAACAATCATAGTTTCACTTACTGCTGCCAGTGTATGCATCTATAAATGAAAGGGTGGTGGTTTTATTTTCATTTTCAATTTTACTCAAGAGCCACATGCATGTAAGAACTTTGACTAGCGATCCGCAGTGTCACGACTTCTGATCTAGACGAATCGCTTTTACGAATGGTTTCCCATGAGCTATTCTGATGACTACAAGCAAGTAGGCAATAGCCAGTAGAAAATCCAGGGGAAGAGGGCATTCTACCAATAAAAGGATCTACTGACGGCTGGAAATTCAACCTTGGAGGTCAGGAAACACTTCATTAGAACCATTAGGACTTATATCTGGAGCGTGTTTCCTTATGATAGTGAGGCACGAACGATAAAAGCAGCAGAGAAGTCAAGGCTGGAAGCATTCGAAACGTGGCGCTACAGAAGGATGACGAAGATAAACATGGATCGACCGAGTAACTAACGAAGAAGTCCTAGGAAGTGTGGGAGAAAAGTCTGCTGAAAACTTTGAAAAGAAGACAAGGGACAACTTAATCGCTTATATCTAGAGAAATGATGCCTTGATGAAGAAAATCTCCGAGGGAAATGTGATTGGGAAGGATAGAAAAGGAAGATCTCTCACGAGTTATATAGATCAAGTAATGAAGGAAGAGAATAACGTAAATATGAAGAGATTATCTGCTAGGAGAATCGAGTTTGGAACCGTCGGAATTATCTCTAATAGACGAGAAAAACTAAAGTGAAAACAATTAATAATATTAAAACGAGCGATTCAGAGACACTAAATGAGTCACGTGGTACAAACACGAGTGGTTCGCAAATTTGGCGTGTTAAAACCGCTGATTACAACCTCATTCACTGTTTACACTTGCGTTTTATTTCATCTGGGGGCTTTATAGTCTAGATATGTGAGAAAAACTAAAGTGAAAACAATTAATGATATTTAAACGAGCGATTCAGACACACTAAATTTGCAAACTATTCGTGTTTGTATCACGTGACTCAATCGTCGAGGGAAAAGTTAACGGGAAGAATGGAAAAGGCAGGCCTCGTATGGGGTAGGTATATGGAGCAAGTTGTGAAGGATGTAAAAGAGAGGAGCTACGTCAATATGAAGAGGCTGGCTGATAGAAGAATCGAGTGGAGGGCTGCGTCAAACCAATCCTAGGATTGCTGACCCATGATGATGATGATTATAATGACATGATCATGCACCAAAATTTGGCAAAATGTTATTCGAGACCCTGTATACAGGTCTATAGGACCCTGTATACCCTATAGGGTGAAGGGTGTAATGCACCCTTAATTTTTTTTCAGTTGTCTCCCGAATATCTCATTAGTCTCCCGATTAATGATGAATCAAAAATATTCCATTAAAAACAAGAGTGCTTACTTCAATGCGGTAGTGACAAAATCCGACATAGTGAGCTGAAGGCACTGAGGGACGCTGCGGCAACTTTAACTATTCACCGCGACGTTTCATTGATATTTAATAGAAATCGACATTTCCGCTTCCGGGGCCGGTCCCAATATTCAGTTCAATACTTTTATTTCGATTCGCCATATTTCGGGCTTAGGAACTCGTTCGGTATTTAATTTATCTACACCGCGGAGGTTAGAAGTCGCGCTTTTGCGTGGTTCATGGTGTGTCCAGCATGATAAAAATATCAGAAATGTGATGCTTGGTCAACTAAAATATTTTTGCTGATTGACTAAAGAGATCACGTATTTTCACTGATAATCTGATATACATTGTAGTATATGAACATTTGCAACTTACTAGTAGCGTATTTGAATACAAAGACGAGCTAACATCGAAACCTACACTGAAAACTAAACTTATGAATTTATATTCTATAGAAATGATTCCCGTCTAATTGATACTTATCTTATCGAATAGGATATTTCTTGATAGTAAGTGTACTTCGATTTTATTTTAATTAAAAACCCATGCTTGATAATGGTTCTCCTCCTTCCAAACTCCCATGCTGAGTATTACGTAGATGTATTAGATAAGTTAGGGGTAGCGTAAAAAATTATTTTTTAAAACTTGGATCTACATCTACGTAATACCCTGAGAGCCACCGTGAAGATGTGTGGCAGGGGGTGAAGATCACCATACATGCACTACTGACATGCAACTAAGAAGTAAAATAATACTACTACATGGGAATATGTTAGGTATGAGAGTCACGGGCAACTAGATGGCTAGTGTGTATATAGTAGGTAACGAAATGATTACTGGTTAGAAAGATTTTCACTAATACCTGCATATATTATGTCTGTATTTCCCTAGCATGCATAGAGTTATAATATTAAAACATGATTCATGCACTACAGACGACTTCAAAAATTTTAACCTACCTATCCATTTGCTATTCTACCTATTGTGTTCTCTCATAGTGCGAGGGAAAATAATATTTTAAAATACTGGTACCACAATCTATCTTCTTAATATTGTCTATTTGATCAAACCTAGCAAAAGGCGTAGCAGTTCTTAATATATATCTAACGTCATCTGTAAACAAATCAGCTTCTAAGTTACCTAAAGGTTTAGCCCAAATTTTAACCTGCATTCTTATAGTTATTCCCATCCTAGTTCTTCTATTAAACTCGTATTACTAATGCAATTATCATAACGGCCTTTAGCAAATCCACTGATCTCCTGTGCACACGCTCTAATTCCTTTATCATAACTTCCTCGTATGGATCCCGGCGATCAATTCGGTTTGGTAGCTAGACCATTGCCATCCAATCCAGAGGGCCCAGATTCAAATCTCGGCATTAGAAGAGAATTTTCTGTTGAGTACGTACCGTTCTCTTCTTGACCGCCACCCCTTATCCCTTAGTCGACCTAAAGTTCTTCACCTACGCCCCTTGGACGCGTTGGACGTCAAACCCTTAGCACCCCTACGCCCTTCCTTCTCTCTCAAAAATCCTACATGCATTCAAATACCAGCTTATTCGTAAAGGCTCAAATAGTCGCAACTATGTGTCATCTACCCCTAATAACAATTCTGCTTTGTAGAAACAGATAAATACTTCGATGTCCGCAGCTGAACATTGGCGGTGAACCTTATTTTAGTTATAAATAAAATCAACTTGTGAATACTACAAATATAGTCAGAGAAAAAAAAATAGGAGCAAAGATGAATGACCCATGAAAGGAAAAGCAATGCCTATCGAACACAAATTAAAGTGGGATTCTTTGTTGAAAGGCAGCGCTCGGGATTGTAATAGTGTTCGGCCGGTTAAGGCAGTTTTAGCTGGCTAGGAACGAACACCTATTTTGATTTTCAATCGATTGTTAAGGATTTTTTTACCTATCACACGAAAAGAAGATTTTGCCCAAAACCAGCTTCAAGAAATATATGTAATTTAGGCTCTCCTCAAGTTGAATTCTTCACTGATAAGCTCGGCGATTCTCCTTATCGAGATAACAAGTTGAAGTTAATGCACGGAAGTCTCACCACGGCCTGCATTTTGGACTTTGGAGCGCCGTAACAAATGCACCCAAATATTTACACTATTCACCATAGTAACTGATATTTTGAATCATTATGAATCGTTTTGCCTCTGTTACAGGCCGTTTTCGCAGCCAATACTATCCCGCTAGCTGACACCCTTTCAAACTGCCCATGCCTCTCTCGCCCCTTTCGTCCAGGAAATTGAATACATACGTCCTCAGGTCATCTACATCTACATAATACCCTGCAAGCCACCACAAAGGTGTGTGGCAGGGGGTGAAATCTCACAAACATGCACTACATGCCATGCATAAAATAGGATTAATATTAATATATTAGTCTAAACTTCACTATTTAAAAAGATAAAAATAGCAAAGTAAGCATGCAAAAACATGCTGTTAGTTGAGTTACCTTCAAGTCCTTATACCAACATGCAACTACGGATTGATTCACTCGTATCGGACATATTTATATTCTATTCATATCCCTAATTGTACGAGGAAAAAAGGAAATTTTGAATCTGTCAGTTAGGCAATCAATTTCTCAAATTTGTAATCATGGTCCAATCTACCGTAGTAAGTTGGGGTTCGCAAAATATTTTTAACGTCATCACTGAAAATATTATATTGGAATTTATTTAAGAGATTTAGTCTAAATTTCAACCTGCGATCTGACAATGATTCCCATTTTAATTCAGTTAATTGACTGGTTACGCTAATATAGTTATCGTACCGTCCCTTTACAAATCTTGCCGATCTTCGCTGCACACGTTCAAGGTCATTATTTAGACCGATTTTGTAGGGATCCCATATACTGTCAGGTCAAACAAGGGAAAAGTAGCCGATTTCTCGTACATGATCGTCACATTTACCCAATACTCTTGTGATGAATCCCAGTTTACGATTAGATTGCCCCATTATTTCACGTATGTGTTTATCCCAGGAAAGATCATGTGTCAGTCTTATTCGAAGAGAAGGTCTTTCGGGTTAGGGATGCCGTGAGAGCCAGTGAGAGCTCTGGACAGTCTGGACCACATGGCGGGGGTCGTAGCTCACTCAGGCTTGAGCTTTGTTCCGTAGCGGGGGCGTGAGGCATCCCTCGCTGTATGGAGCCTTTATTCTGTGCTCAGTAGCGTCCTCAAGGCGTGGGAATCGCTATCTGAACATAGGCAGAAGAGGGGAGAGCTCCTAGCTCCACCCCGGACGCCAAAAAATATAATTCCAATGTGGTGATGCCTTGCTCTTGGGATTGGGGCGTGGATACCTACTACGTCTTTGTATCAGTATTCATTGTGCTTGGAGAAAATTATCAACTTCTAAATAAAGGTGAAAGCGTAATGTAAAAAAACTACTCACGAAAAGGGATCAGATGGTAAAATTTCGACCTCCAAAGTTTTTTTATCGTCCTATCGTTCGTACTATAATGTCCTATTTTGAGTGAAAATGGTGTAAGAGTTATATATGTGACCAGATGGTAATAAATGCATTTTACCCTTAATTTGCGCATGGATTAAAAGTATATTTGCTACAGCATCAGCGACAGAGTTGGTACATGAAGTTTGTCTCTTCAACGCTTCCTGTGATGTTCGACGAGCATCATCACAAAATTAACCCTTGGGAGCGGGAAAGCGACGCAAGGTTTAATATAATATCATTGTAGGATATTGACCCAAATTTTAGAATAAGCATCAATCAATTGTAATCTTCCTTGTAAGCATTTCTCAATAGCCCGGAAACTTTGGATATCTTTATTACATTGCCGGCTCTTTTTGCCCAAATTATGCATTCACATCTTTCAGTCCGGCAACGCCGCTGCGAAAAGCAGTTCAAATTGGTTCAAACCGGCAAATAAGAAATCGATATACAATTTCCAGGGCGGTTATTTCCACGTGAAACAAGCCGTATGATGACTTGATGCGTCAAATACACCAAAAGAAAAATCCCAAAATATTTTAGAATTTAATATAAATTTACCCGCAATTTACGGCGGAATATTTTGAAGAAAAAGTGGACAGCGCGGCAACAGTGCGCCGCTGAATCCACATCCCGCCAACAAGAAAATCGATATGAGTGATAATTGAAGGTCTTCGGGCGAACATTGTTTCGGAAGCATGTGTAAACAGAGCATGGCCGAGGCTGCTTGTGAATACCGTCAAAGCTTCGCGTTACTATGCTAATATTTAAATCACGGGTCACCTTTTTTACTTTTCAGTCGTAGTTTTTATATCACATATAGCGTTTTATTTTAAATATGGAGCGATGTGATATCAAGGAGTTTTTTCATGATAATAGCTTGGTTAAAATGTGTGCTCCGATGGTGCGACATAGCAAGTGAGTTTCGTAGTATGAGGCAGTTAATTGATGTTGTAAATTGAAAATATGACTGACCTGATGTAAAAATCAATTCAACCTTCCAGATTGCCGTTTAGGATGCTAGTAAGAGAGTATGATACCGATGTGTGTTTCACTCCAATGATTATGTCCGATTCATTTGTTCAGTCTGCAAAGGCCCGTGACAGTGAATTTAAGACATGCGAAGGTAATATGAAGAATAGAAAGTGACAAGTATTTAGTCTTCGAATTCTGTTTCTACATCTCGTATTTTACCGTAGGGGTCTTATCCCTGCTTAAGAGGTTATCTTGCAGACTTTTTGGAAAATAGATTTTTATAACCGATAACTTTTTTCCTAAAGTTATGGTAATGGCTGCTGGGCATTCAAATTAGGGAGTTACAATTTACCATTTTTCGTATGCTATGACGACGAACTTGGGAGTGGGCATGGTACTAATACAGTATTAGTACCATGGGAGTGGTAAGCCGTGATAGCATTGTCGCCATATTTCCTAAAACTATTTTGCGCCATTCTCTCTTGAAGTTGTTAGTATATGATGCATATTCACGCAGCGAGTTCTCTTTCACCTGCTGTGTGTGACGCACCATGAGCTATGAAACTTATCATCCGTAAGTCAGATGAGTGAGCGTGTATGAGCTAATTTTGGATGCAATTTCAAGGGATTTTGTATTTCCCTGTCCCTACGTGCTGTTAAAAAGTTCTGCGTGTAATTATTTCACTTCCTTGTCGTGTAAAAACGTAGAATTAGTGTCTGGAGATAGAATACACTTTTGAAAGTACTCCATTTCAATAAATTTGACGACTATTGATGTTATAAACTTCAATGAATATCATTTTGGAAAATTTAATCCGTTTCTTTATAGGAGTCGTGTAATCCGGTTGTATATGCCATCTTGTCACTCATTTCTGGTTCACTGGTAATATCTTCTTGGCCCTGATATCAGTCATCCATTGGAGTACATTTCATAGGGTAGATATTCAGTAGGAACAAGCCCTTCTTGCTATGTTATGTATTTGTCAACTGCTTGGATTCAGAATTAAAAGACCTCGTTATAATGCGATGGCTCTGAAATTGATTCTTGTCGAACCAACCGAAGAGGCTTAGGCTTGGTGGCATTTAATGGAATGAGGTTGCAGATAGGAATGATGATTAAACATAAACCTCCCATTGGTAATCAACCTCCTACTGGTGTGTTCCAAAACGGTAGAATGTTAAGTATATACTTTAGGGTAACCATTCTACATTTTTGTATCCCTGAAGAAAATGCGAAAGCACTGGGTGTCAATCTTGAATAACAGTCGTTTTAAAATCTTAAATTTTGAAGAGGATCCATAATATAGTGAGGGGAGAAAATTAGTGAGACAACCTGTACACATTAGCTATTGATTTTATCTAATTAATAATTGTAAACCTTGTGAGGTCATCTATATTAATTTTTAAGAATATGATTAATGCAGTTTTCACAGGGCAAACTACACACTGAGATATTGGAACAATTTAATGATACTTCTTTACTTGATCTATATCCATATGTGGGAGTAGCAGTCGTCAGCCCTTAGCATAGTCTTCTATTATTGAAGTGATTTCATGAACTCTTCCCTCACCAAAAGTATGACATTTTCGAAAATATGAGGAGGCCCTAGAGCCTCTTTTCTCAGCTCAAAACTCTTGAATTTAACTGCTGCTAGAATCAGGGGCGCAGCTAGGAATTAAGGCTAGGGGGGGTTTTAGGCGCAACTAACACTGGGGGGTATGGAATACCCTCCAGGATAAGCGGGAGGTGCGGGGGCCCTCCCAAAAGCAAAATTATAGAATACTATTAAATTACTTCAGGTAATATTTATTTAAGATCGCATAATTTTTGTTTTGAAATAAATGAAACAGTTTTTAAAAATCACTTAAATTTTTATTCATAAAAATTACAAAGCAATGTTAATTCTGCGTGAATTTTTGGATAGCTCGTAAAGTAGTTCGTCCTCTGTTACTAGAATTCTCTGATGGGTAAAGGCTTAAGCAAGTCCATTTAGGCGTTCTTCTGATGTTTTATTTCTCAAGTACGTCTTCAGCAATTTTAGGGACGAAAATGACCTCTCTGCAGTACATGTAGTTACTGGTATTGTTGCCAAAATAGCAAGAAGTGAGTGGACCGTGAGAGTGAGACCAGCATTGCAGTGTTGCAAAGCCTCTACTGCATTTTTTGGCTTCTTTTCCTTTAAAATTTTTTGCCATATTATGATCTCCCCATTTATTCCTGAGGTTTCCAGGTCATAAAAGTCGGCCACCTTTTTAATATCTTCTGAAATGTCACTTGCTTGATTGGGTTGTAATAATGTCTGGAAACTAGTCAGTATTTCTCTGTGCGATTCAAACTTTTGCCCAAATGCCTCAACCGTGTTTATAATAAATGGGATGAACAGTGATCTCCTAAAATATCCTTCAACCGAGTTAGCTGGAAAATTGTCCCTCATTGTCTGCCGCCCTGTCGTCCTTGGTTTCGCAACAGGTATCTGGAGATCTGCACATAACTCACTTGATTTCTTAAAAATAGACTCAAAAGTTTGAACTGCCTCTTTTCTAGCCTCATCTAACTTCTTTTTCACTGTCATAGCAGACTTAATGGCAGCCGAAAGTTCAAGATTTTCTTTCTGTAAATACACACTTGAAGGCAATGTCAGTGAAAACAAACTCAATAACAAAGAGGATGATCAAAAAGTCACATTTCTCTATTGCACACTGAAGAAGCTGAGCTTCGGTAGCTGTTTTTTTATCAGTCCAGGTTTTGATTTCATCCAGCGCTATCAGCATAGGGTGGATTAACTCCACAAAAGATTGAACAGAATCATGACGTTCAACCCATCGAGTTGGACACATTCTTTTCAGCTTTTCTTTCTTAGGTCATTTTCCATTGTTTCAATTTGTGTCGATATAACTTCTTGCCTTTTTGGTGTGTGAAAAAAGTTGTAAGCATTCTCAATTGTACCCATGCAGTTTCGCACTCCTTGAACAAAGCAACCTTCTGAAATTCAAAGATTTAAGCAGTGAAAACTACAATGAACATATAGGGCTTTCGGGTACTTTTCCTTTATTATAGCGTGGACTCCCATTCATATGACCATTCATAGCCCCTGCACCATCGTAACCTTGACCTACCATAAATTGAGATTTAGATCATTTATAGTTATGCATATTACATCTGCCAGACCTTTTCCAGCCATGTCTGTGATAGGAATGAATTGTAAAAATTCTTCATGAACTTCTTCATTTTCAACAAATCTAAAATAGAATGTCATTTGAGCTATAGTTCCTACATCTGTTGTTTCATCAACAAGAACAGAAAACCACTGAGCATCCTTGAATTTCTCCACTAGCTTTGTCAAAATAATTGTGTTCATGGATGAGATTATCTCGTTCTGTATTTTCCAGCTTGTGTAAGTTGCATTTGCTCCTGCATTCTTCAAGTGATTTTGCAAGACAGAGTCACCAGATTGAACCCTGAATCTCAATAAGGACTTAAAATTTCCCTCTCCTCTTTCACCTGCTTCATTGAGATAAACAGGCCCAGAGTCCCTGTGTCCACGAAATGATAACCCTCTTCTTGCAAGAAATATTGCTGTAGATGTAATTGGATTTAATTGATCTCTGTTCTTTTTTACCTGTGCAGCATGACCTATATCTAACACCTTGTCTATGCTTGGCACGGTTTCGTTGTTTGTAGCTATAAATGTGCCTGCTTTTTTAAGGCAATCAGTATGATATTTTGCCAGTATGGTATATATAGAAGATTGAGTTTACCTGCACACGCTAATGTTGAAGCTACCTTTGATGCATCCGCACTCTGGCTGAAGAGTCTCCTAATATCCATTTGTGAAGCAGCCAGCACAGTTGAGATGTGATATGTAACGATCGAATACACGGAACAATTCCACTGAGAGCTACAAATGAATAATAAAAAATGTAAGACCACCACGACAGCAGACTCGTCCGTTCACAGTAGTTCGAATCACCACCTTGGCGCATGCGCAACTATGCGCTGCGCTGCAGTGTTGCTAATCCGAAAGAAAATTTTACGACTGCAGGCTACGCACCCGCCACCCTCTCGACCTACAAACTGTCCAACTCGGTTCTGTGAATAGTTTGATGTTTTGTTTGTGAGTCATCCGTCCCCCTAATATTAGTTATAAAATTTGCCACGTTAAAATATTTTTATTAAAAAAATTTCTCTGGGCTCTGGGGGGGGTTTTATCCCCCAAAACCCCCCCCTGCTGCGCCACTGGCTAGAATAGTATTGTGTGCTGCATTTCATGAAGCCTAAGGCAGGGATTAATCACTTATGTACATACATATAGTGAAATTAGCTCTAATTTAAAAAGAAATCATGAAAAAAGTTAATTCAAAGATATTTCTTGGTTTAGGTCAATTAGTTCAGTGTGGACTTATGACTCTCTTCATGAAATTTAAGATACACAGCTCTTGAATAAGAGGCTGGGTTAATTTATAGAAGGCTGGTGGAATTTAAGCCCCTCACATTTCACCTCAAACAAAAAAATAGGATCATAATTTTCAACCCATTTTATTTAACATTCCTACCAAGTTCTAAGGAATTAAACTTACATTCCTTGTACAAAAATTTTTCTCTGGTTATCATTCTGTAGTAAAACTCTAATTTGTTCAGATTACAGGGAAGACCATTCGTGAGAGGATATTATTATTATGCTGCAATTCTGGGATTTATTGGCGAGTTGTTCTGAAATTACATTAAAATTTGTAATCAGTATAAGTACTCTCTGTCACTATCTCTCTGCCCACTTTTGATTCCCCTTTCGTTCAACAAAAACATGACATTACCTAGAATCTCAATTAATGCAAGTTACTGAGTCTCCTAACTTAACATAACACATGTTATTACCCTCTTCTTCTGTAAAGAGAGGAGGTCATTACTACTTTCCTTCACTATTGCCAACAAATTATAGGAAAATCCTATCTTTTCTTAAAATTTAGAGGTTTTATGAATGCTATTGTCTGCTTTTAGATTACCTCCTGTTCCTTCCAACGTAGTACCTAAGCTAAAGCTTCTTCATGCACTAAACATTGACCATTCCAAGTGAATAGACACGGTGAAGATAATAGCACATATAAGTACACTCTTCATCTCTGTGATAGCATACCAGTGCCTATTGCATTTCTTTTGTGTACATAATGACACTCACTTAACATGGAAAAAGAAATCCTATTAATTTAACTTTGAAGAGATTCTCATAACCATTGTAGTAGAGGTGTAAATAAAAGTTTATTATCATTTTGAATTGACAACTCATGGATTTTGGATCTTAGATATGGGTATTAAAATACATATTTTATATCCTATCATTGGTACGGCAAGGGCCTAGACAAGTTGAATCACCGGTTCCTGTCATATCTCCGATGTTAAGCAACATTGGGCCGGGGTGGAGGTTGGATGGGTGACCCCCTTCCATACCTCTACCATGGTGCTCTTGTTCCCTGTCTGAAAGTGGTGGGCAGGTTAAATTGGGTTGGCACAATGGATCTAAAGAGGTCTTAGTGCCAGGGAGGCTCCAGGAAGCCCTCACCCACCCCTACAGTTTATTTTATTTTCCTATCATTGGTATTTAAACAAATATATAGCATAGACAGCTTTATGGTGAATCTGGGTGGATACTTGTAAAATAAAATATTTTACTCTGTACCTATAATTAGCTGTTTAAGCTTGTAATCTCATCTCTATTATGATGTGTAACTTAGTTAATTATGTAGTTTTTCATTATGTTGCGATATTCCATGATATCATCTCCCTCATATTTAGATGACTTGATTTGCTAACATGCTGTATATTTGCATTGCACGACCTATGCTCTATTGTGGCTTTATCCTTGGCAAATGAATATAGAGAACTTCATATTGAATTATCATAACATTTAGAGCATTTGAATAGTATGAAGGATTTTATGCCATTAATTCATCTTCCCCAAAGGGTAGTCCTATCTTATTTGTCAAGATAAATGCATGGCCACTTGCCACATCTTTTTATGATCACTGGAAATTAAATTTTTCATTTCACATAGTGAAGTGCTGGACTTTGGAATTGTACCTGTAGTAATGTAACATTATATTTTCTACCTAGGCGATCGCCCTTTGATTGTGCAGTTTGCTGCAAAGAATGTTGAAGATTTCTTAAAAGCATCAGAATTGGTTGCTCCGTAAGTTCTATGATGTACTGCTTGGTTATATATTCTTAACATATCTTGAAATCAGTGTTTCATGGAAACATTAATGTTTTCCACTCAGGTGTCGAGTGATACTCGACACAGCAGAGCTCACTACCAACTCACATGTCGAGTGACACTCGACATATGACATGCGTAATCCAGGGGCATTTAAAATTAAATTCTGAGTGGACTGCTGGAATAGAGGGTGAAAAAATCCGAGTGCAAAGGTACAACGTACAGAATTCACAGTGTTACTGTCTTTCTCCATTAATGGATCCACCATAATTATATGGTAAACATTCCTTTTAGTTAATATCATGCTATAAAGTAAGTAAGCACTAAAGTGGAACTGATAATTATCAGTTCCACTTTAGTTTGGAAAATAAGTTATTAGCTCTCAACTTAGTTCAAAATGTAATCATCAAACTCACATGACCAAATTATATACTCAGACATTGATGGATGTTATTTTTGAAGAAGAGATTGTAATGTATCCTAATTATTTGTTATAAATGATAGAGCTAGCTCAGTTTGTTGGAGAAAGGCATAGCTGTTTGCATCAAACCACATCCAGTATAGATAGAGGAAAAGTAGATCAATTGATTCTTTCAAAATATTGCTCAGATATTTTGGAAAAATATCTAGAAATATTTGCTGATGATCACGAATATATTCTTGAGTATAGGCTGCATGTCCATAGAAAAGCTTTCTTTTTGTGAACTTTAATCATGTTGATCAGAAAAAAAACTTTGTATAATTTTGACTATCCATGTTAGTGTGACATGGACAGTTGTGCCTTAGTTTAGAGAACTCTGTTGGGTCTATCACAGAGTTATAAAATATTGGTAACATTTGGCTTTTTGGTGTATTAATATAGAAATAATTCAGGAAATATCCTCTATATATTTCAGTGCCCTGGTGAAAATAAACCATGACAGACAGTGCGACAACAATGAGTATCCCACTGTGCAAGTGTATTAGTCACAGTGTATGTACACTGTGCGCACAGTGTGCTCCCTTCAAAGCGTGATGGACAGTGTGACCACAATGTGCTGTACACTGTACATGGCTATTAGTCACAGTGTACGCACACTGTGCTCCCTTCAAAGCGTGATGGACAGTGTGACCACAATGTGCAGCACACTGTACATGGGTATTAGTCACAGTGTCCTCACACTGTGTGCACGGTATCCTCACACTGTGAACACACTGTACCGTCACAGTGTCTATCACGCTTTCTGCATGCTTTTGAGTCCCAATTTACGCTGTTGTCACGGTGTATGCACACTGTAATCACACTCTTGTCACATTCTAAACACACTGTGTTCACGCTTCTGTCACATTGTCTGTCACGGTTTATTTTCACCAGGGTGCCTAGACACTTTGACCCAACCCTTGTGTTTACCCAAGAAAATTCCAGAAGTAACCTACTAGAAGCTCTCTAATGTGTTGCATCATTGAATTATTAATGAAGATGCTATAACTGGCCCTCTTCAGTGTTTTGGTTAGCTAAATATAATTCCATGAATGACTTCCTAAATTGTTAATTCTATCCAAGCTGATATTTTAAAATATTTCAGGTATTCTGATGGAGTAGATCTAAATTGTGGCTGCCCTCAAAGGTGGGCCCTTAAAGAAGGCTATGGCTGTTCACTGTTGAAAAAACCTGAGTTGATTCGAGACATTGTCCTGCGTGTCCGGAACACTCTGCCTTCTCCCTATTCAGTTTCTGTCAAGATACGTATTCTTGAAGATTTGAGGTAAATAATTTGATTTAACTATAAGCAAAAACATTCATACATTGCCTAACATTTATTTATAATTGAGTATTGGGTGCCAATTTTGAAATATGTGGATGTACTGTACCAATTTGATGTTCTGGGTACCAGAACTGTGATGGAAAGGCTGTCATAGCTAAGATACAAATTCACAACCTATCTTGAATGTTTTAAGTTCAAAATCCACTGTATTTAGTAAGAGCCTAGTAACATTATCTCTATCTATAACTACCTTAGGGCTGACAATCTTGGTGGTAGACATTTCCCATGATGGTTGTTATAAAATGAGTCAGAAATTATGTTTTTCAATAAAATTTTCTGTATCAGGCTTCACTTGGAGGAAGTTATTGATATTTATTTCTGAAATAATACACTTTCTAATTGTCCATAAGTTTATTTGGTAGCACAATATGTTTCAACAGACTGTGGCATAATATGTGGAATTGGGTGGGGAGGTCAGAGCATGAAAAGGACAGGATAAGAATGGGATGTGGGAGAGTTTAGACTGAGGCAAAGCACCAGGGTGAGACCTCAGTGCTTAAAAAACCGTGTGTCGATCACTTGGTCACTTAAAGGGAAGGAAGGGGAGAAAGGGTGTAGACAATTTAGCGGGGCAGCATCAGAGAGTGGAGATATGATTCATGTGGAAGTTGGTCAAGGAGGTGAAGGGCAAAGAGTTCTGGATTACATGGTCATTACAGAGTTCATCAGTCATGTGTTCATCAACAAAATGTGTTAGAATCAAATATCGGTGCACTTTTCCACCAGTAATTTATTAATGCGTACGACGCGTTTCGGCTCACAGAGTCGAAGTTTTAAGTTCAAAATCCACTGTATTTAGTAAGAGCCATCTCTGAGACAAGACACAGAGCCATCATCTGGTACAAGACACCAACATACATGTTGACGGAAAAACCAAGGAAGTAGAACTTCCTTGGTTTTTCCATCTCTCACTGTTTCCCCCAACCGTACCTTTGCCCCCCCCCCCCCCCCCCCCTCCCTCTGCCTCTTACTTCCCCCCCCCCCACCCCTTCTCCTATGTATAAATACGCTGTTAACATGTATGTTGGTGTCTTGTACCAGATGATGGCTCTGTGAGCCGAAACGCGTCGTACGCATTAATAAATTACTTGTGGAAAAGTGCACCGATATTTGATTCTAATATGTCAAACTTCCACTACATCTCGCCTGAATCAGTTGATTTTATTAACAAAATGTGTACTAATCAACACAGTGTCCTATTTTGATCCTTTACTGGCCGGTTCAGGAATGAAGTTTCTTGTGTGTTCATTTTCCCACAAATGGTTGGCCAAATTTGATTTCAAAGTATGACTAAATTCAGATGTCACTGTGCTTATTTCCATTTTTAGTTACTCATTTTTTGCTTTCGTTTTTTCCCTATTTTCTTCTAAAGTTGATGAAATAAAGGGTATTTGCTCCATAAAGTCACAATACTGGGCCATTTCACATTTTACTTTGGATAACTTAGTCATTGAATGTCCATAGGGTAACTCTAATGAACCTGTTCTTGGCAGGTGATAGATATATGATATACCTCCATACTCCTTATGCTGCTGGATTTTTGAATGGGTTACGTAAATAAATCCCTGTTAGTAATTCAAGGAATGTGAACTAGCATTGAATACCATAGCAGAGCTGATTCTTTCCTTGTGGAAATTCTGCTTCTCCCTATGAGTAGTTGAAAAGCTCATAGATTGGCATCAACTTTATGTATCTGTCTTATTGATCTATTCTCGCATACCTAAAATATTTTGATGGCATTAATGCAATGTGTCATAGATGACAATTCAGTCTCTGGAGACTCCTATTGCTCTCATTCTTTTGCTCAATATAGTCAAACCTCCCAATAGTGATTATGCTTGGTACCAGAAACATTGTCTGCTTTTCGAAGGTGTCGCTATTTTGAAGGGGCTGTAATTTAGATAGGTATGCAGTAACTATGACGAATTAAAGTAAAAAGATACTTAATATGTTACATTAAACTTTCATTTTTGAAAATTTTGAAAAATAAATCCTTACAGCTAAAAAATATGGAATTAACTATTATTAATTTTTTATCCATAGAGCAATTAATGACATCATTATACTCAAAGCAAGAATAACGAACAAGAATAGAAGAACTCTGACTAGAAAATAGTCAGAGGTGGTAGAGATGGAATTTTTCTTAGATTTTAAGGAGTAATCTGTTGTCAGTCTACGAGTTCATGCTCCTTCCTGATTCCTTTCCAATCACTAATTGCTTACTATACCACTACTGATCTCTTTTTTTAGGGGCCAAACCATCCCCTGATGCAAAACATTTCTTACGATGGTGCAGATTTAACCCTTTTGCTGTAAAAATTGACTATAGTCGACTAAATTTTTTTTCCACTGGAACGCACTGATCAAATTTTCTCCATGGTCTTGAAAAAACATGTTTGTATCACACTCTAACCTACTGAGGTCCCTTCTTCTGAGAACAAGCATTGGAAGGACCTGTGCTGCAACCTATTTGCAAAAATACGAAGTTATACAAAATGAGTCGCTGTGGTGCGGCGCCAATTGGAGCTTAAATATTAATATTGTGATTATTCAGTGTTTAGCCCTTTCGCTGCTGTGAACGTACCTAGTACGATCGCACGGTAGGCTGCTGTGAACATACTTTTTCATTCTCACTGTTGCGCTTTACTTTTCCATCGCATGTGACGAGTAGGTTTCCTGAGAGTGAGCCGTAGCAAAAGGGTTAAATGGCATTTCATTTAGCCTACTCTGAACGACTGGCACCAAGAGGACCACGGTTTAACGTCCTATCTGATGGACAGAGTACTGAACCTGAAGTGCCCTCCACTAGGCACTCAATCAGGGACCGGTTTGCCACTGAAAAATCCACCACTCCTGGGAATTGAACCTGGGTTATCTGGATGGGACGCCAGTACTATAGCTACCATACTAACCCAGCCCTCTCATGATATGGTGTTACAGATGAATGATGAAGATAAAATAGATCGAGTGACTAATGTAGAAGTCCTAAGAAGAGTGGGAGAAAAGAGAAGTTTGCTGAAAAATTTGAAAAGAAGATGGTAAATCTTATTCAGCCTTATATTGAGACATGATGCCCTGATGAAAACAGTCGTTGAGAGAAAAGGGAACGGGAAGAATGGAAAAGGTAAGCCTTGCATGAGATATGAGGAACAAGAAGTGAAAGATGGCAAAGAGAAGAATTATTTAATTATGAAGAGGTTATAGCCAATAGGAGAGATGCATCAAACCAATCTAAGGATTGTTGACTAGTGATAATAATAATAATAAAAGGTCTTTATTGGGGTGTGATTGAGACAAAACTGTCCCTTCTGCCATCTAACCCCTCGTCAAAATAGATATATAAATCAAATAGTGGTCAATACCAAAACAATTACAAATTGAGGTTAAAAAAAATCAGCTCAGAATACACTTATAGGAATTAAATAATGATAAATTAATACAAAAGAAATATATATACACAATATATCAATATTACATATCAAATGGTGTGTGAAAGAATTTACAATGTGAGAAAAACGTGAGGATTATTATGCTTACATCCTTTACGCAAAAACCCACTGCAGGAAAACACCCACGCAAGAAGGGGGGTGTGAAAAACCTGCGAAATCGTACTGATAGTAAAGCTAGTGTTTAAAAATAACTCAAATATAATCGTATGTACATAGGAACATTAGTAGATAATAATAAATTTTAAGAAAAGAAAAATTACAAAAGGTAAGGAGAAAAAAAGGAAAAAAAATAGTTAAAAGGAAATTAAGGAAAAATTAATAAACAAAAACAAACATCATATGATGCATCAACATGGTGTTAAATGTGCGCCGTTTATCTTGCCATCCTTGTCCTAATCTATCATATGCATTGAGAGAGTGCCCGTGACTAGAGATGGGTAAATTACCGTAATTTTCAATTGAGGTAAGTTACCGTGGTAAATACGGTAATTTTCGGGTAATTTTAAGTTTTGAGCTGCAAATCCTCATCAGAGGACTCCAAACAAAATCAGATAGCATTGAGATATAAATGCCGATGCTTATATCAAACATATCATGACGTTTATCTATTATAACTCATAAAAAAAATTAAAATGAAGTTGGCAGCAACACGCAATTCGCCTCTCTTTTGTCACACTACGAGAAATTTTTGTTCCAAAGACATACATCTGCGCAATGTGCATTTGTTATTTTACTCTGAATTAATTGTAATTAATCATGGACACAATGTAAACAAAATCGTTTAAGCTTCTTAATTTATAATATTACCCATTCAAATGGTTTCTTCCTAAGGAAGAAATTTTCTGAAAAATAACTTTTCTGAAAATTACCATTTATTACGGTAATTTTCAGGGGTGTTGGTAATTTACGAAAAATACCATGGTAATTTACGAAAATTACCGCGGTAATTTACCAAGTTGCCCATCTCTACCCGTGACTTGTGAAGCTCATGTTCCTATCTGTTTAACTTTGAAAAGTGTTTTATGTAGTGCCCTTCTAAAGATGGAAGTGATGGAGAGTTTCTTAAGGGTAAGGGAAGTTTATTCCATTCATGATATGCAGTGAAAATGAATGATTTATTGAAGATAGTAGTCCGGTGGAGAGGTATTACTAGCTTATGATTTCCTCACGCATTGGACATTTTTCAGCTTCTTGAATTCTTCAAATAGGTAAGGAGGCATTTTAGAGTTAGAGTTGATGATGATGTACATGGTCATTGTATATGTTCGGGCCAAGGAAAAAGAGGTTGAATGTATGTGTATTGAAATCTACCAAAATTGTGAATATCCAGCCTATGTCCAAATCAAATTATGACCAAATTGTTGGAATTGAACATGGTCATAAGTCGACAACTGACTGTATTTTCAATAGATGATTCATATTTTGATACTGATGCCAATATGTTTCTTTATTTGAGGTAATTATTATCTTGCTAGTATCAACACTTACGTTGAACTTAGGCTTTGATCTGGTTGTAGTTGTTAGGGTGAATTTCTACCTGTGCTTGATGAGATTATTGAATTTATTTACAGTGAGACATTGTCCCTATGCCAATCCCTTGAAGCAGCTGGGGTTACTTTTTTGACTGTACATGCCAGAACACCTGAACAGAGGAGACAGCCTCCAAATTATGAGGTTGGTATTACATATCACCCTATAGAGCATTGATTTAAATGTCCATTTTCTGTTTTCTTTTATCACTAGGTAACTTAAGTTTGAATGGCTGAGGTTAGCCTATGAGGAAGAGAAAAAATTCTATGCTATTTTGTTGATGACCATTATATTCTTTAAAGCATGTTTCCAAACTTAACTCACACAGCTGTAGGCTATCCAGTGCATGTACTACAATGGATATTATCATAGATACAATCTATGAAGGCACGGATTGTATAAAATGTAAACATACACAACCAGTCAAGTTTAGGTTCACCCTTCGAAATTTCTATTTTCCATTAAAGTTATTATGATAAAAGTAAAATTATTATAATTATTACGAAAAAAGACTTTGCTTGTTGACGTTTAATGGTTTCCATAATCAGCAAAATGTGAACAAAGTTAATCAGTCACATCATACATTGCACCAACAAATCAAAAACAGCTTTGGGAGTTTCTGCACATTTGGTGGAATCTAATGTAATTAAACGAATGCTGAAAGTATGTGCGTCCATTCTAAGAGTAAAAAGAGGATGTGTGTGTTCAACCTGAAGTTTGGTTTTTTGATGGGTAAGAGTGGAGCTCACCCCGTACTAAGCCATTGGCATGTGGTATTCACTCATTCAGGGTGGGGGGCCGATTTAAAAAAAATTTAAAATTGTGAGACAAATTTGAAATGTTGTTCAGGTCACTGAAAATTATGATTTTTTTATATGGATAATTTCGATTTTAAAATAAAGTATATTTAAGACAATAAAAAAATGGTGAATAAAATGAGTTATTACTCAGTTTCACAGAAATTGGAGTGTGAACTTAAACTTTTGACCAGTTGTGTAGCTATTTGATTCCAGATTCTTGCTGAAATGTCCATTTTGTGTTCAATCAAAGAGCACCATGTTATATAACAGTACTTATTTTTAACATATGTCTAGAATATCAATTGCTTTAAGTGGTTGTATAGATTATTATGTATGTAGGTGGGGGCGGTCCGCTCCAGGCCCCGCTTTCAGCATAAGCCCCCAAATTTTAGTTTTTCCCATTTTTACCAGACCCATAAAAACCTTGGTTTGAATGAATAATTGGTTGTCTGAGCTCTCTTTTGAACTACATCGTAAACTTGGTTTTAAATGAATTGATGAATAAAGAAAGAAAGTATGAACACCGAATTCGGAAGTTTCTAGGCCCAGTGTACAGCAATGACAGAAGTCCCGATGAGCAGAACAAGGGAAGAGGGCAGGGCGAAACAGGCCGCACAGATTTGCAGATGCATAATCAGCTTTTTGCCACTCGTCACCCACCCTAACCACCAGTCATTGTAAGTCAACTCTATGGAATTAATGCAATATCTTTAATGCCTTAATTTTCCGATTATAACATGCATACATTTTTACGAGGAAAATGTGGGAATTTTCTAATCAGCATTTGCAATGCACATTCGAATTTTTGAGAACGGCACTCCTCGCTATTATCTGCCGCTATGTTCAGCGCCCAAAAGAACATCGTGCAAAAAAATGCTGCCTACATAACTTTCTCCTACACTCAGGTACCATTTTTCTTTTGGCTTCCATATTTAATGGTCTATCTGTAGCTGCGAAATGTCCATTCGTGTCTATGAAAATATTTTATTCATTAAATAACTGAAATGCTATTCGCTACAAAGTGATTCGCTACAAATACAAATATCAGTATTTAATTCGCCATAGTGTTTGTCCGCTCTATCGGAATCTGTCTGATGTACTTGCAAGAGATATGTTATTATGTAATTTCGAGATGCTACTATTCTGAGATTCTAAATAGGCAATTATCAGAATCTTTGTGGGTTTAGTTGCTACTGGGCTTTAAGCTATCAGACAAGGAGAATATTGTGGTGGCCTATTTGTTGCCGATGAGTCTGAGTGAGCGGTTCACATTTGCTGGCAGATAAAGTGCCCGATTTCTTGCTTGAGGCGATTCATACATTGTGGCAGATAAGGTATTGTTAGAGTTCACCTAGAGGTCCGTCGAGGGTCAATTATTAAGGTAACGGCAAATATTAGCAAGGCGTTTATTCTAGAGATGCACATGCACAAAGTTTCTTCTCTTGATAATCTTGAGTAAATTTTGATACAAGAAGAACAGCGGAGGTGTTAATGACAAGCATTTGTAACTTCAATTTTCTTAGTTTCCTGCACTTGTGGTCATCATCGTTAGTCATCAATCCTCTCATTGGTTTGACGCAGCTCTCCACTGAGTTCTTCTATTGGCTAATCTCTTCGTATTTACATATTTCTTCTCCTTCATATCCTCTATCACTTGTGCCATATATCTCACACGAGGCCTTCCTTTGCCATTCTTCCTGTCCACATTTTATTTAAGGTAAATCTTGCCCAGAAATACTTGCAGATTGAAGGGATCAGTTTTTGAAAGTGTGAGTTAAAGCTGAGAAGCTTGACTAATTTATTAGAAGAATTGGTTAATAATTCTTTAGACAATGCGAGTACAACTTGTACTAAAATGGACATAGATATTGAAAGCAGGAGACGTAAGCGTGTTAAAAAAATGATGCTAGGATAAAAGACCAAAGATGCAGGCTTGACTCCACAGCAGGAAGTGAAGATATTTATGTTGGAGTGCACTGATAAGTTTCTTGCGTAGCTAAAAACTAGATCAACCTCAATGGAAAACCTTTACAAACAGTTTGCTGCTGTTCATCCAATGAATCATGTAAAAGCAAGTGATGACCAACTCCCCTTCTTGTTTAGCAACTAACAAAAACATTTGATGATTTTGGGGAGGAAGAAATGGTGCCAGAAATCATGAGGCTTTGGAGGCATGTATAGGCTTCAGGGAACTTTAAAGGTGATGCAGTGTCATGGTCCGCTTTGAATATGCTGCAGTTCATTATCGAAATGGATTTTCAAGAGTCGTTACTAAATATTTGTGAAGCCCTAAAACTATTTTTGACTCTATGTGTGTCTGTCTCTTCATGTGAAAGAAGTTTTTCTAAACTTAATTGAAAGCTATCTTCTCTCAACAATGAGCCACTCCCACCAGTCAGGCCTATCGATAAACAATGCTGTTGCTAAGTGAGTAAATTTTGATGATGTAATAAATCAGTTTGCTGAGATAAAAGCTTGCAAGAAAAAAATTTATATCTTACTACTGTAATATTTAAATCTTTAACTTATGGGTTTGATTTTTATTGTAAATAAAATAATGCGGTGAAATAACAACTCTTCATTTCATACCTATTAAATACCATTACCGATGGAATAGCATGCTTATGTAAATTTCCTCCGGCCATTAGCCGGTACTGGTACTTACATCAAAGTTATTAAAAGAGTGTTAGGATGCATTTAACCTACTATTCTGTGAATGCTGAAATACATGACATAATCAATTGATAAATAGTCGATTCCAGGTCAGCAGGAATAAAAGAAAAAGGTATCTTCCTATTATACTTGCGTAGAATATGTCAATGTTATAAATTCCAAATAGACCCCATATCGAATAGTGCCCCAGGCCCCCAATCATGTTGATACCCCTCTGTATGTACATATGTTAAACATCCATCTGTTAAATGTCCTCCTTTTGTACATGTATGGATGTAGAGCTCATATATAAATTAATGTGAAATAACTGATCGTAGGTTTTCGCAGCATGGATGATGTCCAGTTGTCTCTTTTGGTTGCTGCTGCGGACCAGGCATTGTCGTTCTCCAAGCTTTCATACCCGTTGCAGGACATGTCATCAGGGAAATAATTATCGAGAAGCAAAGATGCTGGTATTTATGGGGGGTGCCGTGTCTCTCCTTCTCTTGGCCTTGGCTGGTTGCCGTTCTCTTTCACCGCCCCCCCGCTGCTGACGTCAGTGAGTGGTGAGGGTCGTTCACCTAGAAAGAGTTTCTTCCAGACAGCGTTGAGTCAAATGCCATCAATCTCTGTTGAAGTAATGCGGCCTCTTCTCAATTTCGACGGCCTCTGGAAAATACCTTTACGAAATACCGTGTGCGTGCTTGCGGTAAAGTGTACATAAGGCAAAGCAGAAGGTCGGTGGCGTGCCGATTAAAGGAACATCGGAGAGCGATCCTGCGCGGCAACAGAAAAGAATCGGCGGTTGCAGACCACGCCCTTTCGGGAGCGGACCACCAGATCTTGACCAAGGAGACGAAGGTCATCTCGAGGGAAAAATCATACTTTCCTCATTTAATTCGAGAGGCCGTCAAAATTGAGAAGAGGCCGCATAACTTCAACAGAGATGACGGCATTCGACTCAACGCTGTCTGGAAGAAACTCTTTCTAGGTGAACGACCCTCACCACTCACTAACGTCAGCAGCGGTGAGGGGGGCGGTGAAAGAGAACGGCAACCAGCCAAGGCCAAGAGAAGGGGGGACACGGCACCCCCCATAAATACCAGCATCTTTGCTTCTCGATAATTATTTCCCTGATGGCGTGCCCTGCAATGGGTATGAAAGCTTGGAGAACGACATGGCCTGGTCCGCAGCAGCTACCGAAAGAGACAACTGGACATAATGTGAAATAAGTTCTTGAATAATAACTTCAAAATTCATGATACCTGCCTATCAACATATGAGGGATCATCTGATCCCAATGCAAAGGGTAACAGTTTAACTGTAAATCATAAAAGTTATTTCTTAACATTCAGAAATGGTTAAAATTAGGTACGGATATATATCTGAGGTTGTTAACACTATCAAGGATATATTTTAAATGTATATAGTTCAGATTTTTAGGGAGTGGAGTAAGGGTAGGGGAAAATCACAATAATTTACTCATAATGAAAGATGCCATATAGACAAAAATTCATTGTGAAGGCTTCCATGGAAATGTTCTCATGAAATTGTTTTTTTTTTCAAGTATTGTTCTGCATTTGTTGATTTTTACGATAATATTTTACAGGTGCTCATGTAGACCTGTTCAAGTCAACTAAATTATCGATGCCTCATTTATGTTCATCTAATATATGTTTCCCTGAATTTTTGCCCAAAATTCACATTTGAAAATTCATTTCCAGTTGTAGGCAAAATTATAACCATCTTCACAGTTGATATTCCTTGGTCATTTAACTATTTCTTTAGCCTCCTTTGATTCTTGGGAAATATCAGGCCTTGTTGAAAATTAATTTTGCTTCTTCCAAGTTGGTATTATGTGTGGGACAGGACCAGTAGTGCTCTGATATTGTAGGCAGGCAGCATTTTTTGATTTTTAATAACTTTCCTGAAGGCATTCCTACAGAGCTGTGGTGGTTTTTTCTCCATAGTGCCATGAACATTTTTCTTCATAGTGCCGTGACATTTTTCTCCATAGTGCCATGAATGTGTAGAAGCATGTGTATACTTTTGGTCACTCTTTTTTCATTAGGTACCATGGAGTTTCTATTTAGGACCATTAAAGATTTTTGTTCTATTATCATGCTATTCTTAGGAGGAAGTCATGGTGGAAACTATTTAATAATAATAATATTCTTCATTGCCCTGTCGGTTATACAAGTATACAACATAGGACATGATCAGGATAAATAAAATACAGTCTGCAAAAATCTGTCATTTAAAAACACATCAATACTATAGTAACTTTTATGGATTGGAAGTTCCTTTAATTTTGCTTTAAAGATATTTTGGCTGGCTACATTTTTAATTACCATTGTGATCTTATTAAAAATGATCAGGTTTTCAGTAGACGTTGTTCTTGCAGGTAATGCAATCAGTATATGAATTTTATTTTAATTTTTATTATTTCAGGCCCTGAAGCTTTTGTGCTCATCGTTAAAAATCCCTGTTGTTGCAAATGGTGACCTTCATAATCTTCAAATAGCGAGGGAGATAACATCAGCCACTGGTTGTAAAGGTATGAACAATATAATGGTCATTTTCATTAACTAATTACAGTATGTTATAATAATTGCATTACTCATGTAATATCATTAGGTATCCTACCTGGTAGGATGGGATAGTATTCCTATTCTGCATATCTTCTTCCCTATTTCTCTCTCTACTTTTCTATGCTATCACTACCTTTACAGTCTCTTCTGTGTGCTTCCTGACCTTATAGCATTTGTTCTTCAGTAATTTCACTCAATCTAATTGCCCCTTATTACTTGTTCCTAATACTCCTTTTTTCATTTCCTCCAGCTTCTTCCTTCAGTTCTGTCCCAAGTACTTCCGCTTATGTTTCTTATTTTCACGCTTTCTCCCCTTATGCCTGGTTCTATAGTCCTGTTTGGAATTTTGGAGGTTCAAAAATGATGGAGAGTGATAGTTCCTCAGATGAAAGATACTTGAATGGACTTGCTGCATATTTTTTTAATTTGAGGGTTATAACTTATAGTAGAACAAATTCATTGGATTAGAGGCTTTTTTAAATCTTAGCTGGATGATACGTGAGGTATTAACTATTGAGAAAAAGTGTGATAAAAAACCCTTTTTATAGAGGATCGATAAGAATGCCTGTGAATGTATATGAAATGCAATTTATGATTAAACTAAGCTCTAAGTAATGGCCAGTAACACAATGGATTGTAAAAACATAGATTAAGATATTCTCGGCATGTTTGGAAAAGAAAGTCGGTGGAGTATTAAAAATAAGTGTAAAAACTTGCTCTTAAATGAATATCATTGCGTCATGTACACAACAATATAATTCTTAAATTATCTCTCCTGTTCCTACTTAAGTTTTTCATTTAGACTTGGATGTATATAAAACAGCTGATCTAGTTTCAAGAACGAAGCTGTTTCTTGAATGCTCTGCCAGTGAACTAACTACCTGAGAAAATAGATCAATGTGAGAGTCGTATAAGCATAAATTGTTGTTAAAATAAAAAACTAGGTATGTACCCAACCCAAGTAGCAAAAAAATATAGAAAAATGATTTAAAAATATTTTAAAATCAAAAAGTCATAAGATAGCAAAATTCATGCGTTTTTCATAATTTTAAAATAATGTATTAAGTACTGCTCTTTTAATGTTCTGTATCATCCTTTCATTTTGTTGAAAACATGTATAGGAATTCTAACTGAGACATTTTCATTGCATAAAAAGGTGTTGCAAGCATTTTACATTTAAATATATTTTGATATTATTGCAAAATTATTTCAATACAATTTTGAAATAATGTTAGATTTCTTTAAGGCCAGGAGGATCGGTGTGAGTGAAAGTGCACCTGAACTGTGGTTTTAAACGCGATTCTCGATCTTGGAAAGCGATTGAACATCGATCCACGGATGATTTTTTTCACTCCCTCATAGCCGGTACCGAACTCTTGATTTTTTTGGCGAGTGTACCACTGATTTCTCTAAGGCCAGGAGGATGGTGGGACTGATAGTACATAAATTTGAAATGTGGTTTTAAACGTGATTCTCGATCTTGGAAAGTGATTGAACATCGGTCCACAGATGATTTTTTCAATCGGACTTACTTTTTCAGTGAGCGCACCAGTGTTTGATTGACCTCAATTGAAGTGACCAAAAATATCATCTCATTTAGCACTTTCTCTGTGTTCAGCTTGGTATGGTGCGATTGTAATACGAGAGTTTTAGTGGCTTTAGCTGAGCAAAAACTCAAGAGGTCTAGTTCTAGTGAAGGACTTGCTGAAGTGCTGAAACACTCTTTTCACCTCTTTGATAATCATTAAAAAATTCAATACGGACTGACAATTCTATTCCAATGAAACTTAAAACCATAACAACACAATACTGTTATTATACACAACACAATATTGTTAACACAATGTTAACAATATTAATATGGGAAATAAAATTATAGGATCAAAAATTGCATCTCTTTAAACCATCTGTTTAAAAAATTGCGTTTTAATTTTCAATAATAAAATTCAAGGTTTGATCAAACACACTAAAGTTAAGGTACTTTTTTTAAAATATCCCGGGTGAAAATAAACCGTGACAGACAGTGTGACAAACAATGTGACAGAAGCGTGAACACAGTGTGCTTAGAATGTGACAAGAGTGTGATTACAGTGTGCATACACCGTAAATTGGGACTCAAAAGCGTGCAGAAAGCATGATAGACACTGTGACGGTACAGTGTGTTCACAGTGTGAGGACACCGTGCACACATTGTAAAGACACTGTGACTAATACCCATGTACAGTGTGCTACACATTGTGGTCACACTGTCCATCATGCTTTGAAGGGAGCACAGTGTGCGTACACTGTGACTAACACCCATGTACAGTGTGCTGCACATTGTGGTCACACTGTCCATCACGGTTTGAAGGGAGCACACTGTGCGCACAGTGTACTTACACTGTGACTAATACACTTGCACAGTGTGATACACATTGTTATCACACTGTCTGTCACGGTTTATTTTCACCAGGGATAGCATTATCATCGACTACAAATCACAACTTTGGTGCACATGAACAACTTTAACCCAAATATTCATTTAATAGTCCGCAGTTTTTGGAAAGGTATCGACTATATCAACAATCGCAATGCAAAGTCGATTTCTACATCAAATTGGCAGTTACCATGTTCGTGAATGTGATCATGTAAAGTCAGCACGGAGGCGAGCAATAGGAATGAAAGTGATCTCGAAGCGCATCGTTTTTATGAAGTTCGTAAACATAGAAGCTTACTTTAATATTGGAATTACGATTAAGGTACGGCGAGTTAATTTTTCTTTCACAAAGCGAGTCTGCTGAAGAAAGTTCGTAAATCTGTCATTGTTTATGTCTTGACCTGCCTTCTATGTAGTCTTGGTTGAACTCTTGACACAAGAATTTACCATGTTTATTTATTTTTCAGGCGCGTTATATCATTAACATTTTGGGACCTAAGTAATGAACTAATGAGGGTTCAGCTCATCATTCAATGATTCAACTCTGTGATAAACGTGAAAATGTTTTGTGTATTCGTGTCTTCCTCAGTGCAGTGAAGACTTTCGATGACATTTTAAATAACTACATATCTCTTGAAAAAATCTACTTTTAATTTAGAGTGGAACATTGTTCTTTTAAAAGACTTGGTTACAGAATACCAGGATAAACCTTTAAAATGTAGTGTTGTGCAGGAAGCAAGGTCGACCATAACTCTTGATTCTCATGCCGTGTGGTGTGGCATAATGTTGGCTACTAGAGATAGTACTGATAATGTGGATTCTTATTTTTTATGTGCTATTTAGTCAAGTGAATTATTGAAATTTGAAGTAGTGCCAATAAATGTATAAATATCCAGCTGTTTTTTATGTAAAAGTATGCATGGTACTCTCTAGTTGTTCCTGAAAGTTATTATTAGGATGATTATAGGTAGTAGCCGTCACTTTGTGGAAGTCCATTTTGTAATATCAAATTAAAGACTGCAAATCTGCTGTCTTTACTTCAACCAGTTTCTCCACACTGTAGCATCATCAGCTTTGGTTTTAGTTCCTGATGATACTATAGAGTAGGCTAAATGTAGTCTGAACTTCTGAGGAGTGTTAAAGTAGCAGAAGTGGGATCGATAGGGTTAGGAGTGAGTGGGTCATGAAAAACTGTGGGTTTGATACTGCTCCAGTAATAGACAAATGAGATGGTTGTGCTTTGTTGATCTCGCCATGTTGAGATAATGGACGATTGTGGAATGACGAGACAGTAATATAAGAGTTAAATGAATGGTGTTAGAGGTAGCGGTGGCTTTTTTTTCCTCGCTGTTTCCTCTACTTGCACATTGAAGAGTAATTGCAATAACTGGCATTCCTACCTTAATCCTCATTCTAGTTCAATCATAACTACTATGGCAGTGTCAGTATTCGAAAATTTTGACATTTCTCACTCATTCTGGTTGGAAATTGAATAAATTTCAATTCAAACAGACTTTTTGGATTTGAGCATTCATTTTCCAACTTTGGATTTGTTTGTGGGTATTGATAAAAATAATTATACCCTTGCTACATAGGTCTGCCAGACATTGGCAACAAAACGAAGTCATTGTTTGCAGTAGATTTAGCTTCTGACTGTACTTTTTGTTGTACAGGGTAAACATGGTTTTTTAGGGATATTCCATGGGATATTTGGAGATTTGGGTGGACTGTTTTGAGACAGGACCCAATTCATACAAGCTTTGACCATACTTTCAAGTTCTTTATCAATGTTCGGCCACCATGCATAGCTACGAGCCTGCATCTTCTTGCGAACTATCCCTTGATGGGCCTTATATAGCAACTCGAGAACATGAGGCCGCAAACTATCTGGCCATACCACATGGCATCCAAGCAAGAGGCAGCCACCCATGACTGAAAGAGAACCCACAGGACCCCACATGTACTTCTAGACTTCCGGATCATCCGAAAATTGCTATCTCTGGAGCATGCTCTGGAGAACCTTTGAAAGAATAGGATCACGTTTGGTGAGATCTGAAATGGAAGCAGAAGTCAAGGGAGACAGAGAAGGTGCTTCCTCTAACAGCAAGACCCCTGCAGGATCTGGGAAGGAGTCTGTACCATCCTCTGTTATCGGCATCCTGCTAAGGAAATCGGCATTACCATGATCAGACCCTTTCTTGTATTGAATTACATAGTCAAAGTTAGCTACATACAGACACCAACAAAGAATTTGAGGTGAAAGGACATCAGGTAGTTGTTTTCTGTTTCAATTAAAAATGCTGACAACAGGTTTGCTGTCTGAATGAGTGACAAAAGATCTCCCCCATAAATACATATTAAATTTTTGCACACCAAGTACAATTGCAAGAGCTTCCTTATCAACATGTGAATAGCTTTTCTCCACCGGGTTGAGAGTATGTGATCCAAAAGCAATTGGATGCCCAGTGCCATCAGGCATTACGTGCGAAATCACCGCACCAACCCCATGAGGAGTTGCATCACAAGTCAATATTATTGGCAACTTAGGATTGAAATGTACCAACATAGCATTTCTCACAACCTGCTTGACATAGTTGATACACTTGTCATGAGCCTCAGACCATTGCCATTGAGCCCCTTGTTTAAGGAGATCATAAAGTAAATTGAAATTGGTAGCCTTATTTGGAAAAAACCTATCATAGTAATTAACAAAGCCTAAATACACACGTAGGCTGTCCACGTCATGTGGCTTTGGAGCATTCATCATAGCCTGAAACCTTTGATACAGTAGGTGAAATACCAGGATCACTTATGTTATACCCCACAAAATCTATGCTGCGAACTCCGAATTGACACTTGTCAGGGCGGAGGCGCAAACCAGATGAGGCCATACGTGAGAGAACCTCTCACGACAAGAGAACCTCTCATTCTGGAAAACAGCATTTCAATGGATGGACCTTGGACCAGGATATCGTCCAGGTATACTAGAACTCCTTCCAGTCCCACTATAACCAATTCCATGGTCATTTGGAATATCCCTGGTCACTCAACCTTTGGCTAAGGTGGCGAACTTCAAACAGCCCCTCTGTGCATGTTTAAGGTCAGCACCTTAGCAGTCTCCACATCACCAGTCAACTATAAAAAGACTAAACACTGTTTCACATGATACTTGATCCAGCACAAGACCTAGTGTGCTGGCTGCTACTTGATATTGAGGATGAAATCTAGCATGATGGGAACCCTCCTGGGGAGGTTTATCACGATCAATGAACTTGTGCTTGCTATGAAGTGGTTATTCCATATGATTCTTTAGTAATTATAAAAAGAGAAGTTCGCACAGTATCTGTTAATGTGACTTGATTGGTCTATGGCTACTGGGTCTTATTGGGAGCTACTATACTCCTTTTCAAATATCTTTGCGACCGAGAGGCAGGCCTTAAATTTTTGGGGGTGAGCGCAGTGAAAGTCGCTCGTCACGTGACTTTCTCGGAGCGAACTAGGATGCAGTAGGCGTGGCCTAGCCTCTCGAAAATTCAGTCGCTCTCAGACCTCTGTAGTGTGAACTTCGTGAATCTGCTTGCTCTGTTGCCCATCCTCCGCTGCCTTTGATCAGTGCTTCGTGGTGTTCTTTCCTAGCTCCCTTTACCATATTTCCCAATTAACCCATTAATCCTTTATCTTACCCACTTTTTCCTTTATACCATAACCCATATTCCTTTCCTGTTATTCCCCATATTCCTATTATTCCCCTTCCCCATAATACCCATTACGGAAACCAATCATCATTGGTTATATTCCCAAGTCGCGGGAGTAATTATTTGCTGTTTGGTGTTTTTGATGGCATCATGGATCAGAAGAAGGTGAAACTTCTTCTCCACAGCCAAGTGAAGAAAATAGTACACAATGTACTAAGGTTTTTTCAATGGGAGAAAGAGTTGGGTCATCCAATGATTTGGATCCATAATGACCCGCTACCATACCATGTTGCTACCATACCCTGGCCTTTTCCACTGTGCGTCCCGCGGATTTCATGGCTCAAGTAGTTTGGGACAATGACATTGGCAACATTGAGCTCGTGTCTCCCCTCTCGAAGGCTGTTCCCCACCCCCCAGCAGCGGAGACTTTCGAACGACTCCGGACCTTCCCCAAATGCACCCGCCCCCACAAATTTAAGGCTTGCCTCTCAGTCGCAAAGATATTTGAAACAGATTATAGAAATCTAGCACCGCATCAAGTATGAAATCCAGTAGCTCAGTGAGTATGCTAGCCAGCATACTGGTTCTATTCACACGATACTGGAAAGCTAGCATACTTGCTAGTATACTCGACCTTAAGTGCTCCTTAGTGCTGGATCAAGTACCATGTGGGTTGTGGGCAGGATTGGGCACGAATCACCTAGTATTGATTCGAGTCATGAATCATGAATATCGAAGGAAATTAGATTCGAAGCACGAATCATGATTCACTGCTGTAAATTTGATTCAAATCTCGAATCATGAATCATGTGATTTTTCCTTTAAATATGATTCGTGCAGTTCACGAATCATGAATCATAGAATTATTGCAGAATGACATACCATGGTCACATTCTGAACATTGCTCCCATAATTGGGAACCTATACCAATCTTTTCGCCGGTTAATTAACACTTGTGTAGATACATTGTGGATTAACTGAATATCATAAATTACCAGTTCTGTGTACAAGCCTTCAAGCCACCATAAAGGTGTGTGGCAGGGGGTAAATTCTCACCAAACATGCACTACATATCATGAATGAAAAGGGAGTAGTAATAGTATACTAGTCGAAACCTCACTATTAAAAAAATAAATATAGTAAAGTAAGCATGCAAAAACATGCTGTTAGTTGGTTTACCTTCAAGTCCTTATACCAACATGCAGCTACCTATGATATACATTGATTCACTCGTATTGGACATATTTACCACTATTCATATCCCTAATTGTAAGAGGAAAAAAGGACATTTAGAATCTGTCATTTCGGCAATCAATTTCTCTAACTTTGTGATTATGGTCCAGTCTACCATAGTAAGTTGGGGTTCGCAAAATAATTTTAACATCATCACTGAAAATATTATCTTGGAATTTATTTAGGGGAAGAACTCTACATTTCAACCTACGATCAGACAATGATTCCCACTTTAATTCATTTAATAGACTAGCTACGCTAAAATAGTTATCGTACCGTCCCTTTACAAATCTTGCCGATATTCGCTGCACACGTTCAAGTTCATTTTTTAGACCGATTTCGCCATGATCATCATCATCATTGGTCAACAATCCTAGGATTGGTTCGAAGCAGCTTTCCACTCGATTCTTCTATCGGCCAACCTTTTCATTGTGACGTAATTCTTCTCTTTTACATCCTTCACAACCTGTTCCATGTATCTCATACAAGGCTTGCCTTTTACAATCTTCCCGTTCACTTTTCCCTTGACGATAGTCTTCATCAGGCCATCAAGTCTCACGATATGGCCGATTAAGTTGTCCCTTCTTCTTTTTTGAGTTTTCAGCAGACCTCTCTTTTCTCCTACTCTTCTTAGGACTTCCTCATTACTTACTCGGTCGATCCATTTAATCTTCAGCATTCTTCTGTAGCACCACATTTCGAATGCATCCACCCTTTTCTTCTCCACTGCTCTCATCATCCATGCCTCACTGCTGTAAAGAAACATGCTCCAGATGTATGAACTGATGAACTGTTTCCTTACTTCTATGCTTGTATTTCCAGCTGTAAGGAGATTCTTCTTTTGATAGAATGCCCTCTTTGCCTGGGCTATTCTACTAACTATTTCTTTCTTGCTTCGTCCATCGTAGGTTACTAGGCTTCCTAGATAACAGAACTCTTTAACCTCTTCAAGTTTTTGTTTTCCTAGTTTGACATTGGTTTTCGCCTCTTCTTTCTTGCTGCACGACAATATCTCAGTCTTCTTCTTATTTATCTTCAGCTGATATCTGGCCATTGTCCTTTCCATGGTTATTAGAATCTTGTTCTGATCCCTCTCTGTCTCTGCTATTAGTGCTATGTCATCAGCGAATCGCAGCATGATTATTTTTTCTCCATGGATAGTCACTCCAGAAGACTTCTCTTTGATTTCATTGATGGCTCTCTCGATGTAAACATTAAAAATTACGGGAGACAGTGCATATCCTTGTCTCACTCCTTTCCTTATTCTTGCCTCTTCACAGCTCTGGGTCCCGATTTAATAACAGGCACTTGGTTTTTATACAGACTATGGATAATTCGTAGACTAATAATTCGTAATTAATAGACGTTCATTGCAATCAAATGCAATGAACGTCGGCTTGTTCTTCTCCATTCTCTTCTCTATGAGTAGTCTAAGGGCCAATAGTGCTTCCCTTGTGCCCTTACTTTTTACCCTAGCTTTTGCAGTCCTTTACGTGGTTTCTAAATCTCTGCTTCACTAAAATGTAATCTATTTGACATCTTCTTCTGTCTCCTGGCATTTTCCATGTGTATCTTCTTCGGTTGTGATTTTTAAACAATGTGTTGGCTACCACTAACTTATGCTGTGTGCAGAATCCATCAGTCTTTCTCCTCTTTCGTTTCGGATTCCCAATCCATATAGTCCAGTTATTCTTCCATCTTGACCTTCGCCGACGATAGCGTTCCAGTCTCCTAAAATAATTAGGTTTTCTTCTCCTCTAACCTGTTTTATAACGTCCGTGATATCTTCCTAGACGTCTTCCACTTCTTCATCTTCATAGTCCGTTGTATGCATGTAAACCTGCACCACTCCTGTATCTACAGGTTTGGTTTCGATCTTCACCATTATTATCTTTCTTTGTTCTGCAGGAAGCCCTTCACACGCATTCCACCTTCACTCATGTGAAGAAGAGCTGCTGCCCTCTTCTCTGGGTGATGAGAAGCGTAATTAATAGTGGCTTCTCGTCGCCAAGTCATGGCATCTTCACAGGTTCGGTATTATTTAGAGACCTACCTTACCCAGGGATAGACCAATACCCCCTCGGAATGCCATCGCTTTTTGTCCACCACTGCTTATTCGACGAGTAAACTCGCTTATCTTGCAGCTAACCTCTATATCTAGAGGTCGACCCACCATCCGCAATGCGGTGGATGCACTTGGTGGCTTTAAGCTCAGCCGCGAAACCGATTTCGTAGGGATCCCATACACTGGCAGCATATTCCAAATGAGGTCTAACAAGGGAAAAGTAGATGATTTCTCGTACATGGTCGTCACATTTATCCAGTACTCTTTTGATGAATCCCAGTTTATGATTAGCTTGACCCATTATTTCACGTATGTGTTTACCCCAGGAAAGATCATGTGACAGTCTTATTCCAAGATATTTAATGGATTCCACGTTTGCTAATTCATTATTACTTATTTTGAAGTGCTAGAAGGAGAACAATTCTTTTTCCAAAAATTTATTACGATGCACTTTTTTAAAATGTAATTCTAACTACCATGTATCACACCATTTTTCAATTTTTTGTAGGTCATCATCAAGGAGTCTACATGTAATAAATGTAATATTTGTGGTCATCATTTAAATGTAGGACATTTCATTGCTATTTTTTCAAAACAATTTAAAGTCACATTTGAACAAATCTGTAATATAGTGTAAAATATATTATTGAAGTTTGCATTAACCATATTGATCCACTTCTGACATATACTTACACAGTAACTGTCAGTGAAAGACTGATGTACGTTTCTAGCAGTGAAATCAGTGATATTAATTCATGATTCGTCAGTGAATCTTGAGCTGCATCACAAAAGTTCGGCTCACGAATCACCTCAACTAAAAAAAAAGAGTCGACTCACGGATCACGAATCATTTAAAAAAAATGATCCGAAGCACGAATCACAAATCACAGTTTGTGATTCACAAATCATGATTCATGATTCATGAAGACGAATCATGCCCATCCCTGGTTGTGGGTAAAGGGTAAATATTAGAGATGGGTAGAATAAGTGATTTCTTGATTTCGAATATTAAATCATAACTCGAATATCTCGAATTTTGAATACCTCGAATATTATCATTTCAATTAATATGCTAAATGTTATTCTGCTAATTAATTTGTTGCCTGTCGAAGTAAAAATTTACAAGTTGAGTAATTAAAAAAATTAATTCTGGTTTTAAAATGTCAAATATAATTATTTTACAACCAATTATGAGCTGTTGAATATATTAACTTTTATAAGCGTTAATAAGTGAGCAGAAAGTGTTAATACATTTTCTGTCCAGTTTTAAACTATACGATGTAGTTAATCAACTGGCCAAATATGGCGTTATTAGCATAATAATTCGAGGTGTTTGAGTATTCGTGGATAGTATTCGCACATCTCTAGTAAATATCTCGAAGGCAATTGGGGTTCACTGTCCCTGAATAATACCCACAAATCCGGAGAGAGCCATCCCTCTTCTGTACACTCACGATAGGTGTCCCCCACTCTGAAACCTTTAACAGCAACCAAGATGTTTTCCATCACCATCCTATCCAGGTCTGCATTTAATTTTGGCAAGAGTACACAAGGCACCGGCCGTTCTCTTTTAAATACCGGCTTAGCATTGTCTTTTAAATAAATGTGAGCAGGAGGACCACAGTATTCTCCTTGTCCAGGTAAAAACACATCAGCAAAATCATTCAGTTCCATTGGCAATTCCGCACAAGAAGATACAATATGCACTCCTCCAACATTAATGTTTAAGGGTTCAAACCATGAGTGGTCTAGCAAAGGAGTACCGGAAGAGGCAACAACTAGAAGCATTCACCAAGCACATCTAGCTTTTGGTTCATACAAGGTGCACAACTTAATGTATAACGGGACCAAATCAATATGGGCAAATTTACTCTCATATAGCACACAACCAATTACGGTGTGGCCTGCCCCACTATCCACTTCCTAGAGCACAGGGATATCATCTAATTTCACCCAAACCTTGATTGGAGGGGGGACATCAGAAGAGGGGGTATGGAACAGCAGCGATCTCAAGGAATCGGACCCAAACTCCACAGATGAGGTAACCACATGTGTCCCCGTTGTCCCAGAAGAAGACCCTTGCGATCCTCGTTGCTGCAGAGGGCATCGATGCTGCATGGCCCCTGGTGAACTGCAATGTGTTGGTGCTGACATCTCCTGCCTACGGAAATGTGGGGAACCGGCTGGACCCCGATTTCTTTCTGGACATGCCCACCTAATGTGACAGGATAATGGAGAAGCTGAAACAACACAAATATTATATGCTACCATCCTGTTTGTTATGGAAACCTCAGAAAAGATCTCCAGGGTTTTGAAGAAACACAACGTGGTCACCCAATTCAACTGCGTAACTAAGATATGCCACACCCTTTCTGGGCTCCAGGACAGGACCCTGAATGAGTTAAATGAAGGAGTGTACCATGTCCCGCAGTATGTACTATATTGATAAACCTTCCAAGCGATGAGCGTAACCCTCAAAAAAGAGTGCAACCGGAAAGAAACAATTCTGCATTTCCACCATCTCCGAGCACACCTGCTAAGACCTGGTCCCACAATGAGTTTTAAAGACACCAATTTGAATGCAAAGGATAACTGATACTTTCCCAGCCTAATAGTGAAGTTATCAAAATAGCTAAAACTGTTGAATTTCTACATAGAAGGTTGCTAACCTTTTCACAGCATTCAGAAAGTAGTTCTCCATTGCATGGTCAATCATAGTGCATCTCCAAGATGGCCATCACTATATTAGCATGACGCTCTCACATCCCAACACCTTTTACCAGAAGACACTGGCAGGAGAGCCCGTGAAACTGCTGTCTGTATTGTAGAGATTTTTATTTTGTATTTAGTGTATGACTAGTCTGTCAGAACCAAATCTGGTCATATGTTGATGACTGGCTGTATATGATACAAACAACTATTTAGCTTTACTCTTAATAGAATTTACATGATCAGGCTTCACATAGGTGAAGTGAGACATAATAGTTGAATAAAACACTACCACTTTTCCACATAAATATGCATATATATATTTAAAAAATCACGTTACATGTTTCAGCTTACAAGGCCATCATCAATTGATCACCTGATGATGGCCTTTTAAAATTAAACATAATTTTATATTTTGAGTTATTAAGTGCTGCTGTTTTGTTTGACAAGTTCACCCTGATTCTTCTCATGTGGGAGACATTTTTCAACCCTGTTTGTTTGTTCTTTTTTCAGGGGTAATGACAGCAAGGGGAATTCTGGAAAATCCTGCGCTATATGCAGGGTTTGCAAGCACTCCAGTGGAATGCGTCCAGCGATGGTTCTCCCTGTGCCTTAGTTTGGGGTCATCATTTACATGCTTTCACCGCCACTTGTCGTTAATGACTGGCAGTTCCAGTGTTGGTGTAGGGAATGTTAATCCAGGAATCATTAAGAATCCAATGGATAGGCGGTTACTCAACTGCCTCACTACATATCCTGCTGTGATTGATTTCTTTAGCCAGGAGGACATATTTGGGAAGGACTTTCTTCCATCATTTTAGTCCCAGCAATGTGAAGATGAATTTTCAGTTTCTTCAGAACTTCAATGGCTAAACATAAGCAATCTTTGGTTCCTAATTGTACTCAAGTGTATTAGTATGATAATTTATATTTTAAAAGTTGTATGATTTTTAAATCAGCAGGAATGCTGATCTTTTTATTTCTTTTGGGTGTGGAAAACAATAATCATGGCAAATACATTTGATTCTCAAATTATCGTGCATGCTGAGAAGTATGTGTACGTTTGCCACCATGGTTATATTGCAAGAGGGTGAACATCCTGGCCATGAGAAAGAATCATGTCTGCCTAACACAAAAATAACATATAAACACCTACTGAATAATAAAATACACATCATTTTCTAAATGCTTTCTCACTTATTTATTAAAATTTTATTTTTGATAGTAAAAGTTAAAGACCTATATTAAGAGAATGCTTAGCTCTTTTACAACCTCATCAAATAGATAGTATTATAATCTGGGTAAAGAAATTCTCCTCTCTCTTCAACCCTTAAGATTCATGATTCTCAGACCACATTCCGTAAGTTTTGAAAACCTTAACTTACATACAAATCTCGAAGAATGATACATATTACTGGTGATGAGTCAGTTATTTTGACAGAAAAGGACAAAAGTGTTTTAGCCCAGATACAGCAGCCCCCTTGAGAAACCAAACAAGAGAAAGGTTGAAAACACAGCAATACTTGACATATGCACTGAAGTATCAGTCTCTGTGATGTTCAGCATGAGTTTTTTTATGCATTTTTGAGGCTGTGTCATCATCTGGACCGCAAAATATATCTGGTAATGTTAAATTTTATCCGGTTAGATATTATTTAAATGATAAAATGAGATGAACACATTTTTAACAAAGGTGTTGCATGTTAAATAAAGTATTTTATATAAAACTTTAGTGTATTTTTTTCCTCCTCCCTGTATTGCTTCTTGGAGTTTGTAGTGGCCTAGTGGGAAGAGTGCTGGGCTACAGACCAAAGGGTCCCAGGTTTAAATCCCAGGCCTTTCTGGATATGCCCACCTAAAATCCTCGCGATTGATTTTCTGTGCATCAGAACTTCGTAGGTGGCCTAGGGAAAGGAACTGGCCCCCCTACCCTTAATACGTATGTGAATTTCACATGCCAATGGCTTAGCACAGGGTGAGCTCTACCCTCAACTATCAAAAACCAACCTTCGGATTGAACACTGGGTGAGTCGTATCGCTTTTAATATTGAAATCTGGATTGCTGCTTAACTTCTTGAATCTGTCTTTATCACCACCAATACCACTTCATCATTGTCATCAGTCAGCAATCCTTAGATTTGATTGACACAGCTCTCCACTCAATTCTTCTATCAGCTAAACTCTTCATATTTAATATTCTTTCTCTCTTCATCTCTTTCACTACATGCTCTATATATCTCATGCAAGGCCTGCCTTTGCCATTCTTACAATTCACTTGCCCTTCTACAAAAAACTTATTCATATCTCAAGTCATGGCCAATGAAGTTGTCCTGCCTGCTCTAAGTTTTCAGAAGACTTCTTTCCTTACTCATTTTTATCAGAGGTAGGTACCCTTCTTTATTTTTTGGATTCATGTATTTTCTTCTCTCTTCAATTGGGCCAAAGACTTCCTATGTAATCCAGGACTTCTTCTTGACAACTTTTCTTCTCACCAGAACTTCTTTTGTCTTCCTGTAGCCTGTTTTTTTATGTTTTCACGTCTCTATCCACTGATTTCTCAGTCAATTCCTCTCCCATCTTGTTTTCCTCTGCTTTCCCAAAGGCCAGCCTATGTTGAGTCTCCTTGAATTTTTCTACTCACGTATGTTCTTCATTGTTTTCTTCAATACCACTTAAATAATCTTAACCTTCTCCCTTATTTTCTGGACAATTTCACAGTCACTACTCGTTGACACTCATTCCCTTTGGTACAAGTAAATCTGTGACTGTCTAAATAGCAGTCGTTCTTCCATCTTACCTCTCACAAGTCTAAATTAACAAAACTTAATACCTTTCTCCATATCCTGTTCATATTTGTGTAAGCCTTTTTGAAGGATGCTACACACGTTTTTTCCCTCTTTTCTCCCCTCTTCCTTTTTAAAGGCTAAATAAATACATTTTTTGCCAGTTTATTGAAAAAAATTACCCAGCTGGAGGCTGATGTCCATTCTGATTGGTGGAGTACTGAACTTGAATGCACTCAATGAATAATTCAAGGACAGATTGGCTTACCAATGAATAATATCTTCCTCTGCTGGGATTTGAACCCTTGGGTGAGTGAAGCCAGTACTCTAACCACTACACCAACCCCTGGGCAGCCCAAGACTCTACCCGCTCTACTTAAGGTAAATAAAATCCTGAGAATCTTTGGATGGAGATTTCTTGTAAGGCAATCCCGATGTATTGGGGAGTGGATATCTGAGCATTTCTGGCCTCAAAAAGTTACCAGAAGGGCATTTGTTCCCAGCCTCCAAAGTGGATGGATAGGTTGAAATTGACAAATTTATTTGCGACCTGGTTAAAACTCCTGGGTGCGAGCCACTGATGGCCATCCGGTATGCTGCTCAGAGAGGGCTGAACGACTCCAGAGGAGAAGTGGGAAATTGTAACGCCATCAATGCCAACGTTTAGGCCATAAGGCACGGCATAAGACATGGCCTGCGTTTTTTCCTATGCACTCGGTCGCCGGCCATAATGTTAAGATTGGTCGGGCGACGTGCTACATTACGGCGATCTGCATATAACTGTCAAGCGCAAGTGCCAGGGGGGCGTCAAAGCACTTGGGAGACTCCAAGAAAAGGCAACCCCCGTTGGCAACTGACTAGGGGAAGGAACCTCTCCGACGGCCGATTGAGGCTAAAGATCCATCTCAGAACAAAATTACCGATGATACTGTTGCCCCAAAGGAGACGAAATTCACGATGGAAAAGTTGCTTTTTTTCCACTCTGCAAAGAAGGCCTCGGCTGGAAAAAGAATAAGGCGACTCCCAAAGAAGCACCCAAGGGGAAGCAAAGTACATCCCTATTATTCGACGTCTTCGCGGAAAATATCTCCTCCACCAGCTCTGAGCAACTGTAAAATTCTAAGGACGCAATGAACCGGACACATCGAAGAAGACTTTTCATTGAATCTTTCCATTTAATGTGGGGTCCCGATACTAGTTTTCTTTCCACCTTTCCTCTGAAGATGGTGCAGCGTGGAAGATAGTCATTTGAAGTGGGGTTAGTATGTTTTGATGTCATATACATTGCACGAATAATATTACTAATGTCATAAAGGATACTGCCAATGGACAACGAATATGAAACTTTATATCAGGGAAATATGAGTTCCGTAAAAAATTCCTTCCGAATTGTCTAAATATGAGAGTTAAAGTTTGAAATTTTTGAAATGCCTAAAAAACGCATCCATATACTATGTGCTCACATTCCTACGAAAACTTACACTTGTATCATAATGCCAAAAATTTGAACAGGAAGCCTAATCAGTCGACGAGCTGTAAAGTCGATAGTATGTCGATATATATGAATGCGATAGATCGAGTTTCGCAAGTTGTCTGGGCACTGGTAGGTAATGATGGTGAGAAGTTGTTGGTGAACTGTTTTTGTCGTTTTAATTTCAGCAGTGGACCTAACGGCGGCATTCTCTGAGTTAACTGTCATGAAATTGTACTCTGGGTAAGTAATTATAACTTTACAAGGAAAATTTTATGCATTGGGATGGAAATGTTTGGCGTATTGGTCATAATTTATTTCGCATTTACAAATTTGTTACTGGCGCCGTCATTGGATAATATTATGTTTCAAATGTACCGATTCCTCTTACTTAACCCTAAGCATTTGATAACTTTGCCTACTAGAGTTGGACCGAACAAATTCGCGTTCTTATACGTATATATTTGATGTTATTTATTTCAGACGTTCATACAAGCGATTCCACAGGCCCATATAAGATATTTATTTTTATGCTACTGCGCTAAAACTGTGTTTAAGTTCACAACTACATTTAAGAGTACAATCAGGGCATAAATGCCCGTCAAATATCTCTGACTGGCGAGAAATTTTATCTTGGAGATATTCCTACCATTTTGTCTTTCAAGGTTAGGAATTAAAAGAATTTTAGTCACTGTTCTCACACATACTCTATTTTGGCGAGATTATCATCAAGTAGTGCTAACTTTTGCTTTTGTGTGAGAAATAGTTTTCTTAGTGCCATTGAGACTTTAGTCCTTCAATCCATGTCTACAATAACAATCCGTTTTTCCGTTATTGTCTCTCCTCGACCTGTTTGCTGTCGCATATTTTTTCTGTTAATTTCCCCCGCGTATTCTTTTTGACTTCCTATTCTTACGCTGCATCACCGTAAGAATTTAAAAATATCACACTACTTCTGCCCCTGGTGTGAGGTCTCGCATTTTTCTTACGTATCGAACGTGATGTGCTGGTGATATCCAGAGTGATGCTTTACTTTTGGGTAGTGTAGTGTGATGCTATTTTTGTAAGTCCACTTGCATACACTGAGGGCATGAAGTGGAATTTATCACAATGATAATGAGTTATCCAAAGTACTTTTTCTTATTCCACATTAATGCAATTATTATAGTGTATGGGACTTAGGGGGACAAATTTGCAATTTCCCATAGGCGTTGCATGTAGTTTGAACAGTGGTGAATGAATTTAGAAGTAGAGTTGGATAATCTGTCAAAACCTATCCGAACTGTGGGAAATGCATCAATCAGTGCACATCATGGGACACTTTTATGTGTAGATCCACGAAATATTAATCCCTCCCCCTCGAAATAAATTTACAAGTTTTCTCGTACTAGTCAGAATAAGAATTTACCCCTATGGGGATTTATTAGGGCTATCCCAACATTTAAATGGAAGGGGAAAAACAATGTTGGGGCTGCTCCGAGTGGTAAGGGTTAAATGTTTGGGTCACGCATTTATGCATGTCTTGTATGTCTAGATTAAATACAAATTATCAATCCTCTGATTGGCAGCAGCCATTTAAAAAAAAATGTAGAGGTTTTGATCATATCATTCACCAAATCACCAAACCAAATTGCGCTTAAGTATTGAGAGTACAAAAAGGATAAACTATTGCTCTGTTTCCTCATTGAGGCACGGATCAGCATTCGTTGTTGTAATTAAATGACAGCATCAAAGGCTAAAGGAGTGGAGTTTAGTGCTTTTGATGTAGGTTCTTGATTTGACAACAGGAGTGATATTTGGGCAGATCCAGCTAAACTCAACTGTTTGATTTTCTGGGTACAAGGTCTTTTTGGGAAACCACAGGTGGCTCAGGGAAAGAAAGTAGTCTCCAGACACTGATGTATGAACCTCACATGTCACTGTGCTCTATTTTTTCTTACTTATTTGGATTTTATTATATATTATAAAAATTATCATTATAATAAATTGCATGAGGGATAATATTTGGTATGTGAGGTATAATTATTTTTCCACATAGTGTGGTTTAATTGAGGTTCACACTTTATGCACTTCCTCAGCAATCTTTCCAGAAAACATTAAAAATTAATTTTGGGTGAAGCCAGTTAAGAAATTACTTAATGCACCCTATTCTTGCAATTTGTGATGCAGTTATTTTAAATTTCATTTTTGTGTTCTATCTTCAGGAGATACTCTCCAGGATAACTGGTAAATGTGACTCTCATCCCTGTATTGATGGAGTGTACTGTCTTTTGCAAGTCCCATTGTAGTCGGCAAGGAGGAACAGAAGAAAATCCAGGCTCTCATATACCAAATAAACGCATGTTATTGTCTTCACCGAGTTGTGAATTCTCTCAAGGTGTGGGTCAACTACTTCAATCACCTGATGACGGCTTCCAAGAGAACGTAGAAACAGGCTCTTTGCTGCAGAGACAGTCATTTGCTGTCGGGGTATTGGATGACTCTGAAACTCTCCACTGTGTCAATTGTTTCAGTGTAAATCAGGTAACCCCGAGTGTTTGGAATTTAGGAGAGGAAAAGTGTGAGAGGCCTCAAGATTCCGCCACGGTGGGTGCTACAAGTAGTCACAGTTCGACTGGAAGTTCATCTCTTCAAAGCAGGATAATGCATCCTTGGAGGAGGATATCAGCCTGTCTCAAAACGATTAATATGAATCTCAATAGGCAGTCGCGGAAGTCCCTCTCTCCAAAAGAATTAGCAGTTGAGTCAGCACTTCCACCAAGGCTCGACTTGCTCCTTGACATGCCAGTTGCCTCTAGGGAAGTACAGCTGAAGCATGGATGGAACCCAAACGACTGCTCCCGAAATATAATTTTGAAGGAGGATGACAAGCTTACCTTCCATCGTCATCCTGTGGCTCAAACTACGGACTGTATTAGGGGTAAAGTAGGTTTCTCGAAGGGCCTTCACGTGTGGGAGATTTATTGGCCAACTTGCCAGCGAGGAACTCATGCAGTCGTTGGCGTCGCAACAGCTGATGCCCCCCTTTACACTGATGGCTATGAAAGTTTAGTTGGCGCCAGCGAGGAATCATGGGGATGGGATTTGGGACGGAATGTCCTCTACCATGACTCGAAAAGCAACCCCGGTGTCACATATCCAGTACTGCTCAGTCAGGACGAGGTATTCACAGTTCCCGATAAATTTAGGGTTGTGTTAGATATGGATGGAGGCACTTTAGCTTTTATGGTGGATGGTTGGTACCTTGGAGTTGCTTTCCGTAATCTTAAAGGTCGCAAATTATATCCAATTGTGAGTGCAGTGTGGGGTCGTTGTGAGGTCACTCTGAGGTACATACGTGGGCTTGATCCTGAACGACTGACATTAATGGATCTATGTCGCTGGGTAATTAGAGGTAAACTTGGTCATGAGCATCTTGAAGAAAGGATTAATCAACTTGCTCTGCCACATTCCATGAAGGTATACCTGCTGTTTAGAGATGGTCGGTAACCTCAAAGCTTTCTACTCTGTGCTTCCTGAGTAAAATAATGAGTGCTTATAATTAATCATTGCCATTAACTAATTTATATGGGAAAGTGTTTTGGAGTATGACGTATACATGAATGTTTTTTTATTGTGGAACTTTTGAGTTAAAATAATTCATTCATGAAATTTTAGCAAATGTGAATTAATTCCCAGTAGTGTACAATAATAGAATGTTCAGGGTTCTAATGAACCTCCTCTTTGTGCACTTTTCCCTGTAGATTGTCATTCTTGTGTTGTGAAACTATACATTTGGCATAGTTTTGTCAATCAGAATGCACTTTAAAAGTTGGTTTGGCAAACATTTGTGTGTATTTATATTGTCTTGATGTAATTGTGAATAATTGTGTAATTCGAATTTTTTGTGCATTAAATATTTTAGTTCTTCTTTAAAATTTATTTTCATTATATTTGGCCCATTCCAGTATCTTCTTCTCCACCATATAAGATCTATAAATGCAGTTCTGTTTTTATTTCACTTTTAAAGAAATTTCTGTAGCGTTAAGAAATTACATGGACCCAAGAGAAAGATAACAAGATATAATTGGCAGCTTTAGAAATGTGGGAGAATGGAGAAAGTAGAATGGATGGATAAGTGAGTAAATGAGAGGTGTTAAATGTGGTTGGGAAGGAAGGAAGATGCTGTGAGAAATTAGAAGACGGTAGCGTAGACGGTTGGAAATGATGCTTGGGGATTGTGGAATGCTCTCAGGCCATTAATTAATTGTTGTTTAACTGGTGGTTGAATGTTCTGTTGCAAAAAAAAGGTATGATATCAAAACTGCACTGAGAATGAGGAATATAATGAAGGAAACTAAAATTCCCAGGATACCCGTTCATTATAGAATGAGTTGGTTTACCTTATTGATGGTCTTGAATATTGCTATTTAATGATAGAATTTTCTCCTCTTCAATTCAAAGTGAAAAAAGCCCTCCTTGACGATGACTCTTTACCATTTCACAAAAAAAGTTATACCAGCCTCTTATCGTAGCAACCTTTTTCTCCCCCAATGGACCTAGAAACTTATTCCAAGGAAACCTTTCTCACTCTTCTGGCCCCTTTTTATCAATACTAATAAAATGAAACCTTTTCTCCCTCCCTAATCGAAAATCCAACTTTATAAAATGGTAAATCTTGCTTTTTACTTAAAAATTGTTGAATTTTCTTCTTTTCTTTTTTTATCAATAATTTCAATTCATTAATATTTCAGGTATGTCTGAGGCAATTGGGTAGTGTGCTGGCCGGCTGACAATGGTCCTGGGTTCATATCCCAGGAAAAGCCTTTACACAGTAGCACCAAATCCAAATGGATATTTTTTGGGTAGCAGACTTTTTCTTGTACCCACAGCCATCACAAGGAAAGGAACTGTCATCCAACCCTGATGTGTCAATTTCACATACTGTTGGGTCTGGTATTTGGTGAGTTCTTCCCTCACCAAACAAACTAATATTTGGTTTGAACACAACTTACATTAAACCCTGTCAATACTTAATCAAGAGAAACCGCATTTAATTAGGAACTATTTCACAAATTGAATTTTGAGATGACAGAATCATATGAAATTCGCTATTAGATCATATTTCTGTACTGACAAAGACTACAACCTTACAATGCTGTAGGCCTCCAATGTTGTTGAGAACTGCAGGCTACTGCGAAAATATGTGCTTTTAGAGGGAAGCTCCATCAGATCAGTGGCTTGGTGTGGTGGCTTAAGCCCTGGCGGTGGAAAAGATTTATCATGGGTCTAGCAGTCACTATTTTGTGTGAATAGCACATTAAGTTCAGCATTCTGGCTCTCAGATATGGTGGACCCTTAGGTGCCTTTCATTGAGATCAGGCTAATGATAATGTCAAAGCTGATGCCAGATTTACCCACACCCTTCCTCTGTTCCCTGAAAAATTCAAACCACTATCAAAAATCTGAAATATTAAAACTCCTTATTCGGGAAATATTTAAAGTTCTCCGCTAAATATGGCATCATGAATTTATGTGAGTTCGCTGTAATGCGGTCAAATAAAGGTTCAGCCTCCCCTCCCCCCCAAGTGTTTTTTTGGTGTCCTTTGATGTTGCAAATTTGCTCACGAGTGTTCCAAGATTGAAAGCACTTGATCTGGCTGAGATCCAACTCTTGAAAGCAGGAGCTCCAGCACCAGATATAAGTAAGCTGTTGTCCCTAGTGAAAACTTACATTGATCAAAAGTTTATTGTTCAATGCCAAGCACTACAACAAACTGGACAGCATAGCCATGGGCTCTCCACCCTCCCCGCTACTAGTGGATATTTACATGGATAATTTGTAGCACCATGTGTTTGCCTCAAGACATCCCATGGCAAGGAACATTCTATGCTGGCAAAGATATATGGATGGTTTGGGTGTTGGGGTCTTGAAGGGGACAGATCAACAATTTCATTTTTTTAATGCTGCTTAAGTTGCAAGATGTAAAAATTCAATTTATCCATGAGGTTGAAAGTGAAGGTAGTCCAAATTTCCTTCATCTGACTGTAAATACTGTAGACAGGAGACTTGTGTCTCCATTTTCAGGAAAGAGAGTTACACCAGCCAGGTTAACTTCACATTCAAGACACCAGATTTTCCTAAAACTAGCATCATTCCATGCCATGATAAACAAATTATGCTCTGTTCCCATGACAGACATGAGCAAACTTAAAGAACTACATACAAATAGCTAGCAGCTTTTGTTATCCAGAGGCATTAATTGACACACTTTACAGACAGAAACAAACAGGGAAGAAATATTTAGGACTGTGTCTTTGGAGAATGATGAAGCCATGTGGAGAAGGCTTCCCTAACTGGGAAATTTAACCCCTAATGTCCCATGCCTACTCCCCAAGAACAAGCTTAGGGCTGCATTTGACAACATACACACTTTAAAAGACATGTTAGGTTCCACTCACTCTTGGCTGACCTGAAAGCCACTGAGTGCGTCCACCAGGTTGCGATTGTGGCTTGAACTCGAGATATAGAGGTAGCTGTGAGATAATTGATTTTACTCATCAATTAAGTATTCATGGACAAAAAGCGATGGCATTCCGAGGGCGTATTGGTCTATTCCTGGGTAAGGTAGGCCTTAAAATAATACAGAACCTGTGAAGATGCCATGACTTGGCAATGGAAGGCTGCCAACAATTATGCTTCTCATCACCCGGAGGAGAGGGGAGCAGCTCTTCTTCACATGAGTGAAGGTGGAGACCACAGTGGTCGGTACAGCAACACAATTTCACCACAGGAATGGTAACATTTACTTCAACGGCTGTAGTACTGCGATGTGGAAGGCAAGGGGAAATCACTGCATTATTATCCCGAGGAGTCGCAACTACTCCACTCCTTTCTTTATTATCAAGACGTGAAGCAGTATTGACCCATAGGCTGCTCTTAGAGAAGAGAATGGAGACGTTCATTGCATTCGTGGATTTAGAGAAGGCTTTTGAAAACGTGGATTGGAATTCAATGCTTAGTATTCAGAAAGGATTTGGAGTGCCCTACGATGGTCGATGAATGATCCACAGTTTGTATAAAAACCAAGTAGCTGTGATTAAATCTGGACCCAGGTATGAAGAATCAAGAATAAGGAAAGGAGTGAAACTAGGATGTGCACTGTCTCCCGTAATATTTAATGTTTACATCGAGAGAGCCATCAATGAAGTCAAGGAGAAGTATTCTGGAGTGAACATCCACGGGAAAGATATTAGTATGCTGTGATTCGCTGATGACATTGCACTTGTAGCAGAGACAGAGAAGGATCAGAATAAGACTAACAACCATGGAAAGAATAAAATGCACGGTTTCAGGCGTAACTTGGTGGAACTGCATATTTACGTAAAAATAAAATACGCTGTATATTCCACACAATTTTAATCCACCAACCTGGGTTTCGCCTACTCCATAGACATTTTCAGGGCAAGACATTTTTTTTCCCCTGAAAATGTCTACAGAGTAGGCAAAACCCGTGTTGGTGGATTAAAATTGTGTGGAATATACAACATATTTTATTTTTACATAACCATGGAAAGGATAATGGCCAGATATCATCTGAAGATCAATAAGAAGAAAAATAAGATATTGGTGTGCAGCAAGGGAGAAGAGCCCAAAACCAACGTTAAACTAGGGAAGCAAAAACTGCAAGACGTGAAAGAGTTCTGTTACCTGAGAGGCCAATGATGGATGAAGCAAGAAAGAAATAGTCAGCAGAATAGCTCAGGCAAAGAGGGCATTCTATCAAAAAAAGAATCTACTTACCTCTGGAATAACAAGCATAGAAGTAAGGAAATAATTCATCAGGACGTACATCTGGAGCATGTTCCTTTACGACAGTGAGGCATGGATGATGACAGCAGCACAGAAGAAAAGGGTGGAAGCATTCGAAATGTGGTGCTACAGAAGAATGATGATTAAATGGGTCGACTGAGTGACAAATGAAGTCTTAAGAAGAGTGGGGGAAAAGAGAAAAACTATAAGAAGACAGGACAACTTAATGGGCCATATCTTAAGGCTCGATGGCCTGATGAAGACAGTCGTCTAGGGAAAAGTGAACAGGAAGAATTGAAAAGGCAGGCCTCATATGAGATGTATGGAACAGGTCATGAAGGAAGTGAAAGAGGTGAATTACAGTAATATGAAGAGGTTGGCCGATAGAAGAATCGAGTGGAAGGCTGCATCAAACCAATTCTAGGATTGTTGACCAAAGATGATGATTAGGTTCCAGCAAAGACAGTTGATAAATCAGAACAAAGTGCAGCCTACAAACTGGAATTCAATGTGATATGCTTTGGACAGATGGGGAAGACATTTAAGACGAGGATGAAAGAACATTGGGCTTGCTACATACACAACAAACACATCTCGATTTGCAAAACAACTTTTAGAAAGCATGCATAATAGTTAGAAAGCATGCATCACACCTAGAATATTACACACAGAGTTAGACACCCTGGAAGAGTTGATATTTTGAGTTTGTGAATTCCAAGACTTGTCGTTTGTTAAGTGAACAATTGTATCCCTCCCTATACCCCCTTCTGCACTACCCAAATTCTAACACTTGCCATCTATCCCTTCCTACTTGTAACCAACCATTCGCTGTCTACCCACTCAAGCGTGTTGGCCATTGTTAGTTTACCCATCTCCCCCACCCCCTCTCTCAGTACTGCCTACTCAAGAGACTTCATGCTGTTCACCTGAGGGTAAGGGGTGAGTGTCTCCAGGATGGGACAAAGGGCAGATCATGCCCATGGGCCATCAAGACTGTCATGTGTGGTGAAGAGCCACACCCACTAGGTTCCCCTGGATTCCAATGAACATGACAGATCTAGACTTGGCAGGTCAATAAGTAGCTCCCCTCACCATGATGCATTTCTGTAACTAGGGTGAAGGGGAAGAAGTCATGATCAACGAGACTCCAGATACAGGGTGACCTCCGGTTTTATTTAGCCTTACTCATGCCTGTGGGGTCTGCATGTACAGTAGGGTGGTCACAAGAAATCGATGTTTGATTTTTTTCTGGGGGGCCTCTTTAAAAGGTGCCAATTGGCTAAAAAATGAGAATTAGAAAGTTTCAGCTCAACATGACCATGTTAGCCTGTGCCTCATGAAGTTAGGAAAAAATGTAATCTTTAGCATAAAATTGCAGTCTTTTTGCTATATGATGAAATCTTACCTTCTTAATCTAACTCATTTTGTATCTCTCTTTGCCAATGGTGCACATTTCCACTCAAATGTTGCTCACAGAACACTTGGGGTCCCTCAGGTCTCAACACTTGGTCCTATACTGTTCTTGATCTGTATAAATGATATGGCTCACTTTATCACTGACACCACTAGTTCAAATTTACTTCTTTGTGCCGATGATGCTAATTTCCTTTTCTCCTCCTCTACGTACACCACTTTGATCGATAATGCCAATGTTATTTCTAATAAGCTTTATACCTAGTGTCAAGAAAATCACCTCTGCCTTAATACCCAAAAATCACAGTTAGTTATATTTTCTCATATTAAAGTTGAAAATAACTTTCGAGTTAAGTTCAACAATAACACTATAGAGCAGGTTAACTATACAAAATTTCTTGGTGTGCACCTCAGTACCAACCTCTCTTGGGAACTACATATTGACACTCTTATGAAAAAATTTAGCTCTGTGTTATCTTGTGAGAACTTTACGTAGTTCAGTCAGTCTTGATGTCCTTTTAATTCTATATTATTGTATCTTTCTCTCACACATGACATACAACAGAATACTTTGGGGTTCATCCACACATGCAGTAAAGATCTTCAAATTACAGAAAAGATTAGTCAGGATTATGACAAAAAAGCCATACTGTTCCCCATCCAGACCAATCTTTGCCAATCTAAACATTCTTCCATTCCCTGTATATACATCATGTTCTCAGTGGTATATGTGCGACAAAACCTTTCTAAATTCTCCATAAATGCTGACTTCCACCAATATGAGACTCGAAGATCAAAATACCTCCATCAAGGTAGAATTAGGACTAGAGCATCCAGCTCTGGCCCTAAAGATATGGGCATCAAACTTTTTAACAAACTAGCCAATCGGATAAAAAAACATTAAATCTTAGTGCACTTTTAAAAATAATGTTCAAAGTTTCCTTCAGGAGAAAATGTTCTACTCCGTTAACGAATATTTATATGACTAATCAAACTGAGTGATTATCAGCTTTGTGCTCCTTATACCTAATTTGACATTCATCATTTTTTGCTTTGTTTTTTCATTGCTTCTGTATTTTGATTGTACATACATCATCTTGGCGTGTCCTATATCATGTGGAAATGTGATCTTTGGACAAATAAAATTATTATCTAATTAGTTATAATAACATAACTTCCTCCTCCGAGTCTCCGGCTAGCATCAGGTTTCGTTGCCGTCATAATTGCCGGAGACTCGAGAGGGGTCGTGTCTAAGGGTAGCCACGTCCGCCACCATCAGAGAGGTGGCTACCCAGCATTAGGTTCATGCGCACGAAGCAGGCGGAGGGACCCGAGAAGGACAGCCTTCTGCATTGCACTTGCAAGTGTATCCACACGTGCCCTGTACGCTGGGATGCACTTGAGATTGTCAACCAGTCAAGCAGAACAAGAGGGGACTAAGGCTATCACCTTGGTAAATGCCACGGTGGTATGTTACCAAATCTGTGTAGACGATCTTCTTGCCAGATGGTATGGCGATGGCCATCTTCCACAGTGGTAACAGGCATTCAATTCAGGATACAACCTTTGAGTGGACTTTCATGTACTTCAGCATGGCTATAATCAGCTCATGAGATGTGGTATGAAGAGCTCTTGTAATCCACCCAGCCCATTGACAGGTTACGCTTATATTAACAAGCGTCCTGGCTCACACATCTATCAATGAGCAGGTTCCTTGCATCCTGCAATGCCTTTCTTCGAGCCCCTCTACTCATACACTTCCCCCCACACTGGTTGGATGTGGCGGAGGGTAATGTCATTCGGGATGGAAGTGAACGCCTTGTATACAGTGTTGAGACAGGTTATAGGGCGGTAATTCTTTGGATCGGACAAGTCTCCCTTTTTCGGTATTAAAACCGTTCGCCCCTCAGTCAGCCAGGACAGAATTGGCTCCATCCCTGATAGGAAAGATGTGAAGATTCTGGCGAGATGTTAATGAGTGGAAGGGAACTTTTTCCACCAGAAGTTATTCACTGCATCCATTCCTGGAGCAGTGAAGTTCTTCTTGCCAGAGAAGACCTTCACATCAGCAGCATCGGAAGTGGGGGCAAGGCACCCCCCCCAGAATTTGCCTCCGGCCCTTGAGAAATGAGTCTTCATTAATAAAAATTAAATTTCACTTGTTTCCAGCTTGCCTTTCCCCTTCTGACAAATAATCTACCTCCTTCATATGCACTTTTAGTGGAATTCTAGTCTCTACCCCCTCCTATCCGCAAAAAAAATGCGGCCCCTTTTCATAGGAGCCAGGCCCTTTTCTTAAGTGCCAGGCCCTTTTCAAGATTGGCCCCTCCCAGTGAAAATAGTTCCGACGCCCCTGCTTCACATCACTTTCCGTGACGGAGATGGGACGATCCATATCTGCTAGGTGGCCGTCACAGAACTCTTTAAAGTTCGCAATGGCTGGAGTACCTTCGTTGAATGGCTTCGTGGTCTTGTAGATGTCCTTCCAGAAACGTTCCACCTCTGGGACAGTTGGTGGTGTTTGGACAACAGGTGGAGGGGGTCGGAAGAGGCGGGACAGCTGAAAGGAGAAGGTGGAGTTCTCTTTCCTGGCGTTGGTCCTTTTGACCAACTTCTTCCTCGCCGTTGTACGTGCCCGCACTCTATCCACCTCGTGCTGCTTAAGGATAAGCAGCACTCTTTTGTTCAGTGTGTGGTGGTCCCTCCGGATTGCACGTGCAATGTGCTTGACCTTCGGCGTAAAGGCTCGACCGGAGGAAAGGTAATCAATCCATCACACACTGAAATCTCGACACCTGTTGTCTTGCCAGCATGATTTTGGCATTAAGCTGTTTAAGCCCATTTCCTGCTTTAGTCTCCCAAGTGACACACACTCGGGGAGAGGCCAAAAGTGTGGCGGCAGCATATACCATGCAGTCTATTTCTCAGGGGCTAGTCATTTCCGTCTGGATTATATCTACGATGCCATTCAACTGTGACAGCTGTATGTACTGCAGACAAATTTTATGATGAATATTTCTCTGCCTGGTAGTCGTCTCATCGTAGTTTATAGTGCTCTCTAACTGCTGAAGTAGATCAGAATCGGCCTTCGGCTCGTCTACCTTCACCAAAAAATCGGCGGAAGCCCCGGCAGTAGGAGGTTCATCTGCCATTGTAGGAGATAGAGCCCTGGGCCGGTGGTGTACTACACTGACCTAGCGGTTGGGGTGTCATTTTCTTGCGCAGGTGATAGGCGTAGTCACGCAGATTCTGCTGTGACAGATGGTTATATTCAGGATGCATCTCACACCACAAAGAATGCATCCTCGTCTCCGTCCACATCATGCGAGCTCCCTTTTTTGATGGCATAGATTTGCCACAACTCTACTAGGGCTCTCATCCGAGAAGGGCCGGTTGTGGGTGGTGTTACTGGAATTCTTAGGAAACCAGGATTTCCGCGAGTGGGGAGGTTAACCCCACAAGCAGACAGCCACCATTAGCCGACCGAAGCCGTTTCCAGGGGTGCCACGAGGTGGACCATTTTTGACCCCGTTTATACTATTCCATTAATTTTATTATTATTAGTTCAACAGATGGCAAGACTCCACAAGATCATATCGAAGGACTCAGAAGCAGGTGTGGGGTCTCTCCTGCTTCCCCTGGGAGACTTTATTTCTTCTAACAAGGTGACCAATGAAGCTATAAAGGTAATGCTGGAGACTCACTTTCCAGGCTGTATGGAGTTAGAGGAGGTGCAAATTAGGGGAGGACCCCATCCTTCCTGCTTAGATGGATTGGAGACTTTCCTCCAGCATCATAATGAACACCATTATGGATGTGTATGAAGGCCCTTCGGAAAAAATGGGGTCTTCAGCCAAAAGCTATTAGCTGGATTTATATGGCAGTCATCAAACCTAGTTTTAAGTACTGTGCTATAGTTCATTGAAAAAGAGCCTGGCAGAAAACTGCCAGGAGTAGACTTGACCACCTTCAAAGATTGGACTGCATGGGCATTTGAGGGGCAATGAGAAAAACCCCAACTCTGGAACTAGAAACTCTACTGAATCTCACCCCACTTTATGTGAAGGCGGAGGTTCAGGCTTATCGTCTCAAATGTGTGGGGCAGTGGTATGACAAAGGTGGTTCTCTTGGTCAAAAGCAGATTTGGACAAGCCTTATCCTTGAGATGGGGAATGACTGAATGATACCAAGTTTCAAACAATCACCCCTTCATTTCAAGATCTGCTTTCCTGATAAGAAACAGTGGGTTGGAAAAGAGGGGATGGAACTTATCCATTCACGGTAAGTTTTGCATTTAAGCAACACTTTATTTTATGCTGAAAATGGCATATGTGAGTGCTCCGCCTCAGAGAGAGTCAATAGATGGTTATAGGAATATTCTTGATTTATGTAAACCGCCATTTCTTCTGAGGGCGCTCTGCGACGCTAGCGAGAAATATAAACGAAAGACGCGCGGTTGCGCAGATGACGGACAGACGAAAGGCGAAAGGAATCTATTTGTAGGATGTCACTCACTGCAAGGAGTCTTGAGGCAATTTCTCATTTAATGAAGAATGGTGCCACCTGAAATGGTGGGATATCACCCCGATCACCGTGTTTAATTTTTTAAGTTCCTTCTTTTCCTTAATTGTATTTTGGCTGTCATTATTTTTCGCTGCTACAATATGGCTTCTGTGAAGCAATTTAAGACAGACCGTTGGTGCTTAGCAAGAATTACTTACGCGTGGTGTGTATTAACCATTATATCCTTAAAATTTTCGACCGTGTGCTCAACTCATCTGACTGGGACGTGGAACACGAGTGAATTCTTCCATTTTTTGATCAAGTTTGGTTTTCAAAAGACCGATATCCATAGTGGCAAAGATTCTTTGGGTTATATTTTTGGAAACATTACATCGAAATCGAATTTTACCAATCCAGTGACATTTGCTGTGCTAGACAGAGGATATTTTTTAGAGTATTATGGAAATCGTTCCGTCGCAGATAAGGATAACGCCTGTGCACTCATGTTTAACAAGATAAGCACAATTGCGTATGATGTTAATTGCTACGATACGGGGGAAGATTTTTTAAGGAGAGTTCCCTGTCCCTTGGGGAAAGTTTGCCCTGACGAAGACAATCCTAATAATGTTATTAAGGGAAATCAATTTACGTACGTCATCAGGGACATGGCTCAGCCAAGGTAATGTTTTTGAAGAGAATAGATCTGGCGTGTTTGGAGTTAAGTTTTGTATCAGTTATGTTTGTGGTGACTAAATTTCCCAGATATGTTATTAGACTTTTTTTTACCATAAGGTTCTGGTATATCAGTTTGGTGGCGTGTTACCGCAATAGAACAACATGTAAGTGGCACCAGACCAAGGAAGATTTTTCTGTTGATTATGATGTGTGGTTGGTTAATGGAAATCCTAACGCAAGCCATCACAATCCTTTGGAGTACCAGTTCTCATTTGATCACCAGGTAGGTAGACTCTAGATCCATGTTATAATATTTCATCATAGGAAGTGACATGCTGAGTAGTAGTGAATCGGATTCCTATTTTGTTCATCTATGTACGCCTCTGATATGGTTGGCCCAATATTTTTAAAGGTTTCAATTAGAATTAAATAGATTCGGTGTGGAAGTAGATTACGCTCCTGTGAATAACCTATAATCAAATGCTTCTTTGTATGACATGGCCAGTTATATTTTGCATGTTGTAACTTAATATCTAAATCTTCAAACGTAATACATCAGAGGAAAAGCGAATAATTAATTTTAATGGAACAGATCGGTCACCCATTTTTTAAATGTTCTCTTGTTACAGAATACATTGGAGATAAGTTTAGTGTTTCTGGTGGTGTATCTAGGGCTGGCACCACTGCAATTTTTCGCTTCATTGCGACAACAGCATCCTGTGACTCGGTTATTTGCTGCGTCCTTAGCATTGGAGCTGTCCTCCCTACTTCTCTCTACCATTCATCTCACGAAGTTTGCCTTTGATGGAGTTGGCTTAGCTAGCCTCGCCTTAGCTGGGGACATACTTGATATACTGTCAAGGGTGAGGAAACATCCTATATTTTTTATTAATCGGATTACTTTTATTTACTAATAATGTAGAAAAATAATGACCCTCTAAGGGATGTCAGCATATTAGAAGTGTTTTGATGGTGTTTAGTAAAGTGTGATGACACTTTGTGGTGTGTAAATGTTTAGAATCGCTCAAAGAATTTTGATCAGTCCTTTTCTCTTTGAATTTTGATAGCTATTGCTTTGTGTCTAGTTTAATACCATAATGTGGGAATTTGACCAGATTCTTAACCCATTCACACGAATTATTTTCAACTGTTTTCACCCTCTGGTATAAGTAAGAATTGATCCATATGAAACTTTGTCTGGTCTTGCCCTGAATTTGTGTGGAGGTGGCAAAGGACATCATGGCTACCCTGACACACCAGTGGATAGGGTTTATTGTTTCACTAAGACTTATGCTTTATAAGCTGTACTTAAAAATATGATTTTTGGTAATGGGATGTGGACAAGTGGACATTGAAGTGTAACCTAGTGAAGTGAATGAAGTGATTTTGAAAGAACTTGGTAGGCAAAATAGAATTTACCAATAATGGAGTATATTCATCTGTCTTTCTGTTAGATATGAAGGCACAGCTTTATTGTTAAGGGCCCCTGATATCTCCACTTGTTGCTTAGAAAACACTGATATGTGCCTTAAAACATTAAGAGGGAATAATTATTTTTGTATACTGTTTTTAGGATGTCTCTGCCTTCTTTGATTGAACAGCCTTCCTTTAAACATTTATTTTGGGATTTCCTTCTCTGGCATTCTCTCAATGTAGCCCAACTACATTGGGACTTGATGAACCTCACAGTTGTTTTTCCTTCGATCAGCTGTTCTATTTCCTCATTGTGTCTTATCATCCAGTCTCCTTAGTCATATACTGGACTGTATATTCTATGGAGGATCCGTGTTTTGGATGTGCTGAGTGTTCTCTTGTCTGCCAGTCTTCGTTCAGGCTTCCAATCTGTACGTCACCACTGGCTGCACTAATATCATATTCATTTATAGCTTCAGTTTCAGGGTTCTGCTTATCAATCTACTTCTGAATAATTTGAAATTACCATAAAAGACACAGTTTCCTGCCTCGACTTGGTCCTGAATGAATCTCGTGAGGTTATTGGTGGTCCTGCGGTATGGTTAATGATGTGCCAAGGTAATTAAAGCTATTTACGCCTTGCAAGGTGTCTCCATCAATAGTTAGATTGAGGGGTTCTCTTTGGTCCTGTGTTCCCGACATCACCATGTACTTGATTTTATTTACATTAATTTTCAGACCTATTCTGTTGTATTCCCTTTTCAAAATTACATATTTCTGTCCTAAGTGTACCAGTCTTCTGGCTGCAAACACAATATCGTCAGCATATGCACATAACGGACTCAACTTCTCAAACAATGTTCCCTTCTGCTCTATGGCTTTTACTACCTCATGTAGAGCCAGGTTGAAGAGTACAGCAGAAAGCTCATCACCCTGCTTATCTCCAGTACTGAACCTAAACTTCGCACTGAGCCTATTCTGAACCTTTACTCTTGCCCTTGCATCACCCAAGGTGAGTTCCACCAAACTGATTATTTTTGGGGGTATTTGGATCTGGTTCAGTGTCCTCATGAGCTCCCTTCGGTTCATACTATCAAATGCCTGTTGGAAGTCAATAAATAAAAAAGTATATCGAGGTCATGCTCATAAAACTTCTCCATCATTTGTCTTATTGTAGAAACTTGGTCAGTTGGGCTCTTATTAGGTCGGAACCCACATTGGTATCTCCCTCGTATCCTTTCCGTGACTTTGATCAGCCTCTTATTTCGTATTCCAGACTTAATATTGTAGGCTGCATTCAACAGTGTGATAGCTCTGTAGTTTCTGCAGAAATGCTTGTTATTTGTTTGTGGATGGACATGTAATACCCGCCTTCCAATTTTCAGGCATTACCTCATTCTGCCATATATTACAGATGAGCTCTTGGATTTTGATCAACAGCTCTGTACCATGTTTTAACAGTTCAGCTACTTGTTGCCTTGTCCTGGAGAGCGGTTATTTTTCATATTCCTGATTATTTTCTCTACCTCCTCTCTGGAGGATTTGCATGCCATTACATCGTTATCCTCATTTCTTGATTCTTGTCTCACTAGTTCATTGCTCTCAGTCTCCTCATCCTTGTTGGAAAGTTTTTTGAAATGCTCAACCCCCCTTTCTGTTCCTCATTAATAATATTCCCAGTCTTATCTTTACATCCTCCTAGTCTGGGTACATCCAATTTTCATTTTGTCCACCTCCTGATAAAAAATTTCCTGCATACCATCAGTAAACATAGAAATAAAAAAGCTTTAATTTGTTGTACTTCACTTTAAAATCGCTTTCACCATTTTTGTGATATTGGTTTTCAAACTCGCAGGTGACGGAATTTAGCAACGGATAGTAGACATTCTAATAAGGACATTACATATGATAAATTTAATCTTTCCATTTTTTATTTTCTATTTAGGATTATTGATTACGTCATTAATTACCAAGTTCCAAGTCACAGCTTTGATATGGTATTTTTGATCAAATATTTTTCCATAGAGATCGAAATGATGAATGCACAGGACTATATACAAGATTCATATGCCTGCGTGCATTTATCCGTAATTTGAAAAATTCATTGTTCAAACATTCTCAGCATATGTTAATGGATAACGGAAATAACCCATTCCGATTCCGTGTGTTCATGCATTGTGCAAATGGGGGTGATTGAGCAAGGTTCTTTTCACTATCCCAAGTTCTATAATGTTTAGGCAGTAATCCATCAATTTTGAAGAGATAGTGTAACTAATTGGAAGAGGAAGTAAATTATGTTTTAACTGAAAGTGTAGACATGCAGTCTATTTTTCTCAACAAAATGTTTCTTGGAATATTACTCTGCCACTGATACAAATAATAAAAGACACAATTAAAGTAATCAGAATTAAACAATTACCACCCCGAGTGGAAATAGGAGTATAAAATACATGTCGCTATTCAAAGTGTAAAATTTGGTTTAAAAAAATCTTAGATTGATGTATGAAATATTTGGTAAATGGACCCGTAAACATCTGTGAAGATGGTGCCAAATATGTACTTTTGGACAATGGCTATTACATGATTACATACAAAAATGCATGTAAAATGAAGCAATTAGTTGAAAAAAGCTATACCATGATGTAAATCAAAATTCAATGAATTTAGAGGTTTAAGAATTTGTATCATTTAATTATATCATCATTCCTTTTTAAAACAATCATTTACTACAATCTCAGTAGCCTTGTTTTCTTGCAACCAACGCAAGTGAAAACTACAGCAGATGGTATTTGAAATGAAAAAAACATTTGATCACCATAATTGCCAACGTACATATGGCAGCACTTATACTTCACAATCATGATTTCTCATTTACATATCTCACTTCTCCATTCCTTATAATTAAGGAAATATAGTTTGAACTGATAAGATGAAATAATATTGAGTATTTTGGTAAATATATCAACTTGATTCTCCATATTGGTAATTAAAACAATGGAAATTTTTATTACACAAGGTGAGAACAGTATATGAATGTCCTGCTTAGAATTTTGAAAAATTTTCCCAAAACTGAAACTTCTAAAATTGGGGATGTTAGAGAACTTATTTATTTGCCATACTCTTCCTAACTTACTTAAGGTGGCTGGTCGGGTAATCGTTAGTCATTGAGAAATTTAGTTACTTAAATTTTAATGCTCGATTAAAATTTCAATAATAGGTCGCAGTTACACTATACTCTAGTAAGAATGACTAATGTCTTAGGTACAATCTGAAATATTGTGCTTTAACTTTACACATTGCCATTAAAATTTGCTTAAATGCAGACTTGATTCATTTCTTAAGTAATTCTTGCGAAATTAATTTTCCGAAAACAGTTCTCACCCGTGGCCATAGAATTCAAAATAATTATTTTAATGAAGATACATTGTCACTCGAATGTGAACTAGTATTAAAATATGTTTCTATAAATTATTTAATCTTTCGTTTTTAATCCGGCAACAGCGTCCATTCTGCAACACGCTGTGGGCAGTTGTTTGTTACAGTAGTCGTGACGACAGGTGTCACTTATGTCGTTATTTACATTAGAGACCATGTGCTTCTTTGGTGGTTTCTTGTGGTTTGCAACGCTGAATTACTCGTAAGATTTAGGTGGTTTCACGTGGCTCTGCGCAAGTTAGATCTGTTCGTCATGTCTACGTCTTTTCGAAGAAAGGGAAAGCTCATTTCCCAAAAAAAAATATAATAGGAGAGTAAATCAGTCGCTCTCCATGAAGGCAAAGTGGGAAGAAAAAGCTTCATCTGGAGCACACAATTCGCCTACGCAGATTTTTAACGTCAAAGGTAGCCGTTTGATTGATATTGCATTTGTTGGCGAGCAAATGGAGTGCGCTATTTGCAATGCAGCTTCTCTAATGTGCTAAACTCAAAACTGCTCTAGACCTACAGGTACCAATATGAAATTAGCGGGGGTATTTTCATATTTCAGCAAAGCTTTTGATAATATCACTAAAAATTTACGTTGTACACTGAATGAATCTGGAAACCAAAAATAAATGAAAGTGATGCAGTTTTCAAAGGATTAAATTTAAGAGTAGGGGGCCATAAGTTAGAGCAGGAGGAGAAATTTCATTACATTGGTAGCATGTTGTAGGAAATAGGGTATAGTACGTGTGAGGTTCATTGGAGAAAAGCAATGGCGAAAGAGGCATTTACTCCTAGTAGAGAGCTTATTACAGGAGCCTTGAGTAGGGATGTGAACTGGTGAAGAGTCTAATATGGAGCGTGGCACTCTATGGTTTGGAAACGTGGTGGGATGGAAAAAGTTAGACCTAGGATAGGAAGACGAACGAAGGGGTATGGGAGATGAAATTCATGACCTTTGTCCCAAGTGGGCATCAGGAATAGGCACCATTATTCACTATGCGTCATAATTCACTTGAAAAATAAATACAATTGTAAGCTAACAAATTTTCAGCATTGCTCTCGTACAGGTTGTACTGTGAGGAGGAGGTTTCCATATGTGCATATTGAGTGGCAAGGTTTTCTTAGTTATCAACTGTAGGAATATTTAAGGCGTTTAATATGTTCTTTGGAGTCAGTATAATGACAATGACCTCAAGAATTAGTGAGAGAGACATGAGAATGATTCCCACAAATAGTGCAAAGGAAAGATGGAGTTCAGAGAAGAAAGTACATTTTTTGAGATCATAGGTACAAGTTCATTTCATACTGGTAATGCCTCATTTTATTATAAATTTTCCATAAAAGTGGATCGCCTTCTTCCACCTAACACGATCAACTGTCACGTCACCTCAAACCAGGGAAGTTAAATTCTTAGTACTCATGGATTGGTATACTTGTCAAAATCTTATTATCTTGGAGTAATAAATGAAATAGAAATAATTTTATTAGGGAAGTATTTTTCTAGTTAGATCGCAATGTCATTAGTGCTCTACAATAATTGGCAAGACAATTCACTTGTTTGAAATATTCTACCTAAATCAGAACAAGCACCTAAGCCCATCGACACCACTGGAAATTGTATCTAGAGTATGCTTGAACAATATCAGGGAAAGGATCAAGAAATAAGCGATCTTCTATGCTACTCATCACATCCTCAATTGCTCTTCTCATCGCCATATCGACTTCTGCATTAGGATCTTAAAAACATTACGTTTTACTCCCCATAAATACTTAATTAGTCCACTGTTTCTAGAACTTTAGATAGGACTTTCAGTTTATGCGACCTTCGTATTTTTTTTACTTCCTGATAATATGCTAACATATTACGAGCAAATATTCACCATTGACCCATTGGGGATGTTCACAACCGCGATAACAGCATTTGACTTCGTGTTATCAAAAGTGCTTTGGTTTATATTGCATATAAAGTAATTTTACAATTACAAGAGATTTTCTCTTCACAATTCGTCTGATTAGCATGTCCCGTACCTTCGTGTGCCACGTTGCCAACTTTACACCACATAGCCGCGCGCGACATTTGAAATTCTCGCATGCATATTTTTAAATCGTATTTACGAAAAATTTCAGTCCATAGTATTAAATGATATTTTCAGAATAGATTTTAATTTATTAGAGCTACATTATATCAGTTTTTGGTAAAAATCTGTTCAGTAGGAATGGATAAAGTGCGTAATTTATCCTATTGGAATGGAGAGCGCCATAAGGCTCCATGTTAAAAGAATCCAAAATATCGCAAAAACTATGCCGATGATCCCCCGTTTTTTCTTCGATATTCCATAGAATACGCAAAAAGGAACATATTTGGAAATTTTCAAGAAAATCTGTTCACTTTGGTTTTTTAGACCAGCCACCTTAACAGTATCTGCAACTTATTTACTTGTAACTTATTTTACAGTATCCAAGACAGTTACCAACACAAACAGTATCCAAGGCAATGTGACCAACACTAACTAAATAAAACATACTTTTAACACCTCCCCTTGTTGGGCACATACCAAAAAAAAAATGTATACACACTGGTTCAAAAATAAATAAGGACAACTGCAAATTCAACAACACTCTGAAAAAAAAATTGAACAACCCACTGACATAAAGAAACAGACCTCCCCTGCAATGGAGTGAAATCTAAACAAAACATGAACAAGAAAAATATACGTAAAACAAAGCAAAGACCCTACAACTCAAAAGAAAACAAAACTTGTGACACACCACAATGTGCTAATATCAATAAACACAAAGCAACTCAATAAAAAACAAAATGGCAAGCATCTAGATTACTCACATCAGTCCAAATAAGGAACATATCATCATCAATACGGAACTCAAGTAAGGCAAAAATTTGGCACAATGGTGAAATAAACAAATCCACAAACATAATATTAATCTTTTAACAATTCAAGGTGATAATTTAAGCCCTAAACTTTGACAGTACATTTGGTTACTTTTAGCATTCAATACTTTAGTAAAAATATCAGCAAGATTTTCCTTCGTATTAATATACCTAAGCTGAATGTCTCCATTCTTGATCATCTCTCTGATGTGATGGTTCTTAACGTCAATGTGCTTTGATCGTTCTGATACAGAGCAGTTTTCAGCTATGTTGATTGCACCTTGGTTGTCAGCATGTATGGTGATTGGTTTAACAGCTAGGCCTGCAAAACCAAGATCTCGAAGCAGCCCACAAATCCAAGTAACTTCCCTGCACGTGTCACTCAAGGCTATGTACTTGGCCTGAACTGTTGACAAGCTGATTGATGATTGCTTCTTGCTACGCCAACTGACAGCTCCTCCTGCCAAGATCAAGCAGAAACCAGAGATGGATTTTCTGTCAATCCGGTCATTTGCCCAGTCAGCATCCACATACCCCTCCAGTTGTTTTCCTCCCCTCTGGTAGACTAGTTTTAGATGTTTGGTACCCTTTAAATATCTCAACAGATATTTTATCTCATTCCAATCTCTTCTAGAGGGACTCTTGTTCTTCTGACATAATCGGTTCACTGCATATGCAATATCAGGTCTTGCATTATTTGACAGACGCAGCAATGACCCTGTGGCCTCTCCATACAGCCCTTCATTAAATGGTTGATCTTCCTCACTGTTTTGGCCTTGAGATGATGACAGTTGCACGGTGACCCCATCTGCCTTCTCCATCTTGAATTTATGCAGCATTTCTTCAATGTAATGTGTTTGGTCCAAGTACACTTCACCATTTTTCCCTCTCTCCAGCCTAATGGATAGGATGTTTTTCGCTTCTCCCAGGTCTTGGATGGAAAATTTCTGGCTGAGCATTTTAATAGCTTCCTTAGTTCCAGAAATATAGAAGTCATCAACATACACCCCCACTGTTAAAGTTTTGCCCTGGGTTGTATACAAGCAGGGATCATTGTATGACCTTTCCAATCCCATATTTTCCATGACTTCATTTAGATCTTCATTCCAATTTTTCCCAGATTGGTGTAATCCATATATTGACCTTTTCAGCCTGCACACAAAGTTAATGGGGTTTCGACTCTCAAAATAACCTGGTGGCAGCTCCATATACACTTCTTCCTTGAGTTTGCTGTTTAGGTAGGCAGCATCAACATCCACATGGTGTATTTCCCAGTTTTTCTCTGCAGCTATGGCTAGCATACATCGGAGAGTTGTTTTCTTGATCACTGGGCTATACGTGTTGAAGAAGTCTTTACCTCGAATTTGTGTGAAGCCTCTGGCCACTAACCTTGCTCGATAAATTGAGATGTTTCCTTCATTGTCATATTTGGTCTTGTAGATCCATTTGCAGCTGATGACATTTCAATCAAATGGTCTCTCCACTATGTCCCATGCTTTAATGCTTTTAAATTTTTGTATTTCTCTGTCCATAGCTTCTTTCCAATTTTTACTCTGAGGTCCTCTAAGTGCTTCTGCAATGTTGATAGGATCCTTAACCTTTTCACTCGTTTTGATATTGACAGAGCAGCAAGTTCCATCACATTTATGCCACTTCTTGTGTACTCTCTTGGTTCTTCTGAGTGGCATGTTTTCATTTGTGTCCTGATCTGAGTGATGAGGTTCTTCATGCTGTTCGAATATTTCTGGTGTGATTACAGGGGATACAGTTCGGGAATGGGGATTGCTATCTTGGTAGTTGTTGTCATTGTTTTCTTCTTCCTCCATGTCATTTAGGTTAAAGGCTTCTAGAAAACTATTTATCACAGCCATGTCACTATTGTGATTACATTGGGGTTTTGTCTGCTTGTAAGGGAAGGAGTCTTCAAAGAAACCAACATTTCTTGAAATGATCATGGTTCTTCTCTTGAGTTCATAGAGCTTGAAACCCCTTTTGCCTGACTGCAGCCCAACAAAGATACACTTGATACCTCTTGGCCCAAGTTTGTTATTTTCATTTGTGACAGCCCAGGCTTCACAGCCAAAGACTTTGATGTCTTCTACATCCTTGGCTGTGAGCTTGCGTCCGTCCCACAGTTCAAGGGGGGCCCTTCCACCTAACACTGTGGTCTGACACCTGTTTCTCAGATGTGCAGCATAGGCGACAGCTTCACCCCAGATTGCAGGTGGTAGGCCAGATTTAATTAGCAAGCATCTGAGGGTGTCAAATAAAGTCAGATTTAATCGCTCTGCACAGCCATTTTGCTCTGGCGTTCCAGCAATGGAAAATCTGTGCTCGATTCCCTTTTCTTCTAAATATTCTTTCAAATGTCCTGCAATATATTCGCCTCCATTATCTGACATAAGTGTCTTCAGCTTCTTGTCATGATATCTCTCACTTCTAACATGGAACTTCTGAAATTCATGGGCAGCTTCACTCTTCCTTTTGACAGGAATCGCCTCTGCATATCTTGAGTGATCATCCAGAAATGTAATTATGTATCCTGATCCACCAAGAGATTCTACTGGCAATGGTCCAATCAAGTCTGAAAGAACCAATTCCAACACTGCTCCAGCTTGTGACTCACTTGGTTTAAATGGTTTCTTCTTTAATTTGCCTTCTAAGCACACCTCACATTTGGACGGAGTTTTCTTCACTTTACATACTTCAGGCATATTTTTCAGATGCCCAAATCTGTCATGCCACAATTTGGCATCGACACACTTGGCGGCATTCATTTTCTCTCTACCATGTAGGCCCTCCTTTGATTTACCAACAAACATGATCTGTTGTCCATCAACTAATGCATGATCACACTTCACTGCATACATTTTGGCGTGTTTGCTCCAGAAACCTCTCATAAATATTTCCTTTCCATCGTAAACTTCTTTCACTCCCTTTTCAGTTACAAGCTTGAATCCTTTCTCTTCAAGTCTTCTTTCGGAGATGAGAGTACTATCTAGATCTGGAACTAGATATACTTTCTTCAGCGTTATCTGGAAGTCTCCTGAGTCTTTGGTTAGCTTCAGAGTCATGCTTCCTCTTCCTGTCACTTTCAACTGGGTCCCATTAGCGATTTTTACACTTCCACTGTAACTTCTATCCAGATCTTGAATCAAGTGTTCATGTGGTGTTAGATAGTCACTTGCTCCACCATCAATGTACACTGAATTTTCCTCTCCTGAAGCCGACATTCCAGCAATGAGTGCCTTACTTCTGACAACTTTAGCTGAGATTTTTGTCGCACTTCCCTTCACTTTCTTTGGTATTTCCTCTTCCGAATCACTGGTGCTTTCTTTGGATGAATCAGAGTCTGAATCATGCTCGGCTGCTCTTGCAGTCTTGTAACGATTGTTGTTTTTATGGTCTCTTCTGTTTTGGTAAGAATGTCTCTTCTTGTGGTGCTCTCTTTTATCCTTATCTTTAGTTTCGTAATATGGACATTCTCTGGCAATATGACCGGGTTCTTTACAAGCAAAACAGACTACTCTATAATTAGCTGCTCTTGACTTACTGCCTTTGTTGTTAATATTCTGAGCTCTCTTGTCGATGGTAGTGCTACTTTCAAAACGTGATGACAGGGCAGTGGCTTCATCTTGCTTACCTTTCTCTAACCTTTCAAGAGTCTTATGGGATTCTCTTCTTGCTTCTTCAGCCAGTAGTCGGGCCATCACTTCTTCTAGGTCAATATCCTCCCCCTGATCTATCGTGGTGATGAGTACTTCATACCTTTCCAGGGGTAGCCCTCCGATGATGAATCTTGCTATGACTTTATCACTGAACTCTGCCTCCGTAGATTTCAATCTTCTATTTACATTAAAAAATTTTGAGAAATAGTCCTCCATGGGTTCATCTTCCCCTTTCCTGATGCCTGTTAATTCCCGGATGAGCAAAGTCTGATTGATTGGACCTGCTTTGGTATACAATTTTTCTAACTTAACCCACACGTACTGAGCAGTGGAGCATGAACCAATATAATCTATGGTCTTCTCGAATTTTTCTAACTTAACCCACACGTACTGAGCAGTGGAGCATGAACCAATATAATCTATGGTCTTCTCGGTGAGGGTCAGGAGTATCAGTGATAGGGCTCTGTCATTTTTCTTCTCTTCCTCTGGAGTCATAGATAGGGTGTCATCATTTTCGGCACGGTCATTGTATCCCGGTTGTACAGCATCCCAACAATTTCTTTGTCTTAACACAGACCTCACTCTGAGCGACCATGAAAAATAATTGTTTTCGTCTAACTTCATAAATTTCTTGACCAATTCATCTTCCGCCATCTTGCTTATCTTGGTGAAAGAAAGGCTGCCGGCTTTTCTATTCTATCTAAAAGGCTGTCTTAAGTTCACTCAGCTTTTCTATTCTATCTAAACTTGAGTCTCAATGCACACGCTATTAAGTCTAATAATCTGTTAGAGAACTTATTTATTTGCCATACTCTTCCTAACTTACTTAACAGTATCTGCAACTTATTTACTTGTAACTTATTTTACAGTATCCAAGACAGTTACCAACACAAACAGTATCCAAGGCAATGTGACCAACACTAACTAAATAAAACATACTTTTAACAGGGGAGGGGGACTATATTCAGAAGAATACCGTAGTTGATTTTATGGCAGTAACTTTGGGATGACTATAAGCTGCTGTGCAACTGAGAAATTCGTGCCAGTGGCTATGGTGCCTGCATAAAATTTTTCAAAGTGAAAAAGATCAATCGACTTTCATCTTATTTTGAAAGTAATAACATAATTGATAAGTATTAGTCTCTTTACACTTGGAAAAGGATGGTCAATCTTACATGCAGTATAGAAATTGTGTCCAAAAGATACAGAAGCTTTTGTACACATAAATAATACCCTGCTATAATATTGTGTGTGAAATATAACTTAAGTGTTCTCAAAAAAATAATATTTAAGGTCATAAACTATCATGAATGATAAATATTATGTGGATACATCATAAATCAAATGGATGAGATAGTTCACAAGGTCACAAATGATATTAAATAATTCTAATAAGTATATTACCTTATACTTCCTCACCAGGTTATCCCACAATTTCCTGAACTGTACATTAGAGACTTGGTCCTCCAGCTACAGGTCCTTTATGATAATACAGTTGAGCACCCTTAATCCGGGAACCCCTAATCCAGGAACACCCATAATCCGGCAATTTTGCCATGACCAACTACGTGGTACTTAGTGGAAAATGCGGAAATATTTTTAACCGGAACATTGCTTCATAACCAGCCGAGATATTATAAGAATTCTTATATTAATACCGAGATACCATTCTTAATGTTAATTTTCCCATTTCGAGAATCAGAATAATTTAAACATATTAATTTTTGGTACTTCGTGTACACTGGAATTATTCTGGAAATTGAAGTAAACATATAAATTTGAAGGCATCGCCGAGACGGACTACGACTAATTTACAGATCGGCCACTTTCAATGGTGCGCGAATTTCTGATTGACCACTAGACGTAATTTGATAAAATTATTGGTTATATTCTTGTTTCACCCAAAACATGTCTCATCCATACAGTTGTGGCAACAGCACAAAACATTAACCATCGCAGAAAAAGTGCAAGTTGTGAAAAAGCTTGATGCCGTTGCATCAGTAAAGCGTTTGACCGAAACATACTACGTGGGATCTTCAACAATATAGCACATTAAGAAGCTGAAAGAGAAATATCATCAAAATTTTACTGTTAAAGTGACTCGAAGAAGTAGATAACAGAGAGAAAAACTATGAAAGAAGATTTAAGTGCCGATTTAGATAGCCTGGTTTCGATTGCGTCGAAGTGGTCTTAGTTAGTATTTCTGGCCAAATGCTAGTGGAGCTGGATAAACTATTTCAGAAATAGACGTGATCAATACAAAAGATGTGATTCAGGAAATTTCACATGCAGGCAATAGCATTTCACCGTCTGTTCTAAAACACGCGTGGTTTAAATTGTTGCCTGCTTTAAGGTGTGATATAGACAAAATAAGTGGGGATTTAAAAACTTTCATGTTTCTGAGGATAAAAATATGATGGAGTTTGCAAACATCATCCATAACCCTGAATTAAAGGAAATGGAATTGGTAAATTTAGACGAAAGGATAGTTAGCGGCCACGATATTCTCACCACACAACATATCATAGATGATGAAATCATTGAAATGGTAATTAATAACAATAAACTCGAGTGGGGATGAAGATGATCAGCCTGAAATTGTTGAAGGAATCAACTACAAATCAACGACGTTGAAGGAAACAACTAAGATGATGGTCTTTAAAGAATAATCCAGTCCAGTCGCCCACGGTGATGTATACGTCGTGTATACTATCACTATGGTGATGGGCGGCCGTACACACGACACCCACGCGTTGGCATCGCGCTGAATCAGCTGATAAATCAAGCATGGTAGGAAATTATGTTACGTAAAGCACAGCGTAAGAAATATCAAATTTTATGCCCTTTTCTAATAACAATATGAAACTTTTACATGTGCAGCAATATGCACAATGCTTAGATTCCGTTATTTTCACTCACTGTGCAACTTCGACAATTTTAAATAATAGCTTTGAGTATTAAGAAACCATTTCTTTCTGATTATTCTCAGTAACTCTTTTTAAAATAATGTTCAGTAAATGGCAAACGAATATATTTTGTTATAAATAATTGACTCCTTTCAATGAAAACATCCTGGATGTCAGAAATAGACTAGTTGCCATGCATGACCCATAGTTCGGCAAAATCCCTAATCCGGAATCACTTCGGTCCCGACTGTGCCGGATTAAAGATGCTCAACTGTACTGCAATAAAAATATTTCAGCTATTAGCAATTTGTCACATTTGGCTAAAAATCTTAATGGAGAAATGGGAGATATGTATTGTAATTACTTCACTCTGTTAACATTAGAATTTTTCAATGGTTATTTCCTCCACATTGATGAGATGTAACCATCTGCTTTCATTTCCTACAAATCTTTCACATTTAATGTTACTATTTTTCCCGCAACTGATTAAATTAGAATTTGACAGAATACCTAGGTTCTCCATTAGGAGTATGAAGGGCATTAGCCGTGTATAATATCTACTGAACACCTGCATATGGGAGAAATTAGAGCATGTGGAATTATGTGAAAGAATAATGAAATTAGAGTGCAGCACTTTGTTTCCCCCTATCTTAATTATCCTTTACACACATATTTACCTTTTAATAAGTATCATATATGCCAGTTAAAGCTGAAATGAACAACAAATTTATGCCTATGGCATGGAATGCGGTGACTGTAGACGATTTCACCGAGGTCAGAAGGTATCAGTGTAGTACACGTATAAATAGCATAAAATTATTCAGTTCTCCTGCAATATTCATGTTATTATTTATGCAGCAGATGGGAATATGACACCCATTGGAATATGCTGGTGACCGATGACAGCTCCCAACAACTAACACAACTTATTGCTCAAATAAGGAACTCAAACATATTGTCACAATTTCCCATAAAACTTCCACCCTGCTCTAAATTAAGGCCATACTTAAACTATTTGTACCTGACAATGGCTCTAAATTACACTTCCAAAATAACAATTGGTCACTAATACTAGCATGACAAATAAATTTTACCTCCATGCTGTAACAGAGGAATTCCTCATCACATGAAAGAATTTTCATTTTCTTTCTGAGATTTAGTAAATGCCTTTTGGGTTCAGATTGCCCCCTGTGAAAAAATCAAGCAAAATATAACAAAATGGCAAAAGGAAGGAATTTTCTCCCCAATCCCCATAATATATACTTACAGATATAATGTGTACTTATGTACATAATATTTGGCCGCCACCACTTTCAGTTGCTTTTCACTGCTTCCTTGGTCATGCACAAATGAACTGGAGATGTGGGATTTCCAATGTGGCTATGATTTTAGGATATACTCCTTAATCTTACTCCTGTGGCAATGGGAAACCTAAAGGGTCTTTGGCCTCGCCTACCACGCCTCTATGCCCTTCTGTCTTCTGCTATGACGAGTTGAGCTCCCATTTTTCTCAGGTCCTTCTTCATTTCATCGCTCCAGCATTCTTGGTCTCTCTAGTGATCTTGTGCTTTCCAGTTTTCCTTTCTGTATCTTTTTTATCATTGTGTTGTCATCTCATCTTTTGACATGGCCTAATCATCTAAATCTTCTACTTCTGATGATACCCGCAATATCTGATTCTTTGTACAGTTCTTTCAACTCGTTGTTTTTTCTTATTCTCCACATCTCTCCCTCTTCGATGGGGCTGATTATTTGTCTCAACACTTTATTTTCAAACAAAATGAGTTTTTCTGTGATCGTTTTGTAAACGACCAAATTTTGGAACCATATAGTAGTACTGGTTGGATAATTGTTTTATAAATACGAATTTTTGTGTTTTGTGATAGGAGTTTGCTTTTAAAAAGTTTTACTAGGCCCCAGTAGGTTCTTTCAGCTGCTGCAAGTCCGGTGAGAATTTTGATCTTCTCCTTGTTGTACCTTGTTATTGTTTCCCCTTGGTACTTAAATGGATGTATGTTTTTGAACTTATAATTGAGTATTTCTAAATATTCCTCTTCATGCCTGCTTATTTTCATGTAGTTGGTTTTGCCTTCATTTACTTGTAAGCCCACTTTCTTGGCTTTGCTTAAAGGTATTGTAGTTAGTTCTTTAAGCTTTTCTTTATTTTTGGTCACAATCACTACATCATCCGCCAAGGCCCACTGATAAATTTTTTCTGGAATCCTGGCTCCCCCTGGACCATTTCTGGTCCTTATTAGCCCCTCTTCCAATGTGATGTAAAAGAGGAGGGGTGACAAAACATCACCTTGTCTCACTCTTGTGCTTATTTCAAACATGTCAGTCATACTCTTTTCCAACCTTGACTTTTACTTCAGACTCACTCACACACATCGTTGTGAATCCAATAACTTTTTCAGGAAATCCATATTTCCTCATTATTGTTCAAAGTTTTTGCCTATTTAGTGAGTGATAGGCTTTGCTGAAGTCTATAAACACAAGGAACAGATCCTTATTATATTCCCTATATTTTGAGGCCAGCTCTTTCAGAATAAACTTTCAGAGAACACTCCTTGTATCTTAAATCAAGTGGCCTGGAAAGATGCCTAATGAGTTTGGACTTCCTTCAAGATGGCGGCCAAACCTATATCCTGGGATTTAGGTTCCTTTTTGACAACTTTGGATGCAGCTTAAGACTGAGACTGTGAGAGAAGGAATTTCCCATCCCACTCTCCTAATGGTGTACCTCAAGACCACATGACCGACTTAAAATTCCTCCTTGTGGCTGTCCTTGCCTTTCCACATTACAACAAATTTGAAGGACTCTAGTGGCAAACTAGTTCCGCATCAATTAAGAATTCAAGTAGCTCAGTGAGTCTGGTTGTGATAATGCTTGTAGGCCAGCATACTGGCATTTTGTATCAAGCGACACTGGAAAGATATCGTACTGACAATTTTCCTTTATCTTGTGCTGGGTCTAGTGTTGTTTGAAATGGGTGTTAAAGGGATATGAACCCATAACCTTTAGGTAACCAGACCAGAATGTAACCAATCTAGCTACAATTTCTGTCCTGCTGCAGGTATCCCAATACTACATAGTAAAATACATGTAGTTATAAAGATACATAGTGACCAAGAGCTGAGATCATTTTGTCCCTTAATGATAGACTGATTTCATTGTAAAAAATCCTTTTATGTCAAACATATGTAGCAACCAGCATGGCTGTACAACATATGAGGGATAAATACGTTGATATTTTTAAAATTTAGTGAACTCTCTTGCCTTGGTGTAAATTTCCCCTGAAGCTTCATTTTTAGATTTTTAGAAGTATTTACAAATTCTATGCCAAAACCATCCTGCGTAGCCTAACAGTATTAGCTAATATTTTGGGTGTCATTGGCTTCACAGTTTTGGCAGATAATATTGAAAGAAATGTAAACCAACAATTAGCCATTATCACTATGCCAATATCTCTAATGAATACAAACATTTTTGGGATTACTAAAAGTAGGGATGGGTCGGTTCCCATTTTTTTCGGTTCCGGTTCGGTTCTTAACTTCGGTTCTCGGTTCCGATTCTCGGTTCCGGTTCTTAATTTACCACTTACTTTGCATTGCTCAATGGTAAGATAAGGTAATCAATAATCATTTTCAGAGACTGAATTAGAATAATTCGCGACTTTGAAGCATCTAAGTACACTATTTCACCAGGTTTTAAAGTGAAGCCTCCACTTTTGGAGTGTGAGTAGGTTTCAAACTGGTTTTTGCGCCAATTATTTCGGTACCGATTATTTTCGGCCTCGGTTCCGGTTCTAAGCTCAAGAACCGGTGGAACCGAGAACCGAAGAACCGAACCGACCCATCCCTAACTAAAAGTTTTACTAACACAATTAATGTATAAAAATGCTTCATGGAACTAATGGACAACCAGGAAAATTAGCTGGACCACACAAAATTTAGAACTAGTGGTCAGAAAATACTCCAAATAAGGCAGAATCAATATTATGATCCTATAATTTGTTCAATTGTTCAAATATTAAGAATGCTGGGGCAAAGGATGTATAGGAACAAGTAAAAACCAAAAAGTAAATGGAAAGCAGGATTTAAAAACTAAGTAAAATACCAGATGAGATTGAATGAACGCCAGTCAAAATTTACACACCAACATACCGCTCCATCAGGTTTGCAGTTTCATTCTTGCATTTCCCACGATTTATGTTGCCGTTTTTGGTAAATAGAATGATAAGACAAGAACAAGGAGCAATCCTAGATTATACATAGACAAGAAGTGTAGTGGCATACAGATTTTAGGGTTTTAACCCCCCAAAAACATGTTTACCTGGATTCGTAAATTATCACTTCTATTGCTTGGTATATGTTGAGGTATGATTATTGTATGCCGATAAAGCCATCAAGGCAGAAACATCGAAAGAGTCTGCAGTAATAACACTAGGAACATGGAGCGAACATTTTTAAAATTCTCATACGTCATATTATTATCAAAGCAAGTCTCATATCGACGTGCCGATACCAAAGGGCGAGAACTGAAGACCATCCACAAGTTCTTGCCTTTTTCCTTACCCTTCATTCGTCAACCCGTCTCACCATCCCTCCTTCTGCCTCCCTATATAAGCTCATACACACCGATATATGTTGCCTGAAGATGCTGTAAAAAGTGAAACCCGATCACAATAAACTTTTTTCTCTCTGGAAGTTGCTTATTTTTCAAGTTACCATTGTGGAATAAAAATTTTTGAAACTCCATATTACTGTAGCCATTTTAAAAACCAAAGAAGCTATATTAGTACAAATAAAAGGAAGGGGTTGCAATCCCCAAAGAGCTTAATAGTGTTAAATGTAGCATATTATAATTGTAAATGGTGCACACTTTGATTTTGAATTTTATCACAAAAAAACTGTTTTTGGGGGTGAAATTTAGGATTTAGCTTCTAAAGTCAAATACATAGGATGAATTCTTCCTGTGGTCACTCCAGGTATCTCAACCAGTAATATCGAGTTAGAGCCTATGTTTGGTAGAAACACTTCCTTATAAGGTACTGTACAGTACTTTACAAAATCATGTAAGCAAAAACATTAAGACAGAAAAAATAAGTGATATAGAGAGTTTCTCAAATATAGAAATACTACAATTTGTTGAGGGGTTTAACTCCTTAACCCTTCAATGTCGAGCGACATAGTCACTATGTCGTGGTGACCATCTTCATATTTTTATTTTTTAATCCATTATATTATATGAAGATCCTAACATTTTTGGTATTAATCAAAAGCAGAATAATGTGCCTTCTTACTAATCATAACTATTATAGTATATTAATTTCTGATATTTTATGAGATTTTCTTTCACACCATCTGAAGGCTTGTTGCTCAACACTTATTCCTAAAAAATATTTTTATGTGACACTCTTCTTATGGACTGTCGGTGCCTGAGTTTTTAGAGGACCACTCTAGCTTATGATGTCCTTCAACTGTTTGTTTCTCTCTTCCACATCTCCTCTTGACCCTCCATATGCGTCATAGAAAGAGTGGCTAGCCGCCCAACTGTTCCCTCTCAATACTAGCCCGTCTTATCTCTGGCCTTCGTCTGCTGAATTGTAATGACTTAAATAATTAACTGCGTAGGTAATGTCAGACCTAGTACACAAAGACAAAAATAACAAACCACCAATATGGGACATCTTTTGCACACTCCAAACTCTTTGTTAACACCAAACCACATTCGATAGGAGTCTTCGAACTTACACAGTCCATCATACCAAATTTTACCAGTAATTTTTCACAATATGCTCTGTGGTCTAACTTAACTTAGTCATCTGTTCTCGTCACTTTCATGCTTAAACACACTGCCACATTTCCCAAATACTTACTGTCCGTGCCAAAATCTTGTATATTTGAGTTTAAACCTAAATAGCTCTGAAACCGTTCATCGGATTATCACATTATTTACATATTAATTTAGATAATTTTGTTGTTGACTGAATACATTGTTAGAATAATTTTTAAAGACAAATTTTGGACCTGTTTATTACCTTAGAGTAAAAAAAGGGCCCATATTTTTAGTGCTACGGCACCATGTGTCACTTTGATGTCTTATAACTGCCAAGGAAAGTGTTTTAGATAAAACAAAATTTTAATGCAAGGTGAATTACAAGCCTCCATGGAAATTTTGCTTGACACATCGCACGCACTAAATAAATGTAGTGCCAGTGCCCTTTCATCTGAAATTTCTTTTCTAGCATTGACCATGCTTCTTCTGCCATCTTCGCAGCATTCACATCCTGGTAATTTTGTGGATCGACCAGGAGGCAAATATCAGCCAGAGCATGTTCCTCCCGTCGCTCTTTTCCAGATTCAGTGTCGGTACCTTGAACAGTAGCCCAGAGCCCTTGTCTCCACAGATAATTTGTCATAGCGAAATTCCAGTTTTTACAATCTTCTCGCCCCTTCAACCTTGCAATTCCAAAATTGCAGGGCCCGACAGACCCAGATTCACCCATTTCAGATCATGGCCATGTCCAGTGTGTCTATTACAAATTACTTCGCAATCTCAATCAATTATTCCTCTTCACTAACTCTGGGCCCATAACCTGTCATAAACTAATTGGGTAGATGAGGTTTCTGATTGATGATTGGCCGGGATAGAGCACTTGCAATGAGAACACATGACATGACTATCCAGCTCTGTGTTTCATTGAGTACTGCCAGATACAGCAAAAAACAAAAGCGAGAACATGAGCGAGCTCAAACAAAAAACGAATAACTACAAAACAAATGAATGTCTAAGATCACTTTTCTTTAGCTGATAACAAGGAATTTCAACAATCGATGACTACCTATTTTCTCTTATCAAATGCTCTACCCCCTGTAATGGCCTTCAATAAACCATTGCCTTTAATTCCTTAACCATTCCACCAGCCCTGCTTCCTTTTAATTTACTGCAGCAGCTTGCTGTTCTATTTAACTGTGCCTATTTTGTCCATTTACCTTCTCATTTCCAATCTATACCCATGTCTGAAATGCCTCTGATATCTTCTCACCCTATTTTCACCAGGTCTGTGCTTCAGATCTAACTCATTACTAATTATCTCTTGTCGTCTTTAACAGAGGTTTCTGTCATATATTCTATCCTCTTAGGTAAAGTCCCTTCATCAGTCAAGTTCCTTTGGCAAATATTTGGTATTAAATCCACCTGTCGTATCCAAGTGACTGAAATACTCAACCTGTTTCAGAATCTACTAGGCTATTTTTAGTTTTTGGTCCCTCATTCAATTCATTTAATTAGTGATTTTTATCTGCGCCTCTGATTCCTGATCCTCATTCCTAAAAAAATGTTGTGATCAACCATTGTATTCCTCATTTCTTTGGTTCTAGTATACCATGATAAAAGATAAGTAAATGAAATTTATCAAATAGCAAAGCTACCATTCACATTAGACCGTTAGACTCTTAATGCATTATTAATGGGATTGCTTCCTCATCGCATTCTGTCACCAGAGGTTGAAGACCAGTACCTCAAAGATGGCCAATGCCGTATTGAAATAAAGTACATCATATTAAAGTTTATTTATTTCTACGCTTACCGATGGCATTCAAACATTTTAACAGTTTTTATTTATTGCAGTATATGTTTATGAACAGAATAATAGTGCATTTTTTTGGGTGCCGGACAGATGCATCACATTTGGGGCTTCGTAACAACAACCCGGATATATAATTTTCACAAAGTATAATTTTCCATTCCATGCGGCCCCTGAAATTGCCGTTCAGACCTTTTTCTTGCTCTCGAGTTCATCGTGATGAATTCACTTATGAAATCTGCACAGAATACATTGGTTATTAGTTATCGGTTTATATTTATGTTGAGGTAAAAGTGCAATCAACTGCCCAGAGCATATTTAAAAGAGATAGCCATGTTCGCTTGTTGCCCAGTCAGAGGGTGGTCCGTAAGGCACGCGCTAGTATTAGCAGGGGAAAACCAAGGCCATGGGTATGTTACCATGGCCATCTAAGGGTAAGTTAGTTCTACCCAAGGCCATGGGTATGTTCTATCCATGGTGTTGGGGAAAACCATTTCGCCCATCGCTGGGCATGAGTCATTAGGACTCGACAATAAGCACAGAAAGGGCAGTTTTTAGGAATGTGAGTCACTGTGTGGAAACATGCCATCGCCTTGCCTCCTCGTGCAAAATTTGGGAGACAGAGTAGAAGATGATTTTAAGTGCTGTTTGTTTCTTTCGGTGAGATTCTGCGAAATGCCGCTGTTTTTCTGTGTGCCTTGGGATTATCCTTGATGTTGTGAAGAAAATAGCGGTTAGGAGGGAAAACATCCCCGATGATGCAACAGTAAGCACACTATTTTTTGAAAGTGATTATGCGTGGAGTTGAAAGTTGGAGTTTGCATAAGAAATTGTATATGTATGTGTAAATAATAGAAATATTAGGATAGTTGAGCTAGTTTTCTTTTGCTTATAAATGGCACTCGGAGAAGCAGTAGTGAAGAGCATTCATCATTGTTAAAACAGCCATTAGAGGTCCAAAGCCCTCATGGGAAAAGTTGATGGGAAATGGTGAAAATATGTCCCCGATTTTATTTTGGTGAGTGCAGAAATTTCGTTGCTTTAATTGATATATGTATCGTTGGCAAGGATATTTTCTGAGCTTGAGAAATTTTCCCTGGCATTCTGTCTTTGGTACGGTACGGCAGCTGATAACTTGGCAACATCTAGCAGCATTTCTTTGTTATCTCCTGGCCAAAAGGTTGGTCTCATGGGGCTCGCTTTCCGAAATATATAAATAAGTTTAAAACATAACCAATTATCTCAAGGTTTAAAATAATTTTACATATGTTTTGTTCTAATCCTCGGATAAAATTAAAAACGAAATATATTTCAGACTTCTGCAAGCTGAGATAGCGCAAGTTTTTTAAAGTTTGTCATAACGTAATAGTTAACCGAGTAATCCATTTTAAACTTTGTTCAGTCAAGGATAAAAATATGTTCCATATTATATCCAAAGAAAGCCGAAATGGCCTTTCTTGTTTTCCTTTAAATGGGCGTCAATTTTGAACTTGCTTCTCCGATCTTGAAAAACAACTGGCCTTTATAGTTGTCTCGGTAAAAAATCCTTAATAGAATCAACTCAAAACAAAATTTAACAATAAACTATGAGCCATTTGAGATAATGGCCCTCAAACTCAGGTGACAGAATTTCCAACAGGTGGTGAGTTTGAGTGTGAAATCTTTGTGAAGATGCCAATTTTGATGCCTCCAAGAATAATTTAATTGCTTGATAGTGATGTCTATGATTTTGTCATTGCTATAGGTTTTTTATGGTCGTAGTAAATTAAAAATTACCTGATAATCTTTTAACATTCAAACTATTAAGTTTATGGTGGGTAAACTATAATCAGTACCAATATGACTGAGGATGTGTTACTGTGATTCCATCTTAAAGATTTAATTTCTCTACTAAGCCTTCTAAAGTTATAGCATTGGTTTTAATATTTTGGGCCCATTGTGCTCTTACAATTATGTAATGTGTTTTCTAGTTTTTTTTCATTTTCTTCATTATTAGGGAAGTTATAGGTAGATAAGTAATGGTAGTATTGTAATTTACCTTCTCTATTTCTGTTAAAACTGCAATATATTTCTATATCTTGCATGGAGTTGTTCTGTTAGATACATTTAAATTGTTTTGCTGTTGAAATAAAAAACTTACTTTATTTCAGTTTTTCGTACATTATGAATCGGTTCAACTAAATGATGTGTGGAACTACCAATTATAGTTGTTGATGTTATTAGGTGTGTAAACTGACAATTAAGGTCATTTAGGATCAGTTAGCAATTGGGTAGAGGTAAAAATTTCTAAGAAAATAGAGGAAGGGAGGAATGAGATCAGCATTGGAATTATCTTACTCTTAGTGAAAGAAGCCAAGGGATTCAATCCTTTAACATCCCATCTGATGGCCAGAGTATTGTACTCAAAGTGCTATCTCTACAGAACTTAGGTAGGGACTAGTGATGAAAATTCTACCAATGCCAGGAATCGAGCCTGAAGGCAATTACTGTACACCAACCTGTTCCCTGCCTTTAGACTTTGTGCGTTATTTGTCTGGATATTTTCAAATATTATTTTGAAGCCTTGCTATTCTTAGCAATTTTGCTGAAACATTGGTTTGAGGAATTCACTTGATCAAGTAGGAGGTCAGGGGCGTAATTGCTACTTATGAGTTCATTTATTAGGAAAGGCTGATGTATAGAAAATTGCTCTGCATGGATACAAATAGAATTGTCCAAATTGGATTGTGGATGAGGCTTCTCCCAGATTGGCTTCTTAGACAGGAAAATAATGCCCAAAACTTTGATAGTCTGCTAGATTATCATCGTTTTTGTTTTTTTCCTACCCATTCAATAGAAGAATCAAGTGCAGAGCTGCATCAACCCTATCTTGGGAAAATAGTCCTTCACTCCATAATCACCAAAAATTGTCTGCACGCTTGGCATTTTTGTCTGCCTACTAAACCAATCCATGTGTTTATTTTATTGGGGATTGAGAAGGAGAGAAATTGTGACACTATCTTGTGGTTTAATTCAAATATACTAAGGGGATAGGTAAATGGTGTAATTTTTATGAGATTAATTTGTATTTCGGCATCCTTGGACTATCAAAATTAGATGTAGGCAATACATATTATTTTGTGTGTGCATGAATAGTTACTTTTCGGAATTGAATCCATATATTCTCTACTGTCCCTATGTAATTTGGGATTTGGAAAGAAATATGTTGATGGAGGCTTCCATGGAGTGGTGAAGTAGGTGCAGCTAGTTTCATTTCATTAATTGCACCAAGTACAGAATAGATTACATAAGATAGGTAAACAGATAATATATATTAGTAGTGCAATTACGGGCAGCTGCCCAGTTCCCGACAACAAAGAAAGTTAGGACATAACATCCATTTTAAGTACTGACCAATTCCATTTCAACTCAGGCAGGTACCACCAATATTTGTCAGGTGACCGTCTTCAATTTTTTTGAAAAAATTATATTAGTTACTCCTACATGACAGAATAATCATCTCACAAAGAGTTTTGGGAAAAAATTTTTTTGACCGATTTAAAGCATTGAGTACTACCAGGAGATTATTTTAATAGACATTCAGAATTTTTAAGGATGTGGTCTTTGAGATATCGCTCCTACAAAATGCAACATTTTTTCATTTTGCATACATTTGATGGTCAATTTCAGGAACTGCATGCATTAAAAGTGAGAGGTAAAATTGTTGAGGAGAGAGATCAAACAGGGCTACAGAATGGTGCAATTGTTTGGCTGATTAAATCCCTCTTTGGTTATAAAAAAATTTCCAAACTTCGAGAAAAATATAAATTTTCCATCGAGCAACAAATTATTTGTTCAGTGTTTCAACATTAATTGACCATTGATCAGGTGTTTGGAGCAAGGTTCACTTCAAGAGCTTCAAAACAAAGAAAAGTAGAAGGTTCTAGTCCAAATAGTTTCAGAGCAATAGAGATTTGAAAAATTGCATTCTGCACCCCTTTCACAATTAGTAGCATATTATGCCGATTTTCAAAAATGCTGTAAATCGGTCAAAAAACTTCTTTCCCAAAACTTTTTGTGAGATGATTATTCTGTCATGTAGGAGTATCTAAAATAATTTTTTCAAAAAAATTGAAGAGGGTCACCTCAAAAATATTGGTGGTACCTGCCTGAGTTGAAATGGAATTGGTCTACTATTAATTATCGTATACCATTATGCAAAAATCATTTAAGAATATTCAATTAAACATACATTATAAAACACATATCATACAAAAAAGATGAATAGAGAGAAAAACAAGTTAAAAGACGTACAAATTAAAGGTAAAATATATTATAAGGTTATAAATTACCATTATGTACCATTATTTTTTTATTATAGTTTTTCAGGTTGTCCTCCATTTCGTTTCATCTCGATAAATTCATCAGATTCATTGAGAATTCATCGGATGAATCGACGCAGAGGACAACCTGAAAAACTAGCTACACCTACTGGAAAGAAAGATGTTACACACTCAATAGTGTTTTAGTTCATAAGGGGTAAATGGTATATTTGATATGAGATTGATCCGTATTTCGGTGTCCTTGTACTGGTTAAAATCAGATTTAGGCAATATTATTTTCTATATGCATGAATAAAATTCTCTTAAAAAATCAATCAGGTTAGAATTCAGTAATTATTATTGTAAATTATAGTGCGTAATTTACATTAATGTGTATGTTTTCAATAGTACTGTACTTAAGTAAGTAGACATGTATTTAAAACAGTGTCTTCTCTTTCCATGTTATCTGCTGTATTCTTGCAGACGCTTTTCATGTTGCTGCTTCTGTTATTAGCCAAAGGGTGGGCTATAACTCGCCTTCAGTTGACCTGGAAGCCTCTTGTTTTTTCAATTTGGCTTCTATATGGAATAGTGCACATTCTTCTTTATGTATGGAATATGGTATGTCTGCTTAACTTAAAACTCTCTTAGAAAAGTAATATAGTGTATACTGGTGGATAATAGATAAATAAATGAATGCTAACTTGTAGCTTATTTTCTCATTGTTGCTTTTTCTGTGTGAAATTTTCTATTTGCCGTAACAGTACTATGGATGCTTTTTAATCATGGAACTAACGTTGTTGAGCTTGCTTTTAATTAAAATTTGTAGTCTGCTGGAATCGTCTCTACCATAGTTATTTCCAGCTCTTATGTTTTCATAAAAGAATTCCATTAAACTCCTGTTTGCATTGCAATTGAAATTGCAATATTTTTGTTAAATTATGCTCTTAACTATTTCGTACTGATAACTGTCTTGTCTTAGCTGTGAATTAATAAATTTTAGATATCCTTAGTCTTGTGGCTGATGATAATAGAAGTATAATAATGCAATAACAGTTGCTATGTATTACCATTTGTACTAAGTTATAATTATTCCCAACATTTTCAGACTGAAGTTGATATAATTGAGGACATAGATGAATACCAGACCTGGCCTGGGTGGTTGGTGGTAGTTTTCAGAACCCTCATTTCTGTCTGGTTTCTTCTTGAGCTGCGTACAACAATGCTCTACGAGCATAATGCGCAGAAGCTCCATTTTTTTCTGCATTTTGGAGCTTCAGCATTAGTGTGGTTCATATACCTGCCCATAGTAGCACTTGTGGCTTTACAGGTGTCTGCACTTTGGAGATTCAAACTATTATTAGGTGAGTTATCGCTCGTACATGTATTCTTCTTTGAATAGTTTGTTTTTGTCCAAAAATTAATAATTTGTGATTGGTTAAACCCAAGGCCAGTTATTGATATCTCAGATTCAAAAAATTGTTTTTAGCGTTTAATTGATTTTTGGATTTAATTGATTTTTAGGATTTAATTGGTTTCTCACTACAAAATAGCTTAAATGTATTTTTCAGAAGAATGTCTTTGTTTAGTCACACGTGGTATGTATGCTTAGAAAGTGGAATAATTCAGTTGTTTTTAGTTTGTTTCTAAAATAATTACATAGTGTATAAATGCTCAAGGATTGCAAAGATGTGAAAATCCTTAATGCACATAGTCACAATCCTTAGTAAGATCTCCAAAGAATCATTATTCACCTTGATCAAGGTGGATGGTTTTTTTATGTGTAGAAATTTTGCTGTTTTATGTATTAATGGGGCAATTTATGGCATTATTCAATTTTTGCAACTTTTATTTTTTGATTTTGTATCTTAAGGGCAAATCAGTTGTATTGCTGAATGAAATGAAGGGATATATGTAAATGTGTAATTTACAGTTAATTGAAGACAAATTACAGGTTCCTGGGAAAGGTTTTGTGGCAATCGTATTTATTTTAAAAATGCGAAGTGCCATAGCATATCAATTTTACATGCCTTCATGTGATTCGAGCATTCATCTCTAAGTTGCATTTTCCTCGTCTCTTTCTTTTCTGTTGTGCATAAATTTAAGGCATTAGTGATTATAAAAAGGGTCATTAAACCTGAGGTTGTATCTGTTCTTCATAATATGCATAAAACATGCATTAAATTTCTCAAGCATGCATCAAATGTACCGCACAGTTCAGTTCACTTGGTGTGATTGGCTCTCATTCCTGAGTTTTTAATTTTTGGTGGCATTTTCCCTACAAAACATGTCACAAAGGTTCATTTATTTGTATTTATGTCGATGGTAACTATTTGGGTTACCTATATCTAAGTAAATTTATCCTGTGTTCCAGCAGTTCCCACCCTGGGGTACTCATACCCCTAAGGTGTATGCAAAGAAAGTACAATATTGGTGAAAGTAACAGTCATCATATTGGTTCAGCTGAGTATTTACATCTGGTAATTAGTGATTTTCTAACATTTTATTATTAATGAGGGAACAATCAAATTGTTAGTGCTTACACTGCAAATTGAACTGCAAATGAACTGCTGCTATATAAGTTATAAGCATTGGTAAGGGACACAGGTTATTAAAATGATCCGTCGAAGCAAGCACGTAGCCAGAAATTTGTTTCAGGAGGGGGAGGGCCTAAGTCAAGTGTAGCGTAACTTGAAAAAAAAATCAGCCTTGCTCATTCAGTGCTGACATGTTACAAATCTCTTCCCTTAATTTTCAGTGCTTGGTATTTACTTTCACAGTGCCTATTCTTATCTCTTCTCACTGGTAAAGTTCACTACTTATCTTGTTATGAAGCAATTAATTTGGCCTTCACCAGAACAGAAGTTCAATGCGTACATACATATCAGATTGAAAAGAACAATTATTAACTGCACACATGCATCAAACTAGTGATCACGTTTCAAGACTCTTAATACTTGAATTGTACGCAGTGTAATCCGGATTATCATGCCCAGTTAAAATCAGAACAACAAAATTTTTGGAAAAAAAATTTTGGGCGGATTTAAGTCCCAGGAGCCCCATCCCTGGCTACGTTCCTGCACCGAGGAGTGTTCAAGTGAGAAAAGGTTGAGGACCAGTACTGGAAAATATTATAAAGTAATAGGGATGTGCGAGTAGTACTTTTTGACCTCGAGTCGAGTTGTAAAGTACTCGCGAGTATCAAGTCGAGTTTGTACATTAATGTACATGAGTGAAGAGACCCAGTTTTTACTTAAGTCATCGCAATTAAAGTTAGCCAGCAATCAGACTATCAAATCGAGACGTTTTTGGAGACGTAGTTGAAGATAATTTAAAATGCAATTTGTTTCTTTTGTCGGGAAGACGAAAAATGTAGGGACAAAAGCTATCTCTTTTATCGCTGATTTTATTTTGGTGAATACTGCAACTTATAAACTTTTATTCAAGCATAGGGAAGGATATTTTTCCTGTGCATACTAGAGAAATTATCTCGCGTGGTGTTTGGTGCACACGGTACCTACGGTAGCTTACAACTTGACAACCTCGAGCAGCTTATCTCTCCTGGCCAAAAGTCCTGTCGCGTGGAGCTCGCTTTCCAAGTGACTTGTGAAGTCACTTTACATGTGCTTAGTTTTCAAGCACGGAGAATACCATTAAAACGAACTAAATTTCCGGCTTCCGTAAGCTGAGAAAGCCTATTTTTAAATATTATTCGTAACGTAATTGGTAACTGAGTAATCAATTTTAAACTTTGTTTAGTCTAAGATTAAATATATGTTCCATATCTGCTGCGAAGAAAAGAGAAGTGGCTTTTCTTGTGTATCTTCAAGTGGGCGTCAAACTTGCTTCCCGGAACTTGAAAAATATCCGGCGTTTTTATGTCTCGGTTGAAAAATTAATTAATATAACCAACTAAAAATATATTTTTTACATTATTAAACGTATAAATAAACAAGATTCAGTTCGATATCCTTTATTTAAAAATTGAACTACCTACCCATTTTTGTGATATAAACCTTCAAACTCAGGGGATAGAATTACCAACGGACATTAGTTGCTTTGAGCTTGAATATAGTCCCCCCCAGACCTTTTCCGTGAAGATTTTGGCCAAAAAGGGAGGGGGGCTATACTCGGATGAATACGGTACAGATGCGGTTTCAGGGCACCGTGTAACCACCGATTCATCCATTCGTTCACGCAAACGTACATGAATCCGTTCACGTAAACGTACATGAAACCATTCATGCAAATGTAAATGAACGTACGTAAGTACATGTTTGTACGTGTTAATCTATTGTGTAACCAGAGATAAACTTGATTTTAATGATAGCGCTTCCTGTTGGCAGATTTCTGAACCTATTGGCCTTTGCGGCTCCGTCGACAAAAGCTACTCGACTCGACTTTCGTAAAAATACTTGAAGTACTCGAGTCGAGTACCAACTACTCGACTCGAATTTTCGAGTACTCGCACATCCCTATAAAGTAATAATGTCCTAGGTTTTATTTAAAAGTTGTGGTTAGCCATGATAATGGCATGATTGCAATAGTAGACTGCTGACCAGAAATGCAAGGTTCGAATCAGTAGTGGTAGTAGTTGTTCGGGGGAGATGATCTACAGCTAAGGTTATATGCACCATTTAGGATTGGTGTGTTATTGGATGTGGGTAGAATTTTTCTAGGGAGGGCGAGAGATGAGAGAAACCTAACATTGGCACCAGTCTGCTCTTGATTTAAGGAGCCAAGGGGTCCAAATTTTAACGTTCTATGTGATGGATGGAGTACTGTGAGTGCTCTCCACACAGCAGTCTACTGGGGGCCATTTTACCATTGAAAAATATCTGCTAATGCCTGGATTCAAACCCAGGTGCTTTGGATGGGAAGCCAGTACTGTACCCTCCACACCAACCTTATGGCTATCTTACCAGAAAGAGACATTTGAATCTGTCCAGCCAAACCTAAGCTGTGTTATTTTCTGATCACCATACATTTCTTGGAAAGCACAGGCAGCACAGTGAATGAAACTGGCCCCTTACCCTGATATGTATACTACTTTCACACTTTGTTAGGCTTAGCATTTGGTGAGCTCTACCCTCGTCTACCTGGCCATTCCTCAAGTGGAACAGAAATAACAATTTTATTTTATGTTCGTTACCGTCATGTCCAAGTTTAGATTATAGCATAATTTACTAAGTTTTCCTATTGTTCTGGAAAGTTAACATGTATACATAGCAAAATGCTTTTGAGATACTGGCAACCCAAATGTGAACAACATTTGGGTTGCCAGTTTGGGGAAGTACATTGGATATTTTACCACAGCGCCTTTTATTCTTTATTATTCTCTCCTTTCCATGCCATCTTTGTTTCTTTGCTGACCTGAACAAAAACAGGTATTACATACTCGGCGGACTGTATGGCATTCTGTGTCATGACTCATCTTTTGTGGCCGACGAGAAGTGAGCAGTATCTGCTGTTACTCCCGGCGGATATGGGATACCACGGCGATGAATTGGAAGAGTTCAACGAGGCACCTCACATACTCCACAAGAGTAATCTTTCATCTTCAGGGGGGGGTCATGCGTTTGGCAATGGTACGGCACCATCTCACCCAGCACCACCCTCGACACCATCATCTCCAGCATTGCCCGTGCGAGTGGATCACAGTTTAGTTGTTGTACAGACTTAATTGAGCAACCATTAGAGCTCTCGAGAAATTCTTGGGAAATGTTCCGTGATCTGATTCACGTGTTCTTTGCAGTGCATTGGCTTAGTGATAAAGGCCACATCCTGGACGAACCTGTTTTCATTATCACTGCTTCCGCTGAGCTGTGCGTCATTGAATGCATTTGTGGAGAGGAGGCTGGGAATAGCACTTGCCTTTTCCTATATCTGTCAGTTCAAACTTGCTTGCGTCTGATCCTGTGCATTCCAAATTGGCATTAGCTCAGTTGTAATACGTAATTTTGTTCCTAGAGTTGTGAAATGGTATTTCATTTCATTAGTAACTCATGAATATTTTAAATTGATTCATTTTGTGCAAAAGATCCATTTTCAGTGGTTTGAAGGCAACTTATTTTATGATATACGTGCTTTCATAAACTATGGAAATTTTTCTTAAACAGGCTATCTCAGTATTTAAGTATTAAAACCCCTAATTGTTTGTATTATTTAGCAAGAAACCTTATTTTGGAGATGCCTGTTTGGGTTCTCTCAAAAGCTGAAAGTATGTCTAACACCCTGCGAGTATTATCCAATTGTATTTACACTTTCCAACTTTTTCCATGAGTACAAAGGTTTTGTAATGTTATGCTTTCGGGTAGCTTTCCTCAATTATTTTTTGTGTTCGTCTAAGTTGACTCTAAATTTTTTTGAAAGGCTTTGAAGGTTCTTAAGGTTGGCAATTATCATTCTGTCTCAAAATCCATTTTAGCATTGGTAGTTGACTTTTTTTTGGACCCTAAGGGCTTTGGTTATTTTAAAGCTTTATTGTGTAAAATTGCTGGCATGAGCAACTAAGCTAAACATTGAAGGTTAAATTGAAGCATGTTTCCTTCATGTTAGCTCACAAGTTAGAGCTAAAACATTTGATGGTAGTAGTTTACCACAAATGTGAAGGAAATGAATATCATAAGGAATGCAGTATCACTCACTACCTGCCAGATACTAGTATGACCTCCTGCTAATTATTTTTTGCCCTTACCCTCAACTTTAACCATTTAGGAATCACCTTATTGTGTGAAATGTCATCAGACATATCCACCATCAAATGCTTAATCCACTCATAGCTGTTTGACCAACAATGTTGACATAACTGGCCAAGGCATTGTGGGAATCATTGTTAGTTTATGGAGCAGACTTTTAATTTGTGCTGAAATTCACTCTTTGTGGATTTAGTCCCCTGAAGTGTTTTGGTCTTTTTTTATCATATTTATCTTTACAAAGTCTAACAACTTCCATGGAAGTCGAAATATGCCTACACGTGCTTTTTCATAGCATTTATATTCAAATTGGGGTTGAACTCTGGTGTGCTGCTCATTGTTTGTTTGCTAAGTCTTGTGAAACACATTCATGCAATGATCAATTTCCATATTTTGTTTGCTGGGCTAGGTTTTACGTTGTAAATCTGAAAGTATGCATATCTTTTTTATTGGTTATTAGGGGTATGTATCTTCATTATTCCATCATTTAGAGATTGATGTGCTGGCTTGTTAATATACTTGAACTGCTGTTATAACAACATGAAATTATTGCTAAATGACATTTGCATGTAGGTATGCACAAGCACTTTGTGTATTTTCTTAGGTTCAAAGCATTGTTCTTTGTTTCACATTATAGCAAAGTTTTATAATGATAATGACCCAGCATAATCAATAATTCAAGGCTTTACCTGGAATCAACCATGAGAAAGGTTTTTGAACCCATCATTAATTTGTCTTCCTGTTGTGGTGAATTAGTTTTTAAAAATTCCTTTTTATACCAAGTTCACCTAAGTAATAGGCCTCCTTGAATGAATTTGCGTATAGAAAATCTAGTAGGTAATGTGCAGACAAAACATTTAAATTACCTGATGTTAATGATGTAATAATTTTCAATGACCACAGTATTTGGACTTGGTTTGAAACCTTTCATTTGTACTTTTCAAGCCAATCTACCTCAGTGATGGCTGGAAGTTGGTGCTCGACTAATTTGCACAAAGCAAAAAGTGAGATAACTTGTAATGCCAGTTGGGAGGAATACTTTGCTTTGTGCTAGCTGTAACAGGTTAGCCTTAGTTTTTCACATGAAACATGCATATTTTTCTTGGCAAAAGTAGATTTATTTTTCTTGTTCTTGTGCTATTTGGATTCTTTGACTAGTGAAATTGATGCAGACTGTAATCTAAAAAAGTTTATTTGAATAACTTTCAAGTATGAATTGTGGGCTGAAGATGTGTTGCTTTACTCAGTAGCATTGAGATCTACACTTTTATGTGCACTAATGTGCAATCTGAACACAAGTCAAATTTTTCTTCTTTTTCCATGGGCGGCATAATTTTCTGTAATTATTTCCTATGATGCTAATAGATTGCTGATTGAAATCAATTTAATAACTGTTTACACATCAACAAGTTGCTTTAATTAGGGAAGAAAATTTTCCATATTGTTTCATGTAATTCTGATGTTGATTTTGAAGTCACTGCTGGTTTTATTATCTTTGCGTTGGTGTTTGTTTACTGTGCAATAAATTTTATGTATCCATCTGGATATGTAGGTAAATAAGGTCAATATTTAGCTAATGTGAGTGGTTTTTGTATTAGAAATAACGAATCAGCTCAGAAGGCTAAAATTTGCCTTAATCTTTAAAAACAATTCTGTTGGCTTAAAATGGCAGCTATTCTGTATTATAACAAAAGAAAATTTCATTAAAATAGCAGTATTTGGGTTTTCATTCCAAAAAATATTAGGTGTAGTAAGAGAAAATTGAAATCAGATTGGGTGAGTTATCTTTTGTTGCAATGTCTTGTATCTATCGTTGTATTTGGTGACAGATATAGTAGGGAGTTTTTGTCAAAAGTGAATAATTCACTGCAAGATATTACTCTAATTGCCCTGTACCACAGTGGAGTCAGGTAATTAGGGGAATAGTCAGGAAATTGGTTGCAATGGACAGTGACTTGAAAGCTATTGGTCATAAATTTCTTCAAGAATTGTCATGTTTTTTGATAATTCATTCACAAATCATTATTTTTTCCCATTTCATGGATTAATTGCATGAAATTCATCAATATGAGGAGAATTATAATAGTAATATTTGACTTAGCTTATGCTGGCTTGGTATAGAGCGTGTGCTTGCTTGCTTGGAAAAAGAACTCTAAAATTTCAAAAGTGAGTCAATAATTTTATGCCTTAATTTTGAATTATATTTTCATTTTGAATTATGATTCATTTTAATATATTGTGAGAGCTAGACATTCAATGTTAAATTACGCAGGAGTGAACAATTTCCAAATGCTACCCATGAAATGGGTGTTTTGTTGGAAAGGACAGGCTTGTATGATTAAGGATTACAAATTAGGTTCAAAATTGCTCAAATAGTTGAATACTGTAGGAAGGTATGGCTATGATGTATATTGTGAGAGAAAGAAAGAGCTTTGATCTTTTTTCTCTGGTGGCCGTAAAATTAAAAATGCTGTGTTATGACCTGTAAAAGGTCTACAGAATATTATAGGTATTGAATAGGTGTTTTGGTTACCAGTCTTCTGCTAGCCTTAAGCTTACTGAATGAGTTTATCATTTAACATATTACATTTTAATATATTTCATGACATTGCCCTGTCTTGATTATTTTACCTTATCTTGTATGAATATTGTGATTGTTGATAGAAATACAAAAATGTTCTTTTCTCAATAGTTAATATCAATATTATTTTCATAAAAATGTTTTATTGGTCTATTAAAATATTAATTCAAATTATTAATGGCCATTTCGTTAAGTAAAAGAAATAATGACCAGAATGAGTTGAAGTCATATTTAACCTTTCTATGTAAAACTTGGAGGTCAAGTACTCTGCTGAATATACTTGAATAATGATGAGGGAGAATGTATAGCATCGGTTGACATTAACTTGAGGCGTGAGGAATTAAAAGCTGATCATTTGAAATCTATTTGATTCTGGTGAGATTTGAGCACTGAATTCGGTATGCTGTAAAGAATAATCATGTAACCCATCCTCAAAACCTTGTATTTTGTGAGCAGGCTTTGCCACAAGACATTATTTATTTGTTTGTGTGATTTCATTATGAAGGACAACCAGGAATTTTGCTTTTCAATTCTGAAGTAAAAAAATTACATTTTTAACTGTGATCCTGAGTACTTACTTTTCTAACATTGAGCAGATATTTTTCTTCTAAATGCATACATTATTGTAATTGTTTGCTTTGTGATAATTTTAATCTAGAGGCTTAAATATTGGCATTGCACTGGAATTAAGCTTGAAAAACAAAGCCATATAAAACTCTCTGAATATGATATTGTTACCGTAGCCAAATATGCTGGTAAATTAGAGTTACAGTTTGGTTCTAGGTTGTATATGGTTGTCTTGTGTTGTTAGCATCTAGGTGGTAGATAATTTTGTGTGAGAAATTTGTAATGGAGATTATTGCCTTGCAGACTGGTGGTTTTGTAAGCAGTTTGATGTAAAAATAATGCTTGGGGAAGTGTGATGCCACAATTGATGATGGCGTCTTTCTCAGTGATTGTACCCGTTACATGTTTTTGTGTTGAAAATGCAAAATTTTAATTGAAAATTCCTATTGTTTTCATGGTCGTATGCAACACAGTTTTGGTTTCTATACAAGAGAAAAATTAATGAGAAACCTCAGTGCTCGAGTTTTCTGCCTCCCAGCAGTAAGTTAATGGGCTTTAATGGGCTCTTGATAGATGTTACTTATAACATGTAGGTCATTTAGTTAAGTACTTATCTACCTGAAACTTTAGCTATTAACTATGCCAAATTCTTGTGGTGATAAAGTTTTCAAATATTGGTGTTGTACATTTATTTTTCTATCTATTTAATTGAAATTTTAAGCCTTGTGCTGGTGTACATAAATATCTGCTGCTCAAATATCAACTGCTGTGAAATGTTGTATGTTTTGAGTTAAAATTCAATATGCAGGAAGAATGATTTGGTGAGTGTTGAATGCTTTCTTCTAGTCAGTGATGTCTTAATGAAGTACATCATATTTGGGGAATAGGATACTCATTTGTCTTTTAAATAGTTGGTTGCTACCAGATTTATGTTCCTAGCAAAGTAGGCTTGTGACGCAGGTGGTTTATTGGTTGTGTCATATGCCTTACTTGAAATTTAACTAGTTTTGTTGGTGATGAATATAATTATGTCTGCATTACACTAAATATTTTTGTCTCCTTTAAGACTTATTTCTTGAGTATATTTACTAGTGTCACTGTTGGTAAAGTATATTCACTTTGTACATAAAAAATGAAATGAAAGAGTGTGATACTAGAGTAACTTGAGGAGTTAACTCCATAAGGCTATGATTGAAATGTTAACTGTGATTATTTAGAAATTTGTTCCATTGTCCTATCAGTTTGAATTTTTTAATACATTATTGAAGATGTAATGCAAATTCTAAGTGGATCTTGCACGCCTGCTGTCTTCGTTTTTGAATGTTTCCTGGCTGTGTTTGATGTCTTGGAGTTATAAATTATGGTTTTGGAAATATGCTGGCCATTGTGAAAACTGTGCAGTTGGTTATGATTTTGAAATGTAGATACTGTTATATTTCTTTTATAATTGATTTGGAAGATTCTGAAAGTCATAAACTTCAAGCACTTTATCTGGTGGTCATTAATTTTAACTATCCCATAAGATTCTTTAAATGAAATTATATTTTTGTTAGTCAGCTGGAAAGGGAATATATATTATTCTTAGAATTACATTTTCCCTGAGAAGTTGTAAAATCACCTTATTACCTCTTGTGTTAAATAAACTTGATTGTATATTTTATACAATTGGTTGTGGGTGGGAACTAAATTTTATTATGCTACTGGAAGAGGCTCTTGGCACAAAAACCATAGTATTAACTAATACTTTTTCAAAAATTCAACTGTTTGATGGGAATTTTTATTATTGCTGTAATATTCCCTTGCAAATGATTTTAATTTTTCAGTCTTGTTTTATAATTGATGAATACTTAAAACAATTATATTTTTCAGTATTTACTGGGGCTTTATCTCTGAATTTTTGTTTAAATTCATTCCTTGTCAAGTGTATTAATGAGCTTAAATGTATTTCTAGTTCACGAGTGAAAGTTATCATGTGATTATGATTTGGAAACATCCTGGAATTGGCAGTGAAATTGCCACTTATAATGTGGTTCGTGTTGATATACACAATATTTTATTATTATATTCTGGCTAATTACATCATATTCACATCATTTCATGCTGACTTCAGTATGCAGTATATTTGTTGCTTGTATGGTTTATCATTTGAATATTTATTTAGTCTATTAGCTGCAATAAAACATGACATGTCACAAATATATTATTCAATAATTGTAATGTACTTGTTACTGTAATGCAATTTTGCACTTTTATAATGTCCTTTGTCAACATGTCTTTTTCTCATAGATACATTTTGGTCTAGTTACAATGGGTGTCTGTCAATACCTATATTCATTGTCAAGCAAGTCCTTGAAAATTATTTGTAGTGTAACATACACTTCTGAATGCAGTATTTTATATAGTAAAATGTAAAAAATATCTGACTTATGTGTGATTGATTTTTGATGGCCCCGTGGACTATTCCTTGTCTTGGTAGGATGGGCATATTCCTACAACTTCTAGAACTGCATTGTTCAAAGCAATTAAGTAAATGCCAGCAAGATCAAAGAGTAGGATCCTGACAAAGTCTGTATACTTTATTTGCAACATCTGTTCCTCAGTGAGAAGGTTTCTGACGCCAATGGAGCAGCCCTTTCAAGTGAGGTGTAGAACTGGGTGACACACTCAGCAACCGAGTAAGCAAGGTCCCTGTGTTGGCCCTCTCACTAAATTCTTGTATGAAAATGGAGACAACTACAATGGCAATGATGCAAAAGGAAATAGAGCAGTTCTGGAGTGGTAGGTAGAGGATGATTAGCAATGGAGGGGAAGAGAATCAGTGAGGTGTAGCAGTAGTATTGAATGAAACATTATGGAGAAGGGTAGAGCAGGTTTTGGTACAATATTTTTTGGTGTGATTGATGTCACTCCTCCAGTCCCCTACTACATGTTAGTTGGTTTCAGGTATCCAACCCGATATATTCTATTCCTCTAGCATTGATACTTTGGTTCCTTATCTCCCCAAGTTAGATTTTGTGAGACTTCTGCTCATAGTTCTGCTTCAAGGAATGTATGAACTGATTAACTACTGGTGAGAGAAGTTGACGTCCACCTATGGACATCTTGCTGGAATACTCTCTTCTTCCTGTCAGGATTGGAGTCGATTCTGTCCTGCTTGACTGAGAGTCAAATGGTCTTAATATACCCCTGCGGGTAGGGGGATAGAGAATACTCCCGCAGTATCCCTGCTTGTCGTAAAAGGCGACTAAAAGGGTGGGTAGACATCCCCAAAAACAATCCTCCAGTTAAGAAAGGGTATTGTCCTGGTCCTGTGGGTCTGCTATGAGTTGGCATACCATCCGGTAAATCATCCAGCTTGGTTGTGTATGAGACCTGTAACGAGGATATGGAGACCATAATGAGCGAGTTCTCCAGCACCCAGCCAGGATTTGGATGTCAAATATGTGCTGGTGAACATTATACCACTTCAGCCCTGGATTCTGTGTAAATAGGTAGCCAAGCTTGGTAGCTGGGTGCTAGCTACTCCTGGTCATTAGGATTCTGTGGCATTAGCTTAACCCCTCAAGCCGGCTTTTTATGTATGGGTATTTAAACCCTCGGGCAGTATTTAAATTTGTCTCAAATGCACGGTGTGGACACTGTCTTCATTAAAATGCGATAACTCATAAAGTACATCAAATTAGTAAGAAAAAATTTTGTGTTGTATATAAATGTTGCTTTCGCTTACCTTTAAAATTTAATGGTTGGAACTCAAATTTTTCATTCACTCATCACACTCATGCGCTCTGGAATCAAAAGTTTATTTCGGTGTGGAATGTCTTGAAGCATCTTTCGAGGCTAAGTCCAACTTGACACGCACTGCACCAGTATATACTTTCCTTTCTTCTTCCACGTTTGGTGCAGACAACGCATTTCCTTTGTAGCTTCGCTTTTCTCCTGTTGCAGGGATCCTTTCTAAGAAGTGCCTCTCCACCAGCCGTCGTGGTGGGTGGTTTATCGAAGGCCTCCCGACGGCTGGACTCCCCAGCTGTGGTCTGTTTACGTTGACAATGGCCTTGACCAAGCTTATCCGAAAGATAAGATGATCTACGTCCGCATTTCTAGCCTGGTTTAATATATAGGTGTTGTGGACAGCTACATTGAGTAGTCTCTTGAAAAACTTGATGTACCACTTCATGCCTCGTTTTCTTTCCACCAAATATGGCTGTAACTTCTGGTCCTTCAGATCCACTCCGCCCAAATTGTACCCATTCATTCACACACTTAGGCTTCACAATATCCACACCCCTTATCTTTTTTGAATCACCGCATTATCATTAGATGATGAAATCATTGCCACGTCTCTCTTGTCCTTCCACTTACACCATTATTCCATTGCGTTCGTATGCTACCGTCTCGCCCCTTTTCAGCTGCTTGGTTTTCACACTCAAGGGAACGTTCTTTCTGTTCAATCGAAGAGTCCCGGCAACATTTACACCATTCTTGCATAGTAGATAAGATAGGCTCGCATAGGTAAGGAGAGTTATAAAAATTGGCCATCCATAGTGTGTACCCTTTATCAAATAATGGCTCCGTTAGATGAATGACAATTTTTGTGCTTCCAAGTTGTCATCAGCATTGATATTACACGTAATGTTAGAACCAGAGCCAGTATACACTATGAAATTCCACAGATAGCCACTTTTGGATTCACATAGTTCAAACGTTTTGATTCTGCCTTCAAAGGAATGTATTGTTTAAAGCCCAAACGGCCCTTCCACAGCGTTAGTGATTCATCTATACAAACATTTCCATGGGGAACATAGTTTGAAATTTAGCCCAGATTAATGAAACAATTGGAATTATTTTCCAAGTTTTTTTGGGCCAGCAAAATTTTTCTCGTCCTAATTATCTGCGAAGTGCAAAAATTTTGGTAGAAGCTCAAAACGATCAAGTGAGATCACTTGAGAAAAAAATTGGAGTTTCTAAGAAGGGATATTTTGTGAAATAAGATTTTACAGATGGCTTTTGTATAATACCCATCAGTATAAATATTCCAATCAAAATGTACATTTCTTCACGGGCGACTTCTCGCAAGTTATTTACACGGGAACGTGGGTTAGGAGCAACCTTAGTGATAAATTGTCGTGTCTCTGTTAGTCTCAGTGCACATCAGATATATCACATCAGCACCAAATTTATGCATAAAACTGTCTAATATAGTACCAACCGGTATTTGATGGCCAGACTGTCCAACAAACGGAATTCTCGATGGACAGTAAGTATCACCGACACGTGTCTAGCCAAATGGGGTGGAGATTCGTGCTCCTCTGATTCATCTTCGAAATCACTTTCAATTACTTCACCCTGTGCATAATCCTCAACTCTAGCATCACTAGAACCACTCTGTGATGAAAGGAATTCCTTATCACTATCACTTTGGTCCAAAAGACGCTCAATATCTTCATCTATCACGAAAGAGCTACATGTAGCTTCTGCAACTTCTCCGAGGTCTGGTGGTACTAATTCTCAAACTTCATCAAGAGAAAAAATATATTTCCTACAAAGTTATGATGAGTCAATTAAGATGGCTGCATCATACAAAGCTCTCTAGCAGAGGGCCGAAAGAATTGACTAAATTAAACAAGAGATGGCATAAGGGAAGCGACTAATACTGAATGAGGGGAGTGGGCGTACGGCGTAAGTCGAAACGCTGGTGGGAGCGACCAGCGGGGGACGTACATGTGTACGTCGACCCGGCTGGAAGAGGTTGACAGTGGTAGCTGGGGTCTGCATAAGGTGGTTGGAGGTGTATAGGCAGGGTGTCCAGCACTCTGGAAGACCGGGAAATCTCAGGGAATTTAATTTTCACTGGAAATATCAGGGAAATCTCAGGGAATTTAATTTTCACTGGAAATATCAGGGAAATCTCAGGGAAATATCTTATTGACTCTGGAACTTTTGATGGAGTCAATGTATAAAACAGCAACGGAAATAATGAGCCTTTTTCGGCAAGTTGCATTCGGCATTCGGCAAGTTTCGGCAGTTACCAGAGCATGGAGAGTTGTCAGCAATTTGTTGTGGGGTTTGATGAAAGCCTGAATAAGATTGCTGATAAACAGCAAATGGATCTTAGTGTTCGCTTTTGGGACGATAATCAGAATGTAGTTTGCACGCGGTACCTCACGTCAGTATTTTTGGGGCATACTGCTGCCATTGATCTCTTCGGGGTTTTAAAAGAAGCTTCAAGACCAGGAAAGAACTCGAGAAAATCCTTCAAGTTTCAGTGGATGGTCCAAATGTGAATTTCAAATTTTTGAAAGAACTACAGTCTGACCTCTCTGAAGGGCACACGGATGGCCCCCGGATATTATATTTAGGTAGCTGTGGGTTGCACACCTTAAATTGTGCATTTCTAGCTGGTATGAAGGAAACTGGATGGGATATCGTTCCATTCCTTCGTGCACCGTTCAATTTATTTTTATATTCCCCAACCCGTAGACCTGACTTCAAACAAATCACTCATTCTCAACGTCTTCCATTGAAGTTCTGCGCAGTTAGATGGTTATAAAATGAAAAGGTTGCACTCAGAGCCCTCGATATTCTTTCAGCCTTACGAAATTATGTCAAGAGCTTTCAGGTTGATGAGAAAAGTGAGCATCAGGGCAAGAAATGTAAACCTATGTGTCACAGTTTCGGATTAATTAAGTTATCCATCCATGACAAAATGTTAGGTCCTAAACTGGCTCTCTTTGCTTCAGCTGCGGCGGAGCTGGAACAATTTTTGAGGGAATTTCAATCCAGCAAGCCTGTGGCTCAGTTCCTGTTTTCGGCAATGAAAGATTTGTTGAAAATTGTAATGGTAAGATTTTTCAAGCCGGAGGTTTTGGCATCTGGAAACGTGCAGAATATTGCATAGTAGGTTTGTGATATAATTTTGTTTTAAATTATATGAATGTGTTCCATGACGCTGGACCTTTTTTTCTTTTCCTTTAACCCACCGTAGACGATTACCCTGGAAAAAATTCAATTCCTTTAGTTTTTTAAGTTGTTGATAATTTTATATCAATGCTATTCATAGTGAAGTCTGGTTGTAATGTAACCTTGTTCCCAAACTTCAGCATGATAATGTTTAACTCTAAGAAAGGGTGGTGATGTGATTTTCTCAAGAACTATATGAAAGTGTTGTATGATTTTGAAGTTTTTGTTTATTTTACTCCAAATATGCAGGTTTTGGTTTATTTTGGCCAAATATGCAAGATTAATAATAGTACATACGTTTAATTCCACAATAACCATACCCAATGTCCTCTTATATTTAACGAGAAAAAAATCAATATTTTCTGGAAAAATAAAAATTATGTCTGGAAAACCTGGAAATCTCAGGGAAATTTCAAATGCCCAGTTGCTGGACACCCTGATAGGTTTGGCGGTCTTGTGCAAAGAATTTCCCGCTTAAAACAGGCAACCACCTATAGCTTGGTGCGATAAAAAAATGAGAATTTTCGTTTTTCTTGAAAAATATTTATTCATTAATCAGCATCAATTTTGTCCCCTTCAAAGTATTCCCCTTCAGATATAATCTACATCTACATAATACCCTGCAAACCACCATAAAGGTGTGTGGTGGGGGGTGAATTCTCACCAAACATGCACTACATATCATGCATAAGAAAGGGTTAGTATTAATATACTAGTCTAAACTTCACTATTTAAAGAAGACAAAAATAGCAAAGTAAGCATGTATAAACATGCTGTTAGTTGGGTTACCTTGTAGTTTATACCAACATAGAGCTATGCTATATGCTATGCTATACATTGATTCACTCGTATTGGACATATTTACCGCTATTCATATCCCCAATTGTACGAGGAAAAAATGACATTTTGAATGTCAGTTCGGCAATCAATTTATCTAATTTTGTAATCATGGTCCAGTCCACTGTCGTATGGACATAGGTGTTGGGAAGGAAAGGAAACATTCTCCGAAAGTTTAGTTCAAGTAGATATATTAAACTGTATGACACACATTACATACCTACTCTGCTCTAGGTAACTCTAGTGACTGCGTTCCCTCTCTGCGTCCGGTCCCGGTGGTCATCCGCCGCACAGTGGTCCCAAATTATGAGAAACTGGGCAAAATATCAAAGACTTGCCCGATATGCATAAAAATTGGTAAAATAGTGTATCTTGAGGAGGCAATCATGAATTTCAACCCCCCTGCGGGTAGGGGGATTGAGAATACTCCCGCAGTAGCCCTGCTTGTCGTAAGAGGCGACTAAAAGGGCGGGGAGACAACCCCGACAACAAACCCACAGCCAGCAAGGGTTGAGCCCGGATAGTCTTGTGGGTCAACTGTCTGTGTGCGGCCACACCACCTGGCCTGCGATCCACCCGCATGTTTGCCGTGTGCGGAGACCCGTAAGGGGGAGAAGGGGATCCTGGTGGGTGAGTTCTCCGGGACCCAGCCGGGTGTCGGATACCCGGTATGGCCTGGGGATCAACATCCCACTTCGGCCCTAGATTCCCTGTAAACGGGCGGTCAAGATCTAGCCAGTCTTGATCAATCGGCTAATCGACACGTTTCGATGGCGAGTGCTGGAGTGACGGGGGTCTGTGTAGGGCGGCCGAAGGTGTATGAGTTTGGAGGGCTCATGCACTGGAGGCCCCACCTGAAGCAGGCCTCCCAAACAATAGTGCTATATCCCTTGGGTAGCCCTGGCGACCACACCGGTTTGCGGTGTGGCGTCCCGAATGTGTGGCTCCGTGGTGGGTGGGGAGCCCAGGGGATGAATTCGTAATTCTTATGGCGACTAACCCTCTTCCTCCATTTAAAAAATCCCGCCCGGACACGGGCGGAGGAGATAAGTGCATTGTAAAAAGTTTGAGATACCTCGTAATGAAATGTGCGGTAGACGGCGAGACGCTAAAAAAGGTGTCCCCCTTCTTTATTAAGAGAAACCTGTCTGCGGTAATTACAGGAGATCCGAACACGGTGAAAAAACTTAGAGATGGTACCCTTCTAATAGAAACCGCTAATCATGATCAAGCTGAAAAGCTGCTCAAGGTGAAGAAACTGAGTGATATTCCAGTCACAGTTGAGACTCATCGCACCTTAAATACTTCTCGGGGGGTTATCAGTCACTATGACCTCCTCTATGTTGAGGTCGAGGAAATAAAGAAAGAGATGGCCCCACAGGGTGTCATCGACTGCCGTCGACTGACAACTAAGCGGAACGGTGAGACGATCAACACAACATCTGTGATCCTCACATTCGCTCTCGATAAGCTCCCCGAGAAGGTATTTCTAGGATATGAATCAGTCCCTGTGCGACCATTTATACCTAACCCCATGCGTTGCTTCCAGTGTAATAAATTTGGCCACATCGCACCGCGATGTGAAGGCAAGACCACCTGCCCGCGCTGTGGCAAGGACAAGCATGAGGGTGACGTGTGTTCCTCCGATCCTCACTGTGTCAATTGCGAGGGTGCGCATCCAGCATACTCTCGTGATTGTCCTGTGATGAAAGAGGAAAGGAAGATAATGGAAATAAAGACGCTGGACAAGATTCCATATGGAGAGGCGCGGAAAAAATATAGAACCATGCTGGCCCCTACGTTTTCGAGATCTTGGGCGGGAGTAGCGGCTACCCCCAAAAAAATGTGCACGTCCTCAACACAAACAGAAGTTAAAAATCCCATGAATAGCAATAATGTGGCAACCGAACCGAATAAGATTAAGACTAAAGGACCAGAGACTAAAAATGCACCAAAGAAAAGTGAGCTAAATACGGATTCTACTAAGAATCCACTGAAAACAAATTCCGGGGACACGCCACGAGTGCGTGAAAAAACACCTCCCCCTACCTCCTCTGGGACCCAACATCAAACACCGGAGGCTATGGACGAAGACATCTGTGTCTCAGATACGGAAGTCTTCCAAGTTCGGTCTCAGAGAAGGAAACAGCGCCTTAAGCGATGACTCTCCTTATGAACGGATTTAGACTGGTTTTAATGTATCTATTTATTTATTTTATTTTAACCATAATGGCTGTAATATTACAGTGGAATATGAATGGTTTTTATAGGCACAAGGAGGAGCTGGAGGTTTTAATTAGAGATTTTAATCCCATCTGCGTCTGCCTGCAAGAGACGCATTTTAAGCTGACGGACAAGGGTATTTGAAAAGGATACAAGGTTTTTAGACTTGATGACACCAGTGGCCAAAGAGCTCAAGGAGGGGTTGCCATTGCAGTTCGGGAGGCCCTATACACCTCCCGAACACAACTTAACACTCCATTCCAGGCGATTGCTGTCACAGTGCACGCCCCTGAAGCAGTAACTTTGTGCTGCATTTATTTACCGGAGGGAGCTCCGGTTAATCAGTATAACCTTATAACCCTTGTCCGTCAGTTGCCCAAGCCTTTTATTTTATTAGGAGATTTTAATGCTCACGACCCCCTGTGGGGAAGCTCTCCTGCGCAGAGTAACAGAAGGGGACGGATTTTATCCCATTTTATCGATGATTTTAACTTAATTCTTTTAAATAGGAGAGAAAAAACCCGTTTTAATAGTTTTAACAGAGAATTTTCCTCCATTGACTTAAGTCTTTGCACGAGCAGTCTGGCAACAAAGCTGTCTATGTCCGTTCATCACGACCTCTGTGGAAGTGACCACTTTCCTCTCTTCATTACCAAAAATGATCAGTTCCTCCCTATGTTTAGTAAAAGTGACAGATGGAACATCCGGAAAGGCAACTGGACACTATATAAGGAAGTATTTAATTTTGAACACGATTTTAACGCTGACGGCACCTCTAACGCGAAGGCACTGACTAACGCAATAATAACAGCCGCTGAATGTAGTGTTCCAGTGCTGAAGGGTACCATCAATCGTACTCCCGTCCCATGGTGGAACGAGGAATGTGCAAATGCGATCAAAAGGCGGAAAAAGGCCTTACGCATTTTTCAAAAGTATCCCACTGCCTCAAATCTCGCTGCTTTCCGACGATTACGCGCAAAATCCCGGAAGGCAGTGAAGGAAGCAAAGACGGCTTCCTGGGTGGAATTTGTAAATGGTATTAATAATAGGACACCACTTACAAAGGTTTGGAAAAAGATCAGAAGCATCACAGGAAGTATCTACCAACCTGTCTCCTCTATTAAAGTAAACGGCACGGTGATGACCGCGCCCTCCGACGTTAGTGAGGCATTCGGCGAGTTCCTCGCAGAAGCGAGTAGTGACATAAATCAAGAGCCGTCTTTTCTGGCTATCAAGGAGAGAATTGAATCCGTTCCGTTAAATTTTAGGGAAATAGGGGCACGAGCGGCATACAATGTCTCGTTTTCACTGTGGGAACTAGAGTCCGCTCTTGCAGATTGCCGCAACACCGCCCCCGGGCTAGATGGAATTCATAATTCGTTTCTCCGAAATATCCCCGAGAGGTCGCTCCCGAATATCCTGAACACCCTCAACCAGATTTGGGACGAGGGCTGCTTTCCGGAGACATGGCGCCAATCCGCAGTCGTTCCCATTCCCAAATCAGGAAAAGACTCTTCCCATCTGGAAAACTATCGACCGATTTCACTGACAAGTTGCCTTTGCAAGCTAATGGAAAGAATGGTCAACCGGCGACTGGTGTGGTGGTTGGAAAGACGAAGCCTTCTCTCCAAAATCCAATGCGGCTTCCGGCGAAGCAGGTGCACTACCGATCATCTTGTCCGCGCTGATAATTTTATCCAGGAAGCCTTCCTTCTAAGACAGCACGTCATCGGAATCTTTTTCGACCTCGAAAAGGCATACGACAGAGTATGGCGTAGAAAAATTCTACAACAATTGCATAAGTGGGATTTTCGAGGAAACTTGCCCACGTTCATCTCTAACTTCCTGATGCAGCGTGTTTTTAAGGTTAAGATTGGAAGTCACCTATCTAAAAGTTTTACCCAGGAAAACGGTATAGCTCAGGGGTCGGTTCTTAGCGTAACGTGTTTTGCGATTGCAATCAATGATGTGGAGAATTGTATAGTGCCGCCTGTGATGGGGTCTTTATTTGTAGACGACCTGGGCATCTTTTGCCGGTCGTCTAAACTCAACACTGCGTCCAGACTTGCGCAGCTTACGCTCAATAAACTGCACAAATGGTCCCAGAGCAACGGGTTCCGCTTCTCCGAGGGAAAAACGAAGTGCGTGCATTTTCATAGGCTGAGGGGATACCATATGCCACCGACGTTGACTCTAGGGGGGAGAAATCTTCAATTCGTCGAGTCTATCCGTTTCCTGGGTATGACGCTGGACCGCAGCACTGTGGTCTGAAATCAGATATAGCCGGACAAAAGTCCAAAATTGCTTCTTTTGAGGTACACACTTGAAACTTGTCATAAACGCTCAGAATTGATCACTGATAATGGAACAATAAGCCATTTTTGGATGATCTCATCTGTTTTTGAGGTACAGAGGCCCAAACTTGGCCAAGTTTCCAAAAACACACCCGATCTTGCTTTTCTTCAAAAATATTTGAAGTTAAGCTGCTGGTGGAGTTTTGGAAGGATTTTTATGAAGTAAAAAACATTATATTCCGGTAATATGGTACTTTATCTATATTATCTGTTAGTTTCGAAGATTTTGGTTAATATTAGTGTGGTATTACGTCGCAAAATGGCGGACCCTTTTTCCGGGTAAAATTTGACATAAAGTAGACAATATCTTTATTTTAAGAAAATTGCCACCGCAAAAACTTTCATGAAAGTATTTAATAAAGATCTTTTAAGAATGTAAAGCAAAAATCTTGGAAAAAAGTTTGCGGCTGCGAAAATGAACGCAATTTTTCGATCGCGCTTCACGGCACGGCTCCGCGACGCGGGGCGTAGAGACTCGGTGACTCCGTTGGATATTTCACGTTGTTTGGAACTAATTATTGAAAATTGTCATTTTAACCATGGTATACAGTCTCTATTGACCTGAAATACTATATTGAAGATATTACGAGGATATTGGATTGATCGAATTGATCACTGAACGCGTGACTCTGGTAAACACGACATTGAAATTTAATTTTGCTATTGTAAGTTTTACCTTTGCACATCCCATCAGAACATAAATCTTAGAAAGGAAAGAAAATTTTCCTATTGGTGGCTATTGCTGAGAAGTTGGGTTCATTTTATACAATTGCCAGTTAAATCAGCGGCCAGCTCTGGAGAATCAAAGAAACGTCTTGCCGTGTTACCGTCATTCGTGTTTCCTGATCCAGGCCTTGGCACATACATTATCAACCCCATCCTTTCTCTAAATGCCTTCTGAATGCTAATCTTTTTTTCTGTTAGCTGTATTCTTAGGTTGCCGCGGGCCTATTAAGAGATTTATCATTATTTATTTATTTATCATTAAAGATATTTATTTTACCTTAAATATCAGTTTCCAGCTTGTTTGGATTATTTCTCACCTGTCACTGTTTTAACTCCAGTCGATACGATTTGTGCAACACGCATTCGAAAAACCGAATATAGCAGTGTAGGGTAGACAGACCAAAGGAATATTTAGTAACATCTGCTGGTTGATCTTTCATTGCCCTTAAATCATTCATCTGGGAAGCTTTCGCTCCGCAGATGTAGCACCTCATAGTAGCACAATCATGCAGTGCATTGCATACCTAAAAAATGTTTTTATAGATTTGTTCAACAATATCCACCAGCATTTACTTGTCCATCAATATAAAAATAGGAAAAATCCTTACCTTTCTATCTATCATGGTCAGAAGCAAGCTGAAATTAACAGAATAATTTCCCCAATTACAATTTTTTAAGCCATCTATCTGCTTTTGTACATAATTCCTTTCCGCCATAGCAACTTCCTTGGTTTCTTTTAGCCACTGAAGGCGAATGGGCCGGCAAAATATGGTTGACGACGGGCGAGGATTTTTCCAGATAATCTCACCTAAAATAGTTCATATATTATTGGTACTCAACTGTACTGCTATCAGATTGGCCAAAGATAAACAAGGTATGAAACAAGAAATGCCTTAAGCTCGTACCAGTTGCGTCATTCAGCAAACGAAGTGGCACCATGGCGCTCATAAATAAATATTCATCTGAAGTATCTGCTTCTTCCCACAACTGTTTATATTGCGAAAGGCCCGAACTCCCATCAAATCCATATTTTCAAATTAATGTGCAACTTACTTTGTTGCCGGATGCTAGAGTCGTGGAAACGCATGTCAGTATCCGCGATTCTGTATGGTTCAATAGATCTTGTAAACTCACTTCGCTAATGTTTTCTGTTATGTGTATCCCTTCGGGGTATGCAGCGCTTTTTGCATTTAACACTCGCACATAGCTAGGGTACAGGTTGTGCCCGTAACTAAGAGCGGAGCAATTATACTGATTCTTTGTCAGCTCAGTGGTGATCATCAGAGATAGAGCCTCCTCTGGCGACATCTCCGACTGCATCTCATCTTTTTTCCTCCACCTAGTGAGAATTCTTTTTGCTCTAGTGGGAGTGGTAGTCGTTACTTCCGTGAGAAGTTGAGCGGTAGCACTATCTCCTTCCTCTCTGCCAAGAGGCTGCCAATGCGAGCTCGGCAGCAGAGGAAGAACTTTCAATATTTTGGACTTTCCTTCTTTTTGACCTGTCTGAGGAAGTCCTAAAACCTTTTTTTGGTCGCCCCAATGAACCTAATGAATCAATAATGTTAAGATATGAATTCCATGTAAAAACCTTCGTCCATGATATTGGGCAAAAGAAATAAATCAGAAAATACATTCCGGTCATTGTAGAAGTACCTGGTAGGTACTCACGGACTGCTTCCGGGAAAATAATTGGCTCTTTGAGCCATGCATTATTGCGAGCTAACAATTGCTCGTTTTTTCGAAAACATTCTTCCCACTTTTTCTGGTAATATACCAAGAACCTTCATAAAAATTCACGGAGACTATCTAGGGCATCGAAATGATTCTCTAAATTCAAAGTCCGAGATAACAAATCCAGCAAGAATATTTTTTTATCGTGCAATGATTTTCCTTTCATCTCAATTATCTTGTTGTGTAGCTCCAAACGTGTGATCTGATATGATGTCATTAGAGAGCTGGACAACACAAAAAATCTGTGTATGGATCCGACAGATAATATTATGTAATGAAAGTCGCACGATGAATACCTTTCACGATTATATTTTCCATAATATAAGATCGGCGAAAAAACGCCGTGAAGCTTTATAAAAAGGAACATTATAAGCGTCGAAGTGAAATGCTAAGAATAAATAGCGATACTGAAAATTATATTCAAAATACTAACCTTGAAAAAGAAAGACTATTGAGTAAACCAGAAACACCGCTGACCAACACAGGAAATAAACAGCGAAACTAATTCAATGATATATATGTATATTCCATGTACGTGTATATGATATATATTCAATGACGAATCAATTCACTAGACACACACAGATTTTAGCAAATCACTAAATCACTACAGGCACAACACTCATCCACCGAATCCAAATAAGAACTGCCAGCTAAAATGCGTTTTTGAAGGGAAAAGGAAAAACCCCTTCGGAAATACCCGTTAAATACCGTCAAAGGCTGCGCGGTGTCCTAAAAAGCCCCTTTTCGCACGTTCCTCCTCGGCAAGTGTGAAAAGGGTAAGGAGTAGAAAAAGAATCTCTGACTGTTGCCTTTCCTGGTAAATGTGTAGGGAACCCTTCGCGTGAAAACTTAAATTCTACACCAAAAGATGTTCCAACATGCGGCAAGAATCCGTAAAGTACCAAACCAGAGCATGTTTACCAGAGTCACGCGTTCAGTGATCAATTCGATCAATCCAATATCCTCGTAATATCTTCAATATAGTATTTCAGGTCAATAGAGACTGTATACCATGGTTAAAATGACAATTTTCAATAATTAGTTCCAAACAACGTGAAATATCCAACGGAGTCACCGAGTCTCTACGCCCCGCGTCGCGGAGCCGTGCCGTGAAGCGCGATCGAAAAATTGCGTTCATTTTCGCAGCCGCAAACTTTTTTCCAAGATTTTTGCTTTACATTCTTAAAAGATCTTTATTAAATACTTTCATGAAAGTTTTTGCGGTGGCAATTTTCTTAAAATAAAGATATTGTCTACTTTATGTCAAATTTTACCCGGAAAAAGGGTCCGCCATTTTGCGACGTAATACCACACTAATATTAACCAAAATCTTCGAAACTAACAGATAATATAGATAAAGTACCATATTACCGGAATATAATGTTTTTTACTTCATAAAAATCCTTCCAAAACTCCACCAGCAGCTTAACTTCAAATATTTTTGAAGAAAAGCAAGATCGGGTGTGTTTTTGGAAACTTGGCCAAGTTTGGGCCTCTGTACCTCAAAAACAGATGAGATCATCCAAAAATGGCTTATTGTTCCATTATCAGTGATCAATTCTGAGCGTTTATGACAAGTTTCAAGTGTGTACCTCAAAAGAAGCAATTTTGGACTTTTGTCCGGCTATATCCGATTTCAGACCACAGTGCGCAGGCTCAATTGGCGTGATCACATCCGCATTTTAACCACAAAATGTCGCCAAACGCTTAATATTTTGAAGTTTTTATGTAACACGAAATGGGGTGCAGACCGCACGACGATGCTTTTACTTTATCGCTCTCTTGTTCGCTCACGTTTAGATTACGGTTCAGTGGTATACTCGTCCGGACGGGAGTCGTATTTGAAAACCCTGACAACGGTGCATAACGCAGGACTGCGAATATCAACGGGGGCCTTCAGGACATCTCCTGTCGTGAGCATCTTAGCTGACACTGGGGAGCCTCCTTTAGAAACCCGTAGGAAAATTTTAATGTGTAACTATGTCTTAAAAATTTTATCTGTAAAGACTCATCCATGTTTTAACATAGTTTTTAAACCCAGATTTTTACACATTTTTAACCGACGGACGAGAGCGACTAGGCCGCTGAACGTCCGTTTTCATGATTTTATTTTGGAAAATAATCTTAACCTTCCAGATTTATACGCAACTAAGTACGCCAACCACCCACCTTGGCTGACACCGAAGCCTAAAATCCAAACTCGTCTTTCGAGATTACCAAAAGCGTCAACCTCGCCATCGGAATACCAGATTCTCTTTCAAGACATGCTGAATGAATATGAAGACTTCCTGCCAATATACACCGATGGATCAAAGTCTAATTTAGACTGCGCGTTTGCAGTCACGTCTTCCATTCACGGGGTAATGAAGGGGAAGCTCAGCCCCCAGTGTAGTGTATTCACTGCGGAGCTGTTCGCTATAAAAATGGCCTTGTTGGAGATCCGCTGTTGCACAGGTTCGTTCCTGATTTGTTCAGACTCTCTCAGCGCCCTCCAAAGTATCTCTGCTTTTTCTCCATTCCACCCAATCGTGCAGGATATACAAAGTCTCCTCCTTTCCCTCAGCAAGAAGGGAGTCGACGTCTGCTTTGTTTGGGTTCCCGGTCATACGGGAATCCCAGGCAACGAGAAAGCGGACCGGGTGGCGAAGGAAGCCCTGAACAATAACGAGCTAATGACGACTCTGGTACCAGTAGACGATGTTAAAAAATTTATGCGTAACGTAGCCATGGAAAAGTGGAAACAAGCTTGGGAAACAAATGTAAATAACAAACTCCGTTGTATAAAACCGTCCATCTCAGCTTGGCCATCTTCCATTCGGCGCTGTCGCCGAGAGGAAGTCGCAATAACTCGACTGAGGATAGGTCACTGTGCCTTGACCCACTCCTACCTCTTTACAGAAAACCGAATACCACCACAATGTGAATATTGCGATTGCCCTCTGTCAGTGAGACACCTCCTAACTGAGTGCGACAGATACAAGGTATTCCGAGAGAGCTGCCAAATAAGAGGTGAGCTTAGTATGATCCTCGAAGACAACCCCGATTCTGTGACTCGGGTGCTAAAATTTATTAATTGCACTGGACTTATAAATAAACTATGATAGCATGCGCGGATAGATAAGCCAATATTTGTTTTACAAATTGAGCTTCAAACAAACTTTTATTCCAGTATTGGTCATGATGATTCAGGTGCGGTGCGATATGACCCTAGCCGTCGATGCACCCCAAAAAATATATTACTACTATGAATTTCAAATAAAATTTCCGAAACAAAATGGCGGGTCCAAAATGGCGGACATGTTGTCCATTAAATCACTCCACTCGCAACGAAATTAGGGTTAAGTTTTATTAGAAATGCTAAAATAAATATTGAAGTTGAAGAACATTCACAAAACAATATGGCGGATCCAAAATGGCGGACATATAGTATATATCTGAATGAGTAGACTTAATCCAAGGTAATTTAAAAATTAAATAAAACAGTTTTAGAATTGATAAATGGAATTTTAAATAAATCTCATAAAATATGGATAAAAAAGAGTGAATTTTATTAATATCAAAAAGCAGGATATTAAAAAATGCAAATTAAGCGTGAAATAAATTCAGTTCTTACCAGGGCAGTGTTTTTCTCTAACTAATTCCTCTTCTCCATCACTGCCCCCGGAATCACTTTCCACAGCGGTAAAACTAAAATTCTCAAGAAGAGCACTGACAGCCGGTTTCAGACTTCCATCTTTTCTGGGTGGTAATGGCCTCAAGGATGAAATGAGGGGATCTGAGGAAATCATTAAAATATTCAGTAGATCTCTGTTGGTGTCTACTCGTGAGGTTTTCCTGCACCTTTTCTCCCGGTATCTCCTGAAGTCTTTGTTTCTTGCTTCCAGGGCCTCTTCACTTAGCATACCAATTGGTAGCAGCGCGGCAGATATCACGTCCGAGCCATGAATTAATACTCGGTGAACCGATGCGGGCATAGGATACCATGGGTAGAGACGGACGTAATGTCTAGCAGTATCGATGGCATATGCTCGAAAAGCCTGCACATTAACTGCGTATCCGCAGGACAGAGTTCGTAGGATCGTGTCACATCGTGTTATTACTTCTTCATCTAGTTCGGTAATAGAAGCTGATTTAGAAGGGTTTCTGAAAAAGCGGCGTGCGGTATTGCCATCATTGCTACTTCCACTGCCCTGTTTTACACAATCTATTAGTAGCCCCATCTCGGACTTGAACTTGGCCTGAATTGCCGCTTTTCTTTTCTCTATTATATCTTGTGTGTCCTTAGATTTCTTCCACGCTAGAGTCTCAAGCCGATAACTTACATGCAGAAGCCATTCAAAGAATCGGATGTAAGCATGAAGCGTGGAAAGTCCATACTGAAATGCGTCTTCGTTAACTTCTCTTTCAAGTAACTTGCTAATGTCGTTCATTTCTCGTGGGAGCGCACCACACAGGCAGCATCGTTGAGACGAACTAGTGTGTGTAATGACATTGCACACCTTTCCATCAATCATTGACATTATCATCTTGTCGTTCAGTTGTATAGGATAACATCCTTACATCAACACATTCGAAGGAACAAGTTTTTCAATTTGTGTTTGAACGTTTCGCTGTTCCAACAGTATTGTTTTTTCATTTTCTTTAATGAACTCCAGCTTTAAAGGCCTGCAAAACCTTGTGGAAGAAGGGCGGAGATTCTGCCACACCACTACCTTATTAGCATCGCCATCTTTTTTATAGTACAACTGAAGGGGAACGACACAAGCAATGAGAAGGTCACTGTCGACAAAATTAATGTCACTACAGGCCTGCTTGTACATGGATTGGGAGCTACTGCCATCAAACCCCCACTTGCTGATTAAGCACAAATTTCCTAGAACTAAGGGGGAAAGTCTCTCAATGACATCTTTCTGCAGCATGGTGATTCTATCAACTGTGAGATCCAACAGTGATTGTAAATCAACTTCAACTTTACGTTCGGTAATTTTTACGGTGGTGTTGGATGGATAGCACTTAGCTTTGGCTGAAAGGACTTGCTTGTAGGAGGGGTATAAGTCTGATCCTCTTTCTTTCGCCTGCGTTCTTATGGTCTGATATGATTTGCGAGACAAATCAGCTTCGATCATGAGGGAGAGAGCTTCCTCTGGGGAATATGGATGAATGGACTTACTCCGATCTACCTGTGACTTTCTCCATGCCTGAGCTATCTTTGATGCACGAGTGGGAGTAGAGTGTAGAGCCTCTTTCACCAATTTAGCCTCCGTATCCCTCCCTTCAGCGCGAAGGGCCATTTCGGTTGCTTACGTTAAGGTTGGCGTCGACGTAGTTGCTCGAACTTCCTCCGTCTTTCTCCTCTTACTGCGTGAGCTACTTTCCTCGAAGCCTTTACTCGGGCGACCACATCCTACAAAGAGTTGAACAACTAGTTTTAATTTAAATATCACCCTAACTTTACGTATCGTGCAATTTAAGAACAAATAATACAAGGCCAAAATATTTCCATCCACTCCAAAATGAGTTGAGTTTTTAGGGTGACAGAAAGTTCTTATAATTACCTGCGGTTTTAATCGTTTTTTTTGATAGTTTCAGGAATTGCGATAACTATCTTTTTGTCCAGCCAATCTCCATGAAAGTGGAAAAAGTCCTTTTCAATGCGGTGAGATTCTTCCCATTTCTTCCGCACCTCCCCGCAGTGCCGACGAATCGTATTTTTTACTCTATCTTCAATTGTCTTGTCGTCAATGGGCAAACCAAGGACTTTGCTCAAATTAAGATGTACTCGCTTGTAACGTTCTTTCCACGTGAGATTTTTGTCTGCCATCAACTCCCTATAGAATTCACGCCGCGTTATGGTACACATAGCTACGAGTTATTACTATAACACACTATATAAAAGACACACTTCGGACTCTTCCGTTTATTTCGCGCGACACAAGTCCTACGATACCACACACTCAGGGCAATCGACACACACTGACTGACTGGTCAAAATTTTCAGGCATCACCCACGCCTAGGATCAGTATCCCTGTTTGACTTAGGGTACTTTATGATACGAGAAAAGAAGATGGAAATACCGTGCCTGCTATGGCCTGTTTAGGCTGCCAAGATCCTCCTCCGCCAGATAGCCGAAAGTGGGTGACCAGCATTGGTTTGTGAAGAGCCTTCTTTAGGTCTTTCTACACTTCCACCTCATTTATGGAGCATTTGTTTTTCTTAGAAAATACCCATTCCCATCTCACACTTAAAGAGACATGTGCCGCAAAAAAAGAAAAAATCTTTTAGCCCGCCTGACCCTTTCTCATACCCCTATGGAGTGAGGCGCTGAAGGATGGCTCCTTAGGTCATAAGACCTCCAGTCCTCTTGGCCTGAGAGGTCTCTACGAGGGAATGTTATTGCAGGGGAGAGAAAAAGTGTGATTTAGCTGTCTCCAAATTCTCGTCCATTCGACTCAAATGCTATACTGAAAAGAAACAGACCCAAGTTGGCTCTAGAAATGCTTGAATTTTTAATCTCCTAAAGCTGTTTGGCCCTGAGGATTTGTCATCGCTAAACATGCATCTCTCTTATCTGCTGCTCGTGGAAAGTGCAGCACAGTTTCCGAGCACGAAACTATCCTTCCAAATGCCTCTCGGTTTTGACTATGGCTTCTTTGAGTGAAGGTGATATAGCGAGAGAAGTGGACAGAGATGATGCCCTTAGTGATACAGAGTGTCCTAGCAAATCATTGCACACTGTTGATGATTTGAAACTATTTCGTCGACTTTAAAAATGAATTTAGTGCAGCCAGATTCGCATTTGGGACCACTGTGTTCCGCGGCGCGCCGTAGGCAAAGTGATACATAGTTGCAGTTTTAATCACTTTTCTCGCAAACCTGCGCAAACCAGCAATCAGTTTTCTGAGGGCAGTAAGAGTATATGTAAGTGACTTAATTGAAAGTAAAAAATCGATCCGACCTCGTTATACATTTTTTGTATGCTAAGCAATAATCAGTCAAGTTATAAAATTCGTAATAAATCTAACACAAGATCAAAATTTAGCTTTTTTAGGAGTACTGGAGCGTGATATTTTACCATAATAGCCTTCAAATACCCCTATACCTGGAAATAAAATGATCTTTCTCTTTGATGTTTCATTTGCGGCGAAGAAGCTCCGAAATAAATGCTTAATCCGCGCGCGCTAGAAGGGCACGTCTACATAGACCATGTTTGCGGGTTTTCTGTCGCTGTATATACGATAGGAATTAATATATATCTCCAGATTTCATTGCTCCTGACATTATATTAGTAGTTAAAAAAATCTTAACTCTTTCCGGCTATTTTGAAATTTGGAGTTTTGGCCAGCAAAAACGGATTTTGCCCCACTGTGCGCCCGCCGGTCGACCCAAAGGTGCAGCGAACCGGAGCGGCGATCCTTCCTGACTCGGAAGTTGCAGACGGCGCTCGCCTGGTCGCGGTGGTCAATCGTCGGTAGCAGCATGGTAGCGACGAGCCAGGGTGGATGATCCTTCCCGACACGGAAGCGAAGCACTGCCCTACACTGAGGAGGGTTAGCGCTTATATCCAATTTTACGGATCCAAAGGTTAGGATCGTCAACACGCTAATCATCCCGGGGTGGAGTGAGTCGCAGGCAGCCCGCTCAGTGGGCTCCGGTCTCTGAGCTGTCCCGAAGGATAAGCGTTATCGCAAGGGTGCATTATGTCCCTGATGCACTATTTCCTAGCAGAGGACCGAAAGAATTGACTAAGTTTACGAAGAAGGTCGGAGATCTTCAGGTTGTCAGAAGAAGAACCTGAGCAGTTGTTTCCCGGTGGGAGGTTTATCATTGGTGATACAGCGTATCCATCACTACCGTGGTTAATTCCTCGGTTAAAGTCGCTCTCGTGGGAAGAACCGACGGTCGGACCCTCATAACATCTACATCTACATAATACCCTGCAAGCCACCATAAAGGTGTGTGGCAGGGGGTGAATTCTTACCGAACATGCACTACATATCATGTATAAAAAAATTAGTATTTATACACTGTTCTAAACTACACAATTTAAGAAAAGATAAAAATAGCAAAGCAAACATGCAAAAACAAGCTGTTAGTTTGGTTAGCTTCAAGTCCTTATACCAACATGCAGCTACCATTGTTATCCATTGCTACACTCGTACTGGATATATTTACCGTTATTCATATCCCTAATTGTACGAGGAAAAAGGACATTTTGAATCTGTCAGTTCGGCAATCAATTTCTCTAATTTTGTGATTATGGTCCAGTCTACCATAGTAAGTTGGGGTTCGCTATATATTTTTAACATCATCACTGAAATTATGGTCTTGGAATTTGTTTAAGAGATTAAGTATAAATTTCAACCTGCGATCTGACAATGATTCTCAATTTAATTCATTTAATAGACTGGTTACGCTAATAAGGTTATCGTACCGTCCCTTTACAAATCTTGCCGATATTCGCTGCACACGTTGAAGTTCATTATTTAGACCGATTTCGTAGGGATCCCATACACTGGCAGCATATTTCAAATGAAATATTAAATTTGAAGCTCGTGCTATATGGCGTTACTGCTTCAAATTATATCATGGCTCGTGCCTATGGCGTTACTGCCTGATATATCACGCTATATGTAGCGTAATTCGCAAGTTTTGAGATTGTAGTTAGCCTCTGTTCCTGCGGATTGAGCTCTCCTGTGCGGAAAACTCTATCATGGAAACGGTTAGGAAGGTTTCTTCTCTGATTCCTATCATCAAGATACCCAACGGAGATGGGTACTTACGCCGTCCATGTTATCGCCGACTAAGATGTTACTTGAGCGGGAGTCAGTGGGTCTTCGCCAGTACGCTCTTTCCATTGGCTTATACCAAATATGACACCAACACATATGTGCATCTTGCTTTCATTTGAATAGCATTGTGCAGTGATTGGTGTATCGCGGGCCAGGGTAGCGTCATCGATGGAATCGACTATCGGTCGTATTTCCACGATTTGGGTGATTTAACCTGTGGATGGTATGTTGAGAGGGAACACTTCTATATTCTTGAAGGAAGTAGTGCGAGTCAAAACATTAGACACGGTTTTCATTGCATTTTAATTGAAACCAGTGCCATTAATTGTTTGTGGGCGTTCACAAAGCCCGTCGTCTGGAGAGTAGCTAAGGCGCCTGGGCGAACGAGAGCAATAGGGGCGAAACCTTGTAGATTTCTGGTCGCGGTGGTGCCTGCGGGAGCGAACGCGGATGCGTAAACAGCTGAGGGTCTAGCTTGGAGACGTTGATAACATCCTCGAAAAGCGGGTCCCATGACGGGAAACTCCTCGTAAATGTTATGATTGGCGGCTGTCACTATTCTGAGTCCACCCGAGGTCAAGTTCGTGGTTTGACATGGCAGGGCGGGAAACTCAATTGCTAAGTACTCACCATTTCGTGTCCACGTCCTTCCAAATGCCTCGAGTCCAATGAACAACGGCTCAGGTATGCAGAAAACTTTATCCGCAAACGCGCGTTGTACGTTGACTTCTTCGGCAGTCAAATCGTCTGGTAATTGAAGCTTTAATCCAATCACTCTTAGCCAAAACAGGCCTGCCGATTAGTAACGGAAAGCTTCGATCGGTAATTCCGTAAGAATTTGAGCCGATTTGTCATTCTTCAGTACACCAAACACAATGTCTGTGAGGGGTGTCCATTTTGTAGCAGATGGGGTGAACCGAATTTCTCTGGCTAGACAACCCAGATTCGGGTTCAAAAGCAGATTCAGAAACCAAAGATTCATCGGATGTTTTCAATTCCGGCTGTCTCTTTCGGTTTTCCAGTGCCATCGAAGTGCTAACTCTGGTTCCAGCATATGGGTTGGTGCGATTGGCCGGCCGTCGGGTTGTTTCCGCCCTTAAATGTAACTATTATATGCTCCATAATTTTACATGATAGTGACGTTAATGATATTGGTCTATAATTACATGGCTGTTTACAGAGTATAATTACATCTATCGCCGCTTTTAAAAATTGGGGTCACGTTTGCTATCTTCCAATCTATGGGAACCGCGTGTTCTTCGAGGGATTTGTTAAATATTACTTTAAGATACGGAGCCATTTCGAGAGCTAATTCTTTATACACACGAGCTGGAATTTAATCAGTACCTGAGGACTTGTTCGGGCTAATGTTTTTTAGTAAGGATACGATTCCGCCACAAGATATATCGATCGGGGGCATTGGTTGCTGAAATCGGTCTGGTATGGTTTCGTGCAAACTATGCTTTTTCAAATTATGAGCAAAGATAAGTCTTAGACTTTTGCGTATTCATCTTGACATACTACGTCAAAACTAATTGTTATGTGTCGACTAGAATATAGCTACTAATTTTTTTAAACATAATACCTCGTACAGTTTTGGTGTGAATTCACCCCTGGCCATACCTTTTTGTTGGCTTACCGATATTATATAGATGTTTCAAGTGTATTAAAAACGCCTTACTGATACGTCTACATCTACATAATACCCTGCAAGCCACCACAAAGGTGTGTGGCAGGGGGTGATTTCTCACCAAACATGCACTGCACAATAGTGAAGTTCTGACTAGTATATTAATACTAGTCAGAACTTCACTATTTAAAAAAAGATAGAAATTGCAAATTGATAATGAATGACAGGTAGCGGTTCCACCCCATGTTACACTCACTTTTAGCTGTATTATTTAGATTTGGAAAAAAATAAGAAATTTATTTGCTCACCAAAAACTCTAAGAAGAAGACGGGACAACCTAATCGGTCGCATCTGAGGACACGATGGCCTTATGAATACAATCGTCGAGGGAAAAGTGAACAGGAAGAACGGAAAAGGAAGGCCTCCTATGACGTATAAAGAACAGGCCGTGAAGGATATGAAAGAGAGGAATTATGTTAATATGAAGAGGTTGGCTGATAGGAGAATCGAGTGGAGGGCTGCGTCAAACCAATCCTTGGATTGTTGAACGATGATGATATTTTTGTTGCTCTACCATTTGAAAACCTCCATCGCGATGACAGCTGCCTTTTTGTAATCTCACAATATTGTTGGGTACTCTCCAGTCTGCTACTTAAATTGAATTGCATGACAAGTGAATTTGAAAGCCAAGCAAACCAATTCCAGTAGCAGCCCTAAAAAGAGCTTTGTCGTAGCAGCAATACGCCTTGTCGTTTATCCATCTTCAAACTCTACTCCGGGTAAAAGTATCTGTGGGCAGCAATGAAATCGTAGAGTAGTTCCTCTTCCGATCGGGACCTGCTCCTCCAGACATATTCCACTAAATATGTCTCAAAGGTCCCGACATATATCTTCCCTATCCGTCTCCTCATGTCCCTTTTTACAACGGACCAGGAGCCCTCAATATCCTGGGTATAGGTACCCTTATTTCCAGGAGCCACAAAATTATAGGAATGATTTACAGTTTCATGTAAATAGCCAAATTCTTTCAGCTTGCTACAACCACTCCACATATCGGTTTCAATGGTAATTCCAACCTTCACAAAGTGGGTGATAGCCTCACTTAGCGTTCTCTCGTCATGCTTGTCCACAACACGGAGGAAAGTCTGCCGTGTCTGTCTATCAATGCCGCCCAAAACCCATTTCGTCTTCGTTACTTGACCCCGGTTATATTTTCTCCGTCCAAAAGCACTCTCGTCGATCTCTACTACATGCCCTGGGCCACCTATCTGCGTCCTCTCTTCCTGAAGCCACACGTAGACAAGCTCCCGAAAGGCATGTAAGATTCTTCCCACTGTGGATCGATGTAAACCGACTTCCTTCGCAATAACTCGGGTAGGATAGCGATTAATCCAACCCACGTGTACGGCCAGTACGTCCACCAAACGCACATGAAACATGGAGAACATTGTACCCCTAACCCCATTTCTACCTTCGGGTACCTTACCTTCGATTACCTTACCTTCGATTACCTTACCTTCGATTTCCGTCTTCCGGCTAGCTCGTAAGATTCCTCCCACACACACCCTTATACAGTTCAATATATCACACATATGTATGTATCAATACCCTTAATTTGCTATTGGATGAAGGAAATTAGACAAGGAAAACATTTATATTTTCATGCACAATATCTTTATATTCAGTTTCTTTTAACTTTAATTGGGCCCAATTTACAATTTCATATCAATTTTTAATCTAATCAGTAATCTTAATTCAATCTTTAGGATTAACTTTGTAGTGGGCTGTTTCTTTTTAAATAATTATTCCAATGTTCATAGACCATCCACTTATCGTGGCCACTGGTTCCCGTGATCCGCTGGACCGCCTTCCCGTAGGATTTCCCACGATGACCCCTCCTTCCTGCTCTCTCCTCGACTCTCTCTTTTCTCGAGAGTCCTCTGGAATTATCTGTCTCTCCCGCCGATATCTGCCTTATCACGGGCCCGGGACTGCTCCGCTGACGCGTACACCTTATCTTTTTAATCTCTCTGGATCCTTGTTTTTACGTTCTCCTCTCGTCTTTCTCACTATGACCTTTTTTTTCCTCGCCGCGTAACTACAGACTCTGTTTGTCTAATTGTTGCCCCTCCTTACTTTCGCTTTGTAACTCATTATTACGCCGGGCGTAATGCCAAACTCCCCGTGTTTATCTAATAACTCATTGCTATTTACGCCGCGGGTGCTGCCAACCCATGGCGTTTAACCCGTCGGTTTATAACATGGTTCGACTGCCTATGGACGACTACTTTAGGCATTGCCCACATTTGTAGACGGGGAGCCTCCCTTTCCCCTTCGACAAAATAGAACGGGTGCCTCCGCAATTGCAGGTATTCTTATCCGCAACAAAACCCTCTCGTCGATCTCGACTACATGCCCTGAGCCACCTATCTGCATACTCTATATGTACCTCTCCATATATATATATGTCTATATATACCTCTCTCCATACTAACCAGCAGCACATGCAACTCATCGTGACAAATATTCTCTCATTCTAAGAAGTCACAACTTAGAGATATGAAGCCCTATAATCACATTATTACTTTGATGTTACCGCCTTTTACCTATGTTAAGGATAACGAACGTCATTGCGGAGGGACAAGATATTTGCATTCAAGTGTCGAGCCGGAAAGCTTCTTTTATAACAATGAGTGAGAACCGTACCCTACCCATCTTATCTCAAACCCGTCTTAACAGCTTCGTGTCCAAAGACTGGACTATGAGGGTAGGCAAGGGAGAATTCTACGAAAAAAGGTGACCCCTCACATGTCCTTCTTCCCCGATAAAGGCTCAATTGACACTACTGACGGAGGAAAATTTGACCTCCGAGGACAATTTGGGGCATTTAAAATGGTTGTGGCATTGCCTCTTACCGATTAACCACCTGCATATGAGGTGGCAATGTTGTTCCTTTGGCCAAATAGATCATTGAACGTGCGAATGTGCGAATCAGAGTGCGAATAGGCACTGTAGGGGAATAGTATTTCACCTGCTCTAATTTTGACAATTGTTTTGAAATGCTCTTCCTCAGTTAGAGCAAGTTGTGCTAATTGGGCTGTTACTTTTTCTCCAACTCTGTTCTCTTCCTCAACAGACACCTTATATCCTGATGGAAAAGGAGGACAATGACATCAATGAAAACAAAAGCCTTCCACTAATTCATAAAACACATAAATAACAATATGCAAAGAAGCAATAAATAACACACCATTGAATGCCGTCATCAATGTGGGGATGAGATTAAGCACCTCTTCACTACCCATAGCATTGCAATGCTCAAGTTCCCTGGCTGGCATACTCTCCTTGCTCCTGGAAATTGATATTGATTCTTCGCCACAGGAATGTCATGGACTTCGGTAGCCCTGGGGTAAGGTTGAGACCTTGGGGGAAGGGACGAAGGTGTTTGTAATTTGCTTACAGGCTTTGAGCATTGCTTTGGCATGCTCTCAGGATGGCTGTTACTTGTATTGGCACCTCTGAAGGAGCTCAATTATGGTGAGAATCCAGAAGACAGATATTGCCTTATAGCAGCCATGGGTTTTTTGATCAGAATAGAGGTGCCTCCCTTTGGAGGTGGCACTCTGCAATGGAGTCCAACGTGGGCTGTGACCCTCCAGTGGGGCAACTGGTCTCCGTAATTTCGTAATATATGTATAAGGAATTACTATCGCAAGTGGCTATCATGTGTAATGGAAATTTAATTTTATTCCGAATAATCCTCTGCAACAATGTAATAAACATGTAGGGGGGGTTCCAAAACACTACTCGGTTTACTGTGCACGCTATTCTCAATGCCTGCCGGAGGTTCACCTAATCCACTTGCGCATTAACCAGCGCGTGACGTATTTGTTTTAATTTATCCTCCTCCTTCATTGATTCTCTCATTTCTCGGGCATACATAGCCAATCTGCGTATAGCCTACTGTTTCATTCCTAATGCCTATTAATTCCGACATAATTCCCCGAATGAATTTTGTATTGTAGGTTATCATCTCTTCTAAATTCCTCACAACAAACAACTAATTCTCCATTTCCGATTCCAAGCTGCTGCCCTCGCCCTCGACTGTCATAATTCTTTGGTTGATCCCATTCAAATCCTCCTCATCTAAGGTTCCGAAAACAGTCTTTAACAGAGCGCCCCCCGCGTTAAACCCCCGTTTACGTATCCCACCAGATGAATCAATGAAACAGTGTTGATTTTTTCCCCGAAGTCATCTATCACGCTTTGTAACGGTACTTCGTGACCTCCAAAGCTAACGCGACTTGCCATCCTGCGTTTTCCCCCGCGATATCAGCGGTTTCCGGTATTTTGATGAAAATTATACCACTTCTGACACCACTGTAAACAACCTGGTTCGCCGGAGCTCCGCTGAGGGAACGCGATGGAAGGGTTTAGGCAAGTAAAATTCACCAAATATGCTATGATCCCAATTTATTCCCGCATCACAAATTACATGACTTCACGTAATCATTTCCTAACACCTTCTGCCTTCCTCCTCCACGCCTTGCTGCTCCTTCCGCCAGCTTGCAGTTCACAGGTAAACGCTATACCGGGTGCAGGGGAGGAGGGGAGAGGGATGGAGGGGGTCTAAGGTTCTCTTACTCAGGTTAGATGGCAGGACGTGGGGAGGACAAGGGATGGGAGACGAGGGAAAAAGTGCAAAATTGCATGAGGAGTGCATTTCACGGAAGGGGTGGGGGGCCCTCAAGTATGGGAATGGCAAGGTTGCAAGGAGACGAAAGGAAGCAAGCATGCACACTTACATCAACCCCTGTAAACGCTGTATCACCCTGTTAAATATAGGGTTCGGCGGAGCTCCGCTTAGGGAACGCGAAGGGACGGTTTAGGCAAGTAAAAGCCACCAATAATGCTATGATCCCAATTTATTCCCACATCACAAGTTACATGACTTCACGCACTCAGTTCCTAACACCTTCTGCCTTCTTTCTCCACACCTTGCTGCTCTTCCGCCAGCTCAGCTTGCAGTTCACAGGTAAAAGCTATACCGGATGCAGGGGAGTACCCGCCTGCGGGTAGGGGGATTGAGAATACTCCCGCAGTATCCCTGCTTGTCGGAGACAGCCCCGCAAATAAACCCAGAGCCTGGGTTGAGCCCGGACAGTCTTGTGGGTCAACTGTTTGTGTGCGGCCATACCACCTGGCCTGCGATCCATCCGCATGTTTGCCGTGTGCGGAGACCCATAAGGAGGAGAAGGGGATCCTGAGGGGTGAGGTCCGTGGATCCCAGCCGGGTTTCGGATGCCCGGTATGGACTGGGGGCCAATACCCCTCTTTGTCCCCGGATTCGCTGTAACCGGGCTGCCGGTAGCTAGCAACTCCCCGTCAATCGGCTTCCGTGGCGTTATGCTTAACGGTGGCGAGTGCCAGGGAGGTGGGGGTCTGTGTAGGGCGGTCGGAGACGTACGGGTGTGGTAGGTTCGTGCGTCGAAAACCCAACCCGAAACAGACAACCTCCTCTAGGGTACTATATCCCTTCGGTTTGCGGTGCGGCGTCCCAAATGTGTGGCTCCATGGTGGGTGGGGAGCCCGGGGGATGAAATTTAGAATTGTTATGGAAAACAATATTCCACCAATTAAGAGATCCCGTCCGGATTCCGGCGGGGGAGATAATGTGATTGATGACAGTAAGAGATTTTGGTAATGAAGTGCTTAAAAGAGGGAGAGTCACTCCAAAAAGTGCCTCATTTCCTTATACGAAAAGTGTTGTCTGCCAACGTACCTGGAGAGCTCAAGTCCGCCAAAAAGCTGAAGGACGGCTCGCTATTAATAGAAACAACCAGCCAGATGCGGAGCGAAAGGCTACTGGGCGTGACACTTCTCCATGACATACCCGTCAATGTGGAGGTGCACCGCACCCTAAACACTAGTCAGGAAATCATCATTCATTGACTTACTATGTGTGGAGGTCGACGAGATCATAAGGGAAATGTCCTCTCAAGGAGTTACTGATGCTCGTCGACTGACCACAAAGCGGAATGGTACAGTACAGAACACTACTTCATTGGTACTAACCTTCTCGCTAGACAGGCTCCCCGACAAGGTGTTCGTCGGGTATGAATCGGTTCCGGTGCGGCCATTGATACCGGCGCACATGCGCTGCTTCCAGTGCCAGCGCTTCGGCCACATCGCAACGCGATGTGCTGGAAATGCCATCTGCCCGCGCTGTGGCCTGGAGGAGCATGAGGGCGTGGAATGCTCCAAACAGCTGCATTGCGTGAACTGCTCCAAACAGCTGCATTGCGTGAACTGCTCCAAACAGCTGCATTGCGTGAACTGCTCCAAACAGCTGCATTGCGTGAACTGCGAGGGCGATCACCCCGTGTACTTCCGTACGTGTCCCAAACTCCTCGAAGAACGGAAAGTAATGGAAATTAAAGCGCTGGAGAAGTTAACCTATTTCAAGGCCAGGAAGAAATATAGGGCCATGATCGCCACCACTTTTTCCAGGTCCTTTGCCGTTGTTGTAACTCTACCTATGTCGAAATTTAATGAAACAGTTGTAATTCTTATTCAAACACAAGTGCACATTGCATTTTGTACAGAAAAACACATCTTCCCTGAACACCCAGGGGTTTTGCATCTCTGTCTAACATCCTTCACCTGTGGCCAATGACCAACACCATCAACTCGGCAAGTAGTTTCGGGTATTGCATTGGCTGGTCATCTCTTCTTCATTTCGTATGTCGCGTCCACACTTTCATTTGATTTCCTGCCTCTCTTTTTGCTGAGAATATCTTTTCCACGCTTCGTTAGAGTCTCGGCGATTCTCATTTTGAATTCCAGCAAATCATTTTGATTTTTTTTTGGAAATACCCAAAGAGTCACAGTCTCTCCGGTAAAGAGACCAACTATTTACCACTGCCAAGTCAACAAAATGAAAAAATAGTCTATGGTAAAATTTCCTTGACTTGAGAAAAATTCTGTATCTTGACGGATTTGCGTCACATAGATCTACTCCACCCATGCTTTCATTATACTTTTTGAACATTTTGGGACACTGAACTTCATTTTTCCCTTGCCCTTCTTGTCCCACCGTTGAATAGTTCCCATCGGATGGGTACTATCAAATGTACCCATCAATGTCACTGGTCGGTCATCAAACCACTTCACGACCCTGACACTCAATCCATCCACTGTGGCTTCTTTTTCATCGACTGAGCCTCGGCCTCTTTTCTTCAGTTCCATGTCAAGCAAAAGATTACACCCTGGAATCCGATTACGTCGAACTGTTCCCAGAGAATATATTCCTTTTTTGTGTAATTCTATAAGAAGTGTCAACGAGGTAACCAATTATCAAAGTATAAGGTAAAGCTTTTGTTGTTCCCTAAAATTGAAACTAAATTCAGCACAACATTACCGCTTGCACCAATGTCAGTGACACCAGGTAAGGGAGTGATTTTACCAGTGTACACTTCGAAGTTGTGAACTAAACCCTTAGTATCACACAGCACAAAAATTTTATGTCCCCATTTATATGGCTTTTTTGGATTGTACTGCTTCAAGGTAGACTCCCTTGAAGGGTACAATTTGCTCATCTACACACAACACTCCACTTCCACTTTGGCTGTCCATTTCTCTCTGCAGCAGCATGGAGAGCATTCTTAGCTTCCTTAGAAAAACCAGGCAAGAAGTCACAATTCTCATACCACCTACAAATTGTACGTCTATGTGGTAGGCATGAATCAAAAAAATTTCGTACATGGTCATATACCCTTGGTGAATAAAAGTGTAACGTTAGAGCAAAAGCCCTAAGTTCTGGGCTATATTTAGGATTCATTTTCACACCATTTACTTAACAGCATTGCTTTTTCAGCAAATCCTTGTTGCCCTGGGAGATACTGCTCAGCCAATGATCGTTTTCCTCCGAAATTAGATTCTTCTTCTTCAAGTCCTTTAGAATTGCCTCAAGGGAGGCAACCTGCTTTTGGAAGCGAGACCTGGATTGGCGATCAGAGTTCAATTCTTTCCTATTCCTATTTTTTTCTTTCAACTTCAACTGCATGCTTTTGATTTTATAATTAAGCTTATGCTTGGTTGGTGTATTTGGCATAAAACCCACTGGGTTCTCCTTAGGCACAAGGTCAATTGATGCAGATGACAGTTCAACCACTGAAGAAGTAGCTTCATCTAGCATCCTTTCGCCAACGGGAGCATGACTACCATCCATCCCATCACCATCTTCTCTGAGTCGCTTCCGATTTCTCCTGAAAAATCATATGTAATTAAGTACATTTTCCAACCTCAATTTTTTATATAGTTATGTCCCACTATGGTGAAATAGGGAAATATCTAGTTTCTTGAGGCCACTAAAATCATTTGCAACCAAACACAAATATAACAAATAAAGAAAGAATTGGATGATGAATTTTTAAGAACATACAAGCAGAAATCACAGTATTATGAAAACTTATAAAACATGTAATAGAACAAGATGGATTGAAAAAACCATGATGCACGATAGATGTATCAAGATCATCATTGAGGGAAAAAGAGACTGGGGATAAACACGTTGGGCCCATAAAGAGGAATATGGAGGATGAGGATAATGAGGAAGTACCAGGATAATTTACAATGTATTTCTACTATGATGATAATTACACTTGTTTCTGGTGAAAAACATGGCAACTGTGATGCCAGAATCGATACATGATTATAAAAAAATGCATTACATGGATTACAAGCAAATACGGAAGTTTATATTGAGAAAAACATTCTTTTTTGGGTTAGGCGTACGCGTATTTGGCTATGAAAAAAATCAAAAGAGTTATACTATTCTAAAAGAGTTTTAAAGAATTTTGGTTCGGAAAGTCTCCTCGGTTGTTAAAAGTAGATGGAAGACGGAAGAAGATGGATAATAGAGGGCCTCTCCGGTGTAGTCCTTCTGGGTCAGAAAGCTGAAATAGCTCGAGTCACATGGGGGACTAGATTTGATGGCTTGTGTGCAGGTGGAGCAGAAGGAATGCCTTCGAATTACCTGCTGCACAGTTCTCCCACAAAGACAGTAGAGGAATTGTTTCTGTTCATCATTTATTTCAGGGATTTCTGGAAGAAAGGGTTCGTTTTCCTCTGGATCCTCTTCATGGATGGCTGGTGGGGTTTCCATAATGCCAAGGGGAAATTCTCTGTCATCCTGCTCATAACTGGTATTTCTGCGGGGCCTAAAACACTGGGCAATGGCTATAGCTCTCAGGGCAGACTTGAATTCCCTCGGTGTCGGAACAGGAGTTTTACTTCTCACTTGGGAGAATAAATTCTCCAAAGAATCCTGCGTCAGTCTAAGGTGAGGAAGTTATGGGAGGAATCACCTTCCAGGAGTGCTTATTGCAGATCAAGAATTGTTGTGGTTGCCAGAAAAATCCCTGCCTGCACAGGCTTCCATTTTCCTTTCACGCCAATTTGCCAACACGCCACGTGTTCAAATAGATAAATTATTTATTTTAAGAAGGTTATACTGTCATTATATAAATTTTCATTGTTCTTACTCAGTGCCATGGGCTGTCCCCTTGAGGTCATCAGCTGAAACCACCTGTGAATTGCTTTAACGAACCATGTCGTTGTTAATGCTTCTCCAGGCTGCAATTTTTAAGCCACCTCACATTCTAGAGCTGCACCTGTCTGGTGGTGCAGGAGGGATGAAGCCAGGCCAACTTTCATTTTATTGAATTGGTTGGGGTTCATGGAATCCTCTCGGAGTTTGGGTGCAAGCTTTAAGTGTCTACTGTTGTCATTTTCAAATAGTTTTATTATGTATTCCATTGAGATAGTTGTTGTTGGTAAATTATTATCAATCTTAATTTTATCAGGTATACTCATAGCATCATGTATCAGTAGTTGGTTTCTTAGACTCTTAAGGACATGTGGAGGATCAGGAACAAAGTATAATTTCCTGTCACTGTTGCAGGGATGCTTGCAAAAATTCTGTACTTGAGAATACTTTCTCAGTGTATAAAGTTATAAAAAGGCATGAAATTCTAGCTCTTTCGTTCACAATAACATCGTTAACAATTCGGAACTTATCTCACAAAGACTGGCATCCTTCCCTGGAATCCAGTGAGCTGTGGATATCATTTGAAGCCATTTTCTTCTTCTTATCTCATTCCCTGCTCCCGAAAGGATAAGATGTAACTTCGTCCCTTTCTTCGCCTGTGTTGAACAACCAACTGCACAACACTGAGGCATATTGAAAAAAAAAAAAAAAAAAAAAAAAAAAAAAAAACGCTACGCTGCTTCACGAAAAACACAACCACTCCAATGCTTTCTAACAGGCAACTGACGCTAACAAAACACTCGCATAGGCCAAAAATGGCGGGAACCAATCAGAAGCCTCGATTGTCGGTATTTGTCGAGATCAAACGTTGACAGTACTTTCCTATCAAGAGCTTTAATTTAAAAGCAAAGTGGCTGACATCTAGTGGTCAACAGCGGAACTACTATTTGAGGATAACGAGACCCGAGATTGCTTGTGTTGCCGTAGAAGAGAAGGCACTACCTCGGTGTGATGATTGCGACTCCCCTCTTAGTGTGCGACACATCCTTATAGAGTGTGATAAATACCATTCTTCTAGGGAGAAACACAAGGTTAACGGGACCTTAGAAACTATTCTAGGCGATTCTCCGGAGAGTCTGACCCGGATAATTGCTTTTTAAAAAGACATTAATGTTTTCAACAAATTAAAAATCTTTGTATTAGATCATGACCCTCACATGTTATCACATAAATAGAAATATAGGGAAATACTATATTACTTACATTTTATTCACCCATGGATGAGAGTGGTGCAAAATGACCTCAGCTGTCGACGCACCCAAAACACCAAATACTACTACTACTACTTGTGTTGCCGTTGACGAGAGGAAATACATCTGAGCGAGTTTGCGAAATACCCCCTGCGGGTAGGGGGATTGAGAATACTCCCGCAGTATCTCTGCTTGTCGTAAGAGGCGACTAAAAGGGCGGGGAGAGAACCCCGAAAACAAACCCCCAGTCCAGCAAGGGATGCGTCCGGACAGTCTTGTGGGTCCACTGTCTGTGTGCGGCCATACCAGCTGGCCTGCGATCCACCCGCATGTTTGCCGTGTGCGGAGACCCGTAAGGGGGAGAAGGGGATCCTGGTGGGTGAGTTCTCCGGCACCCAGCCGGGTGTCGGATGCCCGGTATGGGTCGGATTTCAATACCCCACTTTGGCCCTGGATCCCCTGTAAACGGGCGGTCAAGACCTAGCCAGTCCTGATCAATCGGCTTATCGACACGTTTCGATGGCGAGTGCTGGAGTGACGGGGGCCTGCGTAGGGCGGCCGAAGGTGTATGGGTTTGGAGGGCCCATGCATTGGAGACCTCACCCGAAACAGGCCCCCTAAACGATAGTGCTATATCCCTTGGGTAGCCCTGGCGACCACACCGGTTTGCGGTGTGGCGTCCCAAATGTGTGGCTCCATGGTGGGTGGGGAGCTCAGGGGATGAATTTCTATTTCTGCATGGACTTAAACATTCTACCTCCACCAAAAAGATCCCGTCCGGACACGGGCGGGGGAGAATTGCCATTGAGCGACAGCACTAGGTTTCTTGTGATGAGGTGCCAGAAAGAAGGTGAGACCCTGAAGAAGGTGTCTCCCTTCCTTATTCGACGTGTATTGTCAGCTTCCGTCTCTGGCGAGCTAAAGTCCGCAAAAAAACTCAGAGATGGCACACTGCTCATCGAGACTGCAAACCTCGCGCAGAGTGAAAAGATATTGTCAATGAAAGTCCTTCATGACATTCCCGTTGAAGTGGAGATTCACAGAACACTCAACAGCTGCAGGGGAGTAATAAGTCACTTCGACTTACTATACGTGGAGACCAGCGAAATTAAAACGGAAATGTCATCTCAAGGCGTAATTGACGTCCGTCGACTCACTACCAAGCGGAACGGCGAAGTTATCAATACTTCGTCCGTTCTTCTTACATTCGCGCTGGATAAGCTGCCCGAGAAAGTTTTTGTGGGCTACGAATCCGTACCTGTGCGTCCCTTCATACCTTCTCCGGTACGTTGTTTCCAGTGCCAACGATTCGGACACATCGCCACGCGATGTAAGGGCAAAGCGACCTGCGCTCGCTGCGGCCTAGACAAGCACGAGGATACTGATGAATGCAAGAATGACCCGTATTGTATCAATTGCGAGGGTGCACACCCGGTGCACTCTCGAAATTGTCCAAAGATGAAGGAAGAACGGCAGGTCATGGAAATTAAGACAAGAGATAAAATATCATATTTAGAAGCTAGAAAGAAGTACCGAGAGTCTGTAGCCCCCACTTTTTCCAGATCATTTGCCAAAACTGTAAATGCAATTAGCAAGTCGACAATCGGCACACAGACGGACGCAATACAAAACGTTAACAATAAGGACTCCGCCAAGCCGGAAAAGGCCTCAAAACCGGCAAAACCATCAACGTCAACACCACCAGTTTCTCCGCCAAAATGCTCCAGTGTGTGCCCTCAGAAGCACACAGATAAAAGCTCTCCCAAGGTATCTGACGAAAGGCGTCAGAAAACCCCATCACCAAGACCACCTGGATTGACCAAACAGAGTCAACCGGAGTCTATGGATGAGGACGAGTGTCTCTCGGAGACTGCCATCTTCCAAATGAGACAGAGTGGGAGAAGACGACATCGTATTCGGCGCTAACTCTCCTTGAGTACAGACTGACTACTCGAGAAGTTTAAATTTTTATTTATTTATTATTTATTTATTTTTAACAAATTTTTTTATGAATTACATCTTACAGTGGAACTGTAATGGATTTTATAAACATAAAGAGGAGTTAGACATTTTAATTAGAGATTTTAAACCGTCGTGCATATGTTTGCAAGAAACTCATTTTAAACCGGCGAATAAGGGAATTTTAAAAGGTTTTAAAGTTTTTAGATCTGATGACACCAGTGGCCAACGAGCCCAGGGTGGAGTGGCGATTGCTACTCGGGAGGCCCTTTACACCTCCCGAGTGCAGCTCAACACGCCGTTCCAGGCGGTGGCGGTTACCGTGCACGCCTCCGAGGCGGTCACGTTATGTAACATATATCTACCGGAGGGTGCACCGGTCACCCGTTTTAATTTGGAAGCCCTTATTCGTCAATTACCCAGACCATTCATATTATTAGGGGACTTTAATGCCCACGACACCCTGTGGGGTGGCGAATTGGCACAAAGAAATAGGAGAGGTCGCATTTTAGCATCATTTATAAATGATTTTAGTCTATTTTTATTAAATAACGGTGAGAAAACCCATTTTAATAGTTTTAATGGTTCGTTTTCGACCATAGATTTATGTATTTGTTCCAGTAGTCTGATGACCAAGGTAAAGATGTCCGTACACAAAGACCTTTGTGGAAGTGATCACTTCCCCTTATTTATTCATAAAGACCACAATCTGAATCCCCACATTGCGCAAACAGGTAATTGGCTGATTAGGAAAGCAAATTGGGTGACTTTTAAACAAACGATGGCATTTTTGCATGATCACAATCTCAGCTCGGAAAACAATATTAAACAGTTGACAAAATGCATCAACAAAGCTGCTAATAATAGTGTACCTCGTTCAAAAGGCGCAACCTCACGAACGCCAGTGCCATGGTGGAACGAGGAATGCGCCAAGGCCATCAAGCAAAGAAAAAAGGCTCTCCGAATATTCAACAAGTTTCCTACAGAAAGAAATCTTTCCACCTTTAGACGACTGCGGGCTAAAGCTAGACAGGTGGTGAGAGAAGCGAAAAAGGTCTCCTGGATGGAATTCGTAGGCAGCATAAACAACCGGACTCCTATCTCTCAGGTGTGGCGCAAAGTTCGTTGTATATCTGGTTCTCGGCAAGAGCAGATTATCAGTTACGTGAAAGTTGACGGGGATATTATTAATACTTTACCTGATATCTGTGACGTATTCGGCCTCTCACTTCAAAAAATTTATAGCAGTGAGAACTACGACAGGGAATTTATCGCAATCAAAAATAATTCAGAACGCCAAGCAATTAATTTCAAAACGTATAACCAAACGGAGAAATACAACGAACCCTTCTCACTATGGGAACTGACATCCGCCATCGCCGCCTCTCGTGACAGCTCCCCAGGAATGGATGGCATCCACAACGCCTTCCTCCGGAACTTACCGGAACCAGTCTTGTCGGAGGTCCTCCAATCTCTGAACCAGGTTTGGTCGGAAGGAAGCTTCCCTCAGTCCTGGCGGGAATCAATAGTTGTACCAATCCTTAAACAAGGTAAGGAAAGAGGTGATCCCAATAACTATAGGCCTATATCCCTGACAAGCTGCCTATGTAAGATAATGGAACGGATGGTCAACAGACGCCTTGTTTGGTGCTTGGAGAGTCGCAACCTCCTTTCCAACGCACAGTGCGGCTTTCGACACGGTAGGTCAACTACGGACCATCTCGTTCGCGCGGAAAATTTCATCCAGGAGGCTTTTTTACTGCGCCAACATGTCGTCGCCGTATTTTTCGACATGGAAAAAGCTTATGACAGAGTATGGCGCCATAAGATCTTGATTGCATTACATAAGTGGGGTTTTCGGGGCAATTTACCTGTTTTTATCAAAAATTTTTTGACCGATCGTGTTTTTAAAGTAAGGATAGGAAATATCCTCTCTCGCTTTTACACTCAGGACAATGGAGTACCCCAAGGCTCAGTCTTAAGCGTCACCTTGTTCGCAATAGCGATAAACGATGTAATGGACTGTATAAACGCGCCGGTAATGGGGTCCCTCTTCGTTGACGACCTAGCGATATTTTGTCGTTCTTCCAAACTCGTCACCGCTTGTAGACTGGTCCAGGTGACTTTAAATAAGCTATCGAATTGGCTTCGACATACCGGATTTCAGTTTTCTTCAGAGAAAACTAAATGTGTTCATTTTCACCGAAAGCGGGGAACCCACATTCTGCCGAATCTCCATCTCAACGGTAGAAATCTTCCTTCTGTCGAGTCCATTCGTTTTCTAGGAATGACACTCGATTACCGATTGAACTGGAAGGAGCATGTACGTCTTTTAAAAGATCGCTGTTTTAAGATTTTAAATATCCTAAAGTTTTTAAGCCACTCAACGTGGGGCGCTGACCGCACCACTATGCTATTATTATACAGGGCTCTAATACGATCAAGACTCGATTATGGTTCAATGATATATGCCTCTGCTCGTGAAAGCACACTAAAACCATTGACAACTGTGCATAACTCCGGACTTCGACTGGCTACAGGCGCCTTTCGAACCTCTCCAATTCCGAGTATTTATGCCGACGCAGGAGAACCGCCATTGACCACTCGTAGAGAGGCATTGATGTGCCGTTATGTGGCCAAAATTTCAGCAATGAAAAACCACCCGTGTTTTAATATTATTTTTAACCCGCGATTTTTAGATGTTTTTAACCGTAGGACTAAGGCCACAAAACCAATGTGTGTGCGTTTCAACAATTTCATCGCAAACAGTTGTTTTATTTTACCTGACACGTACCCTACTGGGTGCATGGAATGTCCCCCATGGTCGATACCAAGACCGATTTGTTTACTACAATTACTTACACGCCGAAAATCATCCACACTGCCTTCGGAATACGAATCTTTATTCAAAGAAATCCTGGAGAGATACCCTGACTTCATCCCGGTGTACACGGATGGGTCAAAATCTGATACGTCCTGCGGTTGCGCTGTGGTATCTACATACCATGGAGAGCTTAAATTAAAACTTAATCCGATGTGCTCAGTTTTTACTGCCGAACTTAGTGCAATCAAACTCGCCCTATCAAGTATCGCATGCACTAACTCTTCCTTTCTTATTTGCTGTGATTCTGCTAGCGCTCTACAGGCTATTCAGGAGTTCTCTCCCAGTAATCCCCTTGTCCAAGATATCCAGATTTGTCTTTCATCCCTTACAAATATGGGAGTCAATGTATCTTTCGTCTGGATACCTGGACATACTGGCATAAGCGGCAATGAGAGGGCTGACTCAGCTGCTAAAGGGGCCTTGAATGAGGCAGAAATACCGTCATCTTTAGTCCCTGTGTATGACCTGATGGTGGCTTTAAGACATGAAACACTAAGGAAGTGGAAAGATTACTGGGCTAATCTCACTGGCAACAAACTTCGGGCAATAAAAAATGTCACATCAGTGTGGTCCACCTCCGTCAGGAATAACCGCGCCGAGGAGGTCGCTATCACCCGGCTAAGGATAGGGCATTGTGCCCTAACGCACTCATACCTCTTCACAGAGGAAAAAATTCCTCCTCATTGCGAGGACTGCAACTCTTCCCTTAGTGTGCGGCACATCCTGACGGAGTGTAATAAATTGCGGGAGGCCCGTGAAAGGTGTAACATATCTCTTGACACTTGCCAAACTCTAGGTGACAACCCTGAGCAGATGAACTATTTAATAAAGTTTCTACGATTAACTGGCATTTTTAAAAAGCTATGACACTTTTTTCATAATATCAGAATTTAATACCGATCTTACACACATGTCCTTTTAAAATAATGTAATTTCCTGTAAGCGAGAGCTTAAGGTGCAAAATGACCTCAGACGTCGACGCACCTTAAAAACATAATCCTACCTACCTAGTTTGCGAAATGAGTAGTTTTGTGTTGGATTTATCGGATATTTTCAATTATGTGGGTGATTTTAAACTGCCTTTTATCGAAGGAGAGGCCATTGTTAAGGCAAACCACGTAGTGGAATTGGGAGTCCTCGAGAAGGACGATCGATCAGTCCATGTGATGGCTCTGTGTTTACAAAGCTCCAATATTAATGGACTTCCCCACGAAGTACACATTAAGATTAAAGAAGAGGAGAATAAAAAGAGCATTGAAGGAACTTGCTCTTGTAAAGCAGGATCCGGCCGATGCAAGCATGTGACTTATGTGTCTTCAGCTTAGCAAGTACGTACAAACATTATGATTGCCACGAGTACAGATAGTGTTAGGACTGCTTCATTATAAAATATAGTACCTATATTTTGTTGTTTAACGTTCAATTTTTCCTTAATTGCGACTCCAGAGAAACAAATCACTTAAAATAATTTCGATTTAGGAATACGGCGTACCGTAAATGATATTATATGTACGAGATTTTCATTTTAATGCTACTAATTTTCACAGAATTCCGGAGGATGAGTTGGAGTTGTTAAGCTGAACAGATTTGCAGCAGCAGTGGGGCAAATTGTCAAGAAAAGGAAAGGATACGTATAGGGCTGTTCCTATCACCGATTTTTGTCATTTCCCTTCCATGCCTAAGAACTACACTGTACCTGATTTAAAGGATCTTCCGGATTGGGTGAACACGCATCTTGATGGAATCATCTTTGGTGGTAAGAATTTGTAACACTGCTAAACAAGCATTATTATTCACGCCATTCAAGGCACAAATCGCTGATTCCGATTGAAAATACCTACATATGTGACTCGAAGATGAAAGCATTTTCATTTTTATTTCCGGCTGTCCAGGTTCAGCGTTATTGAAGCACATGGAGGGAAGACAAAACACTGGATAATACTTGTTTAAAATAAATTTACCTATCAACAATTCTGAATTTATTTTTCCCCAATGCCAAAATTATTTAGATCTAATGATATATCACCAACCTGGATATCATTCTCCGGTATCAAGTCTTCATGGGCCAGAAGGATAAAACTACATTGGGCACAAGGAAAACCATAACTAAGTCTACAACAAAAACACCGGTTGGTTTTTAGCTTCTTTATTTTGAAGCGTTTTTTGCAGTTTTGAAACGCCAATGGCACAACGTAAAAAATTCTCATTGGCATGCACAATTAATTAAAAATAAAAATCTAAAACAATACCCTTCCAGTTGAAACTATTACTGCCTATGATTGGGCTGGATAAATTACAATTGCAGATATAACAACAACAATTTCGTTAAATTTGGGCATCATGTTCCATGGAATAGTTCCTTGCAGCAGTTGGAATACTTTCATCCTCTGGATGGCCCTCTCCACATGCACTCGAGCTCTTGCAATACAAGCATTCAGCTCCCCCTCCTCTTTAGAGAACTGGCCCTTCTTCTTCAGATAAGGCTGCCTAATCACACACACACACACCCAATTCACCACATTCTTTCTCAATATAAAACCCTTTGTCCGCCATCACCGAATCATCGGTTTCGTAGAGCTCTGCCACACCAGAATTTAAAAATATCAATTTATCCGATGCTTTCCCTCCGTACACCTTGCTTATGCACCATATTACACCATCCGGAGTAACACCGATCATGAACTTTAACGTATGTCCGCCTTTATAGTGGGAATATGTTTGAATTCAGCACCAGAGACATGCTGGCGTAGATACTTTCACTTCGGTGCAGTCTACTACTACTCGGGTACTAGCAAATTTTAAAAAAACACTTTGATAAATTTTTCCTCACTGTCTCCCGTGGAAGCCATTTCACGTACCTTTTAAGGGTGAAATGTAAAAGGTGCAACCCATTTTGCAATATGCAGTATAGAATATGCAATTTGCAAGAAGAGTATAAAACAGTTACTTATAATATGCTTATGCAATACCATATATTAAATACTTACACAGTAATTACTTAAGCAGTATATAGTTATACAGTATATACAACTGAAGCTACAAATTATTATCACTGCCTAAATGGCTCCAATGCCTCTTTCTGAACACGTTTCTTAACCCACTACAATGTATTACAATACTTACACAACAATTACTTAAACAGTATATATTTATACAATACACAACTGTAGCTACAAATTATTATTACTGCCTATAAGGCTCCAGGCCTCTTTCTGAACACTTTCAGTGATCGACTACAATATATTACAATACTTATACAATAATTACTCAGGCAATATATAGTTATTCATTATAAAACTGTAGTTACAAATTATTATCACTGCTTAAAAGGCTCCAAAGCCTCTTTCTGAATACTTTCATTGACCCACTACCCTTAACATGGTTTGGCAATCCTTTCCAGAGTTTGGAAGCTGCCACAGTGAACGACCTCTGAAATGTGGTTGTCCTAAACTGAGGGGTATACAAGAAACTTGGGTCTAGTCTAGTAAACACACTTGGAGCTTGGAGGGAAGAGCTTAAGCAAATAATCAGGACTCCCGTTTAACGAGATTGAACATGAAGCAGACCATATTAAATTTTCACCTTGATTTGATGTCGAGCCAGGAGAGCTTTTGGAGATACGGGGTGATGTGTTCATCTCTCCGTAGGTTGAAGATGTATCTCACACAGGAGTTAATTAGGCGCTGTAGCTTAATGTTCAATTCCTCAGTTATATCATGATACACTAAGCTGCAGAAGTCTTAAGTGAGGAAAAATCAGAGAACACACAAGTTTCATTTTTAGTTGAAGGGGCAGTAAATTTTTATGAATTTTTAATTGATGCAACGTTGCATTCGCTTTATTGGATATACTTAATATATGTTCTTTCCTGGAGAGGTTTGTAGTTAATATGACACCTAAATTTTTCTCATTATTACTGAAGGGTATGCTCATATTCTGAACCATTATCGTAGGCAGTATAGTGAAATTTAGTTTAGATAGGACCCTAGTGTTACCAATGACCATAGATTTAGTTTTTGTGGAATTTAACTGGAATAAATTAAGTTTGGCCCAAGATGCAATGGCAGACACGTCATCATTTACCTTTTTTATGGTATCGCTGAAATCATAGGGGTGACAATGGCAATAAATCTGCAGATCATCAGCATAGATCATGTATTTACAATGATTAATACAATTTGGAAGGTCACGCACTTACAACGAGAACAACAGTGGTCCTAGGACAGATCCTTGGGGTACTCCACATGATATAGTTACCCAATCAGATTGATTTCCTTTCGAGTCTTTCGCCGATTGACGACGCCCATTCAGGTAGGAATAGAACCAATTTAGGGCGGAACATGAGAAATTCAGTTTTATCATTTTTTGTAAGAGCAAGGTGTGATTTACTCGGTCAAAAGATCTACTAAAATCAAACAGTACCAATATAGTCACCATCTTTTTGTCGATAGCATATCTTATATCGTCAGTAACTTTAATCAAGGCCGTCTGCGTCGAGTCGAGTGGGAAAATCCGACTGAAATGGATCGAACAATTGAGGAGTTGTAAGATAGGAGTTGTAACGGTCTGTTGAAAGACTATCTTTTCAAGACACTTTGAGGCTGCACAGATAATGGGTATTGGGCGGTAATCATTCGGTGAAGATGGGGTTTTATTTTTCTTGATGGGCCGTATCAGGGAGAACTTCCAAATTGAAGGGTACGTGCTAGACATCAGTGACGAATTAAATATGTCGAGTAGAGCAGGAATCACGGCTGAAGATGATGCTTTGAAGTATTTGACCGATATATCGATTCCGACAGAATTTGATTTGACATTACGTAAAACATTCCGCAAAACATCGGGTGTAATGTAATTAAAGTATAAATTATTATCATGAAAGGGCACAAAAATATCTAGGGATTGGATGTTGAAAGTAGGGTCATCAATTTCATTAGCTGAGAAATTACCACTCGATGCAAAGTTCCAGTTCAATTCATCGAGTGAAAAACCACAATCAAGGCTTAGATCAGTCTGTCGGATTAATCCAAGGTTTTTGAGCTCTCTCCAGAGGTCGGTAGAATTCGTGAGTGTTGAGAGAGTTGTCATGTAGTATTGCTGTTTTGCCTTCATCACCAAACGTTTAACAAGATAACGTTGCTTCAAAAATGCATGGTACATTGGTCACTCTTCGTTCAAATGAATGCTCTTCTAAGTCTATCTCTCACTTTAAGTTGTTCCTTTAATTCTGAGGTGATCCATGGAGCTATTGGTCGCCTTGGTTTAATTGTTTGTTTAGGAGCATGACGATCAAGGCAGGTCAAAAGGATTGAATTGAAACGCTCTATCTTAACGTGAACGTTTGGAGAGTCGGGCATTATTTATGCATATTTATTGAAATAAATTAGATTGTTCGTGGTGCAAAATGACCATTGTTGTCGACGCACCCTATAAATATACCTACCTTCCTGCCAGTCAGCCAAGCCTAGGGTCTTATTTAGGCTCGCTCCGCTATCTGTGGTGTACCGAGTGGTGAGCGGTCTCAAACACCGCTCACAATTATGGCGACCGATACGTACTGAGCGGCCAAGGTGGTTTCATTTCGTGTGTCAAACCAGTCGTTCATCAAATCAATAAACCTACCAATGTCCCTCGCAAGATCTGCATTTGGTCCAGGCTAATAATGCAGCAAAGCAGTGGCTGTTGTGTGTGATATAAGTTGGGTAGCCAGCCGTATATTTTGTCGTAGACTACCGTCACAATTTAGGTGACCCTCGTGCAACTAGTGGCATACACTCATTTCAGCTGATGTTATACTCATAAGAGGGTCTAGCGGATGTCGACCCGTCTTCTAGCTCAAATCCTGTATCAAGCAGCCAATTCCTACGCAGCTTAAACAAGTGTGGTACATCTGGGAAGTCTACAAAAACATAATAGTTGTAAGTTTCGCTAAGTAATTCTGTCTTTTTTGTATTTCGAATATTTTAACATTGAGCAAATATTTTAACATAAGGCAAAATTTGGATATTAGGTGGGACCCTATTTCTGGGGTCAAAAGGTCATATTTTTAAAATTTTGCTTTGACTCAACAAAACTTACAACCTTTTTCTAGCCTGGTACCAAATTTCACCCATGTGGCTTAAAAGAAAGTCTAAAATTAGAGGTCAAAAATGACACATGATCAATAGGACACTGCATTAAAAAAAACATAATTGTTTAAACCTTCGTGAATACACAGACATGACCAAGTAGCTGAATATTAACTATAACGGGCTCCATCAAGATTGGAACAGTAGTCAATAATAATTTTAGATAAAATTACAAACTTTGGCAGCTAGCCTATCGTTTTAGGCGATCGCTGTTACTACTGCACCGAAATGCAGCGCAGCACACCATATGAGAACAAATTAATAGTAATTAATATTCCTAAGGAAAATCTTTTGTTACGTCGAGTGGAAACGATAACTTATTACATATTAAATACAATTCAAGGCTTATTCACCTTAAATTTCCGAGGGAAGGCAATTATTTTTGCTTAACAGTCGCCAATGCAACCACGACTCCGTTGTAATCCAACGGAAAGCTAGGGGAGATCGGGGATGACCAATATGGCGGACGTTCCGATCTGAATGATTTCAACCTGTTAACACTTCCTAAAGCAATTAATACTTAAATTGTACTCACCACATATTAAATTATTGGTACCTAAATGAAAAACCACATCGTCGAAAAATTCAGTGGCCAGCAACATTGCCGAATCCACTTCATCAACTCTCATCCCTGGGCAGCGAACCTGGAAATAGAAAACATGAAGCATGAATATCTACGCAGGAGCACATTTACCAAAAAGTATAAACGAGATTTATTCACTTTCTAGCTAGATTTAGGTATAATAAATGAGTCAACTTAAACGCCGCGGTCAATAAAAACAAGCAGGACCCCCCTGCGGGTAGGAGGATTGAGAATACTCCCGCAGTATCCCTGCTTGTCGTAAGAGGCGACTAAAAGGGCGGGGAGACAACCCCGAAAACAAACCCAGAGCCAACAAGGGTTGAGCCCGGACAGTCTTGTGGGTCAACTGTCTGTGTGCGGCCATACCACCTGGCCTGCGATCCACCCGCATGTTTGCCGTTTGCGGAGACCCGTAAGGAGGAGAAGGGGATCCTGGAGGGTGAGGTCCGTGGTTCCCAGCTGGGTGTCGGATGCCCGGTATGGACTACGGGCCAATACCCCTCTTTGGCCCCGGATTCGCTACAAACGGGCGGCCGGGAGCTAGCCACTCCCGGTCAATCGGCTTCCGTGGCGTAAGCTTAACGGTGGCGAGTGCCAGGGAGGTGGGGGTCTGCGTAGGGCGGTCGGAGATGTACGGGTTTGGTGGGCCCGCGACATCAAGCCGGTTACGTCAGTGTGGCCCTCTTCCGTCAGGAATAGCCGAAGAGAGGAAGTCGTCATCACACGTTTGAGGATAGGGCATTGCCCTCTGACCCACTCATTCCTCTTCACGGAAGAGAAACAACGACCTCAGTGTGATGACTGCAACTGTCCTCTCAGCGTTCGGCATATCCTGACGGAGTGTGACAAATACCGTGACGCGAGAAGGCGGCTAAACTTAGGGGGAGACCTAAAATCCGTCCTAGGAGACGACCCTAATGTTATGAGCCGAGTTATCAAATATCTGAAAGAGACGGGACTATACAGAAAAATATAATTCACTTTTTTTAATAATAAATCACTGTATTCAATTTTTTAATAAGTGCCATAACTATGATAGACAATTTTTATTATTATTACTGTTACATTTATAAATTTTACTACTAAGAATGGGTAGTGGTGCAAAATGACCTAGCCGCACCCTACAAGTTTTAAACCTACCTACCTACCTCCTTCCTCAGGGTATGCAGCTAATGCACGATGGCCCAGAATTTCATGGAGGGCGTCGAAATGAGGGCCCCCGCTTGTCCCTGCACCACTCCTCTTTCTCACGGCCATTTCCTTCTTGAACTCCTGCTGAAGGTGCTTCCACTTCGTGCGAATTTGGTTCACGTCCCGAGGAAAACCAGCCTCTGCCATGGGGGCCACCAACCGGTGATAGATATCACTATTCCTCCTCCTTTGAAATAACATAAATACCACACAACCAACAAATGCATTTCGTTCATTCATTTGATACCAAAATATGTACTTATCTCTAGAAATATTTTTACCTTTTCCCGTCCAAATGCTTCATAATCTCCTCTTCCTTTATTAAAGATTACAAATGGGAAGTCTCCCTCTCACTCCAAACGTTTCTTTTGCTTGAAAAATTACTTGCTTCACCCTCCATTTTATAAGGCACATGTACTTTTCCGACACTGAACATGAAATCGATTAGAATTTGTTTCCCATCAGCAAGCAAAAGAAAAACGAACAGCGCAGCACGCCGACCTCTTCGGATCGATCTGAACTCAGATCGGTTAGGGAAAGCGGGCTGACTCGGCTCTCTTCCTAGATCGATCTGGCTAGCCCGTTCCGTTTACCATACCGGACTGAGCCGGTCAGATCGATCTGAGATCGATTGGTAAACGTAGTGATAGAAAACATGAAGCATGAATATCTACGCAGGAGCAGATTTACCAAAAAGTATAAACGAGATTTTTTTTTTTTTTTTTTTTTTAAACTGCCCCCTGCGGGTAGGGGGATTGAGAATACTCCCGCAGTATCCCTGCTTGTCGTAAGAGGCGACTAAAAGGGCGGGGAGAAAACCTCGAAAACAAACCCCCAGTTGAGATAGGGTATCGTCCGAGCAACGTGTGGGTCTGTTGCTTGTGAGTGACCATACCAGCTGGTTCACGATCCACCCATGTGTTTGCCGTGCATGGACACCCGTAAGGGGGAGAAGGGGATCCTGGAGGGTGAGTTTTTCGGTTCCCAGCCGGGTGTCGGATGCCCGGTATGGCCCGAGAAACAATAACCCTCTTTGGCCCTGGATTCCCTGTAAACGGGAGGCCGGGGGCTAGCCACCCCCGGTCAATCGACTTTCCGATACGTTCGGTGGCGAGTGCTAGGGAGGTTGGGGTCTGTGTAGGGCGGTCGGAAGTGTACGGGTTTTGGTGGGCCCGTGCACCGAAGATACAACCCGAAACAGGCAACCACCTCTAGGGTGCTATATCCCCTCGGGTAGCCCTGGCGACCGCACCGGTTTGCGGTGCGGCGTCCCAAATGTGTGGCTCCATGGTGGGTGGGGAGCCCGGGGGATGAATACCTCAGGTGACATGGCGGATGGTATATTTCCACCACCCAAGAGAACCTGCCCTGACACGGGCGGGGGAGAAACGTCTTTTCGCGCGTGCAAGCGATTTGTAGTCATGAGTTGCATTAGGGATGGCGAGACTTTTCAGACGGTTTCCCCTTTTCTTATTAGGAAGGTTTTGAGTAATGCTATACCCGGAGAACTTAAGTCAGCAAAAAAGCTAAGAGACGGTACGTTATTGATAGAGACCAGCAATTACAGCCAAAGTGAGAAGCTTCTAAAAATGAATCAGCTGCACGATATTCCGGTCAAAGTGGAGGTGCACCGCACTTTAAACTCTTGCCGGGGAGTGGTAAGCCACTATGATCTCCTTTACGTCGATGTCGATGAAATAAAACGGGAAATGGCCTCTCAGGGAGTTGTCGACGCTCGTCGACTAACCTCGAAGCGTGATGGAAAAATTGTAAACACAACATCAGTTGTCTTGAGTTTCTCGCTGGATCGGCTCCCGGATAAAGTTTTTATTGGGTACGAATCCGTCCCAGTGCGGCCCTTTGTACCGGCCCCCATGCGCTGTTTCCAGTGCCAGCGGTTCGGCCACATGGCCACACGTTGCGAGGGCAAGCCCACCTGCCCTAAATGCGGCCTGGAAGCGCATGGTGATACTGAGTGCCAGAACGAACCACATTGCATTAACTGCGAGGGTACACATCCTGTGTACTCCCGCAAGTGCCCTAAGAATATCGAAGAGCGAAAAATAATGGAAATAAAGACCGTGGAAAAAATTCCCTATTTTGAGGCCCGAAAAAAATATCGTGCAATGGTTGCCCCTACCTTTTCGAAGTCTTATGCTAAAACCGTTTCACCAAATGTGAGCAAAGTAAGCATCGAAACACAGACGGAAGAATTTAAAAGTATAACACCACAGAACTCAAAAGATTCGGCCAAGTCGGAAAAGGCATCCAAACCGACACAAAAAATAAATAAAAATACTGCGGGCTTTCCTAAGAAAAACCCGCCAACTACTACCACCAGTGTCACGCAAAACAGGGGTGAAAAAACGCCACCCCCTCGCCCATCCGGATCGGCAAAACCGACCGACCCGGAATCTATGGAGGAAGACGAAAGCCTTTCAGAAACTGAAATCCTCCGGTACAAACAGCAGGGTCGAAGGCACCGTCTTCGGCGCTCGTGACAGAGTGCCGGATTTTAATCATAGTTTTATTTATTTATTTATTTATATTTTATCTTTTTATGGCATTCATTCTACAGTGGAACTGTAATGGTTTTTATCGGCATAAGGAGGAGCTGACTATTTTAATTAGAGATTTTAATCCGTCATGTATATGTCTCCAAGAGACACATTTTAAAACGTCAGACAAGGGTATTTTAAAAGGTTTTAACGTTTTTAGATTCGACGACACCAGTGGCCAACGTGCCCAAGGTGGAGTGGCAATCGCAGTTCGGGAGGCCCTTTACACCTCCCGATTGCAGCTGACCACACCTTTTCAAGCCGTAGCCGTGACAGTGCATGCCCCAGAGGAGGTGACGTTTTGCAACGTTTATCTGCCTGAGGGTGCACCAGTAACCGCTTTTAATCTAGAAGCCCTTGTCTGTCAACTACCTCGGCCCTTCATTTTAACGGGTGATTTTAATGCCCATGATTCCCTATGGGGAAGCACAAGAGCACAGTGTAACCAAAGAGGCCGTATTTTAGCAAAATTTATCGATGATTTTAACTTATTTTTATTAAACAACGGTGAAAGGACACGTTTTAATAGTTTTAATGGGGATTATTCCACCATTGATTTGTGCATGTCATCGAGCAGTCTCATGACAAAATTAAGCTTAAACGTACACAATGACCTATGCGGAAGTGACCATTTTCCAATTTTAATAAAGAGAGACCGAGGTTTCAGACAAAACCCCATTCGCCCTGACAGTTGGTTAATTCGGAAAGCCAACTGGCCACGTTTTCAGCAAAATTTTAAATTCATCTATGGAGAAAACGAAGATGGCGTGGCGAATATTCAGAAGCTTACAGCAACAATTATCGATGCAGCTAAATCCGCAGTACCTCGTACCAAGGGCAACATTCGTAGGCCAGCCGTTCCCTGGTGGAACGAAGAATGTGCAAACGCAATTAAAGCCCGGAAAAGAGCCTTACGAATTTTTAACAAGTTTCCCACCGCGACAAATCTTGCCTCTTTTCGACGTTTACGAGCTAAAGCCCGGAAGGTGGTGAAGGAGGCAAAGAAGGCATCCTGGATTGAGTATGTCTCCACACTAAATAGCAGAACGCCCATATCGGATGTTTGGAGAAAGGTGAGAAGCATTTCGGGCTCTAGTGAAACCCTCACTGTCTCGTACTTAAAGGTCGCTGATCAGGTGGTTACCTCCTCCCTCGATATATGCGAGGTTTTTGGACAGTTACTTGCCAGCACCAGCAGTAACTCAAACTTTGACGCTGCATTCATTCGTATGAAAGAACAAGTCGAGTCAGCGCCGCTTAACTTTAAAACCATAGGTCCCAATATAGCCTACAATGACTCATTCTCAATGTGGGAATTGACGTCCGCAATCGCAGACTCCCATGACAGCGCACCAGGAATGGATCAAGTCCATAACGCCTTCATCCGCAATCTTCCGCAGGCAGCCCTACCGGAAATTCTGCGATGTTTCAATAAAATCTGGTCTGATGGGAGCTTTCCGGAAATCTGGCGAGAATCCGCTGTGGTGCCCATCCCCAAGCAGGGAAAGAATAGGTCAGACCCAAATAACTACAGACCCATCTCGCTTACAAGTTGTGTCTGTAAGATAATGGAAAGAATGGTTAACCGCCGACTCGTGTGGTGGTTGGAACGACGAAACCTTCTTTCAGATGTACAGTGTGGCTTTCGCAAAGGTAGGTCAACTCTCGACCACCTGGTCCGAACAGATAATTTCATGCAAGAAGCTTTCCTTTTACGCCAGCACGTGATCGGCGTTTTTTTCGATATAGAAAAGGCGTACGATCGCGTTTGGCGTCACAAAATTTTAACGACGTTGCACAATTGGGGCTTTAGGGGAAACCTACCCATTTTTATCAAAAATTTTTTATGCGGGCGGGTTTTTAAAGTTAAAATAGGTAAATGTCTATCTAGACCCTATCCACTAGAGAATGGAGTACCCCAGGGTTCCGTACTAAGTGTGACACTATTTGCTATAGCAATCAATGATATCACAGAATGTATCCGTTCTCCTGTAATGGCTTCCCTGTTCGTTGACGACCTGGCTATTTTCTGCCAATCGTCAAAATTAGCAAGTGCTTCCAGGCTTATCCAACTATCCCTCAACAAGCTGTCTACCTGGTCTCAGAAAAATGGATTTCGTTTCTCCGGAGAGAAAACGAAGTGTGTTCATTTTCACAGGATAAGGGGATTACACGCTACGCCGTCTCTCTATCTCTGCCGTAGGGAACTTCCCTTTGTAGAATCTATCAGATTCCTTGGGGTGGTCATGGACCAACGTTTGACCTGGCGCGAGCATTTTAAAGTTTTAAAAGACAGATGCTCGAAGGTTTTAAATATTCTGCGGTTTCTAACGCATCGGATCGCACTACAATGCTTTTATTGTACCGATCTTTAGTGCGCTCTCGGTTGGACTACGGATGCGTAGCGTACTCTTCTGCACGTGATTCACACATGAAATCCTTGTCTACCGTGCATAATTCTGGACTACGGCTAGCCACTGGGGCCTTCAGAACTTCACCTGTCCTGAGTATTTACGCGGAAGCGGGGGAGCCGCCGCTTGATACTCGAAGAGACATGTTGACTTGCAACTATGTTGCCAAGATTTTATCAGCAAAGAATCACCCGTGCTACAACATTATTTTTAACCCAAGGTTTTTAGACATTTTTAATAGAAGGACAAGGGCTACGAAGCCTTTAAGTGTACGTTTTAAAATTTTTATCGAAGAGCGCGGTTTTAACCTACCAGACGTGTATCCGACCGGGTACATGACAGAACCTCCGTGGTCGATTCCTCGGCCGAATTTTATTTGGCGGCTACTTCTATGTCGGAAATCCTGTACCACTTCTACGGAGTACGGACATCTATTCAGAGAAATCCTCAGTCATCACCGCGACTTCACCATCGTCTTTACAGATGGCTCAAAGTCTGGAACCTCTTGCGGATGTGCAGTGGTATCAACGTACCACGGAATAATCAAAGCAAGACTCAATCCGATGTGTTCCGTTTTTACGGCAGAATTGACTGCCATCAAATTGGCTCTGGTCAATATAAAATGCAGAAATGCCTCCTTCCTAATTTGTACAGATTCTGCGAGTGCGTTGAAGTCAATTTCTGAGTTTTCACCCTCTAACCCAATTGTGCAAGACATCCACTCTTCCATACTATCCCTCAATAGGGAGGGAGTGATAATATCCTTCTTGTGGATTCCTGGGCACATGGGGATAGGAGGGAACGAAAAAGCCGACGCAGCTGCTAAAGAAGCACTAAGCGCCCCAGATATGACAGTACCTCTGGTATCCGCAGATGATCTCAGGACCAAGCTCCGGCACTTTGCCTTGGAAAAGTGGAAGGAGCTTTGGACAGACCAACGTAATAATAAGCTCCGTGAAATAAAACCCGAGACATCAGCGTGGGCCACTTCCGCCGGGCGAAGTCGCAGGGATGAGGTCGCCGTCACTCGCTTGAGAATAGGACATTGTGCCTTGACACACTCCTATCTTTTTACTGAAGAGAAGACCCCGCCACGCTGTGACGACTGCGACTCTCTCTTGACTGTGCGGCATCTCCTGACGGAGTGTGATGTGTATCGGGTAGCACGGGAGAGGCTAGGCATCCGGGGCGGAATAAGGCAAGTCCTAGGAGATGACGCCGATAACATCACCAAGGTTTTAAACTTTTTAAAAAAATACGGATTTTACAATAAAATATAGTTATTATTCCTACGAGACTATTCCTTTATGCTGTTTTTTCATATCGTATTATTAGCAATAATAAGACTTTGAGTGGTGCAAAATGACATCAGCCGTCGACGCACCCCAAATAAAAAATACTACTACTACTACTACTTTGTTTAACTTATACGTCCTTTTTCCCTGGGCAACTTATATTCTACGAAGACATACTAGAACTCATCACTGAATCGTAAACAAATGTTGTTTGCACATGGTGGAAATGCTCGCAAAAACTAGTAACAATAGATCACTCATGAACACAGCAGGTATAGATTCGTAGATAAACTTACATTTCTGTCAACGACGGTGTAAAATATGTAGTCGAGTTTATTTACCAATAAAAAAATGTACAATAGGGATCGGATTATTACACACAGGAATAGAAAAAAACGGGATGAAAAGACAATGGGGCAGCGAACCTGGAAATAGAAAACATGAAGCATGAATATCTACGCAGGAGCACATTTACCAAAAAGTATAAACGAGATTTATTCACTTTCTAGCTAGATTTAGGTATAATAAATGAGTCAACTTACACGCCGCGGTCAATAAAAACAAGCAGGAATATAAAAATAACCTCAATGAAGGCAATGGGACAGCGAACCTGAATTAAGAAAGGATAAAACCTTTTTTTAACTTATACGTCCTTTTTCCCTGGGCAACTTATATTCTACGAAGTCACAAGAAAATTGATTACTTACCAGAGACAACTCTTCAATGAGGCAGAAGCGAAGCGCAGGTAACAACAGCAACCACTACAACCGTACCGACGCACGAAAAGGCGGGAACTGCGTAAATGGAAAGGCGAAAAGCGTCCTAGGCGAATAGCAAAAAATATTTCCAATAGGAGGCGCTGAAAAGACGAGTTATCCTCTTAGGTTACCCGTAGTTAAAAATGTTATCGATAGGTGGCGCTGGAATTCAGGTTATCCGCTGGAGTTACCCGCTGGAGTTACCCGTAGTTGAAAATGCTACCGAGAGGAGGCGTTGGAATTCAGGTTACCCTCAGAGGTTACCCCTCTCTCCATTCTCTAAAACCCACTACTAGACCCGTCCGCCATCTTGAATTCTTATCGTGAATTATTATTATGAATGACCTTGTCGTCTAAGCACCCCAAAAAACGAATACTATACTATGAAACCTTTGACTGATGTGGTTGAATTCTCTGGTTGAGTTTCTTTTCTCAAATAAACCTAAAAAATTGATTTATAACAATTATACAACTGTTACATGCAGTACATTTGATGGATTTTCAATAAATAGTAACAATACCTTTGAATACTGGGTGCTCGAGAGTTAATTTATGTCTCTCTTCTAGCACAGTTTCTTGTTCGAGAGACCCATGCATTAAGCCATGGTCAACGTCATTGGTGCACCTTCTCGACATGAGACACCTGGTCTCATTTCCCCGTTTCCGCTGGCAATTCTCTTCTTCAGCAAAACTGAAAAAATGATTTCAAATCATTATATAACTGTTAGGGGTATGTCAAATTTGAAAGAAATTCAATTAATTGTAAGAATACCTTTGAATCTTGGGCGCTTGAGAGCGAATTTTTGCTGTGTCCCATAGCACTGTTTCCTTCTCAAAAGACTCGTACATAAAGTCAGGGTCCAAATTGTTTGTACGCCTCTGTATCACTGGACTGCTTGCCATCTCCACTTCACTATCCGAATAATTTGTTAAGTCACAATCACTACACAACCTCAGCTGCTTCTCACATGCACTTTGATATGAGTCACTATGAATTTTACCACAGCACATATCGTATTGAATATATCTTTTCCTATTGACAACTTTTATAGTCTTCTGCTTAGGGATTCACTTTTAATGTAGTCAAAGTGATGGACAATGAATTCACCATTGTTAATGGTCAACCACTCCAGACGTATCAAGTTGATTGATGGACTACCATCTTCGCAATAATCCTCTGGAAATTCCACAACTACATATTGTCTACAAAATACATATAACATCAATTTAAGAGGAGTTATAAGACAACAATATTTTCGTTAATATATTCCAAGACTTTAAAAAATTCAATAGAAGTATGCAAAGCAGAATTACGAGTAGTATTTTGTTCATGGATATATTAGAGGATCTGGGTGGTGGCATGATGGTATTGTGGGTGGGTTCTGGTAGAGGTGGAGGGAAACGGTTGTTGGGTGCTGGGAGAGCAAGATTGTGGTTGGATGCAAGGATAGGTAGAATGGTATTGTGGGTGGGTTCTCATGGAGGGAAACGGTTGTTGGGTGCTTGGAGAGGAAGATTGTGGTTGGGCGCATGGAGAGGTAGTATGGTATTGTGGGTGGGTGCTGGTGGAGGGAAACGGTTGTTGGGGGCTGGGAGAGAAGAGTGAATTAAAAAAATTCCTCCTTGTCTCAAGGCAAACACGATACACATTACCTGCTAAACACTTCACACCACGAGTTGTCAGGTGCAGTCCATCCCGGGACAAGAGGTGACGAAAGGGATCCTCACTCTGGGCCTCGAATGCACTCCAATTATCAATATATACAGCATTCATCCTGCAAAAGAGAAATTCAGAAATGTAATGTGTTACAGCAAGTAATTAACCACAAATGCCAGTGTTAGTAAACTACAAAGCAAATAATCTGAAATTACCTTTTACACAAGCCCTTCATGAGTATGTTGAGTCGCTCAATTTTAAAATTCATCTTCTTAATCATTTCCTCTTCCTGTAACCATTTTCCTCTAAACAAGCTGATTTTCCTTTTTAAAACACTAGAAAGATACAGCCGCACATTTGGATTCCTTTTGCGGATGCTTTTCAGGATTCTCTCCTGGTGCTGAACGACTTGTTCCGGGGACTCTCCTGTAAATAGGCTTGTTAATATCTGAATGATTTCAACCTGTTAACACTTCCTAAAGCAATTAATACTTAAATTGTACTCACCACATTAAATTATTTGTACCTAAATGAATAACCACATCGTCGAAAAATTCAGTGGCCAGCAACATTGCCGAATCCACTTCATCAACTCTCATCCCTGACACGGATGAGATACTGATATCAAACCCTCTAAATTCCCTTACATGGGGAAGGGCATACTTCCATTGGGAAGCACCAATTACAAATAAACCAGGAGCAGCCATGGTCAAACTGTAGTAAAGAATGAATTTTGATTTGATAATAATACATAATAAAAGAGAATAAATAGGAGTTAAGCCGAACTTAATACATCTAAATAACTCAGTGGCAATGGTGGCGGGAACTGCGTAAATGGAAAGGCGAAAAGCGTCCTAGGCGAATAGTAAAAAATATTTCCAATAGGAGGCTCTGAAAAGACGAGTTATCCTCTTAGGTTACCCGTAGTTAAAAATGTTATCGATAGGTGGCGCTGGAATTCAGGTTACCCGCTGGAGTTACCCGTAGTTGAAAATGCTACCGAGAGGAGGCGTTGGAATTCAGGTTACCCTCAGAGGTGACCCCTCTATCCATTCTCTAAAACCCACTACTAGACCCGTCCGCCATCTTGAATTCTTATCTTGAATTCTTATCTTGAATTATTATTATGAATGACCTTTTCGTCTAAGAACCCCAAAAAACGAATACTATACTATGAAACCTTTGACTGATGTGGTTGGATTCTCTGGTTGAGTTTCTTTTCTCAAATAAAACTAAAAAATTGATTTATAACAATTGTACAACTGTTACATGCAGTACATTTGATGGATTTTCAATAAATAGTAACAATACCTTTGAATACTGGGTGCTCGAGAGACCCATGCATTAAGCCATGGTCAACGTCATTGGTGCACCTTCTCGACATGAGACAGCTGGTCTCATTTCCCCGTTTCCGCTGGCAATTCTCTTCTTCAGCAAAACTGGAAAAATGATTCAAAATCATTATATAACTGTTAGGCGTATGTCACATTTGAAAGAAATTCAATTAATTGTAAGAATACCTTTGAATCTTGGGCGCTTGAGAGCGCATTTTTGCTGTGTCCCTTAGCACTGTTTCCTTCTCAAAAGACTCGTACATAAAGTCAGGGTCCAAATTGTTTGTACGCCTCTGTATCACTGGGGCCCTATGCTCGAAACAATGCGGCTTAGTGTCGCACGGCACAAATGACCGATTGCTGAACCCGCACGGTTAACGGGTGACCCTTATTTTGGTATGCTCGAAACAGCTACCGTCGCATGCGACGTTGACCATACGGGCGGGAAGGGATTCCGCATGGCACAACTTGGCAACGTTGCGGCCAGTTGCTATGCAGGATCGCTCAGCCAATCACAGCCTACTTCAGCTGTGATTCAAGCTTTTCCGCGAAATTTACAATGTAGTGCAGTGCAGGAATCACCGGATCGCCACCTAAATGCGCAGGTAATGCATTTTTGCTTGAGCTGTGGCGATGGCGAAGCTAAGCACGGAGCAGAAGCAGCTATTGCTGGAGTTTGAAGAAGGTTAGTAAGCATTGGAAATTTTTCGCTGACGAAATATGCTTCATGTTTGTATCAGAACCTTCATTTTCCTACATTAACGATATTACTGATTTTACAGCAAATGAAGATATTGCCAAAGGCAGATTTACGTCCAAATTTGGGGCGAAAGACGCTGCCGCACTGTGGCACGACGCTGCCATTAGGCTAAATGCGTGCGGTGGGGCGTCGAAGTCGTGGAAGGAGTGGAGGTAGGTAAGTAAAAATACTTTATAAGGTACCCCCTGCGGGTAGGGGGATTGAGAATACTCCCGCAGTATCTCTGCTTGTCGTAAGAGGCGACTAAAAGAAGGCGGGGAGAAAACCCCGAAAACAAACCCCGTGCCAGCAAGGGTTGAGCCCGGACAGTCTTGTGGGTCAACTGTCTGTGTGCGGCCATACCACCTGGCCTGCGATCCACCCGCATGTTCGCCGTGTGCGGAGACCCGTAAAGAGGAGAAGGGGATCCTGGAGGGTGAGGTCCATGGTTCCCAGCCGGGTGTCGGATGCCCGGTATGGACTGGGGGCCAATACCCCTCTTTGGCCCCGGATTCGCTGTAAACGGGCGGCCGGGAGCTAGCCACTCCCGGTCAATCGGCTTCCGTGGCGTTATGCTTCACGGTGGCGAATGCCAGGGAGGTGGGGGTCTGCGTAGGGCGGTCGGAGATGTACTGGTTTGGTGGGCCCGTGCATCGAAGACCCAACCCGAAACAGACAACCACCTCTAGGGTGCTATATCCCCTCGGGTAGCCCTGGCGACCGCACCGGTTTGCGGTGCGGCGTCCCGAATGTGTGGCTCCATGGTGGGTGGGGAGCCCGGGGGATGAATGCAGTTTAGGCATGGCGGATGAATCACTTCCACCACCTAAAAGATCCCGTCCGGAATCGGGCGGGGGAGATAATGTTTCCGGCGCTAGCCAGCGCTACTTAGTGATGAGGTGTCAGAAGGAAGAGGAGAGCCTGAAGAAGGTGTCTCCCTTCCTCATACGTAAAGTATTGTCTGGTACTGTTCCTGGGGAACTTAAATCGGCAAAGAAACTTCGCGATGGCACACTACTCATCGAAACGGCAACGAGGGCTCAAAGCGAGAAGCTATTGACATTGACAAAGCTTGGCGAAATCCCCGTTAAGGTCGAGGTGCACCGCACCTTGAACACCTGTCGGGGAGTGATAAGTCATTACGACCTTTTGTACGTGGAGATCGACGAGATTAAGCGGGAGATGGCCTCTCAGGGGGTCACCGATGCTCGTCGACTCACTACAAAGCGCAACGGAGAAAGGGTAAATACGACGTCAGTTGTTCTCACGTTCGCGCGTGACCAGCTACCCGACAAGGTGTTTGTTGGTTATGAATCGGTCCCAGTGCGGCCATTCATACCGGCACCCATGCGATGCTACCAGTGCCAGCGATTCGGCCATATGGCCACACGGTGCGAGGGCAAGGCCACCTGCCCCCGCTGCGGCCTGGAGAAAATGAGGGTGCGGAGTGCACAGGTGACCCACTTTGTGTCAATTGCGAAGGTGCACATCCCGTGTACTCTCGTAATTGCCCAAAGATGATCGAAGAGCGAAAAGTAATGGAGATCAAGACGGTTGAGAAAATCCCGTATTTCGAGGCTCGGAAAAAGTACAGAGCACAAGTTGCTCCTACTTTTTCGAAATCTTACGCCCATGTCGCCTCCCCTCGAATAGCAAAGGTCACCATCTCGACACAGACGGAAGAAATAGTGAGCCAAAAAATCAAAGCTTCTGCCCAAAAATCTGCCACGCCGGCTAAGGTCACAGATCCGGCAAAAAATACGGAAACCACCGGACCGGGTTCTCCTAAGAAGAACCCCAAAAAAACCACCGCCGGGGCCACGCAAACGAAGCGTGGTAACTCTCAATCCCCCGGCCCAACTGGTAAGGTTCGTAAGAGCCAACCAGAACCAATGGAGGAGTATCTTTCAGATACCGAAATCCTCCAATTTGGTAATAAGGGGAAGAAGAACCGCATCAAGCGCTGATGCTCCCAAAGTTTTAACTGCTCGATTTTACCGTTTTAATCCCTGTTTATATTTATATATATATATATATTTATTTATTTTTTATGGCTTTTATTTTGCAGTGGAACTGCAACGGTTTTTATCGGCACAAGGAGGAGCTGGCCATTTTAATACGAGATTTTAACCCTTGTTGCGTTTGTCTTCAAGAAACGCATTTTAAAGTCACGGACAAAGGGATTTTAAAACATTTTAACATTTTTAGACATGACGACACCAGCGGCAAACGAGCCCAGGGTGGAGTGGCAGTTGCTATTCGGGAGGCCCTATACACCTCCCGCATACAGCTGAATACACCGTTTCAAGCGGTGGCGGTTACGGTGCACGCTCCGGAGGCGATTACGTTATGCAACGTTTATCTGCCGGAGGGTGCACCGGTCACCCGTTTTAATCTAGAATCCCTTGTCCACCAGCTTCCTCGGCCTTTTATTTTACTAGGGGATTTTAACGCTCACGACCGTCTATGGGGAAGCACTGCGGGGCAGTGCAACCGCAGGGGACGCATTTTATCAAGTTTTATTTTAGATTTTAACCTAGTTTTATTGAATACTGGGGAGAAGACCCGTTTTAACTCTTTTAATGGTGATTTTTCCGCCATTGATTTATGTATTTTATCGAGCAGTTTAACAAATAAAATATCTTTGTCTGTACACGAAGATCTTTGTGGGAGCGATCACTTCCCCCTTTTAATTTCTAAGGAGCGGCTTATTAACTCTGATTTTATTCGACCAGGCAATTGGATGGTCGGGAAAGCCGATTGGCCTTATTTTAAAAGTAATTTTAATTACACGTGCGATAGAAATCGCGATAGCGTTTTTAATGTAAAATTATTGACTAAAAGCATCATCAACGCCGCCGACATGAGCGTACCACGGTCTCGGCGCATCATGTCGAGAGCCGCTGTGCCATGGTGGAATGATGACTGTGCCAAAGCTATTCGGCAACGCAAGAAGGCGTTGCAAATCTTCAATAAATATCCCACTGAAAACAATCTGTCCTCTTTTCGGCGTCTAAGAGCTAAAGCCCGTCAGGTCGTGAAGGAGGCAAAAAGGGCCTCTTGGATGAATTTTGTTTCTAGTGTGAATATCGACACACCACTTGCACAGGCGTGGCGTAAGGTTAAGAGCATTTCGGGAAACCATCAGCAGCTCGGCGTCTCCTTCTTAAAAGCCAGAGGAAAAGTGGTTACATCTCCAGCTGCCATCGGCGAGATATTCGGCCAGTTAATCGCAAATATGAGCAGCGATGAAAATCTTGATCCTACCTTCCGAACGTTTAAGCAACGTCTCGAGAATATTCCTATCAGCTTCAAGGAGACGCGGACAACGGCAGATTACAACCTCCCCTTTTCCCTGTGGGAGTTGAAATCTGCCATCGATGACTCCCACGACACCTCTCCAGGACCAGACGGGGTCCACAATGCTTTTCTCCGCAACCTTCCGGAGACAGCGCTGCAGGAAGTCCTGCAGACGTATAATCAGCTGTGGGCAGAAGGTAACTTGACTTCGTCCTGGCGGGAGTCTGTCATTGTCCCCATTCCCAAACATGGGAAAGATAGAGCTGACCCGAATTCTTACCGGCCAATATCTCTCACCAGCTGCCTGTGCAAGTTAATGGAGAGAATGGTGAACCGGCGGCTCGTTTGGTGGTTAGAGCGCCGGAACCTTCTCTCCAGCATCCAGTGTGGATTTAGACGGGGCCGTTCCTCAATGGACCATTTGGTGCGGATCGACAATTTCATCCCCCCTGCGGGTAGGGGGATTGAGAATACTCCCGCAGTATCTCTGCTTGTCGTAAGAGGCGACTAAAAGGGCGGGGAGAGAACCCCGAAAACAAACCCCCAGTCCAGCAAGGGTTGCGTCCGGACAGTCTTGTGGGTCCACTGTCTGTGTGCGGCCATACCAGCTGGCCTGCGATCCACCCGCATGTTTGCCGTGTGCGGAGACCCGTAAGGGGGAGAAGGGGATCCTGGTGGGTGAGGTCTCCGGCACCCAGCCGGGTGTCGGATGCCCGGTATGGGTCGGATTTCAATACCCCACTTTGGCCCTGGATCCCCTGTAAACGGGAGGTCAAGACCTAGCCAGTCCTGATCAATCGGCTTATCGACACGTTTCGATGGCGAGTGCTGGAGTGACGGGGGCCTGCGTAGGGCGGCCGAAGGTGTATGGGTTTGGAGGGCCCATGCATTGGAGACCTCACCCGAAACAGGCCCCCTAAACGATAGTGCTATATCCCTTGGGTAGCCCTGGCGACCACACCGGTTTGCGGTGTGGCGTCCCAAATGTGTGGCTCCATGGTGGGTGGGGAGCTCAGGGGATGAATTTCTATTTCTGCATGGACTTAAACATTCTACCTCCACCAAAAAGATCCCGTCCGGACACGGGCGGGGGAGAATTGCCATTGAGCGACAGCACTAGGTTTCTTGTGATGAGGTGCCAGAAAGAAGGTGAGACCCTGAAGAAGGTGTCTCCCTTCCTTATTCGACGTGTATTGTCAGCTTCCGTCTCTGGCGAGCTTAAGTCCGCAAAAAAACTCAAGAGATGGCACGCTGCTCATCGAGACTGCAAACCTCGCGCAGAGTGAAAAGATATTGTCAATGAAAGTCCTTCATGACATTCCCGTTGCAGTGGAGATTCACAGAACACTCAACAGCTGCAGGGGAGTAATAAGTCACTTCGACTTACTATACGTGGAGACCAGCGAAATTAAAACGGAAATGTCATCTCAAGGCGTAATTGACGTCCGTCGACTCACTACCAAGCGGAACGGCGAAGTTATCAATACTTCGTCCGTTCTTCTTACATTCGCGCTGGATAAGCTGCCCGAGAAAGTTTTTGTGGGCTACGAATCCGTACCTGTGCGTCCCTTCATACCTTCTCCGGTACGTTGTTTCCAGTGCCAACGATTCGGACACATCGCCACGCGATGTAAGGGCAAAGCGACCTGCGCTCGCTGCGGCCTAGACAAGCACGAGGATACTGATGAATGCAAGAATGACCCGTATTGTATCAATTGCGAGGGTGCACACCCGGTGCACTCTCGAAATTGTCCAAAGATGAAGGAAGAACGGCAGGTCATGGAAATTAAGACAAGGGATAAAATATCATATTTAGAAGCTAGAAAGAAGTACCGAGAGTCTGTAGCCCCCACTTTTTCCAGATCATTTGCCAAAACTGTAAATGCAATTAGCAAGTCGACAATCGGCACACAGACGGACGCAATACAAAACGTTAACAATAAGGACTCCGCCAAGCCGGAAAAGGCCTCAAAACCGGCAAAACCATCAACGTCAACACCACCAGTTTCTCCGCCAAAATGCTCCAGTGTGTGCCCTCAGAAGCACACAGATAAAAGCTCTCCCAAGGTATCTGACGAAAGGCGTCAGAAAACCCCATCACCAAGACCACCTGGATTGACCAAACAGAGTCAACCGGAGTCTATGGATGAGGACGAGTGTCTCTCGGAGACTGCCATCTTCCAAATGAGACAGAGTGGGAGAAGACGACATCGTATTCGGCGCTAACTCTCCTTGAGTACAGACTGACTACTCAAGAAGTTTAAATTTTTATTTATTTATTATTTATTTATTTTTAACAAATTTTTTTATGAATTACATCTTACAGTGGAACTGTAATGGATTTTATAAACATAAAGAGGAGTTAGACATTTTAATTAGAGATTTTAAACCGTCGTGCATATGTTTGCAAGAAACTCATTTTAAACCGGCGAATAAGGGAATTTTAAAAGGTTTTAAAGTTTTTAGATCTGATGACACCAGTGGCCAACGAGCCCAGGGTGGAGTGGCGATTGCTACTCGGGAGGCCCTTTACACCTCCCGAGTGCAGCTCAACACGCCGTTCCAGGCGGTGGCGGTGACCGTGCATGCCTCCGAGGCGGTCACGTTATGTAACATATATCTACCGGAGGGTGCACCGGTCACCCGTTTTAATTTGGAAGCCCTTATTCGTCAATTACCCAGACCATTCATATTATTAGGTGACTTTAATGCCCACGACACCCTGTGGGGTGGCAAATTGGCACACAGAAATAGGAGAGGTCGCATTTTAGCATCATTTATAAATGATTTTAGTCTATTTTTATTAAATAACGGTGAGAAAACCCATTTTAATAGTTTTAATGGTTCGTTTTCGACCATAGATTTATGTATTTGTTCCAGTAGTCTGATGACCAAGGTAAAGATGTCCGTACACAAAGACCTTTGTGGAAGTGATCACTTCCCCTTATTTATTCATAAAGACCAGAATCTGAATCCCCACATTGCGCAAACAGGTAATTGGCTGATTAGGAAAGCAAATTGGGTGACTTTTAAACAAACGATGGCATTTTTGCATGATCACAATCTCAGCTCGGAAAACAATATTAAACAGTTGACAAAATGCATCAACAAAGCTGCTAATAATAGTGTACCTCGTTCAAAAGGCGCAACCTCACGTACGCCAGTGCCATGGTGGAACGAGGAATGCGCCAAGGCCATCAAGCAAAGAAAAAAGGCTCTCCGAATATTCAACAAGTTTCCTACAGAAAGAAATCTTTCCACCTTTAGACGACTGCGGGCTAAAGCTAGACAGGTGGTGAGAGAAGCGAAAAAGGTCTCCTGGATGGAATTCGTAGGCAGCATAAACAACCGGACTCCTATCTCTCAGGTGTGGCGCAAAGTCCGTTGTATATCTGGTTCTCGGCAAGAGCAGATTATCAGTTACGTGAAAGTTGACGGGGATATTATTAATACTTTACCTGATATCTGTGACGTATTCGGCCTCTCACTTCAAAAAATTTATAGCAGTGAGAACTACGACAGGGAATTTATCGCAATCAAAAATAATTCAGAACGCCAAGCAATTAATTTCAAAACGAATAACAAAACGGAGAAATACAACGAACCCTTCTCACTATGGGAACTGACATCCGCCATCGCCGCCTCTCGTGACAGCTCCCCAGGAATGGATGGCATCCACAACGCCTTCCTCCGGAACTTACCGGAACCAGTCTTGTCGGAGGTCCTCCAATCTCTGAACCAGGTTTGGTCGGAAGGAAGCTTCCCTCAGTCCTGGCGGGAATCAATAGTTGTACCAATCCTTAAACAAGGTAAGGAAAGAGGTGATCCCAATAACTATAGGCCTATATCCCTGACAAGCTGCCTATGTAAGATAATGGAACGGATGGTCAACAGACGCCTTGTTTGGTGCTTGGAGAGACGCAACCTCCTTTCCAACGCACAGTGCGGCTTTCGACACGGTAGGTCAACTACGGACCATCTCGTTCGCGCGGAAAATTTCATCCAGGAGGCTTTTTTACTGCGCCAACATGTCGTCGCCGTATTTTTCGACATGGAAAAAGCTTATGACAGAGTATGGCGCCATAAGATCTTGATTGCATTACATAAGTGGGGTTTTCGGGGCAATTTACCTGTTTTTATCAAAAATTTTTTGACCGATCGTGTTTTTAAAGTAAGGATAGGAAATATCCTCTCTCGCTTTTACACTCAGGACAATGGAGTACCCCAAGGCTCAGTCTTAAGCGTCACCTTGTTCGCAATAGCGATAAACGATGTAATGGACTGTATAAACGCGCCGGTAATGGGATCCCTCTTCGTTGACGACCTAGCGATATTTTGTCGTTCTTCCAAACTCGTCACCGCTTGTAGACTGGTCCAGGTGACTTTAAATAAGCTATCGAATTGGCTTCGACATACCGGATTTCAGTTTTCTTCAGAGAAAACTAAATGTGTTCATTTTCACCGAAAGCGGGGAACCCACATTCTGCCGAATCTCCATCTCAACGGTAGAAATCTTCCTTCTGTCGAGTCCATTCGTTTTCTAGGAGTGACACTCGATTACCGATTGAACTGGAAGGAGCATGTACGTCTTTTAAAAGATCGCTGTTTTAAGATTTTAAATATCCTAAAGTTTTTAAGCCACTCAACGTGGGGCGCTGACCGCACCACTATGCTATTATTATACAGGGCTCTAATACGATCAAGACTCGATTATGGTTCAATGATATATGCCTCTGCTCGTGAAAGCACACTAAAACCATTGACAACTGTGCATAACTCCGGACTTCGACTGGCTACAGGCGCCTTTCGAACCTCTCCAATTCCGAGTATTTATGCCGACGCAGGAGAACCGCCATTGACCACTCGTAGAGAGGCATTGATGTGCCGTTATGTGGCCAAAATTTCAGCAATGAAAAACCACCCGTGTTTTAATATTATTTTTAACCCGCGATTTTTAGATGTTTTTAACCGTAGGACTAAGGCCACAAAACCAATGTGTGTGCGTTTCAACAATTTCATCGCAAACAGTTGTTTTATTTTACCTGACACGTACCCTACTGGGTGCATGGAATGTCCCCCATGGTCGATACCAAGACCGATTTGTTTACTACAATTACTTACGCGCCGAAAATCATCCACACTGCCTTCGGAATACGAATCTTTATTCAAAGAAATCCTGGAGAGATACCTTGACTTCATCCCGGTGTACACGGATGGTCAAAATCTGATACGTCCTGCGGTTGCGCTGTGGTATCTACATACCATGGAGAGCTTAAATTAAAACTTAATCCGATGTGCTCAGTTTTTACTGCCGAACTTAGTGCAATCAAACTCGCCCTATCAAGTATCGCATGCACTAACTCTTCCTTTCTTATTTGCTGTGATTCTGCTAGCGCTCTACAGGCTATTCAGGAGTTCTCTCCCAGTAATCCCCTTGTCCAAGATATCCAGATTTCTCTTTCATCCCTTACAAATATGGGAGTCAATGTATCTTTCGTCTGGATACCTGGACATACTGGCATAAGCGGCAATGAGAGGGCTGACTCAGCTGCTAAAGGGGCCTTGAATGAGGCAGAAATACCGTCATCTTTAGTCCCTGTGTATGACCTGATGGTGGCTTTAAGACATGAAACACTAAGGAAGTGGAAAGATTACTGGGCTAATCTCACTGGCAACAAACTTCGGGCAATAAAAAATGTCACATCAGTGTGGTCCACCTCCATCAGGAATAACCGCGCCGAGGAGGTCGCTATCACCCGGCTAAGGATAGGGCATTGTGCCCTAACGCACTCATACCTCTTCACAGAGGAAAAAATTCCTCCTCATTGCGAGGACTGCAACTCTTCCCTTAGTGTGCGGCACATCCTGACGGAGTGTAATAAATTGCGGGAGGCCCGTGAAAGGTGTAACATATCTCTTGACACTTGCCAAACTCTAGGTGACAACCCTGAGCAGATGAACTATTTAATAAAGTTTCTACGATTAACTGGCATTTTTAAAAAGCTATGACACTTTTTTCATAATATCAGAATTTAATACCGATCTTACACACATGTCCTTTTAAAATAATGTAATTTCCTGTAAGCGAGAGCTTAAGGTGCAAAATGACCTCAGACGTCGACGCACCTTAAAAACATAATCCTACCTACCTACCTCGACAATTTCATCCAAGAAGCTTTTCTCCTCCGCCAGCATGTGATCGGGGTCTTCTTCGACTTGGAGAAGGCGTACGACCGGGTCTGGCGGCGGAAGATATTAATGACATTGCAGGAGTGGGGTTTTAGAGGCAATTTGCCGATTTTTATTCAAAATTTTTTAATGCATCGAGTTTTTAGAATTAGAATAGGCCAGTTTTTATCCGACTTTTACCATCTTGACAACGGAGTTCCCCAGGGCTCCGTCCTGAGCGTGACACTTTTCGCCATTGCGATAAACGACGTCGGGAAATGTATCTAGACGCCGGTGATAGGAACACTATTTGTGGATGACCTGGCGATATTCTGCAGGTCATCCAAGGTGATAACTGCATACAGAATGGTTCAGTTGACATTAAACAAATTGGAGCAGTGGACCCAAAGGAACGGCTTTCGGTTCTCCCATGAGAAGACCAGATGCGTCTACTTCCACAGGAAAATAAGAGTCCAAATGCAACCTACATTATACCTCGGGGGAAGAAATCTCCCTTTTGTTCAGACGGCCCGCTTTCTAGGCATGACGCTCGACTACAGGCTTAATTGGCGAGAACATATCAATATTTTAAGGATAAAATGCATTAACGCGCTAAATATATTAAAGTTTTTAAGCCACACATCTTGGGGAGCAGACCGTAAAACATTGCTTTTATTATATCGCACATTAGTGCGTTCGAAATTAGACTACGGCTGTTTTGTTTATGCGTCTGCTCGCGAGTCTTACCTACGAGCATTGGCCCCAGTGCACAACGCGGGGTTACGACTCTGTACGGGGGCATTTCGGACAAGCCCGGTCATTAGCATCTATTCTGATGCAGGGGAGCCTCCTCTATGCCACCGGAGGAACGCGCTCATGTGCAATTACGTTTCCAAAGTTTTATCCATGACGGCACACCCATGTTTTAACATACTTTTTAAACCACGTTTTTTAGACATTTTTAACCGAAGGACAAAGGCCACTAGGCCCGTTTGTGTACGTTTTAATGATTTTATTCGTGGGTGTGATTTCAGGGTGCCTAAAGTGTTACCTGTCTCTTACTCATTACACCCTCCCTGGTTAATACCCACCCCGGTGGCTAAAACGGCCTTGCTTAACCAAAAAAACCAAACTCAGATTATGTGCCAGTGTACACTGACGGCTCTAAGTCAGAGTCGGCCTGTGCATGCGCAGCGTTCTCGCCTAGCCAAGGAACAGTCAAAGCAAAATTAAATCCGCTGTGTAGTGTATACATACATTCATCCCTACTGTCTCTCAGTAGAAAGGGAGTACGCATTTGGTTCCTGTGGGTCCCGGGGCATGTGGGAATAGCCGGAAATGAAAAGGCAGACGCTTTGGCCAAAGAGGCTCAGAACGAGACAGAGTGTGTGTCCACGCTGGTACCTTACGAGGACCTCAAGTCTTCCCTGAGGCAGGTAGTTCTTGGGCAGTGGAAGGAGTCTTGGCGCACTGCACGAAATAACAAACTTCGTGACATCATGCCGGTTACGTCAGTGTGGCCCTCTTCCGTCAGGAACAGCCGCAGAGAGGAAGTCGTCATCACACGTTTGAGGATAGGGCACTGCCCTTTGACCCACTCATTTCTCTTTACTGAAGAGAAAGTACCACCTCAGTGTGACGATTGCGACTGTCCTCTCAGCATTCGGCATATCCTGACGGAGTGTGACAAATACCGTGACTTGCGAAGGCAACTAAACTTGGGGGGAGAGCTAAAATCCGTCCTTGGAGACGACCCTAATGTTTTAAGTCGAGTTATTTTATTTCTGAAAGGGACAGGACTATTCAATAAAATTTAAGCCTCATTGTTTTTTTTTAATCGCATAATGTATGTATATATATATTTTTTTAAATAAGTGACGTAAGCGAATGTGACTAATCTATATTACTTTTATCACGAAGACAGAGTAGTGGTGCAAAATGACCTAGCCGTCGACGCACCCTACAACAATAAACCTACCTACCTACTTTATAAGGTTTATCTCGGATTACATATTATCTATGGGAGAAAATTGATGGCCAACCTTATGTGTAAATTATTGTAGTAAATGTTTTCTAATCTCTTTAAAATTAACGGCGTTATTAAACATGTTCCGTGTGTGCCTTGAGCCATTACAGATTTTTTAAACCAATTTTAGTTTTGCTGCTTTCGTTGATTTTAGAATTATTTTTAATTTTGAATACATATACTCTATTTGATGACCCTGAAAAAGTGGTTATAGTTTGGTTATCTGCCATACTTGTTGTTTGTAATTGATACCACCTTTCAAATATATCGAAATGCCGTGGCTTGGAATTTGAAATATTTATGTTACTTTGAATGGCAGATTTCTATATTATTTGTTGGTTATGAATTCACAAGAGTGTTTTACTTCTGCAATTGACAAAAAAAGTATGAACGATTTAGTTAGCATCTGAATATTTATTACCCATCACTGAACTTTAGATAGCCAAGGTTCTCAACAATTGTGACTGCCATATGGTAAATAGCAGTAGTTATGGACAAGAGGTGCAGCACATATTAATGTATTTTATAACATCATCGCCTAATTAAACAGTGATTGCGTTACTTTTGTTTAAAACTCAATTCTTCGTTATTCTTACTTGTCATTTATTATGTTCATGGTTGTTTCCTTTCTTCTAGTTATTAATTATCTTGGTGTTTTAAAAGAAATACTCTCTTATTAATCGCTGAATGTATATTTTCTGAAAAAGAGTTGTTAAGTGTTGTTCATTTGCATTCTTTGAAAAATATGTGTTTACAGATAACGTTCTCAAGACAGTGCTCACACTTAACTACACAACAACATATCTAATCTGTAAATAACAATATATCTAATTGGTAAATAAGAACACACTCCCATAACGGTGAAAATTTGAGAACTTCTTTTTCTTTTTTCCACAATAGCAAACAAAATGAAGACATCTTTGTGAGGCACTCTCTGAAAGTGATAACACAATGAACATAATTATTTGCTGTAATAAATATATGTATTAGTGACACAATATATTTAACTGGCCAAGGTCATCAATACATAGAGAATATTTTAATATCTTACTTCACAATTCTTGAAATAGATTCTCTCTGATTTCTTGTTACTTGATTGTTTGAAGTGGCTTTGTAAACACATCCACAAGTTCTTCTTCTGAAGGACAGAATTTCAAACTGAATCCCCCCGGATTGAATTACTTGTCTGCCAGCAGTTGATTTTTAGTATGTTCTATATCTCTTATGTAGATGCTTCGTATAGTATCATACATTTCTTTGATTGTCTAGCAGGTCAAAATGTGTGCTTTTGTTCCAATGTCAATGGTTCTAAGAATAATGCATTTGGCACTGGCTTCTTTGGTGAGCCATTAACTAAGAAAATTAACTAAGCCATTCCGCATATGAAGAACGTATTTTCTAAGTATCTCCCGTGACTTCCATATCATGGCTGTATGCATTACACTAAATCATAATAGTGGTATTTGGGATTGACAAAATATACTTACCTTTGATTGCACGATATTGGAAAATTAAATTAATTATCAAGCATAAAAAATGAGATGAATCGTGCATCTTTTATAATGTGACTATCTAAGTTTGTCATCATTCGTACACTAAAAGATACATAGCTACGATCCCCCTGCGGGTAGGGGGATTGAGAATACTCCCGCAGTATCCCTGCTTGTCGTAAGAGGCGACTAAAAGGGCGGGGAGAAAACCCCGAAAACAAACCCCCGTGTCAGCAAGGGATGCGTCCGAGCAACGTGTGGGTCTGTTGCTTGTAAGTGACCATACCAGCTGGTTCACGATCCACCCATGTGTTTGCCGTGCATGGAGACCCGTAAGGGGGAGAAGGGGATCCTGGAGGGTGAGTTTTTCGGTTCCCAGCCGGGTGTCGGATGCCCGGTATGGCCCGAGAAACAATAACCCTCTTTGGCCCTGGATTCCCTGTAAACGGGAGGCCGGGGGCTAGCCACCCCTGGTCAATCGGCTTTCCGATACGTTCGGTGGCGAGTGCTAGGGAGGTGGGGGTCTGCGTAGGGCGGTCGGAGATGTACGGGTTTGGTGGGCCCGTGCATCGAAGATCTGACCCGAAACAGACAACCACCTCTAGGGTGCTATATCCCCTCGGGTAGCCCTGGCGACCGCACCGGTTTGCGGTGCGGCGTCCCAAATGTGTGGCTCCATGGTGGGTGGGGAGCCCGGGGGATGAATTTCTCTTTGGTATGGCGGATAATTTCCTTCCACCACATAAAAGATCCCGTCCAGATTTGGGCGGGGGAGCACTTTTCCAATGTAGCAGAAAGTATTTAGTAATGAAATGCCGAAAGGAAGGCGAGACGCTGCAGAAAGTGTCTCCCTTTGTCATACGGCGAGTATTGTCAAGTACGATCCTTGGGGACCTTAAGTCTGCGAAAAAACTAAGAGACGGCACCCTGCTCATAGAGACTATGAATGATAAGCAAAGTGAGAGAATCCTTCAAATGAATAAATTAGACGGAATAGAAATTGAAGTTCAGCTACACCATTCTCTAAATACTAGTAAAGGGGTAATTAGCCATTACGATCTGCTATACGTAGAGGAGGACGAAATAAAAAGAGAGATGGCCTCCCAGGGCGTAATAGATTGTCGCCGTATTACTACTAGACGTAATGGAGAGCGAGTAAACACAACATCCATCATCCTGACATTTAACCGCGATACGCTTCCGGATAAGGTGAATGTTGGATACAACTTCGTACCAGTGCGACCATACATCCCAAATCCCATGCGTTGCTTTACCTGCCAACGATTTGGACACATATCCGCTCGATGTAAAGGCAAATCGACCTGCCCGCGCTGTGCAATGGACAGGCATGATGACGAGGAATGTAGGACTGATCCTAAGTGCGTAAACTGCGGAGAAGCACATCCAGTATATTCCCGAGACTGTCAAGTACTTAAGGACGAAAAGAAAATAATGGAAATTAAAACCGTAGAAAAAGTCCCTTACCTAGAGGCTCGAAAAAAATATAAGACTCTAATTGCACCCACCTTTTCAAGGTCATTCGCGGCCGTTGCCACCGTCAAAAAGTGTACTACCTCGACTCAAACATCCAATGGAAACAACGCGGAAAAAAATGAACCTGGAAAAGAAACTATAAAAACAGATAAGGTCAAACAGTCGGTGAAAGGGAAAACAGAAATCGCGGGTTCTCCTAAGAAGAATCCGCAAAAAACATATCCAGAATGCACGAACATCGTTCGTGCAAAAAGTCCTTCTCCCGGCCCACCCGGCCGTAAAAATACAGCATCCATAGAATCAATGGAAGAGGATTTTTGTGTCTCAGATACCGAAATCCTCCAAATTAGGGGAAAAAAGAAAAACAGAATAAAACGGTGAATCGCAATCGTTAATACCACCTAAACTACCCCTAACCATGAGCCACAACTCATTTGGAATGAATTTTTTATTGCAATGGAATTGCAATGGTTTTTATCGACATCGTGAAGAACTGATGCTTTTAATTCAAGATTTTAACCCCAAATGCATTTGTCTACAGGAGACCCATTTTAAACCTACTGACAAGGGTTATTTCAAAGGTTTTAACGTTTTTCGACACGATGACACCACTGGCCAACGAGCCCAAGGTGGAGTGGCAGTTGCTACTCGGGAGGCCCTTTACACCTCCCGAGTGCAGCTGAACGCGCCATTCCAGGCGGTGGCGGTGACTGTGCACGCCCCCGAGGTGGTCACATTGTGTAACGTATACCTCCCGGAGGGTGCACCTGTCACCCGCCTAAACTTGGAAGCACTTCTTCGTCAGTTGCCTAGACCCTTCATTCTGCTGGGTGATTTTAATGCCCATGACCCTCTATGGGGAAGTACGCCGGCCCAGAGCAACCGAAGGGGTCGCATTTTATCGAGTTTTATAAATGATTTTAACCTATTCTTGTTGAATGACAGGGAAAAGACCCGCTTTAATTGCCATACGGGTGACTGTTCCTCCATCGATTTGTGTATGGCTTCAAGCAGTCTCATGACCAAAGTAAAACTGTCAGTTCACGAGGACCTGTGTGGGAGTGACCATTTTCCCCTTTTTATCACTAAAGAAAATGTTTTTAACCCTGATTTTATTCGACAAGGCAATTGGATTGTCCGCAAGGCCGATTGGTCAAACTACAGAAAAAGTTTTAATTTTAAATTTGACGAGTATAACGATGGTGTTATCAATGTAGAGCGGTTGACATCAGAGATTCTCGAGGCTGCTAGAAGCAGTGTCCCTCGTTCCCAAGGAGTTAAACATCGACCAGCAGTTCCTTGGTCCCCCCTGCGGGTAGGGGGATTGAGAATACTCCCGCAGTATCTCTGCTTGTCGTAAGAGGCGACTAAAAGGGCGGGGAGATAACCCCGATAACAAACCCAGAGCCAACAAGGGTTGAGCCCGGACAGTCTTGTGGGTCAACTGTCTGTGTGCGGCCATACCACCTGGCCTGCGATCCACCCGCATGTTTGCCGTGTGCGGAGACCCGTAAAGAGGAGAAGGGGAACCTGGAGGGTGAGGTCCGTGGTTCCCAGCCGGGGGTCGGATGCCCGGTATGGACAACGGGCCAATACCCCTCTTTGGCCCCGGATTCGCTGTAAACGGGCGGCCGGGAGCTAGCCACTCCCGGTCAATCGGCTTCCGATACGTTCGGTGGCGAGTGCCAGGGAGGTGGGGGTCTGCGTAGGGCGGTCGGAGATGTACGGGTTTGGTGGGCCCGTGCATCGAAGATCCAACCCGAAACAGGCAACTACCTCTAGGGTGCTATATCCCTCGGGTAGCCCTGGCGACCGCACCGGTTTGCGGTGCGGCGTCCCAAATGTGTGGCTCCATGGTGGGTGGGGAGCTCGGGGGATGAAGTTTTATTTGGCATGGAGGATATCAACCTACCACCAACTAAAAAATCCCGCCCAGACATGGGTGGAGGAGTTATCGGTTTCTGCGCCTCTCGGCGCTTTTTGATTATGAGGTGTACAAGGGAAGGCGAGACCCTCAAGAAGGTGTCTCCCTTCCTAATTAAGAGAGTTTTGTCTGCCAAAATACCCGGCGAATTAAAGTCCGCCAAGAAACTGCGCGATGGTTCCTTGTTAATCGAAACAAGCAACCCAAATCAGGCAGAGAAATTGCTAGCGATGAAGGAACTCCACGACATTCCCGTCTCGGTAGAGGTGCACCGCACCCTGAACACCAGTCGGGGAGTCATAAGCCATTACGACTTCTTGTACGTGGAAGCTGACGAAATAAAATCTGAGATGTCGTCTCAGGGCGTCACAGATGTTCGTCGGCTTACCACCAAGCGTAATGGGGAATTCGTTAACACTACATCTGTCGTACTGACTTTTGCCTTTGATAGGCTCCCCGACAAGGTGTTCGTGGGGTACGAATCGGTCCCTGTGCGGCCATTCGTACCGGCTCCTATGCGCTGCTTCCAGTGCCAAAAGTTCGGCCACATCGCTACGCGATGTCAGGGCAAGGCCACCTGCCCACGCTGCGGCCTGGAAAACCACGAGGGTGCGGAATGCGAAAACGAACCACACTGCGTTAATTGCGAGGGTACACACCCAGTCTATTCTCGGCAATGCCCAAAAGTAAAGGAAGAACGCAAAATAATGGAAATAAAAACTTTGGAAAAGATCACCTATTTCGAGGCGAGAAAGAAGTATAGGGCAATGGAGGCCCCTACCTTCTCCAAATCTTTCGCTGCAGTTGCTGCAAAACAGGTAATCAAGGCCACTATCGCAACACAGACAGAAAGTACGCTATCAACCAAAGCAGAACGAAAAGAGAAATCGGCCACGCCGGCTAAGGCCTCTAAACCGGCACCAAAACCAGAAAATAAAGACGCAAGTACGGGCAAAATGAACCCACCTACCACTACCACTGGGGCTACCAATGCGAGGCGTGAGAAGACGCCTTCCCCCGGCCCCTCCGGTCCAGTCGGACTGAACCGACCGGAATCGATGGAAGAGGACGAGAGTCTTTCGGAGACAGAAGTCCTCCTCGCGAAGCAGAAGGCAAAGAAGCACCGCCGTATTAAGCGGTGATTCTCCCACCGGATAGTGCTCGAGTTTTAACCTTTATACCTTTATGGCTTTTATCCTGCAGTGGAACTGCAATGGTTTTTATAGGCATAAGGAGGAGCTGGCCATTTTAATTCGAGATCTTAACCCCTCTTGCATATGTCTGCAAGAAACCCATTTTAAAACTACTGACAACGGTATTTTAAAAGGTTTTAAAGTTTTTAGATTTGACGACACTAGTGGCCAACGTGCCCAGGGTGGAGTGGCAGTTGCTACACGGGAGGCCCTTTACACCTCCCGAGTGCAGCTGAACACGCCTTTTCAGGCGGTCGCTGTAACGGTGCATGCCCCTGAGGCTGTGACATTATGTAATGTTTATTTACCAGAGGGGGCACCGGTCACCCGATTTCATCTTGAAACCCTTGTTCATCAGCTACCGAGACCTTACGTTTTACTAGGGGATTTTAATGCTCACGAAACCCTTTGGGGTAGCTCTCGGGAGCAGTGCAACCGTAGAGGCCAGGTGCTATCTAATTTTATTCAAGATTTTAACTTAGTTTTAATGAATAACGGGGAACACACACGTTTTAACTCTTTTAATGGTCAGTTTTCTACAATTGATCTTTGCCTCACGTCGAGCACTTTGATGAACAAGCTTCATCTGACTGTTCACAATGACCTGTGTGGGAGCGATCATTTTCCCATTCTAATAAATAGAGAAAATAATTTTAATCCAGACTTTATCAGACCGGGCAACTGGATCGTCCGGAAAGCCAATTGGCCTGTTTTTAAGGACACATTTAATTTTAAGCATGACGAAAGCCAAAACGGAGTTTTCAACATTGACAAATTAACGTGCAGCATCATTCATGCAGCCAACTGCAGCGTTCCTAAGTCAGTGCGAACCATTCTCAGGCCTGCAGTCCCGTGGTGGAACGAGGAATGTGCAAGAGCCATTCGTCAACGCAAGAAAGCGTTAAGGATTTTTAATAAATTTCCCACGGAGACGAACCTAGCTTCCTTTAGGCACCTCCGAGCCAAAGCTCGAAGGATCGTGAAGGAAGCAAAAAAGGCCTCCTGGATGGAATACGTATCCAGCATTAACTACAGAACACCTTTGGCACACGTCTGGGACAAAGTAAAACGTATTTCGGGAAACCACCATCAACGCAGCGTCCCGTTCCTCAACGTCGGCGGCAACGTATTGACATCTCCGTCTGCTATTGGCGAGGTCTTCGGCCAATTACTCACCAAAACATGCAGCGACGACACGTACGAGGAAACCTTCCTCTCTACTAAGAGACGCTCAGAATCCTGCCCACTCATCTTTACTGAGAGGCATACAATGGCAGAGTACAATATCCCTTTCTCCCTCTGGGAACTACGTTCTGCCATTGAAGACTCCCGAGACACGGCCCCAGGAATGGACGAAATCCACAATGCGTTTCTCCGGAATATTCCGGAGAGGGCACTGCTGGACGTCCTTCGATCCCTCAACCAACTTTGGGCTGAGGGTAGCTTCCCAACCTCTTGGCGGGAGTCTATAGTTGTACCCATCCCTAAGCAGGGTAAAGATAGAGCTGACCCGAACAATTACAGGCCTATCTCTCTTACCAGTTGCCTGTGTAAGGTAACGGAGAGAATGGTGAATCGGCGACTTGTTTGGTGGTTGGAGCGTCGAAACCTTCTCTCAACTATCCAATGTGGTTTTAGACGTGGCCGCTCGACCGTTGACCACCTAGTCAGGGTCGACAATTATATCCAGGAGGCCTTTCTTCTCCGCCAACACGTCGTAGGTGTCTTCTTCGACATGGAGAAGGCATACGACAGAGTTTGGCGGTGGAAAATTTTAACGACGCTGCACGAGTGGGGCATGAGGGGAAATTTACTTGTTTTTATACGTAACTTTTTAAGTGACCGTGTTTTTAAAGTTAAGATAGGCAACCACCTATCAGAGTTTTATTCACAAGAGAACGGTGTGCCCCAAGGGTCCGTTTTAAGCGTGACATTATTCGCCATTGCTATTAATGATATAGCAAGATGTATCAAACCTCCTCTCTTGGGATCACTGTTTGTGGACGACCTAGCAATATTTTGCAGGTCGTCGAAACTTATCAGCGCTGCTAGAGTAACCCAGCTGGCTCTGAACAGACTCGAGAGCTGGTCCCAGAGAAATGGATTTAAATTTTCGACGGAAAAGTGCAAATGCATTCATTTTTATCGTGTAAGAGGAGCCTACATTCCACCAGCACTTTTACTTGGTGGTAGACACTTACCTTACGTGGACTCAGTTCGGTTCCTTGGCATGACATTGGACTACCGACTCAGCTACCGTGATCATATACGGAGTTTAAGGGATAAAAGTCTACGGACTCTAAATATTTTAAAGTTTTTAAATCACTCATCTTGGGGTGCCGACCGCAGGTCATTGCTTTTATTGTACCGCTCACTCGTACGTTCCAAGCTGGACTACGGGTCATTTGTTTACGCCTCCAGCCGCGAGACGTATTTGAGATCTCTGACATCAGTGCACAACGCAGGGCTTCGGATATCCACTGGTGCTTTCCGGACCAGTCCGGTCCTCAGCATCTATGCTGATGCCGGTGAACCGCCGTTGTCGCACCGTAGAAACATTTTAATGTGCTCCTATGCGGCCAAAATTTTAGCGACAAAGAACCATCCGTGTTTTAACGTGATTTCTAACCCTCGTTTTTTAGAACTTTTTATCAGACGGACAAGGGCCACCAAGCCGCTTGGTGTTCGCTTTAATTTATTTATTCAAGGAACCAGGTTAAGGCTCCCAGATTTGTATCCGGTTGGGTACTCTAGTTACCCACCGTGGATAATTCCACCCCCTGAAATCCACATGGGTCTCAGTAGCCGCCCGAAAGCCCACACCACTGATCTAGAGTACCAGCGTCTTTTCAATGAATTTCTCTGTCGCCACCCCGACTTCATCCCCGTATTCACCGATGGTTCTAAATCGGACGCAGCCTGCTCATGCGCGGTTACCTCCTCTTACCACGGCGTCATCGAGGCCAGACTCAGCCCACTGTGTAGCATATTCACAGCCGAGCTGCTGGCCATTAAGATGGCCCTTGATGGTATCGGGAAGAGTGCTAAGGCGTTCACTATTTGTACGGACTCTATGAGTGCTCTTCAATCCATTTCCGCCTTCTCCTCCAATCACCCCATTGTCCAGAGCATACACTACAGCCTCCTATGCCTTAATAGAAGAGGAATTACCATAACCTTCCTCTGGGTCCCTGGACATGTGGGAATTGCCGGTAATGAGACGGCCGATGCAGCTGCGAAGAGGGCTCTAAAGATCCCTGAACAGACGACGACGCTGGTCCCTTGCCAGGACCTAAAGGCTACTCTTCGTAAAGAAGTGCTAGATCAGTGGAGTACATCTTGGAGGGACGTGCGTAATAACAAACTACGCAGCGTAAAACCGGTAACGTCAGTGTGGCCCACTTCCGTCAGGAACAGTCGCAGAGAGGAAGTCGTCATCACAAGGTTGAGAATTGGGCATTGCGCCTTGACCCACTCCTTCCTCTTTACAGAAGAGAAAATAACGCCTCGTTGTGATGACTGCGACTCTCCTCTCAGTGTCCGACACCTCCTGACGGAGTGTGACAAATTCCGGACTGTGCGCGAAAAGCTGGGTATTAGGGGAGACCTAGAACAAGTTCTAGGAGACGATCATGATCGTCTAAGCGGAATTATATCGTTTTTAAAAGTAACTGGACTTCTAAATAAGATTTAATATAGTGTTTCATATTTTTCCTATTTATTTCTATTGCCGACGTATCCAATTTTTATTTTAGTACACTATATCGACTGCGTGGTGCAAATGACCTTAGTCGTCGACGCACCCATACAAACTTAAATCTACCTACCTACTACCTACCTAGTTCCTTGGTGGAATGCTGAGTGCGCCAAGGCCATTCAACTAAGGAAGAAAGCCCTGCGGATTTTCAATAAATACCCAACAGAAAGGAATCTCGTCTCTTTTCGACGTCTACGGGCCAAGGCACGACAGGTAATAAAGCACGCGAAGAAGACCTCATGGATGGAATACGTCTCTACCATCAATAACAGAACACCTATATCTCAGGTATGGCGTAAAGTCCGCTGCATCTCTGGACGCCGCCAAGATTATGGAATATATAGCCTAAATATTGACGGAAAGATAATATCTAAGCCTTCAGAAATATGCGAGGTTTTTGGCTGCTTACTCGAAGAGACATGCAGTGATGACAACTATGACCATGGTTTCCTTCATATTAAACATCGAAATGAGACAATGAGGTTATCCTTTGAAGAGAGCGGCGAAACCCAACACTACAATATCCCTTTCCAGCTATGGGAACTTACCTCCGCTATCGCTGAGTCCCGGGAGAGCTCCCCTGGAGCAGATGGCATCCTCAATGCCTTCTTCCGGAATCTTCCAGAACTGGCATTGGAGGAGGTCCTTAAGGCCTTTAATCGTATTTGGACAGATGGTACCTTCCCGCAATCATGGCGGGAATCCGTGATTGTGCCTATTCCCAAGCACGGGAAGGAAAAGAGTGACCCCAACAATTATCGACCAATTTCTCTCACCAGTTGCGTCTGTAAACTCATGGAAAGAATGGTCAATCGCCGCCTTGTTTGGTGGCTTGAGTCCCGAGACTTACTTTCAAACGCGCAGTGTGGTTTCCGTCGTGGCAGATCAACCTTAGACCATTTGGTGAGAGCCGAAAACTTCATTCAGGAAGCCTTTCTCCTACGGCAACACGTCATCGCGGTTTTCTTTGATGTGGAAAAGGCTTACGAAAGAGTCTGGCGTCATAAAATCCTAATGACGTTGCATAATTGGGGTCTCAGGGGAAACCTACCGATTTTTATCCGAAACTTTTTGAATGGTCGGAGGTTTAAGGTCAGAGTAGGTAAATTCCTATCTCGTGCCCACTATCAGGCTAACGGAGTACCACAGGGCTCCGTATTGAGCGTGACGCTGTTCGCCGTGGCCATCAACAACGTGATGGAGTGCATTAAATCTCCAGTTATGGGTTGCCTTTTCGTAGACGATCTGGCAATTTTCTGCCGTTCATCAAGAATAGGAAACGCAGCCAGATTAGTTCAACTCACTGTGAACAAGCTCTCTCAATGGTCCCACGAAAACGGCTTTAGGTTCTCCGCCGACAAAACGAAATGCGTGCATTTTCACAGGCTGAGAGGATATCACGCACCGCCCACGCTACATCTAAATGGAAGGATACTCCCATATGTGGAATCAATCCGGTTCTTGGGGATGACTCTAGACCACCGCTTAAATTGGCGAGAAAACGTAAATTTATTGAGGGATAAGTGTTTTAAAATTTTAAATATTTTAAAGTTTTTAAGCAATTCAACATGGGGTGCAGACCGCACCTCGTTGCTGATGTTATACCGGTCATTAGTCCGTAGTCGACTTGACTACGGATCAATAATCTATGCGTCAGGACGGGAGTCATATTTAAGACCGCTTACATCGGTACACAACTCTGGGCTACGGCTGGCAACGGGTGCTTTCCGAACATCTCCAATTTTGAGCCTTTACTGTGACGCCGGCGAACCACCTTTGGTGATTCGCCGTGAAATTTTGATGTGCAACTATGTTGCCAAGATTTTATCAATGAAGAATCACCCGTGTTTTAAGGTGATCACAAACCACCGGTTTTTAGACGTTTTTAACCGAAGGAGAAAGGCCACAATGCCAATTAGCATACGTTTTAATAATTTTATGACACACAGTGGTTTTAATCTTCCTGACATGTACCCATCCGGGTACCTGAAACACCCGCCATGGTCAATCCCAAGACCAGATATTATTAACACTCTTTTACTCTGCCGCAAATCCTCCACCACAGCTTTGGAGTACCAGTGCCTTTTCCGGGAAGTCCTAGATAAGTTCCGCGATTTCACCCCCGTCTACACAGATGGTTCAAAGTCGGAGAATTCCTGTGGGTGCTCTGTGGTTTCAGCATACCACGGAGTCGTTAAAGCCAAACTGGACCCATCCTGTTCGGTATTTACGGCAGAACTGTATGCCATTAAGATGGCAATAACCGAAATGAAATGCAGCCGTGGGGCATTCTTGATATGCTCTGACTCTTCTAGCGCACTACATGCAATTTCTCGTTTCTCCCCTAGCAATCCTCTTGCCCAGGAAATACAAACGGCCCTTGTTTCCCTTTACATCAAGGGAATAAGAATATCATTCATGTGGGTTCCTGGACACGTTGGCATAACGGGGAATGAAGAGGCCGATTCAGCAGCAAGGCCCCGCACGGGGGGAAGAGAACGATCTCTTCCTATGGGGAGTAGCGCCCCCACGGACCCGAGCCCACCGAGGAGACAACCTCGTTAAAAAACCCACAGTGCGTCGGGGCAGTTGCCGGACAGTACGTGAGTCTACTGTGCTGAGTACAGCCACGACATCTGGCCATCTGACTCACCCGCGTGTTTGCCGTGCGTGGAGACCCGTAAGGTGGGGAAAGAGGATCCTGATGGTTGAGCTTCCCGGTCTGGATGGGGGTCGGATCCCCTGAAAGCCGGGTTGCAACACGCCACCTTGGCCTCGGACTCCACCGAAACGGGAGGTCAGGGAGTAGCCGCCTCTGATCAATCGGCTAGCTCTTTCGTACTGGCGTTCAGCAGGCGAGTGCGGACGGCATGGGGGTCTGGCGGAAGGGCGTCGAAAGTGCGTGGGTTTGGAGGACCCACGTAGCCAGAGACCAACCCAGAAGCAGACAACCATGCCAGAAGTGCTATATCCCCTCGGGTAGCCCTGGCGACCGCACCGGTTTGCGGTGCGGCGTCCCGAATGTGTGGCTCCGTGGTGGGTGGGGAGCCCGGGGGATGAAGTTTTCGGATAATTAAATGGATCCAACATTTCCTCCACCAAAAAGATCCCGTCCCAACACGGATGGGGGAGATATAAATGTTAAGTACAAGAAATACTTGGTAATGCGTTGTACAAAGGAAGGAGAATCTTTCACGAAAGTTTTCCCTTTCCTTATCCATAGAGTTTTGACGCGCTCTGTACCTGGAGAATTAAAATCTGTTAAAAAGCTCCGAGATGGCACCCTACTCATTGAGGCATCCGATGTTAAACAAAGTGATGCGCTTTTAAAAATGAGTGTGTTTGATAGTATCCCCGTACATGTAGAAGCTCATGCTACCTTAAATACGTCACGTGGAGTCATCTCTCATTGACGATGCACATTTCATTATAAGAAGTACAATTAATGAACTACTAGCTTAGAATGATTTGCCGATTGAGCCTTATCATCACTACGAATTTTTGATGAGGAGAAAATTCCACCGCGGTGCGATGACTGCGACTGTCTTCTCAGCATTCGGCATATCCTCCTCGGTGAAGAGATACGAGTGAGTTAAAGGGCCCCCCTGCGGGTAGGGGGATTGAGAATACTCCCGCAGTATCTCTGCTTGTCGTAAGAGGCGACTAAAAGGGCGGGGAGATAACCCCGATAACAAACCCAGAGCCAACAAGGGTTGAGCCCGGACAGTCTTGTGGGTCAACTGTCTGTGTGCGGCCATACCACCTGGCCTGCGATCCACCCGCATGTTTGCCGTGTGCGGAGACCCGTAAAGAGGAGAAGGGGAACCTGGAGGGTGAGGTCCGTGGTTCCCAGCCGGGGGTCGGATGCCCGGTATGGACAACGGGCCAATACCCCTCTTTGGCCCCGGATTCGCTGTAAACGGGCGGCCGGGAGCTAGCCACTCCCGGTCAATCGGCTTCCGATACGTTCGGTGGCGAGTGCCAGGGAGGTGGGGGTCTGCGTAGGGCGGTCGGAGATGTACGGGTTTGGTGGGCCCGTGCATCGAAGATCCAACCCGAAACAGGCAACTACCTCTAGGGTGCTATATCCCTCGGGTAGCCCTGGCGACCGCACCGGTTTGCGGTGCGGCGTCCCAAATGTGTGGCTCCATGGTGGGTGGGGAGCTCGGGGGATGAAGTTTTATTTGGCATGGAGGATATCAACCTACCACCAACTAAAAAATCCCGCCCAGACATGGGTGGAGGAGTTATCGGTTTCTGCGCCTCTCGGCGCTTTTTGATTATGAGGTGTACAAGGGAAGGCGAGACCCTCAAGAAGGTGTCTCCCTTCCTAATTAAGAGAGTTTTGTCTGCCAAAATATCCGGCGAATTAAAGTCCGCCAAGAAACTGCGCGATGGTTCCTTGTTAATCGAAACAAGCAACCCAAATCAGGCAGAGAAATTGCTAGCGATGAAGGAACTCCACGACATTCCCGTCTCGGTAGAGGTGCACCGCACCCTGAACACCAGTCGGGGAGTCATAAGCCATTACGACTTCTTGTACGTGGAAGCTGACGAAATAAAATCTGAGATGTCGTCTCAGGGCGTCACAGATGTTCGTCGGCTTACCACCAAGCGTAATGGGGAATTCGTTAACACTACATCTGTCGTACTGACTTTTGCCTTTGATAGGCTCCCCGACAAGGTGTTCGTGGGGTACGAATCGGTCCCTGTGCGGCCATTCGTACCGGCTCCTATGCGCTGCTTCCAGTGCCAAAAGTTCGGCCACATCGCTACGCGATGTCAGGGCAAGGCCACCTGCCCACGCTGCGGCCTGGAAAACCACGAGGGTGCGGAATGCGAAAACGAACCACACTGCGTTAATTGCGAGGGTACACACCCAGTCTATTCTCGGCAATGCCCAAAAGTAAAGGAAGAACGCAAAATAATGGAAATAAAAACTTTGGAAAAGATCACCTATTTCGAGGCGAGAAAGAAGTATAGGGCAATGGAGGCCCCTACCTTCTCCAAATCTTTCGCTGCAGTTGCTGCAAAACAGGTAATCAAGGCCACTATCGCAACACAGACAGAAAGTACGCTATCAACCAAAGCAGAACGAAAAGAGAAATCGGCCACGCCGGCTAAGGCCTCTAAACCGGCACCAAAACCAGAAAATAAAGACGCAAGTACGGGCAAAATGAACCCACCTACCACTACCACTGGGGCTACCAATGCGAGGCGTGAGAAGACGCCTTCCCCCGGCCCCTCCGGTCCAGTCGGACTGAACCGACCGGAATCGATGGAAGAGGACGAGAGTCTTTCGGAGACAGAAGTCCTCCTCGCGAAGCAGAAGGCAAAGAAGCACCGCCGTATTAAGCGGTGATTCTCCCACCGGATAGTGCTCGAGTTTTAACCTTTATACCTTTATGGCTTTTATCCTGCAGTGGAACTGCAATGGTTTTTATAGGCATAAGGAGGAGCTGGCCATTTTAATTCGAGATCTTAACCCCTCTTGCATATGTCTGCAAGAAACCCATTTTAAAACTACTGACAACGGTATTTTAAAAGGTTTTAAAGTTTTTAGATTTGACGACACTAGTGGCCAACGTGCCCAGGGTGGAGTGGCAGTTGCTACACGGGAGGCCCTTTACACCTCCCGAGTGCAGCTGAACACGCCTTTTCAGGCGGTCGCTGTAACGGTGCATGCCCCTGAGGCTGTGACATTATGTAATGTTTATTTACCAGAGGGGGCACCGGTCACCCGATTTCATCTTGAAACCCTTGTTCATCAGCTACCGAGACCTTACGTTTTACTAGGGGATTTTAATGCTCACGAAACCCTTTGGGGTAGCTCTCGGGAGCAGTGCAACCGTAGAGGCCAGGTGCTATCTAATTTTATTCAAGATTTTAACTTAGTTTTAATGAATAACGGGGAACACACACGTTTTAACTCTTTTAATGGTCAGTTTTCTACAATTGATCTTTGCCTCACGTCGAGCACTTTGATGAACAAGCTTCATCTGACTGTTCACAATGACCTGTGTGGGAGCGATCATTTTCCCATTCTAATAAATAGAGAAAATAATTTTAATCCAGACTTTATCAGACCGGGCAACTGGATCGTCCGGAAAGCCAATTGGCCTGTTTTTAAGGACACATTTAATTTTAAGCATGACGAAAGCCAAAACGGAGTTTTCAACATTGACAAATTAACGTGCAGCATCATTCATGCAGCCAACTGCAGCGTTCCTAAGTCAGTGCGAACCATTCTCAGGCCTGCAGTCCCGTGGTGGAACGAGGAATGTGCAAGAGCCATTCGTCAACGCAAGAAAGCGTTAAGGATTTTTAATAAATTTCCCACGGAGACGAACCTAGCTTCCTTTAGGCACCTCCGAGCCAAAGCTCGAAGGATCGTGAAGGAAGCAAAAAAGGCCTCCTGGATGGAATACGTATCCAGCATTAACTACAGAACACCTTTGGCACACGTCTGGGACAAAGTAAAACGTATTTCGGGAAACCACCATCAACGCAGCGTCCCGTTCCTCAACGTCGGCGGCAACGTATTGACATCTCCGTCTGCTATTGGCGAGGTCTTCGGCCAATTACTCACCAAAACATGCAGCGACGACACGTACGAGGAAACCTTCCTCTCTACTAAGAGACGCTCAGAATCCTGCCCACTCATCTTTACTGAGAGGCATACAATGGCAGAGTACAATATCCCTTTCTCCCTCTGGGAACTACGTTCTGCCATTGAAGACTCCCGAGACACGGCCCCAGGAATGGACGAAATCCACAATGCGTTTCTCCGGAATATTCCGGAGAGGGCACTGCTGGACGTCCTTCGATCCCTCAACCAACTTTGGGCTGAGGGTAGCTTCCCAACCTCTTGGCGGGAGTCTATAGTTGTACCCATCCCTAAGCAGGGTAAAGATAGAGCTGACCCGAACAATTACAGGCCTATCTCTCTTACCAGTTGCCTGTGTAAGGTAACGGAGAGAATGGTGAATCGGCGACTTGTTTGGTGGTTGGAGCGTCGAAACCTTCTCTCAACTATCCAATGTGGTTTTAGACGTGGCCGCTCGACCGTTGACCACCTAGTCAGGGTCGACAATTATATCCAGGAGGCCTTTCTTCTCCGCCAACACGTCGTAGGTGTCTTCTTCGACATGGAGAAGGCATACGACAGAGTTTGGCGGTGGAAAATTTTAACGACGCTGCACGAGTGGGGCATGAGGGGAAATTTACTTGTTTTTATACGTAACTTTTTAAGTGACCGTGTTTTTAAAGTTAAGATAGGCAACCACCTATCAGAGTTTTATTCACAAGAGAACGGTGTGCCCCAAGGGTCCGTTTTAAGCGTGACATTATTCGCCATTGCTATTAATGATACAGCAAGATGTATCAAACCTCCTCTCTTGGGATCACTGTTTGTGGACGACCTAGCAATATTTTGCAGGTCGTCGAAACTTATCAGCGCTGCTAGAGTAACCCAGCTGGCTCTGAACAGACTCGAGAGCTGGTCCCAGAGAAATGGATTTAAATTTTCGACGGAAAAGTGCAAATGCATTCATTTTTATCGTGTAAGAGGAGCCTACATTCCACCAGCACTTTTACTTGGTGGTAGACACTTACCTTACGTGGACTCAGTTCGGTTCCTTGGCATGACATTGGACTACCGACTCAGCTACCGTGATCATATACGGAGTTTAAGGGATAAAAGTCTACGGACTCTAAATATTTTAAAGTTTTTAAATCACTCATCTTGGGGTGCCGACCGCAGGTCATTGCTTTTATTGTACCGCTCACTCGTACGTTCCAAGCTGGACTACGGGTCATTTGTTTACGCCTCCAGCCGCGAGACGTATTTGAGATCTCTGACATCAGTGCACAACGCAGGGCTTCGGATATCCACTGGTGCTTTCCGGACCAGTCCGGTCCTCAGCATCTATGCTGATGCCGGTGAACCGCCGTTGTCGCACCGTAGAAACATTTTAATGTGCTCCTATGCGGCCAAAATTTTAGCGACAAAGAACCATCCGTGTTTTAACGTGATTTCTAACCCTCGTTTTTTAGAACTTTTTATCAGACGGACAAGGGCCACCAAGCCGCTTGGTGTTCGCTTTAATTTATTTATTCAAGGAACCAGGTTAAGGCTCCCAGATTTGTATCCGGTTGGGTACTCTAGTTACCCACCGTGGATAATTCCACCCCCTGAAATCCACATGGGTCTCAGTAGCCGCCCGAAAGCCCACACCACTGATCTAGAGTACCAGCGTCTTTTCAATGAATTTCTCTGTCGCCACCCCGACTTCATCCCCGTATTCACCGATGGTTCTAAATCGGACGCAGCCTGCTCATGCGCGGTTACCTCCTCTTACCACGGCGTCATCGAGGCCAGACTCAGCCCACTGTGTAGCATATTCACAGCCGAGCTGCTGGCCATTAAGATGGCCCTTGATGGTATCGGGAAGAGTGCTAAGGCGTTCACTATTTGTACGGACTCTATGAGTGCTCTTCAATCCATTTCCGCCTTCTCCTCCAATCACCCCATTGTCCAGAGCATACACTACAGCCTCCTATGCCTTAATAGAAGAGGAATTACCATAACCTTCCTCTGGGTCCCTGGACATGTGGGAATTGCCGGTAATGAGACGGCCGATGCAGCTGCGAAGAGGGCTCTAAAGATCCCTGAACAGACGACGACGCTGGTCCCTTGCCAGGACCTAAAGGCTACTCTTCGTAAAGAAGTGCTAGATCAGTGGAGTACATCTTGGAGGGACGTGCGTAATAACAAACTACGCAGCGTAAAACCGGTAACGTCAGTGTGGCCCACTTCCGTCAGGAACAGTCGCAGAGAGGAAGTCGTCATCACAAGGTTGAGAATTGGGCATTGCGCCTTGACCCACTCCTTCCTCTTTACAGAAGAGAAAATAACGCCTCGTTGTGATGACTGCGACTCTCCTCTCAGTGTCCGACACCTCCTGACGGAGTGTGACAAATTCCGGACTGTGCGCGAAAAGCTGGGTATTAGGGGAGACCTAGAACAAGTTCTAGGAGACGATCATGATCGTCTAAGCGGAATTATATCGTTTTTAAAAGTAACTGGACTTCTAAATAAGATTTAATATAGTGTTTCATATTTTTCCTATTTATTTCTATTGCCGACGTATCCAATTTTTATTTTAGTACACTATATCGACTGCGTGGTGCAAATGACCTTAGTCGTCGACGCACCCATACAAACTTAAATCTACCTACCTACGAGTTAAAGGGCAGTGTCCTATCCTCAGCCGGGTGATGACGACTTCCTCACGCCGCGGCGGCACCTCCTGACGAAAGTGGGCCACGCTGGCGTTACCGTTTTAATGTTGCGAAGTTTCTTCGTGCCTCCTATGTTCCTCAACCTCTCCTTACAGATAATATTTTCAGTGACGACGTTAAAAATATTTTGCGAACCCCAACTTACTACGGTAGACTGGAGCATAATTACAAAATTAGAGAAATTGATTGTCGAACTGACACAATCAAAAATTCCCTTTTCCCTCGTACAATTAGGGATATGAAAAGCGGTAAATGTGTCCAATACGAGTGAATAAATGTATAGCATAGGTAGCTGCATGTTGCAGTAGGTAGCTGCATATCTTCAGTACAGCTGGGCTTGCGATAGTTGGAAAATTCGTGGTAACCTTTTGTAACACTAATAGTTTGTTTTTCAATATGATTTTTTAATACGACTTTTTAATTATATTAACGCTGTATTCTTATAAGTTCATTTTATTGCTACACTACATTTCCAAGTAGGGACATAAAAACGTTATATTATGATGGAATTGAATTGTGCGCGGTGCTAATTGGGTCGGGGACCTTACAGAGGGCAAGGTCGGTGGGTAGTGATACCGAGGCTGTGACTGGCAGCCTGGGATCACGTGGCGTTCCAGACAAGTAACTGTTCTGGGGGGTCATTCTGTAACTGCCTACCGATCGGTACGGTGGCCTCCAGTCGGTTGGGACGGCCAACCGACTCCGACGGAAGGGACGAGAGATTCTGTAAGCACCCGATCGGTGAGCCGGCGAATTCTAGTCGGTGGGTGACGGTGAATCCTACCGACAGGCTTGAGCTGTCGGTACGGGAGAAGTTAGTCGGTTCGAGATTAATCTATGTGAAGAAATCATTTAATTTCCTGCGAGAAGGTCATCAAAAATTCGTAGTGATGATAAGGCTCAATCGGCAAATCATTCTAAGCTAGTAGTTCATTAATTGTACTTCTTATAATGAAATGTGCATCGTCTAATGAAAGAAGTAACTTCGGAACAAATTTTTCTGTTTTCTACATCCACTTATGCCGAAAATAGTGAGATAATCGAAATAGTGTAAATAGTACAATACATCTTCCACGAGTTGTCCGAATTAAGTTGTTACCAGTCATTGAGCGATTTTTAGGCTAGTGAATCTCCTTACGTAGTCGTTGATTCTCTTTGAGGTCATACTTTCTAAGAACTTTTGTGAAATTCTGCACTCCTACGTAAAAATATCAGTTGAAAAATAGCTTGAGTGGGAAGTATTATGCCTATATTAGGCATAATTCTTAAATGATGAAATACTAATGATTTAAATCAACAGGAAGAATTCTGGTATAGTACTAATATGAAACATGTTACTAAAACAAGTAAATATAGGTATTTCCTCGAGCAGGTACCTAATTTAACAATATAACGTTGATGCTTTACTGTTTTTGCATATACTTGCGAACTTCACCTAATTATTGGATGTGATTATTGACAACATACGTCAATCACTCGTATTTTTACTATTTACAACAATGATTCAAGCTCACTCAAGATTCACTCATTCCTATAAATCAACTCTATGTCTTACCTATGTCATTTACATTCAAATCCTTGCGAACTTCCTAATATCTTCGGTCCCGAAAACACTGTCAAGGGTTAAGGAATACTATGACACAGTAGACGATACGTTTACGCTAGTAATAAGATTTATTCCGATTTCTTATACATAGACATGTGTGCGAATAAGATAAACTGACATGCACGTTCAATAACACAGACATAATAAGTTCACTCATCCACTAATTACACATTCAGAAGAAAGTAATGCAATAAGTGACTGTAACGGAAAAGAAATAAAATAATTCCAATCTCCGTACACGGACGGTGTAGAAGACACGAACTCAATGATGCTGCAATAATAATTAGTAATGTGTCCAGTAAATCAAACCACTCAAGATAGGGCAGGCACCATCTGAAAAGAGAAGATGATCAAAGTTAGTGAAATTCACTTTGGATGCCAAGAATCGTAAACCGTCAAAATTCGCCCCCTGCGGGTAGGGGGATTGAGAATACTCCCGCAGCAACCCTGCTTGTCGTAAGAGGCGACTAAAAGGGCGGGGAGACAACCCCGAAAACAAACCACTGAGTCAGCAAGGGTTGAGTCCGGACAGTCTTGTGGGTCAACTGTCTGTGTGCGGCCATACCAGCTGGCCTGCGATCCACCCGCATGTTTGCCGTGTGCGGTGACCCGTAAGGGGGAGAAGAGGATCCTGGTTGGTGAGTTCTCCGGCACCCAGCCGGGTGTCGGATGCCCGGTATGGGCCGGAGTTCAATACCCCGCTTTGGCCTCGGATTCCCTGTAAACGGGCGGTCAGGATCTAGTCAATCCTGATCAATCGGCTTTCCGATATGTTCGGTGGCGAGTGCTGGAGAGACGGGGGTCTGCGTAGGGCGGCCAAAGGTGTATGGGTGTGGAGGACTCATGCACTGGAGGTTCTAACCTGAAACAGGCCCCCACATCAATAGTGCTATATTCCTCGGGTAGCCCTGGCGACCACGCTGGTTTGCAGCGTGGCGTCCCAAATGTGTGGCTCCGTGGCGGGTGGGGAGCTCGAGGGACGAACTTATAAGTGGCATGGCAGACTTAAATCTTCCTCCACCCAAAAAACTTCGCTCAGATATGGGCGGGGGAGCCAATAGTTTTCGCGCATCTCAGCGCTATCTAATAATGAAATGCAAGGAAGAAGGCGAGACTCTTAAAAAAGTTTCTCCCTTCCTTATAAGAAGGGTCCTGTCGAGCTTTGTCTCAGGAGAACTTAAATCTGCGAAGAAACTTAGAGACGGAACGCTACTAATTGAAACAACCAATGAAGCGCAGAGTGTGGAACTACTACGAATGGAGATGCTTCAAAACATACCTGTTATAGTGGAGAAACACGGATCCTTGAATACATCTAAGGGGGTTATTTCACACTTTGATCTTCTGTATGTTGAGGAAGATGAAATAAAAAGAGAAATGGAGCATCAGGGAGTGATCGACTGTCGACGCTTGAAAACTAAACGAAATGGGACGCTAAGAGATACAACGTCTATAGTTCTGACCTTCGCCTGCGATAAACTTCCAGAGAAGGTGTATGTGGGGTATGAATCCGTACCTGTGCGGCCTTTCATACCTCGTCCCATGCGTTGCTTTAACTGCCAACGTTTTGGCCATATCGCAACCAGATGTGAGGGCGAGGCTACCTGCCCACGTTGTGGCAAAGCTAAGCACGAAACTGATGAATGTACATCTGAACCGAGCTGCGTGAACTGCGAAGGTGCACACCCTGCATACTCTAATAAGTGCCCCAAGCAACAAGAGGAAAGAAAAGTGATAGAGATAAAAACTATCGAAAAGTTAACTTACTTAGAAGCACGCAGGAAGTATCGGGCCCTAGTAGCCCCCACCTTTTCTCGGTCTTTTGCCACCGTGGCCTCTGCGCCGGTAAGGAAGTGCTCCGTACAAACTCAAACACCCAAATTTAATCCGATGAAGGAAAATGACAAAGAAGGGACCCAAAAAGGAATAGCCAATGTGGCAGAAATGAAAAAGACGCAGGAACTAAATAAAGATACAAAAATCGCTGGTCCTCCCAAGAAGAACCAACCTAATGCTGGGAAGAAAATGCAAGGACTGCAGCGCACTAAATCGTTTTCCCCTGGACCTCCTAACCCTCCCGGCCCCTCGTCTACAACATCCGATGTGGTGGCTATGGAGGAGGACGACAGTTTGTCGGAAACTGAAATCCTCCAAGCTAGGAGTCAAGGGAAGAAGAAAAATCGCATTAAAAGATAAGTGCGCACATCTTAATCACCCCAAAATGTTTTCAATCCTACAGTGGAATTGCTGTGGATTTTACCGCCGCAAAGAGGAGTTGAAGGTTTTAATGAGAAATTTTAGCCCTCTCTGTATCTGCATACAAGAAACACATTTTAAGCCTTCTGATAAAATCGTTTTAAGAGGCTTTAAGATTTTCCGGTTTGACGATGAGAGCGGAAATAGAGCGCAAGGTGGAGTAACTACTGCAGTTCAAGAGGGTTTCTATACCTCCCAGGTCAGTCTACAAACTCCTTTTCAGGCTATTGCTGTGACCATTGCGTGCCCTGAACTGATTACCTTTTGTAACGTATACCTGCCTGAAGGGGCCCCGGTAAACAAGGAAAATCTGGATGATTTAGTGCGACAACTCCCTAAACCTTTTGTTTTACTAGGGGATTTTAATGCACATCACACTCTTTGGGGTAGTAACAGAGATCAATGTAACAGGAGAGGCCGAATTTTGGCAAATTTTATAGAAGATTTTAACCTCTTTTTACTTAACAACGGGGACAGTACCCGATTTAATAGTTTTAACGGAGGTTTTTCCTCCATAGACCTTTCTATGTGCTCGGGTAATATTGGCACGAAGTTCCATATGTCGGTCCACAGTGATTTATGTGGCAGTGATCACTTCCCTATTATAATTAAAAAAGAAGGGAGTCGATGTTTTAATTATAACGGACCAGGGCATTGGGTTCTCCGTAGAGCTAACTGGGCCCTTTTCAACCAGTCTTTTAACTTTACCTATGACAGAAATCGCGGATGCCTAGAGAATATTGAGGCACTAACTACTTGTATCATAGATGCAGCAAATGCCAGTGTGCCTAAGTCATCCGGCAACGCTAGGCGTATACCGGTGCCGTGGTGGACCTCCGAATGTGCGAAATCAATTCGTGTCAGGAACCATGCCCTTAGGATATTTAAAAAATATCCAACCACCTCGAATCTCTCGGCATTTAGGAAACTGAGGGCTAAGGCTCGCCAAACGATTCAGGCGGCAAAAAAGGCCTCTTGGACAGAATACGTCAACAGTATCAACAATAGAACGCCCATTTCACAAGTTTGGCGCAAGATAAAGCAAATCACCGGTACATGTCACTACTCACAGGCTAGTTCCCTCAAAGTAGGCTCTAGTATTGTATCTTCCCAGCACGATGTAAGCGAAGTATTTGGTCAACTACTTGCAAATACCAGCAGTAATGCTAACTTTGACGCTACCTTTATGGCAGCAAAAGAGAGGGCTGAAAGAGACCGACTTGATTTCTCGGAGAAGGGGACTCAAGCGAATTATAATATTCCATTTACCCTAAATGAACTAAAGGCCGCCATTGCGGAGACAAAGAACACATCACCTGGTTTGGATGACGTCCATAATGCCTTCCTTAAACACCTACCTGAGGAAGCGTTGAGGGAAATCCTGCTTACGTTCAATCAACTCTGGGAGGAAGGTAAATTCCCACACACCTGGAGGGAAGCTGTCATCATACCTATTCCAAAATCTGGCAAAGAAAAAACAGACCCCAATAGCTACCGACCAATATCACTAACAAGTTGTCTGTGTAAGGTAATGGAAAAATTGGTAAACCGCCGCCTAGTCTGGTGCCTTGAGAGGTGGAACCTCATTTCAAATATCCAATGTGGTTTTCGAAGAAATAGGTCGACAACCGACCACTTAGTACGAGCCGACAACTTTATTCAAGAAGCATTCCTTTTACGCCATCATGTTATTGGAGTGTTTTTTGATCTAGAAAAAGCATACGATAGAGTGTGGCGACACAAGATTCTTCAGACCATACATAAATGGGGCTTTAAAGGAAACCTGCCAATTTTCATTAAAAATTTCCTAACTAATCGTGTTTTTAGAGTACGCATCGGAAGGAGCCTTTCGGATGTACATTTACAGGAAAACGGGGTACCCCAAGGCTCTGTGCTAAGTGTGACACTTTTCGCAGTTGCTGTAAATGATATAGTAGACTGCATACAACCATCAGTGATGGGCTCACTCTTCGTAGACGACCTCGCCATTTTCTGCAGGTCACGAAGGTTAAAGGCAGCAGAAAGACAGGTACAAATCACTGTCAATAAACTGAAAAGATGGTCTAATGACAACGGGTTCCGTTTCTCTCATGAGAAAACGAAATGTGTACATTTTAATAGGCTTCGCGGAATATACCCACAGCCTAAGATAGAACTGGATGGGAAAAATCTGCCATTCAAGGATTCAGCAGTATTTCTTGGCTTGGTTTTTGACAAACGACTAGACTGGCGAATGCATATCCGAACGCTAAAGGAAAAATGCATGAAGGTCTTTAACGTCCTAAGAGTTCTGAGCCACTCTTCTTGGGGAGCCGATCGCACATCAATGTTAATGTTGTATAGAGCGCTTGTAAGATCTAAAATAGACTACGGGTGCCTTGTTTACTCATCCGCGAGGGAAACATACCTAAAGCCGTTGGCATCGCTACACAATTCAGGATTGCGGTTAGCGACTGGAGCATTCAGAACCAGCCCAGTTTTGAGCCTATACTCAGACTCTGGTGAACCACCTTTGCACACCCGCAGGATTATGCTTATGTGTAGCTATGCCGCAAAGCTTTTGTCTTTGCCATCTCACCCTTGTTTTAATATCGTTTTTAAGCCAAGATTTATAGATGTTTTTAACAGAAAGACGAAGGTCACCAGACCATTCGGTGTCCGTTTTAATGATTTTATTGCTGAGCGAAATTTTACTCTGGCCGAGGTTTACGCAGTAGGCTACTCAAGCCGCCCCCCTTGGCTTTTTCCCCGGTCAGATTTTATTCTTGACCTACACAGGTACCCCAAAACCGTTACCCTGGCCACAGAATACCAGCATGCATTTAATGAATTTCTCTACAATCATCCCGAACTAATTCCCGTCTATACGGACGGGTCAAAGTCCAGTAGAGCTTGTGCGTGCGCAGTCGTATCATCCTATCATGGAATAGCAACAGCTAAATTAAACCCATTATGCAGCGTTTATACATCGGAGCTCTTCGCCATTAAAATGGCCCTCTGTGGTATAAAATGCTCGGATAAGAAATTTCTTATCTGCTCGGACTCCCTAAGCGCTCTGCAGTCTATCTCCACAATGTACCCGACTCATCCGATTGTCCAGGAAATTCAGTCGTCCATAATATGCCTGAGGGAGAAAGGGGTGTCAATTACCTTCATATGGATCCCTGGACATGTGGGAATAAGAGGTAATGAAAAGGCTGATTCTGCTGCTAAGAAGGCGCTAAAAAATTCTGTCCTTGCCTCTAAACTGGTACCACACGAGGATTTGAGACTAACGTTACGTAACGAAGCTCTGGAGTATTGGCGGGAATCTTGGTTTAACGTCACGAGCAACAAACTCCGTGAAATTAAACATACAACATCTGCATGGCCTTCATCCGTCAGGGGATGCCGGAGGGAGGAGGTAGTCGTCACACGTTTGAGAATCGGACATTGCGCTCTGACTCACTCATTCCTCTTCACCGAAGAGAAAATACCACCTCGATGTGATGACTGTGGATCTCTCCTCTCCGTAAGGCATATTTTGACGGAGTGCGAAAAATACCGGAGATTGCGCGACTCTCTAAGGATCCGAAGCGATATAAGCCACGTTCTGGGGAATGACCCAGACCGCCTAACCCAAGTAATTTCATATCTTAAACAAATAGGCATTTTAAATTTGATTTGACAGTTATTTTTATGTCATGCTTTTTGACAGCACTGCAATTTAACATACCTTTCCCTAATGTAATTTATCACTTTATCACTTGCGCGAGGTGCGAAATGACCAATAGCCGTCGACGCACCCTGTAAACGAAATTCTATCTATCTATCTACCGTCAAAATTCAATTAAGTACTCAGTTGCGTTGATGGAACTTGCAATGATAAAATATTCTATGAAAACATAATGGTAGCAGGGAAATACCATTAGAAGAATGCAATACTCCTCTTGAAACACCAGATATACTTAGAATGTTATGATAAAATACAATCGTGAAAAAAATAACTAATAAAGAATGCATTGAATTAAACTATAACTGGTGCAAATATCAAGCTAAATGCACCGCACGAATCTAATCGCAAACACTACTTCATAAACCAGATAAATCTCGACTGTGATTGAGTTCCACATATTAACAGAGCGAGTTTCACTACATGCATTACAATGATAATAAATAAGTTTAATTAATTCGTAATATTATTCACTCCGCATTTGCCATTGAATTAAATTGTTGAACATATGACTAGATGCAAAATAATTTGGGTTTACCTACCTCTCCTTCAATGATGCCATGGGACAAACAGCTGTTTACTTCCTGCCGTGGCAATTGAATCTTCAACTGTTCTCTCTTCTCCCTTCATCTGTTTCCTCTTTCCCCATTGGTGAAAATGAAATACGTCATCAATCTTCGACGACTGAAGATACACGGGGCGGATACGTCACCTTACCGACTGGAAAGTCACCGACTTGCTTACAGAATCCCTTGAGGGGGCTCCGTCGGTGTCGGAGGTCCAGTCGGTACGCAAACTTCACCGATCGGTTGGACTCCGAGCGCAACCGATCGGTACGGAATCAAGGAAATACAGAATGACCCCCCTGGATGGATTCTAATCGCGAAGCTTGTGTCTGGTTGGATAGCGTCATCATTGAAAAAAAAATAAAAACACTTTTGCGACTTCCACAGTTTGATAACACATACGACCAATTTCGGTTGTTAGGCTATCATCATCTATACCATAAATTTATATGTTTGCATTGCCTTTAAAAATAACTATTATTTACTAAAACATAAATACCCGCTTAATACTGTAAAGTATGCTCTATACGGATGATTAATCTCATGTTAATTTATTAAATGCTCATATGAGACTGTGTAGCCTCAGAGTATATTTTCAATTTTGTTAAAAATTGTTTTGTAAATAGAAAATAAAATACTTTCTTCTCTCTCTCTCTCTCTCTCTCTCTCTCTCTCTCTCTCTCTCTCCATCTCATCAGGTGTACAATCTCAATTGTCATACGCTTATATAGGGCTAGGGGGTTTTCCTTATGTCATCTTCCTAGGGTTGACTATAGTGAAGATGCAGGTCTCCAGGTTTTCCTTGGTCCATGATTCCTGGGACAACAGTTTCTTCAGGTCGAAGTGCCGATGCAGTCATTCGGCCGTCTAAATACTAATCCGTTGGAGTCAGGTCTTCTGTGATTGGCTGTTGTGATGACTTTCTCCCTCCCACGTAAAACGCGCTTCCACGCGTTTGCGAGAGCGTAGCTACGTATCTTTCCTATTGAAATTGTTGTTTTTGTTGACTGCAACGGCTTCTCGTATTATTCGTGGGAAGTCTCGCTTTCCTTGTGTGATGAGCTTTGCCTCTCCAAATTTAATGTTGTGGGTAGGGCCTGTCCAGCTATGGCTGAGCACACATGCCACTGAGAAGGGGAGGCTACGTACAGTCGCCGCATAAAGTCTGGCGACATCGACAAGAGCGCCGAATATTGATTGGTATTGCCCGTTAAGGAGACGATTGCTTGATCCTATTCCTACCTTATTACCATGTATTATCCTAACATCCTTCCCTGATTACCTCACTTTACCAGCCTCGGACTCATCACATCCATATCGACCCGGCATTCATGGACATCCCGTAATGGAGGAACTACTTTGAGCTGGTGTGCTTCCTGACGGCCTTCGTCTCATCTCATCTTGTCATCCCATCATCATCGCCTGCCACACACCACCGATCTTCTGCCTGCGCCTGCCATCATGCTGCCTGCCTGCACGTTTCGTGGCCTCTGATCCGACTTCCTTTTTGCCATTTTCCTACCTTATTTCACATTCCTAATCCAACATTCCTTCCTTATCCATGTCATTTCCTACCACTTTGAACTTCGCCAGGAGCGGATATTCCCGTCAGCGCGAAGACCCTTATTCCTAACCTCCTATCCTAATATTTCCTAAATTCCTACCACTTTGAACTTCGTCAGGAGCGGATATTCCCGTCTGAACGAAGACCCTTAATCCAAACATCCTACCCTAATATATTTCCTAAATTCCTGCCACTTTGAACTTCGTCAGGAGCGGATATTCCCGTCAGAACGAAGACCCTTAATCCAAACATCCTACCCTAATATATTTCCTAAATTCCTGCCACTTTGAACTTCGTCAGGAGCGGATATTCCCGTCAGCACGAAGACCCTTATTCCTAAAATCCTACCATCAATCAAATTTCCTTTCCCATTATCCCAAATTCCTACATCCCCAATCATCTTCCTTTCATTTCCCTTCCTACCTCGGCTGGCAAGGCCTCGCGGCCGGTACAGCGTCTACAGGATTACTACTACGAATCGGAATCGGAAGAGCGCCGAATGAACGAAACTATGATTTTGTGTGGGGCTCCACTGATTCAAACGCTAGGGGAGGGGAGAAAAAGAGGAGGGGGTGGGAGGGAGGCGAGAAAGGGGCCAGAGTAATCGTGAATCGGAACCTCGTCTTGGGGGCAAGCGAAATCAGAGGACTTCTGTCATCTCATCGAACGGAGGGACTTCTTATGTTCCGTAAGGAGTGTCATGTAAGAGATGGATACGAATCAGACAGTATTATTATTTAAATGTTTGGAATCTTGTTTAAAATTCAAAATTATGAAAAATATTATAAACAGTAATTATATAAGTAGCCACTCGCTCTGAAATGCAAGATTATTATCCTTTTTTCGAAAGATTCGTAGTTTTTAAAAAGAAAACACAGCATTTTTATGATAGTAACATTTTATTCAATATTTGGTGGTTTCTCCTCCAGCATCAATGCAGCCGATTACGCATGAACTTCACTAAATTCTCACAAATTGAAGGTCGTTGCTGGACCGATTTCCATATGTCCACCGCGTGATTCAGCAGCGCCTCATCAGTCCTTACAGTGCTTCCCTTCCATTCTTGAACCATGATACTCCAAAGATTTTCAATTGGATTTAAATCCGGTTATCTTGCTGGACAAGGAATGACATTAATCTCTAGGTGCCGACTGAAAAATTGCTTCACAACGCGATCGGTGTGCAGTCCTTGCAGTAGGGAACCAGATGGTTCTCAAAAATCTCTGCATACATAATGGCTGTCATCCTTGGTGGTGTTACTTGGTTGGTTATTCAGGAGGGGTGACCGACGGCTGAGGTCATTTGCGCCATTTGGGATAGGTATGTAATTGGGTAATGGTAGTAGTTTTCAGGGAACGGAGGAAGGGTGGAGAGAAACCCGGCGTCGGCATTAGCCTACTCTTAACGACAGCCACCAAGGGGACCACGGCTTAACGTCCCATCCACCGGACGGAGTTCTGAACTTGAAATGCCCTCCAATAGTCACTCAAGTTGGGACCGGTTTTCCACTGAAAAATACACCATTGCCGGGAATCGAACCGGAATGACTGTGTTAAATTGGGGACGGAAACAGAATAGGTGGATTAAAAATCCTGCGCTCCGTTATATCGCAAGTAAACTCTCCATCGTTGATTGTTTCACAGTAAGTGTATGGTTTTTGAGGTCGGCGGTATTAGAAAAAAATGTGAGTCGAGTCCGACGCTCGTAACAAAAATAATGGTTACAAAACCGAAAAAATCCGTGCATTCTGAAGGGAAGAAATTTTATTCCGGAGGGTCTCGAAACTACGAACTTTGCTATGGGAATCCCGCACTATACTTACTAGACCAAGCGTCTGTGAATGACGATTTAGAATGCGTATTTCACGATTTAAAAATAATTTTTTACAATAAAACTATTTCATGTTGGCTCGAGCTCTTATGATATTACAATTTCTGTTTACCTCGTGAACCAAATAAAATTTACGGCATTAAAATAGCGCGGTCAAGGTACGTAGCCTCCCCTTGTGAGACTATGACAGCTGTAAGACTCAGCCATAGCAGGGCATAATACCAAATACCATGCCAATTCAGATTTCAATCGGTAGTTAAAATACTAACGGGAAGATTGGAAAAGGCAGGCCTCGTATGAAATACATGGAACAGGTAGTGAGGGATGTAAAAGAGAAGAATTACGTCACAATGAAAAGGTTGGCCGATAGAAGAATTGAGTGGAAAGGTGCGTCAAACCAATTATAGGATTGTTGACCAATCATAATGATGATGAGTTAAATATTGTCCGACAAATTGCCCATAGTAACGGATACGAGCAATCTCTTAAAGCCCAGAGTTTAACTAGAAAATTGAAACTGTTAGCTACTACCCAATTCTGTTCCTTGTCGCCCGCCAAACCTCAAAGAAAAATCAAATGGTTTAAAACACCTTTGAATGGCCGCCTATCTTACAGTGTTTTCAAAATTATTCAAGAGACATTTTAATGTTTGTTTTTATAACAACGACAAGTTGGGCTGCATTCAAATAATTCAAAGGATAATATTGAACCCAATGTAAAATCTGGTGTATACAGATTGAAATGTAATAACTGTGAGTGTTCTTATCTTAGCCAAACTGGACGCAGTTTTAAGACAAGACATTGCATGCACGAAATAATGAACTTCGTGATATCAAACCGGTTATGTCAATGTGGTTCTCTTCCATCAGGAACAGCCGAAGAGAGGAAGTCGTCGTCACACGTTGGAAGATAGGTCATTGCCCTTTGACTCACTCTTTTCTCTTCGCGGAGAGAAACTGCCACCAGTGTGATGACTGCGACTGTCCTCTCAGAATTTTGCATATCCTGACGGAGTGTGACAAATACCGTGACGCGGAAGGTGGTTAAACTTAGGGGGAGATCTAAAATCCGTCCTAGGAGACAACCCTAATGTTTTAAGCCTAGTTATTATATTTCCTAAAGAGACGGGAAAATTCAATAAAATAGAAGCCTCACTTTTTTAAAAATCACTTTATATAATTTTTAAATAAGTGCCAAGTGCAATTGACAAATATTTATTATTATTACTATAACTTTTATTACCCTTACTACGAAGACTGTGTAGTGGTGCAAAATGACCTAGCCGTCGACGCACCCTACAATTTTAAACCAACCTACCTACGGAAGAGAAACTACCACCTCAGTGTAATGATTGCGACTGTGTTCTCAGCATTCTGCATATCCTGACTAAGTGTGGCAAATACCGTGACGCGCGAGGGTGGCTAAACTTAGGGGAGACCTAGAATCGGTCCTAGGAAACGGCCCTAATCTATTAATCCGTGTTATTTTATTTCTGAAGGAGACGGGACTGTTCATTAGGACATAAGCCTCACTTTTTTTAACCACTTTATGTAATTTTTAAATGAGTGAAGTAAGTGCAATTGACAAATCTTAATTACTTTTATTACGAAGACTGTACAGATAAATAGATATTTTTAATGCTCAAACTCATTCATATAATTATAAAATGATTGAAAAAACTTGAGCTTTAGGTAGCTTACAAGGGAAAAACCCGAAAAAAGCTACCCTCAGAAACAGTAGTGTTAGAATGGAAATTATCTGCAATCAAAAGCAATGTGTAATAAAAATATGAAAATTAACAATATGGAATAAAATATTTGTATAAATTAACATAACAAAAGTATAAAGTGCAGATGTGCAAAGTGAAGTAAAGTAAAGGTTATAATACAAGTATACAGAGTAATTCGAATCAATAAATCGGAGTTCAGCAAAGCAAAACAAGCTACATTAATTTGTATTCTACATTTTCAAAACAAAAAAGCCAATGTTTTAAATTATTAAGGAAGGTAGGTAAGCGTGAATTGGTTTTAAATGGTCGCGGAAGTTCATTGAATGATTTTGGGCCAATATATGGAAAACTTCTTTTGAAAATCGAAATATTAGACTTGGGTAAGGGAACTAAAAGCCTTCTATTACCTCCATTATGTGGTTTAAAAGTAAGTGAAGATATATTACCACTTCTGACAAAGAAGATACGTAAAACTTTATATCTATATACAATGTCTTACAGGGAGCAACCTTAGACCAAAAAATAGAGGAAAACTTGGATGGTGGCGTTTTTTCTTAGTGATGAATCTTATAATTCTTTTTTTGCAAGCTAAGCACCGGTTTAATTGCATTTTGATAAACACCACCCCACACTGATATGCCATAATTAAGCTTGAATTTACTAGAGAATTTAAAAATCTTTAAATTATTCGTTTCACACTTGTTGCGAATAAAATAAAATTTAGCGGTTTGACATCGCAGATATTTTTTTATGTTAAATAAATGGTGGTGCCATTTCAGTGAGTGGTCCAAAGTTACTCCAAGATAACCAAATGTATCAAATTTAAGCACTGGAACAATATTTTTACAATTGGCTAGACTAAACATAATCCCCCTGCAGGTTGATGTCACTGACAATACATTGCTCAAATCAGTATTCATTGGCTACGAGTCATTGCCGGTGAGACCATTCATTCCAGCACCCATGCGCTGCTTCCAGTGACAGCGTTTGGGCCACATCTCCATGCGATGTGAGGGCAAGGCCACGTGCCCACGCTGCGGCCTGGATTCGCATGAGGGAGAGGACTTCGTAAAAGATCCACACTGCGTGAACTGTGAGGGTGCACACCCGGTGTACTAAAATGCTGGAAGAAAGGAAAGTTATGGAATTAAAAACGATGGAAAAAATAATTTATTTCGAGGTGAGGAAAATATATAGGGCATTAGCTGCCTCTGTCTTTTCTAGATCATTTGCCTCTGTTGCCGTAGTTCAAAAAGCCAACATGGGTACGCAGACCGAAGATGTGGATAAGATAAATAAAGTAGATGGCATTTTATTCAGGACAATAAACTGTGACAATTGCCAGTCACCATTATCCATTAAACACCTGCTATCAGAATGCCGAGTATATTCCGACCTGCGGAGAAAACATCAAATCACAGGAGAAATGTGCGATATGTTATGTTGACGATGTTGACTCATCTAAAATAGATAAGCTTTTACTGTTTTTAAAATAGAGTCGGCTTTTCACCTACCTTTAATTATTCATCCCTCGAATTTAAATGAATTTATTTATTATTATTTTTTGGCATTTCTAATGCTAGGTTTTACCTGGATTTATATATAAATCTTTAATTCTGTTTTTATGTAGCCTATTGGAAGGTGCAAAATGACCGTAGCCGTCGATGCACGTCAAAAAAATATATACTATACTACGAAGCCTTCCTACCTACAGTGGATACCTTCCTCAATACGATTACTAACCTACCATCCCAAATTGTCAACACTTCCTTCGTCCTATACCAAATAATATTTCCTTCCGTATAGTCATCATATAGTGCTCCTATCAAGTATGCAAATGAAGACGTTTCCGTCTCGTCGCACCTGGATAGTGCCGAGAATTATAAGGACGTAAAACATTTTCAGTGGGGAGTGTCGCGAGGACAATCTGTGCTTGAAAGAACCAATAACGTGTACGGGAGTCACCCCTCCAGTCCCGAAACAACTTCCCATCCTTCTCCCCCAAATCTCTTCCTTCGTTTCTCGTCGGTCAGTGACCACTCACTCTTATTCGATGCTCTGAAGTAATCTGATCGGTGAGTAGTATCCAAAGGTTATATTTTTCCTAATTTCTTAGTATTCTTTTTTCGTCTTTGAAATAGTTCTAAGGTTAGCCGAGCATATCCGTCTTGCTAATTCGTGACTATATATATTTTCCTCTTTCAGGTGCTCACTATTTAAATAAGAAATCTATGATGGTCTCTATAAACGTATCCTTCCTCATCCTCATTTTATTTATCAGAAGAGAGTGTTTTGGACAAATGTTCAGCCTGGGCACTTGCCCTACAGTTATCGAAGATACGATGCCTTCTGCCAGTCCTCCGGTAAGTTGACCAATTTTCACTGTACGTGATGTAAAAAAGTTTGTTGCAACGTTGGTGGCCGGAGTGATCATAGTGCATGTACTTATGTCATTCATACGGCGTTAATAACACTGGTCAACAAAGATTTTGTCCTAGTGACGTTGTTGGGTGATCTTAGACGTATTTTTCGTGCTGATTCCGAATCTGTGTTTAGATTCTTTCTATCACGTCTAGTTTCCTTAGGACAGCTGAATGTATGTTTCTGCTATAACGAAAGTGGTACCTAATTTATTTCATTTATAGCATGTGACTGACTGTCGGCGCGTGAAGACGTTTGTTTTTTTTCTGAAGACGGTTTGAGAATTTTGTTGCTCGTAGGAAATAGCAGCTTATTACATTGTAATCGTTGTGAAGTGGCTTAGATTTCAAAATGCCTAGACGGTGCTTGAACCACCCCTATTACTTTTGTTACGTGTGCGGTGAAATTACTTAAAGGCTCAAAGGCGGAAAATTACTCCCTTTTTGAGAGACAGTGTTATAAACTTTATTTTGAATGTCCGTTGGGTGACGATAAAGGATGGGCGCCTCATGTGATGTGTAGCACCTGTGTTAGGCTTCTCACTGGTTGGAGTGAAGGAAAACATCATATGAATTTTGCCGTCCCCATGATTTGACGGGAACCTAAGGATCATTTTTCAGACTGTTATTTTTGTTTACCAAAAATTAAAGGAATTACACCGAAGGAAAAACTCACAGTAAAATATCCAAAGAACCTGGAATCAGCGATACTACCGGTCTCTCACTCCGAAAATTTACCAGTGCCGGAACCACCGGAAAATGATAATCTTAGCGAAGATTCAGAAAGTAATCAAGAATGTGAAAATGAAGGATTCGAAAACTCGAAGGACCCAAATTTCGGACTGAGCACATCTGTTGGACCTCATTTTATAACGCAAGAGGATTTAAATGATCTAGTGCGCAATTTAAATTTGTCCAAAAAGCAGATTGATATATTAGGATCACGATTATAGGGTTGGAAATTGCTGGATCCAAATACGAAAATTTCTATGCATCGATCTCGCCATGACAAATTTAAATTATCTTTTTCTCAAGAAAACGACTTCATTTTTTGCAATGATGTTTTCTCTGTTATGGATACTCTTAATTTTGAATGCAACACAGATGATTGGCGTTTGTTCATTGATTCCTCCAAGGTCAGTTTAAAGGCTGTTCTCTTACATAATGGAAATGAACTCCCCTCGATACCGTTAGCTCATGGAACTGACATGGAAGAATATTACGAGAATATGCAGTTATATTTTTCGTAGAAAATAAGTTGAATTTTTTCTAAAAATAAGTGGAAAATTTAAGGTGACTTAAAAATAATTGCAATTTTACTAGGCTTACAGCTTGGCTACACGAAATATTGTTGCTTCATCTGTGAGTGGGATAGCAGAGACAGAAAAAAATCATTACTTGAAAAAAGAGTGGCCAGAACGTAAAGCACTCGTTCCTGGATCCAAAAATGTCCTTTTTCAGCCTTTGGTCGATCTGAAAAATATTCTTTTGCCACCTCTACTTATTAAATTAGGACTTTAAAAAAATTTCGTGAAAGCCATGGATAAAAATGGTGCTGGTTTTACTTATTTGAAACAAATTCCCTAAAATCAGTGAGGTAAAGATCAAAGAAAGAATTTTTATTGGGCCTCAGATTAGGGAAGTGCTGAAGGATTCAGAATTTCAACAGCAATTGAGTTCAACGGAAAAAAGCACGTGGAATGCATTCAAAAATGTAGTTGAACATTTTCTAGGAAATATCATGGCTGAAAATTATCGCTATCTGGTGGCTAATCTAATTAAATCGTACCAAAAAATGGGCTGCAATATGTCTTTAAAAATTCACTTCCTCGACTCACTCCTGGACTTTTTTCCACCAAACCTTGGCGCCGTTAGTGATGAACACGGTGAGCGTTTCCACCAGGATATTTTACACATGGAAAAACGGTACCAAGGAAAGTTCAGCAACATGTTAGCAGATTACTTCTGGACACTGAAAAGGGATTTGCCAGATGCTAAACATGCGAGAAAATCTTTAGTAAGTACCCATTTTTTCACATCTTTTTAATTCACGATTTATTTGCTGAAACCCCCTTGAACCAACATTTAATCTGGTTGTCCTAAGGAAACTAAACGTGATAGAAAAAATCTGAGCCCAGATTCGGAATCAGCACGAAAAAAGTGGAATCTCTAGGATCACCCAACAACATGTCTAGGACAGAAAATTTTTTTTTGTTGACCAGTGTAATCGAAGCATAGCAAATATGACCTATTAAGGTATGAAGTCCTTGCGGGAAGTGGAACTTGATCGCTTCTTTTAAGACTAGGATACGAGGAAGTGAATGTACGATTACCGTAAGCCAGACGACATCTTCGCAGGAATCAAAAATAATACGTTTTTGTGGTCCGAGCGTTCTCATTGCAAATACATGCACTACGTAATACCCTGCGAGACACTGCGAGGGTGTGTGGCAGGGTTTAATATCACCAAGGATGCACTAATTACATGCAAGAGCTAAAATGCTACTTGCTTCCCTTGATTATTAATGTGAACTTAACGAGTAGTTTTCCCACAGTTGGTAACATGAATGAAAACTTTTATTGACGAATAAGTTCATGATTGTATGCATTTGCTTCTTTGGTGAACCTCAGTCAGGACGACTGACTGTAGGGCTGTGCAATACCACGATATATCGTCGACGATACTCAATATTCATTTGATATGGGGAGTCGATATTTCGAAACGCTATATCTCGATATGTCGATATCCCGATATGTCGATATCCCGATATGTCGATATCCCGATATGATGATATGGCGATATCCCGATATGGCGATATCCCGATGTGGCGATATCCCGATGTGGCGATATCCCGATGTGGCGATATCCCGATGTGGCGATATCCCGATGTGGCGATATCCCGATGTGGCGATATCCCGATGTGGCGATATCCCGATGTGGCGATATCCCGATGTGGCGATATCCCGATGTGGCGATATCCCGATATGACGATATCCTGATCCCGGTGTTTTTTTCTGTCACCCTTAATAATGTCTCTATTTAGCGCAATTTCTCGGTAATGGTTGATCGGATTGAAGTGCTATAAACGGTCTCTTCCTTATAAAATATTACACTTCCTCACTCGTTAATTATATATTTTAAATTGTCAAATTTGTTATTGTTATTAACTATACCTTTTTATCAAAAATTTTGGATGTAGAAATTGAAGCGGCCATTGCGATTTTATCTCTGAAAACTCGAATTCAGCTAGAAAAGTTCAAATTTGTTTAAAAATTATTGTTTTAAACCATAATTTGGAATTTAAAAAATTTTCACCGTTCTTCGACCAAGGAAAAATGGTTATATTTCAGCTCATATGGGCCGTATCATAAGTTGAAAAGAACCTCTCTTATCTAAAACTATATGCTCTTTCGCCTTAAGTTATTTATGTTCCTAAAATTTTATTATTTACTGATATATATTGTTTATACTAAACACCCTCGATACATTGTATGTAAAATATCGTTTTTGCGTTAAAATTGCCTCCTCTTTCACGCAACGTATTTCATTTTTCTCTGCGTTCAATATACCGATAAAATTGTTAATGTTAAAGGTAAAAACCACAAAACGTACTATGTGGTACATTGTTTTCGAATTAAAAATTCTTCTCTTTTGTGTAAACTTATTCATTTCCCTCTAAGGGGGGCTTTATAGCTCGGCGGCAGAGCTCCAGCGGCAGAAATCAGCCAATGAGAACACGCCTTTGGAAATCATGACGTCAGACCGTTGAGCGTCGCTGACTAGCGCTTCAACGGCTAGCGGCTGCCGCAAATATTCAGCCTTGCTGAATCCCAGCGGCAAGAAGAGGGAGGCCCGGTTAATTTGAATTGCCCAGCATTCTTGGATGTCTTCTATTGGGCACTTTCATGAGCGCGTATGAGTTGTATTACGAATATAAAGGTTGTTATGAAGTGTTAAATTTATAATCGAAGAAGAGAAGTCACAGCTATCCCAGAAATAAGAGTTCAGTGAAAATGTAACTATTGCATTGCGCGTACACACATGGAATAGTATCTCATAGTCGTTTAATGTTTCGTTGCAGTATGCATCCCATATCAAAGTTTTATAAGTAATACACCGCAAATTATTAATATATTTCTGAAGGTCCTGGTTTTTAAAAACTGAAATGAACTAAACTATTCCCATACTAAATTTAACTATACTATGCCCAACTAAAATATACTACTGCTAACTAAAATGAACTACGCACGTGGAAAAAATAGGAGACTAAACTCAACAAGTTAGTTTCAACCGTGATCAGAGGCACAAGGCGACAACTTCTTTTTTCATGCCGCGCCGCAGAGCTGTGAAGGGCCACCGATTTCCTTCCGCGGCGAAATCCATCGTAAGCGCCGTCGCCGCCGAGCTATAAAGCCCCCCTAAGTTTATCACTTGGTGATATAATGGCTATAGTTTAAACTAAACTCTCTACCAGGTAGTGCGTGAGGGAGATATCCCGGTGTGACCTTCGGGTTATAGTCTTATCTCCCCCGAGTCATCGTTTTATCTTTCCAACTTTATCTTTTCTTGAAACGGTTCCGTGCCCCTTCCCCTTTTCGCAAACTTGTGTATCATTTCACAAGGCGTACGTCTACGTAATACCCTGCAAGCCACCGCGAGGGTGGTTGGCAGGGGGTGAAGATCACAAGACGTGCACTAATGATATGAATTACGAACTACACTACTGCTACTTAAGGAAAACAAGTTCATGTCACGTGCAACCAGAGGGCTAGTGTTTATATAGTAAAGAATTGATTAAAAAAAGTTCAAATTTGTTCACAAAAGTTTTGTTTTTGAAACCATAATTCGAACAAATAATTTAACATAATAAACGCTCTTTGATTTTTCCTCTCCCCAGTCCTCTTCTTCGTCTTCTTCTTGTATATCCATTTTTATTATGTGATTTAATTTTGGTAGGAGTCCACTGGCTGTCACATATTTTTCCCTTGCCATATGGTTACACATTTCTTCCAGGGGTTTAAGTACACTTATCAGGGTTTTTGGGATACCTTCGACAATAGGGGAAACGAAAAAATGTCCTCCGAAAAAATGTCCTCCTTCGAAAAAATGATGTCGGAAAAAATTCTTCGATTATGTTTTTCTTAAGCTAGGACAGCATGAATTAGTATTCCATGCTCCACGACCGCTTCATTTAGATGGAGAACTGACCACCAACGAGTTGGGCAGGCTGAAGGGATCATTTTTTCTTTTCTTCCCTGTTTTTCAGCCTCTACTCGAAGATCTCTACGCAAACTAGAGGAGGCTGCAAGGGAAACAGTGGCTTTATTTTATTTATACGCGAAAGATTGTTTTGGATACAGAAATCGTACCATGGCCATTCTATTCCCTGCATCCAAATTTTATGATAAATAAGTTCTAGTTAATTACAATAACAAATTAACCAATTTAAAATATATAATTAACGATTGAGGAAGTGTAATATTTTATAAGGAAGAGACCGTTTATAGCACTTCAATCCGACGAACCAATCCCGAGAAATTGCACTAACAAGATGAAAAGTAAGGAAGATATCGTCGATATCCCGATATGTCGATATCCGATATGTCGATATCCGATATGTCGATATCCGATATCCCGCTGGGTGAATCCCTTCATTAAAAAATATCTGTCGTCCACGACTGCGTTTATTTACGGTGTACTTACATCATGTGGACATACATACGGTAGACTTACATTAGGGCGGATCGGAAAAATCGAATTTCCGCGGAGAAACTTGACCCTCTGGAAAAAGTTGTTAAAGTGACTCAAAATGAGGCCAGAAAAATTTGGGGCCTCTAGGTCAACCCTAGACCCTCGCGCCGTGGCAATTTATGGGGAGGGGGGCTGAAAATGAAAAAAAGTCATGTTTTTATAGCGGTTCCCCGTGGATTTTGCCGAGTTGCGGCCCTTTGGGTCAAAAATTTCGTTCATTCGTACGTATCTGCAGCCATTTAGCCACAAATTGGATATTTTGAGTGCGCGGCCGTGCGAAATTATGCACCGCCCACGCAGCGTCGCGGCGCTACGCCCCGAAGGCCGCTAGCGCGTCTCCTGCCGGCTCGCGCCACCTGACCGGTCGCCGCGAACGCAGCGAAACTCTCCGTCTTCCGTCGTTGGTCTCATTAATATTAGACAATTAAACTATTTTCAGGGAATAACAATTACGGAAGAACTGTATGAAAGTAATATAACACACCGTCATCATTAAGGGAGTAAAGAAACACTCCCCGATTTTTAGCCTACTTATACTATTATTTTTCAGTATGGAGAAAGAATGCAAAAATAATGAAAGTAGTTACCAGAGCTCACCACGTTGAGGTACCTGCACTATGAACTCCCCCGCCCACACACCCACTCATAGAATAGAGGAACGCATTTCCTTTATCAGATTATATGCTATCGAAAAAATAAGAAAGTGATCATTTTGTAGTACCAGTCGTTTTATCTGTGTGCAAGTATTCGTCTTTAAACTTAATTTTCATTGAACACTAAAGGTCATTATCGATTTTTTATTTTTGAAGTCGAGCAGATAAATGTAAAACTTCCTCTATCACAGCATGAACTGAGACTAGGTTTTGAAGGTTGGCATTTTGATTCTGCTTTCTAGTATTTTCAGTATTTCTTATTGTCTCTCGTTGTTGCGGATACCAATGAAGCTTGGGTTACCTCTTTTACAAATATTTCAAAAGCTTGCGTGTGACAAGGACAACTGCGCTCCACAGTTGAGCATTACTCAAGTAATTCTCGAATTTCTTCAGTCATGAGATGCGATAGAGCACGAGTCAGTGTTCTCGTCCCATATTATCAGAAGCTTGTGGTCTTCTACACCAAATTTAAAATCTGTTAACTCAAAAGTTCTTGGATTTTCGTCGCCTGCGTATTTATTCATGCCTCTAAAATTATTTTTCACGCATCTCTTCACACTTTCTCTCCATTGTCAGCAATGGAGAGGGGAGTTTTGGAAGGAGTAAATCTTCTGAGTGCCCAAAAAAACCGTTTCTCTGAATAATAGGATCAATGACTCTTTTAATATCTACTGGTAGATATCTTGATCAATTTAATAATTTACATAAATTCACAGCACCGTCGTGTATACAATGGTTTTTTTACTGAAAACTATACAGGTGCGCAATACTTTAAAATAACACTAGAGTTTATAAATTAGCGCATGAATTTTCAGTGGACACGTATAGCCTCAGTTGTCGGCTAGTCATAGTGAGCTAACGAGAATGAGGCAAGTCTTCTTCGTGGGACAATTTTGTTGGAACTGGCTCGAATCGTATGATATCAAGAGTGTGGCAGTCGTGAAGGGTGGAGACAATAGGTCTTGAAAACAAATTTCGACCCTTAGTTTGCCCGTCTAATATTTCTACCAACTGCCGCTGTGTTAAGTCCATCAAGTGTAATTGGCAGACCACTGTAAGGGACGTCGGAGTTTTGCTTCCAGCAAACGGATGATGCTTCCTTCCTGACCTGTATTAGACTTTAGTGCCATCACATCCAATCACTTTTAAATTTGAAAGTTCAATATTTTCTTTCGCAAAAAAATCAAGAATTGCAAACATGATGTTTCTGGCAGATCCTCCTGTGGGGGAGACAAAACCGAAAAATTGTGAGCCTGGCTCTTCAACAAACTAGACCTAACTGAGTCCTGTCTGTTGGGAGGAACAGTCCCAAGACTAACCTTAGTGTATTGTAGTGTAGTAATATGTCCTCTTGCCTATTTTCTCCAGTTTAAGTTTTTCATCCTTTCTGCCGTCAAAATACAGACCTTCAATTGCATTTTTTGATTTATCTGTCTTTACTTTTACTGAATCTAGCATCTTCTTTTTCTGTCTTCATAAGTAATGCCGGTCCACTACCTTTCACGTGTCTTCCGGAGTTTTGAGCTTTGTGTCGGATACAGTTGCACTGACGATCATTGCTGCTGCTCTGAGGGACACGTCACCGGTACTTGCACATACCTCTGCCACAGTAGGTAATTGAAGACGCCTTTGCCCCGAAGGAGTTCCAGGTTGATTTTCATTCCTAATCGTATAAAGAACGCTGAGGTCCAAGTCGGTTGGTTCCTCGTCGGTTGAGTTTTCTCGAGATGTAGCGGGAAAAAATTCTTGATGCTCACTTTTTACCTCTTCAAGAATGAAAGATTTTGAGTCGACGCTCTCCGACGATCCTCTTCTGAGGATTTTCTTTAATCGTCGAGTTTCTAAGGCATCCAATCCACCGGATACCATCTTTCGTTTTGTCTTTTGATCCCTCAAAAATGCCGCTTCATTTGGGAAAACTTTATCCTCTTTCTAAATTTACACTCGTTAATACTTTAGCACTGACACGCAAAAATATCACAGTTTCTGGGATTCATTTAATAATATATTTATTTTTTTGTCGATTTGGCACCTTTCGTAGGCTTGCTTGCATTTTTTCTTAAGTCGTAGTACGTCCTATGGTACCGTATAATCATTTTAATCACACCACGTTCCGGAATGATTGGAATAGAGGTGCGTCTCCAAAGTTCGGACACTTTTTTCGCTACCAGACTACTTGATAAACCGTAGGTCCCCTTCCTGCCCCTTAGTATCTCAATACGTCGTGAACATACAAAAAATATTTTTTCATTTCTTTTAAAGTCGACGTAAATTCGTTTATGTCAACGAGACAGGAAAAAAGGTTGTAGTGTGTAGGGTTATATTAATTTCAAATAATCCTTCCGTGATTGCTATTCCCTGGAAATAGTTTAATTATCTAATATTAATGAGACCAACGACGGAAGACGCATCCGTGATGAGTTTCGCGGCGACCGGTCAGGTGGCGCGAGCCGGCAGGAGACTCGCTAGCGGCCTTGGGGGCGTAGCGCCGCGACGCTGCGTGGGCGGTGCATAATTTCGCACGGCCGCGCACTCAAAATAGACAATTTGTGGCTTAATGGCTGCAGATACGTACGAATGAACGAAATTTTTGACCCAAAGCGCCGCAACTCGGCAAAATCCACGGAGAACCGCTATATAAACATGACTTTTTTCATTTTCAGCCCCCCTCCCCATAAATGGCCACGGCGCGAGGACCTAGGGTTGACCTAGAGGCCCCAAATTTTTCTGGCCTCATTTTGAGTCACTTTGACAACTTTTTCCAGAGGGCCAAGTTTCTCCGCGAAAATTCGATTTTTCCGATCCTCCCTAGTGGACATACATACGGTGGAATTTACATAAAGGTGTAATTTTCAGTGAATTTCGATCGGTATTCGTTCCGCAAGGGTTTGGGTTGGCTGGACAACATAGTTTTAGGAGTGTGACCGATTAAAGTCACTGAGGCTGATTTGCTTTTTTGCAGATCTACTTTTCCATTGAAATACTATGCCTAGGGGAAGAAATGCGCCATTGTGTCCATCCGCGCCCAGGGAAGAATGCGTACCGTGGCGTTCCTCACACAAGCGAAAGGTGAACGGAGATGATTGTATTATTTTTGGATCTCTCCATTTTCCGGGTTTGCGCCGCGTTGGTACTCATGGGTTGACGACAGTTTCGCCGGGATTCCACCAGGCTTCTTCAGGTCGAAGTGCAGATATCGGCATTTTGGCTGCGTTTATATAGCCGTCGTTCTCTTGCCGCGGGCGTCACCGGCGGGCATAAAGTCCACCAAAAAGCTTAGAGATGGTACTTTGCTTCTAGAGTAAACAGCTCAGAGTGATAAGCTCTTAGCTATGAAAAAAAATTCCATGAATTTCTTCTGAAAGTAGAGGTTCATCACACGTTGAATACTTGTCGAGGTGTTTTTAGTCACTTCGACCTCCTCCATGTAGAATTCGATGAGATTAAGAGAGAGATGGCATCTCAAGGAGTAAGCGATGCTCGTCGACTTACAACTAGACGCAACGGTGTAGTGATTTATACTACTTCCGTGGTTTTAACCTTTGCGTTGGACAAGCTTCCCGACGAAGTATTTATCGGCTACGAGTCAGTGCCGGTGAGACCTTTCATTCCAGCTCCCATGCGCTGTTTCCACTGTTTCGGCCACATCGCCACACGATGTGAGGGCTAGGCCTCCTGCCCACGGTGCGGCCTGGATGCGCATGAGGGAGAGGACTGTGTCAAAGATCCACACTGTGTGAACTGTGAGGGTACACACCCGGTGTGCACCGTCACAGTAGAAAAAATAACATATTTCGAGGCGAGAAAAAAATTCAAGAGGACGGACAAGGGCATTTTAAAATGGTTTCAATGCATTTAGATTTGACGACACGAGTGGCAATCGAGCCCAGGGTGGAGTGGCTCTTTACACTCGGGAGGCCCTTTACACCTCCCAAGTATAGCTAAACACCGTTTCAAGCGGTGGAGGTTACGGTGCACGCCCTGGAACCGATGACGTTGTGTAACGTTTATCTCCCGGAGGCTGCACCGGTTACTCGTTTTAATTTGGAAGCCCTTGTCCGTCAACTCCCAAAGCCCTACATTTTACTAGGAGATTTTAACGCTCAAGACTCCCTATGGGGGAGTTCAAGAGACAGTGCGACCGAAGAGGTCGTATTTTAGCCAATTTTATTTATGATTTGAACTTCTTATTGAATAACGGGAGGAAAACTCGTTTTAATGCTTTAAACGGTCATTACAACGCGATTGACCTATGCATTGCATCGAGCAGTTTGATAAATAAAATATCCGTGCATAACGATTTGTGTGGGAGCGATCATTTTCCCCTTTTAGTCGAGAGAGACCAAAATCTCAATCTGGATTATATTTGGCCGGACAACTGGATTGTCCGGAAAGGTGAGGAAAATTGAGGACTGACGAATTGACTGATTGATAGCGCAAGGTGCAGTGCTCCTCAGTCAAAGGGCACCATATTGAGACCAGCAGTTCCATGGTGGAATGAGGAATGCGCCGAGGCTATTCGACGCCGGAAGAAAGCGCTTAGAATTTTTAGCAAATAACCTACAGCAACGAATGTCTTCATTCCGCCGTCTCCGAGCTAATGCTCGACAGGTGGTGAGAGAGGCAAAAAAGACCTCTTAAATGGAATTTGTATCAGTTGTAAACTGCCGAACTCCACATGCACAAGTATGGTATAAGGTAAGGTAGGAGTATATCGGGGACCCAGCAGCGACTTGGCGTACATGTCCTTAAGGTCGGCAACAACGTCTTAATATCTCCACCTACTATTTGTGAGGCCTTTGGTCAATTGTACGCCAGGGACAGTAGTGATGAGAGTTGCCATCCACAACAATTGTGGCATAAGGAGCGCTACGAGTCTGTCCCGCTTGCTTTTGAGTCGCGGACGGTGGCAGATTACAACCTACCTTTCTCACTGTGGGAGCTAAGTTCAGCTATTGCGGACTCCCATAACAACGCTCCAGGAATGGACCTGATCCACAATGCCTGTCTGCGGAATCTCCTGGAGAGGGCATTGCCGGAGGTCCTTAGCACCCTCAACCAACTTTGGTCTGGGGGTAGCTTTCCACCATCCTGGCGGGAGCCTGCCATTATTCCAATCCTGAAACAAGGTAAAGAGACCACCGATCCAAACAGCTACAGACCGATATCTCTCACCAGCTGCCTGTGCAAGGTAATGGAAAGAATGATTAATCGGCGCCTCATATGGTGGTTAGAGAGCCGAAACCTTCTTTCCGATATCCAGCGTGGATTTCGGCGGGGCTACTCGACTATTGACCATCTAGTAAGAGCCGACAGTTTCATCCAGGAGGGCTTTCTTCCCCGCAAGCGCGTCGTAGGTGTCCTCTTCGACTTGGTGAGGGCATACGATGGAGTCTTGCGGAAGTAGATCCTAATAGCTTCGCATGAATGGGATTTGAGGGGTAACTTGCTCACCTTTATCCGAAACTTTTTAATAGACAGGGTTTTAGGGTTAAAATAGGCCGTCATTCATCTGGTCAATATACCATGGATAACGGAGTTCCACAGGGCTCCGTACTGGGCGTCACGCTATTTGCAATCGCGATAAATTAGGTGGAAAATTGCATCAAACCACCGATTATGGTATCACTCTTCGTGGATGACCTTGCCATGTTCTGCAGGTCTTCCAAACTCGTCTCTGCCGGCAGATTTTTACAGCTCACCATTAATAGGCTGGAGGATTGGCCCCGAATAAGTGGATTCAGGTTTTCATTCCAGAAAACGAATTGCGTACATTTCTACCGACGGAGGGGAATCTTTATTCCACCTGTGATGAAATTAGCAGGCAGGAATTTCCCTTGCGTGTAATCCGTGCAGTTTCTCGGAATGACGCTCGATTTCAGACTCAATTTTTGGCAACGCATTGAGGCGTTGAAAAATACTCATAGGACTCTAAACATTAAAAAATTTCTAAGGCACTCGACCTGGGGAGCAGACCGCAAAGCGATGTTTCTGCTCTACCGTTCCGTTATCCGCTCTAGGCTTGACTATGGCACAGTTATCTATTCTTCCGGCCGTGAGTCGTACATGAGACCATCGACGACGATTCAAAATGCGGGGTTACGGCTGTCCACTGGCGCCTATAGAACTAGCCCGGTCGTTAGCATTTATGCTGATGCAGGCGAGCCGCCGCTCTCATGTCGGAGGAGTTTTTTAATGTGCAGTTACGCGGCTCAAGTCTTTACCACGAAGGCAAATCCCTGCTTTAAAATTCATTTTAAACCTAGATTTTAGAAATTTTTATACAAGGTCTACCAGACCACTTATCATTCGTTTTAAACATTTTATCGATAGTGCTCATTACGCTCCTGGAAGTATATCGCATCGGATACTCGAATGTTCGCAGGGAGGAGGTCGCCATCACAAGGCTGAGAATAGGGCATTGTACTCTAACGCACAACTACCCTTTTACGAATGAGAAAATTCAACCTAGATCTGATGATTGCGACTCCCGGTTACCATTAGGCACATCCTAACTGAGTGTACAGTGTACTGCTCGTGAAAGATTAGACATCCGGGGAGACCTAGATCGGATCCTTGGAGAATAATCAGATGTTATAACCGAAGTCATAGGTTTTTTGCGCATCAACAGTCTTGTCAATAAAATATAATCACCTTTTTTAAAATTTCAAATTCTTGTCTAATATCGAAATTTCATTTTCCAGGTATTCCAAAATGTAACCCAAACCATGAAATGTCAATTTTAAGATGTATTTAAAAATAGTTTACTAAAAAAGGGTATCAAGCGGTGCAAAATGACCTCAGCTGTCGACGCACCCGTACAACTAGTATTATTACTACTACTACTACTACCCAAAACAGTTCCAAGCAATTGTCAGTGTCACTTATTTATTTTGTTTGTGTTATTTTAGCGTTTTATCCTCGCTCGTTGAAAACTTATATACGTGCTCCGCTCAGCTGTCTTCAATTGTGTATTTACACACACGCACGCACTCGCGAACACACATTTACTCATACACTCTTCCATTAATATACATACATATACACATACGCACATTTGAAAATATCTACTACGGAATGTTTTTTTCATCGGTATTCTCTTTTTTTCAGATCGGTGCACCGGGTTATGAACTTGCTAGCACACATAATTGGGATCGCATTGGCTGGAAATGCACCACGTGGTCCACGGCAGCGATCACTGCAAATTCCCAGTACATCCTGGCAATAACCGGAACAAAAGGAGGGTAGGCATTCCAATGTAATGCTCCGAATACCAACGGAGGAAGTTGCCCTGTAAATATACCGTCCTCAGGGTGGCCTTCCCGTTGCGCAGCCAATCAGCGTTCAGCACTCTGATTTAGGCGTGTTTCTTCTCAGGAGTCTCTTCCAGGTGTTGTGGAGCCTGTGCCCGTCGTCTCTATTGAAATTTGCATTCACTTTTTCTATTTTAATAGCCTCCCGGAGGAGTCGAAAATTTCGTTTCCTTCGCTAAGACTCGAGCGTCATCGATCGTTACTTGATATCCCGGTTTGCGACTGCCGACTGCACGTAGCTGCTTGTTTTTGAGAACCCCACGGTGCTCGCTCAATCAAACGGAGATCGCCCTCTTGGTTTTCCCCGCATACAGCCACATGGCCACAGCTGCAGGGAATCTCACATACTCCTTCGTATTGTAGGTCCGGGATTTTGTCGTAAGATTTTGCCTGAAGGTCTCCAACTTTCTGCGCGTCGCGCTATCTCGGTGTGATGTTCTATTTCTTCAGGATTATCCAAATCCTTTCCGTCGTTCCCCCGATGAAAGGTAGCGTGGCAAATCCCCTTGGCTTCGGATTCTCCTTGGTTACCTTCTTCTGTTGTATTGTCCTCTTTAATGGTCTTGAAAGGGGCCTTGGGAGTAGCCGTTCTTCACGAGGGTCGATGCAACGTGTTATTATTCTTTTCGCCTCGATTTGTCATCCAATATGGACTAACGGAAGAGAGTTTTAACCACGGATCTTTTTATTTGAGGGTGGTGATGGGAAGAGGAGTGTAATTATCTGTCAGTAGGTGTCTCCTTTCGATAGATGGAGTGACCTAGAGATCCTCCCTCGTTTCTTGATACTTCTACATCCAGGGAGGGTAGGCGTTCATCTTGCTCAATCTCCGTCGTTAGTTTAATCGCTGGGAGCTGAGAGTTAAGGCGCAGGAGAAAGTCTTGAAGACTATCCCTGCCGTGAGGCCAGATGAGAAAAGTATCTTTCATGTATCTCAGTCATCGTGGTTTCTTAGCATGGGACTCAATTGCTATTCTTCCAAAGTCCTCCATGAAGGTATCGGCCACAACGGCCGACAGAGGGAATTCCACGGCGATGCTGTCAACTTGTTGGTAGTAGCAGTCGCTCCACCTGAAGTATGAATTCTTCAAATAGAATTGAATTATCTCAGAAAAGTCCTTTGGTAGTCCTAATTCGGAAAATTTCCTTATGATTTTCATGGAGTCATCCACCGGAACGTTAGTGAATAAGGATTCTACGTGTGAAGTAACTATCAAATTTTCAGGTCTTGGTTTTGTAAAGTTTCAGTATTTCTGTAAAGTGATAGGAGTTCCGTACAATTGTCTCTGATTGTCCAGTGAAGGGGCGGGGCGGAGGACCTTGGTCATGTACTTGGCGATGGCGTATGTTGACGAATCAATGGTGGTAACAATTGGATACAGCGGGACTCCTTCTTTATTAATCTTGGGCAGCCCGTAGAGCCTTAGTGGTTTGGGTGCCGATGGAAGTAGCAAGCACTGCTCCACAATGTGAAGGACAAGCGCATGATGAGCACTCTCGTGAGTCGTTCAACCTTGGGCGTTTTGTCCTTCTCTTTCCGGCGGTAGGTGTTCTTGGTCAGTTGGAGGATCTTCCCCATCGTTTTCTTGCCTGGACAGAAGAACGGTGGCACTCCCTTTGTCAGCAGAGATTACAAGAATACTCGTCATTTTTCAATTTTTTTCAGGGCCTATGAAGAAGTCCTAAGAAGAGTGGGAGAAAAGAGAAGTCTGCTGAAAACTATAAAAAGAAGACGGGACAACCTAATCGGCCATATCTTAAGACACGATGGCCTGATGAAGACAATCGTCGAGGGAAAAGTGAACGGGAAACATGGAGGAGGCAGGCCTCGTATGAGTTACATGGAGCAGGTCGTGAAGGACGTGAAAGAGAGGAACTACGTTGGTATGAAGATGTTGGCTGATAGAAGAATCGAGTGGAGGGCTGCGTCAAACCAATCTTAGGATTGTTGACCTTTGATGATGATGATGTCGTTCTGATCTGGTGATGTTGGTCACGGGTGGTTTTGCTCTTCGGAGAATCCGTGCAGTTTCTTCCCGTATCTCCTCAGCTTCATCTTTAAAGTTTAAGTATTGCAGACTCAATGCATAGTGATGAGCGCCTGATGTTCTTTATGAGCGTTTTCCTAGCGTTGTCAAAGGAGTGCGGCGAGGATTCCGTTGTTATCCGGTCTAGATTATCCCAGTCTTCATATTACAAAGTGTTAAGATATTAGAAAGAAGACAAAAATTTGCAATTTACCACATAAAAAAAGTTTATTCCGACCTGGGTTTCGTTGGCACTGCAACATCGTCAGGTGTCCAATAACATCAATGGTGCGTTTATATATTTAATACGCGGGGTTGTGGGAGCGGGGGAAGGGGTAGGCGTGAGAAGTGGGGCGTGCAGTGGAAAGCCTATTGGCGGGGAGAGGAAAAACACGTGATGGGAGGGCCAGAGTGCAGTGGGTACGGTATGCGGAGGAAGCTGAGGGAGGGGTGGGGGGTCATAAACACATCAACTGGCGGAAACCCTGAATTTTGAAAAAGTCTCATAGTGGAAAGGGTTTTCACACTTCGGATCCTGGAAGCATTGTCACGGCTTCAACTAAGGTGCCACGTGCTGCGACTTGTTGTCACTGGGGAAACAAAGCGTCGAGGCCCCAGGGCGGGAAGGGACCTCGTCACTGACCATGGTCGATCTATTGCTGCATATGGTCTCCGTGTGGGCGGATTCCGGAGTGGGCGCCGGTCATCTAAGTCCTCGAAGAAGGTAGAGGGTGGCTGGGATGGGGCAGGCCGATTTAGTCTCGAAGCGTAAAGCGTCGTATTCAAACAGAGGGGATATGGACGAAGGGTGATCACTGTGGGAAACTGATGGAGAGAAGGGGAGAACTGGTGTTGAACAAATGATCGTTGAGGAGGGAATTCTTCTTCTTCTGTCATTGTATAATTTCAAGGTTTTTTATGCGATAAATTGCAAATTTTTGTCTTCTTTCTGATATGTTCGCATACCACGCAATATCGCATGAATCTACGGAATTCAAAGTGTTAAGAGATGAGGAGGTGCCAGTCGTACAGCTCCTTGGAACAAAGGTCAATGGTTGTCCTAGCATGGTGTATCTGTTCTATGAGCAGGGCTTGGCTGATACGAAGATAAATTCTTCATGCCTTCTTAGACTAGATGTGTTCCTTGATTTCCGCACACTGTGGAATGGTATCCTTGTCCCGTCATGACGCGTCAGTGCTTTAGGAAGGCTGAGGACGAAATCGCAGCTAGCGAAGCGCAGTAATGCTGCGTCGGCGTAGCTTGACGATTACGTGTGGTAGTTGCATCTACATGACTCTACATGACGATCATGTGGTAGTTGCAACAAGCCTTTCCTCTTAAGGTATCTATGTGTACTAAATTTAGTATACTATGAGGTAGTTACCCTTGCCGAACTTGGATAGACAAGAGGAAAAAGAAGTAGAAAAGAATGCCTGGACTTTACTAGAGAATTCATTGCTAGTAATATAAGTGGGTAAAGTGATAGGGATTCAAAATATACCAACATGGTTACTTCGATTTCTCAGTGATGTCCTCATATTTTCCTAATCCACAATATGTATAAGTATATTATCTTTCCGAAGTATAAGATTTAATTATTAACATCCCAACTTCCCTCATTAACCATTTTCACTGATTTTCTCAGCAATGAAAAGCCATTTCAAACTGATCCTGAGTTTCATAATTTTAATTAATCCACCCTTAATATCTGATTTGCGTTCTTTTCTAACTACCTTTATTCTGGAAGCGGCAAGGAATTTTTTATTATTAAATTGGTCTGCATCCATCGGCACATCTATTTACTGCAGGCTAACGGTTTTGCTTCACCATTTCATATTTCTGAGAGTAATTCATTCATTGTATAACTGCGCAACCATCCCTATCAGCATTAATTACGATAGCTGTCGGTTGTCTTCGTCCAATAATAATCCAATAAACTTCATCCTCTTGATTTTTCAAAGTATCAGTCTAAACCCGGCAACGTGCGTGATTAGGCTCTCCTACAATATTTGACAACATCTGTATTTCATTTTCTTAGGCAGTAATGATATTATCTATTTTTACAAACTTTTCCAGCCACATTTTTACTTCATACGTGATAAAAATCAGTCATTGACCTTTATTTATCCTAATTTTCCCATACTCTGGAAATATTTTTGGAATAGTGAAAAAGAAAGTACTTAGTTAATTCCACGATTTATTTTGAATTACTCGACCGGTTTCAACCTTTACAGGTCATCATCAGGTCACTCTATTTCTTTTTCACTATGTCTAATTCCACCAAGTAAACTTGCCGACCATCGATTATATACTTTTGGGATATTGATATTTTCATTGCTTTTCTCATCTCCATGCTTTCTCAGTATCGCAATGCAATATTTATGTACCCAGTGGTTTATTTGTCTGTGTAAACTACGTGCTCTATATCCAATCGTCCGTATCATATACTTCCTCCAAATGTTTTTCTCAACTAGTTTGACTCTGTTGCTGGCTCGTCCATAAATTTATCTACATTTTTGATGGAGAATACGAATGTTTTCCTCATCATGCCCACAAATATTCTTTCTCTGTACTTTCGTATTTGATGAAATTGCCCTCCTCATGCTAACGTCACTCTGTTCGAACATTCTAATTACAGCGTAGCAAAATGCAGGCAAATGAACTTACGACCTCTATTTTCGTAAATAACCTAGCGATATTTCGCAGTTCTATGAAACCTTCTGCAGCAAAGAGGCATAGTCAAATGACTCTCCGCAGCTGGTCGCATGTTTCAATTTTATTTTCAAACCGCAATTAAATGAGTTTTTGCCTATGGTTATTGAAGTCTATTTCAATTACCACAAGTAACTAGAAAATCTAAATCTATTCGACGATGACAAAGACAATTTCCAAGTGAACGCCACCTACAACGTCTTGTTTACGGATGTTATTTTCTCGGCCAGTGTCCTTAATCGGAATATTGTCTCACTAGCTCCGAGGCTTTCCCTGAAATCGGCTTGGTTTTCCTAAAGGTTCCCTTAAATCTTTCCATCCATTCTTTATCTAACTATCCGAGTAAGTATTTTATATGTGTGTGATACCAGGCTGAATGTTATAAGTTCTTCGCATTTCTCTATCCTTGGTTTCTTCGGAATTGTGATCGTGTCCCTTTTTTTAAAGGTCCTATGGTATTCTCCCACTGCCGTTACTATCTTTGATTATTCCAAAGAGTATTCCTTTGCCTTGACTCCCAAGCACCTGGATGATTTCATTTGTGTTAACCCCTCCTGGCCACTTGTCGTTTTTCAAGTCTTTAACGGATCTATCGAATTCGCTTCTCAGTATCTTGGGGCCCCGTTCGTCTTCTTCTACCTTGATTTTTTGAGTGTTTTGAGCGCGTGATAGGGCTCTTCGATGTTTTATTTCTATCTCTTCCCTATGTTTTCTTGCAGTGGGTTTTTACATCGATGAATATTGCCTCCAATCCTCACGTTTTTCCACACATGTGAATATTTTACACTACAGTTTTCTTTTCTTCTATTATAATTCTAATTGGCATTAAACTTGTAAAGCGTATTTTTTTAATAGGTTAATTTTTCAATATACTACGTTTTTATTGCAATAATGACATTTTTTGTATTTTGTTTCCTAATATGGATGTATATTTTTCTATGTTAGATTGACGATGGGTTAGGTGGAAAAGGGGAATTTATAGTCACAACCTCGCTCGAATAAAGACACTTATAAGCCAAGACATAAGACATTATCATCATCATCATTGGTCAACAATCCTAGGAATGGTTTGACGAAGCTTTCCACTCGATTCTTCTATCGGCCAACCTTTTCATTGTGACGTAATTCTTCTCTTTTACATCCTTCACAACCTGTTCCATGTAACTCATACCATGCATGCCTTTTCCAATTTCCCGTTCACTTTTCCCTCGACGATAGTCTTCATCAGGCCATCATGTCTCAAGATATGGCCGATTAAGTTGTTCCTTCTTCTTTTTAGAGTTTTCAGCAGACTTCTCTTTTCTCCTACCCTTCTTAGGACTTCCTCGTTACTTACTCGGTCGATCCATTTAATCTTCAGCATTCTTCTGTAGCACCACATTTCGAATGTTTCTACCCTTTTCTTCTCCGCTGCTCTCATCGTCCATGTCTCACTGCCGCAAAGAAACATGCTCCAGATGTATGTTCTGATAAACTGTTTCCTTACTTCTACGCTTGTATTTCCAGCTGTAATTAGATTCTTCTTTTGATAGAATGCCTTCTTTGCCTGGCCTATTCTACTAACTATTTCTTTCTTGCTTCGTCCGTCGTTGGTTACTCTGCTTCCCAGGTAACAGAACTCCTTCACCTCTTCCAAGTTTTTGTTTTACTAGTTTGACATTGGTTTTGGCCTCTTCTGTCTTGCTGCACACCAATATCTTAGTCTTCTTCTTATTTATCTTCAGCTGATATCTGGCCATTGTCCTTTCCAAGGTAACTAGAATCTTGTTCAGATCCCTCTCTGTTTCTGCTATGAGTGCTATGTCATCAGCGAATCGCAGCATGCTTATTTTTTCTCCGTGGATAGTCACTCCAGAAGACTTCTCTTTGATTTCATTGATGGCTCTCTCGATGTAAACATTAAAAATTACTAGAAACAGTGCACAGCGTTGTCTCACTCCTTTCCTTATTCTTGCCTCTTCACAGCTGGGTCCAGATTTAATCACAGCTACTTGATTTTTGTGCAGGCTGTGTATAATTCTTCGGTCATTGTAGAACACCAATTCCTTTCAGAATTCCAAGCATTGAATCCCAATCCACGTTGTCAAAACTCTTCTCTAAATCCACTAATGCAATGAACGTCGGCTTGTTCTTCTCCATTCTCTCCTCTATAAGCAGTCTAAGGGCCAATATTGCTTCCCTTGTACCCTTACTTTTCCTGAATCCAAATTGATCTTCATCCAGGAACTCCTCAGCTTTTCGTTCTATTCTTTTGTAGATGATCCTTGTCAGTATCTTCGATGCATGTGTCGTCAGTCTTATAGTCCTAAAATGTTCGCATTTCTCTGCTCTCTTCTTCTTGGGAATAGGAATGATGATGTTTTCCTCGAAGTCCTTTGAAATTTCTCCTTTTGAGTACATGTCGAAGATGGTTTTGTAAAGATGAGTTTATGTCTTCTCTCCTGAATTTTTAATTAGGTAGTTCTGCAGGGACATCATCAATACCAGAAGCCTTACTTTCATTATTATGTCTTCCTGATTTATAAATATCTTTCTACACGATTCTTTATGTTCAGAGATCTCGTTTTCCTTTTCCCTAATTGTGCCTTCTCTAGTTTTTGAGCCATATAGGATTTTCCTTTCATTCTGCTGTCATTTATATCTTCGCAGCGTCGCACTCACGAGCTGCTCATATGCTTCTTCTGTACTTATCATATTTATATCATCTCATCTTCCTATAATGCTAGTCACCTTCACTTCCAATTTCGCAACGATGATTGAAGTGAAACTTTCTCTTACTTCCTATTCCTCCAGTGTCTTTGTGTTCCGTCTTTGTTCCTTCGTCATCCTCTTCATCTTCTTGTATCGCAGGCGGCTGACCATAATCGTTAGATTATGGCCAGATGGGGCAGCTCCTTCACTGTTACATTCGGTTACAGTCTCGCTCTGACAAGTATGTGTTCAATCACGTATCTTGCTTTGCCTCACGGGATCTTCAATGCCTATCTTTCGCCTGAGGTTGCTCGAATAGGGTGTTTGATGTTAGCATGTTTTTCTCTTTACAAAACTCTACCAACCTTTCTCCGGCTTGATTTCTTTTTCCAAAACTAACCTCACAAACCCTACTTCCTTCTCTGCCCTCTCCAACCACCGCCTTCCAGGCTTCTATACGAGGGCCACGTAGAAAATATTAGGTATCCCGTTTTAAGTAACAAAGGGATGATATCCGCAGGTCCATATTACAACCCACCAGATACCAACGCCAGCTCCTTAAGGGAGCTAGAGTCAGAGATAGTCACACTGCTTTCTCGGAACAAGGATAGGGGTATAGTAACGGGCGGAGATTTTATTCAACCTTCATTACACAGGAAAATGTATCATTTTAAATAAGAATAAGGAACTCTGTAAATCACTTTGAACACATTTACGTCACATTTTCTCTGCCAGTTAGTAACATCACCAACCAGAGGAAACATTATTCTAGATAACGTCGGCGGATTCTTGAAACCTACTATGGGCTAAATATAAACTTTTACAGGGGACACTAAAACTGTTAAAAAGTGTTAAACGATGTTTTTTATATTATAAATATTATTTTAACAATTTTTAACAGTTTTTTGTGTTTCCTGTAAAATTTTATAATTAGCACATAGCAGGTTTCAAGAATCCGCCGCCGATAAATATGTACCCGAACAAATTGAATATATAGTTTTAGGTGTTGGAATTAATGGCAATAAATATTTTACTTGCTAAATTTATCCTAGGCGTTGAAAAGCATTTTAAACCAAAGAGGAGGACTCGTTTGGCAAAGAAAATTCCGAGGAGGTTCAAGAGGAGTTCAAGGCGTTCATTTTATGAATCTTGTGAGCAAAGCAAACATTAGATATAGAAGAGTTATCTAAATTTCATAGTTTCACGTGCTAATTGGTTCACAAACATATACCAAGTAAATTGATAATGGATAATGCAGAACAAAGTTGGTAAAGCACGAAGGTTAGGATATTATGTAAGTGACAAATAGTATGCCACGCACACATGCAAGCAGTTGCGTTAAGGCACAACTGTGTCTAAAGCTTATTCAAGTATATTAAAAATACCTGCGTCCCAAGGCAGGATATATTGTAAAAATAAGTTAGAGAGACGGATGGGAGCACGTCGCGATGGTTCAAAGATTCATTTTCTTCGAACACAATTTGGGCAGTAATAGAATATATCGCAGATAAATGTGGAAATTAGAATAGATATTGCGACTTTAATATAGGAGGGTCTGAATTGATTTAAGAAGTTCACGTTTTAACTTCACCATCTCAGGCATGCTTCGGAAAATGTTAACTAAATCATTCAGTAACATAAATTCCGGATTAACATTACTTTTCATACAATAAAACTTCACCAACACGTGTCTCATGGAACCATGTGTAATGTATACTACAAAGTAATAGCACTATATATCTCTGCTAAATATAGGTAGTTTGTGCGGACTAGTATTTTAGCATGTCTGATGCATTCGAGTATATAATACTTTCTGACTACAAACTAATGCCAGGCATAGATCTCGCATGTCACTGACTCTCGCGGTTTCATACAGAGAGTTATGTATTTTATTTATTTTCATTACTAATGCAGCATCCACCTCTTATTATTTGGCGAACCTCGAGTGACGTTGCCGACATAATGGTCGGAAATTCTAGAGGGTTTTTTCGTTTTGGATAACCAAGATCGTCTATGATATTACCAATCCGTAGTATCTTGCGCTTGAAGCAGGAGGAGGGACTCTAAAACGACGATAGCCTCTTGGATTACATTTACATGAGCATTAGCTCGCGTTCTCCACGCTAGGTTTCTCTTGATGTTCTCAGACAGTGCCCCTCTCAATTACACTTTTAATTACATTTCCGTATTGCACTTATTCTACTGTATTTAGTTGAGAGTTGCGACAATTTCAAGATTTCTTACGGCTGATACTGATGCATCATTTCACTTGACCATCACAAAATTTTACGCGAAATTTGCAATTTTAATTACAATTACGTTAAATGATTGAAAGTAACATTAGCCACGTCAATGATTTAATTGAATCTTTTAATGCGTGAGGACGAAGGGACAAATATTATTCAAAGAGAACTGGATTAAGAGCGAGTAAATATTCATTTCTTGACCAAAGTGTAAACATTTAAAAAAATTTCCTTGAAGAAATTATTCAAATGGCTATTTTTACTTATTGACTAAAAATTATATCAATCAACAGGTTGTTTTTCCATTCCCAGTTCGATTTCACTTGGCCGCTTGGCCAACGCCACCTAGATACAGGCCGGAGCGCTTGGGAGTGACGTCATCAGCAGGAGGCCTTTCTGCCTTATGAACGGCGGGGCAAGATTCTACGGATGGATCAGATCTTTTCAAAGCGTTTCCATATCTGAAAGACTGAAACTGAATTCATGATGTAACTTAAGCAATAATTAATATCGCTTGTACTAAACTCAGAGAAGCTGATTATGAAAACGTAAAAAAGAATGACATAGGCATGGTGACCGACATATTTCATACCCAAATTGCCACTGAAACTCCTACGAGGCTAATGTTGCCAGCTTCCTGTTCTTGATAGTTATGACCGAAGGACACTTGGATTTGCCCTCTTCCTTATATAATTCTTCAAAAGAGTAGCTCCAAATTACACCTCAATACGCATTGATTGCCAGTCATTTCCGTTTGAAGTTCCGCGACCCAAAAAAATAAAGGAGTCCCTGCACACTCCTTTAAATCTACCCTCGACCAGATCTTATCACTCAGTCAACTACTCTACTCGGCAAACACCGGTTAAATAAACTACACATTGCTTATAAAATGAATTCACCTGCCCGAGAGTTCTCGGTAATTTTGTACTCCTCCCTGGGGATTGAAGAAAGCCATTTCATCTTTAAGTTCTCCTCTCAGGGAAAGTTTAAAACATGCTCTTTTGGAATACTACACTTATTAACCCCTGAATCCACTAACCAAGTACTAAAACATTGTGAACGAAGTAAACGATGAAGACCAAAAAAGACTCAATCACAACACCACTCAACACCAGCACGAAATCTCGATAACGCTCGACTGCTCACTACGTGGTATCACAAAAGCAAGCTCTGGAATACGTAAGAATTAATTTTACACACTTTTAAACCATTTAAAAACACAAAACATAGTAAATAATTTTATTTTTCGACAACATGAAAGTAAAATTTACTTACGAAGACAGTAAAAATTGTTTTATTTATCTAGCAAAAATTCGCCGATTTTTCAGTGAAATTTTCCATGTTAAGCTTATTCTGCTAAAATGCGTTATGCTACACAAAATACTATTATCACACAATCTTGGACACACAACTTTTTCACCAGGGCAGCTTTCACTGACTCTTTTTCCGGTTTGATCATATAAAAATCTAGCAAGTAATTTAATTTTTATTAGTATTACCGAAAAGCAGTACAAGCGTGAAACGTGAAAATTGTTGTCGGTAAAAGATATATGTTCAAATAGGTCGGGAACTTCATTTAGTTCTAAGCACTGCATAATAAAAACACTACTGAGGTTTTCTTCGTTCATAATGTTCTCGGCAGCCATTTAACCACGAATACAATGTGAATGACAAAGGTGGTAAGAAACTAAAAGAAATTTAGCTGTCAAATTTACCCCAAGGTGATGAATATTGAGAAAACACTGATGCGAACATGAAGTAAACAAGTTAGGTTATATAAAACCCCAACGGCTTTGAGGAAACTGAATGGAATTTAACTTACAACCTAGTACGCCAATGTAAAGAATGATATAGGTATGCTAATTACCTGTCTAATTTTGTTTTCCGCCGTGCACTTCACCGTCTTAGGATCCCAATACCACAAAGAAACATTTAAAATATTAAGATTGCACAAAGAAGGCCAGTAAACGCTTCTACACACGATTAAAACAGCACGTTGCACACTCCCAACCATGAGCATACACATATCAACAATAAAAGTCCTATAAACAAGCCGGTAAACAATTGAGTAACAACGGCCTTGCTAGGCCTCCTGGCCGTGACGTCATCGGACTTTCGGGTTCCTGTGCTCCGGCCTGCATCTAGGTGGCGTTGGCTTGGCACTGGGGGGTTATTTTGTAATCTCACTTTAGTGAGAATACGTCATACAATGTCACTTTTTCGTAGTTAAACTCCGCCACCCAGGCGGCGTGACCATCTTCGGATCTCAAGCGGTGAACTGCCGGTCATGTGCTGGTCTTTCAGACGATTCATCCGCTCTGAGCCGTATCTTTCGACTCTTGATCCGTTTCATTATCTCCGCCTGACATTAGTTCCCGTCTCATCTACATAAATAACGTGGCATGGAGCCACCATCGTTTCCACTTGAAGCTTGAGTTGGAAAAAAGGCAAGAACGAGAAAGATATAATCGATTTTAAATTGTATTTTTGGAATTTGCACAATGTGAAGAACTTAAACTTTCTTAAATCACGAATTGTATATTATCAACAAATGATTTCTTGAATGAAACACTATTGAGAAAATGAAAAATGATGAAACACTATTAACGTAAAATGTAGCGAGAAACAAATTTAAATTCCAATATTGGTATAAAGGAAATTGTCGGACATGAATTATCTTTACAGGTCATCCGAATAATTAAAATGATAGGGACAAACAATTTTTCACCCACCTTCACCGTATTCCTCCATTTTTGAAGAAAGCGGTGGCCGTTGCCAGGCACTCGTTTGTTTAGTCAACGACAGAAGCTTCGACAATTCACGAACCGTTCGTGAGCCGATCATTAAGAGAGCGAAACGGATCTCCCGCCTTCCCGCAAAGAGTCATTAAAAAGGTGAGATTACAAAATAACCCCCCAGGTAATTCAATCGCTCAAATTCAACAATGATCGGTGAGTCGATGACGTGGTCAAGCGAAACAAAAGCCATCCGAAAAACAATTGCAAAAAACTGAAGCACAAAATAACTTAAAACATGCTATGGGAGTCCAACCGACATATTATTAACGTAAAAACCATCTCAGAAGTGCCTATGACTCCTACAGAAATGGTTTCCCTACGAATGTTCAAGCACGAATACGTTAAATGAAAATTAAAGGCATAAAATGCATTGCAACAACGAGTAGTTCTCTAATTCCATAACTTTTGTGTATTTATTTCGTCGTCAATAACAACAAGGCGTAAATAAACATTACCTTGATATCTGTGAATATTGGAATGGTGGTCCAGTCCCAAGGAATACATAGGTATGGCATTAATCCTATTTTGTAAAATTTGTGGAGGAATACTCGCTAAATGATTAGTGAAAACGTTCTAGTGTAATGATTGATAGAAGATTGGTGATTGACAGAAGAAGACGCGGTGCGCTGCTGGTAAAATAGCCGACTACGATGATACCTAGTGTTGGTGGTGGACCCTGATTAAACCAAGACTCATCGGAAGAGAAATGACTGAAAATGTCCATAAATACTTCGGACCGCAAAATTATTTGTAATCGTATTGTGTATGAGAGTGGTTTCTTTAATAAATTCCATGAACCGCATGTATTCAAATGATTATTTAACCTACCACGAATACGTGTTAATTTATACTGGTGAACTGATTGGACTGCATAAAATTAATAGCGCGAGATGCTTTGGATAGTGAAATGGAATCCACGTAGCGGGTAAGACGTCTTTTTTGTGTAGCAGTGAAATTATTTCATTATTCATGCAATGGAGCATAAATTACGGAATGAATGCGTCTGCCTTGACTAGGCCAAGTAACTTTCAACAACGACAAATGTCTTTATTTCTTACTGCGCACGCTCGGAGTTTCATTCTGTAAGCTTGCCGTTGAAACTATATCATATGAGAAAGAGTAATGGACTGAAAATAAACTATAAAGTGAGAAAAATGAATCTTCTAACTTGTTACGGCACGACACTTCGCGGCAATATCACAGGCGTAATCAGAGTTTTAAGCAATCGCACGCATTTTCCGATATTTATTTTGCATAATAAAAGTGGTAGGGCCCTAATTATAGTGCAACCTTGATCCTATGCGTCATTATTAATCGTTACCGATCATTTTTTTTTGAGGACCCTGACATTAAAATCCGCCATTTTTACATATCGTGTATTACCGTTACCTTAGCACAAATTTACTCTACCACACAGTTAGTGCCAACATAGTTGGTGGATTCAAACCTTGGACGCTATTGACGCGGCGGAAGTTGCCCACAGACTTTTGCAAATGACTGTACATTAGGCGTACATCCGGCCCGAAGGACCAAACTTTTATTCGCAAATGATAAGCAAAGCAACGGTAAAAGCGTTTATTGCGACATGTGCACAGCTCCGTATTTCGGCTACGTCTGGTTACGCTCGCTCCGGTCAGGTGCCGGAGAATGCCACTGCCGAGCCTCCCAGAACTGCCAGAGGCCACCACCGCCAAGTTCAAGTCTCGAATTCGTAACACATCAAACGGCAAATTTCGACAATTATCTAAATTTATCACGTCTTACGTTTTCATTGCTCTTTTTTACCCCCATATAATGTTTTATGCTTTTTTATTCTCAGGGTACCTGTGTCGATTACTGGAACTCTTACATACGTGGGAACCGTTGACGCCAATGTACTTACGGGAACGTTTTCAATCAAATACAACTCCGGTAAGTGCAACCTATTTGCCAACTTTTCTACTTTTCAGTACGTTAGTTTTCCAGTGGCATGTCGTATAAAACATTTTTTCTGATACTGCAATTAACCAGTCCGATTAATATAAGCTTAGGAAGCCCAAGTTGTTTTCTTCTTAGGGGTTGTGTGCCTCAAACATAGGTGCTTTATCTTTCATACGGTCTGTGAGTGAGTCTTTCTATCATTTCCTCTTCTGTGTATCGTTGGTGGGTGGAACCAGAGTCCTCTGGATTGCCAATAATAAACTATATAGTCGAGTCGTCGCATACACTTCCACAATGGGAATTGCGATGTCGGCCATCTTTACTGTCACATCCCTATACATTATTGCGGGGAGAAGGGCATTAATCTTCATTTTTGGAGGAATGTGAGACATCTGAAGGATTTTGAGTGATCATACGCTAAGGAAATATTCCCTATAACTTACAGGAGCATTACACTGGTAATTCTAACCATGGCAATTATGAAAATGGCGGAATTAAAGAATGTACAGTGTGTCCCATTAATCGTGTGTCATTTTTGACCTGTAATTTTAGACACTTTCTTTCATGTCACAAGAATGAAATTTGGTACCTGGGTAGGAAAAGGTTGTAAGTTTTGTTGAGTGTAAGCAAAATTTAAAAAATATCATCTTTTGACCCCAGAAATAGGGTTTAACCTAAAATCCAAATTTTGCCTTAAGGGTGTTCAACGCATTTTGAATAGTCCGATTTAACGGCTTCTCATCTCACCATGATCTCGCGGCTCTAGTAGTTCTTGTGAGTTGCCATCAGCGTCGCCACCGTGGAAAGTGGAATGGGGAGTTGAGGGGAGGGACCTGATATGTCGCAGCTGGGATTTTTCGGGGGCGGCGACAGGAGGGCTTGCGAAATCCGCAAGGCGATCAAGTTTCTCAGAACACAGATAAGGTCGAGAGCTCTCTTTTCGGAGCCGAGTGTGAATTGTTTTCCTCGTCTTTCTTGTGGTCGAGAGTAAGAAAGGTCAGCAATTACCTAAAATTGAAAACACCTAAAGGGTTCTGGGATTGTCGGCGTTGCCTTGGATTTGTAGTGCAGTTTTTAGTGGTTGTCAAATGTTATGGACTGAAGTAATTAAATTAGTCATCCATGATTTATTTTAGCGGGATGCACGTTGCCCTCGTAAAGTAATTGTGAGCATTTTTTATGAGGTTAATTAAAATATCGTCTTTCCCCCTAGCATATGCGACTAACTCCGACTCTTGTCTTTCATTAATGTGAAAGTTCAATGTTATTTTTCTACAGTTTCCTACTATTTACAGGGCCAAAGCGCTCACATATTTTCCTCTAACTGTTACCAGAGAACCTTTACTTGAATATCAATGGCGGAGGCAACAAAAAATTTCGTTTATGAACGTTGTGCATTTACGTTTTTCGGTTATCATTATGATTTTACGGTTAAATTGAATACGCTTTTATACACACCAGAAACGAAACGGACTAAACGGTATTAATGGTCAATGCTCCACATTTATTAACACGCCGTTTTAAATTGAGATTATTAGTGAAAAAACTTTTTTCTTCGCAGGTAATTCACCATATTTACAATAATTCCCTCAATTAAACCCAATGACTGGTTTGACAGGGTTGAGTTCCGCCGTACTAAGGTGGAAGGTGAGTGAAATTCACACATTCAGGGTAAAGAGGCCAGTTTTCCGACTTACACAACTCTGATACTGAAATTCAAACCACGACATCATGCCAAAGTGCTTCGTCCGGAATTGAATCTGTTACTGAACGCTCTACCCACTGGGCTACTATGCACTCATTAGTTACAATTAGTAATTATAATGAGCACGTTAAGTATGATCACTCTGAAAATTAACTTAACCATTCGTAAATAAGGTATGTCTTCCATTCTGTGCATTGGTACACAAAATTAAAAGTTGAGAAAACAGAAACATAAATGGCATAAATAACAGCCTGCAGTAGAAATTCGTATACAAATTACCAACTAACATTAGCACAGGAAATAAAAAAGGTTATATAAAGCAGTAATACAATGAAAATACAGTTTATGAGCACATAAAATCAATATATTAACATCACTCTTAGAAAGAGTGTAACAACAAATTATTAAAGTTCACTGATTATATTCACCATTACTGCATAGCTGTTTACCGGATCTTCACGCCCTTCGGATAACAAGGATCCACGATTTGTTTACGAATTTTTTTACGAAGGAGCGTACGAAGTAGCCCTTACATTTAATTATCTCGTAAATTTAATATTGCGAAATAAATGCCTTTTTCGGTTTTTTCCCTGCGAATCGAATTCTGCACGTTGCAATCTCTCCTCTTCGTTTTGTTGTATCCTTTACGATACTGCGCTTTTCTATAAGGCTTCGTGGACTCTTCCATAACGCCGTCACTTCTGGACGCTGGAGAACACAGCCACACGCACCCTTCCTCAAGAGATAATCAAAACTAAAAAAAAAATCCACCCGTCGTACAGTGGCGAATTTTTGAGAATTCCTTAACAAAACCATAAAATTGAAATTTCGTTTGAAGGGTTCCGGATGTTTGCAACCGTTAGCTAAATTATGTGAGTATCTACAGGGATACAGGTTTGTTGAAAATCGTTTCCTTCCGTATCCTTTCCCTACTCATTGGCCTTGCTGCTGCTGTCTTTTCCGGAGAGTTTCACTAGTCGCATATGACACTGAAATAACAAAAACTACTTCATGTATGCTTTTTCGGTGCATATCGGGCACCCATGAAGCAAAATTACTGCGAAAGATGTGCATTGAGAATATTTTAATTTAATTATACGAAGTTTTATTTATCAGTATGCAATATTTTATACTCGCGGCTGAGCTTAAAGCCACCAAGTGCGTTCGCCGCGTTGCGGATGGCTGGTCGTTCTCTAGATATAGAGGTTAGCTACGAGATAAGCGAGTTTACTCGTTAAATAAGCAGTCGTGGACGAAAAGCTATCCTTGGGTAAGGTAGGCCTTCAATTAATACAGATCCTGTGAAGATACCGCCAACAATTACCTTTCTCAGCACCCGGAGGGGAGAGCAGCAGCTCTTATTCTTATGAATGAAGGTGGAGACCACAGTAGTCGGTAGACCGACACCCATTTCATTACAGGCGTGGTAACATTTACTTTAGCGGCTATAGTGCCTCGATGTGGAAGGCAAGGAGAAACCACCACATTATTATCCCGAGGAGTCGCAGCTACTCCACACTTTTCTTTCTATCAAGACGTGATGGAACCCTCTAGAGTAAAATATTCCGGAGGGAAAATAGTCCCAATTCGGATCTCTGGGCGGGGACTACCCGAGACACTACATCAGTCAAGTGTGATAAACATTTTAGGGTAGGAAATTGGAACGTGTGATCACTTTGGACATACGGAATATTGAACCTGAAGGTGGAAATGCAGAGAGTGGACCTCGATGTATTAGGAATCAGTGAAATGAGATGGCCCGAAGGAGACTTCTGGAGCGGAAGTTACAGAATTATTCAAACCGGATCACTGAATGGTAACACTGGAGTAGGCATAATGCTCAGGAAGAGTGCAGGACTGCGCGTGAAGAGCTTCCTGCACTACAGTGACAGGATTATAATGTGAAGATTGAGAACAAGCCTACGGATACCATTGTGGTGCACGTTTACATGCCTACGTCGGTCTACGAAGATGAATGAGTGGATGACGCCTCCGAAGATATCACGGCAGTTATAAAACTGGTAAAACGAAAAGAAAACCTAATTATTTTAGGCGACTGGAACGCTGTCGTTGACGAAAGTTGATATGGAAGAATATCTGGAAATATGGTTTGGAAAATCGAAACGAAAGAGGAGAGAGAATACTGGAGTTCTGCAGACAACATAATTTAAGTAGCGGTTGTCAACACATTGTTTAAAAATCACAACCGCCGTAGTAAAAGTCACAAACGAAGCAACTAAAGTTGGTTGAAGCACGAAAGATCAGTAAAATAGCTCGAGCAAAGAGGGCATTCTATCAAGAGAAGAATCTACTAACAGCTAGAAATACAAGTGTAGAAGTAAGGAAACAATTCATCAGGACGTACGTCTGGAGCATGTTTCTTAGCGGCAGCATGGACGATGACAGCAGCGGAGAAGAAAAGAGTGTAAGCATTCGAAATATGGTGTTACAGAAGAAGGATGAAGATTTAATGGATCGACCGAGTAAGTAACGAGGAAGTGCTAAGAAGAGTGGGACAAAAGAGAAGTATCCTGAAAACTAAAAAGAAACGGGACAACTTAATCGGCCATCGACACAATGGCCTGATGAAGACAATCGTCGAAGGAAAATTGAACGGGAAGATTGTAGGTAGGCCTCGTATGTGATACATGGAACAGGTTGTAAAGGATGTAAAAAAGAGCCATTACGCTGATATAAAAACGTTGGCCGATAGAAGATCCGAGTGGAAGAATGTGTCAAACCAATCCTAGAAAATGCTGACCGATGATGATGATGAAAATTTTGTAACTAAAAAACTGAAATATTGCATTAAATGGAGCATTTTCCAAAACTTTGAGCAGACATTAAGTTATTAATTAAGCAGTGTTAAGTCATCTGATTGGATGACGTTACAGCCCAGTATTTTATAATTTGTCGAATTTACTTTATCAAGAAATAAATGAACTTTTCAAAATCAGAGGTTGCGCTCATTTTGAACAGAAACTTTTTTGCTGTTTCGCATATCTTGTCCAATATCCGAGTTTTAATATTAGGAACGGTATAATTGAAAGTTCTAAGTGTGATCATATAACACGAAAGAGATAAAAAATTGTGAATGAGTTAATAGTAGCCACTTTTGGGGCATAACGTGTCCACTTTTTCGTCCTCATGAAAATACTCCGGGGATATTCCTATATTTTATTTTTGGAAATGAAACATTTTCTTGTAAATTTCATAACCAAGTGGCTACAAGGAACTAGAGAATTTAAAAAAAATGTCGGTAAAGAAACAAAAAAATGGTTTGATAGAGACATCAGTGTTTCCATCAATACGCCTCAGCTATTTGCAATTGAATGAATATGCAACTAATCGTCTATTTGTTTCTTTCAAAGGAACAAGTTCAGGGGCGTCGGAACTATTTTCGCTAGGAGGGGCCTACCTTGAAAAGGGCCCGCATTTTTTGCGGATAGGAGGGGGTAGAGACTAGAATTCCCCTAAAAGTGCATATGAAGATGGTAGAATATGCGTCAAAAGGGAAAAGGCAAGATGGAAACAAGTGAAATTTGATTTTTAATAATGAAGACTAATTTTTCAAGGGCCCGGGGCAAATTCTGGGGGGGGGGGGGGGGGGGCGAATGCCCCCCCTGCCCCTCACTTCCGACGCCGCTGAACTAGTTCACGTTCAAGCGACGTCAGAGCGAATTTCTTTGTGCATAAGCGGTGAGCTCAACTGTCAAATGCTGTACAAATGATCCTCCGAGTAACTAGCCTGCGGTTAATGGCGTTGTACATGTCATAAATGCCGAAGGGCCCATGGAATAGAGTGAATTAATAGCATTCCAAATCATGAATGACCGAGTTTTATCATTTTAAGTCATCGTCAGGTATAAGTACGTTATCGTTAAAAGAGTCTCAGTTGCTACACCATCAATATGTAGTAAGGTCGGTGGCTCTGTTCTGCAAGAGCAAAAGTTACCCTAATTACGAGCAGTCACTAGTCTAAGATGCGGTTGCTGCCTTGTGGAAACAAATTATGATTCCTCGTGGGAAAATCTACCTTCCGTCTCATACTGTTCAATTCGTGCCAAATCCTGCACGCTACTTGATTTTCCCCTAACGATTTGAAGTGTAGCCCCCTAATCATACTAACCATGTTATTATTGAAATGCAATGCAGGCGATAGTGTGAGCAAATTTCGTAATGCTTTTTTATGTCGACATTGATAAGGGCAGCGCCTTACAGCGGGATATGTTGTTCAATAAGTGTTCAATAAATGTTCAATAATACGGCAAAGGTTCAAATCCTCATATCATGTCGTACAAGTTGATTGTGACTCATGTAATAATATTTAATTTAGTGAACTAAGTAAATGCTATTATGAAAAAATTTAATTTAACGTGTAATTGTAAATAATGACTACGTATGGGTCTGAATCTCATTTGGACTCAGTTCGCATTGTAACCCATGCTAAGTGACCCACGAACAAATGTTCATGAGATCTTATAAGACATATATTAAGATAAAAACGAAGAAAAGTGTGTCAGTTCCTCATTGGGTTACAGGTACACAAAAATATGCTTTACCAACATGCTACGTGGCTATTTCTCAAGAAGTGCTAAAAATACTCACGAAAGTGTGACACCTCTTGACATTTTCTCTTAATTTTTGATCGTGACGTAGGCTATATTTTCATTTTCAGTGAAAATATACTCGCGATAAAAAAAGAATCACAGTCACCAAATAATCCACGATAATCTCGGAAAGGTTTTTGGCAAATATATATTTTTTACGGGGTACCATTCTCAACCATAAACAAAATGTATTGGAGCTAATATCCTGACAAAGAGTAAAAAATCATTTGAGAAAGCATGCCAAGGTTCAAGAAACAAATATTATATTTCAGTATCTCTGACCATCAATCGCACGTTAAGTGAGAGAAAGATAGGAACTTGCTATTGCCAAAATGATGAAAATAATTAAATCCTCATAGTGCATTGGTAAGATAATTTAGTGTTCGCCGTAGTAACATATGTGGGCCCCTTATCTCCTCTTCCCAAGGCAAAAAGCTAAGGCAATATCACGAAAAACATTGAGAATATGCACTAACCAAATAGCATATCATTATATAACAGGGGTGTATAATGTGGGTGGGGTGGATGTCCATGATAACGGAGTTGGCAACTACGAAATTAAAGCCAGGAGGGAAGGATGTTCGTGCCTACTTTTTAACGGTGCGCTTGATAAGTGCGTCGTCAACAATTGGAAATTGCAGAGGATCGTAATTGATAGTAACATTACATTACTAAATTTTCAATCATGTATGACGTTAGGTCTACTGCGAGCGGAGGACATCACGGTTGGATGCGATAGCAAAGGAACAAGAATCACGAAATAGGGCCGCACACAGGAAAGGGAGTCTATCAGATTCCATGAGGCAGGATATTGCTTCTCATACTATTGTAGCAGGTGACGGTAGAAAATGGTATAACAAATCTGCATCTATGTGATTCCCTGTAAGCCACCGCGAGGGTGAGCGGCAGGGGGTGGAGATCACCAAACATGCACAAGACTACTGCATGGAACTATTGACATGCAAAAGGCTACTACATGGAAACATGCTACATAGAGTTTGACTGTTATTAACTACTTAGTAATAAAGGGATTGGTTGTTAATACATGCATTATGCACTCCAGACAACTCTACAATATTTCACCTTACTATCCCTTTGCAATGATGCGTATTGTGTTCTCTTATAGTCAGGGTTGAGCACGAATCACCTAATATTGATTCGAGTCACGAATCACGAATCTTTGAAGGAAATTAGATTCGAAACACAAATCACGATTCACTGCTGGAAATTTGATTCAAATCTCGAATCATGAAACATGTGATTTTTCCTTTAAATATGATTCGTGCGGTTCACGAATCACGAATCATAGTGTTATTGCAGAATGACAATAACACTTAGTATTGGTCACATTCTGAACATTGCTTCCATTTTTGTGAACCTATACCAATTTTTTCGCCCGTTAATTAACACTTGTGTAGATACAGTGTGGATTAACTAAATATCATAAATTACCAGTTCTTATGCACATATACATAATACCCTGCAAGTCACCATAAAGGTGTGTGGCAGGGGGTGAATTCTCACCAAACATGCACCACAAGCATGCATGCAAGCAAGCTACTACATGCATGCAAGCAAGCTACTTCATGCATGCAAGCAAGCTACTTCATGCATGAAAAAGGATTAGTAATAATATACTAGTCTAAACCTCATTATTAAAACAAATAAATATAGCAAAGTAAGCATGCAAAAACATGCTGTTAGTTGGGTTACCTTCAAGTCCTTATACCAACATGCAGCTACCTATGATATACTTTGATTCACTCGTATTGCACATATTTACACTATTCATATCCCTAATTGTATGAGGAAAAAAGGACATTCTGAATCTGTCAGTTCGACAATCAAAGAAATATAATAATAATATAAAAGAATAATAAGAAAATAGAAGAATAATAGAAAGTGATAATATACCAGTAGAATTATCTCATTCTCTCAATAGCTTTCTATGCCAGTCTAGTTGAGTGTTTACAATGTCATTTGTAAACTTCGGCACCAGATGGCGAAGCGTCGATTTAAGTGCTTCGGTTAGAAAGGAAGGTGGCCCAACGATCAGGCTGAGCCAAATACGCTGAGTGCAGGCGGACGTGTAGAAGAGGCATACTTTAGTGTAAAATATATTATTGAAGTTTGCAATAACCATATTGTTGCACTTCTGACTTATACTTACACGGTATCTGTCGGTTAAAGAATGATGTATGTTTCTAGCAGTGAAATTAGTGATATTAATTCGCGATTCGTCAGTGAATCGTGAGCTGCATCACAAAAATTCGGCTCACGAATCACCTCAACTAAAAAAAAAGAGTCGACTCCCGGATCACGAATCATTAAAAAAAAATGATCCGAATCACGAATCACAAATCACAGTTTGTGATTCGCGAATCATGATTCGTGATTCATGAAGACGAATCATGCCCATCCCTGCTTATAGTACGGGGAAAAATTACATTACATGAATCTATCAGTACGACAATCTCTCTCTTTCTAATCTTATTAATCCGGTTGAATCTAAACCAATGCGCTTGTTTTTAATAGGTATGTGCCTAACATATCTTCAGTAAAGCTATCCGTTTTAAATTTCTATAATAGATTTAAAATGTGGCTCACAAGAGATATTTATGTGCAAGAAGTACAATCTCGCCTTGCATTATCGTTATTTCTTGGTTTTAATTTGTGAACGCGTGAGTTAAGTCCACAAATTTTCCTGCAAAAATGTAGGATTGTTTTTCAATTATTAATGTTAATGAGACTAACATTTAATTTACATTTTTTGAATGAACTTCAAACTATAAAGTCATTGTTATTTGGCAGTTGAAAACTAAATAAAAATCGTTCGAAGCATTGTAATAGTCTCATTTTAATTATCCAATTTCAATTAATTATCAGTTTCAATTATCGCCCAACAATACGAAAACTCAATATTTAGCAATTGTTCTAAATAGCAATGTCAAAACATGAAACTAACGACACGATATTTCGTATTAAAAAAACAAATTGGTGTGAATAAATAGCATAAAAATTAGTTTGTGGAGGTTTTGAAAGAAATAGGTTGATCCTTTTCTCGACGCCCAGACACACAGTGGAATATCTCGCCAAGATCGCTCAGACCCTCCACACTGCTCTTCGAGCGAGGATGAAACTTGATCGCTTAGAGATAGGAAGCCCTCCCCCCTCCGCCTCTCCCTCTCGGAGCGTCTCGGAGGCGAGATGAAGCTGTGGAATGGGGAGAGGAGGGGAAGATTGGGCGGGAAAAATATGAGGGGAACGCCTCAGCTTGCGTTTAGTTCGGTGAACGCGATGCATCGTCTCGCAATTTTAGATGCTGCAGGAATGGGTCGTAAGACGAGCACATGGCATTAGTCTCTTCTTTAATATGTAGAATCATAGATTGGCTGTGTCGAAGGAATTTTCCATTTACGTTCATACACCGCTGCGATAGGCGTTCAAAAACGCATAAAAACAGTAAAGTTTAACATGAGATTTCTTGATTTGCAAGACTTAGAGAAGATATTTCCTGGATAGGACCAAATACTCAACCTTTGCGCATAATGTAATGAAAACAAAATGGACGTATCTATCATAATACGAGCATGGCATTTAAAATAAAAATAGTCTGCAGCGGCATTATTTGGCGAGGTGTTGAACACCCTTAAGGGCTTTCTATGTTCAGTTATTCAGAATGCAAAAAAGGCAGAATTATTTTACGAAACTTTCAACAATTAGGTTTTTGGGAAAGAAGAACACGATGAAAGAACTTTCGAGATGAAAATGCAACCGTGACCCCTGAAAGAACATAGTAAATGCCACAGGGGTTACAAAAAGTGAATCACCGATACAAACCTGTCGAATCATAGGTTTCAAAAGGTGCCAAGATCAATGGTAAGGTCTTCAGGTCCCTCTCATCATTCCTTGACCTTCAAGAGTTACTCATGGGTCAAAGGTTACTGGGGTGACAAAAAGAGAATTGAGGCTACAAACGTGTCGAATCGTAGGTTTAAGGTCCTAAGGTCGATGGTAAGGCCTTCACATCCCTCTTGTCATCCTTTGACCTTCAAGGGTAACTCAGGGGTGAAAGGTCAAGGGGGTGACAGGTATCGAATCGGGGCTACAACATTGACGAATCATATGTTTCAAAAGTGCCCAATGGAATGGTAAAGTCCCTCTAGGAATTCTCTGAATTTGAACGGTTGGGCTGGGAACAAAGGTCACCAGGTGTAGCCAAAAACATTCTCGTGCATCGAAGAACTGAAAAATAAAATTGCAAGGTGTGCAGAGTTCATATCTCCAAATATGCTGGAAGACACATTCACAAACGGTGTTATCGAGCGAATTAAATAGTGCCTGGAACGGAATGGAGGGCACGTAGAGAGAATAAAAATAACTAATAATTATATACAATAGTTTTTACATCCCCTGCATATTCCTATTTAGGTGAAAATAACATCCAAATCTTTTGCAAAAGCATTATACACATTACATATTCTATATAATGTTGCTTTATCGCAGTACTCTGTATTGTAAGTTTTCCTGAAAAACAGTCTACCACTTTTACCCTGACATGGGGGTGCAAAAAAATTCAATTTTTCTATCTGTAAAGTGCTTTTGCCATTATGTATTATGTCATATAGCAACATCAAATCTTTAACAAGTCTTCTACTTTCTAATGTACTAAAATTAAAAATATCTACCTTATAGTACCTTTGTGGAAATATGCTTTTCCATTACAGGGTAGTACCCATGCCGTTCAAAAGGGAACAATGCCGTTCAAAAAACCTACTTAGTCGTATCTTCGCCGGCTATGCGATAAACATGATACTTTCGGGTTAAAGTTATAAACTTTTAAATTGCATATTTAACTGCAAATGGTCAACTTCTGTGGTGGGGCCTCCTGCAGTGAGGGTTGGGTCCATACGAGCCCAGAACTCGAGGAAGGGTCTTGGATTAGCTGCTTCGAGAGGTGATGAGGGTCTGACCGTCGCACAGTGGGGCCAAATCGCATTTTGCCGGACAAAAGTCCAAAACTGCTTTTTATGAGATAACGTCTTGAAATTTGGCACATATGCACACAAATCATTGCTAATTATGGAATGGTAAGTCATTTTTCATAGGTATTACCCGTTACTTAGATACAGAGGCTCAAACACGACCAAATTTCGAAAAAAGCGCCCGCTCTCATTTTTCTTCGAAAATCTTAAAAGTTGAGTAGACATAGGAGTAATTAAAGGATTTTTATGAAATAAAAAACATTACCAATTGTGAACAGGGTACTTTTCCTATACTATCCATAAGTTTCAGATATGTTTGCCTATATTTGAGTGCTATTACGTCACAAAATGGTGGACCCTTTTTTTAGACAAAATTTTACATAAAGTAGACAATATAATCCTTATTCGGAAAATGGTCTCTGGGATACTTCATCAGAGTAACAATTGAAGATATTTCTAGGTTTTTCCGTAAAAATATTTGAAAAAAGTTTGCGACGCCGAGAATAAACTCGACTTTTCGATCGCGCGTCGCGGCCCGGCTCCGCGCGGCGGGACCTTGAAATACCTAGACTCCGTTGGATTGTTCATGTTGTGTGGATAATAACTCCTCGAATATAACTTTTTCAGGCTTTGCATGCTGTCACTGATTTCTACAGATTCTATACTGAAGATTTTTCGAGGATATTGGTTCTAGAGAATGGATTAGTGCACTCGTAACTGCGGTAATTTTTTTATTTGGATAATTTTCGGTATCATGCTGAAAATTATGAACGTCTTTCAGCTCTTGAACAAGAATGCCGGTTCTCGGGGAACCATGCGCGTTCTCCATAAAAAGGCAACATTTGGGATTCCCTTCTTTCCCTTTACCCTCTCCTCCTCCACCCCGAACTACATCCTACGCCTTTACTACCCGAGGAGGGTGGCGCAAAACGGAACGTTTTATGACAATGTGCAGTCTTAAAAAAAACATGCGTGCTTGGCCAATTACAACTTGTTGTTGCTCCTTGTTATCTGACACTTTGAGGCGTCAGAAATAATATTAGTGGATACTCTCCTATAAGTAACTTGGAACTGACAATATATGAAAATTGATATTTAATTTTTAGGATTACCTAAAGGGAATCATTTTCACAATATCATTCTTTATAGCTTCTTACTGTCTCCCGTAATTTTTAATGTTTACATCGAGAGAGCCATAAATGAAGTCAAGGAGAAGTGTTATGGAGTGAAAATCCACGGAGAAACAATCAGTATGCTACTATTCGCTGATGACATAGCTCTCATAGCAGAGACAGAGAAGGAGCTGAATAAGATGCTAACAACCATGGAAAGGACTATGGCCAGATATCAGCTGAAGATCAATAAGAAGAAGACTAAGATATTGGTGTGCAGCAAAAGAGAAGAGGCCAAAACCAACGTTAAACTAGGAAAACAGAAACTGGAAGAGGTGAAAGAGTTCTGTTACCTGGGAAGCAGAGTAACCAACGATGGACGAATCAAGAAAGAAATAGTGAGTAGAATAGCCTAGGCAAAGAGGGCATTCTTTGAAAAGAAGAATCTACTTACAGCAGGAAATACAAGCATAGAAGTAAGGAAACAGTTCATCAGAACTTACATCTGGAGCATTTTTCTTTACGGCAGTGAATCATGGACGATGACAGCAGCGGAGAAGAAAAGGGTAGAAGCATTTGAAATGTGGTGCTACAAAATAATGCTGAAGATTAAACGGATCGACCGAGTAAGTAACGAGGAAGTGCTAAGAAGAGTAGGAGAAAAGAGAAGTCTGCTGAAAACTCTAAAAAGAAGAAGGGAAAACTTAATCGGTCATATCTTGAGACACGATGGCCTGATGAAGACTATCGTCGAGGGAAAAGTGAACGGGAAGATTGAAAAAGGCAGGTCTCGTATGAGATACATGGAACAGGTTGTGAAGAATGTAAAAGAGAAGAATTACGTCACAATGAAAAGGTTGGCCGATAGAAGAATCGAGTGGAAAGCTGCGTCAAACCAATCCTAGGATTGTTGACCAATGATGATGATGATGATGATAGCTTCTTACAATGAAATTCGAAATTCTTATTAAAATCAGCATGATTTCTCGAGTTTTACAAAAAAAACTCTGTTGTGCGCATCATCATCTGTTTGTATAGAGTGATACATAAGGTACTGGATCATTAGGTTTGAGGGATGGATTAATTTCAACTTGAGATTAAAGTGGTTTTGCATTTTTATTTCGCAATGCTGATCACACAATGTAATAATGTCAAATTGCAATGCTCTCGACGAAAAGTAAAGTGATATAGATGAAACAATTAGATTAATCAATAATATATTAAACAAAACTGGAAAACTGATGTTGTTTTGCATAGAATTTGCTGCGCCATCTCTTACTTATGGTTTAAAAAGAGAAAGTAATTTGAAAAGAGGATGGCAATAAACGAGAATGACTTAAATTCATTTTGATTTTGTCAGTACCGAAAAAATCAATTCAATAATATAAATGAAACGCCATTACTTGTAAGATACTGAAAAGAACATAAATATCACTATCGCAAACGATTTTCACCCTCAAACCATCCTTAGTTTTAACCCACCGTGTCCTCTTCAGGTAGTTGACAAATTTCTGAAAGCACACACCATGTTTTTGGGAATGGTTAAGAAGGCGAAGAAACTGTTAGAGGAGATGGGTTGTTTGTACGTGTACCGATACGCTCCTTGAGAGAGAGATAAGGGTGAGAAGAGGTCTGTTTGCGCCAATGAAGGGAAAAACGCAAGAAGGGAATACCCGGAGAGAATGAAAGGAGGGTCGACAGAAGAAGTTATGTCGGCGGTGTTTAAATGAGGGATTAGCAAGGGTGGGTAAGGGAGCGGTTAAGGAAAGGGTGGTTGGTAGCGGGCTCCTGACAATGCGATCGCCTTTTCACTATCCTTTCCTTAACCACTCACCCATCCCCACGAATTCGTCAGTACAACACCTTTGACCAAACTTTCTTTGCCGATTGTTCGTTTCAAGAAAAATTGTTAGTCCTCGGACGAATCGACACCATCATCGCAGTATGATTATATGCTTCTTCTTTGTCTTCTATTAGTGATAGTTCTCGTAATTCCTTTGGAAGCCTCCTATCAGTCTTCGAAGTGAATGATATGGTGGAGGAAAGCAACGGATCGAACGTGATCAAGTCTTTTGAATAGGTCCTCAATGGTGGCCGTCCTGGAGTGTTTCCGCGTGAATCTTTCTCGAAATTTCATGACGTCCTTATTGCGGGCCTCCATCGCCTCTTCGGATAGCTGGCCTAAGAGCAGAATTGCCCCTTTCGAAAAATCCGCGCCATGTATGAGTACTTTATGGACCGTGGTCGGCATATAGGACAATGAATAACATCCCGAAATCCAATTTTATAAATCGTCAATCTGCCTTTGCAAATAATTATTTTCTGTCTTGGCAATTTCCTTCGTCTCTATGAGCCACTGAAGACAAATGGGCCGGCAAAATCTGATGGACGACGGCCACGGATTTGCCCAGATAATCACAGCTAAAACAGGGAAAGTATTAATATTGCCCGTTTGTTCTATATGCGGATAAGCCAAAGATAAAATAGATACGCTTGAATCTCTTACCTGAAGAATCATTTACCAAAGTAAGAGGCACTAGGGATATCATGAATAAAAATTCATTTAACGAATCTGCTCTTTCCCAGAGTTGTTTATATTGGGCGTGGCCCGAACTTCCATCAAATCCGTACTTGCATATTAAAGTGCAATTAACTTCATCGCTGGAGGTTTGCGCTGTAGATACGCACTACAGTACACGTGAGACCGTGTGATTGAATAAATATTGAAGATTCACTTCGCACATGTTTTCGGTTTTACTTATTCCATCAGGGTAATCCGCATCGGGGATACAACTCGTGTCGATGACTAAGAACGGAGTTTCTAAGTGCATTATACTGATTATAAGACAGCCCCCTAGTGATCAATAAGGACAAAACCTCCTTAGGTGACATCTCCGTCACCATATCAGGATTTTTCCTACATTTGAAAGCACTCTCCTTGCCCTACTAAGAGTGGTTGTGATTGAAAATGATTCCGAAAATTATTCAAATAACAAATTTACCTCAGTTACGAGTGAACTGAATGGAGTGCACTGAAGAACATATGGACACTACTAACTGATCCATTCTTTCGAACCAATATCCTCGAAAAATCTTCAGTGTAGAATCTTTAGAAATCAGTGACAGCATGCAAAGCCTGAAAAAGGTATATTCGAGGACTTATTATCCACACAACATGAACAATCCAACGAAGTCTCGGTATTTCCAGGTCCCGCCGCGCGGAGCCAGGCCGAAACGCGCGTTCGAAAAATCGAGTTTATTCTCGGCGTCGCAAACTTTTTTCAAATATTTTTACGGAAAAATCTAGAAATATCTTCAATTGTTACTCTGATGAAGTATCCCAGAGACCATTTTCCGAATAAGGATTATATTGTCTACTTTATGTAAAATTTTGTCTAAAAAAAGGGTCCACCATTTTGTGACGTAATAGCACTCAAATATAGGCAAAAATATCTGAAACTTATGGATAGTATAGCAAAAGTACCCTGTTCACAATTGGTAATGTTTTTTATTTCATAAAAATCCTTTAATTACTCCTATATCTACTCAACTTTTAAGATTTTCGAAGAAAAATGAGAGCGGGCGCTTTTTTCGAAATTTGGTCGTGTTTGAGCCTCTGTATCTAAGTAACGGGTAATACCTATGAAAAATGACTTACCATTCCATAATTAGCAATCATTTGTGTGTATATGTGCCAAATTTCAAGACGTTATCTCATAAAAAGCAGTTTTGGACTTTTGTCCGGCAAAATGCGATTTGGCCCCACTGTGCGTCGGTTCTCCCCACGAGAGCGACTTTAATCATTTTATTTATTTTATTTTATTTTTTAAAGAGATTTATGGCTTTTACTCTGCAGTGGAACTGCAATGGTTTTTATCGGCGTAAGGAGGAGTTGACCGTTTTAATTCGTGATTTTAACCCGTCTTGCATATGCCTGCAGGAAACACATTTTAAAACAACGGACAAGGGCAATTTAAAAGGTTTTAACGTTTTTAGACTGGACGACACCAGTGGCCAACGAGCCCAGGGTGGAGTGTTGATTGCTACTCGGGAGGCCCTTTACACCTCTCGAGTGCAACTACACACGCCGCTTCAGGCGGTAGCAGTGACCGTGCGTGCCCCCGAGGCGATTACGTTGTGTAACGTGTATCTCCCGGAGGGTGCGCCGGTCACCCGTTTTAACCTGGAAGCCCTTGTCCATCAGCTCCCTCAGCCTTTTATTTTATTGGGAGATTTTAACGCACACGATCCGCAATGGGGAAGTGCTAGAGCTCAGTGCAACCGTAGAGGACGGATTTTATCCCAATTTATATGGGACACTAACCTAGTGTTACTAAATAACGGGGAAAAAACACGTTTTAACAGTTTTACTGGTGACTCTTCGACTATCGACGTATGTATCGTGTCCAGCATTTTAGCTACAAAACTTGATATACTTGTGCATGACGACCTTTGTGGGAGCGATCACTATCCCATCCTTTTTACGAAGGAACACCATATTAATACGGATTTTATTCGGCCGGGCAACTGGATTGTTCAGAAGGCGAACTGGGGGCTTTTTAAGGAGAATTTAAATTTTAAATATGACGAAACCCGTGACAGTGTGGAAAATATTGATAACCTGACTGCAACCATCATTGAAGCGGCAGACAGCAGCGTACCACGGTCTCGCCGTATAATTACAAGGCCTGCGGTGCCGTGGTGGAATGATGATTGCGCGAAAGCTATTCGCCAGCGTAAAAAAGCGTTGCGAATATTTAATAAATACCCAACCGAAAGAAATCTAGCCTCCTTCCGACGACTAAGACCTAGAGCTCGACAGGTTGTGAAGGATGCAAAAAGAGCTTCTTGGGTGTAATTCGTTTCCGGTGTTAACTGTAGGACACCAATTGCACAGGTATGGCGCAAGGTAAGGAGTCTGTCGGGTAACCACCAGCAGCTAGGCGTCACTTTTCTTAAAGTCAGAGATGAAGTTATAACGTCACCCCATGACATCGGAAAGGCGTTCGGCCAGTTTATATCCAGAATGAGCAGCGATGACGCATGCGGTAGGAATTTTCTGTCCTTTATAGACCGCTGCGAATTAATTCCGATAAACTTCAAAGAGACGCGACATGTGGCCGACTATAACCTTCCTTTCTCTTTGTGGGAATTAAAGTCCGCCATCGCCGACACAGGCAATACATCTCCGGGTCTTGACGAGGTCCACAATGCCTTTCTCCGTAATATTCCGGAGAAGGCATTGTTGGAGGTCCTCCACACTTTCAATCACCTTTGGATTGAAGGTGCCTTTCCATCAACCTGGAGGGCGTCGGCGGTGGTTCCCATCCCAAAACAGGGCAAAGATAGAGGTGACCCAAACAACTATAGACCCATATCCCTCACCAGCTGCCTGTGCAAAATAATGGAAAGGATGGTGAACCGGCGGCTCGTTTGGTGGTTGGAGCGCCGAGACCTTCTTTCCACTATCCAGTGCGGTTTTCGTCGGGGCCGTTCCACTATCGACCACATAGTTAGAATTGACAATTTCATCCAGGAAGCATTTCTCCTCCGCCAGCACGCGATCGGAGTGTTCTTCGATTTGGAAAAGGCCTACGATCGTGTCTGGCGGCGGAAGATTTTAAGCACGCTGCATGAATGGGGTTTTAGGGGCAATCTGCCGACTTTTATCAGTAATTTCTTAGTGAACCGAGTATTTAGAGTAAAAATAGGCCAACATCTCTCAGAATTTTACAGACCGGACAACGGCATTCCTCAAGGCTCAGTACTTAGCGTAACTTTTTTCGCCATCGCAATAAATGATATAGTTGACTGCATAAAAACCCCTGTAATTGGATCCTTGTTTGTCGATGACCTGGCGATTTTCTGCCGGTCATCCAAACTTCTCACTGCCTCCAGACAGATCCAACTGACATTAAACAGTTTGCACAGTTGGACACAAAGAAATGGCTTTGTTTTTTCTCCGGTTAAAACTGTGTGTGTCCACTTTCACCGGCTAAGGGGAGTGCATATTCCGTTACCACTGCGCTTAGGTGGCAGAGATCTTAACTGCGCTCAGTCGGTCAGATTTTTGGGAATGCTCTTCGATTCCCGTCTAAACTGGCGGGAACATATTCAATTTTTAGGGACAATTGTTTTAGGTCCTTAAATGAATTTCAATCTAACAACTACTACTAAAATTTTTAAGTAACACAACTTGGGGTGCCGATCGAATCTCCCTGCTTTTATTGTATCGCGCACTCGTACGTTCCAAACTGGACTACGGGTCTGTTGTTTACGCTTCCAGTCGCGACTCCTACTTAAGGCCTGTAACAACAGTACACAACGCAGGGCTTCTATTTCCACTTGTGCTTTCCGGACCAGTCCGGCCCTCAGCATTTATGCTGATTCCGGGGAGCCTCCGTTACCGTACCGTAGGGACATACTGATGTGCTCTTACGTGGCGAAAATTTTAGCCACCAAGAATCACCCGTGTTTTAATTTGATTTTTAACCCTAGATTTACGGAACTTTTTAACCGACGGACAAGAGCTACCAAGCCGATCAGTATTCGTTTTAATTTATTTATTCAGGGTGTCGGGTTAAGACTCCCAGATGTTTATCCTGTTGGGTACTCGAGTTACCCAACGTGGATTATTCCGCCGCCGAACATCCATATGGCACTTGGTAGGCGCCATAAATCCCACACCACTGCTCTAGAATACCAGCGCCTCTTCAATGAATTTCTCTGTCGCCACTCCGATTTCATCCAAGTATACACGGATGGATCGAAGTCGGATACAGCCTGTTCGTGCGCGGTTACCTCGTCCCATCACGGTGTCGTCCAGTCCAGGCTCAATACGCTGTGTAGCGTGTACACAGCGGAACTGCTGGCTATTAAGACGGCCCTTGAAGGAATTAGGGGTTCTTCGGGGTCTTTTGTCATCTGCACGGACTGAATGAGCGCGCTACAATCCATTTCCGTCTTTTCTTCACCACACCCTATTGTCCAGCGAATACATACTACCCTTTTATCCCTTAATAGAAAGGGAATCAAAGGTTTTTTTCTCTGGGTCCCAGGACATATGCAATTGCATGCTTTTGCGGATAGTTCAGAGAGGGGCTATGCTGCGGTGGTTTATTTATGAGGTGTGAAGGCCGATCAGACTGTTGCTACCTCATTACTGATAGCTAAGTCAAAGGTAGCACCGATCAAGCGGATATCACTGCCTCGATTAGAATTGTTATGCCTGGTTTTAGCTACTAACCTTATTGAGTATGCCAGAGATATATTGCACCATCACTGCATAATTTCAGATATTGTCGTATGGAGTGATTCTATGGTTGCTCTTCAGTGGGTAAAGTCGTCCCCTCACCGCTGGAAATCCTTTATTGCAAATAGAGTGACGCTGATTCAAGAGAAATTATCTCCGAACAAATTTCGGTATGTGCCATCAGACTCTAACCCTAGTGACATAGCATCGAGAGGAGCCCTTCCTCGTCAATTTATCGAGGACGCGAGTTGGGTGACGGGCCCGTTATGGCCGAGTCAACCATTGGAGGGGTGGCCGAGGGCTCCAAAACTAGCTAACCACACGGAGTGTGATGCCCTTGAAGTGGAAGCTCGAACAATTAATCTCCATACGGTACTAGAACAGGATACACTAGCTTGGTTGTTGAAGTTTTCTTCATTTTCACGCTTGAAGAGAATTACTGCATATTGCCTGCGGTTCATTCATAATTGTAAGCACCCCAAGGAGAAACATTGTGGTTATCTCACTACGGAAGAATTAGCACAGGCAGAGGTGCGTTTGGTAATTTTAGTGCAACGAATTGAATTTCAAAAGGAATTAGATTTATTAAGAAAAGAAGTAGTGCCTAGTCGGTTAAGAAATTTGAACCCATTTGTAGATAAGGAAGGAGTCCTAAGGGTTGGAGGCCGATTGAAGCATGCCAAGATTGCATTCAACCAGAAACACCCAAAGCTGCTTCCGAAGTCTCATCATTTAACGACTTTGATTATTGATTATTATCATGAGGTTCACCTACACCCTGGGTCACTTCATTTGCACTGCCTTATCCAGGCGAAATTTTGGATCATAAATGCTAGAGAGGTTATTCGTCGGAGAATATTGCACTGCATGAAATGCTTTCGTGCAAACCCCAAACCGAAAGAGCAGTTTATGGGTAATCTACCTCCCTCTCGATTGGAGAAAATTAATGCATTTTGCATAACAGGCGTGGACTATGACGGGCCGTTTCCCCTAAAAATGGGAAAAATACGCAAAGCAAAGATATTAAATGGATATATTTGCTTGTTCGTTTGTTTCGCAACAAGGGCAATACATTTGGAGCTTGTCTCGGATTTGAGTTCCGATTGTTTCTTAGCCGCATTAAGGCGGTTTATTGCTCGAAGAAGCGCCGTGACAGAAATTCATAGCGACAATGGAACGAATTTTGTAGGGGCGCAGAGAAAGATGGCGACTTGGAGGAAAGTAACGTCATCAGCTGACTTCAATAGTAGAGCCGAACGGTATCTGGGTGATAGAGGAATCGCATGGAGATTCATACCTCCTGGTAGCCCCCAAATGGGAGGACTATGGGAAGCATCACTCGGCGATCAAGTACTAACGTACGAAGAATTCTACACAGCACTCGTTCAGATACTACGTCGAGGTACTTACGTCTGCTATCATCGAGGCGGCAAATATTAGCGTCCCACGGTCTAAGGGTATCGTCCATCGACCAGCAATGCCATGGTGGACAGAGGAATACGCGAATGCGATAAAACTGCGGAAGCGAGCCCTTCGTATTTTCCGGAAGTACCCCACGGAAACTAATCTAGCCTCCTTCCGACGCCTTCGAGCGAAAGCTCGACAAATCGTTAAAGAGGCGAAAAAAGCCTCCTGGACAGAATTCATCTCTGGCGTAAATCACAGGACACCTCTCGCACAGGTCTGGAGGAAGGTGCGAAGCATTTCGGGTTCCAGTCAGCAATGCGGCGTTTCCGGACTAAAAGTCGATGACCAGGCGATTACATCTCCCTCGGAATTATGCGAGGTGTTTGGTCGCACGTTCACTAATATTTGTAGTGACAAAAATTATAATGCCTACTTTAGGGAAATAAAACAACGCTGCGAAGCAAAATCCCTCACATTCCGTGAAACGCACGGCACTGCCGACTACAACGAATGCTTTTCGCTATGGGAGCTGGCCTCTGCAATTGCTGACTGCCGGAACACGTCCCCAGGAATGGACGGTGTCCACAACGTATTTATTCGGAATCTACCGGAGTATGCTTTGCTGGAAGTTCTTCATACCTTCAACCAAATATGGTTGGAGGGTAATTTTCCACAATCCTGGCGAGAATCTATCGTGGTTCCAATACCAAAGCAGGGAAAAGACAAAAGTTATCCTAGCAATTATAGGCCCATCTCACTAACCAGTTGCCTGTGCAAGGTTATGGAGAGAATGGTCAATCGCCGGCTCGTTTGGTGGTTGGAGCGGCGAAACCTTCTCTCCAACATACAATGTGGTTTTCGTAGGGGTAGATCTACTATCGACCATCTTGTCCGGGCAGATAATTTTATCCAGGAGGCCTTCCTTCTGCGTCAACATGTCATTGGAGTTTTCTTTGACTTAGAGAAGGCTTACGACATGCTGTGGCGCCGGAAGATCCTGCAAACAATGCACAGCTGGGGTTTCAGGGTTAATCTACCCATTTTTATCCGAAACTTTTTAACAAACCGTGGTTTTAGAGTGAGAGTTGGTAAAAACTTCTCGCAGTTCTACTCTCAGGATAACGGCGTTCCACAAGGTTCTGTTTTAAGCGTAACGTTGTTTGCAATCGCCATTAATGACATTGTCGACTGCATAAAATCACCGGTGATGGGATCCTTATTTGTAGACGACCTTGCAATTTTCTGCAGGTCGTCTACATTAGCTAGCGCTGCAAGGCTGACACAGCTGACCATTACCAAATTGAACAACTGGGTTAATAGAAACGGGCTTCGTTTCTCCAAGGAGAAAACTGTGTGCATGCATTTTCACAGATTACGAGGTATCCACATAGCTCCACCGTTACGCTTACGACGTAGTAATCTTCCTTACGTAGAAACTGTTCGATTTCTTGGCATGGTTTTAGACCGTAGATTGACATGGCAGGAACACATCCGCAAGCTAGCGGAAAAGTGTCGCCGGAGCCTAAATATTTTACGAATTTTAAACAACACAACGTGGGGTGCAGATCGTACGACCTCGATTTTATTATACCGTGCGCTGATTAGGTCTAAAATGGACTATGGGTGTTTCGTCTACTCGTCTGGACGAGAGTCATACCTGCGACCGTTAACAACGGACCACAACGCAGGACTACGGTTAGCTACTGGTGCATTTAGGACCTCTCCTGTCCCAAGCTTATATTCGGACGCCGGAGAGCCGCCTCTGGCAACTCGTAGGCTAATGCTGACATGCAACTCTGTGTCAAAAATTTTATCTATGCCGAAACACCCATGTTTTGAAATAGTTTTTAAACCAAGGTTTTTAGATATTTTTAACAGAAGGACAAGGGCTTCCAGACCACTAAGCATTCGTTTTAAAGATTTTACTGAGGAATTTCAGTTTTTACTACCGGATGTGTACGCCGTCGGGTATTCGAAAGACCCACCTTGGTTACTACCGCGACCAGAGTGTTACACTGGTCTGCATAGTCGCCAAAAATCCTCTTCCACGTCGCCGGAGTACCAGAGCCTTTTTATAGAACTTCTAGGTAACCACCCGGACTCGATCCCCGTGTATACGGACGGATCGAAGTCTGATTCAGCATGCGCATGCGCCGTGTACTCCACTCATCACAATTACATCAAGGTCAGACTCAATCCGCTGTGCAGCGTATATACAGCGGAATTAATGGCTATTAAAATGGCCCTAAGAAATATTAATTCCAACTCTGGCTCTTTCCTCATTTGCACGGACTCCTTAAGCGCTTTGAAGTCCATTTCGTCCTATTACCCACTTCATCCTCTTGTCCAGGATATACAATGCACCCTCCAATCCCTTCGCGGCAAGGGAATCAAAATTTCTTTTATTTGGGTCCCTGGACATGTGGGAATAGCTGGCAATGAACGTGCGGACAAAGCAGCAAAGGAAGCACTAAACATGCCAGAAATATTAACGCCGTTGATAACTGTAGATGACCTTAAGTCTATGTTTCGAAACATGGTTATAGGCAGATGGCAGCAATCGTGGCAGGGGCTAACGAATAATAAACTTCGGGCTATCAAACCAGTAGTATCAGCGTGGCCCTCCTCCGTAAGGAGTACCCGGAGGGAAGAAGTCGCAATTACTCGCCTGAGAATAGGGCACACTGCCTTGACTCACTCATACCTCTTCACCGAAGAGAAGTTATTGCCTCGGTGTGATGATTGCGACTCCCCTCTGAGTGTGCGACACATCCTGACAGAGTGTGATAAATACCGTTCTTCTAGGGAGAAACACAAGGTTAGCGGGACCTTAGTATCTATTCTAGGTGATTTTCCGGAGAGTCTGACCCGGATAATTGCTTTTTTAAAAGACATTGATATTTTCAATAAACTATAAAATCTTTGCATTAGACCACGACCTGCATATGTTATCACATAAATATAACTATATGGAAATACTATATTACTTACATTTTATTCACCCATGGATGAGAGTGGTGCAAAATGACCTCAGCTCTCGACGCACACAAAACACCAAATACTACTACTTGAACTCGAGACCTATTACTCCAGTTAGTACGGATCCTACCGATGTCGAGGCTCTTACTCCCGGCCACTTTCTCCTGCAAGAGCCAATTTACACACCTCCTGAAGAACCGGAGCATGGTCCAGGGGGATATAGAAGGCGATGGAGTTTACTGCAACAAGTAGTGGAGACATTCTGGAGGCGATGGCATGACGGTTATCTAATTACTCTCCAGAGGAGAGAGAAATGGACTACCAGAAGTAGTAATATCAAGGAGGGCGACCTAGTGATATTGAAGGACCCGTAATGTAGCCCTTGTAGGTGGCGACTTGGTCGAATTAGCAGTTGTTTCCCGGGAACGGATGGCCTAGTAAGAGTCGCTGAGGTTAAAACCAAGCAGGGGGTGTATAGACAGTCAGTGAAGGACTTATGTCCATTACCAATAAAAGATAATTAATGTTAGTGAGTAGGATTCGGTAGTGTGGTAAAGTTAGGTTTGTTTATTTAGTTGACCGTTGGTTATTAGTATTTGTGAACCTTTCCGTGGGCTTCCCCTTCCTAATAAATCTCCTTGATAGCCCCCTTGGAGTGAAGATAAAACAATCCTTTCCCGCTTTTGTTTTTTTGTTTTTGTTTTCCATGTTTTTCCCTTTCCCATTGTGTGATTTAGTTAGTTTGGATCATATGATCACATCGAAGGGGTAAGTACCCTAATTGTTAGATTTTCTATTTCTCGATTAATTTAATTATTGTCCAGTTGGTTGTTTTGGAACGTTGTTCCAAGGGCGGGGGAATGTTCAGTTGTGTTTTCAAATGGTATGTCAAGGTTGAGCCGCGCCACCACTTGGCGGTGCCACTGGACTTCGGTTTTCGTTTATCATTTGTTTGTGTGCCTGGTGAGTGGATGTTGAATGAGTGTGTAAGTGAGTCTACCTGTGAACGCTGTGCAGTGTGCATCGGGAAAGAACCAACGCTGTGGAGTCCTGCTGCTTGCCGAATAGCCATCGTTCGGTCGGGCACGCGATCGGTGAGTGGCAAACGCCCGCGAGGCTTATCGTGGCTCAACCTTTTGTCACTAGTAATTTTCGTAATAGCAAATAGGGTAGTTTCCTTCATCAAAGAAAACGGACTTCATTAATTGCGATTTGTGCCCTGCCATAAACGTATTTAATTTACGCAAAAAGTTTGTATTGAGAAATCCCAGTTTACTAGAGAATTAAATGTTAATTTTAAGGCCATTTGAAAAGGCTCTGAAATGGCGGGGTGCGCTGCCTTCATGCTGACGTAACAGGAAGGTAGTTTACGTTGCGAAGCATAGGAAAATTCGTCTCCTGAACTTACCGTTGTATTTCAGGGCCCCTCAGCTCTAGTGAATATTTATTAGTATTAACCTGTAAAAACTATCAACGTTGGAAAAGAATTCTCAGTTAAACATGGTATTATTAGTCATTTTATAGGCTCAAGGACGTCCTGCTCGCTGTGTCTTCTGCTACGACGAAGCATGGCGTGAAGGTCGTGCGGCGATAGGCGAACTACATGATATGCTTGTGAAAGGAATACTGACTGATTTTAAATGAATCAACTGCATAAGTCATGTTAAATAAATAAATAAAAGTTAATTATAATTAATTAACGGAATATATATGCCTCCAATACTTGTTCATAAGCTTTAACGGAGTGCGGCGTCTATTTGGAAGCGTCCGCAGCACCACCTGGTGGCAGGTAGAGGAAATAGTTTAACGTCACACGTAGGATTAACCGGCATGCAATAGTTTGCCGTCGCGTTTTCGCGCCATTGATTTTTTTCACTTTTTAATTAATGAGGAAAAATACTTAACGTCATTTAAAAATCGAACGGCTTAAAACACGTACTCCAGAGGTTATAAACTTTCGATCAAGACAATAAAAAAATAATAGGAAACTACCCTATTATACAGTCCACTTTAAGATAGAAATTCACGCGCGGAAGTGATCAGTAGGTACTGTCCGCGCCAAAATCTTGTAGACTCGAGTTTAAACCTAAATAACTCCGAAACAGTTCATCGGATTTTCACGTTATTTACATAGTAATTTAGATAATTTTGCTGTTGACCTACTACATTGTTAGAATAATTTTTAAAGACAAATTTTGGACCTATTTCTTACGTTAGAGTAAAAAAAGATGCCATTTTTTTTAGCGCTACGGCGCCATGCGTCACTTTGACGTCTAATAACTTCCAAGCAAAACGTCTGGCTAAAAGAAATTTTAGTGCAAGAATTGTATCTTTATTATTACGTCTGTGAAATTTCAAGGTTTTAACTTTAGTACTTATTGGTATCTATTCCATATATAACCGCACTGTTTCTCGGCAACTATGCATCATGGCGCCACGAGACTAAAACTCATCTTTCTCTTTAAATTTCCAGATCGAATCAGATATTATCATTTAGCTGAAGTTAGCACCTTATTTTATATCGAATTTTATGTTTCCAGCAAAAGCGCAGCGTTGCCGGCAGAGTGTCCTGCTCTGGGCTCGCGCGTTTTTTCACGAGTGATAAGTACTGTCCACCGAGTGATAAGTACTGTCCAATCTACGAGTGATGAGTACTGTCCAATCTACGAGTGATGAGTACTGTCCACCATCTACCCCCCTCCCCCCCAAGAAGATCTTGCCGAGATAGCCCCAGACGTGTAATTTTTTTTCCTCTCACCCGTTCCCCTTACCCCAACCGGATGACGAACCAAGGAATCTGTGAAGAAAGCACGGACAGTGGAAGCCGTGATTGATAAATGTGCCATTTTGATGTGAATCCTCTTGTGTTGTTTTCCATACCCGAAATTTTGTGAAATAATTGAATATTTAAACGCCCGGGAGGCGAGAGACCTATTTTTTTGTCTCTTTAATGTTCAGTTAGGATTAGCGTCCATCCTTATTTTACTGCCTATTTATCGTTTTGTTTATGTGCATTTTGGTTGCCACTAATAAATTGTTTTTTTTGGAAAAGAAAAGGAAGCATTGGGGAACTTGTTTCTCCTTGGGTCGCCCACTTTACCCCTGTTCAAATCGGCCGTCGTGCACGTGAGAACCCCCCTACCCGCCTCCCCCCAACCACGAGAGCCTCATGCTCGACAGGCGTCTGCTACAGTGATGCCAGATCGGGCGGGTTCCCGCCAATTGGGCGGGTTTAGGGCGATCTAGTGGCGGGTTGAGGGTCGAAAAATCTGGCACCACTGGTCTGCTAGCCGACGCAAACGCCCCGTCCCCTTTTCCTATCAGTTTTCTTCCACTTCCCCCCCCCCCCCTCTTATTTTTCCGCGGTCCTTCACCGTGACCGCTTCGAGGCCCGTCGGGCCACGAGGCGACTATACTATATACATAGGTACCTCTTCAATAATTATTCTTTTTTCTCCACAGTCTTTCGCACGCCCAAAAAAATGTCATACTGGATTCTGGACGAAACAGATGACTGGACAATCCTTTACGCATGTGAGAGCAAAGGATTTGGAAAATTAGGTAACGTACATTCTCAGGGAAACCAAATACTGCCAAATATACGTGGTGCCCATCGGTCAAAGAATATCTTTATATAACAGCAATCAAAATCCGGAAATAGAAATTAAAAATATTAAATCAATGTAAAAAATCATTATTAAAATTGGGTTGTTGGCTCAAGAATAGGATACCAGATTTCTGTTTAAATAGGGAAATTTTACACTTCATTAAACTAAAATATGAGTTTTACAAGAAAACCTGACGTGATGTAATTTTTAAAATATTTTTCCCGGTTTTAGTGAGGATAATTTTACGTAGGAAACAGTCAAAAAATCCTATGCAGTTTTTTGGTTGCAGACCTGTATAATCGGCGCTCTACTGTAACCATTTTCCTACCCAAGAGCTAACAATCTGTATAAGATAGGTTCCGCCATTTTGTCCCATTAACAGAGCAAATTACCCTGTATATGAACTGAAATTATTAAATTTCAAAGACTAAGGTTGGTTCTGTAACACAGGGTCACCTTTTATTCCATAGAGCTACTTCAAAAGGTGCCGCAACCTCTTCGTTTCGGAGACTTTCAGCGGAAACTGAATTTAGGCGTTTTTTGTGCATGTTGTTCAACTTTAAGCCCTCGCATATTGTTAATGCGCAATAAATATGAAAAATGAAATCACACGTCACATGCACCAGCAAAAGGAAAATCACCATGCAAAAATCACCATGCAAAAATCACCATGCAAAAATCACCATGCAAAATGCCATCTTCCGAACTGAAAACAAACCATTTGAACCATTTTTGTGAATTTGGCCAGTTTTCCTATTTCAGCCCACTGTGCGTCGGGTTTCTCTCCACCCTTCCTCCTCCTTTCCCTTCTATTCTTACATTCTATTACAACGTAGGGGTTAGATGGCAGAAGGGGACAATTTTGTGTCAATATAACCCCAATAAAGACGTTTTATAATTAAAACGCCTATAAGTTTCGGCACAGTCCTGCACAGATGATATGACATCTTCTATTCATTATATTTATTTTATGCTGCTATCGGGAATAGTTTCAGATTTTCATTCCTTTACTGTTGTAACTGAGACGAAAATTCCTCCTTCAGTTGAGTTTTACTGGTACTATATATTCACTTAAAATCTGTTGACAAAATTACACTGGCCAATTCGACAGTGAGTCTAGTTTAAGGCACTAATGTTGAAATTCTAATTCTTTGGACGTGCGTAACATGATTCATCGTGTTGATGATTTCACTAATTTAATGTTTTAATTTCTTTAATTGCAGAGGATTTAATAATCTTAACACCAACCAGGATCCCTCCAGATGCAGCTGGGGCGATAGGTGCTGTGATCCAATATTTAGAACCAGTTCCCTTCGTTGGATTAGACATGCTCAAGTATCTCAAGATCACACCTCAGACTGGATGCTGAAAATATGGAAATAGATTGGTGATGCATAGTAAATGCTTATTGTCTAATTGTATAAAATAAAAGTAGTAACCACTATCATTCAATTAACCAAGATTCTGATCCTGTATGATTAGAAATGGAAATTGAATAAATAAGGCCGATACATTTGTTCATGAGTTCTGGCGCATTATTATTATTACCAGTTTAATTTTGAAGGGACTAAAATGAAAAATCCATGATACCAACCATATCTCGCGAGAAATGAGCATAAAACCCTCACAAGAAAAAAGGGGTTAATGAATTTGAATGGTAAATAGTAATTGTAATGTTTGCTACATAGAATACGCCTGAAAAAAATAGTAAACTCGTGTTTTGACAAAATTCCTGTGTATTCTAATTGAATAAAAAATATGTCATTTTGAACAGTAATATCTGTCAAATTATACATATACATGTACGAAGATAGGCATTGTAGAATATCTTCTAAAATGTATTTTCAAAGATATTGAGTCCTTACCTTAAAAAAATTTATCTACTCCGGGTGTCAGAATTCTTCGACAGTCTCATGTAGTGGGAAAAAACTGCGTGTCTCTGTATCTAAGACTGAATGTATTGAATATTACTCACGACGTAAATCTTTAGATGACTATAATATACTATTAAACGGTTCACATAAGTATTTTAGAGTTTTTTGGCAAACAAAAATTTCTAAATGCAACGCATTTTGCTTTGTAAGTGGATTGTGGTATATTGTGTTATGTAATGTATGGATTACTTTTCCAGTGCACTGATGGTACTCTGGGCTGATGTATTTCCTGTATGAATAAATATTTATGTTTCAAAAGCAATATGCTTCTTTTCTTCCGTTGAGAGGAGGGAGAAACTTGAAAAAATTTAGGAGAAAGGCCTGAGGTGTTATGTTTGAAACCTTCGGGATTATCTCGATTGAGTAACCAAGGAGTCACGCGGTATAAACACGAATGTTTCACAGATTTGATGTGTTAAGACCGCTGATAACAACCTCATTAATTATTTTCACTTGTATTTTATCTTATCTGGGGGCTCTACAGTCGAGACAGATGTGAGTAACTCAAGTGAAAACAATAAATGATATTGTGACGAGCGATACAAACACGCCAATTTCGCGAACCATTCGTGTTTGTACTACGTGACTCCTTGGTTACCTATTTGACGTTTTCCCGACGGAATCGAATACACCCCCCCCCCCTCCCCTCACAACCCAAGGTTGCGTTTTCATATCCCGTCTGCCTGAATCTTGTGTTTGTCTCGAGGTTAAGATATTAAGTTGGATGATGCGATAAAAACTTCTCCGTTGGAGCATCTGGATACGTAGTTCGTTGGACCCACGCACTTATTATAATCAGTGGTGCGGTGAAAATCATATCACCTCCTTCATCAAATTACCTCCTTCGTTGACACGGTACAAAATTCTCATGTGGATCGCATGTCTAATTTTGAAACATTCATCAGGTGAAAGAGTTTCCATTCGTAGTTAAACGCAAGAGATCGCCTCTAAATGCTTATAGCGACTTTAAAGGGTGCTCCCTGTGGCTTTGGGCCATCAAGTTAACGGTCCCAACTTTTGGATCTAGTTCCTCGAAAAAATAAAGCGACGCTAATTCGTTATAAAGTTCATTCATAACCGGTTTGGATTTTGAAGAATCCTCAGACTCGCCAGAGGGAAATTACGGACACGAGAGAGACGCGTAAGAATTAACGACGCGTAATTATATGATGGACGGAATTGGAATCCAAGTTAACATTGTGGAAGTGATTCCGAATTTTCACAAACTGGTTTTGGGCTTCTATTTTATCTCCGGCGCGAAATCTCGGCAGCGTAGTGGCCCGGTTATCAAAGGATCGCGGGCTTAAATCCCACCTCTGACATGAATGTTGTGTTTGTTTCAAGCCTGAATCACACGAAGACAATTTATCACGGACAAATTCAGGGGCAATGACATTGATAGCTCGAATCGTGGTTATTACTATCTCTACTTACTACCTACCTAACTACCGAACTTACTTGGGGAACAAATGTAAAACAATTTGTGGGTCCGTCTAACCCTGCCGAAAAATTCCGTAAAGATTTTCTGTAGAACATATGGAATTATATAGAATTTCTGTACAAGCAGTTTCCTCTTTACGGAGTTCTACCGAAAAAAATCTACAGAAAAGTGAGACTTCTGTAGAAGGGTATGATGTTCTGTTTCTACGGAATTCTACAGAAAAGTTTTGGGGCTACGTTTCAAAGTCCGTGGACTGTAAGGAAGACCGGGACGGATATACAGAATATTTTCCCGTCATCCCCCTTGGCCATATCCTTAAGGTTTGAGCAGAAATGTCAGAAAAGTATGACATGCAAATTAGAGATGTTGAGATCCGTGATATGGTGAAATAGATATTTGTAATCGCATAACACACTTAAGTAAAATCAGTAGTGTCACATCAATTATGAAATAGAAAGTTACGTATTTCAGCATTTAAGTAACTTTCTTTTCTATGAAAACAAATTGGTTGACACAATATGGTACCAGGTATCGAATTCCAATTTGTTGCAAAATATATCTCTATTATCGGTAATCACCGTTTTCTTTTGTATTTACACGGAATATAAACTATACGACTTCCTTACAGAGTTGTTCATACGGTCAAAACGAACAAAAACACGTTTTTACCACAATTGTGGTAAAAACGTATTTATGTGTGGTATTTAAATACAACGATTTGTGTTTCCTCGATTTCGGTATGCTGTTGCATCTTTCGTTTTTCTTTTATTTAAATAAACTTAGGTCCAGTTGACGGATGGTAGGAAAGCGCAACGCAAAATCAAAATACGCGACCCAGCCGCGAAAACTTTAGCGGAGTTACCCGCTGAATTGCCCGATAGCAAGATATTCCACAGAAAAAAAATCATTCACCCTGACCGGGACTCGAACCCGGACCCTATGAATTTCGGTCTGCAGCTCTACCAGTTGATCTACCTAGACGCCCTCTTTCTCTGTCGAAATTCTAGAGACTGAAAAGGAACTAGATGTTTACGGACTGCTGGTGGAGCACCTGGCCGGAAATCAGGGGGTGCGGGTTCGAGTCCCGGTCAAGGCAAATGATTTTTTTCTCTGTGGAATATCTTGCTAACGCAAAAGCTAAGAAGATCTGTTACTTCGCGCTAGTTCGGCCAATGGTGGCGTATGCCTACGGTATTCGGGACTCCTTGGGAGAGGGGGTATTTTTAGGTAGATTTGGGGTAGGATCTGAGATAGATATGGGGTAGAGTGGAAGGAGGTTGCATGTGCGTGCGGGAGAGGGCTCAAGGGAGGCTCATCACGGAACACGCGCTGCAAATTCTACTTTTCATCCAGCATGCAAAGAAACATTTGAGAAGTACTGCGCAAATGCATTTGACACTATGTCTTACCACTGATTTATCCTTCAATCACTCAGTGATTCAACCCGAAGGTTGGTCATTGATAGGTGAGAGTAGAGCTCACCAAGTACTAAGCCAATGGCATGTGAAATTCACACATTCAGGGTAGGGGAGCCAGTTCCTTTCCCTGGGCCACCTGCGATTTCCTACGAAGTTCTGACACGCAGAAAATCGAATCGCGAGGATTTGTAATGGGGGTGTCCAGAAAGGCTCCTTCCCAGGATTTAAACCCGGGACCCTCCGGTCAGTAGCTCAGTACTCTACCCACTAGGCCACCACGACCCCCGATTTATCCTTAGGGGGTACAATTAGTTTCAACGCTACTCTACCGTCATCAGGTACCTTAGTAGTATTGAACCTAGTAGTAGTACCGCCTTAGAATAAATTAATGGAAAGACACATTATTTACACATCAAGTTTCTCTTTCGATTATGTATTACTATGCTGTTAAGCCTGAGTCAATCGAATGCAATGTACATATTATTATTTCATGGCATGCTTTAATCCTTTAAAAAATCCACCAACTTCATCTCTGTTTTATTAATCCAATTTGGCCAATTTCATGTCAGGGCAAAATATATAAATATGTATGTAAAGAAAAAATTGTACTTGATGATTTTCAGTACATCTGCGTCATACCCTGCGGGCCACCACGAGGGTGTGTGACAGGGGTGAATAACACCAAACATGCACTACTTACATGCAAATAAGAGCTATAATGCTGCTACTTCATGGAGAGATGTTAGATACACGAGTCACGTGCATCTAGGTGGTTAATGACTACACATCGATGAATTGATCACTGGTTATAAAAACATTATCCTAAATATATTTATCGGCATTTCTGTATCATGCATGTGTTAGTAATGCTCAAACATGCATCATGCACTTGAGACTACTTTAGAAACTTTTCACCCTATCCCTTTGCTATTCTGCCTATTGTGCTCTCTTATGTTGCGCGGGAAAAATGACATTTTAAATCTATCAGTACGACAATCTATCTCTCTAATCTTGCTTATCTAGTAAACGTAGCATAATACTCAGGGGTTCTTAATATATATATCTCACGTTATCTATTAACAAATCAGCTTCTAATTTACCTAAAACGTTTAACCTAAATTTTTACCAGCGTTCTAATAGTAATTCCTATCTTAGTTCTTCTATTAAACTCGTAACACTAATACAATTATCGTAACGCCCTTTGAAAAAATCTAGCTGATCTCCGTCTCTCTCGGTCTAATTCCTTTTATCATACTTTCCTCGTACGGATGTCATACCTCTAAATAGAAGGGAAGAGATAAGACCATTTTTAACCTTTGGAAGCAAAAGCTGGAAGAGGGGGTTCGAGAATTGTTCTCTATGAAGACGAATATGTAGCGATGGACGAAGCAAGAAGGAAATAGTCAGTAAAATAGCTTATGCGAAGAGATTATTCTTTCACAAGAAGAGTCTACGTACTGCTAAAAATACAAATGTGGAAGTCAGGGAAGAATTCATCAGGATCACGCTTCTTTGTGAGGAATGGACGACGAGAGTAGCGGAGAGGCCTTGGGTGATTCTGAAAGAAAATTAGTCTTAATTCGTAGCATAAGGTGGTTGTGGTGAAAAAGAGAGAAAACTTGGGGGTTTCGAGGAATACGGAAGTGGGAAGAGAAGGGGAGGTGGGCGGGGCGAAGGGGTGGGAGACTTCAGATCAGAGTTCGACGTGATTGGCGAAGAGAGGAATGGAGAGGATGAAACCGGAATGAACGATTTCGCTCGATTAGCTGTAAAATTCTCCGAAGGTCAAGTTCGAAGCATTTCTGGAGGAGAGAATGCTATCGAGAACACTGTAGGAAGGAATGGGAAGATATTTAATTTTGCAGGTTCAATTAAATTCAATGAAATGAATGTGTTACACCTTATTTATTGAAATGAAATTTAATTGAACCTGTAAATAAAATATATGTTGTTTAAACAAAAATCTCCGTTGTCCCAGGAATTGCATCTTCGTTTCCAAGGATAATTTTCTCATTTAATAGAGGAATAAGATCCGCAATACTTACTGACAATGGCTATCATATCATGAGTTGGGAAAGATTTGAGAGTATTTAATCATATCTGTAGTTCTGTAGAAAGAAAATAATACCAAGAAAGTGATTGCTAATCAACCTGAAGCATGGGTTTCATAGGCTAAGGTTTCATTGGCCATACTAGATAGTAAGCTGTACCGAGGAGAATGTAGCCTCATAAGAGTATCTAGCATGTGCTTAGAGTATCTAATTTCAGCTCTAGAGCCATTTTATGTCGTTGCGTCATTAGTAGTTTGACAAATCTCTGCGAACATCAAGCGAAAAGAAAATCAATATTTTTGCGCCGTTTGGATGTTTTCTCTGAGATTCTTTGGGAATCCTTATTTTTTTAGGAATGAGTGTCAATCAAAAATTTGATAAATAGTTACTGTTGGTTGAAAAATCAAGCGAAAAATCAGAGCTGGTTTCCCACAAGAGTAAGTGAGATCAAATTGCCAAATACTTTCTCTAAAAATGCTCCAGGAGTGAAGTGATGAATTTGAAGCAAGATGCGCCTGCTCCTCATATCCTCCGACATTCTAACGTGATTAGTCGAACAAATTATTCCATCTTCCAAAAAACTATGCAAATTAGCTCTCAAAGGTCCCAGTGGCCTTATGATTTGTCGGGAGCTTTACTTTTAAGTTTTGACCGTGAAGTTTGCACCGTTAAACTTGCCCCCTCCTCACATTTTTCTGCTTTTAAAGCAAGCAAATTGAAGCAGGATTGACCGCGTGCTAATACACGAACTCACCCGAGTTAATCTGTCGTGGTGGAGCGGTATACATACCAGGAGCTGCCGACAGTTCAGTCAATCAGGACGATTAAAATGGAAGTGAGCTTGCTAAGAGCAGATAGGACCTGTTCTATGAAATTCCCTCGGGGGTGTCTCACATTTCGTTCCGTTTGTCCCCAGCGGATAAACATGGACCCGAATTAATGTTGACAAAGCTGTGAGCCTCCGGCATTGTTGATTCTTTACGAATTTGTTACTTTGGCAAAGTCACCTATTGGCAATATGGCGAGAAAAAGTGAGATCGCGGAAATTTCGCTAGCTTGAACACGTTCCATGGCAGTTCTTGTTTTTCCGTATCCATTTGTAAGAAAAATTCCAATTATTTGTGATCATCCTATGTATGTTGAAGCTTCATTTTGCTATGTTGGATCTATCCTCCTCTCAAGTTCCTCCCTCGGTTTATTCTCTACTGTGTCAGATCTATCATTTTCCGTCTGAAACAAAACTATGAGAGTTGTTGGAACGCATTGAGATTTTCAGGTTTTCCGCTTAGTATTCTTTCACGATTATTTGAATATTATGGCTAATTTTTTCCCCATGTGAAATAGTGAGCCTGCTTGACGATATCTATAAATATAGCCAAAAATATTTCATTCGTCAGAACCTGAAGTACAAGTAAAAAGTATTTGAAAAAGAATCACTGGCAAAGAATAATATGTAAAAATACTCACCAAATTAGTATAAGTAGGTGTGCGTGGAGCGCCCTTCCTATAATTGCTTTGTCGAAAAACAACTCAAATTAAATAGTATTTGTTTTAGCGCGGAGCGCCACGAAGATAACCAGCGCTCCCTATGCGGATGATCATTGCATTATAAAAATAAGCTAGCGGTCGCTAGCGGTGCTAGCGGTGGTCCTCAGTGGTCCTGCAACAGTGGAACTGAGACGGTCTTGGTTACCGTGGAATGAAGAAACAGTTTCTGGAATGTTAATTGAAGCAGAAAATGAGTGCAAGTTACATACTGTTGTACTCCGTTATGAATAATCTGAGGTAAGAATAATATACAGTAATATTAGTCCTTCGCCTCCACGAATTAACATTCAATGCATTGTGCTCGTAGCGTCGGAATTCCGTACTTAAGTAGGTACCTGTTTTTTTGGTCAAAATTTGCGTTTGAAGTAAGGAATTACGTTGAACTGCTCCATGAGATCATAAAGAATAAGCCAGTACTTTGTGCTTTAGTATATCCTCCGATGTTTTAATGTTAGCTACGGAATTAACAGAATTCGTGTGAAGAAGTCATGCAGTCGAATGCGGTCTAATGATTCTGAGGAATATAATCAATTTTGTGATTGCTTGGTACCGTTGTTTCAGTATGCCGGTAAATGTGAGCATGAGGGTTACACCGTTCAAGCATTTCTCACGCGAAAACGATGTTAACTACAGACTTCATTCCAACTTAGTTGCGTAGAGGAAGGATGACATTTGGGTAATCAAATCAATTTTACTGTCATCGCTGCACGTGTCGTGAAAATTTCATTGAAAAACATCGATTTTCAGGGGGTAAAAAAAAATTTTGAGCGGTATCGTGCAACGTCGCACGTGCAACCCTCATGCTCACATTAACAAGTATGCCTACATCATGTGTGTTAATTCGAAGAAATTGATGGCTCTTATTGTTAAATCTTGGTCGGTAAGAAGAGCAGGTAACTTTTTTTGTCAATCCAGACCATAGGTAGTGTTGATAACATATGTTATATATGTCATACATATGTATAAAATATATATGTTATGCATATATATGCATAACATACATATGTATGAAAGAATAACATTTTGTTCTGACTCTGTGAACTTGCGACCTCCAAAGAGGTTTAGTGTTTTGTATGAATTATTAAATCAGTTGGTCTTCTCAATGATAAAAGTTAGTGAGTGTCACGAAATTGCCATTTATAGTGTCTGGTATTTATATTTTCTATGAACTTTGGAACTGGTGGTTTTGTTGACCTGTGTATTAAAATATGCAAGAAAAGGTATCATACATGGTTTCGTGTTAGAATGAGACCAAATTGTGCCATGCACCTGGGTTAGAGGTCTTAGAAATCTCAAATCTTTGTCATTGCCATCATATGGTAGAAACTTGTAAATTCCCTGGTTGTTCAATTATGTGATATTATAAGCCAGCATTCATGTAAATTAGTCATAGGTACTATTAATATAGCGATAAGTCTTGGTTGCTCTCTTTTGAGTGCAGTTGGCAGTAGGTGGATGTAATGCTTTTAAAAAATCAGAATAAATAACTGAAATTAATTGATGATGTTCTACCTGTAGGTTTCCATGTAGAATATGATCACTATGATGATAGGTTGGTGAGCTGTCTATTCCATCATCATCAGTCAGCAATCCTATGATTGGTTTGACTCAGCTCTCCACTGAATTCTTCTATCGGCTAATCTCTTCATATTAACGTATTTCTTCTCTTTCACATCCCTCGAGGGATGTGAAAGAGAAGAAATATGATGATCATCACTTGTTCCATATATGTCATATGAAGCCTTCCTTTGCCATTTTTCATGTCACTTGTCCTTCGATGATTGTCTTCATCAGGCCATCATGTCTCATGATGTGGCCAGTTAAGTTGTGCTATCTTCTTCTTAGGATTTTCATAAGACTTCTCTTTTCACTCACTATTCTTAGGACTTCCTCATTACTCACTCAGTCATTACATTTCATTTTCGTCATTCCTCTGTAGCACCACATTTCAAATGCTTTCACCCTTGACTCCTCCGCTGCTGTCATCACCCATTGTTCACTGTCACACAGTAGCATGCTCCAGATGTGCATTCTGTTGAATTGTTTCCTTTTTTCTACGCTTGTAATTCCACCTGTATTCTTCTTTTGGTAGAATACCCTCTTTGCCTGGGCTATTTTACTTTTTCTTTCTTGCTTCATCCATCGATGGAAATTCAGTTTCCCAGATGGCAGAACTCTTTCACCTCTTCCAGTTTTTTTCCTAGTTTAACCCTTTTACTGCCAGCCCCTTGTAGGTAGACTGTGCAAAAACTGCCAAGCACAATTCCAAGAAAATCGTTAGACTATGAAATTTATATATATATTTGAAACACTAAATTTTATTATATGAATTACATATTTGTCTCAATGTTGACAACATTTTCAGTTTTTATGAGAATGAAAAAAATCAATCATGCTGTCTCCGATTTGAAGGAAATATAATATTACAAATATGTAATGTAAGTGGGCCGATATATCGGCCCTTGGCAGTTTTCGCACAACCATAGAGGGCCGATATATCGGCCCACTGGCAGTAAAAGGGTTAATGATGGTTTTGGCCTCTTCTCTCCTGCTGTATACCTATGTCGTCTTTTATTGATCTTCAGCTGATATCTGGTCATTATTCTTTCCATGATTATTAGAATTTTATTCAAATCCCACTCTGTCTCAGCTATGTCATCAGTGACTCGCAGCATGCTAATATTTTCTCTGTGGATATTCTCTGCAGAATACTTCACTTTGATTTCATTGATGGCTCTCTCAATGTAGACATTAAAATTTACTGGAGGCATTGCACAGTCTTGTCTCACTCCTTTCCTTGTTCTTGCTTGTTTAAAGCTGAGTCCAGATTTAATCACAGCTACTTTGTTTTTATGCAAACTGGGTAATTCTTTGGTCTCTGTAGGACACTCTAATTCCTTTCAGAATTCAAAGCATCGGATTCCAATCCACATTGTCAAAAGCCTTCTCTGAATCCACTAATGCAATGAACATCAGTTTGAAGCATTGGATTCCAATCCACATTGTCAAAAGCCTTCTCTGAATCCACAAATGCAATGAACATCAGTTTGTTCTTCTCCATTCTCTTCTCAATGAGCAGCTTAAGGGCCAATATTGCTTCTCTGTACCCTTACTTTTCCTTAATCCATATTGATCTTCATCCAGGAACTCCTCAGCTTTTCGTTCTATTCTTCTGTAGATGATCCTTGTCGATATCTTCGAGGCTTGTGTCATCAGGCTTATAGTTATAAAATTTTTGCAATTCTCCACTCTCTACTGGGAATAGGAAAGATGATGCTTTTATTGAAGTCCCTGGGTATTTCTCCTGTTGAGTACATGTCGCATATGGTTTTGTAGAGATGGGTTAATGTCTTCTCTCCTGCATTTGTTATTAGTTCTGGAGGAATATCATCAATTCCAGAAGCGTTATTCATGCGAAGATCATTACTGATGCATCAAAGTCTGATCTTAATATTGATGTTCCATATCATCCTTTTTGACTTGGCTTACTTCTTTGATCACTTTCATGCTGAGATATGTTCCGTTTAGTAACTCACAGTTATTCTTTTCACCTCTTCACTTTGTCTTCATTTTCAATCAAAAGTTCTCCATTCTTGTCCCTTATGGCATTGCCACTTGCACTCTGTTCTTTGAAGTGGTTCCTCACTATCCTATATGCAGCTTCCACCTTTCCAAATGCAAGGTTGTTTTGTACACCTTCGCATAGATTCTTCATTCATAGTTCTCTAGCCGTTCTTACTTTGCGACTTATTTTGTTCCTCAATTTTTTGTGGCAGAGCTGCCCTTCTGCAGTTTTTGCATTCTTGTACTTTCTTCTTTCTTCAATCAGCTCAAAGACTTCTTCGATAATCCATGGCTTCTTCTCAACTTTTCTTCTGCGAAGAACTTATTTCGTGGCTTCCTGTAGTCCACATTTAATGTTTTCCCTACTCTCTTCCACTGATTTCTCAAACAGATCCTCTCCTGTTGTTTCCCACTGCTTTTTGAAATGCCAGATGATGTTGAGCCTCCTTAAGTGTTTATAATTGCTATTTGTTCTTCACAGTTTTCTTTGATTTCTTGAATTTTAGTTGGCATTTCATCATCACTAAATTAAGGTCAGTCTATTCCATCTGAATGCTTATCTCTCTCTAATCAGCACCTGTTCTATTCAGGGAACCCAATTGCAATTCCTGGGAACTTCTTACTTCCTACCTATCACCTAGCTATCATCCTACCTAAAATATCCATCATTCTCATCACCCATTGTTACTTTTTTTTAATTGTTCCTACTCTTTCTGCTTTAGCAATATCTCTCTGCTCTCCCATAGTTGCCTCTTTGATCCACTCCTTTGAAATTCTGGGTAATTTTCTTCTCACTGCCCATTGATTACTTTCCTTTGCTAGTTTTACTTTGGTGGTTAGGAGTATCATGTATTTTCATCCTTTTCCAAATCCCAGGGTGAAATGTCTGTGGTCTACTGCTACCCTCTCCTCTCTCATTCCTTATGTCATGACTTAATTTTGACTGTAATTCCATCCTTATTTCTGTATACTAGTCTTCTCTTAAGCTTTTTCTTAAAAATCTTCCTTATAGGCTGATGCCCTTCTATGATTTCACTTTTGCTATTTCTTAGGACTCCACTGATAAAGTTCATCAATCATAATCAGTGACATTCATCATAATTTCTGCCCAATTACCTAATGTATTCCATCTGAAATAAATTTCGATTTTTCTCTATTTTCCTCCATCTATACCTTTTGATATTTCATAATTCATTTGCCTGTATAATTGACTCCCTGTGTCTTACAGATTCTGTAATGCATTTAGTAACCGTAGAAATCATTTGGCTGGCTAATTGCTGCTTTTTCATTCACTACTCTTTTAAGTGATGAAGTGTCTTACCCACATACTTTGATTCATGTATGAAGCTCCATCGACAGATATCATTGGAGTTCCTGTTACATGTAAATTGGATAAGTGGATGTGGGCCTCCCAGAGCCTTCATGGCCCTTAGTACCTTTAAATCCATTGTGCCAATGTAAATTTTACGTTCTCACCATTTGCAGACAGGAGGCCAAAGCACTGCAGTGTAGGTATAGAAAGGGGTCACTCCTCCAACCCCCATCTGTACGAAACATTGCTTTATTTCAGTGATATGGTGGGAACCAGTGTCTCAACGTGGCTAGGCCTTTGCCATTAGTATCATAGTGTATACCTCAATTGAACATTTTAGCATGCTCCTTGTTTCGAGGAAACAAGAATCTCTTTGAGCCTCTGAGGAAATGTGAATGTAAACCTTAATAACTGCGCACAGAACAAATAAACCTCTCATTTCTCTTCCAGTCACAATCAGAACTAGAAAAGTCCCCTTTTGTAAAGTTTAACTGCTTAGTTATTTACATACTTTTGTTTTGTTCTAACCCTTCGGAAAGTCGTATTTAATGGAAATAGCTTGCAAATTACTGTTTGTGTTATAACTTAACACTGTGGTGACTATTTCAAAAATACATTTAGTATGTTTTGCCAACAGCTGAAATGTCCATACTAGGTGTCTTCTGTAGCACCACATTTAAATGCTTCTACCCTTTTCTTCTCCGCTGCTGTCACCGTCCATGATTCACTGCCGTAAAGAAACATGCTCCAGATGTATGTTCTGATGAACTGTTTCCTTACTTCTATGCTTGTTATTCCTGCTGTAAGTAGATTCTTCTTTTGAAAGAATGGCCTCTTTGCCTGGGCTATTCTACTCACTATTCCTTTCTTGCTTCGTCCATCGTTGTTTACTCAGCTTCCTAGATAACAGAACTCTTTAACCTCTTCAAGTTTTTTTTCCTAGTTTGACATTGGTTTTCGCCTCTTCTTTCTTGCTGCACACCAATATCTTAGTCTTCTTCTTATTTATCTTCAGCTGATATCTGGCCATAGTCCTTTCCAAGGTTGTTAGCTTCTTATTCAGCTCCTTCTCTGTGTCTGCTATGAGAGCTATGTCATCAGCGAATCGTAGCATACTGATTGTTTCTCCGTGGATGTTCACTCCAGAACACTTCTCCTTGACTTCATTTATGGCTCTCTCGATGTAAACATTAAAAATTACAGGAGACAGACCAAAGTCTTGTGTCACTCCTTTCCTTATTCTTGCCTCTTCACAGCTGGGTCCAGATTTAATCACAGCGACTTGGTTTTTGTACAGACTGTGTATAATTCTTCGGTCATTTAGGACACTCCAATTCCCTTCAGAATTCCAAGCATTGAATCCCAATCCACGTTGTCAAAGGCCTTCTCTAAACCCATGTCCCTTATGGCATTGCATCTTGCGTTCCTTGAAGTGGTTCCTCACTATGCTGTAGGCCGCTTCCACCTTTCCAAGTGCAAGGTTGCTTTGTGCATCTTCGCATAGATTTTTCAACCACATCTCTCTAGCTTTCCTTGCTTTGCGACTTATTTGACCGCCGGCCTCAGTGGCGGCGGGGTTAAGTCCTCGCCTGCCATTCCGAAGGTCGCGGGTTCAAGTCCCGCCTGGATAAAAGTGAACTGTCCAGGGCATGGGTGTTTTTAAATGTGTTGTCCATATATATATTAAAATGGTCGTAATTGGGGTCACCTGTGATCATTATAGAAATTATTATTATTATTTCGTTATTTATTCTTTTGTAGCAAAGCTGCCCTTCTTCAGTTTTCACATTCTTGTACTTTCTTCTTTCTTCAATCAATTCTAAGACTTCCTCCGTGATCCATGGCTTCTTCTTGGCAACTTTTCTTCTTCCAAGAACTTCTTTTGCGGCATCCTGTAGTCCACATTTAATGTTTTCCCAATGCTCTTCCACTGATTTTTCATTCATGTTCTCTCCTATGTTGTTTCCCACTGCTTTTTGAAATGCCAGCTGATGTTGAGGCTCCTTTAGTTTTTCTACTTGCCATTTATGTATTCTTCTTTTTTTCTTCAATTTCTTGAATTTTAGATGGCATTTCATCATCACTAAATTATGGTCACTGTCGATGTCTGCCCCAGGGTAGCTTTTGCACTATTCAGGGAATGAGGCAGCGGACTTCGCCGCTAAAGAGGTGTTACGAGAGGCCAACACTGCCGTGGCACAAGTACCTGTGGAGGATCTGAGGGCTGCTTTGAGGAATGTATGCCTTCAGCAGTGGAGGGAAACTTGGAATCAACAAACCACAAACAAGTTACATGAAATTAAGGCTGACATAGCAATGTGGTCCACTTCAGTTGGGAGGACCCGGAGGGAGGAAGTTGTCATCACACGGTTGAGGATAGGGCACAGTGCCCTGACCCACTCTTACCTCTTTACGGAGGAGAAGATCCAACCCCGTTGTGATCGGTGCGACTCACCCCTCACTGTGAGGCACCTCCTGACGGAGTGTTATGTCTATCGTGCCACGAGAGAAAGATTAAACGTTGTGGGCAATCTAGGACAAATCCTAGGAAATGACTCCAAAATGATCGACCGTTTACTTTCCTTCTTGAAAGATACCTCTATTTTAAAAAAAATTTAACTTTAACATTTTAGTATACCTACCTTTTTGCATTCTCACTTTTTAATGAGCATATGTACTCGTTTATAAAATATTTTGACAAGGTGCAAAATGACCTTAGCCGTCGACGCACCTTAAAAACTAAAACTACTACTACTTGGTTTCTAAATCTCTGCTTCACTAAAATGTAGTCTATTTGACACCTTCTTCTGTCTCCAGGCATTTTCCATGTGTATCTTCTTCGGTTGTGATTTTTAAACAGTGTGTTGGCAACCGCTAACTTAAGTTGAGTGCAGAACTCCAGCAGTCTTTCTCCTCTTTCGTTTCGGTTTCCCATGATTTATGATGTTTTAATTCATGAATGTATCTGTGAATGTGTATTCATGTCAACACGGATAATTAAGGTAAACACAGCTAATTTGTTCCATTTTCCAATGAGTCAGAGGCAATCAAGCATCTTTGCAAAGTTTTCGTTCATTTTGGACTAGACCTACAAAGCTTCATTAGTGCAATTTTTTATATTACTTTTATCTCTACTGAAAAACTTGTAATGTATGCATGGGCGATGTATTCATATTTTTAAGCTAGCATTTATGTATGCATACACTATGGAAGTGTGCAATTTGCGGGATCATTTGCAACTAGTTGCTGCTCCAGATATAGAATTTAAAGGAATAAAAGAAAATACCGCTAAAAGAAAATCATGTGCTCCGCATCAGGTATTATAAATTAGACCTAAATAAAGCTAAAACAGTGAAAAGATTCTCTCGCGGATGCTATGTCAATCATGTATTTTGTACACATAATGATATGCCCATTAATTTTAAAAAATAACAGCCATAACCATCTTTGTGTGGTTATTTCCAAGGCGAAGGCTCTGAAAGAAGACCTCAAAAAGGAGTTCATCTTTATGTTTACCTCCTTATAAAATTAGATTGTACAAACCACGCACTTCAGCGGTGAAGGTGATAATTTCCTTTACACTTCTTCAGCTAGTAATGATGGTAACATAAATCCATAATATACTTTTTTCACTATACCCTGAGAAAGCTTCAGTTGTGGCTCTATTCAAATCAGGTTGCCTGATTTTATTCCACGAAATTGCAGGCATAATTTAATGATTCGTTACACCTAAAATTTGTGGAGTATTTTTGCGTATCATTCTTCCTCTGCTTCCGATCAAGCAAGGGGATTTTCATCAGAGCATTGCAGCTCCAGTTCCAGCCGCGCACGAATATGGAATCAGAAGTCTTATGTTTTCACCTGTCACTGAGGGGATCACTCCATTCACCCTCACAAAAACAGCTAAGAGTCACATGATCTCCATGTATTTTATATCACTTAGGAGGTTGATCCAGCTGGGATTCAAGACCAAGGGATGTGCAAGGAAAGGCCAAGGGATGTGAAGGGAAATAAACATTGAAAGAATCATATCCTAAGGCAGCATATTCACATATCATCTTCCTCCTGCTCTACCTCAACGGGCTATGCCTGCACAGAGGGAAGGCAAAACACTGGAGGGTGGGGTCTTTTATCATGAATCAAGATATGCCCACCAAACAATATTTGAACCTGTTACACCCCATTCACAGATTCCTTGGGAAAGGGGGTACTTCAGAGGCCCAAAAGTGGGCATGCGAGGCCTGCTGAGCAAGTGAGGGACACTGCAGGAGGGAGGGATGGGGCTCACGAATGGGTCTTATCTCCTTGAGGGCCAGCACTGAGGACTTTGGAGGGAGGGGGTGATTCTTGCCCACTCGTGGGTGGCAAAATGAAGGGTCACTTGAGGTGAGATGACCATTGTGGGAGGGAAGGAAGCATTTGCTGGGTTCCCTGTGAATGTGAAAGAAAGGTAGGGGGGGAGAGAAAGTCGGAGTTTTGGAGAAAAGGAGACTGAGCACTGGGGGAATTTTCTTAGTGGGGACTGCCAGGGGAGAAAAGAACATGGGAATGGGCAGGCATTTCCATTTCACTTTCCCTTAATTTCCGATCACTTCCGGCAGTCTGTGAAAAGGAAATCAGTGAATAATAATTCAAGAAGAAAAATGATGAACAAATGTTTATTATAAAAAAGTCAGCTCTTCTGGCAACAGAATGACCAAACTTTTCTTCAACAGCACTTCTGCTAAACTTTTTTGATTCAATTTCACGAGTCATTTTCACCTTCTCTTCCAACGTTATTCGTTTTCGCTTTAACTGAGAGGGTTCCATGTCCTTGACCATGTTAAAACACAAGAGCCTTTTGCATCAACACCCCTACCCAAAAATCCCGGTCAATTCGAGTCCTGCTTCCGAACTGGCAGGGTACCCACAAATTCCCACCCCTGATGTCCTACTGGGTGTATCGTCCGATAACGCAAGGGAGAGATGAAAGTGCCTCCGATTGGACTAAGATTCTGACAAGGCTTTCTACTCCCTCTCCAATGTGGTGAATTAGGGTTTTTCATAGGATGGTTCTACTTATCATCTACTAGTAGTCTTATGTGTATCTCTAACAAGGATTAGGCTACAAAAGCCTTACCAGATTCCTTGTCAATCCGGAGGATCGCAACTGAGAAGATATACCTTTAGGACATTTTTTCGAATGCTGGGTAAGAGTGAAAGTCAAGGAATGTTTACTGTTATATGACCTAAATATTTGTGGGCATATGAACGTTTTTTACTGTTGATTATGCATGCGCCCAGAACAAAACATCATATAGAATTAATGCGACAAAATTAGTGATTGTATGAACCAAGCAAACTCGTATTTTCTCTGATTTTCTTGGCTGTTGGCGACAGAAGAAGGGAAGGGCAATGTTTAGTTACGAACAAGATATCCTTCCTCAGTGACTATGTCGAAATGTGCAATACAGTGGAATCCCGGTATAACGAGTGCTCATAATCCCTCTGAAATCACTCGCTAAATCGAGCGCTCATTATATCCGAAGGTGTTGAAAAAACCCACGTAATTCTCATAATCGTTCGTATTTACAGTTTTTCTTCTGTTTCCGTGGTATTTAACGAAGGTAAACAGCAAAAAAGTCATTTCAGGCACAATCTGGTAGAATATCAACATATTTCATGAAAGAAACAGGACATTTTCCATTATATAAAACATTAATTCCCCTAGTTTCTGTGTTTTTCTTCCAGTTCTTCTATTTTTCGATCGCTGAAGAAAGCTGTAAAGACAGTGTAACTAGTCGGAATTAAAATATTAGTTATACTGTGGAAGTTTTTGGATAATTTTGCGAATATGTCATGGCATTATTATCAGCTTTGTCGAGTTTTCGAATGTTAACCGGTACGTCCATCAGTTGATTTCGAGTTTTTAAAATTGACGGTATATCGTTGCTCGATAAACATCGTCTTATCGTGCCCCGATAAAATATCGGGCAACGATAAGATATCAGGAAACGATAAATTCGCGATCACGATAAATATCGCGATAAAATACCATGATATCGCGCCCCGATAAAACATCACGATAAAAGAAAGTGATATTGCGCTCGTTCAAATATCACGTTATCGCGCCCGATGAATTATCGTGATATTGCGCCGGCTAATCGTGTTGGAAAAAGACAGCCATTGGGTTGGCCTTCGCTTAAGCTGGAGCAAGTACGTCACCTATCTGTCCACGCAATTACATTAACTATCAGACCACTGAAATTGAAAGAGAGAGTGTGAGAGAACTGCTGAGAATTTGAATTAGCAGATAGCAGAATAGTAAGTTTTCAAACGTACTTGCTCCAGCGAAGACAACTCAACGGCTGTCTTTTTCCGACACGATTAACCAGCGCAATATCATGATAATTCATTGAGCGCGATTACGCTACATTTGAACGAGCGCAATATCACGATCTTATATCGTGATATTTATCGTGATAATATATCTGGATATTTTATCGGGGTGCGATATAGTGATATTTTATCGGGACGCGTTATCATGTTATTTTATCGTGATGTTTATCGTGATATTTATAGCGATATTTATCGTACCCCGATATCTTATCGTGCCCCGATTATCAATATCGCCCATGCCTAGGCCTACCGTATTTACCCGATTCTAAGACGACCTTTTTTGACTAATTTTCAGCTAAAGATACCTAGACTCGTCTTAGATTCGAGTACAACTTAGAACTATGTGTTTACGCGGCGTTATGCTATGAATGTACGAATGTGTGACTGATTGATTAATAGGGATCCATTCCACGAGAATCCATTGCAATAATTACTTAAATAAACAATACTTAACATAAAATTATATTAAGACGATGGGTATGATAATTTTTCCAGTGCCATTGATTATCTATGGCCACAGCAATGTATTTCAAATGAGCGCTTCGGGCATACACAAAAAACAAACGAAGGCTGGAATTCACTTTCGGCAGTTTTTACAGATCTAAAATTTTGAATTTGTGATTGAAAGTACCTCACATACATAACACTTAAAAATGACAGATCATGTAGAAATACATGGCGTGGTGCGAAGGGAAAGTTAACCAAATATATTAGACATGGTTACGTCACAAATTTTAAGCTACTTGTCATACAACATGCCGATAAATCAAATAACTGTGACGAAAGTAGAATTTTAGCAGTCCCCCAGGGAAATGCGCGAAGATGGAGATCTGCAATACACAAAATGCAGGACATCAATGTCATTTAGAGGTCCCAAAGCAGGCCGATTCCTTTACGTCGAAGAAGAAGTGGTAGAGTTCATACGAACTTTGTGGAAGAATGGTATGCCTGTTTCAACGGTAGGTACCTATCACTCTTAAAGCTCACAAATTTGCTAGATGACTAAGCTACCATGGCACAAGAATTAAAAGCATGCAGAGGTCAGTGCACCAGATTCATGCGACGAAATAATTTTTCTTTACGGTGCAGGAATTCACTGTGCCAGAAATTGCCTAGAGACTACAGAGAAAAACTAATCGTAAAATATGTAATCGGACCAAAAATATGTAAAAAAATTATCTTCTGAGCCAAATCGGAAATGCAGACAAAACTCCAGTTTTTTTCGACATGCCGTCGAATTACACCGTGACCGAGAAAGGACCAAAGTCCGTCCTTAAAAAACTACTGGTAACGAAAAAATGCGAGTGACTGTTATGTTGGGAGTATTAGCAGCTGCTATCTATTTAGTAACAACTTGATGGTACTAAATAAGCGCCGTATGCGATTCTAAAACTGAAAATTATATGCCCAAGAGACATATACTGAGTGGAATAATAGTAAGATGCCAGGATAAGGGATAGATGACAGAAGATCTAATGAAAGATTGGCTACATGTGGTGTGGAATAGACATCCAGGGGCACTGCTGAAACAAAGAGCTATGCGTTTTAAGTCTGAATGGTTCCATTGCAAAAGTTATTCTGTGATATTTCATGCTATACGGCAATTATGAAGAAGGAAAGTATCTGATTTTTTTTGTTACTCAGAATTAAGTTCTAAGTTATATATTTCTGTGTAGAAGAGCAGTATATTTTCAATTTTCCAAAAGTTTGAATGCTTTGTAAATGCTTTTCCTTATTTTTCTCTTAAATTGGATGTTTTTAAGCCTAAACAGTTCTATTACAAAAGTTATCCTGTGGTAGGTATGCTAAAAGGCAAAAATGTATAAGGAAAATATCTAAATTTCTGTTGCTCAGGACAAAGTTTGTTTAAGTTATGTGTTTTCTGGTTAAGTTATGTTTTCGGTTTGAATTTGAAAAGAGTACGTTTTATTTTCCAAAATTAATGCAAGTAAAGTAGAGGACTGATATATAAGACAAGTAGTATAATAATAGGTAATTTGTCATTTTATTTTCAATTCGGAGCTCAAAATGAGAGGTCGTCTTATATTCAGGGTCGTCTTAGAATCGGGTAAATACGGTAACTCCCTCTCCTACTTTCATCTTGCTTGTCGTCTGCCCACTCCTCTCCCACTGATGACTGGGCCTAACAAAAGAAGAATGTAAAATGGGAGCGTGCAGAGCGTACTGAAGGCCGTAAATCGCTTGTGTTTGGACATAATTGGCTTTAAGTGTTGTAGATATGGCACACATCTTGTATTTTTAGTTTAATTCGCAGATAATACAAAATACAATAGTTAATTTTTGCTAGGTGGTGTATCGCCCTCGAGAGATATCTGTCGTAATACTGAGCGTATACTGTGGAAAGAACTTTTTGGCCTCGCTATATCCGCTTTATTTTACATGTAAAACATAGGCCTTTCGGCGGTACAAAGACAATCCCTCGCTATAACGTGATTCTCGCAATAAGCCGTACTCACTATACCGGACTTGTACTGTAGGAAGAAAAAAAGCTTCCATGTGTGATATGCATGACTGAATGTATCGCCCAAACGCCTTAGTATTTCTTCCAATGCCAGTGAAAAGGTTTTTGAGTACAAATGTGCGGTAAACGATTACTGTACTAGGAATACTCCTCATGGCTTTATGCTTGGGAAAAAAGGTACTCAGTTAGTTTCTCGTGGGCAAGTATATCTGTACTTGACAAATTTACGTTTGTTTGACTCATTGTTGGCAAAGCCGAATGTATTTTTAGTCTTATTGGTGATAAATTTTGTACTACTTCGCCTATGTTTAAAAGTCATCCTACGCCTAATGTGCTTGCCAACGATGAATGATTAGAAGCTTTACTTTGGCAAAGAGCATCTGAAAAATGTTGTCATTATCCCTCATTATTCGTAAAAATGAGTAATTTTTTCATGTTGGGACCGATACCCGTGGTTCGTAATTTCAAAACATCGTTATTTCGTAACATTGAGTGCTGTTATGTATTTAGATACTCTTTGTAATATCTTGCGATGTAGTAGTGCTATTTGTTAATTTGTCTCTCCAGTCTGAAGAGAAGAAATTTTAAGCAACACAAGTTCGGACCTTATTTTTCCACAATCCACAGCTTCCTTTCTCCAAACAAACATTCAACAAACCCTTGACAACATCATATTTATAAAAAACCATAACACTAAATTAAACACAAAATACATTTCCAATTAATACAAATGAACAAGTAAAACACGTGAAATGAACCCATAACAAGAATAAAAAGTATCTAATAAACTGGAGCTGAAACGTGGCGTTACAGCCTCCTTCCCCCTTAAGAAGGAACTTTCTGAAGGAAAAGTTCCCCAGTTTGTTTAGAATTTTGGAGGCAAGTGCTCAAGGCTGGCACCGGCTCTACGTCAGTGGCAATTTCCTACACCAGCCTACTTAAGCTATCAGATTTTCGAGATATCTCACCGGCTCCGATCCAATTGCCAGTTAACCTTTTTTTTTGGTTCAAATTTAATATTAGGACCTTCCATCCTGGTTCAAAGGATTGTTTCGTTGCCTTTTGATCATAATAACCTTTCCTCTTCCGGTGCTCATTTTCTTCCTTCCTCGATGCTGATTCCAAGGATACTTGCCAAGCTGTTCTTCCTTCTCTCTCTCTTATCATCTTTTACCTGCCCTAGTCTGAATGGCACATATCTTCTCCAGCTCTGGGTTTTGCTTCCCCCCCTCTATAAGCTTTCTCAAATTCTATTCTATTCTCTTTCTCAAATAATTCCACAGTCCTCTTCCAAGCCCATTTCCATTAAACTGCTTAACGACACTATGGATTCATTGATTTCACCTTCGTCAAAATCCTTGAAATCATTCACAAATTGTGGGCACAGCTTCTTCCACACGCCATTCATAGCCGAATTTTGAACATCATTCTACGCAGCTGCAATGTTTAGTATGGCCTTGTATGTGTTGTATCCCTTCCAGAAGTCACGGACTGTAAGGGACTCATCAAGATCAGTAGCGGCTATTACTTATCATAGTGTATGTTTCATGTAGTAGCACTTGAAGATGGCAATAATCCCCTGGTCCATTGGCTGTAGGAGAGAGGTGGTATTAGGAGGGAGGTAGACAATGGTAACGGCTGGGTGAGAACCAATTATGTTTTTCGGGTGGCCAGGAGCGTTATCCAGGAGAAGAAGCATCTTAAAAGGAAGCCCTTTCCCCCTACAATATTTCTCTGCTGCTGGGATGAAATGGTGGAAGAACCAATGTTCAAAAATCACTACTGTAACCCAAGCCTTTAAATTTGCCTTCCATATGACAGGGAGAGATTCTTATACCACATTCTTTAGAGCTCAGGGATTGTATGCATTATAAACAAGCAGCGGCTTTACCTTAAAATCTCCCGCACAATTACCTCCTAACAATAAGGTCAGGCATTCATTTGAAACGTTGTAACCAGGAATAGTTTTCTCCTCCTTGGAAATAAATGAACGATCTGGTAATTTCTTCCAATAGAGACCAGTGTCATTGGCATTGAATATCTGTTCGGTTAGAAACTGGTTCTTCTCAATAATCTTCGTCAGCTCAGATGGAAATGCGGCTGCTGCAACATCATCAGCTGATGCAGTTTCACCTTGCTTCTTTATGGAGTGAAAATATTGTCGCTGTTTGAACCTCATAAACCATCCTTGACTTGCCTTGAACTCTACGTCTTTTTCATCTGGATACTTTTTCTGTAGGTCTTCAAATAATGATAATGCTTTCTCCTGTACCACTTCCTGACTAACCGAAGCACGCTGATGATTCTGTCTGTTAATCCAAAGAGCAAGAAGTTGCTCCTTTTCTTCATAAATTTTGCCTATCTTCTTGTTGATGATGATGTTCTTCATCACGGGAGCTTCATCTTGGACATGTGATAGAATCCTATCCTTATTATGCACAATCGACGATACTGTTGTTCATGACAATTGTAAAGACTGAGCAATGGCTACGACCTTTTCACCTTTTTCATGGCATGTATTTATTGACACCTTGTCATTCAAGGTTACAGCTTGATGCTTAGCATTAGCACTTGCATAGGGATTTCTGTTCGGAGATATTATTGAATGAAATAAGTCAAAAGTGCGTGAGACACGTGAAGCTCAAGAATTACCACAAGTGAAAAATAACCTCACAACACCACAATAGCCCATAAAGACAGGTCCGGGCAGGTCTAAGAGCATCGGAAAACTATGCAGCTGACATCGTCAGAATTGGTGCAGTCATCAGGAGCAGACACAGAGCAAGTGCCACACCTTCGCTGTTGGGCAATGAGGAACTATGATCATTGGCATTTCGGTAACGCAACTAATTTCTGCTTTCTAGGGCTTTAATTAAATACATTATAATTATTAAAAGTGCTAAATTGGATACGATAGATTTTTGGTGGAATATTCCTTCACTTTACTTTGCTTCGTGAATACACAAACGCACTATTTCTCGTGCAATATCTCTTCAGTTGAGCAGTTTCTACATTTCCCTGTAGTACCGTATTCTTACGTAATTTCAGTTGTATTCTTTATTTAATCCTTATTTTTTTATTCAATTTATTGTTTCTGTTAAACTATTTAATATAACTCTGTGCGATGTAACACATTTACAAATTTTTCTGTGATTCTAGCACTTTTACTGCAACCCGCAATGTCGGCACAAAAAATCCGACGTATCTACGGAAACGAAGTAAGTTGAGGTATATCTGTACTTCCTTTGTTTTTGGCGAGCTGGGCATCAATTTAGGACATTCAGCCTTCAGATGAGATGTTGACTGACAGATATAACACTTTCGTAAGGCTCTTCGTTCAAAAGTGTCTTCAATTTCTTTGGCTGGTCAGTTTATTTTCGTTTGGGTCTCTTCTCGATTCCAACTTCCTTTTGTCTAGGAAACCAATGATTTTCAACATTTTTAAACTTATCTTTCTGATCATCTCTCTTTGCCTCTTTGAATAGTTCGCGTAGATCATTATAATCATCAAGCTTCTTTGCTAACATATCAGCTTCTTTAAACAGTTCAATCATCAAGGAAATGATCTGTTACATCTCTAGGAACCGCTCTTTTTATTTGCTCTGTCACTATCAAATCACTCATCTATTCAAATGTTTGTATTCCCAAACCAGAAATCGAGCCATTCCAATAGTTCCTTAAGTTGTATGGTAATTCCTTCCATGACTCGTCAGGGCTGTTAGAATACCTGAAAAACTACTGCCCAAACTTTTTGGGACTTACCTTGAACTTTTGCAGTAAAAGGGCTTTAACATGATTATATTGGTTTGCTTGTTCCTCTGGTTCTCTGGCAATCAATTCTGCAGTGTCTCTCAGCATAAGCCCAATAAGATGCATGACTCATTCCTCTTCAGGAATTTGCACCCTTTTTGCTTGCCTTTTGAACATGACTATATACAAACTCATATCATTTCCTTTGGAGTCAAAACTCGGTATGATATCTGAAAGTTTGAATCTGGGTCTAGTGTGCATATTATCAATATTATGCCCTGTAACATTCACTCCCTCCATTATTCAGAATTTTTAATCGCTCTAACTCAAACTACATCTCTTCTCTTTGTCTTCTCACATCCCTTTCTTACTTGCGTTTCCATTCCTCCCTTTCTTCCTTGCGTTCCCGTTCCTCCCTGCATTCCCGTTCCTCCCTGCTTTCCCATACTTCCCTTTCTTTCTTGCATTCCCGTTCTTCCCTTTCTGCATTGTTGCCCTCTTTCTGTGAAGTTAACCATCCTTTACAAAATTCTTCATCATAATTGGAGCTTTTAACTATGATATTTTTGATGACCAATACTGTAGCACCTTCTGGAACTGATTCTGCTAACTCTTCATCCAACAACAACAAATCCTTCTTTAAATATCATAGGTCATCGTAATATTTCCAAGTTACGATTATTATAAACACCGGAAACAACTTTAACCTAACACAAAAAAAAGAGTACAGTCACTGACACCAAGCAGGCCACCAACCTAGGCACTTACCTTGGAATGTAGTTGTGTTATCGGATAAAACCCAGCCCTTGCGTCGTCTCTACTAGCATCTACTTGAAGTTGCAATCCAGGAGAACTTCTTTCTGCCCTCCTGGCATTCTTTAGGCAAGCTTCACTGCACCACGTGATGAGTTCCTTGTCCTTTCCTCTTCCCACCACGCTAATCTCCAATGAGGTAAACTACTAATCTCCGACCACGACATAGCCCGCTCACGTAGGAGAAATCCAAGCTCAGATTCTATCTTCCAAGTGTCCAAAATGCTGAATATATGTCGGTTCTGCAACCGTTTCAGAACTTCCTAGGTCCAATATAAGATGCGTATGCTAAATTTCCAAACTCCGATATGGATACTCACAATAATTTTCTTTGCTGAAGCACCGGTAATTCTATCCCACCACTGCCACCATTTTTCTTTTTCTCCTGTCTGTAACATCTTGCAACATGGTAGCACTATTTGTTATTTTGTCTCTCCAGTCGGAGGAGAAGAAATTTTAAGCAACACAAGTTCATACTTCTTCAGCATCCCTCCTTATTTTTCAACAACAAACAGCTTCCTTTCTCCAAACAAACATTCAACAAACCCTTGACAACGTCATATTAATAAAAAACCATAACACTAAATTAAACACAAGAAAACATTTCCAATTAATACAAATGAACAAGTAAAACACATAATATGAACCCATAACAATAATAAAAATTATCGATTGGATAGATTTGCCACACCCAAATTTACTAGGGCCCTCATCCGAGAAGGGCCGGTTGGGGTGGCTGTCCTGGTACTCTCTTTAGGAACCAGTAGAGCTGCGAGTGGGGTGGTTAGCCCCAGAAGCAGACGGCCACCATTAACCGACCGAGGTCATTACCGGGGACGCCACGAGGTGGTCTGTTTTTGACCCCTGGTTCCGGTACCGGGAATCGAACCCGGGCCTCCCGGGTGAGAGCCGGGTATCCTAACCACTAGACAATAATCCGGACAGTCTTAAGCCATCTAAGAAGGGAGCTCGCATGGAGTGGACGGAGACCCTGAGGGGAGACCTTCTAGCTTGCCATGCTGCCAGTGAGCCAAGTTGCAGGGGATACATGGCGAGGATGCACTCTTGGTGGTGTGAGATGCATCCTGAATACAACCATCTGTTGCAGCAGAATCTGCGCGTCTATGCCAATCACCTGTGCAAGAAAACGACACCCCAACCGCAAGGTCAGAGTAGTACACCTCCAGCCAAGGCTCTATCTCCTACAATGGCAGATGTACCTCCTGCTACTGCCGGTGCTTCCGCCGATCATTCGGTGAATGGAGACAAGCCGAAGGCCGATTCTGATCCACTCAAGCGGTTGGAAAGCACGATAAAATATGATGAGACGACTAAAAGGTAGTGAAATATTCATCTTAAAATTTCTCTGCGTGACCAACAGCTGTCCCAGTTGAATGGCATCGTAGATTTGATCCTGACGGAAATGACCAGCCTCTGGGAAATAGAATGCATGGTATATGCTGCCACCACACTGTTGGCCTCTCCCCGAGTGTCTGCCACTTGGGAGACTAAAGCAGCAAATAGGCTGAAACAGCTAAATGCCAAAATCACAATGGCAAGACAACAGGTGTCGAGATATCAGTGTGTGATGCCTCGGTTTGGACTTGGACCTTGAAGCGTGTAACAAATCATTCTTGTTGCTGAAGGTGGACGTGTTAAAGTTCAAAATAAAGAATGCGGTGCGAAAGACCCTGCTCCACAAGCATACCGAGAAGCCCATGCATGGAAGTTTCTATCGAAACTTGGAAACACATGGGCTATCGAAGGAGCTCACGTTCGCCTTCTTGCGCTCCGCAGGTCTGAAGTCCGAAACCGAGGGAATCGTGCTCACATGCCAAGATGGTGTCAACAACACCCTAGTGTACCGTTGCCTCACCTTTGGGGCAAACGTGACGGACACGAGATGCAGAGCGTGCCGAAGGCAGCCGGAGACTTTAGGTCATCTACTCTCCGGCTGCAGCTTTTATGTGAAGAACACATACATAAACTGGCACAACTCCGCCCTGCGGGTGTTGTATTACCATCTAAGACACCATTACGGTATAGATGCGAATCTGGAGCTGCCTTACTTCCCTGGAGACATTGAGTCCGTCGTGGAGAATGATAAGTTTAAGATCTGGTGGAAATTTTCCTTCTCCCACCACCAGTTGAAGGCGATGAAGCCTGATATTGTTCTCCTCGACAATCTCTCACATGCCATATTTGTGATTGAGTTTTTGGTACCAGCCGAAACGAACATGGCAATGAAGGAGATTGAAAGAAGGACTAAATATCAAGATCTGCTGTGCGAACTCTGACAAATGTACGCGGGCTACTTTGTTAAACTGGTAGTCCTCATCGTGGCTGTGCTTGGTGGTGCCAAGAGCTCATTGGTTGAAAATCTCAAGTGCATCCCAGTGTGCATCCCAGTGCGGATGCACTTGCAAGTGCAATGCAGAAGGCTGTCCTTCTCGGGTCCCTCCGCCTGCTTCGTGCGCATGACCCTAATGCTGGGTAGCCACCTATCCACCGGTGGCGGATGTGGCTACCCTAGGCGTGACCCCTCTCGAGTCTCTGGCAATTATGACAGCCACAAAACCTGATGCTAGCCGGAGACTCGGAGGTGGATGTTACTTTGCTGTAACAAATAAATAAAAAGTATCTACATAAACCAGAGCAGAAACGTGGCATTACACCTTATGGTCGGGACCAAAGATTTTGCTTCATAATTTTATAATATTGTAATTTTGAGTTTCTACTGTAGCACTCTTTGACTCCATTTATCTTTCTAACTCTCACCTAAGATAATGACTGCAACTTGAGATTTTCAACAACATATATAATATTTGACTGCATCCTAACTTCCTTCCTTGGAAAACATGCAAAACAGGTTAGGCCTTGCAAGTTAAGGTGAATACTTACATGTTGCATAAATTTCAGGGAATTATATGTTTCCTTTCATTTATTTCATTCCGTAGTAGTGTTCATTTATGGTAGCAGTGTTTCTTTTTCAATTATTACACCTCCTAAGAAAATATGTTTGATGCCTTATTATGACTAATAAATAATCCTGACAATAATAACCGAACAGCATGTTCTATGTATACCTTCTGCTCAAAAAGTATAAGGACTCGATGAGGATTTTATATCTCTAAAACAGAAGAAGTAATATTCACACAGCATATCAGTCCATAGGCCTGTAATTTAGTCTTGCATTATATACAGATAGCAGGCAATTTTTAATAATGACTTAGAGGTATGTTTCTTCAGTGAGAATGAGAAATACCCTGTTTGAGTGTCTTGAAGGGTAGTCATTTTGGCAGTTTATATTATGAGTATTATATGCACAAACAGAAGGGAATTTGATAGAAAGAGAGTCATACTTTGGTCATGATATTATTGAATTAACAAATTCTTTATTTAGAGTTGGGCGAACACTACCCGCGCGAATGGTAGAAATAATTGGATATTCAAGACTTCTAATAATTATGGTAAAAGAATTCGATATTCGAGGTATCAAATAATAATGCTAATTACGCTGTATTTGGTGTGTTGATGAACTGCATTGTATTAATTCAGAACTGGGCAGAACATGGTGTATTAACTCTTTCAGCTCGTCTAATAAGGCTTATATAAGTTCTCGTATTCAACAGTCCATGAATGGTAGAAAAGATATTTTATTATATATTTGACATTTTAAAACCAGAATTATTTTTTCAAATTTCATCAACTTGTACAGTCCTGGCGAAAAAAACCTACAACACCCACGGGTGCTGTTGGAAGCAACTTCCACGCGAATTTTGAAAGTCCGTCTCATTCGATGATCTGGCAACCCCTGCGGTGGCTAAGGAGGAGGCCCCAAGTGGAAGGGAGGAGGAACGAGTGCGTTTTTGGGTTGTGGGTTCAAATTCCAGGGTTGACTGCGCGATACCTACTCTCTTGTTACGTCCGCTCGCTTTGTCCACTGCAATTGTGCCTTTGAATGCTCTCGGCAGGTCGGTGTGGGGTCGGTGTCTTCCGAGCTTCAGATGCGTTCTTTATAACATATGCTGAGTCACGAGCCTGCTTCATTTGATTATTCCAGAATATATCATTTGTGTTATTGGTGAGCTCGTCAATTAAAATATGTGGATCAATTGCTTTCACTAGCTTTCGTGCCGCAAATTGCATTCAAGTTAGATATTTACCTATTTGGTAACAACTTTAATTTTCTTGATAACTGGTAGATACGTATTGCTTTCCAATTACCTATTTATGGATTTGCATATGCTGCATCTCTTTAAAGTAATGGGTGTTGTTCTTTGTATTCTCTGAACTGATTTCTACCTCGTATTTTAAAAATTTTTATGTCGAACATAGTATGGAAGTTATATGATTCATTATCGCGCATCAGTTAAGGTTTGGTTACAGTAACCTGCTGTTGGTTATTTAACCTTGCTTTTGGTAGGGATTGTCAAAATTACGATCCACCTGTCCGCCAGCGAAGAGGAGATGTAAAGCGTACTGATACCTTAGTAAACAGTAAAAGCACAACTCAGAAAAAATGTGCATGATATTATTCAATTCGAGGTCGGCTCGAATGTGGAAATGCTGCTGCGTCAATTATGTTTTGAAATTATAAAAATCGCGTAAGTGTTTGCATAAATTCTGATAATTTTCAAGCTTACTTACCTGTTGATACGTAAAATCTTGGTCGTATACTGACATTATGGTTGGTAACATCACATTATCCAATATTTCGACGTATTTCTCCCCATTAGGTTACCATCCGCTCTCCAGCATACCCCTGGACCATCTAAAGATATCCACGCTCAGGTATGGACCGAAAATCTTCCGGACCTTGCCCTTTCGTGGATATATCTGGTCTCAAATCTGGTGTTAGGTGGACGATAAACCAGTGCTGGACCTGATGTTGTGGAAGAAAATGTCTTTTCATCCGTAAATATTATTTTACTCCAGAACTCCTCATCTTTTTGCCTCAGATCGTGTGCAAATTGGAGCCGCGCAGCGCGATGAGGTGGAGTCAAAATTTCCTTCATGGCCGCTCTTCTGCTTAGCAAATTAGTCGTCGAGGTCCTCTGTCTTGTCTTGAACTTGTATTTAATGCCGAACTTTTCGGGTAATTTGTTGCAATTCGAGCTTCATTTTAAGTGGTGAACGGGTTATCCTTCACATAGTGCACAAGCCGCTCGTCATCTTCAGCCATGGAGATCCTTCGTCTGCCAGAACCCTCTTTTCTTTTAACTGAGTGTTCCTCCTCCCACCTTGCCTTTAATCTTGATATTGTTGAAGGAGCAACATCCATTCTTCGGGCAATCTCCCTGCATGATAAATTTACTTCCAATAAGCCAACCACCTGATTCCTTCTTCTCGGAGGGAGAGGTGGCATTTCGAACAAAACGAACTTTGAACACTATATTGATGTTGAAATATTTGAGTGGGTAGAAATCAAGCAGTATACCACTAGCACATTCACGCAAACAATAGAGTGGTGACGACTGGTTCAATGCTCGAAAAGCTATGTGGAAAAAGGGCCCCGAAACTGACGAACACACTGTTATTAAATTGTGTTCAGTAAAAAGGGCCCCTTGCAAGTATTGTCTTACGAGCGGATGGCGCAACCCTGAAACTTGAACCTACAATCCTTGATGTTTTTGGTCTTTTCTCAACTTGTTCCTCGTATCTATTAACCCACGACAAATTTCGTCTAAACAGTATCCCTTCATCAGTAAGGAAATGACTTAGTCTCTAATGGAAAGGAAATGACTAATGCGCAATAAGTCATTGAAGTGTTGACTGCAACAAATATCATAGAAATTATTATATTAGTATTCGTAAATACACACTGAGCTTAAATTGAATAATAGGTACTCCCTAAATTTCCATTAGTCTGGGTATAATTATCTAAGTGATAATAATTTCAAATCGATATTTTTCACAGGTGTACTCTTTGGGTGCAAACCTGGCGAAGACATACGACAATTGGCATGGCCACAAGTAAAACCACTAATAGACCACAAGGCATATCTCAATTGTGTGTGATTTGCGGTACAAAAGCTAGTGAAAGTAATTGATCCACATATTTTGATTGAAGAGCACACTAATAATACAAATGATATATTTTGGAATAATCAAATGAAGCAGGCTTGTGACTCAGCGTATGTTATAAAGAACGCATCTGAAGCTCGGAAGATGAAAACTTATGCATTGCATTCCCACTATCCAGAAAGATCATCGCATGCTCTAAGCATGTTAACTCCTCGTCGACTAATAAAACAGCCCCTCACCGACCTACCGAGAGCATTCAAAAGCACAATTGCAGTGGATGAAGCGGATGTAACAAGAGAGTAGGTATCGCAGTCAACCCTGGAATTTGAACCCACAACCCGAAAATGCACTCATTCCTCCCCCCTTCCACTTGGGGCTTCCTTCTTAGTTCGCCAAAGGGGTTGCCAGATCGTCGAATGAGATGGACTTTCAAAATTCGTGCAGAAGTTGCTTCGAACAGCGCTTGTGGGTGTTGCAAGTTTTTTGGCTAGGACTTTTTTCTTAAATAGGCAACAAATTAATTTGCAGATACAGTTTAGTATTGATGGTCAAACTTTTATTGTTGCCTCTATTTCAACATGCTTATGTGGATTTTCATTTATATCTTGGAGGAAGTCGATCTTTTCAGTTGATATTTTTCTTTTCGCCCCAAGCTTTTCCATGCTTAATTCTGAGCATTTGTCTTGCTTATACTCTCACAATTTCTGGTGCTCATGTAGTTTTGATGTCACAAACCATAAACATGCATTTATAAAACAAACGAAAATTTCAATAAAATTGGTGGCTTGTAGATGCCCTTCTACTTTTTCATCAACATTTTTTTAACCATAATACACCTGTCTAATAGTATTGCAAGTGGACTCTTTTTAGGACTTCTAATAAATGAAATTTTACAACGGACGTTAGGTGCTTTGAGCTCGAATATAGTCCCCCACCCCAGACTTTTTCTGCGAAGATTTCGGCCAAAAATGGGGGAGGGGGGGTATATTCGGAGGAATACGGTACATATGCGGTTTCATGGACCGTGTAACCACCGGTTCATCCATTCGTTCACGCAAACGTACATGAATCCGTTCACGCAAATGTAAATCGTACGTAAGTACATGTTCGTACGTGTTATCTATCGTGTAACCAGAGATTTACTCAATTTTGATGATAGCGCTTCCTGTCGGCAGATTTATGAACGTATTGGCCTTGGCAGCTCCGTCGACAAAAACTACTCGACTCGACTCGACTTTCGTAAAAATGCTCGAGTCGAGTACCAACTACTCGACTCGAATTTTCGAGTACTCGCACATCCCTACTTATTACATTTTTCCAAATCAAGACCCTTAAAATGAGATCTTGTGCACATCTGTAGCTTTAATAGTCTCGGAGATATACTTCATCTTGTGTAGTAACTTTTGCAGAATTCAAATTTTTTAATGTTGCAATATCTTGTAAACAGTTGTGAGTTTTGCGAAACTGCTTTGGGGCTTTCATTTTCCAATCAAATGATGACGATTTCCCAAGTTTGTTCAAAATCGGTTACCCTACGGGCAATCACCTGGTCGAATTGACATGGAATGACCCAAGAACATTTTTCCTTACCTGACTGTAACAGTGATACAAAATAGTTTGTGGAGGTTTTCTCGAGATTTTACAATGTCATCTGAGTTTATTAATATGATTGTATGGTAAGCATAATGCGAAGGTTGGTAGTTCTCTTGATCATATGCCTTAACAGTGTTATGGAGATGGAATAAATAGTTGCCTCATAAAGTTTTGTTTGTAAAATAAGTTCATGGCTTAAGTCTATATGGCCCAAATTACCCCAGATTGTATTGTGTGATATAACTGTTCACTGTGATTTATTGATAAGATTATACATAAATTACTGCAAAGTGTATAATTCCTTTTCTAATTACTCCCTGGACATAGAAGCAATTAACTGTCATTCATTTTGTCCTTCACATTATGTAGACTGAAATGTAATTTTTATAAATAGGCACGCTATGTATTTCCTCTTGCCAAGGCTACATCTTATTCATTTTATATTCACTAACATTAATCCCTCAGCACTGCAAGCGTCACTATAGGCTCCATCTACAATGAATCAGCAGAAAATGAGGCATCCTGTGCTGGGTCCATTCCAATCCAGCTTTCTCAGGTCTTGAAAAAGTCCTGAAATTGACTTCAAAATATCATTGGTGTGTGATTGGACTACAGTGCCTCACCAGTGCTGATGGCTGAGAGTTGCTGCTCTTAACTGCAAGAAAAGATCTGCATAGAAGACATGGCCCATGTTTTTCATGGTAAGTTGACAATACAAGTTTTTATTTTGCCTTAGTGAATTGATAAGGTGCCCACCAACCAGGAAATCGTTAAGTAAGGATTGCATTTTGGGATTTTATTTGCTCAAGAAGAAATATTTTGAAAATCTGTAATGAATGCTCTTCTGTTATTGGTGAGCACTAAATGTTTGATGTTGACATGAATAATTCATGAAAACTGAGTAGGGAAACCCAATCAAAATGTTTAATCTATATGTATTATTTTTCAACCATCTGGATTGGATGATGTAGTTATAGAAGTTGTTAGGAGGAAGGTTATCCACTCTTATACATGTTCTCTGGTTACCCTCTAGGTCATTGTGTAGTGTCGCACATGCATTCCGAAGGTTGATGTGAAGACAGTGCCAGAATTATCAATTTGGTTTGCCCAAACTAGATGTCCTAACCTTCAGTGCCTTCTGTCAAGGTGTGAGAGTTTCATGGCAATTTAGAATGTGGGTAAATTGTTTGTTTGTCTGATTCTTGTTATGTACAGTAAAACCTCTAGTTAATCAAATCCTCTATGAAGAACAATCTGATAATGAACTGTCTGGTGACCATTCAAATGGCAAAATAACACCAACTTCAATTAAATGAACTTCTGATATTAACGAACCCTCTTCTTATCAAAATAAAAATCATCCCCATTTCTACCATTCGAATCTCTGTGGAGGAAAATTTAAATATTAAAATGTACATATCTTGAATGTTATTAATATCAAAAGAATTCATATATGCAGTCGATTTGCACCACTTTAACTAGTGAACCAGGGTGGCGATCTTCAGGGAAAACCGGGAAAACCTCGATTTGTCAGGGAATTTTGGAAATCTTGAAAAGTCGGGGAATAGTCGGGGAATTCTCGTAACAGTCAGGGAGAAACTAGGATAGAAAATTCTCATTATTTTTCTACCATTATGTTTACCGGGCAGTCTTTCCCGCCCTTTATTTCACCTAAATATTTCACCAACTAAAACTATTGTCGAAGTGCATAGAATAAGCCCCGTCATTCAGTCAACATTCAGTTATGAATATTAGTTATTTAGTTGTGAATCAGTTGTACAATGTATCCCTTTTTTATATCCTTAATGCGATATTTGCCTAGTAATGTTAAAATTCATGATCTCTGTGTATTCTGCTCATCACAAAGAATCCGAGGCTATGTTTTTCGGAAGATTTTACCTCACGGTTGTTTTTTTTTTTTTTTTTTTTTTTTTAAACTTCCGAGACTCAGGATGAGAGGTAGTAACACACTAGCTTGTAGTAAATACGTGCTTGTAGTTCTATAAATATGAGATGATGGTTATTAAAACGGTAATACAAGTATGATCACACGTGTAAACAAAATCTTACGTGAGATCGTCTTCGATTTCCATGCCCCCCTTCGCGAGACCATAAGAAGAGTTCTCCTCCCCTCCCTACCTTTCACACTCAACATAATTATTGAATGGCCACCTTAGCTCCCTCTCAAAGCAATTTAGTCAGGTCACAAACCACCTCAAATGTGGCATTCCTAACTATGATGCTGCCGTTGCTAATTACCTACTGTTTTCGCTTGCAGTGGCGTGATTACGTTTTATTTGTCTATACAATTATTTTTACAATTTTGGTTCCTATTACAATCAAGGGGTTAAGACCACGTTAATCAAGTTGTTATTCCATTTTAAAACCTGTGCCATCTGATCATGATCTAGTCCAAGAACTTGGCTTTGGTTTGTTTTTTTCACGTAGCTTTGTGATACCTGTGCCGGAGTCCGCCACGAAATTGGCAATTTACTTTCCCTACGATGGCTTTTCTGTAATCTTCATCTTCCCAGAACTACCATGACCACCTCTTCCTTGAAGAATTAGATATTATCAATTTGTAATTTTTCCGATGGAAACATGCACGGCCACGGAAATACATACCCGGCCGCGAAAAATATATTAAAAGTGTGTACAATTTGTGTGAGGGCTTAACTTGTGAAGGTTTAATATATTTTTTTATTAGGGCGAAGGTTCCATATATTTTTTTCATTCTTTTAGCTTCTAATGTATTGATATCAGCGTTTAACATTTTCTGAGTTTTGACGAAAATGTAATCAGCAGAAATAAAATATTCCGATAACAGGTGACCTTTTGGCGATCGGTCAGGGAAATTGGTAAAGCCATCAGGGGAAAGTCAGGGAATTTGAAAATTGGTTATCAGTAGCCACCCTGTGAATGCTTAGATGGAACATTTATACAAATCTATGCATTACATGAAGTTATGTTTACATGAAAAAATTTCAGAGAGATAATGGCTTAAAATTTTCATTCTTGGTAAGAGGACAACATACTTTCTGCCTTCGACCTTCCTGTGTTTAATGTTAATGAGCTCAATAGCTGGTAATTAAAGGCTATCACAGATGTTTGCAATATTCAGAATAACAGCTTTATCATTACAGCTGGAATGTTACCAAATACTTTTCCCTCTAAGCAGAGTTATATTTTTCATAGGGTAATTTTAATTTGTAACTCTAATTGGTAATTGGCACTCCTCCTCCATTGCTGCTGTCTTCAGCTTCCTTTCAGGCCCTTCTAATGCCTCCTGTACTGCTGTTGGGACATTAACACTACCTAATGTTGCTTGGTATAGGACAATATCATCAGGTCATTTCCTTAGAACCCACTCCCTAAGTGAATGCCAAGGCACTACTTCTTCTCAAATGGTCTGCTCACTGCTGCTAGTGCCATTTTCTCGTTCCTCCTCTGGGATGACATTGCAATTCACTTCACCATCTGACAATGCACGGATGGGAACTTCTAAATTCCTGCTCCTCTTTTGTTTGAGGTGCCATATCTTCAAGAAAAAGATTTCTGGCAATTACCACCTTTGAATTTTGCGAATCTACTAGCCTATAATTCTTCCAAGTTTCACTATAGCCAGTAAAAATGAACTCCTTACTCTTCACATTCCACTTCGTTCTTTTCTCATCAGGAATATGGACAAAATTTTTGCATTCAAAAATCCTTTAATGTGCCTGGTCAGCTTTCTTCCCACACCAGGCCTCTTCTGGGGTCATGTCTCTCACTGCTTTGGTTGGTGAGTGATTTTTCAAACACAGTCATATTCACCTTCTCATCGCATAACTTTCGGCTTAGGCCTGCGTCCTGAAGCATGCACCGTGCTGTCACAACTAAAGTCCAGTTCACCCTTTCTGCTATGCCATTTTGCTGTGGAGTGTAATGGACAATTGTTTTCGTGAACAATACCACAGTCTTCAGAAATCTTTCCATTTCTCTGTTCACATATTCTTGCTCATTATTAGTCCGTAATGCCTTTAATTTTTCTCCACTCTGCTTTTCTACCAGCGCTTTAAACTCTTGAAATTTGGCAGTAACTTCACTTTTTTGCTTCAACAGGCAAACAAAGGTCTTCCTTGTGAAGTCATTTGTGAAAGTTAGCATGTATCTTGCTCCACCCCAACTCTCCTCACTCATGGAGCCACTAACATCTGAACGAACTTGCATTTGCTTGTAAATATGCTTGCAAATAATCAAACATATTACAAGCAAAAGTTGTCAGGTAATATGCTAAAATGTTAATTTGAATGTTTGATATTCCGCCACATAAACCATCTTGCCAGTCAACCTAGCCTCCAGCCGTAGAATAATAACGTAATAAAAATGACATTCATCCACAACCCTTTGGATCTTTTAGTTTGATAATATCTCGAGCAAACAAACAAGCTGTATCTCAACGAAAAATTCACTTATTGTGTAAATTCATTAATTTTCAATCGAGAAAAATATTTCAAAGGGATCAAAGTATGAAATAGATAGCAAGTATCATTATATAAATTATAATAACTTTTGAGCATGAACTGGCTACTGGGTGAGAGTGGTGGAGATTAGGGATGTGCGCGTAGTACTTTTTGACCTGGAGTCAAGTATCGAGTCAAGTTTTAAAGTACTCACGAGTAGCGAGTCGAGTCAAGTTTGTACATTAATGTATATGAGTGAAGAGACCCAATTTTTACTTAAGTCATCGCAGTTAAAGTTAGCCAGCAATCAGGCTATCAAATCGGCAGGTCTACCTACCCAATGCATAATTAAAAAAACAGTCAAATTAATATGGCGCGTAGTGCAGGCCAAAAGACCTCATGGAAATTTTCCGGTAGCTCTCGAAATAAGAAAATTACCTTCATTCCTAGGATTACTCAAAAGTGTGTAAATTAGCTTGCAGTATGTTACCTAGAGTGTACTTAGGCATAATATGAGGCCTACATGAGTGAAATGCTCTATTAACTTGTAATGAAAGTAAGCCAGGAAGCAAAATATTTTTTCTTAAGGAATACATAAGCCTAATTAGAAGAGCATTCCTTGTATTTCGCATTCCTATGTATTTCTTTTCAGAGCTAAACGCTTTCTCAGCGATGTCTTGTATGCCGAGGTTGGTCCAACAGTGCAGTGAATTTCATACAAAATGCCTTGTTTGTGCAGTAAATATTTGATAAGCTCTCGCCTCAAATTTATGATTGGCCGTTAATTACATAGTTAGTTGTTAAAAATATAATTTTCCTACTCTTCCAATTATTGACACCATCTCTTCAAAATCGATGATTTCTGCCTAAAGTTGATAGAACTTAAAATCGTAAAAAGGACCTGGGTCAATCACCCAATCACTTGCGCGATGCATGAACACCCAATATCGGCACGCGTTATTTCTGATATCCATTAACGGAAGTTAATAATGTTTGAACAATGAATTTTCATTCATGGATGAATGTGAGCAGGTATATGAATTTTGTATAGAGTTCTGTGGATTAAAGTTTTCGATTTCTAAGGAAATATATTTGAACAAAAATTTATTATAGATAAGATATGACTGGGAACTTGGCAATTAATGATGTAATTAATAATCCTAAATAGGAAATAAAAAAATGGAATAATAAAACTTATAAGTTTTATACGATACCGATATCATCCGTAATGCCCTTAATAGAATGCCTACCATCTGTTACAAAATTTCCTTCACTCGTGAGTTTGAAGACCAATATCTCCAAGAAGGCTAATGCAATTATAAATTAAAGTATATCAAATTAAAGCTTGTTTATTTCTACGTTTACTGGTAGTATTAAAATATTTTTACAATTTTTTTTTACTGAAGTACGTGTTTAAGAATGGATTTTTAGCGAATTTTTTTTGGTACTGGATGGATCTATCGAATTGGGGCATTGTAAGAACAACACAGATCGAGATATCAAACTTTTCTTCTCACATATTGTAGCTAAGGGCTTTGTTAATAGTCATACAAAGTTTCATACTATTACATTCATCAATATTTTGTTATAGTTATTGACGAATTTGTCAGACTGCGTTATTTTCCATCCCGCACGCTTTCCGTTCCAGAAATCACTGTTTGGACCTTTCTCTTGCTCTCGAGTCATTATTATGAATCCACTTCTGAAATCTCAGTAGAATTAGTTGGTTATTTGATATCGATATATATAATTATTTTAGGCTATAAAAGCACGCTCAACTGTCCAGAGCATGCCTGAAAGAGAAAGGTAGGGCACGTGTGAAACTTCTACTGGAAGCAGATCGCCTATCGCTGTGAATGAGTCTTGAGGACTCGACAATAGCGGAAAAAAGTATCGCCTTTAAGAATGCCTGTCGAGAAGCAACTCAAGATTAAGAAACAAAGCAACAAATTTACAAAAGAAGTATTAGGCATCTTTATTAGACTTTTTTTCCTGTTCAAATCTTGAATTTTTCAGCATATATATGCTAAGGGCATATATATGCCTTACATTTCTACATGATGTTGCGTGGTGAACTGCCGTGGATCCGTGGTTTTTTCAGCAGATGAAGTACAAATTGACTAGTTGTTCGTTTTAATTGCTCTTAAAAGTAAATTACATTCTTTCTATGGCATTGCTTGAGTTAAAGAACTGCCTAACGAACTATATTCGAACTTAATTATGTCCATAAATGGATTATTACACTGTACAGTGTAATACTCCATTCACAGTTTCACATGTGAAATACAGTTTCATTAATTTTTAGGGTAACAATTCACAATAAATATTATTGGTAAATGTAACAATGGCAAAGAAACTCAACGATTGGGGGCAAAATTGTATTTTGATTTAGGAAATAGAAACCGATGTTCCGCTAATTGGTTGACGTTGTTTCCGCTAATGGTTTGACGTTGAAAATCCACTAAACGTTTTATAGAAAAATTTACAGTCCATAACTCCGAAACTGTTCAATCTTTGCGATATTCAACTTTTTCCGTACCATTTGTATTCTCTTTTCCATTGCCATCATGTTAGGCACCGTTCTTGAAGAAGTTATTTTTGCAATAAAATGTTGCGTTGCAATAAATATGGCATGTGTGGTATTTTTAATGTTAAAAACATTCAAACAAATTACTTGAAAAAATCTTTTGATATTAGAATTTATTTTACTCCACAAACAATTATTTGAAAAAAGATTCTAAAGAGCCTGCTTTAAACTATTCCTTCTCTCAAGAAGAATAGCATTCTTCACTTCCCGGAATGTTCAAAGGGAACAATAATAGTGGCATGCGAACTGGTTCAAGGCTTATTTGCTTTTGTAACGAAAATTTTCTAATAAAGATGGTATGTTAATACAAAATTCCGTGAAAGACAGGCACCAGATTTTTAACGGATGTATGGGAAAACAAGGAACACTGGTTGCAAGATTAAATACCATCATTCCAAGTCGTTTAATTTTGAAACAAAAAAGGAACTTCGACGGCAAACTTTCGTCCCAAAGGGGTCAACAAATGCTCACGGGACCGGCTCTCTACCTCGTTGTCGGGAGGTTCTCGTTGTGCAGGAGTTAGTTGTAAGGGGTTCAAAATACATGTTTTATAATAGCCGTCGGGTGGGACTAACTCCATTTGCTCGTTAATCGGAGGTGCTCGTTGTAAGGGAGTTCGCTAATGGGAGGTTTTACTGTATTTCCCCCACTGTACATATATCTCTTGTCATCTTGGTGTGTGATGTGTCCTCAATCAGACATGCGTTCATCCCGAAACTAGTTTATTGCAGACTTCCTCCTTCTAGGCGTCACATTACAAGAGAGATGAGCGAGCGCGTCACCACACCGCTATTATACTATCCCAAAACAAGTGAGTATCATGGTCCGCACAAACAGTTGAGGCATGAAACAATATGGCGGCCACAGGAATGAACACAAACAGAAATAAATACATAACAATCCCTCCCCCCTCAAAATTCTCTACCAAGGACAAATTGACATTGCGGTGGCAACAGAAATGAATACATAACTAACAACCCAAATGAAGACAATATCCCAATGAATTTAAACGAACAAATACATGATATACCAACGTGTTCAAATTAACAAATACAATATCCTCAATAAATACAAATGAACAATACATAATATCCTCAATGTGAATACAAATGAGCAAATACATAATATCCCTCCCCCTTCAAAATTTCGTATTAATGACAAAATCCTTCAGGTAGGCTGGAGGTCTGGAATCCCGCTTCGGGTGTTCTATGGGTCCACTTGTAGGCACACTCACGCCAGGAACTGGGAGTGAATGAGAGTCGGCATTAGGTGATGCAAGTGGAGAGTGTGGAGCATCCAGGTTAACAGGAGGAACACAGTGGGAAGCGGATGGGAGTGGTGTACTAGAATCACTTCCAGGAGGTTGAATTTGTGCTGGTGGAGACCACTCGCTCACAGGAAGACTGCTATAGTGACTATTATCTCTATCTTCCTGGAAAACAAAATCAGAGTTAGAACAGGGTGAACTCTTTGGTGGTACATGCCTTTTCTGTAATTGGTTTACGTGTCGTCTCAGAATAACCCCATCCATAGTTTTAACTTTATAAACATGTGGGCCTTCCACAACAAAAATCTCCCCAGGTAGCCAAGGATTGTCAGAGTTATAGTTTTTAAAAAGAACTTTGTCTCCTATAGAGAAACCAGGTTTGAAAAAAGAGGGGGAACTCAGCAGGCGATTCCTTTTGATTTCCTCTTCACTAACATTTCCTGGGTGCAGCTTGTCCAGGAGCGTTTTTAATCGTCTTCCCATCAGAAGAATGCTGGGGGAAGAGCCCGTGGCAGCATTAGGAGTGGTACGTAAAGTTAGCAAAATGTTACACAACTCCTTTTCCCAGTCACTCACAGGAAGTTCAGCTAAAAGATGTTTCACCGTTTGAACCATACGCTCTGCAAGTCCATTGGAAGATGGGTTGTAAGGAGGAGCCAAATGATGCACAATTGAATTCCTGCGGAGAAATTCTTTAAAAGATTCGGAACGAAATGCGGGGCCATTATCAGTAACTATCTCATCTGGAAGCCCATGGGTAGCAAACCACAATCTTAAATGAGAAATGGTGGTAGAAGACGATAGTGACCCACAGGTGGGAGCCACTTCCACCCAATGCAACATGGAGTCGACACATCAGGAAAGTCGGGACCATGGACATACCGGAATACTCCAGGGAATACTGTTGTCACCCCCAGTCAACATACGCGGACGCAGAACCCGATATGCAGAGAACATCTACTCCAGGGAATGACAGGAGCCTTCCGAGGGTTGTTCTGCACGGCTGCACACTGTGGACAAGATTGTATTAATCCCTCTATCTCATCATCAATCTTTGGCCACCAGACGTAACTTCTGGCCAAAGCTTTTGTCTTTACTATTCCTTGATGGACCTTGTGCAACAATTGCAGCACATATTGCCTTAGGATGCTAGGAATTACCACATGTGTGCCACGAAGTATGCACCCTTTGAGGACAGAGAAGACCCCCGGCGGAGCTTTGACATAAGGCTGTACCTTCGGTTCATTGTCTGTAAAATCCCAACCATTCAATAATCCTTGAAGCACCTTCGAAAGCACAGGATCCTTGGAAGTGGCGGCAGCAACCTTCTTGGCAGTGAGAGGAGAATCTGCTGGAGCCTCCTCCAACAAAAGAATACCAGCTGGGTCAGGAAAATGGTCATCAAATCCATCATCCTGCATTGGACATCTGCTTAAAAAATCTGCATTTTGATGTTTAGCACCAGGCCTGTACTTGATCTGATAATTGTAATTGGACATGATTAGACACCACCTCAAAACACGAGGAGACAAAACTGATGTTAGCTGCCGTTTCGGCGTGAAAATTGACACAACTGGCTGGCTATCTGAAAAAATAGTGAAATCCCTCCCTGCAAGGTACATATAGAACTTCTGCACCCCAAAGATTATAGCCAAGGCTTCTTTGTCCACCTGGGAATAGTTCATCTCGGCAGGTTTTAGTGTCCGAGATCCAAATGCAATTGGTCTCTCTGAACCATCAGGGAAAACATGAGAAATGACAGCACCAAGTCCAAATGGGGAAGCATCACAGGCCAGGATTAAAGGAAAATTCCTATCATAATGGACTAAAGCAGCAGATGTAATGACTCTTTTAGCATATCCCACACACTCCTCATGCTCTTGACTCCAATACCATTTAGTATCAGTTTTTAACAATTCATAGAGAGCATGAAATTTTCTTGCTCTATCTGGGAAAAATCTATCGTAATAGTTAACCATACCCAAATAAATACGTAGACTATCAACATCCTTTGGGACAGGGGCACGCAAAATAGCTTTCACCTTGGCATCCGTAGGGTGCCATCACCGTTGATGTGGTAGCCCAGGAAGTCCAAGCTGGTCACACCAAACAAGCATTTGGTTGGGTGAAGACGCAGTCCTGAAGCCTGGAACCTTTTCAGCACCTCCTTTAATCGAATCCACATTCCTCCCAAAGTGGATGCCTGCACCAGGATGTCATCCAGGTATACCGCCACACCATCGAGGCCGGCCAGGATGTTCTCAATGGTGCGTTGAAAAATCTCGGGAGCAGCACTCAGTCCTTGACTAAGGTGCCTAACCTGAAAAAGCCACTTGTGGGTGTTGAGGGTTAGGATTTCAGCTGTTTCAGGGGCAACAGAGAGCTGCAGGAAAGCAAAGGATAAATCCAAGCGAGAGAAATATTTCCCTTTGGCGAGTTTGCTAAGTACTTCATCAATAGTGGGAAGAGGATAGACTTCCCTCAAACAATTGGGATTTACAGTTCCAGAGTAATCCCCACAAATCCTGATGGTGCCTCAAGTTTTTGAACATTCACTGTAGGAGTGGCCCAGGGAGACACTTTCACAGGAACTAATATGCCCTCCGACACCATTCTGTCCAATTCATGTGAAACTTTAGTCAATAAAGCATAGGGGACAGGCTCCACTTTGCAAAAGACTGGCTTGGTATCTGGTCGGAGATGAATGTGTACAGGTGGCCCAGAATACTTTCCCAAGCCTGGGCGAAACACATCTTTAAAATTACTGATTTCAGAAGGAATTGTCCCAACACATGACACATTATTCACCCTATTAATATCGATTCCTAATGCAGGAAACCAGGAGCGACCCAAGAGAGGTGGGCCCTTATCTGCAGCCACTAACAATAAAAGTTCTGCCTGACGAGAGTGAAAAGAAACATTCACCTTCATTTGTCCCAAAAGTTTTAATGTTTGATTACCCCAAGTGGTTAATTTGATTAAGCAGGGATCCAACTTGATGAATGATAGTTTCTCGTAGTACAAGGCACTGTCGATGATTGTGTGACCTGCACCGCTGTCCACTTCCATGGGAATGGAATTCCCTTCAATGTTCAACGTCGCAATATATGGTGAAGGAGCCATGGGTGAGGGAGTAAAAAAAAGCAAAGATTGCCTACCGTGTATTCCTTCCACATCTGCAAATAATGGTGCGGCGTCCTCGCTCTGGCTCGGTGATTCCATCAGGGTATGGGTTGAAAAAGTCGGCCCAGAAGGATGTTGTCGATGCTGCTCGGGCCTCGTCTGTTGTGCATGGTTTGAAAAAGTCGGCCGAGGAGGATGTTGCCGATGCTGTTGGGACTGCGTCTGTTGTCCGCTGCTCTCGTAGTTTCGCCTGCGTTTTGCCAAGCATGCTTAGGCGATGTGGCCTTTCTTCCTGCAGTAATGGAAAGTCGCATTCACGAAGGGGCAGTCATGCTTCTCAGAGGCACCACAGCGGAAGCACACTCCTCTAGATAGCACTTCACTGTTGTTTCGCTGCGGTCCGTGCTCTTGGCCGCCATCTTGAGCGATGCGGCGTGGTTGTATTCGTGAGTGAACATTTGGAATTGACTGCGCAGCATTTTGAAGCACGGGTCTCATTTGGGAAACATAACTACGAGCTTGTTCAGTGGCCATAGCTCGATCAATAGCGACCTGAAGGGTTAAATCTTCAAACCGCATAGAAAACAACTGTTCTTTGAGGCCAAGGTTTGCCATTCCCCGGAGAATTTGGCGCAGAAGTGATTGTTCTAAATTCTTAAATTTACAATTACCGGCTAGATGCCTTAGATCCACGAGAAAATCCTTAAACGATTCGCCGGCATGTTGAACGCGAGCGTCGAACTTGTCCCTCTCAACCCATACACAAGTCGCCGGGATAAAATGACTGGCTGAGATGTGCAAAATCTCTTCATAGTTCTTTGTTGATGGCTTTTCAGGAGCACACAATTTCTTTACAACATTATAGGTATGTGTACCCGTGCACGACAAAAGAATAGCACGTTTTTGGGAATCGGATAATATTGAGTGCGCCTCAAAAAAAAATTCCAACTGTTCATTAAAATCTTCCCAAGATTTAAAATCTCCTGAAAATTGGGGAACAGCCCGGAAAGCCATAGACATATTCGTATTAGTTTCTGAGTCTAGAGACATGGTAACAGTCCCGGAAAACATCAACAGTTTCGACACAAAAGTACACTAATTATGGCCGAAAATCCACAAATCGTAATAACGTGCTTAAATCAGGCACATCAAAATCAGCAAACAAAGTTAACACACGATGCAGTATAAAAAGCATGGACGCCAAACAGGCATGGGGGATGCTGAACAAGCAAGGAGATGCCAAACAGGCATGGTGATGCCGAACAGGCATGGGGACGCCGAACAGGCATGGAGGAAATCAACTAGTAGAAATACGCCGAAAATGCAAAAAAGAAAAACAGTTCACAAACATAATGATCACGATACTTAACGTTCAGAGTTCGAATTTTCCTCGTCACCACTTTCTGATGTGTTCTCAATCAGACACGCGTTCATCTCGAAACTAGTTTATAGCAGACTTCCTCCTAGGCGTCACATTACAAGAGAGAGAGCGAGCGCGTCACCGCACCGCTATTATACTATCCCAAAAAAGGTGAGCATCATGGTCCACACAAACAGTTGAGGCATGAAACATTATGGCGGCCACAGGAATGAACACAAACGGAAATAAATACATAACAGTGTGGAATGAACAGATTATGCCTCCATATTGTTTCTTTACGAGTGCTGAAGTTAAAATTTGGTTGGGTGAGGATAGGGAGGTTTCAAACTTTAAGGTTCTGATTGCCGGGCAATTATGAATTTCTTTCTCCTGCACCATAGAGAATAGTTTGTGAAAAATGAGGACACGTCTGAGAAAACGAGGATGGTTGGCATGCCTTGCACTGACCCTCAGTTGATGCTTCACGGATTCAGGTATAACACATCCCTCATTATCATCTCCTTATAGTAATTTGATCTTTATATTCCTTTCCTGCCCTACAAAGTTCAATCTTGGACTTGTTCCATTTTTCCTTGTTATATTTATTTGTCATTACAATGTACATACATAGTTAAAACCCATCGGCTTTCTTACTACAAATAAAGTTATAGTCATTATATATCTCTACCAAAAGACCCAAATATTCTATTCAAATGCTGGTAAATTAGAATTATGAGGTGAAATGTATACATTTTACATTATTTATTGGTTGATACCATGATATTTCTCCGATGACCTAATTTTTTTGAGAATGTCTTAATTTTGCCCCACATAAGTATAAAATTGTTTTTGCAAGTGAGATGCCTGAAATTAAATTTCTCAGATTCAATAGACTTCACTTAATCAACACTAACACTACACTTAATCTAAAGTTCGTTCCTCTCCTTTGTCCACGGTGCCTGAATCAAAGAAAAAAGTCTTTCCACAGAAGCATGATGTGCTGGAATAGAGAAGAAAAACTGAGTGTTGTTCTTCACTCAGTTCTGAGTACTGTTCTTCACAGGTTCTCACACAGTTCTGAGGTGGCACATGGTTTTTGTAATTGGCTGCAAATTTTTCAAAGTTGCAATACTGATCAGAGCCCTTTGAATCTTTTATTTGCAAACCTTTATCTTTTAAGTACCTGATGGAAGCTTCGATACTTTCCCAAGTTTGAAAACTAAACCTTTTCAAGCATAAAAATTGAAAATTTTTGTTCTTCTAATAAATTTTAAATGATGAACCCACTTCTTAAGGTAATCCAAACACCCATCATATAGGGTCTTCATATGTTCATAAAAGCACTTTAGTCTGCTGTCCATGATTCTCCAATTCTTGTAACTTCTCTTTCACCTTTGATGAAATGAACATTTTGTTTTTTCTTTCTTCTAATATATCAAACAGAGATGAAATCGCATCATTCACATCTATCAAGGACTTGTCTTCCTTTTCTATCTGATTGATGTGAAGTGGGCATCAAAAAAATTGTGGTCAAAAGTTTTCATATAAAATATTTAAGTGGCTATTTTTAACATTAACATAGGGCTCATATAAGAAGAGGTGTTAATACTTCACTGTCAAAAGTTTCAGCTTTGTAGACAGGTTACACACCCTCTCATGCCCACTTCAGATAGCTCCTACTTATGCAGCCAGACTCTAGTTACTTACACTCTGCTACCAGACTCCAGTTACTCCCACTTATCCGATCCCTTTCAAAAGCCGTTACCACGTGAACTATTTGACTTTCGCCCTATTCTTGCATACATGTTGTTTCCCTTGAGTATTTCTCTTGCTTTAGGTACTAAATATCCTGAAAGGTTCATTTCTCTCATCTGTGGGACATTCGAAGTTGCATCTGAGCCCATGTTCCATTTGTTAGGACTGCAATTCCATGCGCCACTGCCGCCTACTTGCTAACTACAGCTTCACTTGGCGCTCACCTCAGGGCAAGAGTGTCCTGACATGTGTAGACGACCATGGTTTGAAACAAGAAATTGAAGACAGATATATAATATTTCTTGCGGGAGTCACTTTTGGACTACAATTGAAGACATGTCCACAGAAATGAGAACATGAGGCAACCCTACACTAAGTCCACTTTAAGTTTGTTGGAGATTTCTGAAGCAGTCTACTGCAGAGAGAAAAATATGGTCTCTTTGTCACGTCATACCATGGTGTCAATTGCGGTTCTTTCGTCGCTATGTGATATCATGCAATGCCACTGCTCCCAGATATCGTACGATATGTCGCTAGGTAATTATGGTTCCGCCATCGGTATCGTATGATATGGTTTGGCTATCTTCGGGAATATATCGTCCGAAGTGACGTCATGTATGAATTGGATCGAAAACAAACAAAAAAGAAACACTACTGCAAAAACAATTGACTGTCATTAAGAAAAATACGTAGGAAACTAGCCATTTGAAGTTGAGCGCAAGATTGGTAATTTATTTTTCGTGGTATTTCGTAATATTATGTTCAATGATAACAATTCTAATTTCTGTGATAAACTCTCTGGTTAATAACTGTTAATGTACAATTGTATAATTAATTAACTAATTGTTAAGACAGTTATAATCCCTCACAATTTAAACAAACCCGATTCAGGCGAGATGTGGTGGAAACATTCCATATTAAAGGAAAGATAATGCAATTTTCCATAAGTAAACAATTTTTATTCAGACTAGTTTCGGTGTATTACACCATTTTCAACTCACTTTGGATTCAAGTCAAATTGCATTATCTTTCCTTTAATACTTCACAATTTAGTTTTCTGGGATGTCTTTGGAGGGGATTTCTGATACAGGGAAACTTAATATAACCTGACTAATTATGATGAAATTGTCAAATCCTTTAATCATTGTTATTTATTATTTGTTAATAATTGTTTTTTTTAGCTTTTTCCGTCGCAATAATAGGTAAAATAATATATCTAATAAGATATCTAGAGGTGTGTGATGAAATTGGGAAGTGAAAATAAGTTTTATTTCACTGATGTAGTGTGATGAAAATACGAAATTGTACCGTTTAAAGCGGCAAATTGTGTGAATGCTTGTGCAAATGTCTGAATGGCTGAAATGAAAATAGAACCTGTTCTAATTCCATTCAGACAAACATACAATTTCGTTCAGGTTATACAAGCGTTTGTACAAGAAATTGTTCAAAAATTGTATTCTGTAAAGTGGTCTTAACACTTCAAGGAACTTCCTTTGACGTCCATTCATGGCATTGGATGTCCTATCCAGATCTCTGGCATACATAAGTACAGTAGAAGCTCGGTATAACGAGTGTTGCCAATGGCTGGAAAATAACTCTATAGTAACGCTCGTTGTATCGGAAGTGATGGATTAGGCCTCTTAATTCCCACAGTTTTTCTTACTTTGTTTTTCTTTCGTTACCATGCTATTAGAAACAGGTAGAAGGGCCATTATCATGCACATAAGCATATTTATCGATTATTTGCAAATTAAATCGTCAAAATTAATAATTGCACTTTGCTGAAGTCTTAGAATGCCAACCAGTATGTCCATTAGGTAGGAAATTTGCTGTAATGATTCGCAGAAATACAGCATATTTTTGTGGTCGAAAATATTTCATTCATAATTACCTCTTCCTAGCCGTTCTTAAAATTCACATATAGTTATCTCTCGAAAATTTGCTGCAGCGAGTATTTATTTACACAAGCAAACGCCTCTGTCGGTTGCACTACTCATCATGTGTTGTACTAGTGCTGCCATCTGGAGGATCGAGAGCGAATGGAGGTAACTACCGTGAATTACTGTTGCCAAGAATTATTGATGCATTCACTCAAAATGGTATGTATCCGTGAAGTCAGGAATCATAAAAAAAATAAAAAGTTGTTGAATGGGATAAATATTTATTATTCGCATAACATCGGCCCTGGCAATATTTACAAAAACATTGAAAAAATATGCACAAATTAACAAATGTACCAAATAAATTAAGTATTCCCATTACTTCTGCTAGCAGGGAAAATAATCGAAAACTGGATGAATTGTAAAATTATAAGGATATAAATAATTCTTTGACGTAATACTTTGATGACTTCTTCGTGAGGATAAAAAGCATACCAAAACAAGCGTCAGACCTTTAGCATCACACTAACACACGATTTACATTAACAGCACAGTACTTTAAATTTCTATTGTCATTGAAAAATCTATTGACGTCATTGAAAAGTGGTCCCGTGTATGGGAAGCAAATGGCGAATGGTACGGTTAAAGGGGATATAAGAGTATGTATACAGTTGTATTTGGTGAGGGGAAAGACTAAAGAGACAGTGTGCTCAAATCTGAAGACACCAGAGTACCGTACGGTCGACCTGAGCCTGACAACGCAGCCATTGGAGGGCATTATGCCTACACTCAAAAATTTTTTCTTTCTTAAATGAAATATTACCTCTGGCAAACTTTTTTAATTTGTACGGGAGGGTTGTATCTACAACGTATAAAAAATGATCAAAATCGAAGGTATAGGTACATTGTCAAAAATCGATTTGAAAGTTTAAAATTGTTATCGTAAATGAAAAGGAAAAACTTTGTTATAGTCCACCAATTTATTCTCAGGTACAACTAGTTTCGACGCAGTGGCCTCACCCTTTTCATTTACGATAAAATGAACTTCCACAAAGTTGAGCCTGAGACGATGGAGATAATTTAAAATTGTTATAAACTTTATAAAATTGTTCATATTTTACAATAGAATCCCTTATTACATTTTTCCAAATCAAGACCCTTAAAATGAGATCTTGTGCACATCTGTAGCTTTAATAGTCTCGGAGATATACTTTAACTTGTGTAGTAACTTTAGCAGAATTCGAATTTTGTAATGTTAAAATATCTTATAAACGGTTGCGAGTTTTGCAAAACTGCTCTGGGGCTTTCATTTTCCAATCAAATGATGACGATTTCCCAAGTTTGTTCAAAATTGGTTACCCTACGGGCAATCACCTGGTCGAATTGACATGGAATGACCCAAGAACATTTTTCCTTACCTGACTATAACAGTGATACAAAATAGTTTGTGGAGGTTTTCTCGAGATTTTAAAAATGTCATCTGAGTTTATTAATATGATTGCATGGTAAGCATAATGAGAAGGTTGGTAGTTCTCTTGATCATATGCCTTAACAGTGTTATGGAGATGGAATAAATAGTTGCCTCATAAAGTTTGAGATATTGTACTTAAAAGTTTTGTTTGTAAAATAAGTTCATGGCTTAAGTCTATATGGCCCAAATTACTCCAGATTGTATTGTGTGATATAACTGTTCACTGTGATTTATTGATAAGATTATACATAAATTACTGCAAAGTGGATAATTCCTTTTCTTTTCTAATTACTCCCTGGACATAGAAGCAATTAACTGTCATTCATTTTGTCCTTCACATTATGTAGACTGAAATGTAATTTTTATAAATAGGCACGCTATGTATTTCCTCTTGCCAAGGTTACATCTTATTCATTTTATATTCACTAACATTAATCCCTCAGCACTGCAAGCATCACTATAGGCTCCATCTACAATGAATCAGCAGAAAATGAGGCATCCTGTGCTGGGTCCATTCCAATCCACCTTTCTCAGGTCTTGAAAACGTCCTGAAATTGACTTCAAAATATCATTGGTGTGTGATTGGACTACAGTGCCTCACCAGTGCCGATGGCTGAGAGTTGCTGCTCTTAACTGCAAGAAAAGATCTGCATAGAAGACATGGCCCATGTTTTTCATGGTAAGTTGACAATACAAGTTTTTATTTTGCCTTATTGAATTGATAAGGTGCCCACCAACCAGGAAATCGTTATGTAAGGATAGCATTTTGGAATGTTATTTGCTCAAGAAGAAATATTTTGAAAATCTGTAATGAATGCTCTTCTGTTATTGATGAGCACTAAATGTTTGATGTTGACATGCATAATTTATGAAAACTGAGTAGGGAAACCCAATCAAAATGTTTAATCTATATGTATTATTTTTCAACCATCTGGATTGGATGATGTAGTTATAGAAGTTGGTAGGAGGAAGGTTATCCACTCTTATACATGTTCTCTGGTTACCCTCTAGGTCATTGTGTAGTGTCGCACATGCATTCCGAAGGTTGATGTGAAGACAGTGCCAGAATTATCAATTTGGTTTGCCCAAACTAGATGTCCTAACCTTCAGTGCCTTCTGTCAAGGTGTGAGAGTTTCATGGCAATTTAGAATGTGGGTAAATTGTTTGTTTGTCTGATTCTTGTTATGTACGGTAAAACCTCTAGTTAATCAAATCCTCTATTAAGAACAATCTGATAATGAACTGTCTGGTGACCATTCAAGTGGCAAAATAACACCAACTTCAATTAAATGAACTTCTGATATTAACGAACCCTCTTCTTAACAAAATAAAAATCATCCCCATTTCTACCATTCGAATCTCTGTGGAGGAAAATTTAAATATTAAAATGTACATATCTTGAATGTTATTAATATCAAAAGAATTCATATATGCAGTCGATTTGCACCACTTTGACTAGTGAACCAGGGTGGCAATCTTCAGGGAAAACCGGGAAAGCCTGGAATTGTCAGGGAATTTTGGAAATCTGGAAAAGTCAGGGAATTCTCGTCAGTGAACAGTCAGGGAGAAACTAGGATAGAAAATTCTCGTTATTTTTCTACCATTATGTTTACTGGGCAGTCTTTCCCACCCTTTATTTCACCTAAACATTTCACCGACTAAAACTAATGTCGAAGTGCATAGAATAAGCCCCGTCATTCAGTCAACATTCAGTTATGAATATTAGTTATTTAGTTGTGAATCAGTTGTACAATGTATCCCTTTTGTATATCCTTAATGCGATATTTGCCTAGTAATGTTAAAATTCATGATCACTTTGTATTCTGCTCATCACAAAGAATCCGAGGCTATGTTTTTCGGAAGATTTTACCATCGCGTTTTTTTTTTTTTTTTAACTTCCGAGACTCAGGTCAAGAGGTAGTAACACACTAGCTTGTAGTAAATACGTGCTTGTAGTTCTAAAAATATGAGATGATTGTTATTAAAACGGTAATACAAGTACGATCACACGTGTAAACAAAATCTTATATGAGATAGTCTTCGATTTCCATGCCCCCCTTCGCGAGACCATAAGAAGAGTTCTCCTCCCCTCCCCACCTTTCACGCTCGACATAATTATTGAATGGCCCCCTTAGCTCCCTCTCGAAGCAATTTAGTCAGGTCACAAACCACCTCAAATATGGCATTCCTAACTATGATGCTGCCGTTCCTAATTACCTCCTGTTTTCGCTTGCAGTGGCGTGATTACGTTTTGTTTGTCTATAAAAATATTTTGACATTTTTGGTTCCCTATTACAATCAAGGGGTTATGACCACGCAAACGGCAGGAGGATAACTAAATATCTCGACTTTTTCCACTTCTCTTGAAAGGCTTAACCTGGCAATAAAGTACCTGTCATAAGGATGGCAATTGGAAGTATATTTTGAAGATATAATTTGAATTGAAATGCCGGTATATTATTGTCATCAATAAACAGCAAATTATTCGCCGTGGAAAATATATCCCAGATAACCGTGAAATGTTGATGTATGTCCCCATTGTCCAAGGATCAGTCCTGAGAATGAGATTTCAGAGCAAAACTTACGAATAGGACGAGTAAATAAATATCTTTAGCTCAGTAATGAGCAACTGCAACTGAACAACTGCTCAGCGAAGAAAAACAATGAAATAGTAAAGGTAAAAAATATAGCGTTCGCAGAGGTGCGAACAGGCGATCTTAGGAGTGAGAAGCAAACACGAAACCCAAAACGCTAATCGTATCTTTAATAATAGGGTGGTTTCCTATTATTTTTTTATTGTCTTGATCGAAAGTTTATAACCTCTGGAGTACGTGTTTTAAGCCGTTCGATTTTTAAATGATGTTAAGTATTTTTCCTCATTAATTAAAAAGTGAAAAAAATCAATGGCGCGAAAACGCGACGGCAAACTATTGCATGCCGGTTAATCCTACGTGAGACGTCAAACTATTTCCTCTACCTGCCACCAGGTGGTGCTGCGGGCGCTTCCAAATAGACGCCGCACTCGGTTAAAGCTTATGAACAAGTATTGGAGGCATATTTATTCCGTTAATTAATTATAATTAACTTTTATTTATTTATTTAACATTACTTATGCAGTTGATTCATTTAAAATCGGTTAGTATTCCTTTCACAAGCATATCATGTAGTTCGCCCTTCGCCGCACGACCTTCACGCCATGCTTCGTCGTAGCAGAAGACACAGCGAGCAGGACGTCCTTGAGCCTATAAAATGACTAATAATACCATGTTTGACTGTGAATTATTTTCCAACATTGATAGTTTTTACAGGTTAATACTAATAAATATTCACTAGAGCTGAGGGGCCCTGAAATACAACGGTAAGTTCAGGAGACGAATTTTCCTATGCTTCGCAACGTAAACTACCTACCTGTTACGTCAGCATGACGGCAGCGCACCCCGCCATTTCAGAGCCTTTTCAAATGGCCTTAAAATTAACATTTAATTCTCTAGTAAACTGGGATTTCTCAATACAAACTTTTTGCGTAAATTAAATACATTTATGGCAGGGCACAAAAGGAAACTACCCTATTAGAGAATTTTATCGGGAATAAATAATACTGAAATCATCATCATCATCATCGGTCAACAATCTTAGGATTGGTTTGACGCAGCTTTCTACTCAATTCTTCTATCGGCCAACCTTTTCATTGTGACATAACTCTTCTCTTTTACATCCTTCACAACCTGTCCCATATATCTCATACAAGGCCTGCCTTTTCCAAACTTCCCGTTCACTTTTCCCTCGGCGATAGTCTTCATCAGGCCATCGTGTCTGAAGATAAGGCCTATTAAGTTGTCCCTTCTTCTTTTTAGAGTTGTCAGCAGACTTCTCTTTTCTCCTACTCTTCTTAGCACTTCCTCGTTACTTACTCGGTCGATCCATTTAATGTTCAGCATTCTTCTGTAGCACCACATTTCAAATGCTTCTACTCTTTTCTTCTCCGCTGCAGTCATCGTCCATGCTTCACTGCTGTATAGAAACATTCTCCAGATATACTTTCTAATAAATTGCTTCCTTACTTTTAAGCTTGTATTTCCTGCTGTAAGTAGATTCTTCTTTTGTTAGAATGCCCTCTTTGCCTGGGCTATTATACTCACTATTTCTTTCTTGCTTCGTCCATCGTTGGCTACTCGGCTTCCTAGGTAACAGAACTCTTTAACCTCTTCAAGTTTTTGTTTTCCTAGTTTGACATTGGTTTTGGCCTCTTCTTTCTTGCTGCACACCAATATCTTAGTCTTCTTCTTATTGATCTTCAGCTGATGTTTGGCCATTGTCCTTTCCATGGTTGTTAGCATCTTTTTCAGATCATTCTCTGTCTCTGCTATGAGAGCTATGTCATCAGCGAATCGTAGCATACTGATTGTTTCTCCGTGGATGTTCACTCCAGAACACTTCTTCTTGACTTGATTGATGGCTCTCTCGATGTAAACATTAAAAATTACGGGAGACAGTGCGCAGCCTTGTCTCACTCCTTTCCTTATTCTTGCTTCTTCACAGCTGGGTCCAAGTTTAATCACAGCTACTTGGTTTTTATACAAACTGTGAGTAATTCTTCGATCATTGTAGGAAACCCAATTCCTTTCACAATTCCAAGCATCGAATCCCAATCCACGTTGTCAAAAGCCTTCTCTAAATCCACAAATGCAATGAAGGTCGGTTTGTTCTTCTCCATTCTCTTCTCTATATAAGCAGCCTAAGGGCCAATATTGCTTCCCTTGTACCCTTACTTTTCCTGAATTCGAATTGATCTTCATCCAGGAACTCCTCTGCTTTTCGTTCTATTTTTCTGTAGGTGATCCTGGTCAATATCTTCGATGCATGTGTCGTCAGGCTTATAGTCCTAAAATTTTCTCATTTCTCCGCTCTCTTCTTCTTGGAAATAGGAATGATGATGTTTTTCTCGAAGTCCCTTGGGATTTTTCCTGTTGAATACATGTTGCAGATGGTTTTGTAAAGATGAGTTAATGTCTTCTCTCCTGCATTTTTAATTAGTTCTGCAGGAACATCATCAACACCAGAAGCCTTATTCATCCGAAGGTCCCTTACTGCCGCGTCGAATTCCGATCTTAATATTGATGTCCCCATATCATCCTTTTCCACTTCACTTTCCTCTTCAATAGCTTTTGTGCTGAGATTTTTTCCATTGTATAGCTCTTCTAGATATTCTTTCCATCTGTTCACTTATCCTCATTTTCAATCAAAATTTCTCCATTCTTGTCCCTTATGGCATTGCATCTTGCTTGAAGTGGTTCCTCACTATGCTGTAGGCCGTTTCCACCTTTCCAAGTGCAAGGTTGCTTTGTACATCTTTGCATAGATTTTTCAACCACATTTCTCTAGCTTTCCTTGCTTTGCGACTTATTTCATTCCTTATTCTTTTGTAGCAAAGCTGCCCTTCTTCAGTTTTCGAATTCTTGTTCTTTCTTCAATTAAGTCTAAGGCCCGGTTTCACCAACCATTTGCTGATCGACGATCAAGTGACCGTCGATCAATTGTTGATTGACGATCAAATCCCTCTCCTGTTTCACCAACACTTGATCGCAGATCATGATTGCCGATCGTATGATGGGTAATCTTGGAACGTAAATGTATCATAGAAATAAAAGGAGATGTTCTATTGGCTGTAGCTATCACATGATACGTGTACGCTTATTAAAAGACATTCACCCGGGGTATTTAAAATATGGCTGAAAATCGATCGGAAAATGTTGCGGAAAGACAAAAATCTTGGCAAGGAATATAAATAAACAAAAAACCTGACGAAATTTATGATAAAGCAAAAGTTAAGAGGCGTGGGATGATATAGCATTGCCTTTTATTACCCAAGAAATGAACGTTGTAAGGCTGTAACAACAGCTTAAAACCTGCTACGAAAATATGAAGCAAAGCCCTAAGAAGAATGCCGCGAATGACACGGCTTGTGGTATTACTGCTTCGAATTTTAAACAATCTTAGATACGATTTTCAACCGATTTATTTCATTTATCGCCAATGCCTCCGCACCATCGGTGTCATTATACAATGCTATTGGAAGTCATATTCCCCAAAAATGAATGATCTAGGGCATTGCATCATTGAAATCTGCAAGGATCACTTTCATCCACTGAGCAACTCAAAAGACAATATGCAATATAGAGCGATTTCTAAGGTATGCTCTGTTTTTAGTCATGCTTTTATGCACATTCCATTTGTAGATGCATTTCGTTATTACATCACTTTATTTAAGCTAGCAACAACAGGGAAACTATTTTTGAGGTAATTTTCTCTATTTGAGACATTATGACATTTTATTAATTTTACATGTACATGCACCATACCTAAGCTATGCATTTAAAACTTTTTTTGTGCAAACACATGCATGTAAAATTTTAAGAACAGTATTCAGATTCAATAAAAACAAAGAGATGATAAATATCATTCTTAAGAATCAATTAGGCCCAGTCCATATCGATTCAGGCAGCCAAAGAAAAAATCTTACCTTCATAGTCTCAGATGTTATTGAATTTAACATATGTCAAACTTCAGGACAAAGTAAGTAATACGTATATTTTAGTTTTGTCCAAAAAAATTTTTGGCCCTAGATACAGTCCACCGAACATGGGCCCGCGAGCGCTATTTTTCAAATGCGATTTTTGACAAAATACTAAAATGCTCATATCTCAGGAACGGTTCAAGATATTTTGCTCCTTTTTATTTTATTTGAAAGATAATAATTTTGTGATTAAAATGATATCCTTGATTTGAAAATGTGTGTCCACATTTTCTTGACTCATTGACAACACTCTTGACGCACCCATCTCAGCTCCTACTACTTCATATAACTTTAGATTCCAGAAAAAATCATAGAATAAGAAGATGCCCATCTAGATACCAAAATAATCATTCATCAACTCAACCCAATATTACACTTATTACCAAAACACAATAGCAATCATAAATCACGACAACCTCAGTTGCATCTATTCATCCACTTCCTCTCACATCATGTATCTTCATACCACAAAGGAAATGGAAAGTAGAGAAGTTTCCCAAATGGCCTGCAACAAAAGCAACTTCAGACAACTTGAAAAAGTTACTCATCAACACATTTAAAAATCCAAGTCTTAAAATCTTTCAAAGAGACTGAATAAAGGATTCAGATTTTTATTATATTCAGTTTATATTTAAGTCAGATTTTTATTATTTCAGTTTATACTTATTTATTTTTTTCCAGTTCTGAATCACCTTTCTCAACAGTTATATATGTGTATGAACAATGAACAGGTGAAGATAATGATGAATGAGTATGCATGATACATATTCATAAGTTATTGCAACATTAGAATAAAGTTTATTTTTTAATATTTTTCATTCTATTGTGAATAAGGCATTAAATCTCACAGCCCAAATAGACTTTCCAGTACTACTACTGTATATTTTCCAATGTTAGTTTCCACATTATCAAATGGTCAGAATTGAATATTCTAATACATAGGACCACCTTCACCCCTGAACATTATAGCCACATAATGTAGAACCCCTCTGGCTACAATGATAGTAAGAGCCCTATCTATATTGACTAGAAGTTCCATAGATAGACTAGGAAACCTCCTCATATGACACTGAAGCAATGGGATTCATTGTTTTAATATGAGTATGATTGTACCACTTTACCCTTCTGGTGGTATCGTTTACAATGGGCATGAGTAGATACCTATGATCAGCAGGGATACCCTGCAAAACCTAACAAAAATCCATTCATGGTCTCTTCTACTTTGAATTTTGCCCATAAATTGAAATAGTTAACTATGGTAACTACTGCCTGTGCACAAAGCCTAGCCACCTTGCCACTAAATTGGTTATTCTAGGGCTGGGGGTACAGAGAGCTTGAGCAGTGATAGAAAAATAAGGCATTCAGTCACAGTTTATCTCATAATTTTCAGTCCATGATGAGATGACTGCAATTTGAGGGCATCACAAATTTCCCAAGAGCTCAAGGCTCCAAATCCTACAAACACCAGATTTAGAGACATGGTGGAGTTCCCCAATTATGGTCTGCATTAACAATTATCTTGAAATTAATTTCAAAATCACTCATATCTCTATTAAAGAGCTGGTTATTGAATCGTTACACTACTAGGATAAAATATGTTTCAATGAGAGGCTTATCAGCTACTCCTATGTTGGACAACAGTGCTTGGTTTTGATACTTAAAAGTAGGTAATAGCATAACGAACCTTCAGATTGAAATTACTTATAAATATGTTGATACAAGTATTTCTCAATAAGGTTATTGAAACTATTTATTGTTAAACAGTGTTAATAATTACATTATCTAATAAAGGTTGACTGAAATATATGATACTTCTAGCATATGATGAAACTATCACATAAAAATCTACACAACAAATAATGAAAGGTCAAAATACTAGCTAAACAGATAATTTCACCAAGTTGTTTTATGAATCATAACCATATTGCATGTATGCACTATCTATGTCTGAGCCACCATTAAAGAAAGCACAATTCAAAAAGCCTCCACAATATCATGTTATGAAAACACAATAATGATATAATGTACATCAAGATTGAAGTAAAGTATATTAGCTACCAATCTTCATTGTGTGACATCTTATTTTAATTTCAACTAGAAGATATAAAAATATATTTGTTTAAAAATATTGGCTTACATTTACTTGAGCTAACTTTCAAGTGCAGTAGTACATGAAAACAAGATTCTTACTCAACAAGTACACTTTCAATTATAGATAATAAATAGTTGGCACATTTTAATTGCAGTATTTCCCTACATATTACCTGTAACTATATTATCTCGTGATTTTAGATATCCATACCGAAAGGCAGGGGCGCAGCTAGGAATTAAGGCTAGGGGGGGTTTTAGGCGCAACTAATACTGGGGGGTATGGAATACCCTCCAGGATAAGCGGGAGGTGCGGGGGCCCTCCCAAAAGCAAAATTATAGTATACTATTAAATTACTTCAGGTAATATTTATTTAAGATCACATAATTTTTGTTTTGAAATAAATGAAACAGTTTTTAAAAATCACTTAAATTTTTATTCATAAAAATTACAAAGCAATGGTAATTCTGCGTGAATTGTTGGATAGCTCGTAAAGTAGTTCGTCCTCTGTTACTAGAATTTTCTGATGGGTAAAGGCTTAAGCAAGTCCATTTAGGCGTTCTTCTGATGTTTTATTTCTCAAGTACGTCTTCAGCAATTTTAGGGACGAAAATGACCTCTCTGCAGTACATGTAGTTACTGGTATTGTTGCCAAAATAGCAAGAAGTGAGTGGACCGTGAGAGTGAGACCAGCATTGCAGTGTTGCAAAGCCTCTACTGCATTTTTTGGCCTCTTTTCCTTTAAAATATTTTGCCATATTATGATCTCCTCATTTATTCCTGAGGTTTCCAGGTCATAAAATTCGGCCACCTTTTTAATATCTTCTGAAATGTCACTTGCTTGATTGGGTTGTAATAATGTCTGGAAACTAGTCAGTATTTCTCTGTGCGATTCAAACTTTTGCCCAAATGCCTCAACCGTGTTTATAATAAATGGGATGAACAGTGATCTCCTAAAATATCCTTCAACCGAGTTAGCTGGAAAATTGTCCCTCATTGTCTGCCGCCCTGTCGTCCTTGGTTTCGCAACAGGTATCTGGAGATCTGCACATAACTCACTTCCTTTCTTAAAAATAGACGCAAAAGTTTGAACTGCCTCTTTTCTAGCCTCATCTAACTTCTTTTTCACTGTCATAGAAGACTTAATGGCAGCCGAAAGATCAAGATTTTCTTTCTGTAAATACACACTTGAAGACATTGTCAGTGAAAACAAACTCAGTAACAAAGAGGCTGATCAAAAAGTCACATTTCTCTATTGCACACTGAAGAAGCTGAGCTTCGGTAGCTGTTTTTTATCAGTCCAGGTTTTGATTTCATCCAGCGCTATCAGCATAGGGTGGATTAACTCCACAAAAGATTGAACAGAATCATGACGTTCAACCCATCGAGTTGGACACATTCTTTTCAGCTTTTCTTTCTTTCTTAGGTCATTTTCCATTGTTTCAATTTGTGTCGATATAACTTCTTGCCTTTTTGGTGTGTTAAAAAAGTTATAAGCATTCTCAATTGTACCCATGCAGTTTCGCACTCCTTGAACAAAGCAACCTTCTGAAATTCAAAGATTTAAGCAGTGAAAACTACAATCAACATATAGGGCTTTCGGGTACTATTCCTTTATTATAGCTTGGACTCCCATTCATATGACCATTCATAGCCCCTGCGCCATCGTAACCTTGACCTACCATAAATTGAGATTTAGATCATTTATAGTTTTGCATATTACATCTGCCAGACCTTTTCCAGTCATGTATGTGATAGGAATGAATTGTAAAAATTCTTCATGAACTTTTTCATTTTCAACAAATCTAACATAGAATGTCATTTGAGCTATAGTTCCTACATCTGTTGTTTCATCAACAAGAACAGAAAACAACTGAGCATTCTTGAATTTCTCCACTAGCTTTGTCAAAATAATTGTGTTCATGGATGAGATTATCTCGTTCTGTATTTTCCAGCTTGTGTAAGTTGCATTTGCTCCTGCATTCTTCAAGTGATTTTTCAAGACAGAGTCACCAGATTGAACCCTGAATCTCAATAAGGACTTAAAATTTCCCTCTCCTCTTTCACCTGGTTCATTGAGATAAACAGGCCCAGAGTCCCTGTGTCCACGAAATGATAACCCTCTTCTTGCAAGAAATATTGCTGTAGATGTAATTTGATTTAATTGATCTCTGTTCTTTTTTACCTGTGCAGCGTGACCCATATCTAACACCTTGTCAATGCTTGGCACGGTTTCGTTGTTTGTAGCTATAAATGTGCCTGCTTTTTTAAGGCAATCAGTATGATATTTTGCCAGTATGGTATATATAGAAGATTGAATTTACCTGCACACGCTAATGTTGAAGCTTCCTTTGATGCATCCGCACTCTGGCTGAAGAGTCTCCTAATATCCATTTGTGAAGCAGCAAGCACAGTTGAGATGGGATATGTAACGATCGAATACACAGAACAATTCCACTGAGAGCTACAAATGAATAATAAAAAATGTAAGACCACCACGACAGCAGACTCGTTCGTTCACAGTAGTTCGAATCACCACCTTGGCACATGCGCGACTATGCGCTGCGCTGCAGTGTTGCTAATCCGAAAGAAAATTTTAAGACTGCAGGCTACGCACCCGCCACCCTCTCGACCTACAAACTGTCCAACTCGGTTCTGTGAATAGTTTGATGTTTTGTTTATGAGTCATCCGTCCCCCTAATATTAGTTACAAAATTTGCCACGTTAAAATATTTTTATTTAAAAAATTTCTCTGGGCTCTGGGGGGGGTTTTATCCCCCAAAACCCCCTCCTCGCTGCGCCACTGCCGAAAGGAATAGGCCTGACAAAGCGGAATTCACCACAACTAAACTGGATTTAGTTTATTAAGTTCATTCACGCTAGCTAATTAACTTAAAATATTTTCGCACTGATTAACTACATTAATATGAATCATTTGAAGAACAGGAACAAACATAATCAATCTAAAACAGTCCCATCACTACAAGGTCACGAACTAATGGACAACGAATAAAGGGCAGTAAAAATAAATAGAAAATAACATATATTAAACACATTACATACCGCTTATATCACACAACATGGCTATTTCTTTAAGAATTAATGAAAATAATACCGTATATGTGAACACAACATCGAAAATGGTATCACCGTGAACAGAAACATGTAAACAATAATGCAATACATCTTGTTTTCCTGACTAGAGAAAGCAAAACCTTCAATTTTATCTTCAGAATGTAAAATCATATATATATTCAACGACAACATATCATATAAAGCATAACAATGGTTAAAATTCGTAATATAATTAAAAGAAAGAACAACAACACACTACCACGTCTGCCTACGGTGTACGATTCACCAACACATGACGTTAGTTATTCATTTCATGTAGCGACGCGGGAAATTTGACTTGATTCATAAATGGGTGAATATTTAGAATTGTACCCGAGGACCTCACGTTGCGAAATTTCGGCGACTATTACTAATTGATCTATAGAAGTCATAGCGTATCTTGCTCGGTTTCGGATGCAATTTTAAATGTTTTCTAAAATAAATTCCACTGCCGGCTTATAGAATCTAAACCACAATTTGAAATCATCTTCCTCTGCATGCAAACACATCATATTCTGTGGGGCCTGCTGTGGTTCCTTAAATGGCAATAATCAATAATTATTTCTACGCATTCGCCTGAAGACACTTCGCAATCAGCCATGTCAGTTGATTCTCGATTTGATCGTCCAAAATCTGCGGTCAACTTGACAAGAGATTTGATCCCCGATCACTGCTGATTATTGTTGGTGAAACGGAATCAACAAAATCGCCGATCAAATCAAGACTTGATCGCCGATCAAGCGTTGATCGTTGTTGGTGAAACCGGCCCTAAGACTTCTTCCGTGATCCATGGTTTCTTCTTGGCAACTTTTCTTCTTCCGAGAACTTCTTTTGCGGCTTCCTGTAATCCACATTCAATGTTTTCCCAATGCTCTTCCACTGATTTCTCATTCAGGTTCTCTCCTATGTTATGTCCCACTGCTTTTTGAAATGCCAGCTGATGTTGAGCCTCCTTTAGTATTTCTACTTGCCATATATTCTTCTTTTTTTTCTTCAATTTCTAGAATTTTAGATGGCATTTCATCATCACTAAATTATGGTCACTGTTGATGTCTGCCCCAGGGTAGCTTTTGCAGTCCTTCACTTGGTTTCTAAATCTCTGCTTCACTAAAACGTAGTCTATTTGGCATCTTCTTCTGTGCCCTGGTATTTGCCATGTGTATATTCTTCGGTTATACTGAAATCAACAAATGAAAATGTAAATAAGACTCAAAAGTTGTTCAATCACATCTTTACTTATTAATAGAACATTTCCGCTGCTCAAAAGTTTTTAATGCAATATTACAAATACGGTGTGACGTACGTAGTCTCTCCTATTCAGTTAAATATTAGTAATGTATAAGTAAACTCATTGCATACCGTACCTCAACGCACACAGCAAACACAATCTGCATGTAAAGGCATTAAAGCAAAGACATACAGCAGAATCGACCTCTAATTAAGGAATTGTATTTCATTCATAATTAACTGTTTCACGATTGAGATTATGCAGTGGATCCTAGACTATAAATGCACACGTGCTACAAATTCATGGACATAATGTCGAAGAAATAAAATTATAATAGTTAATTAAATGTACCATACCACATGATGACTTCATGACGTAGAGAAAACTTACTTCTTGTTCTATGCCAAGCAAATCTCAACCCTTGATATCACTTCCATTATAAATTGGTGAAAGTATTAATTAAAAGTATGTATCAATAGTCAGCCCCGATATTGATAAACGCTATTACATATTTAATTATATCACTTAATTGTGCAAATTTTTCACTCCCTAGCACGTGCTGCACATTTATATCAGTCATTAAACCCAAAACCTCTATCAATAGAATAAACATACCTGAAAATTATTCCATTGGAAATGGGAAGTGAGACTCACGATACGGGCTACAGCGAGATCAAAGTCGTCTATAGGATAACAGACGATACGCCCATAACTACCGGCTGATGCTGCAAACCGAAATAGCATTTGTCGCTAAAACAAGGGATGTCATACGATATCAAGCTTACTATCGTACGTTGAGGTATTGTGCGGGAGCTAACTGGAAACGTAATAGCATTTCAGATATTGTACGATAGGAATTTTGTTTCCAAGGCGTACGCTATCTCCATACGACAGGGAATCGTAATTGGCACCCATGTGACTTATGTACAGCTCAAACCGATTGAAGAATTTATGTGAAAACTTGCTGTGTTCCTTGTTAAAAAGAGAGGGAAGCTGCAAGGCCACCGTACTTTGCAGGAGAAAACTAGGGAGATGCATGTAAAATGGCAATCAATGTCAGTGAAATTTCATATCTGTTAAAAAATTTACAAAGCTGGGGGTAGGTAATTTTATCCATCTTGTCATGTTTGTATTATTTTATAATTATAATTGGTGTTGAGTGCAGAATTAGTGGAAAGTAAATGTGCTCTACTTGTAAATGTGAATGATTATCAATAGTTACGGGTATCTTCAGAATTCCAGAGCACAAAAAAACTTGCAAGGACACTTATTCCATTATATTTCCACTTTGAAATTGTCAACAAAATGTCTCAATGAACAACTTTGAATTCTAAGAGATGAAAACTGGTTGAAACCGCTGATTCTTTAAGAAACACCTACCTGTGAATACTGTTCAGATGTCAGTGGCTGAAAAGTGTCTAGAGTAAACTTGCATGCTTGGAGAAATTTTTATGTTCTTTCCTTTGTGACAAATTTTAATCACCCACTGGAAAAAATGTTCCTTGTCCTTAAGTATCTTGTGAAACAATGCTCCTGGAGCTTTTGCAGTGTGAGAATGCCTCCAGAACTGATTCTCGACAAAACAATAGTTGAGGAAAGGCCTGGTTTGCATTTGCCGCTCTCTACCCTTATCCCTAACCCCCATAAAGAAATGAGGTTCCATAAATATCCACTGGTGCAGAGAGATTAATAGAGAATAATAATACAGTAAAACCCCTATTTTACACTTTTGAGGGGGGTAAGGGAAAAAAGTGTAAATCAAGGGTAGGCACAATTTAATGAAAATAATCCCTTAAAGTATTGCTAAATGTTCTATTTTTCAAGTGAATCATGTCTTAAATGAAAAGTAAGTATAAACCATATAATTATGACAACAACAAAATTCTTTATTAGGTAATACATACCAAACTCTCAGTGAGGTAGATTGTACAATATGTCAGTCTTCAGAAAGAGATCATTTTATATAGGTGGTAGCTGATAAATAAATAAAACGGAAGTACATATTCCATAAACTCCATAAAATAAAAATATCTTCTCAAATTAAAAATATTTAAATCTTTGGATAAACTAAACAAAAATATGACTTAATAATCCATATAAACCCTTAGTTTAAACAAAATATGTACCAACCTTTACTCTCAAAAAGTCTTCTCAAAATTTAAGCCAAAGAACTATCTCAGAATTTAAATAAAACATTCTTGGCTGAATTCAGCTATAAAAAAAATACACCATAAATAAATGTTCATTTAACTAGCCTCCTTCTGGAAATATTCCATTATCTTTGATTGCTTGCTCATTTTATTTTTATCAATTGATTCTACTCTCTTTTCTATTCTGTCCAATAGCTCTTATTCATTCTCACTTCCTGCAACACTTAATAGATATAGTCGTAGTACATTAACAGCAGAAATAGCATTGATTGTGCTTTCTTTTGGTGTTTCCGTATCATCGTCATCCTCCTCGCTTGCTACCTCTTCACTGATATGCAGGTCAATAGCTTCATCAATTGTAAGAGAGTTACTACATAGTTGATAATTGCTCATCCAGTCTGACAAAATCCGAAAAACTTATTTCAGCTCCAAATAATGCAACTGATCATTGTCTCCCATAGCTCGATCTCCTCCCCCTTCTTCCAGTGGTTCTTCACTATCCTATTCTTCATCCTGTTCTAAGTTGAAGTCTTGAGAAAAACTAAATCCTGCTTTTTTAAAACAATTTGAAATTTTTCCCTCATCAACTTCTTTCCATGATCGTGCTATGTAGTGTAGTGCATCGAAAACTGTGACTTTGAAGCTCTTAGGGTCCCTCCCACTGTCTATAAGATTCATAGCTTTTCTCACCAGAATCCTGCGGTATTTCGCTTTGAATACATGGATTATCCATAAATCTAATGGCTGTAACTGGCTGGTACAATTGGGTGGGAAGAATACCAGTTTTATATTCCTCAAATTAATATTGTTTGGGTGGGCTGGGCATTGGTCTAAAAATACTACAATTTTTCAGTTTTGTCCACCCATCTTTGCATCTGGAGCTTGCATTTGTTCCTGAAAGACATGTGACGTTATCCAAGCTTTGGTATTAGCGGCATAGGTTGTGGATAGATTCACCTTTAAAGTCTAAAGTCTTATGAGGAAGCACATTGAAAAAAAGGCCTGTCTCATCTAAATTGAGAATGTCTTTTGGTGCTTACCCTTCAATATGCTGACTTCAAGAATGTTTTTTCCACTATGTAACTGTCTGGGGATCAACACTGTTTGACTCACCACAAATTGATTTATACACAACATTGCACCTAGTTTTAAATCTGCTTAACCATCCGTTTGAAGCCTTGAAGTCTTTAGTTCCTAAACTCATTGCCACATGTTGTGCCTTTTCCTTAAGGGGCCGTGGGACATGATTATTTTTTCGCCTTTGAGCGCTGAGATGATGGAGATAGTTTCTCCGTCGACCGGTAGAGTTACCAGAGTCGGCGCCTACCCAACCAGCCATATTTTTGTTCAGTGTCTCCTCTACGCTTTAATTCTTGGCGCAGAGATGATGAGGCAATAACGACCCTTCCCTCTCAGCCCCTCCGTCCGCGGCGTACCATAGCTGACCACTAGACGCAATGTTGCCATTTCAACACACGATTGGACCAAACTGTTTGGCAGACTCCACATTATACCATGTGGCAACGTGGAATTCGCGGAAATGCGCTCGCTACGATTTTCTAAGAACCGAGCCGGTCTGGCCCTAGTGGGGTTCGTAGCTGCAGGAGAACGCGTCCACGGTCCCAGTCATGAATGGGCTTCATTTTTCGGGGTAGCCACGTTGATTGGTTGTTGTGACAACAGTTTAGCCGTAAGAACTGCAACAAATAGGAGGTGGTCTCAGCTGGTAGCTTGGCTTGCACGTGTTAATGTCTAAATGTGGTAATTTGAAAGTAATATACGTTTGTGCCTACTACAGACCACCCCATTCCGATGTACACTCAGTATTAGAACTCGAGAAACAGATCAGGCACATTAATTCTCATACCAACGAACGAAAGATTATTGAAAGGTGGAGATTTCAATACAACATCGATAGATTGGATAACATGTAGTCATTAGTCTGGGAGTAGGGACAAAGAAATCTGCTCGTCATTTTTTAACCTGTTCGCATAATACGCAGTACATCAAATAGTAAATTTGCATAATAGAAGGGAGAATGTTCTCGATTTACTTGCCTCAAACATCCATGAAAAAGTTATTAAAGTTAAAAATGTCGATGGAATAAGTGACCACAAGGTAGTACACGTTAAATTATCCCTCAATACTGACAAAAATGTAAAATTTGTAAAATTAAAAAGAAAGATTTGCCTTTTAAGTAAAGCAGATTTTAACGGATTTAGGCGTGACTTACAGACTTCTTTTGAAAAATTCTAAACATCAGAAAAAATAGTGATACAGACATGGAAAGAGTTCCTCCAAATTACACGGTGAGTGAGTTAAGAGTGAGAATAGGGAACCAAGGTGGTACAACGCGGAGGTTAAAAAAATGTTTAAAACGACAACGAGTTATCCACGCGAAACTAAGAAAAATGTAGCTAATAGCGATCTAAAAAAATTATCGAACGTTACATATAAAGCAGCCGCAAAAACAGCCCTTAGAAAAGCGTAAAGTGATTTCAAGAGAAAAGTACTTGGAGAACAACTAGAGGGGAATCCGAAAGCATTTTGATCATATATGGGAAGTACAGGGAACTAAAATTTCAACGGTTAATTCCTTGAAAGGGTATAGGGGCGAAATATTTAGATAAGGCTAATTTGTTGAATTATTTTTCCAGAGCGTTTTTAATCAATCTTAGCGTAGTTTGCTCGAAACCATACCAGACCGATTTCAGCAAATAATGCCCCCGATCGATAAATGTATCTTATAGCGGAATCGTATCCTTACTAAAAAACGTTAGCCCGAACAAGTCCTCAGGTCCTGATGAAATTCCTGCTCGTGTGTATAAAGAAATAGCTCTCGAAATGGCACCGTATCTTAAAGTAATATTTAACAAATCCCTCGAAGAACACGCGGTTCCCAAAGACTGGGAGATAGCAAACGTGATCCCAATTTTTAGAAGTGGCGATAGGGAACATCCATCGAATTGTAAACCAACATCAATAACGTCACTGTCGTGCAAAATTATACAGCATATGATAGTTACATCAATAAGGGGACACCTCGATAGCCAGGATTTATTGATAACAAATAAGCATGGGTCCAGAAAGGGACGATCTTGTGAAAATCAAATAGGTCTTTTTGTTCATGATATTTTAATTTCCGGAGAAGGTAACGTACAGGTAGACGCAGCATTTTTAAATTTAGTAAAGGTTTGACAAGGTTCCCCACTGTAATTTACTCGCGAAGTTAGCATTATACGGGAGACAGTAATATGGTAGGCTGGATAGGAGATTTCCTACATGAACGCGTTCAAAGGGTGGTATTAGATGGTGTCACCTCAGGCGAAGTAAAAGTTACATCGGGTGTTCCCCAGCGTGATAGGCCCAATTTTATTTCCTCTCTCCGTAAATGACTTGAATACAGTAGCTAAAATAGCAAGCTCCGTCTTTTTGCCGATGATGCAGCAGTCATCATTGGTCATCAATCCTCAGATCGGTTTGACGCAGCTCTCCACTGAGTCCTGTCGGCTAATCTCTTCATATTTACGTATTCCTTCTGATGCAGTAGTGTATAAGGAAATAAGAAATTAAGAGGATAGTCATTCTTTAGCTAAGGATTTATATGCGATTGATGATTGGTGTGATAGTTGGCAGCTAGAATTAAATTCGAAGATATGCGCGATAAAGAACTTTGGGAAAAAGAATAACTTTCCCCAGAAAAATTATTGCATCAAAGGAAAGAAAATATCTAATGTAGAATTTATTAAATACTTAGGCGTCAACAACATTGAAGACATGCTGTGGGGGAAACACATCAGGGAAATAACTAGTGTAGCAAACCATATATCAGGATTCGTAAAAAGAGTTCTAGGCAAATGCGATGAGAGAGTACTAGAAGCTATTTTACACTTGTCAGGCCTCATTTAGAATATGCCGCTAGTATATGGGATCCGTACGAGGAAGGTATGATAAAAGAATTAGAGCGTGTGCAAAGGAGATCCACTAGATTTGTTAAAGGCCGCTATGATAATTGTATAAGTGTTACGAGTTTAATAGAAGAACTAGGCTGGGAATTACTATCAGAACGCAGGTTGAAATTTAGGTTAAACCTTTTCAGTAAATTGCAAACCGATTTGTCGAATATTTTAAGTCGATAATTCTTCTTCCCGTTACTCCACCGGATATGCCTTCGTTTTTCCCTTCTTCGGCAATTGCCATATCGTCAAATGAATCATGCAAAGTTTCATCAGCTACTGAATCGTCAATATTGGACAGGATTTCTTCAATAGCGCAAGAAGTTCCTCTGTGACTCTGTTGCCATTATTTTGAGACGCCTGTTTCGGATAATAGAAATTCGCATGCTTACACATGAATATATCATTACATTAAGATAGTGTTTTCACAAAAAATGACAATATTTACCTTTTTTCTTCCCTCCGCTTGGCCAAAAATTCACCCTTTCTTTTTTTCCTCGCCATCGAAAATGTCAAGCGACTGCCTACTTTAATTTTCCGATTATCCTATTATAACGAAAGTTAAAGAAATAGCCCCTCTGTCTCACAATACTTGCAACAAAAAGGTCTATTTTTACATCGAGATATATTTTTAGCAAGGCTTATTACGTAAAATCTAGGATTATAGAGTAATAGTTTGATACTTTCTCTTTTAATTACTGAAAACCGCATTCCGATATCTGGCTTCCTGTTGGAGCAATCTTCCTTGAAAAATAGGTCTGAAAAACAGCTATGTCCCACGGCCCCTTAAGAATAACTCCACTGATGGGTATTTTAGATGCTCTGGCGCACTGAAACCATTCCTTCAAAATTTCTTCCAGTTCATCATATTTCGAATACTTGACGTATTTTCGCCTCCTTGCACTGGGTCCGCATTCCACTGCACTGGTTTTGCGTGTTTTAACAACATTGTTCAATTGGAATCCCAAGTTCTCTGGCAAGGGAAACACGTGAACCTACATGCGAGTCAACTCTTCCAGAAATTTTTATCCTGTCTTCTATTGACGTTTTCCTCCCTCGTTTGTGGGCGATTTTTTGTTTTGTTCGCGTTACTTGACGCTGTCACGGGAAAAGCAGGGAAAGTGATTACTACGATTAGAATGACTTTAAAATTAATGGCAGAACTTCGTAATGCACGAGAAGAATAAAACTAAGTGCGTGGATCATCATGAAAACAACCACGAATATAAACATATATTCGTGGACACGACGCTGACAAGTAAGGTAGAATTATTCGCAGGCATGACTGTTAAAGAGAAGTGCATATCATCATTTTATTTCGCATAATTAGAGCCAACTTCTTCCCGGAATACAGTTTTACGATGGAAGATACATATCCTTCATGATTTTACATCATTATTGCCACTCGTAACGTAATATAAGGCATTTGGGGAGCTAGTACAATCGGTAAATTGTTATAATTTTACCTGATTTGCCTCTTGAAGAATTAAAACAAGTTTATTACGAAAGTATGAGATGAACCCAGAAATAGAAGGAATTAGAAAATTTATTGTAATTCAAAGGTCTTTCGCTTGCAAATGTCCCAAAACTTTTTCCGCCGATTTCAATTTCGTTCCTCGTATGGTTGTGATACGCTATCCGCCATGTTCCTTTTGGCAGCCTAGTGCAAATGGCAGACCATTTAAAATTTCGTAAGTGTAAATACGGTGAAGACATAACACTGTGGAGATTTATAAATCATCGGGACTTGATGAACATGTCGTAAATTGCAGGGGTGTAAAAGTTTTGTTTTACTGCATATTGATGCTATTATTTCTACTTCACCACCTTTTGCTCAGTTTGTCAATATCTTCACTTGTTTCATGTCCTTTGGATGGAGCATGCAATTCTAAAAAGCTTTTGTTATCTTCGGCAGTTGTGTTTTTTGTTCAGGTAATACTTTGTTACAACTCCATAGGTTATGATAATGCATATATTTCATCAGCAAACCTTACAACATATTTTGGAAGCCTCGATTTTAGAAGTATCACCCAAGCATAAAATGATGGTTTTTATATAAACTGTGGATAACTCTTCAGCCATTTGTAGGCCACTAATTCCACGTTGTCAAAATGTCTTCTCCTACTCCACAAAATCAGTGAGCATTTGGTTTGTTCTTCTCTTTTCCATGAGCAGCCTTAGGGCCAAAATTGCTTCTCTTGTGCCCTTGCTTTTCCTGAATACTAAGGTCTTTCTCCAGGAACTCCCCTGTTTTCTTTCCATTGTTCTGTATACGAACCCAGTCAATATCTTTTGAGGCGTGGGTCATCAAGCTTATAGTCCTTAAGTTTTAGAAGACTTCTTTTTTTGGAATAGGTACTTTTAGGTATCGCTACTGTGTACTATATTTTTCAGTTGGTATTGTACTGCTGGATAATGTCTTGTCTCCTGCTTTTTTACTAGCTTTTCTCATTGTACACATTGAAAATTCCAGGACAAGAGTGCTCAATATGTTATCTCACTCCTTTCTTCGTTCTTATCTATTTTCACTTTTGGGGCCAGATTTAATCACAGCCACCTGGTTTTTATACAAACTGGATAATTCCTTGGTCCATATAGGACAAACTAATTCATTTTAGTATTCACAGCATTGAATTCCAACCAAAATAGTAAAAAGCCTTCTCCAAATCCACAAATGTTACAAACTTCTGTTTTTATCTTCTCCGTTCTCTTCTTACGCAGCCGGCACAGTCCGCATTGCATATATATGCAATGAGGATGCTATGTTTGACAGGATGCGCTGGCTACCAATTTTCCCTTTCGCATCCTTTGCTAGTGCCTATATGCCAACTTTTCCATGTTGCAGTTTCACCTCATGTATGATATTTTAATGAATCATGATTTTATATGGTTATCTGTGGCATAATGATAGATGATTAGAGAGATGGAAGATGGGGAAATGTACCGCTATATTAATTGCAAATTGTCGAGCTGTACATAACAACCCTTACTTTTTGCCAATTAACACATTCAACCCGGAATATTTCTAGTGTGCAATCATGAAAAACGGAAAGGTTTTTCCTCCACGTTAATTTGGCCAGTCAATTAAATGTAATTATAAAATAAGTTTCAAAAAATTTTAAATAACAAAACTCGACAATTTATTAAAGACATGAGTTCGCGTCTTTCAGAGAAGTCTTCAGAGAGGTCTTCAGTGAGGTCATCATAGAGGTCATTAACAGACGTGAATGCGCGTCCTTCGGTGTCTTGGCAACGCACCTCGGACGCGCATTCACGTCCGTCGGGTTGAACGTGTTAACCTGGTGGTAATCCCGAAAAGAATTCACGTGAAGTGTTCCGAAGCTGGGAAAGAATTGTATGTTTTTCTAACTATGGAAGTCCTGCAGAGAAATAAGTGCGTGGCGGCGTGGATATTGTTTTCATTTTGAAAGATAAGTAATTGGCAATGGTTTTCATTTTGAAATTAAGTAATTTGTAATTGTTGACTTGATAGCGTTCGTTCACTCGTAGGACTTGCATCCACACGTAGTGTCTGTCGGCCAAGTGCCATTTATAGGTACCGTTGAAAGTACATTTTGGAGCCATCCAGGATGAAATCGATAAAGTCCTAGAATTCTCCCACATTTTCAAACCTGCATCAAGTAATTAAATCTTCCACTTTATAGCCTAGAAAAAAGCAACTGTAGAGAATAGTATGCAAAAACTGTAGTGGGTATAAGTGGTACACTAATTGGCTGATAGGTGGCTGCACTGTCAGTGTCGCTGGTAATTCTCATTTTGGCCGGCAGGTGGCAGCACCTACAACCAATAGTCACAAACAGTTCATGCCAATAGTATTCGAGGAACGAGTATCCTCTTCGCATCTCTCTACAGGCGGCAGTATCTCCCTTTAGCATCCCCTCAGCAGCGGTTGGGCATACGGATGGCATACATCTGCGAAGGGGATATTAGATGATTTGTGCCGGCTGGGTAATGAGTAGCCTAAGGACTAACATCTTGAGCCTATGATATATTGGTTAGATTGGTTTGACATACCTCTCTACTGGATTCTGTATCGGCTATTCTCTTCATATTTGCACAAAGCTCTTTCACATCCTTCACTGCTTGCTCTATATATCTCATATGATATCTTCCTTTGTAATTCTTCCCATTCGCTTTTTCCTCATGTCTTCACCAGGCCATCATGTCCTAAGATATGGCCAATTAAGTTATCCTGTCTTCTTTTTACAGTTTTCTGCAGACTTCTCTTTTCTCCCACTCTTATCAAGATTTCATATGGCATTCAAGTCAGTCCATTTTATCTTCTTCATTCTTCTGTAGCACCAAATTTCAAATGCTTCCAGCCTTGACTTCTCCGCTGCTGTTTAGACCATTCCTCACTGCCAGAAAGAAGCATGCTCCTGGTATAGTTTCTCATGAAATGTTTCCATACTTAAACTTTTTCAAGTCCAGCTGTGAATAGAATCTTCTTTTGGTAAAATGCCCTTTTCACCTGGTATATTCTTCTGACATTTTCTTTTTTGATTCGCCCCCATTGGCTACTCAGCTTCCCTGATAACAATAATCTTTCACCTCCTCAAGCTTTACTAATACCTTATTTTTATTTTATTTAATTTTATTGATATTAGGTGATATCTGGCCTTTGTTCTTTCCATGTTTACCAGAGTCTTCTTTAAATATTTCTTTTTCTGCCATGGTGGCATTACATCGGGGAATCGCAGCATTCTGATTTTCATTCCATGGACATTCACGCCAAGACTTTTTTTTACTTTGATGGCTCTCTCGATGTAGACATTGAAAATTACGTTGAGTCCTGATTTGATCACAGCTACCTGGTTTATATGCAAACTGGATGATTCTTTTGTCAATGAGATTCATGAATCCATATTGGTCCTCCTCCAAGAACTCCTACTCTTTGCTCTAACTTTTGCAAAATACCCTCGAGTAATTTGCAGAACACAAGGTTGTCAAATCTTTGAGTAGTTTTGTCAGGCTTAGATCCCTTAAAATTTCATATTTCCTATCCTTCTTCTTTTAGGGAATACTGATGATAATTATTTCTCAAAGTCTAACAATATCTATCCTCTTGAGTGCATGTTGTGGATAGTTCTGTGTAGCTGAGTCAATACTCTGTCCTGCACTTTTAATGGCTTCAGCAGGAACATCATCAATTTCAGAAGCATTACTGGTCTTAATGATGCATTGAATTAGGTCTCAATACTCGTGGCCTAATTCTAACTTCTCACTGAGATTGCTTCTTTTGTGTAACTGCTCCAAATATTCCTTTCATCTTTTCACTTTATATCCATTTCAAGAAAAACTAATCAATTTTTGTCCCTGATGGCATCATATCTTGAAGCCCATTCCTTGAAGTGGTCTCTCAATATCCTCTATGCAGCTTACACCTTTCCAGTGTGAGATGGCTTTATACATAATCACGTGGAGCCTTTATTCATATTTCTATTGCATTTTTTGCTTTATGGCTTATTTCGTACCCTATTCTATAGTAGCAGATTTGACCACCTTCATTTTCCACATTATTGTATTTTCTTCTCTCTGTGATCAAAGTCTTATTCTTGACAATTTTTCTTTTTCAGCTTTCTGTTGGCCAATTTTAATGTTCTCCCATCTCTCTTCCACTGATTTTACAATCAGGTCTTTTACTGTGTTATTTTTACTACCTTCTGAAAGTCTCCTTCTTTGGTCTACTTCATTCCTCTTACATCAAGTTTACTTCTTCATACTTCCACCTTCTGGTTCTGCAATATTAGGCTGATCTGAAAAGATATCAAATTCCTTGTCTCTAACCTGAAATGTTTATCACATTTGACGTATGTACTCTCTTATGCGGCAAGTTGTCATTGTGAAAGGGAAATGAAATTTGTTCTGCTCTACCAGCTATTGTCACCGTACTCATCTGATACATTCAATGCCTTAAGAGATGACATTTTTCAATTTTCCCAGATTGTCATCCTGATTGCATAACATGACCGGCTGATGATATTGATTTGGTAAAAGTTTGTATTGATCTAATTTCTGTGATGCATAGTGGTAGGGATGCTTAAAAATTCATGTTGGATATAATGAGTGTGCCTTATAAAAAGCAAATTTGCAACTGGTATCAGCAGTCATTATAGTGGACTTCTACTGTACTTCCTTGGACAATTTTAGAAAGGAATGTGGACAACTTACCATCCCTTCATGATCCTCATTGATGACTGATTTCTTTTTTGTGATAAAATTTCACCTTTTGCTTTGATCACACAGTCACATTTTGTATTGTGATGTTGTCAGTAATCTTAATCGTTAGCCATTAGTATTGAGACTTTTTAATGCAACTCTCACAATTTTTCTTTTGGCATGTCTCTTAACCCTCCGTGACTCGCGCCCTATTTCCGAACGTGAGAGCTCGGGTGGGGTGTTTCTGACACCCCACTCATTTTTTTCGCTTTCTTCAATTATGGAGTCCTATTTTGCTTCAATTTCTGCTCTTTTTAAACACTTTCGTAACTCCTGCTAATATTTGTTAGTTAGACTTGAATAATAGTAATAGCCTTAGTGTACTTTTGTGAATTTTCATAAGGATTCGAAATACATAAGAATCGGTCATTGATATAATTAGTAAAAATTTCAACATAATGGCTGTAATCAAAACAATAATTATTTCGTTCATTTAACTTTACAAATTACCTGGATAAATAATTGGAAAGTTACTTCGTTTCATTATTATCTCTTTATGGTGGCTATAACACCATAAATGATCTTCTCGAACATAAAATACCTTAACACATATGACCAGAAAATTATTACTCTGATTAATAATTGGGTAACATTTTCATTCCATAAGCATTTAGGTATCAATTTATGATTATTTGATGGAACAAACGGCTTTGAGACTTGCGATTTGCCTGCTTTAGAGTTTATTGAAATGAATGAATCTTGATGATTAGGGTTTTTTTTACATCTAATAAAACGATCAAATATCATGCTAAGTTAGGAATAATGATTATTAGAAATGTGTTTGAAGAAACTTTATTTTAATGACTGGCTTTTTCAAGTGGGATAATTCTGAATAATCTTATAGTCAATAAATGCCAAAGTTGCCTGGGAAAAGCTGCATCTTTTTGGAAATCAAGCGACCTAATAGCGATCGAAAAATCTGAACTACTCCCTCCGTTGTTTATTTCTCACGCCATTGATTCCGCCCTCGTATGTGATGTAGATGACCGTCCATCTCGGTCTTTCGTCATGACACGCGCCAGGCTTGGGGGAGGACAGGGAAAGTCTGGCAAATACCTTAGCAAGGAGGGTGAAAACCCCTCTACGCACCCAAGACTGGAAGCAATAAAAAGGTTTCACAAACAAAGTGGCGGAAGACGGAAGAGGGATGTATAGAGAGATTTGCACCACTCTCCCGTGGAGAGAGTTGAGAAGAAAGATACTCTTTCCCTCACACGCAGCCGAGTCAGGGTCATTCGGATTTTGGAAATGTTTTGGGCAAAGGCGGGAAAGGACTTGGGTAAAGGACTTCCCTGCTCTCTTTGCTGAGAGGTTTACCCTGCAATAAATTCTTTTGTTCTGGCGGTCACTGGTAGCAAGAAAAGGAGAAGTTTCCTCCATTTCGGTAATTCAATACATATGAATTTTGGCTTCTCTAAACAAGACTTTTCTTCATTACTTTGTGTATGCAGAAATCACGTTAGTTATCACAAAAATTTTCCTGAGAAATCCTCGTAATTATTTACCAAGATTCATATTTTCCTTAGGGATAGTTTCCTTTTGATCAACTTCAGATGATATTATTTCTCAAATAAGACGAGAATATTAACGAGTTGTCGCAGGTATAGCATCAGTTGACGTTGGGAAAGGACTGATGAAGGACATGAAAAAAATGATTTGCACAAATTCCTTCACGAAACTATTTTTTAATATTTTCAAAGCACTCATTACATACTTTCAACATGTGCGATGCACACATATTCCTTTCACAAATTTCACAAAATAATTTAGTTTTTATGTCTTTGGCTCTGGGGCAAATTACACACCTTCCACTTCCTCTTCTCCGCTTTTCCTGTGGCTCTGATGTTGATGGCTCTCCGTATTTCTCCAATGTTTTCCTAAATTCCTTTGGCAAATTTTTTTGTGAACCTCTCTTGACAATAAAAGGTTTTGTTAAGCCTTTGGCAATTTCTTGGAGGAATGTTCTCCTATTTGTCTTCATTTCAGGATATATGCTCCTAAAAATAACGAACGCATTGATGCCTAATGTATTCAACAAATGGTAAAAAACCACCACAGGCCATCTCCTTGTATTTCTGGCAACACTATAGGTAGCGCACATTTCATCTACCGTGTCAACACCACCTTTTGTTGAGTTATAAAATGATATCATTTCCGGTTTTTGCTTATCAGCTGTGGTCGGATCTATGCTTATTTCGCTGTGAATACTTGAAATAATTAGAACGTTCTTCTTCTTTTTAGGAACATATGACACAAGAGTCATATTTTTCCTAATGGTCCCCACCATAGTCAATTTTCTTTGAAGTAAGTCTTCCAAAAGTGGCACACTCATGAACCAATTGTCAGCTGTAACGTTCCTCCCGGATCCCAAAATTGGACTGACAATCCTTTTTACAACTTCCTTTGGGCTGTTGTCTACTCTAAAAGGACCATCTGGCTGAATTCCTAGATAAACCTCCATGTTTTGCGTGTAATACACAGTAGCATCTACAAGAGCAAATATTTTTATTCCGTACTTTGCTGGTTTATTCGGTAAATATTGGCGGAAAGAACATCTACCCCGAAAAGGAATTAATTGTTCATCTACTGTAGAAAACTCACCCATGTTGTACAACTCTTGAAATTACGAATTAACATGTCAAATACCTCTCGTATCGGAGCCAATTTATCAGTTTTTCTCCTGTTTTCTCTGTCTCTGATGTCATCAAATCTTAGACATTGAAGCAACAATTTAAATCTCTGGTAATTCATTGATGCCCTAAATATCTCCACACCCAAACCATCTTGATCCCACATATCTTTCAAGTTCTGGCGACCTGATTTGTTTGCCCCTAAATAAAAAAGCAGGCCAATGAGACATCTGATTTCAGATTCGTCTGTTGGCTTAGCATCTCTTTCTCGAGAATAATTCTGCGCTTTTTCTGAAAGTTTGATATTTGTACTATTTACAATTATATGAAAGATGTTTTCATCAAAAATAATGTCAAAACAATCTAGCGGAGATTTTATATCATTCTTATTCCCCTTGAAGCCAGCTGCCTGAGATACAATGTTATGGACTGGTGTTCGAACATTACGTCGTGGCTCAGAAGTACTCCATTTTGTCACACGGTCTTTACCCATCAAAAAATTATCCTTTGTCGCAGTTGTATACTCAGTCTCTGAATCACTGATGTCCTGATCGCTGCATGTGTCGTGCTCCGATTCCTGTGCTGAAGCTGAAGAGAATTCGCTGTCTGAATCAAATTCTTCTTCATCAGATAGTCCACTGGAAAGCAGAAGGGCAGTTTCTATGTCCCTCTCTGATCGTAAATAGGTCATCTAAGGGCAAATATAGTTTATGTAAGTTTCCGGAAGATTTTTTGTGATTCCCAAAATTTCAATTTCTCATTTATCAGAAAGTAGAAATAACGTGAACCCTAACCTACCTTGACTTGTAGAATTCATAGACTTCTCACCAGCAACAACTTCAAATAGAAAGATTAGAAAACTATGGGATGAAAATTTTCCCTAAAATGGTAAAATAACATAATTATTTTGTATAGTTTCTTTTGTAATAATGAAAAAACGATAAATAAGTTAAATAAATAAGGGTGAAATAAACATTGAAAATTTATAAAACGTAATGAAGTAGAAGGAATCTGAATAATAATGAATCACCGATTGTCAGAATAAGAAAAATGTTATAATTTTGGGATGGGTCGGTTCCACTTTTTTTCGGTTCCGGTTCGTTCTTAACATCGGTTCTCGGTTCCGGTTCTTAATTTACCACTTACTTTGCATTGCTCAATGGTAAGATAAGGTAATAAATAATCATTTCCGAGACTGAATTACAATAATTTGCGACTTTGAAGCATGTAAGGAAACTATTTCACCAGGTTTTAATGTGAAGCCTCCACTTTCGGAGTGTGAGTAGGTTTCAAACTGGTTTTCGCGCCAATTATTTCAGTACCGATTATTTTTGGCCTCGGTTCCGGTTCTAAGCTCAAGAACCGGTGGAACCGAGAACCGAACCGACCCATCCCTAGTTATAATGTTAAGTAAAAAGTACGACAGTATTCTGTAGAGGATGCAATGAAGACAAAAAACGGAAAACGCTAATACATTTGCGACACGTACATAAGCATGAAACCAACACTCGAAAATTTCGCTCCGAAGAGATGCTCACTGTCTTCACAAAAGCGTCAGATCTCGGCGGAGAACTGAAAGAAACTAACCATTTTTGAAGGAGAGCTCGAAAACATCCCTAAAACCAGCTACTGAGAAGATGGGACCATAAAACTTGACCTGAAACGTACCCTACCCAGAACAAGACGCTGGGGTGCCTGGGACACCCCGCGCGAGTCACGGCGGGTTAATAAAATAGTCCTTTTCTTTCACATTCTTCAGTATTTACTCTATTTATCTCATATAAGGCCTTCATTTACCATTTTCCCACTAATTCATTAAACAGCTGTATTCATTATAGATCTTTATTTCTTCTCTTTACTTTTTAATCATCATCATGGGTCAACCTTCAATTCTTGGATTGGTTTGACACAGTCCTCCACTTCACTCTTCTATCGGCCAACCTCTTCATATGGACGTAACTCTTTTCATTTATGTCCTTACAACCTGTTGCATACATCTCATACGAGGCCTGCCTTTTCCATTCTTCATGTTCACTTTTCCCTTGAAGATTGTCATCATCAGGCCATTGTGTCTTAAGATATGGCAGATTAGGTTGTCCCGTCTTCTTCTTAGAGTTTTTAGGAAACTCCTCTTTTCTCCCACTCTTCTTAGGACTTCCTCATTACTTAATGGTGAAGAATTCACCATTCTTCACCATTCTTCTGTAGCTCCAAATTTCAAGTGCTTCCACCCTTTTCTTCTATGCTGCTGTCATTGTCCATGCATCTTTGCCGTAAAGAAACATACTACAGATGCATCTTGTGATGAATTTTTTCCTTATTTCTACGCTTGTATTTCCAGCTATAAGTAGATTCTCTGAAAAAGTAAAATTTTACTTCAATTTTGTTTTATAATTCAATTTTTGCGAACTCATTGTATATTTAGCTGACACAAAACAATAGAAACATGTATATTACCCTTACTCAATTACGTTCTCTGGGCACATATTTTAAACTAGCTGTGCCCGGCATATGTTGCAATGTCTCTTTTTGTTTCTAAGTAGGAACACGCATATAAAGCAGACAAGGTTACACATGCAAAATAAACAAAAAATGATTTTTTGTGTATTAAATTAAATTTGATCAAATTTAATCAAGTGCTTTGGGATGTACCATATTTTTAGTCTTACCGCCCTCAGCAACATAAATATCACACACAAAATAGCCTTCACTTTCTACAAGTTCCTCAATCAAGGTCCATTTAACACATTCACTGGTTAATCACTGCCCTTCCCAAAAAATAAAATATGCACCCTCTTACATGCTGCATGCATATGATACATTTACTCTGACATGACATCACAGGTGGGTTTCTAGCATCTCATGTTTTCATCCATTTCCAGCATCTTGCTCTCCTTCGCTGAGGTTGCTTGACTGTGGATTTTTATCTCGTTTCTGGACCTAAACTACTTGCAGCTTCTGCTAACAACTGCGTAGTTTGTGCAGAATTCCTGGGTTTATCCCACAGCATTGCTGGTTCTCACCAAAGGTGATCAATACCAGTTTTTCACCTAACAAAATTCACTCTGTAGTAGGTTCCCCATGTGATGCACTTCTTTGTTGTAGATAGACTCCTTGAGTCTACGCTCACCACTCAAAATATACCAATGCTAACAATACAGTGTTATTGAGTCATCCACTACATTGAACTGCACAGTTTCAGGCATCACTTGGTGGAACTGCATGTTTGCGTATAAATTAAATAAAAATACTCTGTATATTCCACACCATTTTGTGTGGAATAGTGTGAAAATGTGTGAAATAGTGTGGAATATACAGAGTATTTTTATTTCATTTATACGATCCACTACATTGTTTATACCGAACTTGCCAAATTGTTGCTGGCATTGCTGACATGAAAAGAGAGATGCTATCCATTTCATCCAAGAGCTGTGTGTGAGGGAACTACTGATTCTACTGCAGGATATACTTGAAAGTATATTCAAAGCATTTAGTTTAGGTTATTAGGCTAAGATCCTAAGGTCCTTATATTTATCACCCATCTTCTTTTTCGGACTAGGGATAACTATGCTCTTTTGGAAGTCAGTTGATGTCTCTCCTGTTGAGTAACTCACAAATATTGCAACATATATACAACAGTTGGGTTGACATCTCCTCTATTTTAAACTAGCTGTGCCCGGCATAAGTTGCAATGCCTCTTTTTCTTTCTTAGTAGGCACAAATATACAAAGCAGACACATTTACGTGTACAAAATAAACGAAAAATGATTGTGTGTATTAAATTAAATTTGAACAAATTTAGTCAATTGCTTTCGGATATACAATATTTTTAGTCTTACCGACCTCGGCAAAAACAAATTTTTTGTCTGTCCCACTCGTGAGCATGCAACATGTAATTGACCATATGAAATGCATGGATTTTTCTAGATTTAATCCACACTTTTGAAGAGATTGACCATGTGCCTTGTTAATAGTCATTGAGAATGCAATGCTTTTAATTTGCCATTCAGAATTGTGGCTTCAATGATTTTTGGCATCAGTTGTTTGACAGCAAGCCTGGTTCCATTGCACATTCGTAGTTCATTAATGTTGCGCAGAAGAATAATTGGTGTGCCAATTTTGAGTCATAATTTGTGCGGTGGTACACCAGGAAGATCCAACAAATATAAACAAGCAAACAAAGAGACCACTGTCCCAAATCTAATTCCAGGCACAAATAAATTATGTACCTTTTAACACAAAGTATGTCTCACTGATATGATTCTAATGCACGTGATTAAGCAACTCGTAAATGATCTGTTTCATTGCTTGCTTGAGAATATCCCATACTTGCACTGAAAACTATTGTGCAATGGATTTATTAAATCAGAAACCTGAGCGGGTGCGTGCATAATTCACTAAATTTTCATTTAAGTTTCATACATGTTGCTGGAATTGAAATTCAATGGAAGGGAGAAAAATGAAATGTACACACAGTTTTATGAAATGTTAACATTTATTGTTAAGGGACAAATACCAACCATATCAATGTTTTCATTTGGTGGTGACAATGGTAATGGCCTTAGCATTGCTTGGAAAAGAACAGAAAAAACCAATAACCTTCGACATAAAATACACATTTTAGAGTAACGTCTATTGCAAAGCATAAATTAGTTGATAGAATAGGAAATTTTATACCTTTGCCCGTTGTTTTATTGTTTAATTTCATTCAGTTATTAATCTCAAGTTATGTCTTCATCAGAAAAATGTGTGCAGTTAATAATCATCCTTTTTTTTCGCATCTTAGTACTTGATTCATTAGTCCTCTGATTGGATGACAGTATCATAACAATTAGGCCCAAGGAATCAAATGGCTTACACTGTAAACAGTAGCATTTACAGGTCACATAACCTTTGGAATTTTCATTTGAAGAAGTATTGATGAT